>JAGXOD010000001.1:6360000-7745000 GCA_020368025.1 Brachyhypopomus occidentalis
ACACCTTTTCCCCGGGGGTGGGGGAAAATCCTACCCATAATGCCGAGCAGGTCAGGTGACGGTGCTTTGTGGCATGCACAACTCTAGTTCAGCCAGAGAGTCTGGAGGTGTGTGGGGGTGCGGAGTGTTTACACTGGGGCCTGTCAAAGTCCTGCTGTCCACACTGGACCATTTAACTTCTTAAAGGTCATCAGGACGAAACATGCAGCCAATCACATTGAGGGAGGGTGAGATAAAGAGAGAGAGAGAGAGAGAGAGAGAGACTAGGAAAAGGGAACAGATGAGAGAAACTGGAGGGTGGAGGGTGTGAAATTAGAAAACGAATCGATCCAAAAGAGTTTACTTTAGTTATTATTATAGTATAAGGTTAAGGTGTGTGTGTTAGGATTAAGTGTAAGCACTGTTTTCGCATGTGTGTGCTAACTGACCGTGACGTGCCATCCAGGTTTGCTCTGTGGATGAAGCTGAGTTTGGCGTCGGCCCAGTACAGTTTCTGTTCATCCAGGTCGATTGTCAGGCCATTGGGCCAATAGATGTCCTGTTCCACAATCACCCTGCGGCTGCTGCCGTCCATGCCCGCCCTCTCGATACGTGGCTCCTCCCCCCAGTCTGTCCAGTACATGTACCTAAACAAAGGAATGTGTCAATTACACATCTGGTTCTCATTCGAACACACACACATGCACATATAAACATGGATAAACACACACACAAGCATTTGCATATAAACATGTATAAACATACACACACACACATATATACACAAACACACACTAGCATGAGAATAAATACACACACACACACACACACTGAGAAAGACTGCTTTTGAAGTCTGTGCCATGGTGCTTGGAGTGTGTAGTGGAAGGCGTGTGTAACACGGATCTCCCAGACAGACTAAACAACAGCAGAGCTTTCAAAGGCCCAAGAGACTTTAAAAGCGAGACCTACCAGCACCAGTCCTCACCTAGGTTATTACACTTATGGACACACACACACGGTACATGATAGAAATCTCTTGGCTGGGAGTCAAACCGTTCTAGTTTTTGCTAGGAATGCCAGCAGTCACTTTTCTGTGTGAAGATGAATAGAGTCTAAATTAGGCATATCTGGGTGTCAGAACAGAAAAAGTCCTGAGAGGATGGTGCACAATACCCGATGGTGCCATGCCCCCTCACAGCACCTTCAGCTTGTGTGGCCATGCCCCCTCACAGCACCTTCAGCTTGTGTGGCCACGCCCCCTCACAGCACCCGCAGCCTGTGTGGCCATGCCCCCTCACAGCACCTGCAGCCTGTGTGGTCACGCCCCCTCACAGCACCTGCAGCCTGTGTGGCCACTCAGAGCACATCGGGTCGGTTGGTCCTTTACGGTGGCACTGCAACACCCATTATATCCCGGTTGACCACACCTCCATAGAACAAAATGAATTTGATGTGGAACCTCTTAGGTAAAATGAAGAAGTCAAAGTTTCGGCTTAGGCTGTAGTGTGTAGAGTTCAGGTTTCAGTTTAGGCTGTAATGTGTAGAGTTCAGGTTTCAGCTTGGGCTGTAGTGTGTAGAGTTCAGGTTTCAGCTTGGGCTGTAGTGTGTAGAGTTCAGGTTTCAGCTTGGGCTGTAGTGTGTAGAGTTCAGGTTTCAGCTTGGGCTGTAGTGTGTAGAGTTCAGGTTTCAGCTTGGTAGAGTTCAGGTTTCAGCTGTAGTGTGTAGGCAGGTTTGTAGTGTGTAGAGTTCAGGTTTCAGCTTATGCTGTAGTGTGTAGAGTTCAGGTTTCAGCTTGGGCTGTAGTGTGTAGAGTTCAGGTTTCAGCTTATGCTGTAGTGTGTAGAGTTCAGGTTTCAGCTTGGGCTGTAGTGTGTAGAGTTCAGGTTTCAGTTCTTCAGGCTGTAGTGTGTAGAGTTCAGGTTTCAGCTTGGGCTGTAGTGTGTAGAGTTCAGGTTTCAGCTTGGGCTGTAGTGTGTAGAGTTCAGGTTTCAGCTTGGGCTGTAGTGTGTAGAGTTCAGGTTTCAGCTGCTGTGTGTAGAGTTCAGGGCTTATGCTGTAGTGTGTAGAGTTCAGGTTTCTTAGCTGTAGTGTGTAGAGTTCAGGTTTCAGCTTGGGCTGTAGTGTGTAGAGTTCAGGTTTCAGCTTATGCTGTGCTGTAGTGTGTAGAGTTCAGGTTTCAGCTTGGGCTGTAGTGTGTAGAGTTCAGGTTTCAGCTTGGGCTGTAGTGTGTAGAGTTCAGGTTTCAGCTTATGCTGTAGTGTGTAGAGTTCAGGTTTCAGCTTATGCTGTAGTGTGTAGAGTTCAGGTTTCAGCTTATGCTGTAGTGTGTAGAGTTCAGGTTTCAGCTTATGCTGTAGTGTGTAGAGTTGAGGTTTCATGCTGTAGTGTGTAGAGTTCAGGTTTGCTGTAGTGTGTAGAGTTCAGGTTTCAGCTTATGATGTAGTGTGTAGAGTTCAGGTTTCAGCTTATGCTGTAGTGTGTAGAGTTCAGGTTTCAGCTTATGCTGTAGTGTGTAGAGTTCAGGTTTCAGCTTATGCTGTAGTGTGTAGAGTTCAGGTTTCAGCTTATGCTGTAGTGTGTAGAGTTCAGGTTTCAGCTTAGGCTGTAGTGTGTAGAGTTCAGGTTTCAGCTTATGCTGTAGTGTGTAGAGTTCTGTAGTGTGTAGAGTTCAGGTTTCAGCTTATGCTGTAGTGTGTAGAGTTCAGGTTTCACCTTAGGCTGTAGTGTGCACAGGTTGTATATGTTACAGTACTTAACGTAACATCAACAAGGGTTTAATCTTACTCCCTGTCAGCAGGTCAGCCAGTTTTCCAGACAGACGCTGGTTTCCTCATTAGCACTGGCAGAGCCGTTGTGCTCATCACTCAGACGCTGGGGTCTGCTGGGTTTACATGGGAGGGGGGGGATCTGTTGGGCTTATTAGCACAACTTCCTCCAGCATCAGGGTTTGGCCTCTTTCATGCTGTCACCAACGGCAACAGGCCCCTCACCCAGCACACGGCGCCCCACGGCCCCAGCCGGGCATGCGAGGAGAGGGAGGGTCCATGCTGAAACGCGACAGAGACTCCGCCCACACAGCCCCAGCACTGCAGGGTTGGTTCGAGTCAATGTGTAGTCACTCGTACACCATCATCCTTACACCAAACCCAGTATGAACAGACACAACCACCAGGCTGTAAAAAGCATCTGTCCAGGAGAGAGTGAGGAGAGAAAGCGAGAGATAGAGGGGGAAAGACAACAAGGCGGAAAGAACAAAGAGGAGAGAGACGAGAGAAATAAACACCCGTGACTCATAAAGCACGGCCCTTGGGCTCTGCCCACAAGTGTCACCGCCGGCCAAGCTTATCAGGCCTGATGGCAGGGAGGAATTCAAGCGTGCAAAACCTCAGCACCCAGGCTCCCCTGGGGCTCCGCCCACGGGACCACCCTCTCTCCAACGGTTCTGGCACATTCTTCTCAATTAAGCACATAAGAAACATAGCAGCAGCTGCAATTACGCTCCGCCACAATAAAAGCCCCCGAGCCCAACGGCCGTGATGACATTCACACTCCTCACTATGGCACCGCCTAAAGCAACAACTTCTGAACGTAGGGAGTGCACAAGACAAACAGCACCAACCGACCAAACTCATCTTTTGACTGTGGAAGTCAGAACACACAACTACAGCAGATGCCAGCCAACCAGCAGCTAAGGAGCAGAGAAGTCTTGATGAGACTCACAGTGCCAATTTGTGAACTGATACAGTCTTGGCTGGACAGATCCTTCTGAATCTACTGCCGAACATGTAGCTGTTAGTCACTCTGCTCAAATGGTGAAAGGGGTATGAATGTTCGCCAAGATGGGCAGATGTGAGTAATTAAAACAAAGAAGAAAAGGGGAAGAAGAGAAGGGGAAGAAGAGGAGAGAGGGATGGAGAGAGAGAGGGAGAGGAGAGAGAGTCTCATTATGCACAAACATAAACACACAGCCATGGACATCATGGGGTGGGGGGTGGGGTGGGGGGAGTTGTAGGGATGACACATCAGCAGGGATTAACCGTAGAGCCCGGGAACGAGGCGATCTGGAACGTTTGTGCAGCGGGAACTGTTTAGCTCCAGATCTTAAACACAAGGTCCAGATCTTCAACTCCAGAAGAACTGGCCTTCCAGACATCTGGATACTCAATGCCAGGAACTAGAACATAGCTCAAAGACAATGAGGTCAAGCACCTATGGATAGAGTTCGATCAAAGCTCCAGCCTAGTGGAGCAAATGTGAGTGAAGGATACGTCAGGCCCCGTGACACCTGCTGCAGAACGTGGAGGTGTTTCTTTAGGCTGAAGACCTGGATCATCATGGAGCATGAAGACTGAGTGAGACACACATGAGACACAAGGGAGAGACACATGCAAGAGAGAGACGTGTGAGACATGAGGGAGAGACATGCAAGAGACATGAGGGAGAGACACATGCAAGAGAGACACGCGTGAGACACAAGGGAGAGGTGCACAGAGACCCACAAATGAGAGAGATGCACCAGGAAGAGGGACTCAACCGAGGGAGACAGACACGAGAGAGATGTGCTGGAATGAGATGCTATCTGCTCAAGCTCCCAGTGAGAACTGTGACACTCAAGAGGTTCTGTGCAAACAAGGAAGCGCCTGAAGGTCTGTAGTTTAGCAGTGTCGCCCAGCCCAGACCCGCAGCACCAGACCCGCAGTACAAGACCCAGGACTTCATATTCTCCCACATCCTCTCACAAGGTAAATATGCTACAATAGCCAGGCCTCTTTCCCAGCACTGCCATGACGACGTCTTCCGAGTTCCATAAAGATCACGAATTATCATCATAACAACCACCTGGGGTTCTACACACAGCTCCCAGGTCAGAGGTTAAACCACCTGAACTCTTACACACAGCCCTCTCCTTCACCATCGGGATGTCCTCAGCTGTCTTACTAACCACAAGGACATTCTCATCTTTCCTACCCATGTGTGCACATGTGTTTGCATATCATGTGTGTGTGTGTATGTGTGTAGCATGCATGCGTGTGCGTGTGTGTGTGTCCACTCACCGCTGTGCAGGGTTCAGTGCTATGGCCCGCGGCTGGTCCAAGTCCTGCCAGAACAGCACCTTCCGGGACGTTCCATCCAGGTTGGCCACTTCGATCCGATTGGTCTCAGAGTCGGTCCAGTAGAGCTTACGTCCTAGCCAATCACAGGCCAGGCCGTCGGGGGAGTCCAGCCCTGCCACCACCACCGTCTGCCCCACGCCCAATACGGCCTCCTTCACAGCTGAAACACAGCGAAGCCATTAAACTCTCCTTATCAGCACCGCATTCCACACGCGCCTGGTCCTCCCTAAAGACACAGACGCAAGAGCCAAGCAGGGTCCCACTGACAGGCAGGGGGACGATCCTAACCGAACACTCAGATCAGATGGAGCTGACCTGTTATGGAACAAAGCATAACAAAATATGTTCTCCTCCGTCACTGCATCAGATCTCCACAGTAAGACAAACACAATCACTACGGAGTCCAGCCCTACTGACTTTGACATAATTTTCAGTTGGCAGACTGGTTGCAGTGTGTGTGTGAAATGTTTTCAGTGGGTAGACTGGTCACAGCAGGTCTGTGTAATGCTTACAGTTGGTAGACTGGTTGTAGTAGGTCTGTTTGATGGCCTCTTCACTGACGTCTGTCCAGAAGATGAGTCCCTCGGTAAACAGGAAGTCCACGGCGGCTGCGTCCTCCAGATCGCTCACCACCACCACCGACTCAGCACGGCCTGCCTCCGCGTCCACCAGGCGCACATCACGGCGGTTAGCGAACAGCAGGAGAGGAGAACCTGCACACACACACACACACACCACGGCAGTTAGTGAACAGCAGGAGAGGAGAACCTGCACGTATGCGCACGCACACACACACATCATGGCGGTTAGCGAACAGCAGGAGAGGAGAACCTGCCCTTATGCGCACACACACGCACACACAAACATCACGGCGGTTAGCGAACAGCAGGAGAGGAGACACACGCACGCACACTTGAACTGAACTTGGTCATCATGCTGAACCAGTTGTGAACAGAACCACAGGTGTTTCCCAACATACCATCCCACCCACTCTGCCGGGACTGGGCCTGCTCCGCCTGCCCTCTGTCTGAAAATATTGCCTTCCTCCGAATCCACGTCTCTTTACCTTCGTCGTCCACACACTCCTCGTCTATCAAATCGTTTGTGGAGTCGTTTCACCCAAAGAGAGCCTGTCCAAGATGGCACTGCTGACACCACAGACGCATTTACACCACGTGACTATAATAATATAATAATAGTTATTACATTATAATTATATCATTATAATCTGTCAGTTAGGGTTGGGGGCCTGTGCTGAGGGTGTGTGCAGTGCAGGTCCCACAGCAGGAACTAAGCCCTGGGATGTTTATGTGAACTTCACATCTTCTTTAGCTCAAGGCAGCCTTAAATGTTCATAACCACAGTGCAGTGGTGGAGCAGAAACCCCTGACCAGTGTTGAATGAAAAAGACGAGTTTAAAAACAAAATCTAAAATTAAAGTGAAAATAAAGATATGAAAATAGTTCTCAAGGTCTGTTCACGCACGCACGCGACCAAGTCCAGCAGCAGGATGCTGGATCAGCTGTGTGTGCACACCTGTACAGCAAAGCCCAGCAGGGGCTGTCTATGACAGGTAACGCTGTGTGACAGGTAACGCTGTGTTGTGGCTATCACCCCCCCCCCCCCCCTTCCTCTGGGTTGGTGGGTGGATCAAAGCCGACCTGCTCCGTTTCCAGTGTGGCTCCGCCCACAGACATCAGAAGCCAGGGCACAAAAGCACGGCAGCTGTGGCAGGAGCAGACCAACCGCTCTGCTCGCCCTCAACCCTGCTGCCGGCAGTGTGTCACGCATCCCTGTGTGTTAGCAGACAACAGCGGTGAACTGCTGGGACAGCACAGCCTCACTGACCACAGCAGTACCGACCCTCCAGACGGGCACGGTCAGGAGCGGATCTGGGACGGTGTTCTGACACCTCAAGGTTCAAAACCGAAGGAGCACTCAATGACTTGAAGCATGAGGAAGAAGGTCAAATCTTTAGCAAGCTTTTCAGTTGTTATTTGTGTGGAAAATTAATCTTTGATGTTTTTTTTTTATTATTCTCGGGGTTGAAGTCAACGCTCCAAAGACCACTGTGATAAAAGAGACTTGAATACTTTTGTAAACCAGCAGTGAGTTGTGCTTCTTGTTCTCATTGCGATGAAGGAGCAGGACAGAAAAAAGAGAGATAGTATCTCCTCAACAGCTGCGCTTTTTACGAGATCAGACACACACTCACACACACTCACACACACACGTGCCTGTGGCCTGGACAGGGGAAAAGCCCTCATTCATTTAAACCAGCAGAACCAGGATGATGCATAACAACTACTACATATGTGCACACGTGCACACACACACACACACACAGAAGAAAACAGCTATGAGCTGAACCGGAGTGTAAATGCTTTTTCCAAACAGAACTGGAGCGCTACATACACACGCATGCACACATGCAAGCACACACATACGCACACACACACACACCCTCCCTTTCCCTGCTACAGAGAAATGATACACACACACTTGTGTGAGGAAACAAAATCTTAAACTACGCAGTCAAACCAAAGGTCAAATGCATGTGCTGATTTTACAAGGAATGCATAGGAAAAATTGAAACTCTAATCTGACCCCAGTACAGTGGCAGAGTGAAATCTGATCATGGATTAACACTCCTGGCTGCAGAAACACAGGGCTAGAATCAGGTGAATTCCACCACGCGCCCTTACAGGGAGGAGAGTGTAGTATTAGGAGCCTTGCCCAAGGACTCTTACTGGTATAACAGAGCCTGGCCCGAGGACTCTTACTGGTATAACAGAGCCTGGCCCGAGGACTCTTACTGGTATAACAGAGCCTGGCCCGAGGACTCTTACTGGTATAACAGAGCCTGGCCCGAGGACTCTTACTGGTATAACAGAGCCTGGCCCGAGGACTCTTACTGGTATAACAGAGCCTGGCCCGAGGACTCTTACTGGTATAACAGAGCCTGACCCAAGGATTCTTACTGGTATAGCACTTGTCCAGATGGGGCGTGAACAACCCCAGTCCGCCACAGAAGAGGCAGTGTAGAACCCACACAGAGACAGAGAGGAGATCTAAATCTAGACAGAGAGATGGAGAGAGAGAGATAAGAGAGAGAGAGAGAGAGAGAGAGAGAAAGAGAGAGAGAGAGGAAAAGAGCACAAAGAAACAGCAGAGCCGCAGCAGTTTATCCCCCTCTCCTCCTCTCCACCTCACTGCCATGGGGTGGGCTGGGCTTGGGGGGCTCAGGAAGGAGGGGCCTGGGGTTCAGCAGAACTACAGAACAGGAAGAGGCCCTTTAAAAACACACCCCTCCCCCAACACTACCAAACCAGGCTACTTTCTGTGGGATTCTACCTGACCTGACCAGCTGAGTGCCGAAGGAGCATTCCTACTGCAATACTGTCATCAGAATTACTTAATATTAATGACTGATTGAATAATTACAATCAGAAATGGATTAATTTTTTTTTATAACACATTTAAAAAGTAAACCCCCAGTCTGGAGCACTATACCTCTTTAGCTATTGTCTTCACAAACTAGCAGGTCACTATCACATCCTCATATACCACACACACACACACACACACACATGCACTCACAGACACACAAAAAGGCACGTGTGCATGCGCACACACACACTCCTGGTTGACCTGGTGCATGCTCAGAAGAGAGACTGTAGTTTCTGTCTTGACCACTACACCCCACACTACAGTATTAGACTGCGCCAGGCTGTGACCACACACTGCTCAACCCACCGGGCTGCAGTTCATGTTGACCTTACCATGCAAATGCAAACACCCACAAAACACTGATCCAGAACTGGATTGGTCAGACTATCACAGTACAACAAAAGAATGTGATTTATTCTGATGCATTTGCATACTGCAGGGTTCTGTAAAAACCCTCACACACTCTCTCGCTCACATACTCAATCTCTGCACTGTGATATTCCTGTTCTATACCTGCTATGTGTGTAACAACCATTTATTGTGCCTGCTGTGTGTGTAATAACCATGTCCTTTACCTGCTCTGATGAATTACACCTGCATGTATAGACAGTAAGGAAGGTGTGGAATGGTGGTGCACAGTATTAAACTTATAGAGAAAAAAGACTGCCTCACTTGCCTCTCTTCTGACAGAGATGGTTCACCTCTAAGTTTACCTTCTTCACAAACAGGACGCTTTTTAGCTTTACATAAATTAAAAATTATCCTCTGCCAAGTTTTCCCGTCACGTCAAGATGTGAAGTGTGTGTGGCAACTTTTCTGAGGTCCTCACTAAATTCCTCGCGGACGTGGCAGGCATGTATAAAGGATGTGGATGTGTACCAAACAGGCGCGAGGACAAGATTCACGTCCGCACGCGCTAAACACGCGACGACCTCTTAATCATAAACATTTCACAACCACATTCACTCAGGTTGTGTTCGGTTTTACAACAGTAGTGCCAAAGTGACAAGAGGTCGTTTGGTTTTCGTTTTTGTAAAGAAACTTTTTAAGTAACAAGTAGATTGGGGATTCCAACTAACCATTTTACCTTTTTATTACTATTTTAAAACAATTGACTGAATGTTACACTTTAATCATACAATACCCTGCATTGTAATGTTAATATGTCCCCATGTTTACATGAAAACGTGTCATAAAACACTTCCATAAGATATATTAAACTAAAACAAACAAGGCTGCTTCGGTCTCTTCAGCTGGCGCTCAGCTGTGACTGGGCTCAAGGCGCCACACTGCCCACAACTTCACTCCGCGTGGGAAAGCGGCGCAGCCACGCGGAGCAGAACGCAGGCTGTTCCTCCTGCACGCACAGGAGAGCGAGAGAAAGAGAGGCTTTTCAATGTGAAGCGACAGGCGAACCGTCTCCACGAATTAGCATGCTGGACTTTTGTCCCTCAGACATCATTAGATTAAGAATTAACCGTGCAGCGGGTTTACGCCTCCAGTCGTCCGCAATAGTGGAAAAGACTGCCTCGATGATGCGGAACGAGCGACGAAGGAAGAATGCGTGGCAGAACTATATTATATAGACGAGGCATGGAGACGAATGAATACTTAAATATAGGCTACAAATAATCAAACCAACCTAAACGTTCTAAACATTTCTGAAACGTTTCTCGGACATGTAGTTGCTATACAAAATGCACATTTAAAAATACGTGTCTTAATAAATTATAAAACCAAATTACGACGTTTCTAAACGTGCTAGCCAGAATAACATCAGAACAAAATGCCCTGAAGATGTGTAGGTTCCGTGGATATCACACTATTAATGCAAGCAAGCTGTGCGTACACCATCGTGTTCTCACTGCTCTTAGCACTGAAATGTTGCGAACAACTCATAATGTCGCCCGAGGAAGAACCGGGATTGACTCACTGTTAGAAGAACCTGCGGTAATAAAAATTATTCGAGTCAGTGGCGTTGCTCGCTCACTCGAGAACAGCACTGGTTGTTAGGCATTTGCTCGAAACTTAGAATTGCTTTCTGAATTGTTGCAGTCTAACTCCCAATTGTGAATTAAAACGTGCAAACAACAAACCGAAATTAAGTTTACATGTGACTGACTGAAATGATTTTTTATTTGCAAAGCAAACGTTTAAGAGAAACGGCAGGGCGCGTGCATTCTTACATCACATTCAGAAATATCAGTGTCTCAGACGGTTCTGCAGCGGTCCCGGAACATGGTTATCTCCGAAGACGCCCAGCACGACTTTCACCTAATTTTGTCTTTCAATAGCTACAGTGCAATGTCCAGGTAAGTGCTACAGAATGACAGTCCAATACATGCACAGCATCCACACACCCGCATTAATCATTCGTACAAACACACTTGGGTCACTAATGTAGCTCCGTATGGACCTTTCAGCGAACCGAGGAACTAGTCTTGGAACACTGACACCATCACGCCGTGCTGTGGCTGGGCACGACATCACGGGCAGATCACTCCACGACACTCAGCAGTGAGATGCTTTCGCTAACCCAATTCTGAATTTACGTCGCCTGATCGGTCTGTGGTCTGTGAATATGTCTGGACACTCCGATGGGTTACTTCTACTATGTTGACACAGGCCTATTCAACAAGGTTGAATAATAATGCAGTAAATCAGTAATGCATTTAGATGTGGTTGGATTGTATTGGTACACAAAAGTTTTATAATTCGCCACCTTTTTCGGTCATATGGACAGAGACTAGCATGTCCCAACCAACCAAAGATCTTTACTTTTGTAAAATAGTTTTACACGAACTGAATACTTCGCTAAATCAGGCCCTCGTATCTGCTGTCCGGAATATTGCTACATTCAGATTTCTTCTTAACACTTTCAAGCCAATAGTCAAATAAGTACCATCCTCACTACTTTAGACATAAAACTGCCATGAAAACGCGATGGTAAACAAAATACTGTTTTTTATATTTCGTATATGTCGTGTGTGTGATGATTTGAGTCTCTTCATACGGGCTCAGATTCGCTCACTCCATCTGACATCCGACACCGATCAATCGTAGACTGAGTGAACAGAGGCCTGGGAAACTTGCGCCAGGAACGTCTACGGTCTGTTTAATTTAAGGAGAAGCGTCCCACTTCAGAGTTACTAAAGTAACTACGGTGGTTCAAAAAAAGCTGAACTTCCGTCTAAAGTTGAAATCGCAAACCAAAACCTGAAATCAGCCGTTCAAACTCTCGAGATAAACAGCGTCTAGCCAAAGAGACTCGGTTAGCCACACATGGAACTATGAACTATTGAGTTTCGTCCACCTACAAAAAGTATCTACGCGCGCCTTAAATAAGTAGCAGGTACGACGGCAAATGCGGCTGCCACATTTTGGTTCAAGTATTCCGAATTCAGAATAATCGTATATGGTGCAGAGTTCAACGTTTTCAGGATCCATGTTTTGAGTTTACCACCTTCGAGTGTAAAATCTGAACAAAAGTAGACTTGACTTACCGTGAACCAAAGTCAGACTACAGCACAGCAGCAGTTCCAGAAATACAACCTCCATTACAAGCGATCCTCGCTTTACCCCCATATCTCCAGCTCCATTCTTCGAGGTATTTGTGATTAAAGAAACTTTCAGTCCGACTTTATGGCTCAGCAACACTTTGTCCAAGCAACACTTTCAACCTCCTGCGATCGCGGAGCCACGGGGGGATGACAGCGGAAACCGTCTGACGTCACGAACTGGGACTGAACTAAATTGGGATACGAACGCGAGAGTTTTTATACACTACCTACAGAAATGAAACAACTCCGCGGAAATGTGTTAAATAACCTACTGTAACGCAAATCCCAACATGTAAATACTACATTAATATGACTGTATACGACTGGAGAAGATATAATGACAAATAGAAGCAGGAGGACAAACTGAAATTTCACTACACTTAAAATATTGATAAAGTTGTCATAGTGTCGCTAGTTTTAAATGCACTTTTTGTGCCTTTCTTTCGGTGTTACTCTTTAAATTACAACAATAATTGTTGGTGGTGGACTAAAGCAGCATTAGGGTGATATATAAAATATTTTTTTCCCTAAACATTGTTTGTCAGACCTGCTAGAAGAAGTCAAACAGTGGTGAAAGCAGTGTGTTCGGAAAGGTTAAGCATCGTAGCGGTAGGGAGAGACCCCTCGGCCGCTCCAGCGGGGCCTGCCGGGAACGGGCTGGGGGAACTGGCTGGGGGAACGGGCAGGGGGAACTGGCTGGGAGAAAGTGCTGGGGGAACTGGCTGGGAGAAAGTGCTGGGGGAACGTGCTGGAGGAACGCTGGCACTCCGTTCTGCTTCACAGCCACATTATTCGACACAGCCGGGACGTGACGGCGCGATTGTGCAAGGGAGACGCTGCAACTTGTGGTTACAACGTCGCAATGTTTGATTTAGACTGTAAAAACATCTCAGTGAAAACATCTCTCGCCGTTTTTTCTGGCATCCTGTGAGACCTAAGAGATCCGATTTGTGCGGAGCTCTTGGTCCAGTTCTACACACTAGACTAGATTTGTGTCTTGACTCTAATACAAGTGAATAGACGTATGTGGCGCTTGATAATTAGCTGCAGAGTTGAACGAGGTGTGTTATATGAGGTGAAGAATTCAGAAATGTGGCAAGGGTCCAGTGGTTTGGAGTGCTCTGTTTTTTAGAATGTTGGAATCAGAATGGAAAAAAAAGATTTATTTGGAAACGAATGTAAAAATTCAGACCTCAGATGTTTGGTGGGTGGTGAGGCTTGTATTTATGTTTTTGGCTACATTCCATTAAGGTTCTCTACTGAATACTCCATTCATCATAAATATAAGTGCTAGTAACGAGGCCAGTCTAGGAATGTTAGTCATTAGATTGTTATCCTGAAACGATTTCATTATAGAAGCCGAGCTTCATTATGTCTGGTTGCTTTTAAATGTAATCATAATAAAACATTGTCATAAAAGAGAAAACTACAATCACAGCCACTTCCGTGGGTCTTTTTTCATCACTCTGGAGGTGCTGTGAAGGTATGGGCTGAAACCCGAATCCTGGCACAGGGTGAAGGACTCTCTGGGGTCTGTTCTGGTTCTGGTTCGGTCCAGCTGGCATACATGCCAGGCTGCAAGCATAAGTACATGGGTTGCACCGGTGTGTGTGAGGCCGACGGTAGTGTTCAGCCCGGAGGAACTCGCTGTAAGGAACCCGTCTGTACACTCACCTGTGTAGCACAGCCTCATGCTCACATGTAGACCCACCAAACCCTACCCACAATCCCTCACCCAGTGCTTTAGCCTTCGTTGCTCCAGTCATTGTACTCAGAACACATCTAAGCCTGATGGTGAGAAATATTTCTCGCTTAATAAAAACCATCTGGGACAGGTTCTCTTAAAACAAAAGGCTCACGCACACCCAATGCTGGCAAGCTTAGCGATAACCACACCCTCCCAACACCTACTCCAGAATCCAGAAGATCAATGCAGCAGTCACACAATCCAAAAGGTCATGATTTCCTACCGATTCAGACGAGCTGTCACGAAGAACAACTGCGATCCTTTTTTCACAGACAACCAGAAGATAATTCTTTTTTTTTTTATTTTGAGAATAAACCATGCACTTATCGAGGGCACACGCTTGAAACAGTGTCAGCACACACAAGGCATACCTCGTCAGACCGCACAGCCAGGAGGTCGCCTGTAGCTTGCAGAGCGTTGCTCAATTTGTTTTGGCTGGAAATTCATCAGGCCTCCTTCTCTTCTGGCATGAAGGTGAAGAATGCAGCGATTGGGAAAGTGAGGCCTACAAAAATCCAGCCCTGGGGATCCGAGGAGAGGAGATGGAAAACAGGGTAAAGGCTGTTGGAGAACTACACCCTGTAAAGGCTGTTGGAGAACTACACCCTGTAAAGGCTGTTGGAGAACTACACCCTGCAAAGGCTGTTGGAGAACTACACCCTGCAAAGGCTGTTGGAGAACTACACCCTGCAAAGGCTGTTGGAGAACTACACCCTGCAAAGGCTGTTGGAGAACTACACCCTGCAAAGGCTGTTGGAGAACTACACCCTGTAAAGGCTGTTGGAGAACTACACCCTGTAAAGGCTGTTGGAGAACTACACCCTGTAACACTGCAGGGTCAAGCCAGGAGAAAGCATTCCCGGGTGGCCAAAGATCACAGCAGACCTGAAGCTGCTTGATAGCACTTTGATACAGTAAGAGGCTCCCCTCCCCAAAACAAAGACCTCCGTGATTAGGTCGTGTTAGAGGTGCTGGAATCCCCACCCCCCACTGACAGTTGTTACTTTCATCTCTGCCAATTAAACCTGCAGACCCTGTTGGTTGCACTACAAACAGACCCTCCATGGGTATCATACTTTTCCAGGGAGCAATTATTGTGGTACAGATGTGGTTTGTTTATGTGTACCATCTTGTTTACACCAAAGGCTGATTGATATGCTCCTCTAATAAAACACCCAGGAGTCTGTGGGAAACGCTGCAAGTCAGGGCTCATTGGCTCCAAGAGGAACTGCATGGCAACGTATGCACTCATTCTCAGGTCAGGCACAAATTACAGCCAAATATGGGCAACCTGCTTCACTCTCACTCACAAAACATCGACAAGAAAACCACCGCACCCAATCCATTCTTTGTTCACGTTTATTCCTTTGCAAAGTAAATTCTTTTCTTCTTTAGTGCTTTAGTATGATTTACAGATTTACGTTGGCACGTGTGATATTGTTCCACCTGTGTTCCGTCCTTCCCAGCTCTCTTAAGTAGAGCTAACACTCCCTCCACTCCTGGAATGAAGTTCATAATGGCTAAATAATTCCCTTGGTTTTCATTAAATGTGCTTCAGTGCCACAGTCAACATTTTGGCGTCCATTCTTAACCCAGAGTGGAATGGTTTAAGTTAATAAAAAAAAACACAAAACAAACAAAATTAAAGGCATAATCAGCTCATTCTAATACAAAACAAGCATGAAATATTGAATATTATTGGAAACAATGAAGACAAATATTGCACCATTAAATCCTTTAGAATGACATTCACTCAGAGAAGGTTATGGGTTAAAAATAAGGCTTATGTCCCATGTGTTGGGTATGGAAGGTTCATCTGCATAGGGGGAAGAGGAATCCTTATTGGAAGAACCTCATCACGAGACTGTCCAGCCAGTACACCACCACTCACAGAGCTTTGGCCCAGCAGACAGAGTGACATTTGCAATGTAGTTGAGAGAGCTGTGCATGTGTAGCCCAAAGCAGTACCTTCAAGGTTGACAGACAGTGCCATGGTGAACATGTTTACATCTGTAATCACCCCAGAACTGCCCCCGCCCCCCATCTGCTGAATCAGGCTCGCAGAGGAGAAAACAAAGCAAAAAAAGTTCATTTACTGCTGAATCGTAAACACTCAGAGCCCTGAGTCGGAGTACATGCCATTGATGAGATAGTCCACCTGCGTGTAGTCCTTCCTCCTGTAGCCCTCATACGCCTGCCTGAGGAAGAGGACGACTGTAACCACGAAGAAGAGCAAACCGAACATTAGCACAGCCAATAGAGAGCTGGTGTTCACCACGTGGCTGGTCAGTGGTTCGCTGGCTGCCTCAAACACCGTCTGATCAATCCTGTTCCTCCCACCACCACCAGTGCCTGGCGTGTTGGACTGCCCTCCAGACGGTGATTTTGTGGGCTTGGCTGTGGATGGTGAAGGCATGGTGCTCCCATCAGGAGGGACAGGGTGGGTGGAGTGATTTAGAGGTGGCAGAACGGAGGCCAAAGGAGTGGTCGCAGGAAGGTCCGGCTCTCGGGTGGTGGTGGACGTCGGTGTAGTCGGTGGTTGGGTGAGAACGGTAGACGGTGGTGGGGTGGTAGTACTTGTGTTTGGGTGTGCTGCAAGTGTGCTTGTTGGTGGTAGTGGTGGTGTTGACGTCGTTGTGGCATTAGTGGTCGTGTTTATGATGGTGGCTGTCGTTGTGGCTGCGGCAGCTGTTGCCGTGACATTAGTTGTCATGGTTATGGTGGTGGCGGTCATTGTGGTTGCGGCGGTTGTTGCCGTGGCATTAGTTGTTGTGGTTATGTTGGTGGGATTTGTTGTGGTTGGAGCTGTAGGTGACACTTTTACAGTAGACTTGGGGCTAGTGCGGTTTCCTACAGAGGTGCTGGCAGACAGCCGTGAACTGGCTGAAGATGTGACCTCAGGCTCTGGGGGCTCTGGGGGCTGGACCTTCTGTGAAGAGCTGCTAGTGTTTCTGGAGAGGACTGAGCCCTGGACCATCGTGCTGCTGCTAGACGCCGTGGGTGATGGTGCCCTCACAGGACCACCACGCAGGCTAGACGCAGGCAGTTGTGAAGGACTGACGGGTGTAGGTGAGTGGAGCCCGTTCTCATCATGTGTAGTCGTGTTTGCTCCTGAGGACCAAAGCAGAAGCATCACTGAGAACAGCCTGAGGGTTAGCAGTAACCGTACTGCTGTTTAACCTGAGCGCTGGCCTCGCTGGCCTCGCTGGCCTCGCTGGCCTCGCTGGCCTCGCTGGCCTCGCTGGCCTCGCTAACAGTCAGGTAAACGAAAGAGCACTGGATTGAGAAAACATTCACACTCGCAAGTGTGCATTCGAGTTTCAAGCAGGGTTAAAAGATCAAAGTGACCTTTCAGTTTCTTTCCGTGGACTCCACAAAGAGCAAATCAGGTATACACAGGTCAACATGAGCCAGCCAGTTAAATGCTTAATAATAAAGACCAAACACCAAGTATCTGAGAGTCTGTAGAAATGCTGAGCATGTCTGTAGAAATGCTTGTGAAAACACAGATGTCTGGCCTCATTACTTACCTTGTTTTACTAGCAGGTGTTCACATGATGCGTTATTAGGGCAATATAGGAAAAGACAAAAGGACTTCAGGAAGATAGCCTGGTTACATAGTTTCACAGGACCTAAGAAAAGCAAACAAAAACAACTTCAAATCAGAATTAAGACAATTTTTGGTTTCACCGATTTCTATTAACGTTACCATGAAACTGAAGCCATCCAGAGTGTTTGAGCGCAATGTGGTAGTGTAGTGGAGACAACTCACACTTCAACACAACTGTTGCTCTTTATGGGAATCCGACACGCATGCAGGAAATGGCGAGAGACTCGGTAGACTCATTAGACATTTCCAAAAAGACGCCCCAGTCTCACTTACAGAAAGCTCAGTCAACAAATTCAGTTCCGTTTCAGGATCAAATACAAAACTGCTGCCAAATTGAAGCAGGAAATCATGACAACATTCAGGAAGTCCATGAAAAGGAGTTTTTTGTCCCCAGCTAGGCTCAGTTCTGCAGAAAAAACATCCTCACTGGCCTTCATCACAGAAAGAGGACGCGTGCCCGATACACAGTCAGAAAGAAGGGGAGTGTGTTTAAAGCAGACCTTTCACTGCAGTACTGCTCACACCACATTCCACCACAGCGTTCATTACCCACTGAGCACCTTCGAAAAATAAATACCACGACCAACCAGGACTGGTATCAAAATCATCAGAAGCATCAAAATCATCATAATGTTCACAGAGGAATATTGATTACATTGATTCGCTCTTATCTTGGACAGCTGAGACGCCGAGACCTGCTTCCTGAGCACCACTCTGGCGCAGGCCGCTGGGAACGCCAGACGTGGCCGGGAGGGAAGACGGGCACGTTCATGGAGACGGACGGGCGCGTTTACGCCGCATTCGATCTGCGTCCTGCCACGTGTGCATGAGGTGGAGTACACCTCACTGACCTCACGCCAGGCCGGCTCACCCAGCTCACTCCCACCCCTCCTCACTCTCTCTCTCTATCCCAGGCGGAGCTCCATACTTCCAGAGGCGGAGCTGAACCACCTCCCCACGATGAACCGCACTGGGGGTACTAGAGCCGAGCACCACCTCAGCGGGGGCAGGAAGTTGACAGCAGCCCCAGCAACCCTGCTTTGGAGTTTAGAAATGATTCACCACCTGTTCCTAATGGACCACAACAGCAGGAGGAAGAGAAGGGAGGATGGCAGGGAAGACTGTGTGTGTGTGTGGATGAGAACCTCACTGTGAAACAGTACAGCCCCAGGTGTCAGGGCAGGCTGCAGGTCACTGCGCAGCATGCCTGGACTGGGCGCGCACGCACGCACGCACGCACACACGCACACACACACACACACACGGGTACGTGAGCTGGCGTGTGTAATGAGTGTGTATTTATAGACAAACATTTCAGCCGTCCAGATGGACACAGCCTCTTCCACTCACTTTTCCTCTGCCCACTGCAAGCAGGGAGGCACCACGAGCCGTGCAGTAACTGTACACCAGCAACGTGTGTTCGTGATTGGGTGGAGGTGGGGGCGGAGAGAGAGGACACTCTCCAGGATTCCCACAGTGAGCCTGGAGGGGTGGGCACTGCTCTGATATACAGGATGACTAAGATGATGCAGGACATGTATCGCCAAACAAACAAAAACACAAACAAAGCATGATTTAAAAAAAAAAAAAAAAAGGCTTGACAAAACCTAGTAAGGGCCAGTGATTGGCCCATACACACACACACGGCCTAGTGATTGGCCCATACACACACACACACGACCTAGTGATTGGCCCATACACACACACGACCTAGTGATTGGCCCATACACACACACACACGACCTAGTGATTGGCCCATACACACACACACGGCCTAGTGATTGGCCCATACACACACACACGGCCTAGTGATTGGCCCATACACACACACACGGCCTAGTGATTGGCCCATACACACACACAGTGATTGGCCCATACACACACACACGGCCTAGTGATTGGCCCACACACACACACACGGCCTAGTGATTGGCCCACACACACACGCACACACACGGCCTAGTGATTGGCCCATACACACGCACACGGCCTAGTGATTGGCCCATACAAACACACAGATGCAGCCTAGTGCCTGGCTCACACACAAATACCCTAGCGTGTGACCCACACACACACAGACCAGCACCTGGCCCATACACAAACACATAGTTCTTTCATCTTAAATCTGAACCACATGGCCCTTCTCAAAGCACGTCCTTCAAGGAAGAGATGTTAAAAAAAACAAAACATATGGCTTTGCTTTTTTTTCCCAAAAATATGATATTCCACAGGCACCCGTTCACTCCGTTTTATCTCTGAAGGGAGCGATCAGGACATATTTTATCTTAACCAGAAAAAACAAACCTGATCCCCAGATTCTCCCAAGGACATGAAAGCTTCTCATGGAAAAGGAAGAATGAGTAAAATCAAGTAGAAAATGTAAAGCACACATCTGAATTCACCATTCATAGATAAGTCACATTACTATTACAAACAGAACCCTACACATGTTGACATTTTTTAATTGACTGTAGAGTTTAAACCAAATTATGAATGTTTGATTATATTTTTTAAAAGCTTATAGAAAAAAAATTGATTAGCAACAACATACATTCCAACACTACCGTAATGCAAACACACACAGACACACCCACCCTGGAATATTTACAAATGTGTACTGCTAACTAACTTACTCCAATCAAAAAGCCAAACAGGATTTTGTCATTTACCCATAAAAAGGGCAGAAACTGTAAACTACCACTCAAACTATTGCCAATTGAGAGATGTGTCACAGACTCACACTTTGAAACTTTGCAGCCCTTCTCGTCAGTCATAGTCACATTGCCGGCTATGCTGCTGGGGAGCGTGTACAGATACGGGAGAGATCCCAGCAGACCCAGGAAGATCACGAGGAGGTGGGCAGTCATGGCGAGGGTGATGGATCACTCAGTCACTCGCACCACCATCACAGTCCCCTACAACTGCAGGATAAACACATCCGGCACGTCAGGACTCGGCCCATTGGCAAATCATGTGGATTTCACCTCAGCGTGATCAATTGTCACGCTTTTGTGCGGTTAATGTCACAGGATTGCATGGTGTACAGCATGAGACTAACAGTAGAATAGTCTTTTGGGTGAGTACCATCTAGTGGTCACCCACTAAACTACAAGGAGAGCTGTTGATTGAGCCTAATAGGAATAAAAATAATAGTAATAGTAAACAGGTAAGAAATGAACGTACATGTGACAAAATATCCTGCAAAGCATACACTTCACCCGAGAGTAAAACTAATACCAATATTCTCACACATCCCGTCTTTTTAAAAAGGCCAGTTTGCACTGATTTATGGCGGATCATATGCAACTGCTAGTTAAGCTATGAGGAAGTTCCAGCATCTAAAACCAGGCCGTTGAGGTTTCGTTTTTTTTTTTTTTACCACTCCCAGATCCCTATGTCCTGCGCACATACTCAGGCACTACCCACAAAGTAAGCAACGTTATGAAGCCAACCACACTACTCCCGGATATCAGCGGCATGCATGTAATAACTTATCAAAATCAGCAACGTGGCAGGAGAACATGTGAACTCTCATTTTAAGAGGAAGCATGAGACCAACATGAACCGTAGACCCCCCCCCCCCCAACCATGCGGTTCAGGTCTAGCCATTTAAAGCGTCACCTGCAACTAATGCGCCACGGTCGCGACTCTCTTCTCCAGATAAACAGCGTTAAGATACCTGCATAATCTTTATCGGGCAATGAACTCACGCCAGCTTGATTTAGAAGCCACTTGTGAGCCTAAGTTAACTTAACAGTTAAAACGTTAGTCAAGTTACGCAATTAAGTCAAACAAGCACTTTTATTGCTCTACACCTTCCAAGGAAACTTTACAAAAGTAGCCAACGCGTTCACGTTGACTTACCAGAAAAGGCGTTTAAAGCTGGACCGTTGGCGCCGTGAAAGACCCCAGCTGTACATGTAGTTAGTTATGGATCCCCACCGCTTAGTTAGAGAACTACGGAACAGGACGTGGTTGATCTACACTCGTTTCTTTCGGGATCAGCTACTCATCTAACAGTTCAGTTCACACACCGCACCGGGTTCTGTCCTAGCCCCTAGCTCACTCAACTCCCGTGTAGTCCCGTTACAAGCGTTTAAAGTCTAAACCTTGAATACCATCCCAACTGCAAAAAAAAAAACTGAACTAAAATGGCTTAAGAGTGCAAGCCAATAGTTCAAACCCTCTTACACCACAGCCTTATTTATTAAACGTCAACTATACTTATATTTAAAGGATTATGACTAACTAACGGCACTCCACGTTCACAACAACATTTGCTGCTAACACAGCTAGCTGGATAAACAGCCACACAACCGCGTCAGAGCGGCTGTGTAACTAGTACTTCCGAATACTGACCGATGTAACTAGTACTTCCGGGTACTGACCGACACTGTCTCTGTCAAAATAAGAGATTTCTGCACGTTCCACGTACATCTATACATTGACACATTCGATTTAAGATTCAGTCTAGAAATGGCTTCGTTGTTTTGTCAAAACGTTATTTATTTTAACCCCAAAGCCAATATTAATTATCTTGGATTTATGTTTAGTTTTAGTACAACTTTATTTTTATTAAAACAATGCCTGTTATTATTTATGATTTCAATCGTATCACGTATTGTCTAGATAAAGATGCATTATCCTTGTAAAATATATAGTGGAGGATACATATAGTCTCGATAATATATGGCTAACACAATAACAATATTGGTATTAACTTTTATTATGTTGTTAACGTTCATGTGACACGGAAGTAATAGCAGGAGTTATTTTCATGACCGAAGCAAGATTTATCTAGATTCAAAGCAGCAACACACTAAGAACAAGGATGATTAAGGCCATACTTATTTTTAACAACCATGGGAAACCACGGCTTATCAGATTCTACCAATATTTTGTAAGAATAGCTTGTAAAAACATTATAATTGTCTTCGCTAGCCATAGGTATCGCGCTGTGTTCAGATGTAAGCTGATTTATCAGCTTTGCTGATAAATCGAACGATAAGCAGCAGACTAGCTATTTTAATTTCGGTTTACAGGTGTAAACGGATTCATACGCCGCATATCTTGGTTATTAATTCCGTATGTAAATTCTTTATACAAATATAGGTTAGCCGTCACAAATCTAGCAGTTAGCTTGTTAGTAGCTGTAATAACCGTTCGGGTACGACACGGTGCTACTCTAACTCCTTTACATAGTAATTTACATAGTATTTACATAATAAGACTACGTTCACAACTATATCCAGTAAATGGTGGTTATTTCAAATGCACAGTACCTGATGACGGGGTCTAGTCGTGGTCCGCTGATAGAACTTTTATACCCAGTAGCTAAATAATGTATTAGTTAAATAATGTGTCGTGAAGGAGAGATGAGCTGTGGATCTGCAGGGCAGGAGTTAGGCGTCCGCGCTTTAGGAGAAACTCCACAAATAAATACTGACCAGTCTCTCCATGTGCGTTATTATACAGGCAGAAGACATGCAACAACAAATCATTAGAGAGACTTTTCATCTGGTCTCAAAGAGAGACGACAACGTCTGCAATTTCCTAGAAGGCGGCAGGTAAAACTGTAATACACTGTAGAGTTAATGTTATGGATAATGAAATAAATACATTTTGTATAGTATTCCATCAAAATACATGCTTTAAAGTTTCAGAGTGGGGTGAGTTACATTAAAATCCTTGGTGGTTTAGTGACTCATATTATTGATGACAGACATGTTACAAAGGCTGTATGTACATACATACATGTGTGTTTATTCTAGTCTTTTACTCTTTTACTCTTACAGTTTGATTGGTGGGTCAGACTACAAGCTGATCTACAGACACTATGCTACACTTTACTTTGTGTTTTGTGTGGACTCGTCTGAGAGTGAACTTGGAATTCTAGATCTTATACAGGTAAATTCAATATATACACACATCAAGGATGTGTATTTATATTAGCTCAGCCAATAAAGAAGATGATGATGGTCTCAGATCAGCACAAAAAGACATACCTTCAACACAAGCACACATACACAGTGATGTGTTCATACCACAAGGTGTCAGCATACCATTAATAAGTGAGACAGCTATTGCTGTGGCCCTACTCTGTCAGAGTATATGACATATGTTTGTGTGTGTCTGATGTGTCTTAATCCCATAACCACTTTATGTTTCTTTGCCACAGTTGCCCTGATGCTTTTGTTTAGGAATGTGTCATTATGTCTGTGTGGCTGTTTAATTTTAGTTTTTTGTCTACAGGTATTTGTGGAGACTCTGGATAAGTGCTTCGAGAATGTGTGTGAGCTGGACCTGATCTTTCACATGGACAAAGTGAGGGCAGTGTTTTGATTTCACATATTAAGAGTATTAATAAAATAGCACCACCACAAATCATAAAAATACGTAATAAAAATTAAGGACCCAAATGAAAGGAAAATATAGTCAAGATTAAAAATGTGTGTTTTTGGAATTTGGATTTAAAAACACCTGTAGAACTTGTATTCTGAAAAAATCTTGTGGAACACTGGTTCAGGGCGTATACAAGAAAAACACCTCTATTTACCACGGCCTGATGGGCAGCAGTGTGGAGGATTAATGGTAGGGCTGCCTCAGCTCAGCCAAATCCTCCGAGTGCACATGCACCGGCAGCACGTGCTTCAAAGACGCTGTTGGAGGCTTTGGGCGAGAGGGCTATGGTGTGGCTCTGTGCTGCTGCTAGAGTGGTGTTGTGATGACCTCTGACCCAGCTGAAGTGTCCAGCAGCCCTGTGGAACAGGCTGGCCTAGATGCCTCAGAAGACCTCCTGACCGTTGTCTACACGATTTTAATATTTCTAAAAAGATAGTATACAGTTTTGTAGATGTTAGTTTTATTGGACACAAATGATATATCAGCATCAAAAGGTTCATGAGTTTTCTGTAACTGTGTGACACTATAAAATCATCCATTTAACATTTTATATGTCCGTGAACCTCATGGTACAGTGATGGTTTCTGAAGTGACATTTCTGTTGTCTTTGTGGTTTTGTGTTGTATGTATTTCCCCTGCTCATGCGTTAGTGTATGTCGGCATTCTGTCAGGTGTGGATTTCCATATTTCAGACTGACATGTTGTGAATTATCAGTTACACAGCATCATCACAATCCACACCTCATAAAGCTGTAAAGACTCCTATGCGGTCTGGTTGTTTGGCCTCTTGCACATGCATTATCTAATCTTAGGGGACTTTTATGAGCTCCCTGTTCTTACTGTTCTCTTGCTTCAGTGGGATCATTGCTGCTGGCTTGCAGAGGAATGCTGTAATAGTTTTCATTGCCCTATTCAGCATTGATAACACTGATAACAGACTTTCTTTACATCCTCATCCTGGTATTTTCTCAGTACACACACACCTTAGGGTTCATCCAGGAAATGAGCCTTGAGCTGAGAGGGTGTGTTTTGTGTTGTAGGTGCATTATATCTTGCAGGAGGTGGTTATGGGTGGTATGGTGCTAGAGACCAACATGAATGAGATCGTTGCCCAGGTCGAGCTTCAGAACCGCATGGAGAAATCTGAGGTGAACTTTCTGAATTTACACCTACACACACCACTACACACTCCCATTCTAAACCAATACAACAAATATATCAAGCACACTATGACATAAAAATACACACAAAAGTTTTATAAAGAGGAGCAGCCTCTGTGTTATAAATGTGGTGATGTCATAATCCAGTAATCAGGAAGGAGGGGCTTATTCATGCAGCCTCATCCGTGTGTGTCAAAGCCTCAATGGATGTGGAGGGTTACACTCTCTGTGCAAATGTGCTAAAGGTCGTAACGAGTTTCTGCCATCATAATGATTGTGCTGCTGGCACTGTCGTGTTACCATAATATTGGCCTGTACACCTGACTCATCTCCCCTTTGTCCACAACCAATTCTCCTGTTTAGTCAGCAGTAGCGCATGTGTGTGTGTTGTTTGAGGCACAGTTTATGAGTATGTAACCGCACAACATGAAGTAAGGGCACTAAGGAGGAATAGGCAATATCACATGATTTACAAGCACTGGAGGCTTGGACTTCCTGTGCGGAGGGCGTGAGTCAGCTTTCACTGAACATCAGGGTCAGCATGTGTGCTGTGTGGCTGTGTAAAGCTTTAATTTGAGGTCAACTATCAATTGAAAATGATTTACAAATCGTTGCGATTTTACAGAAACCTGTTTTGTTCCTCCAGTGTGTTGGGGTGAACACCAGCGCACCATCATTAGTAAACTGTGGTGTTTCCCACAGGGGGGACTGTCTGCCGCTCCGGCTCGAGCCGTGTCAGCGGTCAAGAACATGAACCTTCCGGAAATTCCTCGCAACATCAACATTGGAGACATCAACATTAAAGTGCCCAGTCTGTCCCCGTTTTGAGGCAGACCTGCTTCCGATTGGCCCGGGCTTGATTCTGGAATACAAAACTAGTATATACTTCACCCAATCCAGTTGCGGACTGCCTGCTGCCGCTGCTGTGTGGTGGCAGCAGGGGGCGGTACTCGGCTGGTGTGTGGTGGCAGCAGGGGGAGGGTCCTCCGCTGGCCCCGGGTCATGTTTGTGATGCGTCATTCATTTCACACAGTTGTTTACGAAGTCCTGCCATTTGCTTTGTTTGCATATTGTTTTGTATATATGATTTTAGCATAGCAACATTCCAAAGCAAGTGATTCTGTTAAAAATATTTCTGCTGCCATTCTGACCGCCAAATCCCCGGAAGATGCCTAATGATCATTATTTATTCTTTACCCTTGAACATACTGTACATGTTGAGTCATTAAAATGTTTGTCCAGATCTTTTAATGTGTGTCTAGTCAGTCATTTATTCTGACTACACTGTTCATTTTAGAGTCCTGTTGCACTGTGTAATTAATGTAGATTTAATGTAGATTTAAAAATCTGCCAAAAACATCGAACCAACCCTGAATTCATCCACCTACGAGTTAAAAATGTTAGTCTGTTGCTGTAAACTGGTCTTTGGATGAGCTGTGAACGGCTGCAATTCTTGGTCTAGTTGTGCTACATCTCGCCTGTGCTTTCAGATGCACGCTGAGTGCTTGTGTATCGGGTAGGACAGCAGATAAGCAGACGCTCTGATACAGAGCCGCTTACCAAAGTGCTTCAGTTGTCTACTCGGAGTGTCCTTAACACAAATAGGGTAGAGTCCAAAAATCCCTGTAACCAAGGGACGTGCTGAGACGTATGAGAGATCCGGTTCAATGCACTGCAAGCACTGAACAGGACGACTGCAAATCTCCTTACAGGTGCCTGATTAGGTTTAATTAATAAAGTGCTTTATGAAGAGATGAGTCTCTTGTTCCACTGTTTTTCCTACTCTTCTGTGTGCATGCAAAAGAGTAGAGAGAGAGAGACACTGCATTATTGTGCAGAATTGTGCAGTTTCCTAATAAACTGTTATGTCTGGAAAGTTTTTACATTTCAGCAAATGTAGCCAATTACAGATTTCAGTGTCCAGAACAGTCACAGAGCTTCAGAGCAGCTGTTGTAGTGATCAGTCTAGCTCGAGTGTTGTAGTGATCAGCCTAGCTCGAGTGTTGTGGTGATCAGCCTAGCTCGAGTGTTGTGGTGATCAGCCTAGCTCGAGTGTTGTGGTGATCAGTCTAGCTCGAGTGTTGTGGTGATTAGCCTAGCTCGAGTGTTGTGGTGATAAACCTAGCTCGAGTGTTGTGGTGATCAGCCTAGCTCGAGTATTGTGGTGATCAGTCTAGCTCGAGTGTTGTGGTGATCAGCCTAGCTCGAGTGTTGTGGTGATCAGTCTAGCTCGAGTGTTGTGGTGATCAGTCTAGCTCGAGTGTTGTAATGATCAGTCTAGCTCGAATGTTGTGGTGATCAGTCTAGCTCGAATGTTGTGGTGATCAGCCTAGCTCAAGTGTTGTAATGATCAGCCTAGCTCGAGTGTTGTGGTGATCAGCCTAGCTCGAGTGTTGTGGTGATCAGCCTAGCTCGAGTGTTGTGGTGATCAGTCTAGCTCAAGTGTTGTAATGATCAGCCTTCCTAAGTGTTTGAAACAATTTCACATTAGCTTCCAATAATTCCTTAACTGTGTTCGTTAGGAAGCATGATGTGTTTTAGGAGTGATAATGTTTGATTCTTATTTTAATTACCATCGTAATTTGGTGGTCAGTAAACTTTAGAACTTTACAAACTTTATATTACAATAAAATACATGCCTGGGGACAATGCAGTACTAACTCTGCCACACTCCAAAGCACTATCAGGAATATCCAGGCATTTAACTGTATGCCTTTACTCACCTCCTATATACCCACTCCTTTTACCAATACCCACTCCTTTTACTGTAAAATCTTAACTGGTATTTTTGCTATTAATTGGTGTTTATTACTAACTGGTGTTTGTTATTAACTGGAGTTTACTATTGACACTTTGCTATTAGCAATCTGATTGTCTCTCAGTTTCCTCTGAAACTGAGCATTCTGGGTATAGAGCAGATCTGATGTCTAAGTGCTGCCTTGGCCCTATGTGAGGCCGTTCCTCCTCCCATCCAGGCGCAGTAAAGCCACGTGCAGCGAGCAGTGTCGTCGGCACTGTTTGTTTGTGACACAATTATAATTCACTCATTCATACTGTTCTTTTATGACACCCATAAAGATAAAGGCCTATCTACGCAGATATCCTGTAATACAAGGTCAGGAGTTAACTGATCAAATGTAAAACAAAGTTGTATCCTTCATGAAATGTTTTCTGTTCAGGTGTTACTGCACTTTTTAGATAAGTACTTAGATGTCCTTTTAGTGCAATTTAATTTTTTTTTTTATATATAGTTGTTGAGGTAGCAGTCAGAATTGGGTCTGATATGATGTATTTCTACCTGCCTTTGCTATGATAAATTCATTAATGATGCATTAATTACATTGGTCTGAGAAGGTAATGTGTCGTTCTCCAGTGCAATCTTTAAATGAGGAAGAAATCAGCCTCTGTTTCCGAGAAAAGGACAGGAAGACGGAGGTTTTGTGTTTTCTGGTGACTGTGAAGGTCAATGCCATGTCATTCATTCTGAGGTGAGGATTTCCAGTACACTGATGCCAACAGCTTTCACATTAGCTTCCAATAATTCCTTAACTGTTCGTTAGGAAGCATGATGTGTTTGATTCTTATTTTAATGTTGGAAGTCATCATAATTTGGTGGTCAGTAAATGAGGAAGAAATCAGCCTCTGTTTCCGAGAAAAGGACAGGAAGACGGAGGTTTTGTGTTTTCTAGTGACTGTGAAGGTCAATGCCATGTCATTCATTCTGAGGTGAGGATTTCCAGTACACTGATGCCAACATCAGGGCCATATACCAGATAAGATCACATGATAAGATGAAGGCTGTTATATGAAGTTATAATAGCCATAGTGTGTTTTGCATAGACACCAGTCATAAATGTCCCGCACGTGTATTTATTTATAATAATAATATAATAATAATAATGAACTGTGGCACAAGCCTGTGTGTTAATAGCCTCTCCATGCAAAATCCTCCATGATGTGAGCCCCACATACCTCTGGAAACAATCTTCCCACAGTGAGGAAAAGCTCCCAGCCACCAAGATGAATACCAGTAACACAAACCTCACCATCAATGGCAAAGCTACATTCCATGAGCAAAAGGAACACGGCACTGTAGAAACCACCCATATCCGTTGATGACTTGTTGATGCCTTTTTGAACAGGTTCAACTCAAATATGATTAGTTAAAGAATGCAGGAAGACATGCAGGTGGTGTAAAACAAAACTTTATTTTCACAAAGAAATCTACAAAGATATGCTTCCTGTTTACAGTATAATTATATGCTATCACGTTGCGAAGGAGGGGAGGCTGAGAGAGCAATGATATTATTTTTATTCATTATTATTATAATTAATATCCGTGCTCGTAATATTATTGTCACATCTTCCACCACAGAGGACTACACTACCCATAATGCTACTAGGAGATTCAGTCGATCATCATCACCTGAATTCTAACATCTGACTCTAATTTCAGTGTGTGTATTTATAATCTGCGCTTCCTCACTGACTTCACAAACTATTGGCTGCTGGTTTAGCTGGGTTAGCAGGTTTAGGGGGGTTAGGAGGGTAAGTAGAGTTAGGAGGTGGGTTAGGAGGGTTTTGAGGGTTAGGAGAAGGGTTAGCAGGAGGGTTAGGTGGAGAGTTAGCAAGAGGGTTAGGTGGAGGGTTAGTAATGTTAGGAGGAGGGTTAGGAGGGTTAAGAGGAGGGTTTTTATATATTATATAAGGAATATACTGTATTTATTTTTTTAAATCTCTTTTTATTAAACACAAAACAGAGTTAGATTCTCGACTTGATACAGATTTTTATCCTTTTGTGCATTGGAATATACTGTATTTATATATTTTTATCTTATGCTTATCTTTTATATTAACTTTTTAAAAATATTGTAACTTATATGTTATTTTATCTTTTTAAAGCCTATTTCACTTTATTCTTCAATTTTTGTTTTATTTCTTTTAATTGTTGTTTTTATTACTGTGATGGAGCTGCCCTCCACCACAATATACACAATATACACAATACAGGCATGTGGGCATTGATCTATATAAATAAATAAGTATGAAATATTTGTTTCATTATGTCTTTGGTTAATAAGTACATGAAGAGATACATGTGATTGAATGTTCTATTTATTGAATAACCATAATAATACTCATCTGCCTACCAAGGGAGAACCTGCACAGAAATAAGAGGGTTTGGTTGAGTTTCCCACCTAAAATCCAAGAAGAGACATCATGCCACTTCCTGTGTAGTGCTATAAAAGGTCTATTTTGAGTGTTTGAGGAGGGTTGGTTGAATGGGCATGTAGTAGTAAAAAAATGTTGATTATTGAAGTTTGGATTTTGATATTTTGAGGAACTTTGTGAACTATCACACTTTGTTTTCTTATTTTGCTTCTGTAAATAATATTTTGTTCCACACGGTGACTAAAATAATAGATCTTGGGTTGTAATAAGCTTCTTCTGTTCTTAAGTGAAGCATTTTGAACTGTTGTTGTGCATGAAAGGTGCTGTTTGAATAAAGGTGCTGTATAAGTAAAGGTGCAATTTGAGTAAACCTGCTTTGCCTCCAGTGTCTACTGGTAAACTACCTTCAAACTACCATCACTACAAAATCTTACTTTCTGATTTTCAGGACAACAATCAGGATCAGAATCAATTAAAATTTTCTAGATAATGTTACATTTAAGATGAGTTTGTGTAGGCCTCACCAAGACCAGAGACGTGTTAGTGCAATAGTACATTTTCAGCTAACTCAGCAGGTTCAGCAGGTTCACACACTGCTGCTGGGACTAAGTCATGTGCCCTGTGGAACCCAGCGGTTACTGGTTTAGTCTTTGTTAATAGATCAGCTATTAAAGGCGATGTGAGGAGAGACTACCCTGACACTAGATCAGAAGGTGTGCTACTACTGAACCCGACTGTCTGCTCTGTCCATATCCCACGCTCCAGCATGGGCAAAGGTTTCTATGTTAGCAAGACTGTTGCTGCGGTGACGATCACCGTAGGAGTTGCCGCTGTGGCTACCATCATCGCTCTGTCAGTGCTCTACTCTCAGGAAAAAAGCAAAAACACAGCGGAGGTGAAACCAACGGAAGTGGTCACCACGACATCACCAACCACAGCACCAACCACAGCACCAACCACAGCACCAACCACTGAGCCCTGGCTTAATTACCGTCTCCCAGATACTCTGGTTCCAGATGCATATGATGTCATTCTCTGGCCCCGGCTAAAACCGAACAATGGCATCTACATCTTCACGGGAAACTCGACCGTGATCTTCAGGTGCGTGAAGGAGACAGACCTGATCCTCATTCACTCCAACAAGCTGAACCTGACTGCAGACCCCACGCTGACCACACGCAGTGGAGCACCTGCTCCGAGCATCACATCTACCTGGATGCAGAACACCACCCAGTATCTCGTGATTCAGCTAAACAGCAAACTAACTGCAGGGGAATCCTACAGACTTCACACAGAGTTTAAAGGGGAACTCGCCAATGATCTAGGAGGATTCTACAGGAGTGAATATGAGGAAAATGGAGTGCCTAAGTGAGTTGTGAAGCCATATAAAGCGCCCATATGGCCCCATATGTTGTTTGTGGCTGATTATGCAGTTAGTTGTCATTGTTTGACAACCTCTCGTTTGACTTGTTATTCTAGAGTGGTGGCTACAACTCATATGCAGCCCACAGATGCTAGAAAGGCATTCCCCTGTTTCGATGAGCCTGCCATGAAAGCATACTTCAACATCACTCTTCTCCACGACCAAGGAACAGTCGCCCTTTCCAACAGCAAGGACATCGGTAAGTGTGTTGTTCACATTTTATAATACACGAAACCCTTAATGCTCCTGAATACAGTGACGGACAAACAGAGCTATTACAAGAGGAAGGTGCACCAGACATTTTCTCCTGCAGCCTTCATTATGTACTCTGTGTGGATTAAGACTCTTCTCACCTACTTCTTACACTCGTTTTAAAAATCTTTGTCACCTGCTGCTTCTTTTTGGATTCCAGATTCTGTTGACATCACAATCGATGGCACTAACCTCAAGAAAACGAGATTCGAACAAACCGAGAAAATGTCGACCTACTTGCTGGCATTTATTGTCAGTGAATTTGATTATGTTGATGAAATGAAAGAAGATGTCTTGGTAATTACATCTTTGTGAAGTGTTGATTGTGGGATTGCTTGTACGTCATGCTAGCCTTAACTACTTCACGCATGCACCTCGAACACAGTAACAGTCCAGTCAGAGTACAGTGCATTCAGGGAGTCAGTGTTCTTCTCCCCACGCAGATACGCATCTTCGCCCGCAAAGAAGCCATCCGCAATGGCCAGGGAGAATACGCACTCAATATCACGGGAACCATCCTCAAGTTCTTCGAAAACTACTACAATGCCCCCTACCCCCTCTCCAAATCTGGTATGAGTCTCACGCTGCCTACCACCATGTGTTTGGGAAGGAGCCTTGATTGTACAACATCTGGAGTATACTGCAGATGATACTGGGAGGATTCCACAGCATCTGGAGTATACTGCAGATGATACTGGGAGGATTCTACAGCATCTGGAGTATACTGCAGATGATACTGGGAGGATTCTACAGCATCTGGAGTATACTGCAGATGATACTGGGGGGATTCTACAGCATCTGGAGTATACTGCAGATGATACTGGGGGGATTCTACAGCATCTGGAGTATACTGCAGATGATACTGGGGGGATTCTACAGCATCTGGAGTATACTGCAGATGATACTGGGGGGATTCTACAGCATCTGGAGTATACTACAGATGATACTGGGAGGATTCTACAGTACCTCATACAGAACAATTGTACTTGATCTTAATCTAATGTAACGTAACTTAACTCTTACATCACAGGTATTGTGCTTAATGTTATGTAGTTTAACTTAACTCATACATCACAGGTATTATGCTTAATGTTATGTAACATAACTTAACTCATTCATCACATGTATTATGCCTAATGTTATGTAAAGTACCTTAACTCATACATCACATTACTGTAAGCATCACCAGAAGTTATAGTGCATTCAGACTTCTCACACTGGGGTCACTGGGCTCTCTCGTTGAACAGACCAGATTGCTCTGCCGGACTTCAATGCAGGAGCGATGGAGAACTGGGGTCTGATCACATACCGGGAGTCAGCGCTGCTCTATGACCCCAAAGTGTCCTCCAATGGGAACAAAGAGAGGATTGCCAGCATCATTTCTCATGAGCTTGCGCACATGGTACACACTACAAATGTAGACACATGGTACACAGAGCAACTATAGACTCACATGGTACACAGAGCAAATATAGGCTATATACTCACATGATACACACTACAAATGTACACTCACATGGTACACAGAGCAAATGTAAGCCACTTTTCGGGTCAGCGTCTGTAAAACTTCATATTTATAATTGTTACTATACTATCTCTCTCTGTCTGTCTCAAACAGTGGTTTGGGAACCTAGTTACTATGAAGTGGTGGAATGATCTATGGCTGAATGAAGGCTTTGCTTCCTATGTTGAATATCTTGGAGCTAACAATGTTGAACCTGACTGGAACATTGTAAGTGCAAAATACAAAAAACTAATGTTCATTAATACAGTGCATCATTACCTGTGATTTCCATTCAGACAGCACAACACATAAATGCTCACGGGAGGGGATTGCGACACAGTAGAGAGCCGGACGTGGTCTCTTCCAGGCTTGGTGTGATAGATGACTTTGTGCTGCCCACAGAAAGACCTGATAGTGCTGAACGATGTCCATCGAGTATTTGCTGTGGACGCTCTGGCCTCCTCCCACCCACTGTCCTCTAAAGAAGAGGACATCATGAAACCAGAGGAGATCAATGAGCTGTTTGACACCATCTCCTACAGCAAGGTCAGGCTTGGGGAAATATACACGCACGCTTCAAATCAGTTCAGTTCAATGCAATGTAAGTCAGTCCGGTTCAGTCTGACTCAAATTGATTTAGTTTGATTAGTGTGACGGGCAGAGAGTGCGAACGAAAAGGAAGCGATCACGCCAAGTCTCAGAGAAAAAGAGGGGTTTAATGAATAACGTGCGCAAACCAAAAACCCGTGCACATGACCCAGATTAAGGATATAATAACCAGCAGTCAACTGGTACATAGACAAGGCATATATAGACAGACAAACGACCATCAGGTGAGGGAGCTAATAAGCCCCACCCACCTGAGGGACGCACACAACGCAACAACAACAAGACAACTGCCGCTGTGCCGGAGGCGACCGGTAGGGGGAGCCTCCCTCACCGTGACAATTAGACAGTTTGATCAGACAATTAATCAGTTTCATTCCCTTCTGTTGATTTCAGTTCAGTATCTTTTGCTGGGAATGTGTGAATGAAAAAAAGAGTTACAAAGTAAAACAAAAATAAACTTGAAATGTTATACAAAAATACTTAAGACAAATTACTGGTGTTATGTGGCTTTTCTGGAACACCTCATATTGCTGTTAATGTTAATGTCGTCTTTCTGTCTGTAGGGGGCGTCTGTGTTGAGGATGCTGTCAGATTTCTTGACTGAGCCCGTGTTCAAGCAGGGGCTGAGTGTACGTTCACACTATTCATTCTGATCCTGTTCTGGGTTCTTCTTTCCTTCCATTTTTCCTGTTTCAATAACTGTCATTTTTCCGCGCAGAGGTACCTGCAACAGTTCCAGTTCAGCAACACAGTTTACAAGGACCTGTGGGACCATCTCCAACAGGTGGGTTACCCTGCCCTACTTTTGTTTTAGCGTTTAGAACAGTTGCATTCTTAGGAGAGGTCGTACTCTATACGTGCATATAACAATGTTTCTGAGGCTACAGGGTGCAAAATATTGACTGTAATGTTGTAGGTAGGATGTAAAGACACTCAGTATTTTAGTGTCTGAACTCCTCTAGGAAGTAGAAGCCACTGGCACGAAGCTGCCCATGACGGTCGGAAAGATCATGGACAGCTGGGTTCTTCAGATGGGTTTCCCAGTGGTCTCTATAGACACCACTACTGGACAGCTGACACAGCAACGCTTCCTCCTGGACCCAGACTCTATAGGGGACCAAACATCTCCATTCAAGTAGGTGTAAGTAAGAGGAACTTAATCTCCAGAGCTTAACATGCAGAGCTTTAACATGTGCTTATCTTTTAGGTATGAGTGGGTTGTGCCTATTCAGTGGATTAAAACTGCAGTTCCACAGGACCTCATCTGGCTGCAGGGCAAAACAGGTAAAATGTTCATTAATCTTCACTATCCAGACAGCAGAAAGCAGGTGAGTCCAGCTCAGGAGCGACTCACGACATGCAGGGCAAGGATGACCAGCTCTGTCATGCACAGAGCAATGCTACTGCTAATACTAATAACCTGTATTTATATAGCGAAAAAAAGACTATGTAACAAGACTATATAATAAGATTATATAAGACTATATAATAATACTATATAAGACTATAATATAATAAACCATATATAAGACTATATTATCCTGTATAAGACTATATAATAAGACGATATAATAAGACTATAATGCTTTGTGTGATATGTCATATGTAATAGTGAGGAATTTTCACAATTTCTGAATAGTTTTTTAAGAATGACCTGGTAAATTTAACCTCTGGTACCATTTGAATCATAGTGAAGAAATATCTCATTGTCTTTGCATGTAGATCAAAATGACTTAATGAAAACCACCGGGCATGACTGGGTACTAGCCAACATCAATGTGTCAGGATACTACAGGGTGAACTATGACCTAGAGAACTGGGACAAGCTCCTGAACACACTCAATTCATCTACTCAGGTACCAACAGCCTTACAAAGCCAGCAAAATAAGTCCCTTGGCACACTGACCAAGGGTTCTTCACAAACAACAGTTAATACAAGTGTGGACTTCATTATTGACTGATAGATTGATTTGATTGTTCCGAACTCCCCAGAATGTTCTGCACTGTTCTCATTGGCTCATTACACTTGTTCGTTTTTGAACATTCCACAACAAACTGCTCGTGTTAGAACGTCAGTGTTGGTTGGAGACTGTTCGATTTCCAGTTTAATTTACTTATGATGATCATGTCTGAGTTTTTAAGTTATCTTTGATGGAACTGAATGTCCTGCAAAAATAGGTTTCTCATGCATTTCCAGGTTGAAAGTATAATTTTCACTTGAAAAACAATCCTTTGGTTTTTTTCAGAGCATTTCAGTCATTAACCGGGCCCAGTTAATCGATGATGCCTTTAACCTTGCAAGGTGAGATCTGAATGATGATTCAAAAACATAAAAAACATAAAAAAACACAAAAACATATTCATTGGTGAGGCTGAAATACATATTTTTCTGTTAACAGAGCAGAACTTATTCCCACCACTCTGGCTTTGAGGACCACAAAGTACCTGTTTGCAGAACGAGAATACATACCATGGCAGTCGGCTCTTAACAACCTAGACTACTACTACCTCATGTTTGACCAGAGTGATGTCTATGACCTCTTGCAGGTCAGCTTCCTTACAGATATCTGTCACACTATTAACAATGTCAGATGAATGGGTGTTCTAATAAGATGAACCTCGTCCTTTAGAGTTATATGAAGATTCAAGTGGAACCCCTTTTCAACTACTTCAAGAGCATAACAGCCAACTGGACTGAAATCCCGAGAGGTCATACTGACCAGTAAGTCATACTGGCCAGATGTTATGCTGACCAGTAAGGGTCAGGCCTGAAGTAGGTCATACTGACCAGTAAGTCATACTGGCCAGATGTTATGCTGACCAGTAAGGGTCAGGCCTGAAGTAGGTCATTCTGACCAGTAAGTCATACTGGCCAGATGTTATGCTGACCAGTAAGGGTCAGGCCTGAAGTAGGTCATACTGACCAGTAAGTCATACTGGCCAGAGGTCATACTGACCAGTAAGGGTCAGGCCTGAAGTAGGTCATACTGACCAGTAAGTCATACTGGCCAGATGTTATGCTGACCAGTAAGGGTCAGGCCTGAAGTAGGTCATACTGACCAGTAAGTCATACTGGCCAGATGTTATGCTGACCAGTAAGGGTCAGGCCTGAAGTAGGTCATACTGACCAGTAAGTCATACTGGCCAGATGTTATGCTGACCAGTAAGGGTCAGGCCTGAAGTAGGTCATACTGACCAGTAAGTCATGCTGATCAGTAAGTCAAACTGACCAGAGGTCATACTGACCAATATGTTGTACTGGCCAGAGGTCATACCCTAACCCTAAACCATTGCATTTTCCCTCTTTCTCTCTCTCTATCACTCTCCCTCTCTCACTCCCGCCTTCACTCTCTCTCTCCCCCTCACTCTCTCCGTCTCTCACTCACTCTCTTTCACCCTCTCTTTCCCTCTCTATCTCCCTCTCTCACTCTCTCTCTCCCTCTCACTCTCTCTATCCCCCTCTTTCTCTATTCAGATATAATGAGGTGAATGCTCTCCGCATGGCCTGCAGCTCCGGTGTAGAGGAGTGCAAAACTCTTACCCAGGATTGGTTCCAGCAGTGGATGGACAATGAGACCGTCAACTTGTTAGTGATATTTATACTCACATAACTTCAGTGCAATTATATGATTGGCTTTTTACGAACTGATAAGTATGGCTGTCAGTCGTATCATTTGGTCACATTAAAACAGCATTAGATGTCCACAGTCTGGTACTGTAAAATGTCTATATATACAGGATCTAACAGACTTAAGACATGAGACTAAATCCTGAAGTATACAGTATTTAAGCAGTTCATTACAACATTTTCTTGCTATTTTGTACTCTGCTATACAACTCATGACTATATAGTGTCACTTGTGTCTGTGTGATTTATTTCTTTTTCTTTGCATATAAGTTGATTTTTAACTACCCAATCATATATTAACCCATCAGGATTAACTCAAACCTGAGGTCCACAGTGTACTGCAGTGCCATTGCAGCAGGGGGCGCTGAAGAGTGGGACTTTGCCTGGAGGATGTTTAAGAATACCACAATTGCAACTGAGGCGGATAGATTGATGTCTGCCCTGGCTTGTACCAAAGACACAGATCTTTTGCAAAGGTTGGTAGAGGCACTCCTATGCTAAAAAAAAATAATTTTCTTGTTATAATTTAAACAGATGAGATGAGGGCAGATCGAGATTCAAAGCTCCTGGATTCAAGGTCACTAACCCTGTGCTGTGCCATTCACTCCTCATGGGTCCTTTCACTCCTCAGTCCTGATTCAGTCAGTGATTCAGTAACTGCTTCAGTTCTGATTCATTCAGTGATTTAGTAACTGATTCAGTTCTGATTCAGTCAGTGATTCAGTAACTGCTTCAATGATTCTGTTTCTGTGTACTGTGTACCATGAACTATCTCAGTCAGTATTTCAGCCACTGCTTCAGTGTTTCAGTAACTGTATGTTAGTGTTTCAAAAATACTTACAGTATTTCAGTCAGCGTACGTGAGACCTGTGCTGTGGTTATCGTGCAGGTATCTAGGGTACACGCTGAACCCAACGTTGATCCGCAAACAGGATGCAACATCCACCATCGTCTACATTGCCAACAATGTGTTGGGGGAGGCACTGGCGTGGAACTTCACCAGAGACAACTGGGAGTACATCTTCAGAGAGTGAGCGCAGACCAACACACTGAGGAATGATTTAGTCTGTAATAAAGTCTGCAATAAAGTCTGTAATAAATGTTTTCTTCTTCTTCAGGTATGGGGGTGGATCATTCTCCTTTTCCAAACTGATCAATGGGGTCACCAAAGGTTTCTCAACTGAATCTGAACTCAAAGAGGTATGTGAAAGAGACCTCCTTTCCCCACTCTGCCACTGTAGTTTATTCACCATGGGGCCTGTGTTATAATATTAGAATATAAGCAAAATTAAAATGACTGGATGTGAAATGCATTCGTAGGATTGACACTGAACACTTTAGACAGTCCAAAGAGTGGGTTTGCTGCCAATGGTCCTGAAGCCCCAGTGTGTGTTGGGTGTGGTGTGCTGTGGCTTGATGTGGTTTGATGTGGTGTTGCAGCTGGAAAAGTTCAAGGATAACAACGCTCATGTGGGCTTCGGCTCGGGCACACTGGCCATCCAGCAGTCCATCGAGAGGACCAAAGCCAACATCAAGTGGGTGGAGAAAAACAGGGCGGATGTGAAGTCCTGGCTGCAAGATGCAATCGGACAATAGCCAGACAAAACTCTGCTCCATGTAGGAGAGAGGCTCTGACACACACACACACACACACACACACACACACACACACACACACAAGTACATAAACCCTCTGTTTTTCATATTTTTCATGGGCTGTCATTAAGAGAAATGAACGTATTCATTTCCACAGTTTCTTTGTAAGATTATTATATGATCTTATATTGTAAGATTATCGTATGATCTTATGTCGTAAGATTATCGTATGGTCATTTTTTATCTTCATGTTGTATAGAAGTCATTTCTCTGTTAATTTATCACTGTTAATTTTAATTTTATATGGATTTTTCCCCAAAGTGGGGATTTTTGATTACTTCAATCACTTCAATTCAATTCTATTTTTGTACCTGTCTGGACATTTATGGAGTTATACCCCTAATGCTTGTGTTATGACCAAGATCAAAATTTTATTCTCTGTGAAAGAAAATAAACTAATTTTCTTCTCTAACAAATGTGTCTGTGAGTTTTTTATCTGTATAAGCAAAACAGCAAGCATGCATAGAGAAGCCATCACAATAAAGGGGTCAGGGGTTAGGGTGGTGAAGGGGTTAGGATGGTGTATCTACAGCAGACTATCTGGAGTCTGCACCTACACCTTCACCAGGGTTGAGCAGTAACTCCCAGCACCACCCAGACCTGCCTACGTCACCAACACCTCTCGCCCAGTGAGGTCAAACTCACCTACCTAAAGATTGTCACATGGTCCTTATTTTCTCTTGATAACTGGACATCTCCCATCCCTCTTGTGTAGTGCTACCTTCCTCCAGATGCACAGTGAGCACTTTCTCTGTCGGGATCACTTCCTGGTTCTTCAACTCTGTTTTCCTCGTAGACAACTCTGTCTATCCTTCATAACCTCCTGGACTCTATTTGTCTGATCCTTCAGAACCTCCTACTGTAAAAGGGGCCAGTTCAGCTTTGACCATTTTACTATCATTATTTCTGTCTGTCAAAAGCAAATTCACCCAGCCCCATGAGGAAACATTGATCTAAATAGAAATACGTAATAGAAAATGTAATAGAAAATGTAATAGGCCAAGTACAACTCAAAACTACTTTGATCTCACGGCTCTTGGTAATGCAAACCTTAAGTTCCCTCTACTGTTACTTTAGTGGAGGAGCTGTGGATGTCAGGTTCTTGCAGCCATGACATCATGACGTCATGCTTGGTTGGGTGTGAGTTCCCACCTGCCTGTTCCACTCTGAGCTATGGCTGTGTAAACATGTCAGAGGGGACACAAAATGTAATAAAGCCTGTCCAGGGAGCACGCAGCGCCCAGATACCTGAGAGCACAGGATTCACACGGCGCCACCAGATGAGTCGATACTGGCTTTGGGAGGGGACTGAGTTATGAGTGTAAGGAGCATCTCCTGTGTGTGTCTGAGTCTCTGAGTCTGTGCTGTGTGTGTCCTCTGACTCTGTGCTGTGATTGTCTGAGTCTGTGCTGTGAGGGACACAGGTGATCATGGGGAAATGCTACTTCAGTACGATGTGTGTGGTCTGTACTGTGGTGGCCACTGCTTCTGTTGCAATGCTCATCGGCATCTGGACCTTCCAGCTCCTTCCGTCCACAGATGTGCCTGCTGCATCATGGGACAGCTACCGGCTCCCTGCCACGCTGCTCCCAGACACTTACCACATCTCACTGTGGCCGCGGATCACACCGGATCGCCATGGCATCTACGTCTTCACCGGAAACTCGACTGTGACCTTCAGGTGCGTGAAGGAGACGAACCTGATCCTCATTCACTCCAACAAGCTGAACCTGACTGCAGACCCCACGCTGACCACACGCAGTGGAGCACCTGCTCCGAGCATCACATCTACATGGATGCAGGACACCACCCAGTATCTCGTGATTCAGCTAAACAGCAAACTAACTGCAGGGGAATCCTACAGACTTCACACGGAGTTTAAAGGGGAGCTCGCCAATGACCTGGGAGGATTCTACAGGAGTGAATGCAGTGAAGATGGAGTGAAAAGGTACATGCAGCTGATTTAGATTATTTAGACATGGGCAGGGGAGGCAGCGCTGTCAGGAGAGTGATCTAACATCCTGGGAGTGAGGTGAGTGAGAGTGAGCTGGCATCCTAGGAGTGAGGTGAGTGAGTGAGAGTGAGCGGACACCCTGGGAGTGAGGCAAGTGGCAGTGAGAGTGAGAATGAGCAGACAGCCTGTGGGAAGCAGGATCGGATCGGGCGGTTACAGGTACTGCCAAGCTCCAGGTTCCAGGAGCAGCTCACATGTTTGTGTGAACACTGCTTTCATGGTGCATGGGTACGGATATGTGAGCATGCACGTCTGTTAATGAAAGTGTGTGAGTGTGTGTGTTCCCTTGAGTTCACGTAAATCGTTATGGGTGTAAAGACGTTGCGTGGAGAGGTCCGCAGGAGTGTGTGCTGGCCGTGAAAATCGCATGCTATGTCCTCGGTTGGACCCGTGCTGGGACGTCCCTCAGGACACGTGGGACAGTGCTGCTCCTGTGGAGGTGGACCATGTGCTCCTGTAGCCTGGCACAGTGGGTCCTTGTCTGGCAGTGTGGGAGCGCCAGACCTTATAGTGGAGCACAGATAAGATATCTACAAGGGAGCTGTAAACCGTGCTGTCAGGATTCTGACACTTTACTGATTGAGTGTGTGTGCTATCAGTGTGTGCAGACTGAAATAAAATGATCCTGCCATTTATCTGATTTTTATAACTGATTTTAACACAGGGTGTACACAGTAACGTCATTAGCTTTACCACCTTATAACTGGAAGTAATAGCCATCCATATATTTTACACCCACGGGCTTTTGTTATCCACTGGGCTCCTCTCACCTCTGCACAGTGAAGTCAGCTGAGCGGCTGCACCACAGCTCAGTACATGTGCTGGCAGGATCAGCCCAGCCTGGCTTATATGAACGAATGTCCTGGTGTCCACCAAGAGCGTTAGCCACACGCATGTGTACATCCTCTTTATGCCAACACTGTCTATGCACTTACACATAGACAAGACTCGGAGCAGCTGATGGAGAACTGGTGAAGAATCGTCCCTCACTCTAGGTGTGTGTGATTGTGTGTGTGTATTCATGCCTAATATAAAATGGCTCTCCAACAGGACAGTAGTGGCCAGTCAAATGCACCCCACACACGCTCGGAAAACCTTCCCCTGTTTTGACGAGCCTGCCATGAAGGCCTTCTTCTTCATCACACTGTACCACGACCGAGGGACAGTCGCCCTCTCCAACGCCATGGAAACTTGTGGTCGGTAGTTATGCCACCACTCACTCACTCACTCACTCACTCATAAAGCAGTTATTAGCTGGTACACTTCAGTCCCCTCTGATGCTGTGCCTCTCTGTCTTTTAGATACAGTGGACACTGTGGTTGATGGCACAGCTGTCACTGTTACCAGGTTTAAACCCACAGAGTCCATGTCCCCCTACCTGCTAGCGCTGGTCATCACTGATTACACAAATGTCCAGTCAAGAGAAGATACTTTGGTATGAGTTCAAACTATGTTTTATTTTGATGCATATGTGTTTTTATTATATAGATCTATTTTGGTCTATATACAAAAATCAAAATGTTAATGATATAGTTAATTTATTCACAGTCTTATGCTGTAAACTGCCCACACGTGGGTCAGGTTTATGGAGTCCTTTGGAGTGTTTGATCATGACATCGTGACCATGTGACTGTTCAAGAGGTCAGATGAAAATACAGTCGGGTTGAACTTTGCTGTTAGCTTACATCAAAAGTGCTGGCTAGGGTTGCCATTCTAGCTTCTGAGACAGACTCTCAGTTAAATAGTTACACATTCATATTAACAACGTGCGTTTTCATTTTCAGTCTTTTAAATGCTTCATTGAGGATGTTTTAATATAGTAAAAGTTCATTGTACATACAGTATTTTGTGTATTATATAGATTATATAAATGATGATGTGCTGAATGAAATGAATGATGTAAACATAATTTAAGGTGATATAAAACGTATGCTTATGCTTTTTAAGGTGTATAAAAGCAAAATCAGAAGTTTCCAAAAATGTGACTCATAAGGGTTTCAAGCTATTTCACTTCATCCAGTTCCGTTCAGATTTGGTCCTGGTGAGGGGCATTTCATCAAGTTCCCCCTCAGCACTGACTTCATGCTGTGCGTTCACACTAGCGCCCTCTATTGGCGTGTGCAGGTGCGAATATGGGCGCGCAGAACTGCAGTGGCTAGCGGCCTCTGTGTGTACGCCCTCCAGCTCACGGAGCGCATCCTCCACTTCCTTCAGGACGTCTGTGGTGTGACCTACCCACTCTCCAAATTAGGTAAGCCATGTGGTTTGGAGCGTTAAGACTAAATATTCAGTGCTTCGCTGCAGGCCAGTAAGCTGATTCAGTGACGCACGCTTACATTTGGTCATGACAACCAAGCACTCAAATCATTAACAACATTACGTATTTGACTGGCTCATTGTTAGCGACTTCATGGCTTCCCTTAGAAGTAGGAAGTGAATTCCACTGTGAAAACACCCTCATACCACAGAAAACCCCTCCTAGGAATTTCCTGCTCATTATAATGACAATACATCTCCATTTGTCTTAACATTATCTTCCTTTAATGGAAAAATCTACTTATGTCCTAAGACCTGTGAGAATAAACAAAGTGTGTTTAAGCAATTCTAGCCATCAGGGGAGTCATGCTCTGAAACCATTGCACCAGTCACCAGATGGTCCACATTTACGTCCTGTCCCAGCGCCCAGCACATCTGAACCAAACTATTAACATGGAGAACTGGGAGTTGAGTTAGTGCAAAAATGTGGACTGGGTGGTAAAGAGGAGCAGATCAACATGTGAATATACTCTACACACTATGTATTTATTCATAAATTAATCAATACATTTCATTTTAATATTCAACAAGGTAGTTTAATATCCCCTTATATAAATGTAATACGTGTGTACTTTGGGTTAAGTGTGCCGTGCTGGTTCAGAACGAGTGGATAGCCTGTCTCAGATCTGTCCATCCTGACGGAGTGTGTCTACTCTGAAGACCAGCTCGCTGTGCCTGATCTCCACTATGGAGCAGTGGAGAACTGGGGGCTGGTCACATACAGAGAGACGGACCTCTGCTACGAGCCACATATCTCCTCCAACAGAGACCAATGGAAGACAGCCTCTATGATCGCCCATGAGCTAGCCCACATGGTACTCAGCACTGGTATACTTCATTTTAAATGTCACCCTGTTCTACACTTAATTGCCTGCTGTATTTCTGACTCTGTTTTGACTCTTCGGTTTATGGTCAGTGGTTCGGGGGCCTTGTGACTCTGAGCTGGTGGAATGATGTATGGCTGACTGAAGGATTTGCAACATATATGTCTTACCTTGGTGCAGATTATACTGAACCTCTCTGGAATCTGGTCAGTAATGGTTACACACACACACACACACACACACAAATGACTCTGTTTAATGCTACAACCTTGTAATCTGAAAGGACATTGTCGATCAAAGCAACAACATGACAGCCAGTAAAACAATAGCTTCCAAAAGCTCAGGACATACTGACTCAGCTTTCACCAACAAAGAGTTATGCACCGTGTCTCTGTGTGATTTTTAGAGTAATGAAGTTTCCAGAATATTCTCCATTATTCATACTGGTTAATTTTGGGTTTTCAGGAACATTCTAAAGACAACTCTGTTTGTTGCAAACTTTGTGTTAGAGACTCTTGGTGATTGTTAAAGACTCTTGGTGTTTCTTACAAACTCTTGGGTTAGTGCCACTACACATAGGCTACTGACTTCCATTCCAATATTTTTTTGTAGCTCATGACACCTCAGTGTTCTCTGTCACAGAAAGACCTGATAGTGCTGAACGATGTCCATCGAGTATTTGCCGTGGACGCTCTGGCCTCCTCCCACCCACTGTCCTCTAAAGAAGAGGACATCATGAAACCAGAGCAGATCAATGAGCTGTTTGACATCATCTCCTACAGCAAGGTCAGGCTTGGGGAAATATACACGCACACTTCAAATCAGTTACTTTGAGTACATTGCAATTCAGATGAATTCACTAATTTCATTTACTTTAATTCAATTCAATTGATCTATTTTATTATCAGTAAATAAGCACCAGCACAGAATGTTTCTTTATGTATTAGCTTGACAGTTTATTATGGTTAATATGTAAACAACAAAATTTAATTTTATTTTAGTCAGGGGAGGTTTATTTTAGTCAGGGGAGGTTATTGCACATGATAGCCACTGCTTTGTTGTCCTGAGTAATGCTCTGAGTTTGTCTTCAGGGGGCATTGGTGCTAAGGATGATGTCAGAGTTTCTGATGGACTCCATCTTCGTCGGAGGGCTGCGTGTGAGAGATTGTTTATTTATCTATTTATTATTATTATATTGTTTCTATATTATTTATTTACAAGTTGTAACCTTTGGTTTTGTGTAGCTGTTGGAGGTTTTCAGTCAAAGACCATACATGAATGTCTCTTATGTAAATAATTATGAAAACATTTACATATATATGTATATTTATTCATCTATATCCTTTACTTTTACAGACATACCTGCAGACGTTTGCTTATAAAAATACAGTTGCCTCAGATTTGTGGGATCATCTTCAAAGAGTAAGTCACATTTACATCTGCTTTCTTTCCCTGTTTAATCCTCCTGCTCAAATGAGTCCTTTAGGAAGAGAGTCAGTTGTTCTGAAATGTGATAGTGTAGCAGTGCTGCCCTCTTGTGTTGAGGTAACTTAATGCATTTGATTACTTTCAGGAAGTTGATGCCAACAGAACCGTTCTTCTCCCTGGGACTGTCAGTGACATCATGGACAGCTGGGTTCTTCAAGCTGGTTTCCCAGTGGTCTCCATAGACACCACTACTGGACAGCTGACACAGCAACGCTTCCTCCTGGACCCAGACTCCACTGGCAAGACACATGTGGAATTTAAGTAGGTCTGATGTCTTAAGTAGGTCTGGAGTTTAAGTAGGTCTGATGACTTAAGTAGGTCAGGAGTTTAAGTAGGTCTGATGTCTTAAGTAGGTCTGAGGACTTACGTAGGTCAGGAGTTTAAGGAGGTCTGATGTTTACATAGGTCTGATGTCTTAAGTACTTCTGATGTTTACATAGGTCTGATGTCTTAAGTACTTCTGATGTTTACATAGGTCTGATGTAGGTCTGATGTCTTCCAGGCTTCTCTGTTCTGTTCTTCTGTTCTCTGTTCTTCGGTCCTAATTCCTCAGTCTGTTTTTTATTCTTTGTGGCTGAAGTTCTGAGTGGCTCATTCCCATTAACTGGATGAAATCAGGAGTGGAACAGAAAGCAACATGGCTTCTGCAGCAGAGCGGTGAGATCAGTACTAATCCCATCCCATCAACCAATCAATGAGCAGCAAAATATATTTAATCAGTAATTAGACCTTTAAAACACTACACTACCAAATACTAATTGAATGATTAAATGATTACAATGTGTAGCTTAAACACAGTTCTGAATAACTCAGTCTATAGAGACGTTTAGACAAACCACATTGTCACTTCATCTGAGCTCCATACACAGCTGAACTAAACGATCCAGACTGAATATGTGATGTGGATGGAGCTGGACAGGGCAAAAACCTGGAGTGGCACTCAGGTCCCCTGGACTGGACTGAGAAACACCGATTTAAATCACTGCCAAGCCTGTTCATCCTGATGGTCCTGTGTTTGCCCATATGTTCCCAGAGAATCATAGTGATATGAAAACAGCTGGGGAGAAGTGGGTCCTGCTGAACATTAACCTCACTGGATACTACAGAGTGAACTATGACCCGGAAAACTGGGAACGTATACTGCAGCAGCTCCGCACAGACCCCCAGGTCAAACCCACACAGGCCCCCAGGTTAAACCCACACAGACCCCCAGGACAAACCCACACAGACCCCCAGATCAAACCCACACAGACCCCCCAGACAAACCAACACAGGCCCCCAGGACAAACCCACACAGACCCCCAGGTTAAACCCACACAGACCCCCAGGACAAACCCACACAGACCCCCAGGTCAAACCCACACAGGCCCCCAGGTTAAACCCACACAGACCCCCAGGTTAAACCCACACAGACCCCCAGGTCAAACCCACACAGACCCCCAGGTTAAACCCACACAGACCCCCAGGTCAAACCCACACAGACCCCCAGGTCAAACCAACACAGGCCCCCAGGTCAAACCCACACAGGCCCCCAGGTTAAACCCACACAGACCCCCAGGACAAACCCACACAGACCCCCAGGTCAAACCCACACAGACCCCCAGGACAAACCCACACAGGCCCCCAGGACAAACCCACACAGACCCCCAGGTCAAACCTACACAGGCCCCCAGGACAAACCCACACAGACCCCCAGGTTAAACCCACACAGACCCCCAGGACAAACCCACACAGGCCCCCAGGACAAACCCACACAGACCCCCAGGTTAAACCCACACAGACCCCCAGGACAAACCCACACAGGCCCCCAGGACAAACCCACACAGACCCCCAGGTTAAACCCACACAGACCCCCAGGTCAAACCCACACAGGCCCCCAGGACAAACCCACACAGACCCCCAGGTTAAACCCACACAGACCCCCAGGACAAACCCACACAGGCCCCCAGACAAACCAACACAGGCCCCCAGGACAAACCCACACAGACCCCCAGGTTAAACCCACACAGACCCCCAGGACAAACCCACACAGGCCCCCAGGACAAACCCACACCGGCCCCACAGGTTAAACCCACACAGACCCTCAGGTTAAACCCACACAGACCACCAGGACAAACCCACACAGACCCCCAGGTTAAACCCACACAGACCACCAGGTTAAACCCAAAGGCCCCCCAAACCCACACAGACCCCCAGGTCAAACCCACACAGGCCCCCCAGGTCAAACCCACACAGGCCCCCAGGACAAACCCACACAGACCCCCAGGTTAAACCCACACAGACCCCCAGGACAAACCCACACAGACCCCCAGAACAAACCCACACAGGCCCCCAGGTCAAACCCACAGACCCCCAGGTTAAACCCACAGACCCCCAGGACAAATCCACACAGGCCCCAGGACAAACCCACACCGGCCCCACAGGTTAAACCCACACAGACCCTCAGGTTAAACCCACACAGACCACCAGGACAAACCCACACAGACCCCCAGGTTAAACCCACACAGACCACCAGGACAAACCCACACAGACCCCCAGGTCAAACCCACAAGACCCCCCAGACAAACCAACACAGGCCCCCAGGACACAGACCCCCAGGTCAAACCAACACAGGCCCCCAGGACAAACCCACACAGGCCCCCAGGTCAAACCCCCCACACACAGACCCCCAGGACAAACCCCACAGGCCCCCAGGCCCCCAGGACAAACCAACACAGGCCCCCAGGACAAACCCACACAGACCCCCAGGACAAACCCACAGACCCCCAGGTCAAACCCACACAGCCCCCAGGTCAAACCCACACAGAAGGTCAAACCCACACAGGAGGCCCCACACAGGCCCCCAGGTCAAACCCACACAGGCCCCCAGGACAAACCCACACAGACCCCCAGGTTAAACCCACCCAGACCCCCAGGTTAAACCCACACAGACCCCCAGGACAAACCCACACAGGCCCCCAGGTCAAACCCACACAGGCCCCCAGGTTAAACCCACACAGACCCCCAGGTCAAACCCACAAGACCCCCAGGACAAACAAAGACCCCCAAGACAAACCCACACAGACAGCCCCCCAGACAAACCCACACAGGCCCCCAGGTCAAACCCACACAGGGCCCCAGGTTAAACCCACACAGCAGTGAACAGTCAGCTGGAGATTATCACCATAAATACTAATACAACAAATGTGCATGACCATAGCAATAAATACAGTGTTTTAATAGTATTTGTTTCTGTGATATTGTTAAGATTGTATTTCACTGTATAGCTGTGTTTCGCTTACTAATATAAATATATTTCACTATTATGACATTCATGATCTAACAGGTCATTCCAGAAGTTAACAGGGCACAAATTGTGGATGATGCCTTTAACCTTGCGAGGTAAAAAAAACCCAAACAATAACAGTTCAGCAGAGGAACCATGTGAGCAGCTTCAGCTCCCCACTGTGTGATGTCTGGGCTTTGCACTCAACGTCTAGAAAACCACACACTGATGTAGTCCTCACATAACCCAACACACTGATGTAGTCGTCACTTAACCCAACACACTGATGTAGTCCTTACATAACCCAACACACTGGTGTAGTCGTCACTTAACCCAACACACTGATGTAGTCCTTACATAACCCAACACACTGGTGTAGTCCTTACGTAACCCAGCACATGGGGTGTGCTTCTCTCACTTTTGTCACATGCAGTACCGAATTAGATCCGTAATCATTTCCGGGTCTGCCTCAGTGTTCTGGTTTGACTCTCTCATGGTGGCCGATCTCTGCAGGGCCGGGATGATCCCTGTTGCCGTAGCACTGAACACCACAGAGTTCCTCTCAAGGGAAAGATCGTACATGCCCTGGGAATCAGCCCTGTTCAATCTGGAATATTTCTATCACATGTTTGAGCAAACAGACGTCTATGCAAACATGCAGGTCATTTTTTTTTCATGAGTATCAGCATCAGTATACTTTCCACATTAAATCACAGTCTTAACACTCTCTATATCTCTTTTTGCAGAAATACCTCAAGAAGCAAGTGATGCCACTTTTTGAACATTTCAAGACTAATAAAACAGGGTGGATGCAAGAACCTGATGGACACACAGACCAGTACGTTACACAGATTTAACAATGCAGCAATTTCACACTCACCCCGTCTGAAGTGCTTCGGTAGAATACTCAAAGGCTGCAAACGATGAACCTGTGACACCTCCATAGTTCATGCCATTAGAAAGACTGCGCTGTTGATATCACTCTCAGTTGTGAGACTGGCATCAGCCGTCTGCTTTACATCATGCTTCTGCATGGGGCTGCTTTGCTGAGACCCATCTGTGTGGATGTGTGCAGGTACAACCAGGTCAACGCCGTCAGGGTGGCGTGCAGAGCTGGAGAAGATGGCTGCCTCAGTCTCTCTGCATCCTGGTTCTCCCAGTGGATGGCGGACCCAGCGCAGAACCCGTGAGACCGCCGGGCTGGGTGTCCCCGCCCACGGGCTGGGTGTCCCCGCCCACAGCCAGCCTGGGCTTCCTATTCTATGTCTCCTCGTTGTGCTATAGGCTCCGCATGCGTTGGCAGGAGGACTTAAATGTGTTAATTTTCTCCCCATCAGGATTAACCCGAACTTGAGGTCCACAGTGTACTGCAGTGCCATTGCAGCAGGGGGCGCTGAAGAGTGGGACTTTGCCTGGAGGATGTTTAAGAATACCACAATTGCAACTGAGGCGGATAGATTGATGTCTGCCCTGGCTTGTACCAAAGACACACAACTTTTGGAAAGGTTGGTAGAGGCACTCCTATGCTAAGAAACATCATTTTCTTGGTAAAATGTATAGACCAAAAAACAACCTCGACACTCCCTATGTCACAGTTATCACATCAGGTTTGTTTATCACATTCACGCATATGCCAATATGTGCCAGTATGTACCAGTATGTACCAGAATGTACCAGTATGTACCAGTATGTACCAGTATGTGCACTCTAAGGTGTTTGTTTGTTTTTATGTGCAGTTACCTTCATTTCACCCTTGACCCTGCAAAGATTCGGAAGCAAGACGCCACTTCTGTGATTGTGCAGATCGGCGGGAATAAAGAGGGCCGTGAGCTAGCGTGGAACTTTGTCAGGCGGAACTGGAAGTACATATTCTCTGTGTGAGTTTCCACAGCAACGCTGACCATAGATCACTTCTTTATGCTTGTACTAGTTTCTCCTGTTAGCTATCTGTAGTTATGCTGTACTCATGCATGTGGCCATGTGTGTGCTGAACATGGACGTTTGCTGATGCACGTGACTGTGTGCTGCCCTAGGTATGGAGCAGGTTCGTTCTCATTTCCTGAGCTCATAAGGGGCGTGACACAGGCATTCTCAACCCAGGCCCAGCTCACTCAGGTGTGTTAACCCCCCACCACCACCCCCCTCATGTCTGTGTCCTACTCTCTCTGGGCTGAGAGAGACTTTACTGATTCGTGTGTGCTCCCCCTGGATTCCCTGGTGTTCTGAAGCTCCAGCAGTTTCAGCAGGACCACTCTGACGTGGACTTTGGTTCTGCCGCCCTGACCCTGCAGCAGGCCATCGACGAGACGAAAGCCAACGTGAAGTGGGTAGCAGAGACCCTGAGAGAGGTCAGGGAGTGGTTCAGCATGGCAGCTGCGTGAGACCTCCTGGGGTCTCAGTCCCTCCTCTACAGCAGACCCCTCAACACGCCCGTGACCCCTCAACACGCCCGTGACCCCTCAACACGCCCGTGACCGAAAATCTGCGTTTACGCGTTTAAGCTTTTTAGAATCATTTTAACTTACGTGTGAGCATTTGTCATACTTACTAAAATTAGAACGTAAAATAAATTGATGACTATATTTTATTCTGATTTTTCTGTTGATAATAATGTAGAAAAATAAACAATGTGGTTAAAAACTCATTTAAAAACTCATGAGAAGGTTTACAAAAATTGTACTTGAAAAATAAAGCTTTGAAAATTGTCAGAAAAACCTTTTCCTTTTAATTCAAGTTTGTGACTTTGATTAAAACAGTGAGTGCAAATAGATTTGTTTGACCATTGCATTTGGAAACATATAGACGTCAATTTGTGTCTGCATACATGCACTGATAACATACAGCCTAATAACTATAATGGAAATGTAAAAAAATAATGTTTGTAATGTAATGTAATGTAAAGTGTGGCGTAATGTTATCGGTATGTTAAATTTGTGCCTTTGTGTATCTTTGAGTAGGGAATCCACACAAGATACGTCCTGAGCCAGTATGAAGCACCATCTCAGGACGTAGCACAGAACATGTGAAACCTGGCTGTGCACTGTGTCTGGCTGTTGTAATATTTCTGGATGGAGCAGTAGACTGTGTATGAGACATGGGGACATCCAGACAGGAATCCAGAGAGAATCACCCAGTCATATAACTGCCCCGACCCACACATATAACTGCCCCGACCCAAATATATAACTGGCCCCAGCCCAGCCATAAAACTACCCCCAACCCAGCCGTATTACTGCCCTGGCACAACTGTATAACTATCCATGGCTTCAGCCACAGCTGCATAACTGCCCTTCAGATTTCACCCGTTGGGGCATGAGACAGCTGTCAGGCGATGCTACTGAACCCTTACTGGACCGCTGCTGCTCATCCGTGGTCTCTTCCTGCTCTTTACAAACTCACACATTAAATCACTATCACCACATTCCTCTGCTACACTCTCACAGTGCTGCTCTAGAGAGATATTAAGTGTAATTATGCACACGTTGAAGACACACCCATCCCATTTGCATCTTCATAGACTCGGTCAACAGCCCTCCATTATGTTGACTTTTCTTCCCTTATTTTCTTTAACACTGGACCTGTAGGAACCCTTCAGAGCTCTAATTGGGTTAACCTGTCTGCAATGTCTACATATCAGAGAGGGACTCTGGCTGTGCTAATTGGCTTGAGTTGTTTGCTAAATCACAGGGACAGAGAGCTGAGTTGTTAGTTGTGTGTGCTGCTCATGGAGGTCTCGGACTGCAGGGGGTTACCCTCTCAAACATCTCCCACCAAGGCTCGGATTTACACCTTTCCCAACCACGGCAAAACCAGCTGATTAGACTACCTGGTTGAGCAAAGGTAATGCGATAGGTCTTAAGGTAACCTAAAATAACCTAAGGTAATGTGATAGGTCTTAAGGTAACCTAAAATAACCTAAGGTAATGTGATAGGTCTTAAGGTAACCTAAAATAACCTAAGGTAATGTGATAGGTCCTAACCTCAATGGAAGCCTCCATAATAATACCTGGAGTTAAATGTAAATGTGCCATATTTGTCAATTGTGATTCTCACCCCAATCAAAATGTGTTCATTTACCCATCTGTGTAGTGAGAACACACACAGAGGGTTAAGAGTAAGATAAACTGTTTTCAATGCACTGTCACCACACCTACGCTACTACAGCCTAACAGTCTTAACGGCCACAGACATGTCTCAGCCTTATGAACTGGCTTCCACTGTGTTGTTCTCAGACAACAACTTCAAAACCAGGAAAATCAGTTATGATTGTTAAAATAGTTAAAAATGTAAACCATACCTTAGCCCTGTGTGTTCTGTTTCAGTTTTGTTAGCTAAAAAGGCATGATTAAAATCTAAATATAGATGTTTAGTGGAAAGTAAGGAGGGGAATGTAGGCGTGGAACTGTGTGGAGGTCTTAGTTTGGCCTTCAGTCAGTTTTCACAGAAGAAACATCCAGTACTCAAACAGGTAGCAGCGTCGTGTAATGAGAGTTTAACATTTGCAGACTGAAAAAGCGGTCAAGACGATGTTGTGCGCTGGATGGTAGCAGAGATGTTCAAAAGTCGGCAAAATACCAAGACAAGTCACAAGTCTTTAGGTTAGAGTCTAAGTCTCAAGTCAATACCAAGATAAGCATAGTGACAGGAGATGGAAAATATTTTTTATATATTAGTAGTATTGACGGCTAAGTGGCTAGCGTAAACTAATCAAACCTATCCGGGTGTGTTTTCAGGAGCATTATGAAGTTTGTTGTGACTGTTTCTGTGTCTTTGTTTTCCCAAATTATTTACACTTTGCGTCCTTCGGTTATGTCCAAGGGTTCCATATAGCCAAAGGCTCCATGTACGGTACTGCAGTCGAAACCATGGCGACCTCGTTTCTTTATATGTAACGCTTCTCTCAGATTTTCCGCTCGCGACAAGCGGATGTGGTGATACTTCACGAGGAAAGGTTCTGCGTCCCAAATCACCGAAACAACAGTAAGGAATAACGGCAACAAAATTCACAAAGAAAGTATTTTTATTTAACTTTGTTACACAGCGCCTGGATAACGAACTGACTCTGTCTTTTCCAATGTCAGAGTCTTCACATCATCAAAATAGATTCAACCTAAGGTTGTGGATTTCCTTGGGAGGTTGTGGAGTTCAGTGTGCAGTTTTATTTTGCATATGTTGAAACAAAACCCCTGAATCTCTCCTTTCTTCCTGTGTATTGTTGTTGTGCTGTGTTATGTGCAGCACTTCTGTGGGGCTCTTTTATCTATCATTAGTATTTATGACACACTCCTGAAACAGTGGGAGTGCTGGTGTATAATGTCTGCTCTTGTGTTTGCTGTGATCATAATCCCAGGTTAAAGTAATAGCTGTCTTTCAACTATGTCAATATCAGAACTGGGTCAGTTGGGTGGAGTCTAACCAGAGTGTTGTGTCAAGCGTGACAGCAAAGTCCAGTTTAACTGGAAAGTTCTGAGCATTACAACATTCATGCATGCTTGTGGTGTGGTGTGTAATCCACCATGTCTGCAGCTTCTGCATGTACACCTGTGCAGCAGTGGGACCCGGGGTTCTTCCCAGGGTTCTTTGTTGATTTTCTAATCAGAAGCTACTGTAGTCTGTTTATGGGGGGAGGGAACCAAAAACACATAAGCACATAAACAAAGGCATTCAAATACTCAAATTATTTTCTATTCCATTACTCAATTTCCGCTACTGTTGTTTGTTGACACTAATCCATATTTCCATGACACTAATCCACATCTCATACGATCTTCTCATGTGTCTTTCTTTCATGTTCAAGTTTCATAAAAGGACAGATGGCATTTCCTGAATTTAGCTTCACCTTGATGTTGGATGAGTTGGTTGCTCTGATTCTGAGGGTGAAGCCTTTGTTTCCAGAGGTCATAATGGAACATAAGCTGGTCACGTCATAACAGACTCAACTGATTATAAGACGAGTGCAAGTCAGCACTGCACACTGGATGAACTGCGTTAAAAACTATACTCTCCTGAAGGTGCAACCATTATGAGCACTATGCCCACACTGACTGAACATTCCTACCTATTAATGTCTTTGACTGCTTAAACTTGATATAGTTGTTATACTTCGGTTTTGAAAGCACTGTCCACAGGTCTGCAAAGTGTCCCTCTGAACTGCAGACAGACATCACCTCCTCATCACCATTCTGGGTCAGACCGAGTGCTCAGGAAACTGTCACAGGGCTTATAAACTCCACAGCTCTTTGCTCAGTTTACCTGTAAATGTGCCAGACAAACTCAAGCCAGCATTATAATGCATCACTAAAAGCTTTACGTGTCCATAAAGCCTTTATGTGGTGGACGGAGAGAGCAGCACTGTAGCAAACCAAGGCTCAGAGGACCAGACCATAATATCACACAGCTGAGAGTTGGGGGAGCCCTTACCACTGAACCATGCCTTGCATTTTAAAACCTGCACCACCACCATACAACCCCACCTGTATCCCATGTGCAAAAGTATACCGTGTCCTGGCTTATACTTTATCATTTTAAATAAGGCCATATTCTTTTATTTTTGCCTCCTGGTGACTGGCTTTTACTACAAATGCAAACATGTCTAACATTGTGTTTTATGGTAGGTAGGAAAGCAAAGCTGAGATGAATAGGGTTAAAATAAAGTGCTTTTTAAAAGCCAGTGTCCTGCCTTCTGTCTTCAGAGTGGCCGCTTCACGTGTCTTTTGCTTCAAACACAAAACATTTCTCTTTTCCAAAACATTTTTCATTTATTTGCAAAAATGATAATCAATATATACAAATGTCCAGTACAAAAATATACGATCTAATAAATAAATTAGATTACAAATTATTCTAGATTTATGCAATTAACATAGATGTTTCTGTTCTTCCCAAGCAGATCCTGTCCTGCAGGTCCCTGGTGGAGCGGTGTAGTGCTGGATGGTGCAGTGTGGGAACTGTTCAGAGCAGATGAGAGCTTGTTTTTACAAACAGCATTAGCACACAACATGCCTGTGAGTTACTAACCAGCTGACAGGAACATGTTACTTTTTTGGCATTATACTTGAAGTAATAGCAAACTGGATAGCTTCTAAATGGGAAAGGTTTATCAAAATTAATCAAATAACATAAATAAATAAAGCCTACCAGTGTAAGCGGTGTGTCCCTGTGATCTGTGGAAGAGAATGACTGTGTTTCCGTCTGCTGGGTGGATGCTGTGTGCTGGGTGGAGGTCTGGCAGGTCTGGCTGCGGTATTGCAGTATGGCTGACTGGACTGGAGCAGCCTGGCACCAGGCGTCTGGTACCCCACCCTGCCCAGAGTGGAGGGGGCCACAGCGGCTCTGAGCGCTCCCAGCCTGGGTGAGATCCTCTGGAAGTCCCAGCTGTGAGGACAGGTGTAAGATGTAGCGGATGGCCAGGCGGAGCGTCTCGATCTTGGTCAGCGTTTGTCCGGCAGGGGCCACGGACGGAGGCAGGTAGGTGCGCAGGTGGTGCAGCGCAGCCGTCAGGTCTCTCATACGCAGCTTCTCTCGTTCGCTGGCGCTCTGTCGCTTCTTCCCGGGGTTCTTGGACCTGCTGCGTGTCCTGCTCTGTGCAGGAGGGTCTGCACGGGAAAGCAGAGCCCCAGTGGCAGGACCCTGGGTGGGCTCAGGCCCCCACCAGCAGCCCGGAGGAGACAGACAGGACGAGTCGAGGGAGGAGGTTGGAGACAGGCTCCCGCACGCGCTGTAGTAACCCGCGTCCGTGCCCACCCACGCTAGCTCCGACTCGTACTTGGCTTTGGCATCCTGGAGCAGGAGAGGACAGAAGTTGGCATCCATAGCTGAAGTGTGCGGAGGTTTCCCTAGGTCTGTGACGTCTGAGCGAATACTGGGGAGCTGCAGGGTCAGGCCCAATATATCTGGGATTAGGAGGTGTGAAGTAGCACCTCGACCCAGGGTGTCTGCACTTCAAAGGTGGATCAGAAAGCTGGAAGGTTTCACACTGGGGGGGGTGGGTCTCTGGGAAAACTCCTGTCACACACAACCCAGGTCTGAGGTGATGACAGCACAAACCTTCTGCAAGTTCAACATAGGTTAACAGGAAGAGCTGCGGGTGCCGTTCGTTCAACTTGTACTCTCTAATTAACCCTAATTAATTCTAATTATTTTTAAAATTAATTATCAATGTTCTGATGGCTGGTCTTTAAACATCAGCTTTGGATTCATCCTTCAGCTGTTGAATGGAACAGAAATGTGCGTTGTGCACATTTACATAATAGACTGTGCTGGACTGTGATGGATTGTTCTGGACTGTGATGGGTTTTGGTGTACTGTGATGGGTTGTGCTGGACTGTCATTGGTTGTGGGTTGTCTGAGGAGCAGCTGCAGGGTGAGAAAGCACCATTAGCCTGGGTGTTACCATGGGAACACAAGAATCACACTTTTATTGGTCCAGCCGACACACATTGAAATCTGAAACATAATTTTATTAACTTTTAACTGATTATGTAAACACACAGATTTGTGTTTGTGAAGAAAAAGTTTTTGATAATTTAATAAGAGCCATAATTATAAAGTAAGTCATATGACATTTCTGGTTCTTTTAGTTTACTTGCTGTAAATGTCATTGTTTTATCTTTAATATGAAGATAAAAGACAGATTACAATCATTTGGTGAGATTAACCATCATATCATTGGTCTGCTACCTTTTCACATGTATAAGTAAAACATCCAAACCCACACACAGCATTAAGACTTCAAATCCACACACACACTGACTTCAAAGCCACACACACAGCATTAAGACTTCAAATCCACACACACACTGACTTCAAAGCCATACACACAGCATTATGACATGGATTGAGTTAAGCAAGATAAAATACCAGCATAATAACCACTGTTGGGCGTAATCATCTGAATGATGAATTGGTTCGTAGTTGATGGTGTGAACACGCAGCTGAAGAGGTCAGGAGGTCAGCGCCTCCTCTTCCTTCATCAGCGTTCGTCTACGGACCAGCACACACACACTGAGTGTCAGTACTTTCTCAGAAGTATAGAGTTTACCAGCACTTTCTCAGTAGTATCAGTGTATCATTACTTTCTCAGAGGCAGTAACTACTGCATGAAATCTAAGACAACACAGGTTCTAGCCGGGAAATTCGACACACTGACACCTAAAAAAACCCCCTTTGCAGTCCTGAATGAACTCGTGCCTGCATTTGTTTATTATCCTTTTCTTTACTTAGTTTTAAAGTAAAGTGATCAAAGGCTGATTAGCAAATGAGTGTAAAGCAGCAGTGCAGGTCAGTGTGATGCGTATTTGAACTGAGCGCTTAATAAGAGTAAATCTCACAGCAGCTCAGCATATCCACATCAATCACCCGTGCTGGGATGGAAGGAGCGGGAGATTATTTTGAATCCCCCTGGTGTCCAACACCTTGGTGTCCTCCTTACACGCACGTGGCAGGACTTCCTCTGGTGCATTTGCGGATTATTAAAGGGAGTCTGCATGCAGCGGTGCTCGGAGGCCCAGACACAGAGGCGCGAGGACGCCGGGCTTTATCACTGGGCGTGGCCTCCTCACAGCAGGGCTGGGCGTGGCCTCCTCACAGCAGGGCTGGGCGTGGCCTCCACACAGCATGTCGGTGGATCCCATTATGCCCTGCAGGGAGACGTGATGACCGTAGCCCTGCTGTGAGGAGGAAACATCTGACCTCCGACCTCCACACTGAGAATCTGGACACTAATCTTCTAGTTTCTATTTCCGGACATGATTCACCTTGCTTATAATATAATATGTAAACAAATGTAATATGTTCAGTAAACAAAATAAAAGCAGCTTGCAGGACCCGTAGCTGCTCTGATATTGGGTTTACAGGGTTTGAGGGGAAGGCATCCTAGGGAGTACTGGGGGGGGTAAATCAGCTCCCTGCAGGGGGGGGGCATCTCTAAGATGTCTAACTCTACAAGCCTTATCAGGACATGGGGAAGAGTCATTTGAATGTTAATGACAAAGGGATGAATCCTGGGCAACACCCCCAACCCCCCAAACAATCTGAGACTAGAATTGCCTTCATATAATTTGTGCTGGACCCATCTGGACGTCTCTGTAGAACTAGACAGCTGTTTACTCGTCTCAAATTACATGCTTTATTCCAGCATGGGGTATTAACATTTACTATTCTATCTCTCTCTCACACACACACACACACACACAGTTTTTTGTTGTTGTTGTTGCTTCTTAGCCTTGTAAAGTGCAGATATAACATTCTTGATGGGCTTGTGGTGTTTAGACCTCACTTAAACATTAAAACCCTGATAAAAGACCCTCTGCTAACCCAGCTGAAGCAACAATAACATTTCCTGAATTCTGATTGGCTGAGAAGTAGCGGTCTGGGGGGTGAGGATCTTGTCTCTGTTTTGTCATGTTTATGAGCTCCATCATTTAACGGTTAGGAAGATTCCCTGTGCTGTGTTCATTTGAGGAGTAAGACAAACTTTCTCATGTCTACTTTTATCTTTAATATTTTGCGATGTAATCTTAGGTCCTTTTCGCTCTGAACTTTAATACAGTCAAAACTGTTTAGCAATGATGTGGAAAGAAGCGTATACATATCTGAGAACGGCATTCTCTCAGTGCTGTGTGTTAATTTTATGCCAGTAGAGGGCGATATTGCCCCCAGATAGAACTGTCAGTGTGTTTTGGACTGGCTGACGCTGTTTTCCGAGTTCAAACGAACTTAATATACTACTAAAAGCCCGTGTACTATGCTTAGATATTGCTCACAGACAGCATTTATATGAAATATATATGAAAATGCTACGCTCTCTAAAAATCCACTAGATTGAGGACATTAGTATTTACATCAGTATTTACATTAGTATTTATTTTAACAGCACTCTCCTAATTAATGTTGTTTCATCAGCTCTACATTTAAACTTTATTAAATTACTCTCCTTTAGTATATTAAATATAACCTGATTGTACAGAATGTACAGAATCAACACCACAAAACGTGTGCAAAGTATTTATTATAAATATCAATAAATTAGTTTTCGTTTGTACAAAAAAGATACAAATATATTAAAATAGACCTTAAAATAGATCTTAAAATAAGAGAAACTGTTTAAAGGAGCTGTTTTAAATACTGTTCATGTAAGTGAGTGTCCAGGTAGTGCCCGCTGAGCTCGATGCCTGTGTCAGACCCAGAACTCCGCACTGGTGTTCTCGTAGTGCACAGATGTGCTGTAGTCCTAAAAAGCAGGAAACAGTCCAGTTAACAAGCTATTCCTACCATACAGAAGTAAACTATTTCAAGGCTATGTTCATAAACCAATCAGAACTGTTCTGTTGTTCAGAAGTAAACCCTGTTGTCACACCCTCAGGGACCCACCTGGTACGGGAGCGCCATGTCTGGGTACAGCGGACACTCCAGCAGGGGGTGGAAGCTGGAGGCGAGGAACTGGTCACAGGCCGGGAGCTCCACATCTGTGCCAGCCGGCCGCGTGTCTGCCGTCCTGAGGGCGTGGTGGGCGAAGGCGTGATTGGGTGGCTGTGGGCATGCCGCCCCTCTCCAACCCTCACCACCCGTGCTGTAACAGGAAGGTTCGGCAGTCCCAGCCTCCTTCCTACGGCACAGAGGCTCCTCTGGAAGTCCCAGCTGTGAGGACAGGTGTGAGATGTAGCGGATGGCCAGGCGGAGCGTCTCGATCTTGGTCAGCGTTTGTCCGGCGGGGGCCACGGACGGAGGCAGGTAGGTGCGCAGGTGGTGCAGCGCAGCCGTCAGGTCTCTCATACGCAGCTTCTCCTTTTCGCTGGCGCTCTGTCGCTGCTCCGTCGGGTTCCTGGAGCGCCTCCTCCTCGACGCCTCCCTGGAGCTCCCCAAGACGGCACAGGACGACGGCGACTTCACCTTCCACAGCAGAGTGGAACGCGGAGCCATGGAACCGGGGAAGGGTGAGACGTCTGGAGAGAAGTGTGCGCAGGGCGGAGGAGACACGGCCTCTGGAGAGGAGACGTTGTAGAGCTCACAGTCGGAGCTGGGAGAACGCCAGCTGGCTGGTGTGCAGGAGTAGAGAGGAGACAGATCCATGCTTGCACCTCTCTAAAGGCTGAAGACTGGGGAGTGCTAGGGAGCTCCTCTGGAGGAGGACTTTATACTGGAGGAGGACTTTATACAGCACTCAGAGGTGTGAAGTGACACCTCCTCTGACCCAGCACCGTCTGTCTCCGGCTGAATGTGCAGTGGTCACTGAGAGAGAGAGAGAGAGAGAGAGGGAGGGGGGAGGGGGCATCTAACCCTGATCTGGAGGTAAAGGCATTGCTGTGTATCACTGAAGGATATGAGGATGTGAGGTTTTGCTCCTAATAGACAAGTTTCAGCTGATTTTTCTGACATTAGAGCATCTGTGTGTCTGACATGAGAGGTATATGTGACAGACAGAAATGACATACAAACATACAGTGTATCACAAAAGTGAGTACACTCCTCACATTTCTGCAGATATTTAAGTATATCTTTTCATGGGACAACACTGAGAAAATGACACAATGAAAAGTAGTCTGTGTGCTTATATAACAGTCTAAATTTATTCTTCCCTCAAAATAACTCAATATACAGCCCTTAATGTCTAAACCACCAGCAACAAAAGTGAGTACACCCCTCAGAGACTACACCCCTAAATGTCCAAATTGAGCGCTGCTTGTCATTTTCCCTCCAAAATGTCATGTGACTCGTTAGTGTTACTAGGTCTCAGGTGTGCATAGGGAGCAGGTGTGTACAGCTCTCACACTCTCATACTTAAAGTTCCAACATGGCACCTCATGGCAAAGAACTCTCAGAGGATCGAATTGTTGTGCTACATGAAGATGGCCAAGGCTACAAGAAGATTGCCAACACCCTGAAACCGAGCTGCAGCACAGTGGCCAAGACCATCCAGCATTTTAAAAGAGCAGGGTCCACTCAAAACAGACCACATCACATCCAAATGCTGTTGTTGAAAGATCAGCGGAGGAGTGCAGTCAGCATTGCTGCAGAGATTGAAGAGGTGGAGGGTCAGTCTGTCAGTGCTCAGACCATACCCCGCACACTACATCAAATTGGTCTGCATGGCTGTCACTCCAGAAGGAAGCCTCTTCTGAAGTCTGTACACAAGAAAGCCCGTAAACAGTTTGCTGAAGACATGTCAACCAAGGACATGGATTACTGGAACCATGTCCTATGGTCTGATGAGACCAAGTTTAATTTGTTTGGGTCAGATGGTCTCAAGCATGTGTGGCGGCAGTCAGGTGAGTAGTACAAAGATAAGTGTGTCATGCCTACGGTGAAGCATGGTGGTGGGAATGCCATGGTCTGGGGCTGCATGAGTGCAGCAGGTGTTGGGGAGTTACATTTCATTGAGAGACACATGGACTCAATATGTACTGTGAAACACTGAAGCAGAGCATGATCCCCTCCCTCCGGAAACTGGGTCGCAGGGCAGTGTTCCAGCATGGTAATGACCCCAAACACACCTTTAAGATGACCACTGGTTTATTGAAGAGGCTGAGGGTAAAGGTGATGGAAATGTGAGGGGTGTACTCACTTTTGTCATACACTGTACAAGCTATTGAACTAACATACAACATACTAACATACAAGCTATTGAACTTTGTTTAAAAATTCAGATTTGTTTTTTTTTTTTTACTGAGCCTGGTGAAAAATATATATAATGTCATATTGTAATACTGTAATACTGCTTGGCACATACATGTATGAGGTCAGTGGCTGTGTGTGTGGGTGGGTGTATTAATGACAGCTGGTCACAGCTACATGGCTTACCAGCTGCCAGGGTCATTGGGTGAGGTCACATGAGAGGTGTGAACTAGGACCATTTACAGGTCAGATCGCGGCCGAGGCCACAGCTCTTTACACCGTGTGAACTAGTAATGGAATTTCACACCAAACATGTAAATGAGATGATGAAGCTCGTTAAACATAATTAAGCTCTGTCATGCTGAAGCCACAAAATACACTGTGATACAGAAGAAGGTAGAATTTTGAAGTTGGGGTTATGAAGTGTAAGGGAAAGTCAGCTCTGTAAATCCATCACACCGATGCAGGACCTCTTTGGCAAAAAGCCTTGCTCATTCATACAGTACAGACAGACAGTACAGACAGACAGACAGACAGAACCAGCCTACATGGTTAGTCCATGATGTCTGTGTGTTTCAAAGCTGAGTCTGGCATCTGAACATGTCACATAAAGCACTTGAGAACCACCACACGGGGTTGAAAGCAGAACTGTGCCCTCAACCTCATGACCTCATGACCTCATGACCTCCTGCCCAGGTGAGCTGACCTTGTCCTCCATGCCTCCAGACCCTGGGACACAGTCAGACTGCACAGTGTTAGTGTTAGGGTTTGGGTCTTCATGTGAAGTGATTCAGTCAGTCATGTATTTTATTGTTGTCAGAGAGGAAATTAGAAGTTTATTGTCAAAATGAGAAACTGTATCCTGTTTGAGTCGTCCAGACAGTTGTTGATCTCACCATATCTCCCAGATCACAGTGCTGTAGAACCTTTGCTATATTACCCAGAACTGTGGAACTGAAGAACCAAGAACCCAGACAGACATCCAGAGTTTTCAATACATGACACTCTCAGTGGCTTTAAATGAACACTGCTACATCTGGACACAATCAGGATAATAATTACAATAGCACCCGGTGATGCAGAAGCAAATGAACACGTACTGTATTTACACTTTTTTCTTTGATATGAGGCTCAGTGTACTGGCAAGACCCCCGTTTCACCCCCACACCTCTGACCCAAAGTCCCCACCCACAGCCCTGAGAGGTGTCAGAACTCTGAATTTGGCACCTCACAGTCCCACAGGGCGAGACAGCACTGACCCCATTACCCAGACCCCAGAACACTGACCCCAGAGCCCAGAATCCAGAACACTAACCCCAGAACGGACAGCCTTCATATACAAATCCTATCTGAAACCAGCATGCTCATGTGCTCTCTGATAACTGACCCCAACGCTAACCCTAACCCTAGGCCTGACCCTAACCCTAACCCTAACCTTAGGCCTGACCCTAACCCTAGGCCTGATCTGGTCCAGCAGGAGTGAACCTGCTTGTGTTCCTAAAGTTTTTACCGAATGCCCAGCCTGGCGTTCCCATGGGAACTGACACCGGTGTGCATTTCTCCCCCTCTCTGTAGCGTGGAGCGTTTTGCACCCTGAGTGCGAACAAAAACAAGCTGTTGTTTTTCTGAGGGAGCAGCGGTAGCTTCACGTCCTAACACGGCACTGCACTGGGAGAGAAATAGACACATAGGTCATCCCTCACACCATAAAAGCCCTGTGGTCTAAATACCAGTACGTATTAATGAATAATATCTCAAAATAACAACTAGACTTCTCTTTGGTGTTGCAGTACTCTACATATGCTCTACTACAAACGTCTCGTGTCTGTCTTCACCATGTTTACAGGAGTAAACATGGTGAAGACAGACACGAGACGTTTGTAGGAGCTGGCTGTGATCGGATCCCGTACCTGCTGCTAAAATCTCTCCTGACATTTTCTTTAACACTTGAGTTAGAATAAACAGCAGCACCCACTAGTGGCGTCATGGTCAGCCTGCTCCGCCCACAGAGCCACCAGCTCCGCCCACAGGGCTGCCTGCTCCGCCCACAAACCTTGGTCCCACCGCTGTCTATGCCGGGAAGCCCTGAATGACCTCTGTGTCTCCCACGAAAACCTCTCGACCAAGCGTAAGAGTGTGGGGCTCCAGGACAGCCCGTGTGGGTGCATGTTCCATCTTTCACACACCCGTCCAAACCCCAGGAGACACTGAGCTGGCCTGACCACAACATCCACGGCCAAAATAAACAGGTGATGGAAATACCGCCTTCAGCATGAGGAGGATTAACAGGAGGAGGACTTACTGTCTCCATGGCAACACTTCAGATAATTACTTAATTGTTACCTAATAGCATTCAACTGAAAGCATGATTTGAAGTGTAGATCAGAGAGAGGGCATTTAATATTTCTCACTTTTCTTAAGTAAACAGCTGGTCAGTTTAGATCAGCCAAAACTTTACAGATTTGATCACATTAATAATTTATTTATTTATTGATATTACAGTCACAAATAAAACATTCAAAGATAAAACATATTCAACCAAACTTCAGTTCCAGTGACAGTCAGAAACGTAAACACAATGTGTTATGGCCTTATTCAGACAGTGACAGACACAAACTATGTTACATATAAAACACTGTGTTCTCTCATCCGTCCTCACAGACATCTCCCAGGACATGGAGGGCCATAATGCCATTTCAGATCAGCACTTCATTATTGTTAATTACCAAATTCAAGGTTACAGTTGTGGATTTGAATGTCAGACACCTGCTTTACAGCTAAAATGCTGTGATCGTTTCCGGTGGATACTGGCAAACATTCTGTCATGATGTTAAAGCTCCTTACAAGACACGTGTGTGTTCTTACCATAAAGTGACTAGCGGTAGGACAGCTAACCCAGGAGCAGTTTTCTTCTTTCTCTTTACAGGTCTTCATTAGTGTGTGTCAAAGGCCAAAACTGATTTAGACTATATACTCCTGAAGCCCTGGTCTTTGTGAATATCGTCCACAGTGTGTAGATCCGTGTTTATAATTTTCTGTATACTCTATTAGTGGCATTTCAGTATGTATAACCTGAAAAGCAGCGATCACATGATCGTCACGGAAAAAAGGCCAGCGAAGCGTTGTCCCAGGAAGCTGACAGCTAAATAAACAAATAAATAGATAAATAAATAAATAAATAAATAAATAAAACAAGGGACACTTAGACAACTGATGTTTAAAACATATACTATTCTATTATGAGGGATACTTAGACAACTAATGCTTAAAACACACACTGGTCTATTTACAGTGAGACATACATTAAGACATTCAAACATTCGCTTGGCTAACAACACACTGGTAGAAGACATAAACATCACTTGGTAGTTAGCACACATGCAACTCAGTCAACAGCTAGTGAGAGCTTCCTTTAGAGGGTTGTGTATAGCGTTTGACCAAACATTCCAAACACTCATTTTTATGATTTTAATATTTTTTTTTTATGTTTTTGAGGATTTCACTGCATACTCAAGTTAAGCTGTCAATAGTTCAGGAAATAAGGAAAATAAATAATACAGTAGGGCTTACGAAAGCTAAACAGTACTATGGGCTAATTCCTTTAGGCTACAAGTGCTGTGTACATTCCTTATCAATATACAGAAAATCATGAGATGAACACAGTGAACTGATCATCCCATGTGAAGTAAGTAACAAAACCAGGGAAAAACCAGTGAAAGCTGTGAACATCAGGGCTAACTGTAGCTCTGCTAGCACAGGAAACACAGCATGAGGGATTAGATCACAAAGCTAGCATACGGTGACAGGACGCGGGGCAAAATGACCCCCACCAAAAAACCCAAAACAAAAACCCCAAAACAAAAACCCCCAAAGGTACCTGAACTCTCTTTTCTTAATGACCATGAAATGGCTCTGAGGAGCTTCATTACTTAGAGTCATGGAATTTGAACAATATACTGTTTCTAATCTCATTGTGGTGATTCAGTTATAGGGTTGACAGATTATAGACTGGTGTGAAAAGTTTGCACTGGATATGATTATGATTCTTGAGTAAGCAGAGAGTCCTCACTTTTGGTCCTTGGGCACATTTAAATTGGGAATTTACTGAATCACTAAAGCTCATAGTTCAGATGAATGCTGTGGTACGGACAGGCAGGAAAACAATTTTCATGTTTACCAGAGTAATAATTTCAGCTTCTTTTTGGTGTGGAGCAATTTCAGCCTCTTAAGCTCTGGCCAGAGTTGTACTACCCTGACTCTGCCCCCTAGGTGGTGTAGGGCGGAGCAGGCCTCCACCTCACAGCAGAGCTTTCTCCCTGGTCTCGGGGAGCTTCAGAGCCAGGAGTCCTCCACACAGCAGTGCTGCACACGATAGCAGGATGGGGATCACTTTGGTGACGCCCACAAACAAGGCGAAAAGGAAGCTCCCCAAGATGGCCGCCAGCTTGCACACGGCATTTAGGAGTCCAAAGGCCGTGGCTCTGTAAGAGAAAGGGCAAGATTAGCAGGGTGATTAGCTGGAAGATTAGCGTGAAGATTAGCAGGGAGATTAGCGTGAAGATTAGTCAGAAGACACTACATCAAACCCAGATCTATACCAAACTATGTCCTGCTCTACATTTGCATTTAATCATTTGGAAGACACATTTTATGATCTTACAAAACAAGGAAAACAGATGTTTTCACATTTTTTTGTCGTTACAAGATCAGATTTAAATGCAGACAAGCTAGTGTCACGTGATCCACTGCTGAAACTACAGTGTTAATATAGTGTAATATATAATTGTGTGTACATAGGATCCAAGAGATGCTAATATTCCATATAATTTTTAGCGACCAAGTCAAATGAATCTGTTTATTTTCCTTTACAGGTAAGTCCTTTTCTGTTCCATATGAAGATGTTTTTTGCTGTGAATGGGATATGCAAAAAACCAAAGTGTGACTGAAGTGTTGCTGTGCCTTTTGGAAGCAGGGTAGATCTCCACGGTGATGACCTCGATGCCATTCCAGGCCGCCACACTGACCCCACAGAACAAGCACTGCCAGACGATGATGGCAGCCTGACTGAAGCTCATGAACAGGAAGAAGGTGCAGCCAGCCGAGAGCAGCATGGAGCCTCCTGTGGGGAGACACCAACACGGCCATCAGCCGTCCAATCACAGACAGAGAATCCTACACACACACCTTCCATGAGCCGTCCAATCACAGACACAGGAGCCTACACACACTCCTTCCATAACACACACTCTCCCTGAAAAACAACATTTCTAGAGACCCAGAACTGCAGATAACATGTTATTGTGAATTTGATACAAATGGAACCTGTTGTGAATTGATCATTTTGGGTAGCGTGAATGAAAACATTTGATCCATTTACATCTGGTCCTTTGGTGCAATTTGCGTACGAGTTGTGTCTGTAACTAAAACTTCTCCACTAAAATCTCACCTATCATTTTAATTCTTCCAATCTTGTCCATGAAAAGTGCTGATATGATGTTGCCAGGCAACACAGCAAGACTTCCCAAGAAGCTGACCAAGTAAACAAGGACATCGTTTTCCTCTTCAGTGTTGAGATGGCAGCCCTTTTTAGTGTGGTAGAAGCTGCTGTTCTCCAGCTTACAGTCAATGAATTTCTCCTTGTACAAATCTGTGGAAGCAAATTCATGATTTTCAGGACCAGCCTCAGCAGGCAGTGAAGGAGAGCCTATAATATGTAACATCAAGCATGTAACGTGACGTAACACCCACCAGTGTTGTAGAAGATTGTGGACCTAATGGTGCAGTTCTCAAAGAATGTGTTTGTGGACTTGATGTCTTCAAAATAGCAGTCCTCAAAGAGTGAGTCCTCAAACTTCACAGACTTCATCTCAATGTTGACAAATCTACCCGACAGGTAAGAAAGCACGTTAGCACAGTCCAGGGGGCGCTAGCCCTGCTGCAGCTAGTTAAACAAGGTCTACATAGCCAGGAGGTCAGTAGCTACATAGTCAGTTTGTTTATTATGCAAAGCTATGCTAATGAGCCAGTAGATTTGGTGTTTTGCTAATGTTTGATGTAATGGTAATGCCGTATGTATTACATACTTGTCATTGATATATTCGCCTTCCTTGTGGATCTGGTTCTCCAAGGAGAAGTTGAAATGGAAGAACTCAACCTTCTCCCTGTGGAACACCTTCAGTTTGGACTTATATTCCTCCTCCTGTAGATGCTTCATCATGTCCGGGAACCACACGGCCAACCCATAGTAACTAGAACACATCAAAAACCGATAGAAACTAGAATTCATCAGAAACCCACTGTAACTATAATACACCATCACAAATCCATGGTAACTACATCAGCATCACAAATCAATTTTACTAAGGGTGTTATGCTAATTTGCATTTATTGAGTGTAAAGGGTGAGGCGCCGTGTGAGGCGTGAAGGGAGGTGGTGAACACAGACTGAGGAGAGCGAGATTTATTGAAGGGCATTCCATAATCATAGTCGAAGAAACAGGCTTGGGTCAAATCCGTAAGTGAGTCCGAATGGCGACTATAACGCCGAGACATAACGAAACCAAAATAATAAAGACGAAGGGGGAAAAACGCTCAAGAGACTATGAAGTAACACAAACACTATAGAAACAAGAGGCAGGATAACAAACACGAACGTTAGCACTAACAGAGGTAGAATACAAGCTGGCACGAAACTAACTAAGCCAGACACGAAAGACAGGGTAACATTAAAGGAGCTAGCGCTAACAGATAGCTTAACTAAGAAACATACGAAGTGACCTGGCACTAACAAAACCAGCCACGAAAAGCGGGAGAACATTCAGGAAGATAGAACTAACAGGGGTAACATACAAAGTGACCTGGCACTAACAAAACCAGCCACGAAAAGCGGGAGAATATTCACGAAGGTCCGCACACATAAAACATTACCCACACTATCCAGTACAACAAACAATAGTAACAATGCCACAGTTCGGCAACCAGTACAACCATGCACAATGCAACACTGTGCAACAGTACCTCACTACCACAGTACAATAACAACACCCATACAATAATAATGATCCGCGTCCGAGAAGACAAACGACAGGCATTAAATACACACACAAACTGGGAACACCTGTACACGAAAACGAGGGGCGGGGATCACAAAACACAAGGAGGGACATAGGACACACATGGCCACCAAAACAAAACCGTCGGGGAATGACAGGAGGAGGCGTGGCCAGGCGTGACCTAAGACGCACATGGCCACTAAAACAGCCCCGTCGGAAAATGACAGGAGGAGGCGTGGCCAACCCTGACATTGAGTACATTATGCTAATTGAAGCATGTATTTTACTGAGATGTTGTAATGCATTATGCTGAGATGATCACCCTTTAGAACCACATGGCAACGGGTTGCCCATTACCCACTTGGGGATGTGTGTGACTGACGCAGATCCAGGAACTGCACACAGAGTTATTGTGTTTATTCACAAATAACGAACAGGTCAGTGTATACAACCTCATTTAAATCTTCATTTACCTGAATGCCATTGTAAACCAGATAATAGCCATGAGGAGTGTAGCCATTCTCAACTCACTGGTTAAGAGGGACATGACGTTCTTCAGAATCTGGTTCAAAAGACAAAACTGCTTTTCATCACAGCGTAATCTTCAAATCATACTTCCTGTCACCTCAAAAAACCATATATGACCTCAATATAGCAATGTTCACAAAACATCTGAGTCTGAGTCAGTGAACACAACAGTATTATGTACAGTAGCTGAATGCATAGCATTCTCAAGTCCCCATCTCCACTTCAACCTGAGATAGATTAACAGATTAACATAGATTAACAGTTTAACATAGAATAACAGTTTACCAGTTTGACAAGAGTTACTGTCCGGACAGCCCATCTCTGGAAAGCTGTGCCAGTGGAGCTCTGGATCTCAAAAAACTCATCCTCCTGTGTCTTTGGAGTCTTGATCTGAGACACCTGAACAGGAATGAGTCAAAAGTCCTGTTTGAAAAACCAGCAAACATTCTGAGCAGTCTTACAGTAGATCATCTTACACTATGGGTGTGCTAGCATGTGTGATCAAGCCAGAGCCACAGTACACTCCTTTCATACTTATCCTTGTGATGTTTCACACTTCAGCTGAGCCAGCATTATCTTACAGGTGTTTGGGGCAGGTGGAACAGAGCTGCTAAAGTCTTTCCTTCTGTTCTAGTTTCACACAAGTCGCTAAATGTCAAACTTGTTTTCAGTCACACTCTGGATTTACTCTAGAAGTAAAATATAGTTAACCTCAAATCTGAAAGAATCCTGTCAAAAGAGCGAGATATTGGAAGCAGACATCCAGGAAACATGCGTTTTCCATGCGTGTCAACAGTACATCTGGAAGTCTGGGAAATCTCAGAAAAGTCCAGAATCGGAATACTCGTTTCTGAAGATAAGTACAGCAATCCTCTCCATTATCATTCCTCATTACAATCCTATGGGGAAAACATTAACTTAATCCATCTCCAACAAAAGAAGCAGCTACCAGTGCAAATAAGTCATTCTTAAAATGTAATCCAGACCAGCAAAGTGTTTACTGTCTGTCCAGCTCAGCGATGCTAATTTAGCTAGACATTTAGCCAGCTACAGCACAGACTACGTTATGACCCGTCGCCCATGCAGGCTTAGTGCAGTCGCTTTGTGAGAAAGGGCTCGTCCAGACTGCCATGCCAGTCAGTATGGCAAAACTTGTAAACAGTCACTACATATGTGGATTCCTCAGCTCCCACACCGTAAACAACGCTAGCATAGCTGCTATTAGATTGCTAGTCTATTTAGCCACATCTCTGTATTAGTTATTAGCTGTTTTCTACTAAAACTTTGGTGTATTTAGTTTGGTTCAGTAGAGTTACAGTTACAGTCTTTTCATAAAATATTTTGAAGTATCCTGTAGAGTGTGTGTGTGTGTGTGTGTTGTTGCTGTGCTTCCTGTAAACAGTTATCTTGTAGCAGTGCTCACAGTAAAGACTCGTTCTGGTTCTCCTTTTGCCCTCCAGTTGGTGTCGTGGACGTGCTTCAGGATCATCCAGGCTTCGTCGTGTTTAGCGTGCTGAAGCAAACACACTAGGGCTTGAACTTATACACACTTGAACTTAGTCCTTCAGCTACTGGCTACATAATACCAGCATGCAGGAGTTCAGACATGATGTTGACATTGACTTGCGGAGAGTAGAAGCAGTTAATCTATCAAAACAATTTAGTCAAATACATCCGTCCAGACTTTCAGTCATGCAGAGGTGACTGAAGTCCATGAGAAGTGACATTTTGAATTAGAGATGCACATAATGGGTGGGGTTGACTTTTGACCCTGTACCTCTAGGAGGAAGCGTGGGCTCTCAGGCATGAACGTTAGTCCGATGAGGGCGGCGATGGCGGGTAGCGCACACACCAGCACGAACACCCGCCAGCTGTGGAACTGGAACTCTGATCCCATACTGAAGCCCCAGCCTGGGAACAGAGGACAGGATTACAGATGGACACACTCCTAACACTCCTAACACTCCTAACCTAACTGCTTTAACCCTAACACCTAACCCCTAAACCCCTAACCCCTAACCCCTAACCCTAACCCTACCCCTAACCCCTAACCCCTAACCCTAACCCTAACCCTAACCCCTAAACCCCTAACCCCTAAACCCTAAACCCCTAACCCTAACCCCTAAACCCCTAACCCTAACCCCTAAACCCCTAACCCCTAAACCCCTAACCCTAACCCCTAAACCCCTAACCCCTAACCCCTAAACCCCTAACCCTAAACCCCTAAACCCTTAACCCCTAACCCTGGAGGGGGACAGGGTGTTATAGGGAGAACTGTACCGTAGCGGGGGATGATCCCCCAGGCAGTGAAGGAGGCGTAGATGCCGCCCATCATCCAGAACATGCAGAGCCAGCTGAGGTGCTCTCCTCTCTTATCCGCACGAAGGAACTCTGAGAAGTATGAGTACACGATAGGCACGGAGCCACCAATCCTGCAGAACACACACTGTGTTAAGATTGTATAACTGTAATTATACTCCACTAGCCCACAGCAAGGGATAGTATACACCATACACCCAGGTATGATTCACAACGGGCTTTAGTGCTAGATTGGATGGAACAAGTAATTATCAGACAAATATCAGACTCCCCAGACTCAACACTAACTCTTGCTCTCTCTGCCTCATTTTCTCTGTCTGTGTGCCTCACTCTAAGACACACACTGATCCTGCCTCACACTAAGACACACACTGATCCTGCCTCACACTGAGACACACACTGATCCTGCCTCACACTGAGACACACACTGATCCTGCCTCACTCTAAGACACACACTGATCCTGCCTCACACTGAGACACACACTGATCCTGCCTCACTCTAAGACACACACTGATCCTGCCTCACACTAAGACACACTGATCCTGCCTCACACTGAGACACACACTGATCCTGCCTCACACTAAGACACACACTGATCCTGCCTCACTCTAAGACACACACTGATCCTGCCTCACACTAAGACACACACTGATCCTGCCTCACACTGAGACACACACTGATCCTGCCTCACACTGAGACACACACTGATCCTGCCTCACACTAAGACACACACTGATCCTGCCTCACACTGAGACACACACTGATCCTGCCTCACACTAAGACACACACTGATCCTGCAGTAAGGAGGCGTTGGTGTTTCCTGAGATGGAGCAAACCTTTTTTGCAAGGTTTACAGGTTGATGGTTCAGGGGTTTGGGCAGGTGTTGAGGGAAACCATGATGGCGCTAGATCAATCATTCTAAACATGAATAAGAATGAGAGGTCTGGTGAGGTACTATCTGGCTAATGGAGTTAAATCCACAATAAGGATTTACCAGAAAAATTCTGGTATATTAATGTTTATACTTATTTACTGTGTGTAGTTATTACTGTGTGTAGTATAATACACTTATTTATGTAGTTGCAAAGTGGGTGTAAGCTATCAGACATGAGAGGGTGAGGTACAACATGTGCTTTGGACCATGTGGAGGCACTTGGATTGAAACTATAGTTTGGTTGTGGGTGGATTAAGTGATTGATTAAGGGTTTTAAAAAGTGTTTATTGACTTAAAACAGTGAGTGTGAAAGTCAGACTCTCTCCGTTTCCTCTGACTGCCTCTGTGCCTCTGTGTATCTCACCCGATGCCAGAGATTAGTCTGAAGAAGATGAAGAAGCCGTATGCCTGGGCGAAGGAAGACAGGAAGCCGGCGACACAGTTGATGGCCAAAGCGACGATGAGACACTTCCGCCTACCCACCTTATCCGCCATTCCGCCCCAAATGAACGCCCCAAACATCATTCCGAGGAACACTATAAGACCTGGAGGACATATCACACACACACACACACACACACATATACTGTATATGAGATGGGCATGTGTATAAATGGGTAATGCAACAGCTTTGCTTCACCACTGGGGGGCACTGCCTCCTAAAATAATTGACATTGTCAAAACTTTTTGAAGAGTCTAGTGGTACATATTTTCTATAGGATAGTTGGTTATTATGTATGTTTACTTGTTTTACAATGTTTCACCATGAAATTAACCTGCTACCACAACACCTCACGCAGGTGTGCAGTTTCACTGTCACTCACACAGGTGTGTAGTTGGTCTGTCACTCACGCAGGTGTGTAGTTGGTCTGTCACTCACACAGGTGTGTAGTTGGTCTGTCATTCACACAGGTGTGTAGTTGGTCTGTCATTCACACAGGTGTGTAGTTGGTCTGTCACTCACACAGGTGTGTAGTTGGTCTGTCATTCACACAGGTGTGTAGTTGGTCTATCACTCACACAGGTGTGTAGTGGGTCTGTCATTCACACAGGTGTGTAGTGGGTCTGTCACTCACACAGGTGTGTAGTTGGTCTGTCACTCACACAGGTGTGTAGTTGGTCTGTCACTCACACAGGTGTGTAGTGGGTCTGTCACTCACACAGGTGTGTAGTTGGTCTGTCATTCACACAGGTGTGTAGTGGGTCTGTCACTCACACATGTGTGTAGTGTGTCTGTCACTCACACAGGTGTGTAGTTGGTCTGTCATTCACACAGGTGTGTAGTTGGTCTGTCATTCACACAGGTGTGTAGTTGGTCTGTCACTCACACAGGTGTGTAGTGGGTCTGTCATTCACACAGGTGTGTAGTTGGTCTGTCATTCACACAGGTGTGTAGTGGGTCTGTGATTCACACAGGTGTGTAGTTGTCTGTCACTCACACAGGTGTGTAGTTGGTCTGTCACTCACGCAGGTGTGTAGTTGGTCTGTCACTCACACAGGTGTGTAGTTGGTCTGTCATTCACACAGGTGTGTAGTTGGTCTGTCATTCACACAGGTGTGTAGTTGGTCTGTCACTCACACAGGTGTGTAGTTGGTCTGTCATTCACACAGGTGTGTAGTGGGTCTGTCATTCACACAGGTGTGTAGTGGGTCTGTCACTCACACAGGTGTGTAGTTGGTCTGTCATTCACACAGGTGTGTAGTGGGTCTGTGATTCACACAGGTGTGTAGTTGGTCTGTCACTCACACAGGTGTGTAGTTGGTCTGTCACACAGGTGTGTAGTTGGTCTGTCACACAGGTTGGCCTGTCCCTGTTTTTGGTGATTCTGTTTGTCAGTGGCAGCTCACTTACTGATATGAAATGGCATTTAATATGAAGGCTAGTCCATTTCCCAGAGCTCAGAGGAAGTAACTGATACATATTTGTACATATTTGATGTATGAGAATAAAGAAATGAAAAAAAAATAAGATGGATAATCGCAGCCCTGTAAAGGGACAGATATTCTGCTCACTTCAGTTATGTGAAGCACAACATTCATCACATCACTTCAGGCGTGATGGAAACCGTTGCTATGCAGGAGTGAGACCGGCAGGCCCAGAACACATCGGACTGTCGTCAGCGCAGACACACGCTCCTCTCTACTGAAGCGTCAGCCCCGCTAACATACGCAGCTTTTCCCTCGACACCGTACATCACTGTTCAGCGTCTCACCACACGACTACCCAAAGAGATACGATTAGTGCGGCATTCTCACAGCATCACCGATAAGGCCATACTCCCCTCAGCAGTAGAGGACTGTAGTGGTTTCACCACTGTGACTCAGAGTCAGAGTCAGTGTCAGAGTCAGAGTCAGTGTCAGATAGTCCACCACTCAGACATCCAGAGCCAAAACAATGGTCCTGTGGTCTAACACTGAGCACTAATGAAAGACTGTAAGATGGCTAACACAAACTGAACGTAAAAATCAAATGGATTTTAGGCTTGACCTGTTCATCTTGAAGGTGTTTCTAAAGAGTGTGTGCGGGTAAAACTGTACAGGTCTTCATCACACCTGGCCCCACAGTCTACCATGTGAAGAAAGACACTGATTCTGGTTCTGATTCTAGCCTGAGGCTCCAGACATGTTATGTGAATGCACTGAGCAGTGGAATCCATCAGTACCAGCGTTAATGCACATCAGGGTGTGACCGAGAGCCAGATACAGGAGCAGATGGCCATGCTGTGGGTGTGCGAAGTAAGAGCAGAGGGAGAGGGAGAGAGAGAGAGAGAGAGGGATGGGTCAGAACATAAAGTCCAGCCTCCTCTTCTCTGCAGGGGAACCCCGCCCCTCCCTGCCTCCTATTGGTGGATTTTATTCCACCCCGCCTGGCTGCACGGGGAGGCGTGCCCAAGCAGTGCCTCCCCAGGAGCCAGGCTGCAGGCATTCTGGGCAACTCCTGTCCAGACTAAGGCGGGATTTAACTCCCTGTGGATGAGGTGATGGGGTCTGGGACAGGGAGGGACCGACCCTGCCATGGCGTGTCTGACATGCTTCCACGATGTCGCAACAGTGAGAGCGCAGGGCGAAGATGAAAGGCAGTGGGCTTGTTATGTACGTGTGTGTGTGTGATGTGTGTGTGTGTGAGATAAAGAGGGCAGCCACACCCAGCATTAGCTGCAGAGTGGGAACGTTCCTGGCGTAGCCCACCAGGCAAGACTGGATGGGGGGCAGAAGAACATGGATAAGGTACATGATTAATAAAAGATGCTTATTGCAGGAGGGGAGAGAGGGAGGGAAGGAGAGAGGGGGAGGGAAGGCGGGGGAGAGAGAGAGAGGAAGAAGGAAAGACGGATAGGGACACAGAGGAAGGGTGGGATGACAGAGGGAGGAGAGAGTGATCAAGAGACAAGAAAACGGTGGGTGGGGGAGGAGTTAACAGAGAGGAGGAGAGGGAGAAGAGCAGACAGGGAGGGGGAAAGCAGAGACACACACACACACACACACACACACATATACACATATATACACACGCACACACACACACATACACAAACACACCCACACAGTTACAGTTCTGGCCAATGACAGATCACTGTTGGTTGTGAATATAGTGCTGGGAGTCCCTTCTCTGGGCCACTGTGGTACCAGTGGACAGGTCCACACCATATGTGATTGTTAACCTCTTCAGAAGACACTGAAACCACACAATACTGGCTGCCGATATGAAGACCGGACATATAGACTAACTTTCCAGTCTGTCCATGAATCCTGGCTATACAGACTGGTCATGCAGACCAGCACTATAGACTGGCCATCCAGATCGTCTCTACAGACTGGCCATGCAGAAGGCTGAGTGAAATCAGTGTTTCTGTGCTCTTTTAACTCACCTGGTAAAACATCCAGAGCCACATGAAATCCGCAGCCCAGCTGTGTCTGAGTATGTCCTGTCGTAATGATAACTACCTACGCTGCTTTACTTAAGAGCATCTGTCCCAAAATGTTATAAATGTGAATGTTTTTGTAAAGGCCGCGGGATACCTCACACAGGACGCTGTAGGACGACTCACATAAAGCACCTGTACTGGCAGACTCCAGCAGAGCAGGACACCTACAGGACATCAGCACAACTACTATGATGTCACTACCTAGGAAACCTGAGCAGTAACAGTCAGGGAAAATGAACAGGAATAGTGATCAGCTTTTAGGAGAACCTCAGACATAGATCAGTCATAGATTAGTCATAGATCAGTCATAGATCATAGATCAATCATAGATCAGTTATAGATCGGTCATAGATCAATCATAGATCAGTCATAGATCAATCATAGATCAGTCATAGGTCAGTTATAGATCGGTCATATCTTGGATATAGCTCAGAGATTTGTACAGTAATCACTACATTTCAACCCCTTATGAAAGATCCAACAACAACTAAGGAACCATCCTGAGAACATAAAACATATATATCGTACTTCACTGTTCCAAGTGACTCAGAGTTCCCTCACTGAGTTGGGTTTAGACCCATGGCTCAGAGTTCAGGTCCACTCACTGAGTTGGGTTTAGACCCATGACTCAGAGTTCAGGACCACTCACTGAGTTGGGTTTGGACCCATGACTCAGAGTTCAGGTCCACTCACTGAGTTGGGTTTAGACCCATGGCTCAGAGTTCAGGTCCACTCACTGAGTTGGGTTTAGACCCATGACTCAGACTTCAGGTCCACTCACTTAGTTGGGTTTGGATTACTGATGCAAAGTCCAACAAGAGAATCAGTCTGATGAATTTTGCCATTGACGCTGCCATTAGCTAATTTGAGAGCATTGCTGATTGATGCCCTGCTTAAGTAGCCTGTGGCCAGTATTGAACACTCGCCATCATCTGGGACTGGACCAATTCACAAAATCACTTGAAGTAATTACTATGGTATTTTATGCCAGGGAAGGAAACAGACTCTAAATATGCACAGCCACAAACGACACAGATTTAGTGTGCAAAAAATGTCTGCATGATTGTGTTTTTGGGTATTGGGTTTTGCTTGGTTCCCGCCAATATTCACCCAAACCATACTTTCATTATATATATTTTTTTCCTTCACTGAATGTTTGGAATATGCTGGCATATGGTAATTGCATAATGGAATTAGTGTTGTAACTATAAAATGGAAATCTTTTAGGTATATGTATAGTGTATGGTTACATAATAAAGTGGCCACTGTGTATAATGCAAATAAACATAAATGCCAATGAAGTAAATATGATATTTATGTTGTTACTATATAAAATTCAGATTTAAACAATTGTTGAATGACTTCCATAATCTGCAAAAATATATACATATTACAACTTACAACTGATGTTAAAATATTACAGCAAACAATGTATACAGCTATACCAGTGATTTACTTCTGAAAGTCTATTCAATATAATACTAAAGAAACTCTGAATCAGACTTACCCAGCATGCCTTTCTCTGCGTTGGACAGACACATGTCCTTTTCAGCGCTGGGCAGTGCCAGAGCCACCACGAAGCACTCCACACTGTCGGCCATGAGCGCCAGGCCCAGCACCACGAACAGGCTCCACTGGAAGCGCCCGTGTCCGCAGTCCTCCAGAATGTCCTCGTACTGCTCCGCCAGCTCCTGCTGTTCAGACACGCCGTCCGCTGCCGCGGGGCCCCGGGGCCTGGGCCTGGCAGCGCGTCGGGCGGCCTTCACCTCGTCCGGGTGTGGGATGCCCTGGTACTCGCCCTCATACATCTGGTCGTCCTCGTCGTGCCCCTCCGTGACATCGCTAGCAGCGTCCTCCTCCTGCGGCGGGTAGTCCGTCTGGTAGCCGTAGCTGTCCTGACCACCTTCTACATGGGTCCCGTAGCCATCGGCGTCGCCGTGGTGATAGCTGTTTTGGTAGGGGTCAGACATTGTTCCCAGAAACGAGTGCGACAGCTGGAATGTGTGAGTGTTAGGGGGAAGATACCACAGCAGAGGGGCGGAGCTAGAGAACCATAATCCTCAGTGTCAGCTCAGGTGTGCTGATCTCACTCTCCAGAGCTCCAGGTAAACTCCAGGTGTTTTACTGTTTCAGGGAGGGATGTCTGTTGAGTGATCTCACAGCAGCTGTAGCAGGCCGTGCTTCTGTGGGACGGTATCTGCTGACCACACGTTACCTCAGAATGACCAGCCTCTCCCAGGACAACATGCTGAACCTGTTAGCAAACATTCCAACACAAATGAACAAGTCATTTTACTGTAGCTGAAATAAACATATGAACCGTTTTTAAACAAAAGGTTATTTAGATTCATATACAATGTTAAATATGATGTTTTTTTTAACAATTAACAAGTTTTGATTAAACTGTTTTTATATCTTGATAGCTTTCATTAAAACAGACGCTCTGTGAAAGAAAGCCCTTCTCACATCTACTCTTAATTATTTTAAATCTAAAAGGTTCCTCTTGACCTGTGCAATGTCAGCTTTAATTCTGTCTTTTAAATGTCACCCTTTAATCTCAAAGCTCACTCTTCTCAAGTCCACGACCACGAAGGCACTGCCACGTTAAGATGACACTACATTTCACACTCATACCTCATTTCCCCCGCAGCCGCAGAGCCTGTTACGTTTACTGACGTGTTGTTGTCATGTTACGTCATGTACATGCTCTACCCTCCACCCCCTACTCCTATAGCGCAGTCGACCCCGCGCACAGGAGAAACGGTATTACATTCCAGTGTGTAGCTAGTGCACACAGAATAGATAGCTGTCATGGCAATAGAAATCTGCTTTTGTTGAGATGTTCAGACATTTCCAGCTGGTTTAATCGGATAAGCGTGGCAGAGCAGATGAAAGCGAGGAGCGCCACACCGATACCTTTCTTCTGGTGTTCCGCAGCCGCGCGAGTCCTCTGCGGTGCAGAAAATGAGATTTGCCTCACTTGACGCGACGTTGTTGTCAGTCGCCTCAAGAGCGTTTCAGAAAGGCACGAGCACCTGTTTGTCTCCAACTATGTGTGCGCGTGGGAATCCCACGCCCTCCTTCATCGGGTTCGTTTCAAATCGCGCAAAGTTTTTAGTAATATGTTTTGTCACTGTGGTCGTATTAATTTATTCGCTCCCAAAGGAAGGATCAAAATTCTTGTACAAACTCATATTTCTTACATTTGTCTTACTTACATAGCTCTTGGTGCAAAAGTTAACAGAAAGCTGCGGTTCCGAGAACGGGACTAAATTTAATTTCCGAACATGATAACACTGGGGACAACGATTCTTCATGAATATTTAATCTTATGTATGGACACATGAGTATCTCGCTAAAATAAAGTCTACAGGCGTGTTCCTCAACGATATTAGCTATAGCAACGTGAGTATGAATAAAGTTATAGAGGTGTGATTGGATATGTCTGTCTCTACACTTCTCTCTGACATTTAATTAGCGCTCTCATTCACACGGCTTCTTTTCAGCTCTGGCGTTTTAGATGGACGGTGCATTAGTGTTTTCTGCACATAAGAACTCTGTTAAGGACGTATCTCTTCGATAAAGTGTAGAGAGACCTGCGATATCGGGCAGTGGCGCAGGCGTGCGTGCGGGTGCGGGGCGCGCGCGGTAGGAACACAACGCCAGCGTATTAGTTATGCCCAGAACTGTACTCAAAACACTGCTCCTCCTGGAGTACAGCTCATCTCGGCGGGACCAGCATGAAAAAACCTGGCCGGGTAAAATCAATTTGTAATACATTTTGTAGCAGTTTGAACCTATGGTGTTCCTCTGCGCCTAACACATCGCTTAAATCTGAGGTAATTTGAAAATTAGAGGTTTTACGCGCTCCGATAATGTTCTGCCGATTCGAAAACGTGTATTTTTTCAAATAAAAGATTAGATTAGGATTTAACATAAATTAAAAATGAAAGATTATATTAAGATTAAAGGTTCTGCTAATGTTATGCCGTTTTGAAAGCATTCCTTTTAAAAATTTAATTAGTGTTTATGTTTTTGTGTAACTTTTTCCGATTCTGTATGTATAACGTTGCGTTCTTAGCGGCACAGGTTGACAAAGACGAAGGAAGGGCAAAGTTTCCATATGGGCTCGTGTCGGAGAGTCGCGTGTGAGGTGCTGTGAGAGACCACGCAACACCCGGTGCTCGTGGTGACAGGAAGAGAACGGTTCACTGCCTGGGTTGGGCCTCACCGGACCGGCTTAAACAAGCAGGAGTGTACTGTCTGCTTGACTAATCCACCCAAGAGAGGTTGCCATTAGTTAATAATTGTTGCAGATGTATCATTAGATGTATAATTTAAATCACATTTAACACAATATACAGCAGGAAGCATTGAACATGATATATTCAGGATCTGATGATGTTGTACAATACATTAGAAATGATTACATCTGTGATGACATGAAAAGATCTTGCCTGTGTGTATGTGTCTGTGTGTGTGCATATTGTGTTTGTGATTGTGTATGTGTGTGTATAAGTCAGTTTTTTGTGTCATTGCCTGTGCGATTGTGTGTCTATGTGTGTGGGAGAAAGTGGTATGTGTATGTGTGTGGAAGTGAATATGTGAGTGTGTGTATGTGTGCATGTGTACGTGAGAGTGTGTGTGTGTGTGTGTGTGTGTGTGTGTGTGTATGAAAGCGCGTGTGGGAAGTCTGCATTGCCAAAGCCAAAGCCTGCGGGACTTCTGGAGAGAGAAACTACAGAGAGGGCATAAGGAGAGGCACACTGACAGGAGGAGAAGGGGGAGGGCCTTCAGTGCACCTGCACACACACACACACACACACACCAATACAGGCACATACACTACCCACATACACACATGCACTACCCACACTGGGCTTCACACAATAGTCAGTTTTCTCAGTTTCAGAATAATATCAGCCTTGTGTGTATCATGTAGCAGTGTTTCATGCACTATTCCCTGAGTTAGCAAGGCTCCCCCTCCTCCACACACGTCTAACTGCCAAGGTCCACACGCCTCTCTCCCTCTCTGGGGAGTTAGCTGAAACCCATTAGCTTTGTTTAATCAATGCCATGTTCATATCTCTGGTCGTGATTACAAACACTTAACTAGTTTACTAGTTACTTTACTTTCATAAAGGAGGAGTATCTATTCTAGATAGATAGATAGATAGATAGATAGATAGATAGATAGATAGATAGATAGATAGATAGATAGATAGATAGATAGATAGATAGATAGATAGATAGATAGATACTGCATGCTGGGAGGTGTGTGTGGCGTGCTTGTAGGAGGTGGGCTCTGCAGCACACAGGGCTGATAAAGCTCACCCAGCTTCAGCAGATGTAACAACCTCGTTTTTTTCTGGTGGGACAGATGAAGATGAAGATGATGGAGGAAAATGTGTGTGTTTGTGTGTGCGTGTGTAGGTGTGTGTGTTTGAGTAGGTATGCATGTGTGTGTGTTTGTGTGTGCGTCTGTGTTTCTCTCTGAACGGAGATGCTCAGACAGGCTGATCTCCAGTACTGTGCCATGCAGGACACATACAAATCTGAGCTATTCATATGTGTGTAGAGAAGCACAGAGTACATTATGCGTGTTTGGAGTTCTTCAGCATGCTGGTGCTGCGTTCAGAGGCAGGCGTCTCTGAGCATTACGCATGTATCTGGGCTATGGGCAGACTCTCCCTGGGCACACTGCAGGTTTCTGGAGAGAAATCTGGGTTGTGTTACTTCTATCAGCTGGGGGATCGATGCTCTTTTTATCTTAAAGAAAAGCTCAGTGCCACAGAGATTATGAATTGTCCTTAAAAGTATGTGAAATACTACAGCAGGGGAGCACACTCAGAAAGACCAGTGAAGTGAAGTGATAAGTGAAACCTTCTTCTCAGCATTCCACCCTGTCACAGACCAGACAGAATGAGGGATTTTATTCATCAGCGCAATACAACAGTCAGAGCTGTATGTCAACTGTGGTGAGGAGAAATGACACCTCTCCTGAACTGCAGAGTTCCTCCTGGAATCATCATTCCCCATGTAGACCCCAGTTCACACATCCAGACCCCAGCTCAGACATCCACGACCCAGCCCCAACTCAAACGCAGCCCTTCTCTCTGCTGCCCCCCTCTGGACCCAGTGAGTATTGAGCCGTTTGCACTTGCTCTTTCTGCATCTGTACTCATACACTGCAGACAGTTCCTGCATTGAAGTTCCCAAGACTAAGGATCTCATCTCCACCTGCATCACGGCAGCTCTATGACAGCAGCTCTCACACCTCCACCTGGTTGGTGGAGAGTGGGAGGAGAAAAGGGGAGAGTAACTGACAGTCAGAGCAGGCAGCATTTTGCTGCAGGAATTACATAGAGTTAAAAAATAACTCGACCTACATTCACCACATGATATGACAACTTATACAAACATAAATAATGAAGAAATGTACATGCAATCCTCCAACCAATCAGAAAAAACATGATGTTGCTCCAACATATAAAATGCAATACAGATTAGAAGCATTGTACCATATCATATTAGGACTTAGCCCCACTGTTTTACAGTCTTTATTAATATCTGGCAACCCAACCAAGGCACTAGTCTCAGACAGCCAAGTGTAAGGTGCACGTCAGGGTTATGATACCTGGTTAGAGCCAAGCAGATGCTAACATTTAGTCCACCCAGCCTCCTGGTTCATGCAGGCAGAAATCCATCACTCACATTAAAAATTATACAAGTACAGATAGTCTGGTGAATCAGGACTGCGTTCACAAAGACCTGGAGTATGGTGCAGACAGGAATAGATAGAGGAACCTGGGAAGTTCTTGGCATGCCAGAAAGCCTCTTCTTCATCAGGGAGAAGAACTTAATATAGCTTGCACTGTTCTAATCTAACAACATATGGATTTGTCTGCACTTCGGGGATCTCAGATCCCCACTCAAAGTGCACTGAAGCTCAGTGGTCATAACACACCCCTGAGCTCAGGGAACACTGTCTTCTGGTTGTTTAGAGTGAAGACGCTTCCGTGTATCTCCACTTTTACTACATGTTCGGCTGTAGCTGGTATTCTGCAGTCCATCTAGTGTTTACTAAAAATAGCCTGCTGGATATCCTGAGACAGGTCACCCTCAGCACAACTCTCCTACGGGAGCAAATTCTTACTGCAAGGATAAAACAAGTTTTCACCCACACTCAATCTTTCCTAAATCTTTATTTAATTTATAAATAAATATAAATATTTGTTGCACCTCTCACCCACTTACTAGGTCAGCTGATATCTAGGAGCTCTGATTTATCCTGTTCGCCCTATACAGTTAGGCTGGCTAACCCGAGCCGCACTGCAGCAGGTGTCTGACTGAACCCTGGGCAGGAACAGAATACCTGAGAAAAATAAACATTAGGAGGAAAGGATATCTAGCCGTGGGGATAGTTGCTAAATCAGCTAGCGGTGGGGTTAGATACTAAGACAGCTAGCCGTGGGGTTAGTTGCTAAATCAGCTAGCGGTGGGGTTAGATACTAAGACAGCTAGCTGTGGGGATAGTTGCTAAATCAGCTAGCAGTGGGGTTAGATACTAAGACAGCTAGCCGTGGGGTTAGTTGCTAAATCAGCTAGCGGTGGGGTTAGATACTAAGACAGCTAGCTGTGGGGATAGTTGCTAAATCAGCTAGCCGTGGGGTTAGTTGCTAAATCAGCTAGCGGTGGGCTGCCAAGCTGCACCAATTCAGCAATGCTGCTAAACCCGTCCACCCTGACATATTCAGTTCTTCACTTCCATAAAAGAGAGAACACCGAGTGCCAACAAATTGAGAGAGAATGAAAGAGGGAATATACAGTGTGGTCAGGACAGATGACTGATGAAATTTAATCCTGCTTAATACTGCGGAAATTTAATTCTGTCCACTGACTGCAGAAAGCTTCAGATTACTCTCTATATAGATCTCTCTCTGTGTCTCTCTCTCTGTCTCTCTCTCTCTGAAGTAAGACAGCATTGAAAAACAAAAAGCTTCAAGTCCTGCATCACTTCACCACTTCATCATTTCCACTATGATGAGATAGTGGCCAGCCAGGGTCAGCACACATCTGGTTCTAACCGTTTTTTTTTATGTAATCGCATGCTTTCAGAAGGAAATGAGTGTCTGGTGTAGCCAAACAGACTTCCTGTCCATCATTCTGTTTTGGTTTGTTTTGTGGGCCTCTCCATCTCTTTTGACATTCACACCACAGACAAAGTGTGAGTGTGGCTGTTTCTGCTACTGTCATACACTTACAGTTATGAGGCAAACAAATAAAAATAACAATTCTCCTTTTGTTTCATCTCATCAAAGTAGTTAATAATATATACTGACCCACCGAAGTCATGGTTTGCTTTCATGTGTGGTTTGGGTTGTGTCATCCATCAGACAAGTGATCAGCTGAACAAACACATCATGCCTGCATATGGTAGACTGGGGATTGTGGGTTTTGTAGTTCTGAGCATGGCCCTACCTTTGTATAGCTCAAAAAGCTCTGAACAAAGCAACCTGATTGTCTTTTCTACAGTAAAATAATGATATATGTAAGGATTCTTACGATCATTAAATAACATTGTGACTAATCTTTGTAGAGGAAAGTGAAATGTTTTTTTCACTCCTTCCGTCCCCTCCCCACCCCTCTCCTCTCCTCTCTTCCCCTTTCCTCTCCTCTCCTCCCCTCTCGTCTCCTCTCCTCTCCTCCCCTCCCCTCTCCTCTCCTCTCCTCTCCTCCCTCCCCCCCCTCCCTCTCCTCTCCTCTCCTCTCCTCCTCTCCTCCCCTCTCCTCCCCCCTCCTCCCCCCCCCCCCTCCCCTCCCCTCCCCTCTCCTCTCCTCCCTTCCCCCCCCTCCTCTCCTCTCCTCCCCCTCCCCTCTCCTCTCCTCTCCTCTCCTCCCCTCCCCTCTCCTCTCCTCCCCTCTCCTCCCCTCTCCCCTCCTCATGGCTGGCTCTGGAATACATAACCACTGCTCTACCTCTGAGGTAACACCTGCACCCTCCTCTCTGTCGTCCTCCTCTTCACCTCACAAAGCTCAGCTTTCTGTTGTGATTATTTATGATCCTGCTGCACCTGCAAGCTCTGCAGACTGCAAAAGCACTCAGTGCTACAGAGAATCATATCTCTGCTTAAGATTCTAATTAAGGCTGCAGGGTGACGTCTGATTGGAGGGTGGGTTGTACAGGGCAGGAATCATGCATTTATAATTACTCTCATAAAATGAAAGGGCTTTTTCAGACTTTTGCAACCACATTGTGTGATCTGACACTCTGCATGGTGTGTTTGTGTGTGTGTGTGTGTGTGTGTCTGTGTGTATGTGTTTCTGTGTGTATTAAACTGATATTGTTGACAGCCTAACAGTGCCCATCAATTTAATATCAAATGGCTGCTTGGGTATGAGGCCTTGGGTGGTGAGATACCCGCCCCCCTCCACACACCCCCACACACACACACCCACCCCCCCCCCCACACACACACACCCACACACTCACACACACACCCACCACACACACTCCCCATTGTGAGGAGATAAATAAAAAGTGAGAGGTCTATTAAACAGGAAAGAGATTGTAGCACTGGCTGAGTCTCAGCTGTGTGTGTCAGCTGTGTGTTGCTATGCTCAATGCCATACGCACAGACACACACACATACACACAAACAACAGCATGATTTACTCACATGAATTTACTATTTGATTCAGACCCTGGTTGGTATTTCAAGCTGTATACCTATAAAATATTCCCAAAGGCCTAGGACCCAGGTCAGTGTGGTGAGCAGAGCACCCAGTTTATTAAACCATGAGCTGAAACAGCTGTGTTTGAGCACAGAAATCACCAGTGATTCAGAGCGGGACCCCCCTGACCCACAATCCCACAGACCAACGATCCTACAAACCAACAATCCTATAGACCAACAATCCTACAGACCAACAATACCTCATACCATTGAATAGGAATACTGGAATAAAAACATTACTGACATAATGTTTAAATAGAACAGGAATGCTGGAACAGGAATGCTGGAATTCGAATGTTGCTTCCATAGTGGCTCAAAGTCTAGATGCATATATTTAGCTCTGTGGTGAGTAAGATTTCCCAATCTTTCCAGTTTGCAGCATTTTTATGCCAGTCCACTCCTGTACGCAGATCAGTTCTAGGCCAGTCCACTCCCGTACGCAGATCATTTCTAGGCTAGCCCACTCCTGTACCTGGAGCAGTTTTATTTGAGCACAGCGATTTAATGGGTCCTGTGGTCATTCTCACCAGCCACTATTGAGAGAACACTGTACTGTCTGAGGTGAGGAGGCTGAAGTATGATCATTTTTCCTCACACAGATACAGCCACAGACGACATCGAATGGAATGATTGAGATCCTCACTTTTATTTTAAAATGTTCAAAAGGAGCTAATTAGTGCAGTAGCCAGTATTTGTTAATTAGTGCAGTAGCCAGTGTTTGTTAATTAGTGCAGTAGCCAGTGTTTGTTAATTAGTGCAGTAGCCAGTGTTTGTTAATTAGTGCAGTAGCCAGTGTTTGTTAATTAGTGCAGTAGCCAGTGTTTGTTAATTAGTGCAGTAGCCAGTGTTTGTTAATTAGTGCAGTAGCCAGTGTTTGTTACTGTAATTAGTGCAGTAGCCAGTGTTTGTTAATTAGTGCAGTAGCCAGAATTTGTTAATTAGTGCAGTAGCCAGTGTTTGTTAATTAGTGCAGTATCCAGTGTTTGTTAATTAGTGCAGTATCCAGTGTTTGTTAATTAGTGCAGTAACCAGTGTTTGTTAATTAGTGCAGTAGCCAGTGTTTGTTAATTAGTGCAGTAGCCAGTGATATAGCAGGTCACTACCCTGCTACCCAAGATGGACTCCTCACATGCCCACACTTACACCCATCTTTACTACAGTGCTTCTGGGTTGGCAACCCTACATGGGGCTCACTGACTCTAACACCTGTGATAGCTTGAGAAGAGACAAAAATGTGAACCTTAATAGATGTTAAAGAAAACGCTAACATTAGATAAGGCTAGATATACACGTAACAATAGAGTCCAGCAAGTGTAGTTAGTGAAATTGACAGAGGAGAGAAAAGAAACAGATGGAGAGTGCGTGTGGAGAGACGAAAAGAGAAGACAGAAAGAGAGAGAGACAGAGAGAGAGAGGATGTGGAGAGAGTGTGAATGGAAGAGAGTGCAAGAAAGCACAAGTGGTAGAGAGAGGAGAGAGAGAGAGAGAGAGACAGAGTGAGATAGAGAGACAGTGAAAGAGTGTAAGAGAGAGAGAAAGAGACAGAGAGAGATGTTCTTCTTTAAAATGCAGTATATGGAAGTTTTATTTTGGGGACTGTGCTGATTCACAGCATGTGTCTGGTCTCCTGGGACTCCAGACAGAAGCCGTTCTCCCTTCAACACAATGCAGACCCACTGCAGCATTAGCATACCAGGACTGTCAGTAGCGCTACACTTACAGATCAGTGTTTGAAACTCTCCTGTCAAAGCCCATTAACAGGTCCTCCTGACACCACAACACAACCTCAGTCACCTGCAACTGCCAGACTGTGGTACATGACCAACAACATTACAGCCTGTGGTACTGTGGTACATGGCCAACAACATTACAGCCTGTGGTACTGTGGTACATGACCAACAACATTACAGCCTGTAGTACTGTGGTACATGACCAACAACATTACAGCTTGTGGTACTGTGGTACATGACCAACAACATTACAGCCTGTGGTACTGTGGTACATGACCAACAACATTACAGCCTGTGGTACTGTGGTACATGACCAACAACATTACAGCCTGTGGTACTGTGGTACATGACCAACAACATTACAGCCTGTGGTACTGTGGTACATGACCAACAACATTACAGCTTGTGGTACTGTGGTACATGACCAACAACATTACAGCTTGTGGTACTGTGGTACATGACCAACAACATTACAGCCTGTGGTACTGTGGTACATGACCAACAACATTACAGCCTGTGGTACTGTGGTACATGGCCAACAACATTATAGCCTGTGGCACTGTGGTACATGACCAACAACATTCCAGCCTGTAGTACTGTGGTACATGACCAACAACATTACAGCCTGTGGTACTGTGGTACATGACCAACAACATTACAGCCTGTGGTACTGTGGTACATGACCAACAACATTACAGCCTGTAGTACTGTGGTACATGACCAACAACATTACAGCCTGTAGTACTGTGGTACATGACCAACAACATTACAGCCTGTAGTACTGTGGTACATGACCAACAACATTACAGTAGCCGGCTGTAAACAGGGAAAACACAGCACTTGATTCTTGGTCAACCAGTATTTTCACACATGACATTTGTTTTCGAGCTCTATCACTGCTTTTGCTTTGTCACAGAGAGACAGAGACAGAGAGAGAGAGAGAGAGACGGGGGGTGGGGGGGTATAATGCTACCTAATATTAAAGGATATACTTCAGACCCATATAACCATGGAGTCAATGTCACTCAGATATCCTGATGTTTTGATCAACATGATCATTGCATTGACTTTTCTCTAGAAAGAATTGCTTGTGTCCTGATTAATATTTGATTTTGTGTGTATGTGTACTCTTGAAACCAAATGCATCTCTGTGATATCCCTGTGAACATAAATGAATGAATAAATAAATGCTTGTTCCTCTCATGAATCAGGACCCTGGCTGGTTGGAATTGGCTGGTTTGCTTCAACACATCTATCCATCCATCCATCACTGTAGTCCAATCACTGCTGTAGACCTACTACCACTGTAGTCCATCTACCACTGTAGACCTACTACCACTGTAGTCCATCTACCACTGTAGACCTACTACCACTGTAGTCCTACTACCACTGTAGTCCAACTACCACTGTAGACCTACTACAACTGTAGTCCAACTACCACTGTAGACCTACTACCACTGTAGTCCAACTACCACTGTAGACCTACTACCACTGTAGTCCAACTACCACTGTAGACCTACTACATCTGTAGTCCATCTACCACTGTAGACCTACTACCACTGTAGACCTACTACAACTGTAGTCCATCTACCACTGTAGACCTACTACAACTGTAGTCCAACTACCACTGTAGACCTACTACCACTGTAGACCTACTACAACTGTAGTCCAACTACCACTGTAGACCTACTACAACTGTAGTCCAACTACCACTGTAGTCCAACTACCACTGTAGACCTACTACAACTGTAGTCCATCTACCACTGTAGACCTACTACAACTGTAGTCCAACTACCACTGTAGACCAACTACCACTGTAGACCTACTACATCTGTAGTCCATCTACCACTGTAGACCTACTACCACTGTAGTCCATCTACCACTGTAGACCTACTACCACTGTAGTCCAACTACCACTGTAGACCTACTACCACTGTAGTCCATCTACCACTGTAGACCTACTACCACTGTAGTCCATCTACCACTGTAGACCTACTACCACTGTAGTCCAACTACCACTGTAGACCTACTACAACTGTAGTCCAACTACCACTGTAGACCTACTACCACTGTAGTCCATCTACCACTGTAGACCTACTACCACTGTAGTCCATCTACCACTGTAGACCTACAATCACTGTAGTCCAACTGCCGACCACTGCTGTAGTCCAACCACTGCTTCAATTAGACAAACATGTAGCTTATCCAAAACTATTCATGTACATGTTTACTAGACTGAAGCTAAAAGCATGATTGATGTGACCTCTTCTTATACAAAATATATAATGCATAATCAAACAAACCTATCTAATCAAGGATGTCAAACCTTTTACATAGCATTGCTCCTTTACCACTGCTCATAGCTGAAATACAGTACGCCATCCGTCCACCCATGACAGGTCTGACTATGCGCTTCAGGTGTGTCAGGAGCTGAAGCAGGACTCAACTGCTGACAGGTCTGATTATGAGCTTCAGTGTGAGGAGTGAGGAGCTCTACAGCTTCCAGTCTGACACTCAGACACACAGTCAGACGCTTGGGGGAGTCACTAGCAGACTCAGCAACTGCACAGGGCACAACATTGCCATTAAAGGTGGAGATAGAAATCTGTGACTGCAGTGCTGTCTCATCATTAGGCTTTTGAGCTCAGAAACAGACCACCTTAACTGCTGAGATCTGAAGGGTGGCTGTAACAAGCATCCATGGGATATTTACACTGTGTGAATTATGCAGACGTTCTTCTCCAGTGAATGAGGACTCTACCCCCTGAAACTCAGCCATTCCTTTAATGTTCACCACAGCGGACTCCAGCACCCCTCACTCACACCTCCTCTTCAGCTGCCCGACATGTTGTGTTTCTCTGTAATATTTCATGAACCCTGCATTAGAGAGACATGTACAAGTGTCTAAACATGTTTACATGCAGCAGTAAATGCAGAGAGCTGACACACCACACACATTTGACAGCAGTCAGTCCTGAACAAACAACAACAAAAACAAATGACAAACAACAACAAAAACAACAAACAAACAACAACATAACTTTTCTTACCCCAAATTATGCTGAACCTGCAGGAAAACATATTCTTCCTTTAAAAATGTAATGTCCAAATAAACAATTGTATCCAGTGTCTGGGTTTATTCTAAGATCTGCAGAGGAGGATACTGTTTCTGCCACCAGAGATTTAGAACAAGGAGATTAGAGGCTAAAATCTTTTTCTGAATATCTCTCTCTCACGTTCTTTCTACCTGTTTCTCTCTCTCTCTACCTCTCTCTCTCTTGTTCTACCTCTCTCTGTTTCTGTCTACAGCAGCTCTTTGCGCACACAGGAACCCCTCACAATGGTAGCGTCCGCTCCTGAATCTGCACTCTCTGTTTCTCTCCTCCCCATGCCCAGCCCAGCGGGGGGAGGAGTGGCAGTCAGGGTTAAGGGGGCGGGGCGTAGGGCTAGAGGGGCGGGGCATAGGGATAGAGGGGCGGGGGTGGGGATGGATGGGGATGGCAGATGTTTTGATCCTGGTGGGCGGAGTGTTTCACAGACATGATGCAAAAGAACTGGAGGAGGAGAGCACCACCCTCTTACTAAAAACACCACACACACATATCCACCACCCTCTTACTAAAAACACCACACACACATATCCACCACCCTCTTACTAAAAACACCACACACACATATCCACCACCCTCTTACTAAAAACAACACACACACATATCCACCACCCTCTTACTAAAAACACCACACACACATATACCACACCCACTTTACTAAAAATACCATACCACAAACATCTATCTATCTATCTATCTATCTATCTATCTATCTATCTATCTATCTATCTATCTATCTATCTATCCCCCTTGCTGCCTGCTATAATGACCACCACAAGTAAAATGCTCTGTTGATCTCATCACAGTGCTCACCAACCTCTCTGCTCTCCCATGTCACGATGTGTGTGTGTGTGCATGTGTGTGTGTGTGTGAGAGAGAGAGACATAGGGAGCCTGAGGACAGAGCATATGGACGTACTGCTTACTGTATACTCATTAACAATGACTTGACTAAGCCAGATTACTTCTTACACACACATGTACAGTGTATTCCACTTGCTTACTTATAGATGTATTGAACAATGTCAACACTTTCATGCTTAACTATCACCATGGAGGAAGGCATTTTAATTATGTTGTTGTTGTTGTTGTTGTTGGTGCTGTTGCTGTTGCTATGTGTTGTGTTTATTTAGCACCCGCCACACCAGTAGAAACATGCAATTTTAGTTGATATGGAGCTTGAAAGACTATCACAATAACAATATAGCTATATTTCCTAGGTGTGATAAAACAGCATGTGTGAGTTGAGAATGAAGCTGGGTCCACCCTCACACAGGTGGGGCACAGCTCAGCACAGCACAGCTCACAACACAGCTCACAACACAACTCACACCACAGCACAAAACACAGCTCACAACACAGCTCACAACACAGCTCACAACACAACTCACACCACAGCACAAAACACAGCTCACAACACAGCTCACAACACAGCTCACACCACAGTTCACAACACATCTCATAACACAGCTCACAACATAGCACAAAACACAGCTCACAGCACAGCTCACAACACAGCTCACAACACAGCTCACACCACAGCTCACAACACATCTCATAACACAGCTCACACCACAGCACAAAACACAGCTCACAACACATCTCACAACACAGCTCAAAACACAGCTCACAGCACAGCTCACAACACAGCTCACAACACAGCTCACACCACAGCTCACAACACATCTCATAACACAGCTCACAACACAGCTCACAACACAGCTCACACCACAGCACAAAACACAGCTCACAACACATCTCATAACACAGCTCACAACACAGCTCACAACACAGCTCATAACACAGCTCACACCACAGCACAAAACACAGCTCACAACACATCTCATAACACAGCTCACACCACAGCACAAAACACAGCTCACAACACATCTCATAACACAGCTCACAACAGTCATGGTTCTCGCACAGATTTTAAGATTACATTGCAGACTCATGGTGACTAACAGATTATATTCAGATGCATTCATAATATCATGACCCTCAGAAATGAGGAAGGCTGGTATAGAGGTGCCTGTTATCTGTGATGGGAAGAGGAGAGTGTGAAAAGCATGACTCCTGAAGAGTCCTGAACTGTTTCCTGAACTGATTCCTGAGCTGTGTCCTGAACTGACTCCTGAACAGAGTCCTGAACTGACTCACATAGCGATTTCTGACCTTCTTAGAACCTTGTTGTCATTCAGAGAACTGACTCGTTTCTTTGGTTCCAGTTGGGAACAAACCTTTCAGATTCCAGAACCTATTTATTTCTGGTGGGAATGTGCTGAATGGTTCCACATTGGACCAGAAGGGCTTTCAGATACACAGGCCTGGTGCCCTGAGTCGTTGCTCCTTTGTGGTGTTCGAGCACCACCTTCTTGTGTAATGGCTTTTCATCGAACAGTGATGAATGTGTTCATTCAATATTCATATGATGTGGTGTGGAGAAAGAAAGATTCAGTGCTGTGTGCTGTAGTCTCCACCTCTGGGCCATCTATATCCCACCAGGACTGTCTGGGGGTGGGGCATAGGGCCAGAGGGGTGGGGGTGGGGCGGGGCATAGGGCCAGAGGGGTGGGGGTGGTGAGAGCAGAGCTCCATCATTACTGAGAGTGAATATCTTATCAGTGGGGGGTCGCCCTAATTCCAGTGCCACATAATTCTGCTGGAAAAGAGGATTACCGTAGACCTGTAGGCAATCAGATTTAAATCACGCACTCTCTCCATCAGCCGTCATCTTCAGGATCAACGTCACTGCAGTCACACAGTTTACTCTTTGACCTGACACTTGTCAGATGTCACTGTTGCCCCGGTTACTGTATCACTGGGTTACGGGCTCTGGAAACTTTGGAATGTCATCATGCTGCCAGGATTTGAGTGGCAGGTCAATTGTGAAGTTGTCTAAATGGTTTCTGTTGGTCAGACTGAAATCTCAGCTCTCTCTCTCTCTCTCTTTTCTCTTTTTTCTCTCTCTTTTCTATAAATAAGTATTCTGCTCAACCACACAAGGTGACAGTAACGTAGACTGAGGTGCCACTGGAGGGAATGGTTTCTCAACTGTAAGGGCTTCAGTGCCTCCAGCAGATGAAGCTTCTGAACCTCCAACATCTCCACCTTCTTCATCACATTCTCCACATCCAAGTTCTCAGATCTTCTTGGAAATGAGTATATACAGGATTTCTCTCATTAGACAGTGAAATACAGCATCTCTCACTTCAACATTTCTTTCTCCCTCTTTTCTTTTATAGACAGAAGTTTACAACATATCATTAAAACATCTCATTAGAAGCCTGATACGCAGCATTTCCTGCGGTAGACACGACCTTGTTCCAGCTGTGCGTGGAAACAGTTTTGACTCCTGACAGCAACAACACACAGGTAGGTGAAAACAAAGGAAGTCATGCATTTGTGGGCATTGGCCTTGTGGGCATTGGCCTTGTGGGCACTGGCCTTGTGGGCACTGGTCTCCTGTTATGCACTAGATGAGTGCTGTTCACATTTCACATATTTTTATAGCTCTAAGATTATGGATGCTCCCGTTTGCCTACAACACAAACAATCCTCTCTAAAATTCAAAAAGTCATTTTCAAAGTCAAATCATCTCACCACTGCCAAGGTACCACAGGAAGGTATTCAAAACAGCCCCAGGATTATACAAGCAAGCTATACATGGCAAATCTGTTAGTAATGCATTAAAACTCCCAGATTAGATTTAAGACCAGTGGAACTACACAGAGTGCATCTGAGAGCAGTTTAACCCTGGAGATTTCCCAGCACATGGCTTTGAGCTCTGTTAATCTCTCTCTCTCATGCCGTTGAGTGTTTTAACAACCATGGGTCAGCATTTCCACAACAGGCCTCTGCAAAACACACGTGGAGTGAGTTTAATTTCTTGGATAGATTGTCCTGCTAGTCTGATTTCTGCAGCATCATTGTCACAGTATTTTTTCACATTGATTAAAAGCCCCTCCCTGTCACAGATCGGCCGTTTTTGATGTGTTGGATCCAAACTGCACCATCCAATCAGGACACTTCTGTTTCCTGAGACAGAGTTTCATTAAACCCTGATATATTCACTGGGGTGACTCCATCCTCATTCAGCAGTCAGTACACCAACCTATCAATAAATCCATCAGCACAAAACATTTCCAGACAGCAGGCTAAATGATCTTCTAAAAGGCACCCACACCGGGGACTGATAGATGTCTATGCCAAACAAATTCTTCCATTTTATTGGTCACAAAAGGGTTGGGAGTGTCTTATATGGTAAGGCAGGTTCTGAAGGTCTGTGACAGATGGGAATAGATGTGGACATTTGGTTATAATGTTGTGCATTACAAATCTTTGGTGACATATTGGTGGACAAATGTACAAATACTAACCAGACAGAGGATGTGGAGGTGAGTGGACACATGCAGGCTGTCACACTCCACACCCACCCTCACATACACACACACCCTCACCACACACACACACACACACACAGCAGAGCAGCAGTGATATGCCCTCTGACCACCCTTTCATGTCTTTTGGAGGAACCTGGCTTTCATAAGCACAGATGAAATGTCTACAGAGCAAGTGTGGAGGGAGCACACTGCATATGGAACTCGGCCACTGACCCACTACAGACACTGACAGCTCAACACCACCACTGACAGCCACTGACCCAATAACAGCCACAGACATCCAATGACATCCACTGACCAGTTTTCAGCCACCGACAGCCATTAACAGACACTGACCCACTGACATCCACTAACATCCACTGACCCCTTAATATCCACTCACATCCACTAATAGTCACTAATATCTACTGAAACACCGACAGCCACTAATATCTACTGAAACACCGACAGCCACTAACCTTTACTGAACAACTGATAGCCACTGATGCAACACACCATGCATTATCAGCAGTACTGACAGCCACTGCCAAGGAGAGTGATGGTGTTACTTAGTGATTGCGTTTCTTAGTGATGGTGTTACTTAGCGATGGTGTTACTTAGTGATGGTGTTACTTTGCTGAGTTTGGAGGCTTCTGTCCTGCAGACTCTGCATGAGCAGCACAAATCGACATTCAGTCACATTCAGGTAATGACATTAGTGCAGCGTCTCTAAAGGGGTTTCACTACCTTACAGATCAGGATCAGATTTCACAGGCTGTTAGGGCACATAGACTATAAGATGGCATGTACATGCACTTTATGGGTACATCTGGCAGCTCTCCAGAGACGGGTGTGTGTGTGTGTGTGTGTGTGTGTGTGTGTGTGCATGCGTTATCTTTACAGAGCACTTTGATCAGCAGAATGAAAGCATGAATGCAGAACAAACACAGGAACGCAGCATCCATATATCTGTCTCAGCTTCACCCCCCCGATCGCCCGCCCCCACACACACACACACACACACACACACATCCAGGCCAAACCCACTGTTTAAACAGTCAGTCCTGGACCTGCTGAGGCTAAGGGGGAGCACCCTTACAACACACAGCCAGTCCTGCAAATAAAACAGGATTTCCAATAATGCCAACATCTCCAAGCCCAGTTATGTTCCTGGCCCCTGTAGTGCCAGGTGTACACAGAGCTGTGCACAGGTGTACACAGGTGTTGCAAATGTAGTCAAGATGTGGGACATTGGTGTAAAACAGGAATTAAAAAATTCCCAGTCAGTCCTGGAGGGCACTGTTCTCCACTGGGAGTTTACAGGGATGTCCTAAAAGCAACAGCACAGAGTCCTGCATGGTTTGTGCAGTGCTAATTGCGCCCCGTTACTTTGCATTCGTCATTAACACTGTGTGTGTGTGCGTGTGTGTGTGTGTGTGTGTGTGTGTGTGTGTGTGTGAGCGACAGGACTGCAGATTCTACGCTTCTCATGTTGAAGACCAACTAATAAACAGAAGTGGTGAAGTGAAGTGTTTGATTGGCCTTGGCAAACAGCAACATTTTGCCCACACATCTATCATAGCGTGTCTAACTTTCCTCTCTTCCTTGCTTTGCTTTAAAAGAGCCATCAGGTTACAGGTGAACGCTGGCTGTACACTGTCCTGATTGGTGCACATCTCCAGTCATTCAGATTAGAAAGAGTGGGAGGGGCTAAAGAAAGGACGCAGGCCACCAGCATTTGATAGGTTGAAGTAATGAGGGGTTTAGCTGCCACACCCCAGGGGTGAAGGATGATGGCTGTCTCTCTGTTTGTCTGGTGGCATGTCTGTGTGTCGGAGATGTCTGTGTGTCTGAGTTGTCTGTGTGTCGGAGATGTCTGTGTGTCTGAGTTGTCTGTGTGTCTGAGATGTCTGTGTGTTGGAGATGTCTGCATGTAGTAGATGTCCGTGTCTCTGAGATGAGCCAGGCTTACACACACAGGGGGAACTCACTGTTCTGGGCAGAGCAGGGCAGGCTTGTCCTCTTCACTCAGGTCTTCTTTCAGCTCTCTGCAAAGTGCGTAACGTCACATTGATAACTTCGTCACCATTTTCTTGAAGGGTGTTAGATCTGTGATGGTAGTCTAACCTGCAGATACCAAACGTTCACTACTAATCCATCAAACTAATCCATTGTCTCCTTCTTATTTTTTTAAGGCTGTTAGAAAAGCCCTTCTGCCTCCTGCGTCCTCTTGGACTCTACCACACACTGACAAGTCCACATCTGCTAAATCGAAAAACTAAAAATACTAAATCGATTGCTCATGGAACAAAATGCAAGCAAGAACATGTAGCATCTCGGAAGATGCGGGAATCAACTCATGCAGGATGTGCTGAGCCCATGCTACAGGTGCACCTCTGTGGGCATCGGCGCATGCTGTCAGAGCTACGACACTCAGTCTTACGCTTCAAGCACTCCAAAATACATATCTGCAATAAAACAGCCTCATTTGCCCTGCAGGGAAGGAAGCAGAATCCTGTCTCTTACCAAAAGAAAAGAGAGAGCTCACAAACCTGAGTGAGATTGTACGGGATGTGACTGTGTGTTTCTCTCATATGTCCCATGCTCTAGTAACTTGGTTAAAAGAACGCAAACTGTACTCAAAACCCAGAAGAAGAAAATCTTTACCTCTTATCTCTGGATCTGTGAGTATCTCAGGAGGTATTCCTGTCCTTTTGTGCTGGAGGGTTCTGATCCAACAGAGCGATGCAGAGAGAGTCAGAGAGAGGTGGGTGCAGAGGGGAACAGAGAGAGAGAGAGAGAGAGAGAGAAAGATAGAGAGAGATAGAGAGAGAGGGGGAGAGGAAGAGATAGAGTGAAGGAGAGAGAGAGGGAGAGAGAGGGGGGAAAAACAGGGAGTGAGAGAAGGAGATGGAGAGAGGGAAAGAGAGGGGGGAAGAGAGGGAGAGGGGAGAAAGAGAGAGGGAGATGGAGAGAGGGATAGGGAGAGAGGGAGAGTGGGAAAGGGAGAGAGAGAGAGAAAGAGGAAGAGGGAGGGAGGGAGGGAGAGAGGGAGAGTGAGAGAGAGAGAGAGACAGGGAGAGGGGTTCCTTGATGCAGTCTGTGTGAGGTCTGAATGCTGATCAGGAAGAGGCCTTTCCTCACGCACGGATTGATGGATGCACTGTTCACACACCTCTGCAGTAACACACACACACACCCACCTACACACCCACATCTACAGCCACACAAACACCCACAGGCCCCCCCACACACAAACACACACACACAACCATACACCCACACCCACACTTCCAGTACCAACCAGGAACAGATCTGAGGCATATCTGTGATTCACTCAAAACTCCTTTTACGTGATGATGTAAGGAACTGAAACATGTTGGTGTAGAGATTCATTAGAAGCGACCTTCACCACCGAAAGTCTTTTATGAGCTGCAGAAGCCTGAAAAGCATAGGTCATTCCTAAAGAATGCAGCTACATAGACCTGAGGGCACGACTGCAGTCTGAATAATTCAGTCATACAGACCTGACAGCATGATTGTAGTCTGAATAATTCAGTCGTGTAGACCTGACGGCACGACTGCAGTCTGGCGGGCTGCTGCTCTTCTGCCAGGGCAGGAGGTGGTGTTTGCCAGGGCAGGAGGTGGTGTTTGCCAGGGCAGGAGGTGGTGTTCTCCTGCCTCTGCAGAAATCTGCTCCAACAGCTACATCTGCCTCACAGTCCTCATTATCATGTGTAAAGTGAGTACAGTAAAAGTAATGTGTGTGCATGGCTGGTTGGTGTTTTAGGTTAAAAGACAAACAGCGCTGACTCCATCTAGTGGACCGAGGTAGGAAATACAGCAAAGGAAGCCAATTTTTCTTAGTTACTTTGGTACATTAACATTTGTTTATTTCTCGAAACAAGTTGTAAAAACAACGCCTTGCAATGGTTTACCTATAAAAGGCTATAACACATCCAAAAGTCTGAAGATTAAATATTTCTGACAGTGAACATGTCAGCCCCTCTAGAACGACAAGTGCTTGAATTGTTTATGAACAAGATAGTTTAAATGCTTATCAGTGTTGTCATGGTAACAGCGTACTTTCAGTGTAATTTCTGATGGTTTTGATGACAGTGATTGAAAATGCACCAACATGACTGAGACGAAGCAGAACAGGGCATTCTTCATCGCAGACATCTGTAGCTTCCTGTCAGTCTAACAGTGGTGGATAAGGCAACCTGTGCTTCAGTCTAACAGTGCTTCAGTCTAACAGTGGTGGCTAAGGCAACCTGTGCTTCAGTCTAACAGCGGTGGCTAAGGCAACCTGTGCTTCACTCTAACAGTGGTGGATAAGGCAACCTGTGCTTCAGTCTAACAGTGGTGGCTAAGGCAACCTGTGCTTCAGTCTAACAGCGGTGGCTAAGGCAACCTGTGCTTCAGTCTAACAGTGGTGGATAAGGCAACCTGTGCTTCAGTCTAACAGTGGTGGATAAGGCAACCTGTGCTTCAGTCTAACAGTGGTGGATAAGGCAACCTGTGCTTCAGTCTAACAGTGGTGGATAAGGCAACCTGTGCTTCAGTCTAACAGTGGTGGATAAGGCAACCTGTGCTTCAGTCTAACAGTGCTTCAGTCTAGCAGCAGTGATGTAGTAAAAAATATCATATATCATATATACTGTGGATCCAGTATATCATTCAAGTAATGTCTCCAAATCCAGTTTGGTCCCCACAATAACTCCTCCCACCTGTGGGTTACACCTGAACAGAAGACCCTGCACAGGCTTGAAGGACCTCAGGCCCCTAGGAAGTGAGACTCTGCTCTATGATGGTGAACGTCTCGGTCACAGTGTGCAGCCTTGTGCTCGCACCCCGGAGACACATGCTTCCACTTACCACCCTACTGCACTGGCTGTTCATTACCTACTGAAACGTCAGGGATGCGTGAGCCAGTCTAACCATGGGGCACTGCTGCCATCCACAGCAACCGGGTGGCTGGAGACTCCATCTTCCACACCTTGTGTGTTTAAGCACCTCACAACCGAAGAGCTGAAGGACCATGGGAGCTGTGTTTGTGTGTAATTCTGTTTGTGTGTAATGCTGTGTTTGTGTGTAATTTTGTGTTTGTGTGTAATGCTGTGTTTGTGTGTAATTCTGTGTTTGTGTGTAATTCTGTGTTTGTGTGTAATGTTGTGTTTGTGTGTAATTCTGTGTTTGTGTGTAATGCTGTGTTTGTGTGTAATTCTGTGTTTGTGTGTAATTCTGTGTTTGTGTGTAATGCTGTGTTTGTGTGTAATTCTGTGTTTGTGTGTAATGCTGTGTTTGTGTGTAATGCTGTGTTTGTGTGTAATTCTGTGTTTATGTATAATGTTGTGTTTGTGTCTAATTCGGTGTTTGTGTGTAATTCGGTGCTTGTGTGTAATGCTGTGCTTGTGTGTAATGCTGCATGGTTCTGGGTATAAACCCTCCTAATGTGTGTAATGGTTCTGGGTATAAACCATCCTAACGTGTGTGTCTGCTGCTGTGTCTGTTTGATTGGGCATTTGGTTTTATAGGGTTTTTGTAATAAGCAACTTCATATGTACCAACAGACTCCATGACATCATGCACAAAAGTGATTCTGATTTTAACAAGGGGGTGTGTGTTTCAGAATAAAGCAAGGCAAGTTTATTTATGGCACATCTCCTACACAAGGCATTTCAAAATTCTATTTAAATAAAAGTAAAAACATTTAAGTTTATGCAAGTACAAATATATTAATATAAAAGATAATTTAAAAAATCAGTGTCAAACCCTAACTGAACAGCTCAAGGTAAAGGGACATGCCTCTAATTAATGAGTATGACTACTTTTAATATATTTGCAATACATTGTTTTGCCACTAGAGGGTAGTCATATACATATTTGAGATGATTCACCTGTAGGCTACGGGACCATCCCGGCTCGCGTTCAGTTCATTCAGTTTACAGAACCAATGCTAATTTTATTGTGCACATTTACTAAAACGCAATCGATCAGTTTAAGACCCCGCTACATTATTTAGATTATATAGTACTGTAGACCTTCCTGACCAGCAACAACTTAAAAGTTTTGAATAAGTACACGCGTTTAAAATTGTTCTCACTGTGTAGTGAAGAATCAGACACGTGCGGAAAATCTTACCCAAGCCTAATGGACCCATGCGAACTAGATTGACAGTTGGTTGGGCCAGTAACAGTGACAACCGGAGACAAGCCTGTAACTCCAACTGCAGCTCCGGAGGGATGGCATAGGCCCCGCCCCCGAGACACGCTCCGCGGACGGTGTTAGGACGGTAGAAGTTTGATGCGGCGTGTTGTAAATTCTCGTTTCTACCCTCACACGGGGACATTTATTCTTAATTTTGCAGCTGCTCGCCAAAAAGTCAATATTTTGGAGGAACGCACTTAAAAAACAGCTCACGTTACAGAAAAGGAACACTGTCTTTTTCTTTTAAAACATTTAAGCAGTCGGAACGAAACAATGGTAGTTTGTGTTCCAGGTTCATTTTCAGCTGAGTAAAGAGGGAATGCTTGTGAAAGACGGGGACCGTCGCTGAGCACGGCGTAGTTCGAGGTAAGTGAAATGGGGTTGTAGTAGGAACTGTTACGGGGTCCCTGTAAGTTGTTTGTTTTATCAGCCCTGGGCCCGTGTTGCTGGCTGCGGTGTGCAGCGTCGTTGATGTGGAGGCGTCAGCGCTTGAACAGAAGAGGCGAGCGGCCATAACTTCGGAGAGAAATGGGCTGCTCTTCACTTACAGGGACTTTGCTGACGAATATTTTTTAATAAAGATTTTGAACCTTAATATGTTTTTGTATTAAATAAACAGGTCTAACTTTTTGTTGTTGATTACAGTCTACAGTCGTTACTTATGCTGAAATAAGTGCGCCAGTGAAGCAAACGATAGCTTATTTGCATAATTGAATGACTTGATTTAATGAAAACAACGACGCGACTGTTCGTTATCGTTTCTCTTTTGATAAATATGCTAAATATACGATCCATCAGTTATTCTGTGTGACCATTTATGTTATGACACGTTTTTATCGTTGACAGCTATTTTTAGAAATGCCTTTGACAATTATGAAAACTCTTCACACCCCCGTTATGGGACATTACGGCGACCGATATAGGTTACCGGTTCGGTCTCGGTTTCTCGCTCTAATCACGCGGGAGGAGGCGGGGACGCGTCTGGCAGATGTCAGGGAGCGCGAGGGCTTGATCACGTGCGAGCCACAGTTGAGCTCGACTTATTCTGGCGTTTCGCCGTAGCCTGGCAGACATGTTGGTGTGTTTAGCTGTACACTTCTATCTTGAATCTTTAGCTCTAACCTGAATAAACTGTAGAGACCATTTAGTAATTCCTCACACAGCACACCTTCGGAATGGTTTTCCCTGCTCTCTGAAGCCAGGAGTCTCGTATTACTTTTGGTTTATTACTTTAAAAAAATCTCTTTTGTTTTCGTTCCCATGCTGTCCGTCCTGGAAGGTTTGGGACGGCGAGATGCGCTGAGTGTGGAGCGGACAGCTGACGTGTCTCGTGTTTGAAGTGCGCGTGCCCATGCTGCTGCGTGGGCCCATCGCCCCTTGTGTTGACGTTCTGTTTCTGTGTTCCATTAGACCAGTGTGTAATCTTGTTGGCCTTGGCACTAGGCCGCGTGGTTCCGTTTGTCATGCCAGCGGACTTTGCGGTTACTTTGTCCTTATGTAATGGACGCCAGGGGTCAGGGCTGATGCCCAGGAAGATGCGTGAAAAGTTTCCATTATTCATCAAACTTGTACATTTATCCTCTTGCACAAATCTGACATCCAGAACACATTCTGCCAGTTGTGTTGTGTTGCTCTCAGCGTTCTGAAATGCTGGAGTCATCACACACTGATCCCTCTGGATCCCAGATACAAGCTCTTCTGTGAGCATCTGGCAACGATGACGTTTTGCTTTGGGCCTGTGGTTCTGCCAGAGTGGATAGACTGTGCTTGGGTGACCTGCAGTGTTTACATGTAGCGAATTCCCTGTGTGGTTTAGCAGTGTTTACAGGTAGTGATGACCCTCTGTGGTTAAGCAGATCGGAGGTCATGGCAGATGTTGAAATGAAAGATGTTATTTGTGTGGTGGACACAGATGTCGAAGGTCGGCGTCTCCTTGGCGACGTCACCTGGAGAGAGGTTGTTCTTGCCTGCCACTCTGGCTGAAGTTTCCTATGAGCTGCATGCCAGCACCCAGCTGTCTGTCTCTCTTGGTGTGTGTGTTTGAGACAGGAGCCTTGTAGACACAGAGCTCTTGGTGTGATCTGAGACTGCTGACAGCAGCGCCTGCTTCAGCTGTAACACAGTCTGCCTCACGCAGCCCACACGGTTCTCAGTGTGCGTGCATGTGTGTGATCCATTACACTGGCCCTTCAGTGCCTAAGACGATGTGTGTGGCGATCGGGAGCATCTCTGCAGGACGTGTGCGGGTTAATGGAGCTGGAACAGGACTCGGCCGTCCTGCTTTGATGATAAAACAAGGAGCAGCTTGTGTATAACCCAAGAAGAAGAAAGCGGGATCCAGCATAGCCTGATGTAGCACAGCGGGCAGGGCTGGAACACGCCAGCGTCTTGTTCACGCGACTCTCCCGCGGGATGGAGGGGAAAGTGGGTGGGTGGGAAGAACGAGGCGTGATTGGGCAGGTTCCTTCTTCTCTCTGACATGACATGGCAAGGTGATATTTGACCAGTTCTCTGTACTACAGTCTGCAAAGCCCCTCTGTTGTGTGTGTGTGTGCGTGCCTTGATTGTCCTGGACGGTCGTATGTTTTTCCTGGATTTCTCTAACATGCCTCTGCTGCTCGGAGCTCAGTCCTAATTCCACACATTCCAGCTTTTCCGGCTGCTGGTTGCTGGCAGGCTGCAGTGGCGCATTTCCAGTGGCAGTGAACCTCACTCGGCCGTGGCCTCCCCTCCAGTGTCCTCCCCTCCAGTGTTCTCCCCTCCAGTGTCCTCCCCTCCAGTGTTCTCCCCTCCCAGTGTCCTCCCCTCCAGTGGCCTCCCCTCCAGTGTTCTCCCCTCCCAGTATCCTCCCCTCCAGTGTTCTCCCCTCCAGTGTCCTCCCCTCCAGTGTTCTCCCCTCCCAGTATCCTCCCCTCCAGTTCTCCCCTCCAGTGCCTCCCCTCCAGTGTCCTCCCCTCCCAGTGGCCTCCCCTCCAGTGTTCTCCCCTCCCAGTGGCCTCCCCTCCAAGTGGACTCCCCCACTCCCAGTGGCCTCCCCTCCAGTGTCCGGCCCTGGAGCTGGTGCGTTGCTCTGTGGTCCAGATTGTCAACTCCAACTGCATGCTGAGCTGATGATATGTATGTCTGTGTGTTGGAGGAACGCATGCAGACGCAGACGCAGTTTCCTGCTTCTCTCACAGAGAAAGCTGCATGGACCTGTTGCTGTTACTCCACACAGCAGCTGTTCAGAGGGCTTTAATCAACTGCTGAATAAACTGATGGCGCTCTGACGTGTGCAGCGATAACTGCTCGTCTCTGCTAGTCTCACGTGCCTCCACGTTGCTGGTCTTGACCTGCGTGTGCTGCTGTTGGCTGTGTTAGCCTTGGTGCAACGACCTGGTGCTGTTGACCGGCAGTGACCTCTGAGCGGTGCAGGCCCAGCCCTGCAGTAGAGAACACGCACGCCTTTGTGTGTGCGCACATCTGCGTGGTTTACAAGTCACTAGTGACTGGAGTGCCGGCCCTGTCTGCCTCCAGGGCGGCACTCTTTCACAGTCCCCATATTCACATTCACACTCAGAGCATTTTTCAGACTTCACTGTCTCCAAGGAAGAAATCCTTAGGGCAACTTTTGGAACTCAAAACTGCAGTTAGCGTAGAGCTGATTCCTGGACAAGACACAGTTCACTGAACAAGGATCTCTAAAGTAAATGGACTGTGAATTTGTTTCATGTGTAGCCCTGAAGAGGAAGACGGCATCTTAATGATTCGTGCCAGACGGAAGCGGCGCTTGGTTCATGTGTGCCGTGGGTGTGTTCCTGGGTGTTCTGTAAACAATCTTTTGTGCCGCTTGTAGAAAGGCGTCAGTAATGACGCTGATCTCTGCAGGAGAGAGTTGCTTACCTCAGACGGGAACTCCGATCCTGCTTAGTTACATTCACTGCGGAAGTAATTAACGATATTTATACATCGACATTAACACAAAATTGTTCAGTCTACATTGCTTTTACAATGTATTTAATGTTTAATATGGCACTTCCGAGACGGGCACATTGGCAGAGTATGCTGACACACGGCGGAACTTGGATCCTGCTGTTGGTGACTCTCGGGCCGTACACGCGATGTAAATGCGTCACACACGGATCATGTACAGGACAACATGGTAGCATTGACATGGCAGTGGCTGTATGGGAGGGACCTTGTATGAAGCATCGGTCTGCAAGAGTGTTGGAAATGACTCTCGTCTAGGGGCCTCTTGACTCATGGCTGATAAGAACTCATGAGCTTCCCAGTCCACACGCCTCCCAATCCCAGTGCTCCCACGGCCCTTTGATCATTCCGATGTGGACGTTTTGTTCTGTGAATAGCCAGATCCATGTTTTTCTTCCTGATGGTGTTTGATTGAAGCTCTTCTGGGTTTTTGGCTTGTGAAGTCGGTCGGATACTTCACAACAGATGAAGGAGAAAAGGCAGTTTCTGCTGAGCGACTCTGAGCTAAACACACTCACTCAGAGTCCTGCAGCCAGCGCTGGTGACCCGGGCGCTGTGGAGCAGAGGAACAAGCCGTCCACCGCGTCACACTGCTGTTGTAACGCTGCCTCACCTTAATCGTGCTTCTGTGCTCATGGCTTGAGGGGGTGGTAGAAGGCATTTCCTCTGAGCCACTCCCCTCAGCTGAGCCACTCCCCCTCAACTGAGCCACTCTGAGCCACTCCCCCCAGCTGAGCCACTCCCCCTCAGCTGAGCCACTCTGAGCCACTCCCCCTCAGCTGAGCCACTCTGAGCCACTCCCCCCAGCTGAGCCACTCCCCTCTTCTGAGTCACTCCCCCTGCTATCAGCACTGAGTAAATATTGACCCGTTGTGAGGCTGCTAATGACAGAACATTCATTCCACCTTACTGCACACATAATGGCAGACAGGGTCATGTGACTGCAGCTCACACAGTCTGTGTGTGTGTGTGTGTGTGTGTGTGTGTGTGTGTGTGTTCTGAAAGTGAGCTATATGACCACAGGCAAGCAAGGATTTGACGTTTTTAAGCCTAGCGTGCTGACTTCAGAACTGCAGCTTCTGCCCTTTGACCTTGAGGCATCAGTATGTGCTGAAGCGTTTCCGTGGCGATGTGAGGACGGTGGTCTGTCCCCCGGGCTGGTCCCTGCAGGCTGCCACCGTGTGGATACGCTTCCGTCTCTCCTTCCCAGACCTCCTCTGTGTTCTTGGAAAACCTCTAACCGTGAGGAGTTGTTGCTGTTAAGAGTTATCGCTTTCAAATCTGACATTAAAGGTTGCCAGATTGCCCACAAACCCACCCACCTTCAGACACATGCTCCCTCAGAAGTCATGGCAACCTTAGGTCTCCAGCCAAACTCGTAGAAGGGCTGAAGGGAGTGTGATGCATCGCCGGTTCAGCTACCAGAAACCTGAAGTAACAATACAAATGTGTATGGTGTAAAGTGTTATATTGAAGATAACAGAACAGAGCTTAAGTAGAATACAAGAAATATAGACCACTTCTAAATATGCAAATGACGCATAGTTAGCATCAACTAACAATTGCATTCTGAGCATCCTGACCAGTCATGTAATCTCCCATTCTTGAATGGATTTGGTTAAAATAACAGGAGACATTATTTAACATGATCATATCGAGGTTCACGCCTGCTTTTTGAAATGGTGTAACATGCATCACAACCACAGCATCCAGCAGTGCTGGTTCGCTCTGTCTGAGTGTGCTGGACTGCTGTTGGCTCCATGGAGGGAAGTGTCTGGCCTGAGTGGGTGTGGCTCTGCTGGTCCAGGCTGTGGGCGTGGCTCTGCTTGTCCAGGCTGTGGGCGTGGCCTTGCTGGTCCAGGCTGTGGGCGTGGCTTTGCTTGTCCAGGCTGTAGGCATGGCTCTGCTTGTCCAGGCTGTGGGCGTGGCTTTGCTTGTCCAGGCTGTAGGCGTGGTTCTGCTTGTCCAGGCTGTGGGCGTGGCTCTGCTGGTACAGGCTGTGGGCGTGGCTCTGCTTGTCCAGGCTGTGGGCGTGGCTGGGTTGGTTGCAGGCCTTGTTGAGAAAAGTGTCCCCTGCTGAAGCTCCTATCTGTTCTCTGAAGCTTTCATTTAAAACTGTGGGTGTGGGCAGGTGTGGGGCGTTACCATGTGCACTGCACCAGGTGGAACTGGTGTGTGATCCAGGTGGAGCACCCCAGCTCCATGGCATGATTGCCTTGCGTAGAATCTCTGTGATGTCTGTGAAGGTGGTTTTAATAGGCCCTCCCAACCCCTCTCTGTTTTGTTGTCTCATTCTCTTTCTGTTTGTCTCTCTCCCTCTCTCTCTCTGTCTCTCACCCTTGGGTGATCCAGTGTTACCCTGACTCACTGGCCAATCAGGCGCCAGGCAGCGAAGCAGATCCTTGTATTCCCATAGGCCTTGGCTGTTTTTGTTTTTTGGTCGACATGGCGATAAAGACTCTGAGACAGCTGAGTGGTTTGGTTCCAGGATATCTGATTGCTAACTGTAATTGGCCGAACTGGGCTGAGGTGGCACCAGAAACCTCAGGCATACACACCCACGGTGATTAAAGCTCTGGTTGCAGCACTTCTCATGAGATATTTTGAAGAGCTCTCTGTAGAAGTTTGTATATTGTAACGGTTTCTCAGGTGACTCTGTGTTTTAAAAAATTAACTGTGTTTGTAGTGTAGTCTTTTCTTTACTATCTGATACAGTTTAATGTGTGTGGGGAGGGTGTTTGGTAGGAGTGATTGTGGGGGTCAGTTTTGTGTTGGGAGGTATATGGGTGGAGTGAGGTGTTTGGGAGGTGTGTGTTTGTGTCTGGGTTCTTTGGGGGTGTTTGTGTGTGTGTGGACTGGGTTGTTTGGGAGGTATTAGTGCGTGTGGAGTGGGGTGTTTGGGAGGTGTGTGTGTGTAGAGTGGTGTTTGGGAGGTGTGTGTGTGGTGGGGTGTGTGTATGTGTGTGTGGTGTTTGGGAGGTGTGTGGTGGGGAGTGTGTATGTGTGTGTGTGGTGTTTGGGAGGTGTGTGTACTTGAAGCATTTTCATTTTCTAAAAACTGTGGTGTTGTGGGTTTTGGTTTGAAATCCATTTTCACTTTGTACAGAAATTCCTGAGTCCTGCCTCCTCAGGTCTGAGTACAGTAATCCAGTAGGTTATTATCTGTGTGTTCAGCTGTGCTCCTGTTTCTGGTCTCTACACCAGTGTAACGGGCTAAACAGCCTTTATCTCTCCTCACTGCTGCTCCTCCGTGAGCGGACGCGCCGCTGCAGCGCTGTCTGTGGGAGGAACTGTGGTGCTCTGATCAGCTTGCCTGTGTGTCAGCAGCAGGACTGTTCAGGACCTGCTCCTCCTCGTGTGAATATTTGCTATGATTTAATATTTAAATAAAAGTACAATTGATGTGCAATAAAATATTTCATACTCACTTTTATTGAGCATATGGCACACAAATACCCAACCAATTAAAACATAAAAAAAAAATGAAAGTTTAATTTGTCCTGTTGCCTGTAAAATATTTTCTTCTAAACTCAATGTGATTTGTGGAGAACATGCAGGAAAATGAGGAAGTAAACACCAGTGTCTGAGAGTTCAAACGAGCGAAACTGAACATACTGAACAGAATACTAACAACGTCAACATGACATTTCAGTGACCCGCAATCGTCTCAGCAACTGAAACGGACTTAAAGAAAAATAGTTTCATTTACAATCACTGTGCATATAAATTTTTCTTAGCGTGTCTTTTGTGATGTGTTTATTGCACATGTTTAAATTATGATAACGATAAAAATTCAATATATCAGTCAGGACTAGTGGGCACTGATGTGTTGAGTTCCTTTGGGTCGTGTGGATGAGACTAGGAGAAGTGTGTCTACACCTGGTGGTGTGTCTACACCCGGGGGTGTGTCTACACCTGGTGGTGTGTCTACACCCAGGGGTGCTTGTCATTGGCTCATCACCCTCTATGGCCAGCAATCTCTGCAGCACAGCCATAACAGGAACACCCTCAGAAGCTACCGTCTTCGAGGAGCTCAACTGTCGAGTTCCTCAGAGACATGACTGAGAACATCTTCTCATGTAGGCTCCACTGCTTCGCTATAAGGCTGCTGGGTTCACATCCACATCTCCCAAGGATCTGTTCCTGATCAATGAGGAACTGGCTCATGTAGGACATGTTGCAGGATGTGTTGCATCTTGCTGATTGTCTTCTATGTGAGATTGTGCCAATACCGAAGGGTTAAAGTGGCCAATGAGGCACCAGGAACACTTCACTGAGCCGGAATGCCCCCCTGCTGACAGACTCCGACTGTGTCTCAATGTAAGACTAATGGAGAAGATGTTTCCACACAATCTACCCACTGTGCTACTGATTCACATATCTGTGGAGAGGGCTGGCGTGTCATGTGACACACTGCATGTGTAAGGCGGATTCTGGTTCGTCGATTTCAGTGTAGTCAACAGTTGGCAATGGCTGGATATTAAGAGTAGTGTATTCACTGACTGCTCAATTTGGTTACTAGTCTTGATGTTATATTTCTTGCCTCTGGTAACATTAGTTGTAGTCAGTTGTGGTCTTATTGTGCTCTCTCATGTATGTTGGTGTTTTAAGAACGTGGTTGTGTTGCTCGTCACAGATGTGGGTGCCATCTCCCCTCTCCCCTCTCACCTCCCCCTCTCCTCTGTCCTCACCTCTCCTCTCAGTGTTATTGTGGTGTTCAGGTTGCAGTCTGTGCTGCTGCTCTTTTCAGTGATGAAAGTCCGTCCACACTGCTCAGATCTTCGTCTGGAGCTTTACACAGCATAGATGTGCCAGTTAATTGTATTACACTGCATATATGTGCCAGTTAAGCATATTACACTGCGTAGATGTGCCACTTAATTGTATTACTCTGCATAGATGTGCCAGTTAAGTGTATTACACAGCATATATGTGCCACTTAAGTGACTTACACTGCATATATGTGCCAGTTAAGCATATTACACTGCGTAGATGTGCCACTTAAGTGTATTACTCTGCATAGATGTGCCAGTTAAGTGTATTACACAGCATATATGTGCCACTTAAGTGACTTACACTGCATAGATGTGCCAGTTAAGCGTATTACACTGCGTAGATGTGCCAGTTAAGCATATTACACTGCGTAGATGTGCCACTTAAGTGTATTACACTGCATAGATGTGCCAGTTAAACGTATTACACTGCATAGATGTGTCAGTTAAGTGTATTACATTGCATTGATGTATCAGTTGTTGCAATCAGGGCATTTTTTAGAAGTACAAGAGGACTATTTAGCCTGAAACCTGATCCAGGCCTTTAGAGCACTGTAATGCTGTTCATATGGCAGAATGGCCCACAACCTGGTGGCGCTGTGCAGCCGTCTTTGCTACACTGACTGCAGCAGCAGGTAGCCCTGGTACTACCTAGGTACTGCTGCCTGTTATCGTTGGGTAAGATTACTTACAATGGCTGTTCATATGCTAATTTGACATCAGATTCCAGGCATGTTACGAATGCACTGTAAATCATTACTTTCATTTCGTGTCTCTTTGTTCTTGTGAGAGTGCGTGTGTGTGTACCACTCTAGTTCTTCCATCATGAGTCTCATACGTTTGTCCAACATGATTCAACCATGGGGCTTTGCATTAGCTTGCTCTCTCTCTCTTCTCCTTCCCTCTCTCTTTCTCTCTCTCTCTCCTTTCCCTTCCTCTCTCCTCCTCCTCCTCTTTCTCTGTCTCTCTCTCTCTCCCTCTTTGTCTCTCTCTCTCTCTCTCTCCCCCCTCCCCCCCCCATACACTCTTGGGTGATAGATGGGGTGAGGTGGGGGTATAGGGGGGATCGTGGGGTGGGGTGTGTTCCTTGTTGGGTATCTGCTGCTAAATAGAGTTTGATTGTTCATGGCTTTTTTCATATTACATGCATGTGTGTTGGGGAGGGTGCAGACAGCCATGTGTGTGTGTGAGAGAGAACAGGTTTGATTCATGTTTTTTCAAAACTGAGAGGCGGAGGGAGGGGAGCATGGGAATCCTTGGAGACTACTTTATGACATTACTTCCTGTCACATGGTTTTTCTGGCTTGTCGTGTGTTTGCGTGTGTGTTACATGGTCTGACAGTAGTGTTTCAGACATGGAGCTGAAGAGCTGCTCAGACGTGCCATGTTGCTGTAACCCAACTGCTTGCACTACTGCTCCAGATCCTCTGGGCTGGTGCTGGTTTGGTGTGTTGGTTGGGGTGATAATGGCATAATGTGGATCTTACCTAATCAGCCATTGGATGAGCAGGTGTAGTACAGTACATCACTGTCAGAGCCACGGGTCCGATCTCGGTGCACTCCTTCTGGCGCCCCCTCCTGGTCAGATGCTCTGCAGATTTCTGCCCTGATGTTCAATGTTTTCTTCCTTCCAGATCTGCTCTGTCCTGCACCGCTAGTGCACCAGAGCTAGGGGTACAAGGGGCTACAACACACCCAACACCCAGACATGATGACGTGTGTGTGTGTGTGTGTGTGTGTGTGTGTGTGAGATGTATTGGTTCTAGAGTAAGCGTGGAGCTCTCTTCATTAGACACTCATTTGACACAATCCTGAGGTGCTTCCCAAAGTGCTTTAGATGTCCACTCAGAGTGACCTGCATGGAAACGCCCTTCACTGTGTCTGAACCCTCAGAGCTACCGTGCAGGTGGAATACGGGACATGAGCAGGACATGAGCAGATCAGGAGAGGTGTGTTAGGAGTGTGTCCCAACAGCAGTGGTGCCAGGACGCAGCAGTGTGTGGAGGGTTGTCTTCCACAGAGGGTCAAGCCACACTCGAAGGGCTCGAGGTCCAGATCGGGTTTTGGCCTTCGCTGTCCAGTGGTGTGTGTGTGTGTGTGTGTGTGTAATTAAAGCCAGCTGATTAGCTTTTTCCGTCTCTGTGTTCTGCTGTAACAGTGGCCCTTTCATACAGACAACACAAGAAGACTGTCCCAGAGTGAGTGGCCCCGCCCACCTGCCACGCCCACCCAACCATGGGGGGGAGGGGCTTTATGCTGGCTGTGAGGACAGTTATTTCTGATTTCTATTTCAGAAGGAGAGCTGGTGGTTTCTTAAACTGTCTCAAAGAGCATCTCGTGTTTCAGCAAAGCATGCAAGCTACGCATGCACGTAAATGTCTCTCTCTCTGCCTGTCTCTGTCTCTCTCTTCCTTTCTCTCTTCTCCTCCTCCTTCATTCTCTCCTTTTAATTAGTGCTTTACACCCAGCTCAATTCAAATCACGAGATTGTTTCTATGCTACTATTTGTTTATGCTTGTGTGTGGTAAGGACTCTGGTAGAGCGTATTCAGGGGTTTTAGGGTGTGTGGGAGGGATTTATGGTGTGCTGGCGGTGTGGTGAGAGATGTTTATGGTGTGCTTGTTGTGTGTGGGAGGGGTTTAGGATGTGCTGGCAGTTTGTGGGAGGGGCTTGGGTTTTGCTGGGTGGTGTGTGGGAGGGGCATAAGGTGTTCTGGGCAGTATGTAGGAGGGGTTTAGGGTGTGCTGGGTGGTATGGGAGGGGTTTAGTGTGTCCTGGTGGTAGGTGGGAGGGGTTTAGGTTGTGCTCAGCAGTGTGTGGGAGGGGTTTAGGGATTTGTGCTGCACTGCTTCTCTGCAGTCAGCATGTGAAGTTACTGCTCTGTACTGGCTGAACGCTACAGAACTGTTCGTTTGAGGTTTTGCCATGTCTAACAATCTCGTTGACGTTACATACTGACATCTGGGTTAAGATTTTTCAGCCTGATTTTCCCACATATGGTGGCAGCCTGGCGATCCTGCAGTATGGGCGATGTGTTTTAAACATAGCTGAGTTCTATTTCAAACAGGCCCCCCATTATCCAGATTCCTCTGTAATACTGGTCTCTGTTTGTGAGATGGAGTCCAACAGCTGTTTGTCCTTGTCTGAATAAGCCTTCCTCGCCTGCGTTCTGTATGCTTACGGCCTGAGATTTGTTCGTTTGTCGCTGTTTTATATTGTCAGTAGTTGACCTTCAAATTCAGTACAAATTCAGTATAGGTCTCAGAAATGTTTTTGCTTCTATAGCTTCTTTGCATAATATGGTAATAGGTCTGGTGTACATGTTCTGCATATGTTCTGTTGTAAGATGATGTGCTGATGAGACAGAGAGGCTGTCAGTGCTGTGTGTGTGTGTGTGTCTGTGCTGTGTGTGTGTCTGTGCTGTGGTGCGTGTGCTGTCTGTGGTGTGTGCGTGTGCTGTTTGTGGTGTGTGTGTCTGTATGGTACAGTACAGTCGAATGTTCTGATCTTAGAAAACGAGGTTTGTGTTTCTCAGGCTCATGTCAGTATGTGCTAACACTATGATCTTTGTCTCTGTCCACAGAGGCCGTTGCCATGAAGATAAATCCACAGACAGCTCCGTTATATGTAAGTATGGTGGTTCTGGTTGTGTCCGGTCTGTTGGGTTGTGGTATTCAGTGATTATTCTATGACAGGGAATTGGAGTTCAGCCTCTTCCAAACACGCCTGACTCACTGCGCGTGTCCAGGGCACAGAACTGTTAGTGCTAGCTAATTTGTAACTGAGATATCGACCTTGATTAAGACAACCCCTGTGTGGTTAGAGATGGGTAACCTAGGACCCAACCCTGCTCTGACATCATCTACACTTTAGCTCCACTGATGCAGATGACCAGGCTTAAGTAGAGGGGGTCATGTGAGTTATTGTGCTGTGTTGCATGCTGGTCTTGTGTCCGTGGTGAAATGGCTTCTGTGGACTGTGTTCAAGAGCTGCAGACTGCTGATAAAAGCTATAAGCAGCATGTAACATAATGTGGAGAAGTGTGTGTGTGTGTGTGTGTGTGTGTGTGTGTGTGTGTGTGTGTGTGTGTGACTACAGCTGTGTTTCCGTTGTGAGCTGTTTTGCATTACAGGTGACTGCACAGATAGCATTCAGTTGGCACGTGTGACTTTCAGAGCAAGAAGGTAGAGGCCCACACACTCACGTGACCCGCCGGGCCCCCGAAGGCAGCGTTTATAAATAGTAGATCAGTATAACCAGTCCGTCCATCTTAAATCCTAGAGCCCTCCCCTGTGTCCCTCCCCTGTCTGCCCCACACTGCTCCTGCTCAGGGGGCAGCAGTGAGGGGCGGGTGCTGCTTCTGGGATGGTGGCTGTAATTGTTTATCACCTCATGGTTAACGGGGTGCTAATGAAACATGAAACACTGATGTTAACCTCACAATACTCTATGATGTCCTGGAGGCAGAGTGGACAGACAGTGGACGATTGGGGCAGGGGGGGTGTCTTTCTGAGAGACATGGAGTGTCTGTATGCTGTGTGTGTGTTTGTGGTGTGTCTGCCATTTGCCCTTATGCAGTGCTCAGCTGGGCCACAGATAACTCCCTTTTTTAATAAACTTAAAACAGCTGAGCAACACACACAAACACACACAGCTGATGGCCTGTTTCGCTTGAAACATTGTGTACTTCACTGCAATTTTTAAAATTATCTTACCTAAAGTACACTGCAGTTATTTACCATACACACACACGTGTTCACACACACACACACATACATATATATATATATATATATATATATATATATATATATATATATATATTATTTTGTTGTGTGTAGGAAGGTACTGTGTAGTCCACCCTGAATCCACACACACCCAGGAAGGTTAAATTGAAGTCTCTGCTGTGGTTTCTGGTACACACACCACACACAATGCATACATATAAATATAAAGCTGTAATTTTAGGGATGGTGCAGCCTAATGATTGTTTTGTGTGTGTGTGTGTGTGTGTGTGTGTGTGTGTGTGTGTGTGTGTGTGTGTGTGTGAGAGAAAGCTGAGTGCTGAAACAGGAGCTGTGTGTTTATGGTCCTGAAAGATGCCTGGGGTGGGTGGAGCCTGATGATGTTATTTACAGTGTGGGTGGGGTCATCTTCTTTAAACTAAGGGACCAATGCACAGGGAGGGAGAGCTGGAAGAAGACGCCCCCCACCCCCCACTCCCTGCTGGAACACTAATTTTTCTCATTTTAGCCTATTGTAAAGGTTTCTGTGTGTGTGTGTGTGTGTGTGTGTGTCGTGCTTTGTACCATAGGGTGAGTGCCTTCTGACAGTTCAGCTTAGTGAGGAAGAACGTGAGGATGAGGAAGATGTGGAGTTCTACCTGCTGTTCACTGGGGCCACCCAGAGGCACCTCACCACCACACTTAGGGTCAGCCATGTTACACTGCAAGCTGTGTGTCCAGGTAAGAGTGTTGTGTGCGCATACACACACACACACACACACACACACACACACGTACCACCCCCCTAAAGGTCCACTTGGCCAAACCTCCAGCTGTGTGTTGAGGTTGGGGTTTCTGTCAAGGTTGAAATGAAGTTACATTTATATAGTGCCTTTCAATATAGCCAAGGTCACTTGGTTCACAAGGTCACTGCAATTAACACAGCCAAAACCTTTTATGAGAAGCTTTGTTCACTCACTCACTCACTCTCTCTCTCACACACACACACACAGGTGTGCACTCACACATCGGACTGTTTCAAGCTGAACTTGCGTTGTTTGCTCTTATTGGATAGCTGGAGTTGGTGGTCTGCTCTGCCCTGAGTTTGGGGGAGTTTTCTAAGTCCGATCACCGTAATCCTCTGCTGCTCGGACTACAGTCCTCCCAGAAGCTGTCCTCCCAGTAGCTGTCCTCCCAGTAGCTGTCCCAGTAGAGCGGACCCCTGAGGGAGTGTGTGATGGAGATAAAGGCGTGTTTGTTTTTTTTGACAAACTCATGCTTGTGAAAGACGATCTGTTTTTGCAGAGGTGGCAGAAACTATTTATCCGTATAACGCACGCACACACACACACACACACGCACCCCACACATTCGCATTAACGACAATAACGATTGTTATTATTAACGCACCCAGCACGTTCTGCTCTGGGATCCCTATACACATGCAGCTCCTGTACACTCCAGTACTCAGTACATATCCAGCTCCTGTACACTCCAGTACTCAGTACATATCCAGCTCCTGTACACTCCAGTACTCAGTACATATCCAGCTCCTGTACACTCCAGTACTCAGTACACATGCAGCTCCTGTACACTCCAGTACTCAGTACACATGCAGCTCCTGTACACTCCAGTACTCAGTACACATCCAGCTCCTGTACACTCCAGTACTCAGTACATATGCAGCTCCTGTACACTCCAGTACTCAGTACATATCCAGCTCCTGTACACTCCAGTACTCAGTACACATGCAGCTCCTGTACACTCCAGTACTCAGTACACATGCAGCTCCTGTACACTCCAGTACTCAGTACACATGCAGCTCCTGTACATTCCAGTACTCAGTACATATCCGTGAGATGTCCTCTTCTAAATTCTGTGTGTTTTCAGACTTTTTCCAGTAAAGGAGAGTTTGCATATGTGTGTCTCACTCTGCCTGTAGTTGGTCAGACTTTCGCTTTAGGGTGTGGTGACCCTCTTATTTCCTTTGACGTTTAGCGTTATGCTCCCAGTGTTCCAAATACTAGTTTCTGTATCTGTTGTACAGGCTCTGAGTGGAGTTCTCCCTCTCACCTGTGTTTAACAGGCGCTTTCTGTATGTGGAGAAAGCTCGTGCCCGTGCCTACAAGCTGTGAAAGTTTGCGTGCGTGACAGTGTGCGTGCGTGCGTGAGAGTGTGCGTGCGTGCGTGCTTGCGTGCGTGAGAGTGTGCGTGAGTGAGTACGTGAGAGTGCTTGAATGAGTGCGTGTGCATGCGTGAGTGTGTGCATGAGTGCGTGCATGAGTGCGTGTGCGTGCGTGAGTGTGAGCATGTGTTCGTGAGAGTATGTGAGTTTGAGTGAGTGCATGTGCAGGCGTGTTGGGTATTTATAGATTCTCCTGTCACAAGCATCAAGAACTCTCTTAAATACAGACCACACACATGCACACAGACCAACTATAGCACACGCCATTAAAAGGAGAGCAACCTGCTGAAGTCACCTTGAGATAATAACAGTCTGAAGAGTTTATCCTCTGCTTCTACAACCAAGCAGCCTGTGTGTATCTGTGGCTTCTTCAGCAGTGTCACATCTCCCAACAGTAGAGCCCCAGTGCAAAGCTGACACAGGAAGTGTTGGTGCTCTCAGGTAAATGAGGCTGGGGCATTTGGCACTAAACATTTAGCTTTTGTGCTTTTTGAGAACACGTGTGTCTATGGCATCTCTCATATGTGCTAGCGTGTTTGTTGTGTGGTTGTGTTCCCTCCTTAGGTTGTACAGATTTAAAATATGTTTGGTGCATGTGGGGCTATTTAGATCACGTTAGCAAATCATTTGGTTCCCCTGTGAAAACTCACCTGTTCAGCATATCTGAGGACTTTTATTCTGTAGCTGTGCGACTTTTATTCTGTAGGTGTGTTTCCTCTGACGGCTCTAGAGGTGCCTTGATCTTGATGTTCTCGAGGAGTGGCCAAACACAGTGGTGGGCGGGTCCTGTGCCAGCTGTTCCTCACAGTCATGCTCAGAGCTGAGGGCCTTGGTCCTATCACCTCTGATTCAACATGCCATAGTGTAGAGCCATGCCCACCACCCCTGTCAGTCTCTTCAGTGATTGGCTCTGTTTGGCAGACTCAATAATAATTGGTCATCCTCATAATAACTATAATCACAATTATTATAATAATGAATAATCACACAGAAAACGCTGTGGTAAGTGTATTATTATAAGCCTTAAATATAATGACCCGACATGTCCAGTTGTATTCACAAGGATGCTCAGACTCCGCTCATCTTCATCGTTGTCATCTCCTCTTCCTCCCCTGCAGCACATGACCGTGGGGAGACGGTGCAGGTCACGCTCTGCCAGGCTCGTCCAGGAGGCGCCATCGACCCCGTGGCTGAGGACCACTTCCAGTTTGTCCAGGACCTGGCGCTGGACATGGCCCACTTTCTGGTGAAGGCAGCTGCACACAAGGACGGCCTGGAGGGGGCGATGTTGCTGGACGAGTGTCACATTCCTCTCCAGGAGTGTGAGAGGCTGGATGAGACACTGGCGCTTGCTCTGAGACACCTGCCCTTACCAACGGGGTGGAGCGTCTTGGGAACGGACCTCCCCACACAGCCAGGCACAGGTAGGCCCAGTGGTGTGGCCACGCCCCCAGTACCACCCAGTGGTGTGGCCACGCCCCCAGTACCACCCAGTGGTGTGGACATGCCCCCACTACAGCCCAGTGGTGTGGCCATGCCCCCACTACCGCCCAGGGGTATTCAAATAAATACTAGCTACACTAGCCTCCAGAAAAGCACCCCTAGGCAGTAGTGGGGGCGTGGCCACTCCCCCACTACCGCCCAGGAGTGTGGCCACGCCCCCACTACTGCCTAGGGGTGCTTTTCTGGAGGCTAGTGTAGCTAGTATTTATTTGAATGACATCACCATGCACTCCATGACTTCGTTTTTAGTTGGACAGCACTTGTGTGTTCTGATGTGCTTTATGTGACTCGGGACACATTCACCAAGACACGAGTGATTCATCCCTCAGGCCTACATCAGCGTCTTTGTAACGTTTGAAACCGAAACACTTTCCATCCATTTTTTTGCACTGCTTAAACTTGTGCTTAAAACATCTGTGGATTTATAATTGTTGATTTGTACACTGTGTGCTATTGAGTCTAATGCACATGTGTGTTGAACAGGGGGAATGCTCACTGTGGTGTTCTGTGGTCTACAGCAAGTATTGTGCATTATGTCTTTTTTTCTACAGAACAGAGGAGAGGCAGTGTGGTTTAGGTCTCTGAGCTGTGCGTAATGGTGACATGGTTTATTGTGTTGTTTAGGGGGAGTGTTTGTTAAAGGGAACACTGCTAGCTACCCCTCCAAACATCAGAACTAGCTTCTAATAGAGTCCATCTGTCCAGCTAAATGCTGAATAATAGACGTTGTTGAAAGGCGTTTTAATGAACACTAATCTTTGTTGGTAAGTAAATTGGCTAAATATTGTTTCTGCACCTCCCTGCTGTCTCTTGGCCTCTCCCTCATATTGTGGCGCCCGTGGACTTTGTGCCAAGTCAGAAATGCTAGCAGGAGCCGTGCTAACAGGACCTGGTTCAGTGCGGCTGCTTCACCCAGCACAAGCATGTCGCGGGACCTTGGCTACAGCGGAGAGGTCACCGCTCTTCTAGAATGTTCGTAGTGATCACCTGGATCATATTCTGGTTTACCGCGTTTTAGCCCTCAGACCACGTAGGCTATTGGTGCTGAAACATGACAAATGGAGAACGCAGGTCCACTGTGTGTGAGGTAGATCGGGCAGCGTAGTGGAGCGGGAGAAACTTGAGGGCCATTGAGGAACCCCCTGAAACAGGCTGTGCTCAGCCACCTGGTCTCCAACTCCGACTTCCTCACTCTGCACCTCCTGCTGACTTGGTCCACATGGTCACAGCCCTGTTTTAGATGTTTTCCCACCCCGTTAAAGAGCCCGTTTCAGGGCCAGTGGCACATTGGGGTTGGAGAACACTCCTCGAGCTCCGGAGAGATGCAGTTGATGACATCTGGGATCTGCTAGACTTGCGTTAACAGATGTCCTGCTGAAGGACTCACGGGCAGGCCTCTATGGTGAAGAACGGGACAAGAACCTCCCTGATTTATGGAAAATTTGTTGATCACAAAAAGAAGTAATTTTAATCAAAATGGTATTTGAGTCTCCTGCATGGCATGTCTTGCTGGATTTTCTGTTTTAAGTCTTTGGTGGCAAAGGTCACAGCAACTGTACTACGTTATGGGAGTCCTGGTATCCACACTGTCCTGTATGGTTTACAGGAGTCCTGGTACCCAGAGAGTCCTGTATGGTTTATGGGAGTCCTGGTACCCAGAGAGTCCTGTATGGTTTACGGGAGTCCTGGTACCCAGAGAGTCCTGTATGGTTTACGGGAGTCCTGGTACCCAGAGAGTCCTGTATGGTTTACGGGAGTCCTGGTACCCAGAGAGTCCTGTATGGTTTATGGGAGTCCTGGTACCCAGAGAGTCCTGTATGGTTTATGGGAGTCCTGGTACCCAGAGAGTCCTGTATGGTTTATGGGAGTCCTGGTACCCAGAGAGTCCTGTATGGTTTATGGGAGTCCTGGTACCCAGAGAGTCCTGTATGGTTTATGGGAGTCCTGGTACCCAGAGAGTCCTGTATGGTTTATGGGAGTCCTGGTACCCAGAGAGTCCTGTATGGTTTATGTGAGTCCTGGTACCCAGAGAGTCCTGTATGGTTTATGGGAGTCCTGGTACCCAGAGAGTCCTGTATGGTGTGTGACTTTAATACGAGCCATTTCTCCTGCGGTGGTTTTGCTGGAGAAATAAGAATCCAGCAGTGGAATGAAAATGACAACTAGATCCAGCAAAGGCAAAAACAAACAAACAAACAAAATCACCAGCAGAATGGTGGGAGCTGATTTCAGCAGTAAAAACAGAGCCCAAAAATAATGCCATGGGGACGACTGTGAATACACATTTAATTACCTCCAAACCCTTGGACAGAGGGGGAGTGTGTGAGCCGGGCGTGGGGTGTGTGTCAATATCCAGTTCACATGGCCCTATCTATGGCTGAAATGTGTTTCCAGACTTGTGTGTGTGTTTAAGGCAGATGTGTATGATTGGTGTGTGTGTGTGTGTGTGTGTGGCACTCGTGTCTGTATCAGAGATCCCTGCTGTCATTTAGATGCCTGAGGCCATGTGTCTACAACTCTGCTCAGCCGTGGGAGTTTATTCTGTAGGGAGGGAAGATAGACATAATAATCTAAAATAGAGCTGTTTTCAAACAACAGTAGCATATGACAATAAAAAAGCTTATCGGGTATATATGAGAGTTCGGAGAGCCCCGTGGTGCAGTGGACAAGGTCTAGTCCCACCTGGAGCTTCTCAGATGCTTCAGAGCCCAGATGATGCAAGTTCTGCTGCATTGCGGCAGTGATGGGGTAACAGTGATGAGGAGGGTCAGTGTTGGAGGGTCAGTGATGGAGGGGCAGTGTTGGGGAGGGGCGGGCAGTGTTTGGCATCTCTTCACATCCTGACCATTTGAAACACTCCAGGAAATGTTCACCATTTCAAGCAACGTCTCCAAAAAGTCATTTTTAGAACATTAAGACTCGTGCTGGATCTGCTTCGGCCTCTGGACCAGCCGCAGCGCCCCCTGTTGGAGCTCAGTCACCATGACCTTAAACGCCATGGGATGTGGGAGGATCAGTGTCCACAGTCGTCCTTCTGCAGTACAAATTGCACCAACCAGCCCCGTAGAGAATCTAGCGTAGTATGTGATTGTGTGGAGTACATGCGGTGAGGATGTTCTGTGCAGTATCAGTGGGTGGTGGTGACTCTGAAGTGTTCCTTTCATAACGTGTTTTGTCTGAAACATCAGCTGGACTTGGCCTAAGGTTATGAATGTTTATTCTAGCCTGGAGTAAATCTCTGTTTTATGTTTATCAGCTTCTATTCTGTGTTGGTGTTTTTTTGTGTGTGTGTGTGTGTGTGTGTTCTCCTCCGTCTCCCTGAGCTGGGGGTGTGGACGTGGGATGTGGGCGGGTGTGTGTGGTTAATGTTACATAGTGCTATATTGTCCTGTTTGTGTGTCCATCAAGCTCTGATGTGCACCATAGTTCTGAGAAGTTCAGGTTAAAGTCCCTGTTCCTGCGTGTCTCAGCGCACTGGCATGTCTGGCTAACAGTGTACACTTTAACTGTCCGCGACCCATAACCTCCTCCTGACCTCCACCGACCAGACACCTCCTCCCTCCGCACTTCACCCTGCAGACCGTTTTATCTTCGGTCCAGTTTATCTCTCGTCCCCGGGTCTCCTCAGCTGGTGAGGACGATCTTCTTCCTGTTTGTCCCTCTCCGACCACCCAGCTGACTACAGCTCCCTCAGGCTGACTGAACCCCCCAATCCCTCCCACAGTAAGAGCAAGACCCCCTGCGCAGGGCCCCACGGACACTGCACATTTCACTGGTTGGTAAATGATTTATTTCAGTGGTTTCCACAGGTTTACTCAGAGGTGCTGTTGAGGAAGACAGAGGGCTATTTTTCTAGATGTAACGCTTGGCTCTCATTGGTCCTCTGTTTTTAGAAGATTGGGAATCTGCAGCTTATTGGTTAGGCCGTTGAGAGGGAGGGCCTGAATGCTTGGAATCCCTGTTATTAGCCTTTGACTCACTAAACGCTGTTTGCAGTTTCATGCTGGCTGTTCTCGCGGGGCAGGTATGAGTGCGGCCTGTTCTCGCGGGGCAGGTCTGAGTGCGGCCTGTTCTCGCGGGGCAGGTCTGAGTGCGGCCTGTTCTCGCGGGGCAGGTCTGAGTGCGGTCTGATCTCGTGGGGGCAGGTATGAGTGCGGTCTGATCTCGCGAGGCAGGTCTGAGTGCGGCCTGTTCTCGCGGGGCAGGTCTGGATGTTTTGACCAGACTGAGGCTTACAGCAGCAGGAACACAATGCTGTAGCCACAGTAACAGAATGACTGTAGCACTGTAACAATAGCAACAGTATCAGTATCAATAGCAACAGTGGTTTAGCTGTAATCACAGCAGTGCAGCAAGTGTGGAATCAGTAGTGGTAGCAGTAACCACAGCAACAACAGAAATGTGATGTAGCAGTAAGTGTTGCTGTGGTACACACACACACACACACACACACACACGGCCGGCTGGCCCAGAAGAGGGGGCACACTCAGCTCCAGCACCTGCTCACAGAGTGAGTACACACACACACACACACACACACACACACACACGCCCGCACGGCTGGCCCAGAAGAGGGGGCACACTCAGCTCCAGCACCTGCTCACAGAGTGAGTACACACACACACACACACACACACACACACACACACACGTGGCTGGCCCAGAAGAGGGGGCACACTCAGCTCCAGCACCTGCTCACAGAGTGAGTACACACACACACACACACACACACACACACACACGCCCCCGCACGGCTGGCCCAGAAGAGGGGGCACACTCAGCTCCAGCACCTGCTCACAGAGTGAGTACACACACACACACACACACACACACACGCCCCGCACGGCTGGCCCAGAAGAGGGGGCACACTCAGCTCCAGCACCTGCTCACAGAGTGAGTACACACACACACACACACACACACACACACACGCCCGCACGGCTGGCCCAGAAGAGGGGGCACACTCAGCTCCAGCACCTGCTCACAGAGTGAGTACACACACACACACACACACACACACACGCCCGCACGGCTGGCCCAGAAGAGGGGGCACACTCAGCTCCAGCACCTGCTCACAGACAGAGTACACACACACACACACACACACACGCACGGCTGGCCCAGAAGAGGGGGCACACTCAGCTCCAGCACCTGCTCACAGAGTGAGTACACACACACACACACACACACACACACACACGGCTGGCCCAGAAGAGGGGGGCACACTCAGCTCCAGCACCTGCTCACAGAGTGAGTACACACACACACACACACACACACGCCCGCACGGCTGGCCCAGAAGAGGGGGCACACTCAGCTCCAGCACCTGCTCACAGAGTGAGTACACACACACACACACACACACACACGCCGCCCGCACGGCTGGCCCAGAAGACCTGCTCACAGGGGCACACTCAGCTGGCCCAGCACACTGCTCCAGCGCAGAGTGAGTACACACACACACACACACACACACACACACACACACCCGCCCGGCTGGCCCAGAAGAGGGGGCACACTCAGCTCCAGCACCTGCTCACAGAGTGAGTACACACACACACACACACACACACACACGCCCGCACGGCTGGCCCAGAAGAGGGGGCACACTCAGCTCCAGCACCTGCTCGCAGAGTGAGTACACACACACACACACACACACACACACGCCCGCACGGCTGGCCCAGAAGAGGGGGCACACTCAGCTCCAGCACCTGCTCACAGAGTGAGTACACACACACACACACACACACACACACGGTATCTAGACGTGAGTGCGCACACACACACACACACTCGGCATCTAGACATGAGCGCACACACACACACACACACGGCATCTATACATGTGTACACACACACTCTCAGCATCTATATATGAGCACACACACGCACACACTCTCGGCATCTATAGACGAGTATACGAGTGTGCATGTGAGTTGGTCTGCTGAGTCTGCTCTCTGATAGGTGGGTGATGAAAAGGAGGCGGGGCCTTGCTGCTGTGTGCACTCGTGCAGCTGTGTGCTGTCTGATCACTGCTGCATGCATTTACATGTTTGGTAGACGCCTGTATTCAGCGCAACTTACACAAGCGCTTTGCAGTCAGTAGCAAAACCTCCAGAAACACCCACCAGGGAACAGTGTAATGGGTTGTGCTTAATGGTGGAACTTTTGAAAAAAGTCCAGAATATACAGTACTACCATCATTTGCTCACTTATCTAATTTGTTGCATTTTCAAAATACAAATTCATTTGCAAGGCTAATAAAACACTATGTTTACAGCTGTGTTTAATTTTGTGTAGGTGTGCATAGCTACAATGCATTACAATGCAAAACATGTGTTTGCATTTGTCTGTGCAGTGACTCTGACATGTTACAGTTGGAATAGCATTCTACCCCTCTGTGCTCCGCCCACATGTAGTTGGTGCCCTGTTTGAGTGCACACTCACATGGAGAATGTGGGTGATGATGCACCCTGCTGCTACAGACACTCACCCCCACCCTGCTGCTACAGACACTCGCCCCACCCTGCTGCTACAGACACTCGCCCCCACCCTGCTGCTACAGACACTCACCCCCACCCTGCTGCTACAGACACTCGCCCCCCCACCCTGCTGCTACAGACACTCGCCCCCACCCTGCTGCTACAGACACTCGCCCCCACCCTGCTGCTACAGACACTCGCCCCCACCCTGCTGCTACAGACACTCACCCCCACCCTGCTGCATCAGACACTCGGCCCCACCCTGCTGCTACAGACACCGCCCCCCACCCTGCTGCTACAGACACTCGCCCTCACCCTGCTGCTACAGACACCGCCCCCACCCTGCTGCTACAGACACTCATCCCCACCCTGCTGCATCAGCCACTCACCCCCACCCTGCTGCATCAGCCACTCACCCCCACCCTGCTGCTACCGACACTCACCCCCACCCTGCTGCTACCGACACTCGCCCCCACCCTGCTGCTACAGACACTCGCCCCACCCTGCTGCTACACTCATCCCTATCTTATAAATACATTGGGGATTTTCTTGCCTCTCTCTGTGGTTTACTGCCCTCTTCAGAGCACACGCAGGCAGGCGTGAGGCATACGCTTCGTGACTCTAGCATCAGCACGTGTGCAGGAAGCAGTGAGAGGCAGCCGTGGTGTGTGGTGTGGGGCTCTGCGTAAACACTTCAGACCTCAGTGTTTATGCACCCTTCCGTCGTTTACTTCAAAGCCATCAGCACGAGGCTGGTCTGGGTTCAGGGCGTGCAGAGGATCATATCCTGATGGTTCTGTAGGGAAACAAAGCCTTGGTGACTGCTGCTACTGACTAAAGGCTTGGGCGGACCCACGGGATGATGGATAGAAATGCCGGGTCCTAAAAATGCGAGTGACTCATCACAGAATCACTCCCAGCCCAACTCTGACAGTGCATTCATTCACTGCTAGGGCCTCGGAGGGGCGGGTCATCTGAGGGCCGTTGCCAGATTGTGGCCGAGCCCAGATGCTGCGTTTATGAGCGCAGTTGTAGCTGCAGAGTTATTCATGAGATGCTTCCTAGTCATGGTGTGAGTGATGAGGCAGCTGTGTCGCTTTTGTGAGTGCATAACATAAGTCTCCTGCAGGGGGCAGAGCTGAGTCCCCTGGGTGTGCTGTGACTACAGCAAAAATGTGTTGGAATATGTGAGCTCCTTTTGGACACTCACTGGAGTGTTTGAGATTGGTTACGATGCTCACAGCACACGCTGAAATCCTCGCAGGAAACAACTGTGATTCGACTCATTTGCATATCCCAGCCCTGTGTGATGTCATTATGGGTCAATATTGTGATTTAGCGGGACACCCCTCACCTGCAGCCCTTCCTCAGGCTACAGACAGGAGGCCAGGAGAGACGTGGGTGTCGTGTCAGCTTGGGGGCGGGGCCTAGAGCAGCTCCTCCCACTCCTCCCTCCCCTGCCCTCTGTCCTCGGCTAATTTGTTGCCTGGCTTCCTTTTTCTCGTGCTGTAAGGCAGCACTGAGCTATGGGAAAAGTCAGGAGGTCTGACATATGCTGCTAGCTGCCTGAGTGTGTGTGCGCACCTCCGTGGGCACTGCGAACGCACTCTCTGCAGTGTGTGCACATGTGTGTGCGAGTCTCTACAAGTGCAGGTATGTGTGAGTGTGTGTGTGTTGTGTAATAGTGTCTATTTGTGCATAGCTCTGTGTGGAGATGGAGGGTGTGGCGGTGTGTTGAGCTGCCTGCAGGCATGGAAGGCATGGCTCATTCACATGGTCTCTCTCCCTCTCTCTCTCTCTCCCTCCCTCTCTCTCTCTCTGCTTGCCTGTCTGCAGGATTGAGAACTCACCTCGTTCTGAAACAAAGGCCACTCGTCGCTGTTTCCCAGGAGGCCGAGTGCTCTTACACCACCCTGTCCTGAACACCTACACGCTGACGGTGGACAGCCATCCTGATGCCCCGCCCCCGGACCTGCGCGCCGACGTGGAAGAGCTCCAGCGCCTGATTGGCTCCCACTGTGGGCAGAAGGTGAGCTGAGAGCGCAGGTCATGGGTCGCCACGGCTACCACTTAGTCAACTACTGTCACTTTAAGACACTGAGGTCAGTGACAGCTTTGAGTCATCAGGGTGCGTGTTGGCTTTGTGTACATGGTAACTGTTGGTGACCAAAACCAGATCTTGAGCTGGTTTCTCTCTCTCTCTCTCTGTCTCTCTCTCTCTCTCTCTCTCTCTCTCAGTCTCAGTCTCTCTCTCTCTCTCTCTCTCTCTCTCTCACACTCTGTCTATTTCTCTCTCTCTCTGTCTCTCTTTCAGTTAATAGTTTTTATGAGTACACACTCTCTCTCTCTCTCTCTCTCTCTCTCTCTCTATGTGAGTTAATGGTTTGTCAGTTTTTATGAGAACCCCCCCCCCCCCTCTCTATCTCTCTGTATTCAGGGGGTCTCTCTGACAGAGCAGCCAACTGTCTCACTGATTTTGAGCAGAGATCTCTGTGACGACTTGCCGCTGGGCGTGGAGACTTCCTGTGTCGACCCGACCTCCCTGCGCACGCTGGGACCTGAGTGTGAGGAGGAGAGCAGCTCTCCCTACGCACAAGGCTCAGACGGCGTCGGTGGCAGCACACGCGCGGGGCCGTACCCCAACGGAACTGGGGAGCGCGTCCAATGGGAGGAGGGTGGGCTGGCTGTGGAAGGCTCGGCTGTGGAGGGCTATGGGGAGCGGGTGTCTGGGGGGAGCTTGCAGGAGTGTGTAGCTGTCAGCGCTGCTTCCTGTGCAACACGGCAGCTGGAGGAAGCAGATAACGAGCTGGGCGTAGCACCATCCCACTGTCCCGACCTGGATCGGTCACTGGCCAACCACAGCAGAGCTGAGAGTCAAGTGCGTAAGACCATCCAGTCAGACTGTGAGCTTGAGGGAATCATGGGCCAATCCCACGGGCTCCTCCCCACGACGATCCCACAGGGAGCAGAGAGTGAGACGGGGGACTTACCAGGGGAAAGGGAGGGAGGGGACTCCGCCCCCGGTGCAGCTGCACCGCAGACGGGGCTTTCAGAGGACGGCGGACGGGCGGAGGTGTCACAGAGGTGTGCTGACGGAGCGGAGAACCCCCAGGCTGAAGAGACTCTCGCCTCACAGGCCGGGCAGGAAACCGGTCCTTGTTCTGAGACCGTACAGCGGGCTGTCGAAAGCCGAAAGGAGGATCCAGGAAACCGCAGCAATCCTACTGACTGTAGCTGTGGACAGGAAGCCCCGGCGAGCACACGGACACGCCGAGACCCTATCGCCTCGGAGCGGGAGGAGTCGGACGCTGAGGGTCTCCAGCCGAACATGGTGTCTGGACCCGATCACAACGCCGCCGGGGACGCGTCTCCCCGGCCTCTGCGCCTGCCCGTTAGCTCTGCTGCCCCTGTAGAGCAACACCAAATCGCCCTCCCAGTGGATACTGCCCCCCAGAGTCTCGAGCATACGAGCACTTCAGATTTATCTAATGAAGTCACATCTAGTGATGTCACCGGGAAGGCGGCGTGCTGTGATGGAGGAGGTCTCGGCAGCTTCCTCAACGAACAGAAGAGTTTGGGTGCTAGTGAGCCGCATGCTGTTTTTAGTGGAGAAGAGAAATGCAGTGATGGAACTCCCATATGTCAAGCGCCATTGGGCAGAAAAGACCCGTACGACCGAGAAACAGGAAGTGAGTCCCGACCGGCGACGTGTTTAACATCTACGCCCGCATGTGATGAGGCTGTAATTGGAGAAACTCCGTCAGCAGGAAAGGAGGAAGCAGCTCAGTCTGAAACTGAGCGATGCCAGGATATTCGTGCCATGAACACCGCAGGTCAGCAGCCAGATCCGGCAGAACCACCCGGTCCACCATCAGCTGCGGACCCGACCCAGGACCGGCCCACTATGTCAGAGGAACACGTCTCTCAAACGCAAGCGGCCCCTGCAGGAACGGCTGATTCTGAAGCCCTGTCCCCCTGTCATCCCAGTGTGACGGGGGATTCAGGGATCAGGGAGATGGAGGCAATGGAGGAGACAAGGGTGACGGAGGAGAAGATGACCGAGGAGCCCGGGCTGAAGGAGGAGCCTGGGGTGACTGAGAAGGAGATTGGGTTGTCTGAGGATCCTGGGGTGACTGTAGTGATGGAAGAGACCAGTGTGCCTGTTGCAATTCAGGAGACCTCGGTGACAGAGGAGAACAGGGTGATGGAGCACATCAGGGAGGAGTGTGTGAAGCTGCCTGATGCCCCAGTTGCCCCTGCTGCCAGTTGTGAGAGGACAGAAACGTCCGCACCACCGTGCGACACACCACCACCTCCACCCTGCCATCTCAGCTGCCAGGATGACGGGAGTGAGAAGTGTCCTGAACCCCAATCTGAGGTCGTGACCTCCAGTGTGACCTCTGGGACGCCTGTAGAGAGAGAGACAGCAGTGTCGGGCAAGACTGCCGTCAGCGACAGTCCAGTTTCTTGTCTCAACACTTCCAGTGATTCCGGCTTCACTCTGGACAGCACCTTCGCCTCTGACCCCCTCAGCGTCTCCACCCAGGTTCTGGACCCTACTTCCCCTCTGGATGTGGATAGTGGTACAGCCCTGCGTATTGATGTCTGCTCCCCTCTGGAGGTTGACAGTGGTTCGGCCCAGGCTCTGCCACCTTCCCATAATGACGGGAACCTTGATGGTGCGTGTGAGAGTAAAACCCCAAAGGAGGACACTAGTGCCCCAACAGCTGAGAGGGTAGAGAGACCAGCTGAGGACCGTCTGACAGGTAAGACAATGCTGTTACTGTTGTTGTGATTATTATTATTATTATTATTAAGCCACGTTCCAAAAAGTGTGTTGTACTAAGTGCGTAGATGTTAGGGGATTATAAAGTAAAGATGTGTAAAAGCTCCTGAGTGGTGTAGTATGAGCAGAGGTTAGAGCTGGGTGGAGGGGGGACGTCGTGTTCCTCAGGGACCTCGTAATCCTCAGGGATTATGTTCTGCAGTGGCTGGCACTGGGGCAGTTCTTGTATGTCTGCTGTTTGAGACCCACTTGAATATGACTGAAAGCTTAGCAGGAGAACTGCTGGAGAACTGGGGTTCAGACCGAGGCCTCGGTGGTCTGGCTGCTGACGTCAGGAAGCCGTTTGTGGCTGGAAGAGACTCCTTTATCTCAGTCTCTCAGATTCGGCTGGGAATAGCACCATTGTTTATGCCTGTGTACTTAGACACGGTGGCTCTATGCCTCACCATGAGGTCATCGGCGCCCTGTGGCATGGAGCGGCCCTGACTCAAAGGTCAACACCCTCTCTGCTCCTGCAGCGTCCTGACCCGTCCCGACCTGTCCTGCGCAGTAGGAATCCTGGATTAATCCAGGAATGCCACACTGTATAATCCTCTCACATCAGCGAGGGGAACTCCTTTGGCAACATTTGCAACTCCAACTGGAATTCTTGATTTTAAGATGGTGTGTGCAGTTAGTTGGCGCATGGCCATATAGTGTGTGTTGTCATGGTGAGTTGTTGAGGTGTTGTTGTAGACTCTGCTCACACCTATGTGTGGTAAGGGGAACCAGCATATTGAAACTCCTGTGATTCTGAGAGGAACCAACAGCCAAAAAGGGGAAATTTGAAATTTGAAATATTACTTCAAATATTCAAGTAGCACAAAAGCTGCTTTATTTTATGCTTTACAGTGAAAGCAGTCAGCAGTGTTTTGGGTAGGTTGTGTGCTTTGGTAGTGGTGCATGTGTTGGAGCAAGAGTTGTAGCTCATGCTGAACAGCTTGTGTGTCTGGCTTTAGGGAGGAGCTTAAGTGTCTGGCTTTAGGGAGGAGCTTATGTGTCTGGCTTTAGGGAGGAGCTTATTATGAGAGACTTGGGCCCGAAGCCCCTCCCCCCCCTGCCCCTGACTCAGAGATCAGCAACCTGAGCACCAGGCGCTTGGCCAGCGCTGTGGAAGTCCTGTGGTCTGCAGTACGTGTGTGAGTGTGTGTGTCCTCTTCCCTCTCCCAGATGAACCCAGTGATGCAGCATCTGGTGCAGAGGGGGATCCTCAGATCTCATGCAAGCACATGGATCAGTCTGAGGTGAGTGTGTGTGCTCTGTTTCCCTCTCATTCTGTTTGTCTGTGTCTGTCTCCCTCCCTGTCCCTCTCTCTCTCTCTCTCTTTCTCTGTAACATGTCTATTTCTACTTCTATCTCTGACTCATGGTGTGTCACATTCAGTTCTCATTCAGTTTCTGTTAGACTGTCGGGTAGAAATGTTGGGGCGTGTCTGAGTGTGTGTGTCTGAGTGCGTGCGTGCGTGCGTGTGTGTTCTGACTCTCCTCCCTCCCTGGCCTTTAGGGATATTTTCAGATGTGACACGGGCTCACTGAACTCTGCACCCAGCTCTGCCCTCACAGTTATGGGAACCCTGTGTGTATGTAAGAGTGAGAGCTCATCCTTTTGTCTAAGAGACAGGGGTGCTGAGACAGGGGTGCTGAGACAGGGGTGCTGAGACAGGGAGGCTGAGACAGGGGTGCTGAGACAGGGAGGCTGAGACAGGGGTGCTGAGACAGGGGTGCTGAGACAGGGAGGCTGAGACAGGGGTGCTGAGACAGGGGTGCTGAGACAGGGGTGCTTAAACAGGGAGGCTGAGACAGGGGTGCTGAGACAGGGGGGCTGAGACAGGGGTGCTGAGACAGGGGTGCTGAGACAGGGGTGCTGAGACAGGGGTGCTTAAACAGGGAGGCTGAGACAGGGGTGCTTAAACAGGGGTGCTGAGACAGGGAGGCTGAGACAGGGGTGCTGAGACAGGGGTGCTTAAACAGGGAGGCTGAGACAGGGAGGCTGAGACAGGGAGGCTGAGACAGGGGGTAAACAGGAGGCTGAGACAGGGGTGCTGAGACAGGGGTGCTGAGACAGGGAGGCTGAGACAGGGGTGCTGAGACAGGGGTGCTGAGACAGGGGTGCTGAGACAGGGGTGCTGAGACAGGGGTGCTGAGACAGGGAGGCTGAGACAGGGAGGCTGAGACAGGGAGGCTGAGACAGGGTGCTGAGACAGCTGGACAGGGGTGCTGAGACAGGGAGGCTGAGACAGGGAGGCTGAGACAGGGGTGCTGAGACAGGGGTGCTGAGACAGGGGTGCTTAAACAGGGAGGCTGAGACAGGGGTGCTGAGACAGGGAGGCTGAGACAGGGGGCTGAGACAGGGAGGCTGAGACAGGGGTGCTGAGACAGGGGGTGCTGAGACAGGAGGCTGAGACAGGGTGCTGAGACAGGGAGGGTGCCGAGACAGGGAGGCTGAGACAGGGGTGCTGAGACAGGGAGGCTGACAGGGGTGCTGAGACAGGGGTGCTGAGACAGGGAGGCTGAGACAGGGAGGCTGAGACAGGGAGGCTGAGACAGGGAGGCTGTGTCCCCTGTCCCAGGTCCTGCAGGCCTGTGGAGAACTCTGCACCGCCTCTTAGCACATCATCATCTTCTCAATGACTCCTAGAGACAATGTGCATGAAACCCTCTAATCCTGTGGATGTGCTGCTGTAGCACCAGCCTTAATTCACACATGGATATTAATAGATACTAATAGATTTTCACTATAATTATATATATATATATATATATATATATATATATATATATATATATATATATAAGCGTTCTAATATAACCATTTTGAATGTGTGTTGTAGTCTCCAGTGCGGGTTTTTGCACTGTGCGGTGGGGATGGAGTGGGGAAGATGTGCTCAGGTTCAGCACTCGTCAGTTGATCAGAATGGCGTACTGCTTTAAAGTGGAGAGGGTCCTGGGCCTGTTTGACTGTGCAGCTCAGTGTATTCTCAAGGTGTGTGGGCGGAGTCACTTACACAATCGTTATTGAGTTTGTGGGTGGATCTACTGTGTTTCGGTGATTGTGTTGAGGTTCATGGGTGGAACTACTGTATGTAGATTGTGGTATTGAGATGTGTGGGCAGAGCGTTCTGGAATGTTCTGTCATTCTGGAATGTTCTGCCATTCTGGAATGTTCTGTCATTCTGGAACATTCTGTCATTCTGGAATGCTCCGTTTTAAGAGGCTCTCGAGATAACATGACCAAGGGCTCATATGGTCCTGCTCTGGCAGATCTGTCCTTTGAGAAGTGGCAGGGTCCTATCGACATGGAGCTGGTCTGAGATCAGTATGTGCACTCATAAAGGCTTGTTTGGTATGGCTACAGTAAATTCAGATGATTTCCATAAAGAGAAGAGGAGACGCGTTCCCATGCAGGTCAGCAGAGAAGATCACAGCTCTCCCATCTCCTTGTGCTGCTGCTATCCTGAACAGGGTCTAATGTGGAGGGCGGGTTTGGACCATAGGGTGGTAGGTTGCCGACGGTTCCCTGTTGAGTGTGCACTACCACAGGCTGTTAAGTGTTTCCTGTAGTGTGGACGGTTGTTGAGTATTTCCTGCAGCACTGTATGTTGTTGAGTATGTATTGTAGTGTGGTATGTTCAATGCTAAAGTTCCTTGGGTTCCTGGGTTCCTGGGGTCTGAGTTCCATCCTGATCTAATCCTGCAGAGCTGTTAGCTGAAGAGCATCAAGGTCATTGGTTGGACCACTCTTGCCATGATTGGACCGCACTGAGCTTTGAGATGTGGAGTTGTGGTGGGCGTGTTTGTGTAGCAGAAGTGAGAGTACCTGTGGTTCTGCAGTTGCAGCCTTCGATAAACATATTGGCTAGCAGCGCTAATGCAAACATTGCTTAGCGTTTCTGCTGCTTTCGGAGGGTCTGTGAGTGGTTGTTGCTGCCGTTGGCTGCTGCGTGTGATGTGGGGCCAAAAGGTACAGGACAACACGTGAGCAGGACAACACGTGAGCAGGACAACACGTGAGCAGGACAACACGTGAGCAGGACAACACGTGAGCAGGACAACACGTGATCCTGGGGACATCCCACACTCGCCCTGAGGACATCCCACACTCGCCCTGAGGACATCCCACACCCACACTCGCCCTGAGGACATCCCACACTCGCCCTGAGGACATCCCACACTCGCCCTGAGGACATCCCACACTCGCCCTGAGGACATCCCACACTCGCCCTGAGGACATCCCACACTCGCCCTGAGGACATCCCACACTCACCCTGAGGACATCTCACACTCACCCTGAGGACATCCCAGACTCACCCTGAGGACATCCCACACTCGCCCTGAGGACATCCCACACTCGACTGGAACTTCGCTCACTTGTTTGGTGTCAGTCCAGCACTTACTAGAGTTTGTGTGACATGCGTGCACACACATATGTGAGTGTGCAGTTAGGGTTGGAGTCAATGAAATATTGTTGAAAAACAGGAAACGAGCCAACCAAGCCCTGGGGGTTTTCTCTCTACATACCTCCCCCCTCTCTCTCTCTCTCTCTCTCTCTCTCTCCCCTCTCCCTCCCTCTCTCTCTCTCTCTCTCTCTCTCCACCTCTCCCCTTCTCCTTTTTTGTGCTGAAGCCTCTAGCACATCTGTGGATGTCCAGTGCGCTGAAACTCCCTTTCACTTCCTTGTTATTAGTCCTAAATGTGTTCCTGTTCTCTTTAATATGGTGTAATTCACAATGTTTTCACATGAAGTTCAGCTGAACTGGATCCTATATTAGAACAGGGCAACAGTGTGCAGGAGGGAGCACACTGACTCCCTCTAGTGGCAGACTGCGACTCCCATGATTGTAGCAGGTATAACTCTTTCCAGATGTCCCCAGAGAGCTTGACCGATCCTAGAGAGGTTCTTGCTGTCTGCACATGTGTCTGACGTGTGTGCCTCTATGGTCACAAGTGTCTGGCAAATCCCTGTGAAGGTGTGGTTTCTAAACACCTAACCAATCACTCACCATTCTCCCCTCCCACTGTCTCTCTTTCCTCATTCTCTCCCTCTTCCTCTCCTTCCCACTCTCTCTCTCTCTCTCTCTCTCTCTCAACCCTGCATGCGTACACTCTCACACACACATGCACACAATATGGGAAATAGAGCTGGAGAGGGACTCGGAAAACTGCTTACACCCAGTGGTCTGTGTCACACACACACACACACACACACACACACACTGCTGCTGAGCTGCAGTTAGATCTCCTTTATACTGTGCACACCCGCCTCCTCCAACCAGACCTTCCAAAAGAAAAATGCAGCAGCAGTTTCCTGCAAGTTTAGGTTGGTCTTTGTGTGTATTTGTGTGTTTGTGCATTACACGCATTGTGTTTGTGTGTGAGAAACCCTTGTGACCTCATATCAGTTGCCATGGTTCCGGCTGTTTGTGAGGTGATGCCTCTAGGCAGATGTGCGGAACCCTTTAGGACGTGGTCAGAACCGCCCCGCAACGCCGCCCCGCAACGCCGCCCCGCAACGCCGCCCCGCAACGCCGCCCCGCAACGCCGCCCCGCAAGGCGTGAGCTGTGCTGGGAGCAGGGCGTGCGGGCTGGAGAGAGCTCACATACACACTAGTCCACCAACCACACTAGACAATGTGGGACTCATGGGCAGCTGCTGTCACACACAGTTGAACAATGTCTGAGTCTCCACACCAAGACCAACACTGAGACAAAGAGACATGGACAAAGAGAGGAGACCCAGAGATGCACAGGGAGACCCAGAGATGCACAGGGAGACCCAGAGATGCACAGGGAGAGACAGAGATGCACAGGGACACACAGAGAGACACAGGCAGGCACAGGGAGAGACAGAGATGCACAGGGAGGCACAGGGACACAGAGGGAGACACAGGGACACAGAGGGAAGGAGAGGATCGGGAGCTGTGGAAGGAATGCAGTGAAGGCTGAGACACTGCATTGCAAAGAAAGAATTGAATGTGCTAGAGAGGGAGGGAAAGAGAGAGAGAGGGAGTGGGAGGGAAGAAGGGAGAGAGAAAAAGAGTAAAAGAGAAAAGGGCAGGGAGGGAGGGAGGGAGGGAGTGGATCTTAGTGGTTGGCTCTCGGTGCAGATGCCTTCAGACTGCCGCTGTGTTCTGCGCTGTCAGGGTGTGCTGTGTTCTGGACTTCATGGTGGGATCGCGTGCTGTCTGCTTTTTCCTCTCCTCGACTCGTCGTCCCAGGACAGGATGTACGAGCGTCACCGGCGCCGCTACACATTGTGGGCCAGAGAGCAGCCGTCCTCCGGGGTGCTCCTGCTCAAGGTACGGCCCGTCCGGCCAGGCGGGCGTAGCCTCCTCCGCCCACGGCTGTGGGCTTGCACGTGTATGTTCACACTGCCGCCGATCGCTCAGGTGGCCGGGAGTTGGATGAGGGACAACAGGGTCGAAGTTCACGTCTGTGGTGAAGATGGCGTTATGCTCTTACAGTGTACTTGCAGCTGAGGGAGGAGCCCACGTGTGTGTGTGTGTGTGTGTGTGTGCGTGCATGCGTGTGTGTGTGCGTGTGCATTCATGAAGGGCTTTTGTTGACCCTTTTATGTATACAAATGTAAAACATAGAAGCATTTTCAAGTGAGCAAGATGTGTGTGTGCGCATGGGAGAGTGAGGAGAGGGTGTGTGTGCGCGCATGGGAGAGTGAGGAGAGGGTGTGTGTGTGCGCATGGGAGAGTGAGGAGAGGGTGTGTGTGCGCGCATGGGAGAGTCACAGAGAGGGAAAGTTTGGCCTGAAATAAGTGGTGTGTGTGCGTATATATATGTGCGGGTGGGGGACTGTGTGTGTGTGCCGTCTGCTCTGGGTGGAGTGTGTGTGTGTGTGTGTGTGTGTGAGTGCAGTCTGGGTGGAGTGTGTGGTGGGTTGGTTTTCTGCTCTCTCCAGGATTTTCTCACTCCTGCTTCTGCCTCACAGACTTGGTGGTTTAATAATGTTTTGTGTGAGACAAGGCTGTAGACTGGAGCAGCTACTAACCACAGCCTGTGCTCGTACAAGTGAGACACACACACACACACACAGAGTGTGTGTTACACGGCCTGTGTGTCTGTTCTAGCTCTTTTCTTTCCCTCCCCTGCCTCTCGCTGTTAAACTGTTAAACTCTCTGATTAAACTCTGCAGGCTCATCACTGAGTCTGTATCAGGTCTAGAAAGAATCTGTACATACACAAGCACAACACTGACACCTTCAGCAAGACATTCTCCACCAGCCTTCCTCTCCACATTTGGAAACAGCACACACCATCTGTGGCTGCAGGGGTGTGTGTGTGTGCATGCATGAGTGTGCAGGGGGGTGGGAGTGTGTGTGCTTATGCGTGCAGGGGTGTGTGTGTGTCTGTGTGCACGCGCGTCTGCAGGTGCCGCATTAGTGGGAAGGAAAAGCCTCCATCCCTGGGGACACTTCACACCGCCTTACCTCTGACCTCTGACCTGGAGGCACTGGGCCTTTGAACTGGACGTACTGAGTTTTTGAACAGATGCTTTTTATTGGAATTACCTGCCTGTGACTTAATTGAGAAGCCAGTTGACACATTTCTAAGCCTCTCAGCGAGCTCACACACACACACACACACACACACGGCTGTTGAAGAACACTAGCAGACTTTGGAAGAGAAGTCAGGATGGATTCCTGCACAGGTTGCCTGACCGCTGTCTCTATGGCTGCATGTGGGGCCTTATTAACTCATCCTTATTTGGTTACGTTACCCCCACTGGAGTGGAGGATGTGTGTTAGGACTGCGACATGAGCCAACACATCTGAGCTGATAACGTGCCTGTGTGGGCGTAAACAACGCCTACTGCAGGTCCGTAGCTCTTGCAGACTTCCTTAAACAGTACGGTTGGAGCAGTAGGCTTGTAGCTGTCAGCAGCTGGGAGCTTGTTGTTGTGAGGGAGCTACGTTCTAGGAACCCCCTCCAGCTTTCCCAGGGTGAAGAGCAATTGGAGCAGTTCCTGTTTAAAAGTGCATGAGATCCCACAGGAGAGCAGCACTACAGCACTAAGGGAAGTGTAAGGGGTTTTAGTTATGATGTTTAACTACCTTACCTGCTCCCCTACAACCAAGGGCGCAAATACGTGCAGATGTGTGTAAAAACGCCAAAATATAGTTGGTAAGAATCTAAAGGAACTCACTTCTCATATAGATCAGTTAAGGTTAGAATATATACCTGACCAACTTTACGGCTTTGTCAGAGGTTTACCGTACACATGTGCAGCAGATACTTTATAGGGATTTGGTGTTAACATACATTTACCTTTATCTGATACTAATTATGAGCTCATCTGGGCCACTGTAGCTATAACCAAGGGAGACTGTGGTTACACAATTAACCAGATGTATTAAACAACCAACAGTGTATTAAACAGTAAAACAACTACTCTAAATGAATGTAACACAAGATAACATACCCAAACAGAGTAGTACAGACCAGTGCAGGGTGAGGAAAATGTGATGTAACCCTGTGGCGTAACTTTCCCTCTACACAACATGCTGCAAAATGCGTCCTAACAAGCCAGGCAAATACACTGAAATAATACACACACACAGATATAACGAAAATACAAATGGTCATTCTTATATCTTGAGGCACACTTATCACACTGTGCCCATCTGCGACCTCCATGGAAACGCCTACATTTGTTGCCACCCATGGTTTTACTCCAGAACACCAGATCCTGCAACCCCTTACAGGAACACCAGATCTTGCATCCCCTTACAGGAACACCAGATCCTGCATCCCTTTACAGGAACACCAGATCCTGCATCCCTTTACAGGAACACCAGATCATGCATCCCTTTACAGGAACACCAGATCCTGCATCCCTTTACAGGAACACCAGATCATGCATCCCTTTACAGGAACACCAGATCATGCATCCCTTTACAGGAACACCAGATCCTGCATCCCTTTACAGGAACACCAGATCATGCATCCCTTTACAGGAACACCAGATCATGCATCCCTTTACAGGAACACCAGATCCTGCATCCCCTACAGAACTTTCCGGGTTGTGTGCATATCAGTCAACGTGGGTGCTTGTGCGTCAGGATGTGTGTGTCTGTGAGGACACACACACACACCAGTGTGGTATTGCTTGTATCAATGCAGCGCTGTGTACAGTTAGCCCTTCTCCACCCCCAAAACTCAAGACAATTAGCCTTGTGCCTTGGGAAATGCATGGCCATTTTACTGCCTACACATACCATCCACACACACACACACTGAGATAAATGAATGTTGGTCAGTCAGGCATGGCGTGTGTGTGTGAGCCCCTCTGGCCGTTAGGTGCTGTAGCTGCAGTGTTTGGTTATGGTTGTCATTGGTCATCTTTCAGTGGGCTTTGTGTCTCGGAGCGGGGTTAGCGCCCCAGGTTGTGAGTGTGCTCTGTCTCACGCATTCTCCCACGTCTCGGCTCACTGGTGGATGTGAGTCACATGTGGCTACATGTTTCCCGAGCACAGACAAATCTCCTGCGCTGCTGACGGACGGTACCGTGTTACCAAGAACCTGCCCAATGAACGCACATGTTACAAGCCCAGTGTCGAGAGAAGGAACCTGCCAGACACACACACACACACACACACACACACACACACACACACAAGAGAGAGAGATGGTGAATGCAGTGGTTTTGCTTGTGCTGATTGGCATTTGAGTTTCTCTCAGAGAATCAGTTTAAAGCTACGTCTCTTTACGTTTACTGAACACGTGTAAAGAGAGAGAAACCTGCATGTTTTCATTAATGGCCAAAACCGTGCATGTATTGAGGGGTTTTGCCGCCGCTGTCTGTCTCTCAGCAGCTGTGTGAGCGCACACACAGCTCAGCACCGAGCCAACCCACTATCTCCACACACACTGGGCCTTTTGAGAGCGCATAACAATGACCGTCTCTCTCACACACACTAACTCATGGGGTGCGCTCACAACGTAGGAGGTGCCCTACGATCACATGCTTGCTTTGTAGTGGTGGTGTTGGAGGAGGAGGTGGTGTTGGGGAGGTGGTGGTGGTGTTGGGGGACATGGTGGTCACAGTAAGTTACAATACATCACAGTAGGACACTACAATGCAACAGTAGGACACTGCAGTGAACTGTAATAAACAATAAACCGCATGTTTAACAATAATAATAATTCAATAATCCACATGCTACTATGTGCCGTAAGCCAGACTACATGCTCACTGTATCACTAACACGCATGTGCAAACACACACATACAACATACTCTACCACACAGGACACAGTAAGGGTCTAAATGCATCATGGTTTCTGTGTGTATAATGGGAAATCCGTTCCACATTGAGGTTGTCTTCCTACAATACAAGAGAGAACTGTGGTAAACGGAGGGTCTTTGTCTCTTCCATGCTGGGGAGTGTGTGTTCTGATCTCTGTGGGGTTCTGTCCCCCACAAACCCTGTAGAACACACACACCCCACACATTACTTTCCAGTCAGATGCATGTGTGTGTCCTGTAAGGGAGCGTGAGCTGATGCGCTTGACCTCCTTCCTGCAGACTGCTCACACTGTCACGGTCCGGTTCGGCCCGGTCCGGTCCGCTGTGTGTTCTCTGTAAAGGTGCTGGAGCAGGTTTGCGTTGTCCAGGTGATTGAGGCGTTTCTCTGTGTGTAGGTGCACAGGGAGCCAGAGGTCTTCTGTCCCACAGAGGAGGTGTGCACAACCTCGTCAGCACCAAGCACAGGTACTGCTGCTCACCAGCCAATCACACGCACTACAGCCAGCGCCACGGTAACCACCCGCTCCTACATGAATGACAGTTAAGAAACACACCTTACTGTGTTTGTGCCACAGTAAAATAACACTGATTTTGGGGCAAATGTTCACTTTACACTGAGGGCTGTACACTGTAGGTTTTTGTCAAAAATAATGAAGTAAACAAAGTAGTAGTATTTAAGTAGATGTGAATGTTCAAGTAGACTTACAGTAGGGGATGGGTCTGCGCTCTGCAGTGGGGGATGGGGGATGGGTCTGCGCTCTACAGTGGGGGATGGGTCTGCGCTCTACAGTGGGGGATGGGTCTGCGCTCTACAGTGGGGGATGGGTCTGCGCTCTACAGTGGGGGATGGGTCTGCGCTCTACAGTGGGGGATGGGTCTGCGTTCTACAGTGGGGGATGGGTCTGCACTTTATAGTGGGGGATGGGTCTGCGCTTTATTGTGGGGGATGGGTCTGCGCTCTACAGTGGGGGATGGGTCTGCGCTCTACAGTGGGGGATGGGTCTGCGCTCTACAGTGGGGGATGGGTCTGCGCTTTATAGTGGGGGATGGGTCTGCGCTCTACAGTGGGGGATGGGTCTGCGCTCTACAGTGGGGGATGGGCTCTGAAGCTAAGATTTCCTAACCTCATTAATATTCATATTAATGATGGTAAGTCAGATAGCTGATCAAAACTTCCTTCCAGCACACCTGTGTTTCCAGTGTGTGTGTCTGTATGTGTGGGGGATTCCTCTGTGTGGAGGTACTAGGAACGTTGGTGTGCATGTAGGTTTATGAATGTGTGTCATTTTATAAATGTCACATTAGAAAAAGCATGTACACACACACACACACACACACACACACACACACACACACACACCCCAACGGAAAGTGGATGTGTCGACACAAAAGAGTCACAAATCCAATAAGATCATCTATTTAAGTAGATGACATCAGCGTCCCGTGAGGAAGGCCTGCATTATAGGGGACTGTCCTCATACACTCCTAGCTCACACACACTGTCACCCACCCACCCCCTCGCTCCCTCTCTCTCTCTCTCAGATCCTTCTCCCGAAGGGGAGTGTCGGTGTGTGTCTGAGAGTTCCCTGCCTGAATCAGACTCAGTCAGTGATGGCGATTCACTTCTGGGCCCAGACAATACTGATGATGGTGTCTTCAAACAAGTGAGTGGAATATAGCCCACCCTCTGTCTGTGTGTGTGTGTGTGTGTGTGTGTGTGCGCAGGCGTGCGTGCGTGTGTGTGGGCGAGGTGTCCGTGTGTTTTGATCGCCTCTTCACTAACTGGTTTTGCTTGTGCTACAAGGGTTTTTCCTCATTGTTTGGGTGCTTGTGCCAGAGTTATGTAATGTGTGATTGTTCTGGGGTAATTATGACCTCATTCTGATGTCATTCCTCCTCAGCCCTCTCAGCACTGCCCTCAGGGCTGACGCGAACCAGGTCGCCTGCTTATCCAGGACTGGCTCAGATTACAGTCCAAGTGTATTCATTCAGAGTAGAGTTTCAGTACACAGTTAGTAGTGGTATTTTGATTTAGTGTGTCATTTGGAAGTACTGGTTCAGTTTATTTTGTCATGTTGGTTCAGACTGAGGTGTTGAATTAATATCTGGTTGTGTTGGTTGTAATTAAACTCGTCCGTTTGCTGTTGTTAAGGTCTGGTTCTGTTGGTTGTTTTAGTGATTAGGGAGCAAGTAATTTTTACCCCCAAAAATGTGCACAGCACTTCTGTAATCGTATAAAGAAACATCCAGACCACTAGGTGTCAGTATACTGACTATTTTGTAATGAAGAATGGTCATTAGTAAAATTACTTCTTGCTCCTTTATGCTCTGGTTGTGTTGTTTCTAGTTAAACTGGTCAGGTTATTTTTTTTCCAGGTGTATGTTGTAGAGGTGTAGGGGACCATTATCCTGCTGACTCTGTACAGGTGTAGGTGACTGTTATCCTGCTGCCTCTGTACAGGTGTAGGTGACTGTTATCCTGCTGACTCTGTACAGGTGTAGGTGACTGTTATCCTGCTGACTCTGTACAGGTGTAGGTGACTGTTATCCTGCTGCCTCTGTACAGGTGTAGGTGACTGTTATCCTGCTGCCTCTGTACAGGTGTAGGTGACTGTTATCCTGCTGCCTCTGTACAGGTGTAGGTGACTGTTATCCTGCTGCCTCTGTACAGGTATATGAGACTGTTATCCTGCTGCCTCTCTGTGCTGTGTAGCTAAATGCCTTTGCATTGCTTCATTACTCTGTACCCACATCACCAAAAAAAAACAAAAAAACCCAGCTGACAGGAAATTGCCATAGTGATGGTGTGAGCATAAACGCTTAGAGTAGGTGATATACCAGCTGTGAAATGACGTTTTGCAGTTGACACTTGCACTGTTTACACACACACACACAAGCACGCATGCAATTCTCTTGTTGGGAATGGAGTGCTATCTGAGCTGGAGCAGGTTGAATTAGGTTAAGGTTCCTGGGTAGAGGCAACCCGCCCCCTGGTCCGCCCCCCGGTCCGCCCTCTGGCTTTGATCTATAGTTTTATCCAGTCTATTGCTCAGAGCCACACCCACTGTGACTAGGGTACCACATGCTTGCACACTGGAGAAAACTAATAATGTTTATGTGCGGGTGAGTGAGAGACAGACACAGTGCATTATGTAAGCTGAACAAAGATGTTTGCCAGGTCTAGCAGGCCTGTCTCAACATGTGAGAGAGAAACTGGGGCTGTAAGAGTAGGACAGACCCGCTGAGAGGTTTGGTAATAAGGGTTAGGGTTGGGTAATAAGGGTTAGGGTTGGATAGTTAGGGTTGGGTAATAAGGGTTGGGGTTTGGTAGTAAGGGTTGGGGTTTGGTAGTAAGGATTACGGTTGGGTAGTAAGGGTTATGGTTGAGTAGTTAGGGTTAGGTTTTGGTAGTAAAGGTTAGGGTTGGGTAGTAAGGGTTAGGGTTGAGTAGGAAGAGCTGCTTTTAGCCTTTTTACAGCAATGTCTGATCTATTGTAAATGAGAACGGGTTATGGAGCCATCAGACCGTGAGTGTGAGAGTGTATGACTCCAAGCTCTTCTTTCTCTCACTTTCTCTTTCTTGTTGCCCCCATTTCTCTCTCTCTCTCTCTCTCTCTCTCTGTCTGTCAGGCTGAGGACTCTGTCACTCTCACAGGTGACAGCACCAGTGGGATATCCTTGACTGGATCCATATCCACAGACGACTCCTCCAGCATTGGGACCTGGGGGCTCACGGCCGGCTCAGAGACGACAGCACATGCATCCTCTGGAGACCCGCCTCTTGTGGGTGGAGCTGAGGAGGAGGAGAGGCAGGATCACCTGACGGAGGTGCCAGAACGTTCGCTGATGGAAAGCTCCAGTGTTCGCTCGCTCTCCCCGGCACGGAGACACAGCTGGGGGCCGAGCCAAAACTGTGCTGGTCAGACCGACATGGTCCAGCGCAGGTACATGCACAGCCCTGCAGGGGAAGCCAAGGGCACCTGTCTGTGTGCTAGACAGGTGGCGGGGGGTTGCATGTGTGTGTGTGTGTGTGTTTAGGTTTGTACTTTGGGTCGGGCAGGGTGTGCTGGTGTATGAAGGTCCCAGAAGTCGTTCAGTCTGTGTCGGTTTGTGATGGAAACCCGTCCATCCATCCATCCATCCATTCATTCATTCATTCATTCTTTTTAAAAATTTCACAGCCATTTGTCATTCACTTTTTCATTTCCCCATTTTTTTTCTCCCCCTCTCTCCTTCCACCCCACTATCCACCCCTCCCCCCTCCATCCAGTGTTGAACAGAATGAGGAAGGGGTGAAACCTGCAGGACACAGGAGGAGGTACCTCAGTTCTCATTAGCCCCGCCCACAAACACACACGCCCCGTAACATAAAATCCTGCAGCTACACCCTAACCCTCTGGTTCAGGTTCAAACTCTAACCCTAACCCCCTGGTTCAGGTTTAAACCCTAAACCTCTGGTTCAAACTCTAACCCTAACCCTCTGGTTCAGGTTTAAACCCTAACCCTCTGGTTCAGACTCTAACCCTAACCCCCTGTTTCAGGTTTAAACCCTAACCCCCTGGTTCAGGTTCAAACTCTAACCCTAACCCTCTGGTTCAGGTTTAAACTCTAACCCTAACCCTCTGGTTCAGGTTCAGACTCTAACCCTAACCCTATGGTTCAGGTTCAGACTCTAACCCTAACCCTATGGTTCAGGTTTAAACCCTAACCCTCTGGTTCAGGATTAAACCCTAACCTTCTGGTTCAGGTTTAAACCCTAACCCTCTGGTTCAGGATTAAACCCTAACCTTCTGGTTCAGGTTTAAACCCTAACCCTCTGGTTCAGGATTAAACCCTAACCCTCTGGTTCAGGTTCAGACTCTAACCCCAACCCTCTGTTCAGGTTTAAACCCTAACCCTCTGGTTCAGGTTCAGACTCTAACCCTAACCCTCTGGTTCAGGATTAAACCCTAACCCTCTGGTTCAGGATTGGCTGCTGCTCTACATTTTTGTTTTCACTTTGTTTTTTATGCTTTTTTTGGAAGACAGAAAGCTGAACTTGGATCTTATTAAAATGTATGATTTTATAAAGATCAGTACAAATAAATGTATGCTGTCAACAATACCTTCTACCAGTCTTGCCTGCAGAACTAAATCCACATGACATTCATGACCATATCTGTGCCTGCCTGTCTGTCTCTCCGTCTGTCTCTTTCTCTCTGTTCATCTGTCACCTCCTGACCCAGTATGAGCTGGTGTCCCTCTGATGTCCCACGCCCTGAGACAGATGAAATGAATGCCAGAAGGTAATGAGTGAATTGGGGGGGGGGGATGACAGCAGTAAGAGATGATGGAGAGACAGGGGGGAGAGAGAGAGGGAGAGATTGAGTTGTGAATTTTGGGGGAATGAGTGTTATGCTGGCTTCATAATGTCAAAGCTGCTACATCTAGTTTGGATATAAACTTTGACTGGGTGTGTGCATTTGTGTTTGACTGTGGTATGTGTATGAGCATTTGTGTGTGTGTGTGTGTGTGTGTGTGTGCGCGCGTGTGTATGTATGTGTGAGACTTCCTTTTCTCACTACTGTGGACATCCTCTGTGAACCTCAGACAAAAGCCCCTAGTCACTTCCGCTCAGCACTGCCCCTCAGGCGCATCTGCCCCCACTCACAGTCGTCTGTAGCCTCAGTCTGCCTGCTCACCATGGCCAGTATTCTTATTTATGTCTCAGAGCCCCTCGACTGGTAAGACTGAGTCGTTTTTTATCGTGATGACACAGCATAGACTGTTAAATACCTTTGCTGACATTTTTTGTACTGTTAAGTCATGTATTTTTTTTTTAGTTCTGAGTCTTTACCTGTCATTTTAGTTCTGTGAAAGTAAGAATGTGTTTGTGTATGAGGGAGAGATGGAGAGAGAGAGAGAGGGTTTGTATGACTCTACGAATGTGAGAGGAACAGAGGGTAGAGGATGTCTCGTTGAGTTTTTAAGTGTATTGTTGTGAGCCAAGACTGGAAAAAATGTATAATTTTTGGGGGGAAAGACATGTAGTCAGTCACTGAGGGAGAGAAATGGGACAGAGATGGAGAGAAGGAGAGAGGGAGGGGGTGATGGAGGGAGAGAGAGAGAGAGAGGGAGGGAGGGGGGTGGTAGAGGGAGAGGGGGCGATGGTCTCTGTATCCACTGATAGAGAGAACTTTAGTCTGACTGTAGTCCAGTTCAGGCTGCATTACAACACCCCCGTTTCCCAGGTGACAGACATGGTGACATCATCGTGCAGTTCCCTTTAGATGCTGCACTTCAGTAATTAGGGTGATTCGACTACAGATTGTGTGAGTGTGAGTGTGTGTGTGTGATGTGGGTGGTACGGTAACCAACCTGTCCCTGTGTGTGTTTATATGCGTCTGGACAGATGTTTTTACGGTAACCCCTCTCTCGTGAGTGTGTGTGTGTGTGTGTGTGGATGTAAACCCCCCTGTCTCCATGTATAGGTGTACCTGTGATCTAAGTGTTGACCTGTCATCCTCCCTCTTCAGTTACAGTCTGGAAGGGCTCTCAGATGAGCGAGAGGGGGAGGGGTCAAGCAGGCATGGCTCCGCCTCTACGCGGGAGTCTGGCCACACCTCCAGGCTGGCCGGTGAGGAGAGGGGCTCCCTGGTGTCCCTGACGGAGGAGGAGCAGGAATATGACCTGGGGGACGGCAGCAGTGTGGACAGTCAGGTGAAGGAGCACACACACTCTCACTCGCACCTGCACGCCAGGTAATCACACACACCTCCACCTAGCGCCTGTCTAACCCAGCACACTCCTCCACCTAGCGCCTGTCTAACCCAGCACACACCTCCACCTAGCGCCTGTCTAACCCAGCACACACCTCCACCTAGCGCCTGTCTAACCCAGCACACACCTCCACCTAGCACCTGTCTAACCCAGCACACACCTCCTACCTAGCACCTGTCTAACCCAGCACACACCTCCACCTAGCACCTGTCTAACCCAGCACACACCTCCACCTAGCGCCTGTCTAACCCAGCACACCTCCACCTAGCGCCTGTCTAACCCAGCACACACCTCCACCTAGCGCCTATCTAACCCAGCACCTCCACCTAGCACCCAGCACACACCTCCTCCACCTAGCGCCTGTCTAACCCAGCACACACCTCCACCTAGCGCCTGTCTAACCCAGCACACACCTCCACCTAGCACCTGTCTAACCCAGCACACACCTCCACCTAGCACCTGTCTAACCCAGCACACACCTCCACCTAGCGCCTGTCTAACCCAGCACACACCTCCACCTAGCGCCTGTCTAACCCAGCACACACCTCCACCTAGCGCCTGTCTAACCCAGCACACACCTCCACCTAGCTTGTCTAACCCAGCACACACCTCCACCTAGCGCCTGTCTAACCCAGCACACACCTCCTACCTAGCACCTGTCTAACCCAGCACACACCTCCTACCTAGCGCCTGTCTAACCCAGCACACACCTCCACCTAGCACCTGTCTAACCCAGCACACACCTCCACCTAGCACCTGTCTAACCCAGCACACACCTCCACCTAGCACCTGTCTAACCCAGCACACACCTCCACCCGCCTGTCTAACCCAGCACACACCTCCACCTAGCGCCTGTCTAACCCAGCACACACCTCCTACCTAGCACCTGTCTAACCCAGCACACACCTCCACCTAGCACCTGTCTAACCCAGCACACACCTCCTACCTAGCACCTGTCTAACCCAGCACACACCTCCTACCTAGCGCCTGTCTAACCCAGCACACACCTCCTACCTAGCGCCTGTCTAACCCAGCACACACCTCCTACCTAGCGCCTGTCTAACCCAGCACACACCTCCTACCTAGCGCCTGTCTAACCCAGCACACACCTCCTACCTAGCGCCTGTCTAACCCAGCACACTTCTCCACGTACACCTGCACACATTTATGTTGTACGCACATGTGCAGGTATTTTAGAAAGACTCTTAAACATTCGCAAACGTTTATCCATAACATGGCAGTGTGTGGGCGTGTCATCTCTTACAGAGGTCTGCTCAGGGCAGGTGGTGTGCTGCCCAAACTCCATCACTCGCCCTCACCAAGTCAGTCTCCATGTCGGCCATCAGCCCCAGAGATCTGGACGGTGAGTGTGTTCTCTTTGCTTGTTCTGCCGCTGTGCTCTACTCTGCTGATCTGGGACCAGCAAACATAAACTCACACCTAATAGAAACACACAGGAATTTGTCATTTTTACTGTACCCAGAGCAGCTGAGGTTTTACCGGACTTGGTGTCACCATTGTCAGCATTAAATGACTGTGTTCAAAACAGTGTCTTTATTCTGCGATACTGCGATGATTTGGGAAAGTGTGTGTGGAACATCACATTCAATGTTTCCCCAGTGGTCTCACACACCTCACTCCTCACACGCCTCACACTCTTAGCTTGTCTGTGGTGAACACCTGATGTTTAACACCTATCCTGTGTGCATCCTGTTGTGCTATGATCGATCACCTGCTAGATCTAACAGCAGACTTGTTGTGTGAGCTTTGCCCTTGGCCTGTCTTAACTGGTCTTGGACCTGTGAACTGACTGATAATTGGCTGAGAATGTGTGACTGACAGCCTGTCCTGCCTGTGGCGTGTGCTGATGGTGCAGGAGTGTGCCGCCCCCTTCACCGTCCAGCCTGTACTGTCATAACTCCTGCTTTGGTCTCTCTCCTGTCCATCATCCTGGATCCCAACAGTGACGGTCCGACCAAAGCGAAGAATCAGCTTCTCCTTCAGCGTCTCATCCCTCCTCCCCAAATCTAAAACTCCCTTTCCTATTGGCTCTTCCTCAAGTGATGACGAGGCAGCTGCCAGTAAGTAAGATAAAAAGAAGAAAAAGAAAAACTAGAATGCTTGACCCTGCCAGATTGCGCGACCCTGACCCCTAGCCCCGCCCTCTACTTGGTGATCCTGCCCTCCACTGCATGCCCTCCCCCGTCACGTGACCCCACCCCCCGCCACGTGGCACCTCCGCCGTCACGTGACCCCTACTCCCACCACGTGACCCACGAGAGCAGAGTGAGGATAAGTGTGAAGTCCTGGTGGCCGAACAGTCACATTGCGTGGCTAGTGTCTGGCTAGAATATCTGGTAATCCACTGGAATTTCTGGTAATCCACTTGTTGCTTTATGATCTTGTACCTTATGGCTTTTCATGGTTCATAATCCGAATTGCAGAATAAATTTTATCTTAGCGGGCGACTGAGAGATGTAGCGATGGTTTCATTGTTTTTCCAAGTAAACAGCGCAGTCCTGTCAACAGCAGTTTACACAGGTCTGCTTACACACGTTCAGTTGGCATTTTCTGTGTGTGTGTGTATATTTGTCAGTGAATGTGTGTGATGGGGTGTATTTGTGTTGGCTTTTTTGTGTGTGTTGGGATGGAAGGCTTCACAAACTACTAAAAAAGACCAAAAATATTTGACATGTTAGTTTGGCCATCTTTATTTTCTCTGAACTTGAGTGAACATACTGAGCACTTCAAGGTGTTTGACCTCATATTTGACCACACGACTAGTTATGATTGTGTCTAGTAACTCAAAAACTTCTGGATTGATTGGCTCTTCCTATTATAGGTTTTCTTTGTTGTGATTGGCTTCTCCCATGATGGATTTTCCTTCTTCTTTCAGACTGTCCGCCACTGTCAGGGACACTGGAGAACAGGTAAGATCCCCACAGGCTCCACGTGGAGTGGACAAGTGGAAGACATTCTTCGTTTATTCTTTTTTATTCTTTTTTATTCTTCCTTTTACCTTTGATTTACGCTTCTGCTTCCGCATTTGAAGTCTTTAGAATATTCTGCATGACTCCACACCCCCCTTTACAGTATATCGGAGGAGGAGCCTGGTCCTTTGAGGAGTGACAGCGAGGCGAGAGTGGGCGGGACCAAAGTGAGCCGCACCTTCAGCTACCTCAAGAGCAAAATGATCAAGAAGAGCAAGGTGTGTGTGTGTGTGTGTGTGGAGGGCCTGGACCTGGGCATGGACAAGGGCATACAGACATTTATGTGAAAACAAACTCCAATTAGATCCACGATTGCAGAGAGGTCGGGTGTTGGGTTGAGCTATAGCGCAGTTGTGTTTGGTGCTTGTGTTTGAAGGGTGTCACCTAGTTAGTGCTGCTGTGAACACGTTCTTGGTGTGTGCTGTCGTGTTTACTGGATTATGGGAGGGCGTTGTGACTTCACATCTGGTTACCTGACTCAGGTGAGCAGTAGGTGGTGGGGCTCCTCACTCAGGTCGCAGCAGGTCTGTCGAGAAGAGCACTGTGTCTTTAAGAAGGCATGAAGGTGGAGCAGCGAACCCTACACACTCCACATCATCTCACTTCCTCTGCCAGCGTAGGAACTGACGCGTGTTCGGGGTTGTGGGGTTGACTGGAGCAGTCGGGTTTGGTCTCCCCGCGTCTGGAGTGTTGGCCGCTGCTGGGTTGAGGATGTCCACGCAGAGCAGACGTTTTCTGCTGCAGAGACGCTCTCTGAAGCTGAGCAGGGTGTGGGTGGAGACGGAGGTGGGTCACCAGAGCGCTGCCCTTCTGCTCCGAGCTACAACAGGCGTGAAGAACACGGGTGTGATGCAGGCCAGCGTTTCCCAGCATGCTCGTTGAGGCCCCGCGGTTCCGCACGTTTGCTCTAGCGTGGTGTGCTGAGCCAAGCTGGGGAAGTGTGGATGGGCTTCGTGGATGGGCTGAGAAACTGATCTAGGATCAGTCAGGTTACATTTTCTTTGGTACAAAGTCATTCGTTTGATGTTTTTTTGTATCTGATGCTATTGGCTTGGCAGGCTGAGGTCTTCCTGTCCTCCGAGCTAAGCTGCGTGGTTCTGTTTCCGTTCTGCCACACATGTGATGTTTACTGCTGTTACGCCGATCGCTCCGACACTCACAGGAAGCGTCGGTGCATCTGCTCATGAGCTGCTCGGCCGTGCAAGTGTTTGCGTGTTGCTCGGTATCTAGGACTTTCTGTTCCACCAGCGAGTTTCCTTATGCACGCAGTCAGTGTGAGGTGTTTTCTGAGAGCGGTCGTCTCCCAGACGGTCGAGCACCTCTGAGATGTTTTTCTTGGTCTCTCCCTTTGTGGTGCTGACGAAACAGAGACGCGGAACCCGGTTTCAGAACTGCAGACAGTCTGACGTCTCAGCCTCAGACGTGTGGTTGAGTAAGACACTAACTGTCCAACAGGTGTCCTGCCCTGCTGTGGTGACAGGAGTCAGCATCTCACCACAAACACACCTGCTCTGTATCCTGGGAAAGTGCCGCTCGAAACTCCCCCTGCATCTCCATTCACATGGGGCGTTACTGATGTTAGGTTGACCATAACACCCATGTGGTGTTAAGATGATAGTTTTGAACATTGTTATATTTGTTACATTAATGTTTTCATTATGATCCATTCTTGCTTTTTGGATAAACCAGCATCTATAAAAACGGCTCAGATGCTCACAGGTCGTCTACCCTGTCTGCCATCTTGTACTGCGTACGAGTGCCATGCTGGTCACACATCGTTGTTTCCAACAAAATTGGTGCAGACGCTGGTTGGTTCTCCGATAGCACCAAGGTTCTCAGACGTATGCACCTGCACAATTGCAGTTCCTTGCTGGAGAAGGGCTGTGTGAGCGGAGCTGATGGAGCCAGCGCTGGTCTGGTCCACCCAGCGAGGTCTAGAACGACCTCTAGAACCTTAAGCTCCAGTTCCTTCGTGTATTTTCCTGTTGTCCCTCTAGTTGTGACGGTATCCATATCGCACTCTCTTTGACCCCAGCAGTAACAGTGGTGTTTTAAACTGAGGTGTGACACTAGGATATTTTAAACTGCGGTGTGAGCCTAGGATATTTTAACTGGGGTGTGAGTCTAGGGTATTTTAGTGTTCTGCTGATGTCATTGGCAAATAAAACTTGAGTAGACAACACAGACTTCAGGCAGGTTTTGTTGGTTTTTAACTGACAGGTCATGTGATTGACAGGTCATGTGATTGACAGGTTATGTGATTGACAGACTGTATGAAGCACATTGAGCTGATGGTTCACTATGAAGGACAGTATGCAGTGTGATCATTTGATCTACATTTCCGGTTCATTAATAGTCTGATCTAAATATCCGTTTCATTAATAGTCCAATCTATTTAAATGTCTGGTTTATTAATAGTCTAATCTAAATTTCCAGTTTATTCATAGTCTGAACTCCGGGGTGTAGGAGAGTGTGGGCCACTGAGGTAGATCTCTGCACTGTGATAGTGTCCTGAAACATGAGAACAGAGGAGGGTAGTGTCTGTCACTTCCTGCCCAGGCTACACGCACTCGCCCCAGCCGCAGCTGCTGGACAGCCCCCTGGGTCTTGCAGTGTTAGTCAGACTACCATAAATGAAGTTACTGGCTAACCTTTCCATTCCTGAGAAGGGTGCCACCTGGTGGAGGGGCATCATCTTTCACTTAACAAGTCTTTTTGTTTTCTAGTCTGTGCCTGTGATGTAGGAGTGAGGGAAGTTTTATTGTTAAGGAGTTTTGAGGAGTTTGCTTTTGTTTTTGAGGAGTAGTGAGGAGTTTTAATCTCCCCTCAGTGGAGTCGGTCAGCTCCTGACAACAGCTGCTATGTTTAAACACGCTCTGGGCTAGGAACTGCGCTGAGGGCTCGTGGGTGAGAAAGCTGTGATATTTTACAGTGCTTGTTGTTTACCAGCTCTCTCTGTCTGTGTGTGTGTGTGTGTGTGTGTGTGTGTGTGTTTATGGGTGTGTACGTTCAGGAGAAGGACCGGGAGAAGAATAAGGATGGCAAAGAGAAGGAGAAGAAGAGTTACAGTGGGCACATCTTTAGCACCGCCCTTACTCCGCCCCCAAACCCCTGCCTCCAGTGCAACAAACCAATCAACACTAAAGATGCCCTGCTGTGCACAGGTATGGACACACACCTGCCTGTATCTCTGCATCTCTCTCTCTCTACATCTCTCCACATCTCTCACTCTTCTGTTTGATGGGAAGAACATCATACTTTTGAGTGAGGTCTGCTGGGTTCTGACCTCCTTCACATTGGAATCACAGAGTGGGCTGGTGAAGTGTTCACACAGAGCCGCTGTATGTTTGGTCCGTGTATGTGGGCCCTGTGCACAGTCACCCTCAGCCCTCTGGATCCCTGAGATCTGCCCCTCTGAGCTCTTTCATGTGCAGTGGGTTTTCAGCCATTTGGTTCACAACAATCTGCTTCAAGCTCAGTCCTGCTCTTCACTGTGGGGGCTTGTGCGGTTTGTGTGTTATAGGTGTGTGTATAAGGTCTGTGGGCGTGATGGTGGGAACTGTGTGTACAGTGTAAAGGGTGGAAGCGTGTGTTAGTGGGTACTGTGTGTACAGTGTAAAGGGTGGAAGCGTGTGTTAGTGGGTACTGTGTGTACAGTGTAAAGGGTGGAAGCGTGTGATAGTGGGTACTGTGTGTACAGTGTAAAGCGCAGGTTAGTGGGAACTGTGTGTAAGTGTAAAGGGTGGAAGCGTGTGTTAGTGGGTACTGTGTGTACAGTGTAAAGGGTGTAAAGGGTGGGCGTGTGATAGTGGGTACTGTGTGTACAGTGTAAAGGGTGTTGTTTGTGTACAGTGTAAAGGGTGGAAGCGTGTGTTAGTGGGTACTGTGTGTACAGTGTAAAGGGTGGAAGCGTGTGTTAGTGGGTACTGTGTGTACAGTGTAAAGGGTGGAAGCGTGTGTTAGTGGGTACTGTGTGTACAGTGTGTTAGTGGGTACTGTGTGTACAGTGTAAAGGGTGGAAGCGTGTGTTAGTGGGTACTGTGTGTACAGTGTAAAAAGGGTGGAAGCGTGTGTTAGTGGGTACTGTGTGTACAGTGTAAAGGGTGGAAGCGTGTGTTAGTGGGTACTGTGTGTACAGTGTAAAGGGTGGAAGCGTGTGTTAGTGGGTACTGTGTGTACAGTGTAAAGGGTGGAAGCGTGTGATAGTGGGTACTGTGTGTTAGTGGGTACTGTGTGTACAGTGTAAAGGGTGGAAGCGTGTGTTAGTGGGTACTGTGTGTACAGTGTAAAGGGTGGAAGCGTGTGTTAGTGGGTACTGTGTGTACAGTGTAAAGGGTGGAAGTGGGAAGTGTGTACAGTGTAAAGCGTGTGTTAGTGGGTACTGTGTGTACAGTGTAAAGGGTGGAAGCGTGTGATAGTGGGTACTGTGTGTACAGTGTAAAGGGTGGAAGCGTGTGTTAGTGGGTACTGTGTGTACAGTGTAAAGGGTGGAAGCGTGTGTTAGTGGGTACTGTGTGTACAGTGTAAAGGGTGGAAGCGTGTGTTAGTGGGTACTGTGTGTATCGGGTGAGAGTGTTTAGTTGAAAATGTGCGTAGATGCAGAGACAGTAAATGAGACATGAAGACTGATGGAGCCAAGAGACGTTTAAAAAGAGACTTGAGACTGTGTGTGTGTGTGTGTGTGTGTGTGTGTGTGTGTGTGTGTGTGTCTGGACTCTGTTCGTCTCCAGCTGTGTGAGGGTGGAGGGGAGGGTGATGCAACAGCTTGCAAGAATAGTTTTGGTTGGTGTTTCATGGTTGATGCTGCAGTGCATCTTGGGTAAAGTGTGTGTTAGGGGGAGCTGGGGGTATAGGATATCCTGTCTTAGGGGGAGCTGTGTGTACAGGTTGGTTGGCAGGAGCTGTGTGTATGTGTGTGTATATGAGAGAGAGCAGGAGCTGTATGTACTGTGTGTGTGTGTGTGTGTGTGAGAGAGAGCAGGAGCTTTATGTACTGTGTGTGTGTGTGTGTGTGTATGTGTGTGTGTGTGTGTGTGTGTGTGTGTGAATGAGAGAGAGCAGGAGCTGTATGTACTATGTGTGTGTGTGTGTGTGTGTGAGAGAGAGAGAGAGCAGGAGGTGTGTGTGTGTGCCCCCTCAACTATTCTTGCATGCTGTTGCATCACCCTCCCCTCCACCCTCACACAGCTGGAGACGAACGGAGTCCAGACACACACACACAGACACACACAGACATCCTGCTTCAGTGCTTTGTCTTTTTCCTTCTCTCTGTTCTTTACTCTGAGCTCCATCGGCTTCTCTGGTTTGCCTGAACACACTGGTCCTATTGTTTTGTTCCCAGACATTTATGATTCATGACCCGCTGACCTTTTGTGTCGTCCCTGCTGAGCAGGAGTGTCCTCCATTCTGCCCCTGCTCCTCCCATCTCTGCTCCTCCCATCTGCCTGTGCTCCACCCCTCGGCCCTGCGGCCTCGCGCTATTGGCTGCTACACCACGATGGAGCGCAGGCTGGAGTCCAGTCTGCCAGTGAGAGCTGCTGGTCCTGCTGGTCCTCTCTCACCTTCATTAGTCTATGATGAATATCAGCACAGGGAATTAAATAAATCCAATATGGCGGCGTGTGTGGGGCTGATGGATCTGAATTTGGGCTGATGTAGCTGTTAGCCTCAGTCTGTCATGGCAGTGACGATTTTAGTGTTATGATCAGAAGTGTTGGATTTTTAAGAGGACACGTATGCACAAACACGCTTTGCTCTGTGGACTGTTGCCTTTTGCTTTTGTTGTGTGATGCATGCAGACACGTGGAGTGTGTTGGTGTGATCTGAGGCCCAGTGCATTCTGGGTCTCTGCGGTCTGTTTAGTGCTGGTATAAAGACATTACTACTCTGGAGAAAAGCAGTGCTGAGCAGATTAGAACTGCAGTTTTAAATGGAAATTAAACGAGCACAGTTCACAAGAGCTGCTGGGTACGTGTTTGCCTGTTAGCTCGCTAGCCCGCTAGCCTGTTAGCTGCTTTTAATGGTGAGGTGAACTGTATTCCATTCAACTGGCTCAGGACACGGGGTTTATGTGGGGACGTTGGTACGGGGTTTATGTGGGGACGTTGGTACGGGGTTTATGTGGGGACGTTGGTACGGGTTTATGTGGGGACGTTGGTACGGGTTTATGTGGGGACGTTGGTACGGGGTTTATGTGGGGACGTTGGTACGGGGTTTATGTGGGGACGTTGGTACGGGGTTTATGTGGTGTGTTGATAAGGGTTTATGGTGGTGCGTTGGTTTATAGTGTGGGCTGTAAATTCAGGGGTCAAAGGCCTTTCACGGTCACATGCACCCTTCCACTGTGAAGCTCTGGCAAGAGTTCTGTCTGCAATTATGAACACACACACACACACACAGCAGATCACACACAGCAGATCACTGCTGACTTTAGTGACTTTAGTCACCAGGTTTTCACAGGAGCTAAACACTGCTGGCCTTGTGTTTACAGGCTGCAATGCACACGTCCATAAGACCTGCAAAGAAGGAGCTCCTGTGTGTACTAAGGTTAAGGCAAAGGTAAGCTTGTGTGTATGAAGTGTGTGTGTGTGTGTGTGTGTGAGAGTGAGAATAGACCTGATTTCAAAGACCAGACTCAGGAATAACCTGATTGTTGATTGACCTCAATGTTTGACTCTTTAGCAACAGCAAACAGTTCCTGACTCAGCCGTGGCACCTGGAGTAGCTCTGAGAAACAAGGGTGTGGTTGGATTTGATATTCTTACATGTATGTACCCTATATGTACATCATATGTACTTTATACTTTATATGTGCATTATATATACTCTATGTGCATTGTATATACTCTGGGTACATTATATATACTCCAAGTACATTGTTTATATATATATATATATATATATATATATATATATATATATATATATATATATATATATATACATTATATATACTCTATGTACTGTACATTTTTACTCTATATGTACATTATACATTATGCACATTATATATTCTCTGTGTACACTATATATGTATTTTATTTGTTTGTCTGTATATTTTTACATTTTTACCCAGAATGCTGAATGTATTAAATATTTTTTTCTCCCAGCTGTATCTGCACGAGAACGTCCTCGCTCCATTATTTTACTTCCTGATGATCAGGCCCCGCCCTCAGTCCCGCCCTCTGCTCCACCCCCACGGAAAAGCTCTGGAATCATGGCACTCAACAACATCCCTCTATCTAAGAGCATCTCCATTAGCAACATCGCAGGGTACAGGCTAACTCAACACCAGAACTAGTCCACAACTACCACAGCCAGCATAATGATCGACCATATCTCAAAGCATCTTCTTTAGCAATATTTCAGGATCCATGCTACCACTGCTGCTACAGTTACTATAGCAATCACAGCTACCATAGCTACTATACCCACCACAGCTACAACAGCTACTGTACCTACCACAGCTACTATACCCACCACAGCTACCACAGCTACTGTACATACCACAGCTACTATACCCACCACAGCTACCACAGCTACTGTATCCATCATAGCTACCACAGCTATTATACCTACCACAGCTACTGTACCCACCATAGCTACCACAGCTACTATACCCACCACAGCTACAACAGCTACTGTACCTACCACAGCTACTATACCCACCACAGCTACCACAGCTACTGTACATACCACAGTTTCTATACCCACCATAGCTACCACAGCTACTGTATCCATCATAGCTACCAAAGCTATTGTACCTACCACAGCTACTGTATCCACCATAGCTACCACAGCTATTATACCTACCACAGCTACCACAGCTACTGTATCCATCATAGCTACCACAGCTATTATACCTACTACAGCTACCACAGCTACTGTACCCACCATAGCTACCACAGCTACTGTACCTACCATAGCTACCACAGCTACTATAGCCATCATAGCTACCACAGCTACTGTACCTACCATAGCTACCACAGCTATTATACCTTCCACAGCTACTGTACCTACCATAGCTACCACAGCTACTATACCTACCACAGCTACTGTACCTACTACAGCTACTGTACCTACCATAGCTACCACAGCTACTATACCTACCACAGCTACTGTACCTACCACAGCTATTGTACCTACCATAGCTACCACAGGTATTATACCTACCACAGCTACTGTACCTACCATAGCTACCACAGCTACTATACCTACCACAGCTACTGTACCTACTACAGCTACTGTACCTACCATAGCTACCACAGCTACTATACCTGCCACAGCTACGATAGCTATCACAACTACCATAGCTCAGCTTTTTTAACTTTGGAGACTAGAAGAGACTGGGAAGAGTAGAACAGACTGGGAGAGAGTGAGAGATTGAATGTGTGTGGCTGGTTCCTACAGAATCTCTTCTGTCGGTTTAGGCAATTGGACGACGTGCCTCTCAAAGCGCTGAAGTTGCTGTCCCAGTCCACTGACTCCCTGAACAAAGGCAACCGGGTGAACGAGTCCACGGAGTCACTCACAGACGAAGGTCAGTCGCCTCTCTGAGGTGAAACAGACACCTTGTTGTACTGATCTGAGAACAGCAGTGTAACGGCACCGTGTGACAGGACAGTGTGACAGGACAGTGTGCCATGGCGGTGCGCAACAAGCTCGCCTGTCATGCAGACCCGTGGCACTACGGAGTCTGCCACCGTATGCTGAGTCCCTCTGCTCCACACTGCCCCCTACAGGCACAGAGATGTTGGACAGCCAACTCCTGGGTGAGTTTGAGACAGATGTCAAGGAGCTGGAGGCAGACTCATGGACCTTCACCGTCAATAAGAAATTCCTGAAACAGCTGGAGAAGGACGAGATCAAAAGGCAGGACGTCATCTACGGTAAGACGGAGAGCCCAAAAGCACTGACTGTTTCGGGATGAAATCTCCATCTGGTTCATGCAGGTTGCTTTAAGCACACTCACCATGGAGATGTGTCACCAGACTTGTTATTTTTTTGTTTCTCACTCTCTTCCTCCCTCACATCCTCTTCCTCCCTTTCTCTCTCTCTCTCTTCTGTTGCTCCGCCCTCTCTGCCCCAGAGCTGATTCAGACTGAGATGCACCACATACGAACCCTGCATATCATGGCTGACGTATACAGTAAGGGTCTGCAGAAGGAGGTCCAGCTGGAGCCGCACACCGTGGAGATGATGTTCCCCATGCTGAACGAGCTGCTGGAACTGCACACACAGTTCTTCACACACCTGGTGGAGCGTAAGAAGGAGGCACGCATCCAGAACCCGGATGAGGGCGGATTCGTCATCTGCCGGATCGGAGACGTCCTTCTGGCTCAGGTGCGTCTCCTCGCCACACACGCCAGAGCTCCTGGGAGAGACCAGCACGGCTCTGATGTCTCTGTGGATATGAGCACCTGTACCCATCTGCTGTAAATGAGCTGCTGATGTTGAGCTGATCGTCCAGACGCCGGTGTAGAGCTGGGGGTCCTGCAGGACTGTCCTGTCAGAGTAGAGCTGGGGGTCCTGCAGGACTGTCCTGTCAGAGTAGAGCTGGGGGTCCTGCAGGACTGTCCTGCTGGTGTGGAGCTGGGGTCCTGCAGGACTGTCCTGCCTTACCGGTGATGACGAGCCTTTTGGGGGTCCTGCAGGACTGTCCTGCTGGTGTGGAGCTGGGGGTCATGCAGGACTGTCCTGCCGGTGTAGAGCTGGGGGTCCTGCAGGACTGTCCTGCCTGGGTCCTGCAGGACTGTCCTGCCTGCAGGACTGTCCTGTAGAGCTGGGGGTCATGCAGGACTGTCCTGCCGGTGTAGAGCTGGGGGTCCTGCAGGACTGTCCTGCCGGTGGGGGTCCTGCAGGAGCTAGAGGGGGTCCTGCAGGACTGTCCTGCTGGTGGGGGTGCAGGAGCTGGGGGTCCTGCAGGACTGTCCTGCTGGTGTGGAGCTGGGGGTCATGCAGGACTGTCCTGCCGGTGTAGAGCTGGGGGTCCTGCAGGACTGTCCTGCCTACACTTGGCAAAAGGTGTTAGTGAGTCTCACTATCCTCTCAGACTAGACAGTAAAGAGTCTTAATATGCCAAGGCATTATAGTGTTTAGTTGGCCTTTGTGTGTAGGGTGTGTGTGAGTGTGTCTCTCACCGTGTGTGTGTGTGTGTGTGTTTCAGGTGACGGGCTCCAATGCTGAGACAATGAAGAAAATATATGGGAAGTTCTGCAGTCGGCATAATGAAGCTGTAAACCTCTACAAGGAGCTACATACCAAAGACAAACGCTTTCAGGCCTTCATTAAGGTAACACACACAAGCTTTACCCACAAGCATGTATTATTTTAATCATTTTGGGGTTTTTTTGTGTGTGTTTTTTCTCACCATTGTTTCATACTTCTGTGTGTGTGTGTGTGTATGTTGGGGTTTTGCAGAAGAAGATGAGTAGCAGTGTTGTGCGGAGGCTCAGTATTCCTGAGTGTATCCTGCTGGTGACGCAGCGTCTTACCAAATACCCCGTCCTGCTACAGAGAATCTTGCAGCACACCCGGGGTAGGAGCCTGCTTCCTGCCCCCTCGCCCCCCACACCTACCCCTGACCACACACATCCCAACATCCACCTGCTACCAGATCCAGTGCTCAGCTACAAGCCTCCAGAGTTCAGCCATTAAAACACGACTAAAGACTTCAGTGCAGTACTCAGTAAACAATGTATAATAATAATGTTTCCTCCTTGATTAAATGCAATCAAACGACCGCATGGTGTGTCACCTCCTCCTTGACTCCCACCTCTCCACTTCCCCTCGTCCCTGTCCTCCTGTCCTTCAGACCCAGAGGAGGAGCAGGCCGATGTCACCCAGGCTCTGAGACAGGTAAAGGAGGTGATAGCCGCCGTGGACACTAAGGTTAGCGAGTACGAGAAGAGGAGGCGTCTGAAGGAGGTGCACAGCCGCACCGACAGCAAGTCTATCATGAGGATGAAGAGTGGGCAGATGTTCGCCAGGGAGGACCTCCTCAGGGGGCGGAGACTGCTGCACGACGGCCCCCTGCAGCTGAAGAACGCAGCCGGACGCCTCAAAGGTGGGAGGGGTGGGACCACGCGTTGCCACGGGTTACTGAACAGTATTAAAAATACAGTACTAAACAGTAACTGAAATAATATCCAGTTTTCACTGTTGTTTTATTGATTTTCCTTAATTTGAATATTAAATAGTAAATTAATTTGAATATTAATAGTAAATTAGAGAATGTTTTAAGGAAATAACACTTAATGGAACATTTGAGGAGTCAAGAATGAGCTGTGCAATTGCTTAGTCAAGATATATACGATTCATTACCCACACACACGTGTGTGCGGCCTCACTGAGCTGCTGTGGTGTGTGTGCAGATGTGCAGGCTTTGCTGCTGTCCGACGTGTTCGTCTTCCTGCAGGAGAAAGATCAGAAATACGTGTTTGCTTCACTGGTACGTTCCACACCCCCAACCAGCAACTCCCAACACCCACCCCAAACTGACACCCACCCTTAACTGACACCCACCCCAAACTGACACCCACCCCAAACTGACAGCCACCCCAATCTGACACCAAGACCACTTGCACACTGAGCTAAATAAATACTGGTAATGGAGAGACAGATGTCAAGTGTCTAGAGTGCCTCCAAATAGCTGTGTTTTGTTTTGACTATTTTTGATATATTTCTGAATATTTTACATATTTATGAATATTTAGCAATTTATGTCATTACGCCCGCCCCCTGCAGGACCAGCGGTCCACAGTCATCTCCCTCCAGAAGCTGATCGTGAGAGAGGTGGCCAATGAGGAGAAGGGTCTGTTTCTCATCTCGGCCGGGACAGAGCAGCCGGAGATGGTGGAGGTCCACGCCAGCTCCAGAGAGGAGAGGAACACCTGGATACAGCTGATCCAGGATGCCACGCACTGCATGTGAGCTCCACCCGCCTGATGGAGGAGAAGGCCAGTGGGAAGGCCAAACACCACACGGCCACACACAGACACTCACACACACAGATCTGTCTCCTACAAGCGGACTCCTTACATTTATTAGTGTTGCCGTGAGACACCGTCTTCACGAGCACCTTGCCTACCAGAAGATGACACAACCCAAGTCCAAAGAAGAAGCTGTTCACACATGCATTTCCATGGGGCTGTTGCTGGGTATGATGCTGAACAGGAAGTGTGTGTGGGAGGGTGGTGTGTGTGTTGCATGTAAAGAGTGTGTTCTCACAAAAGTGTATTCTCGTTACCTCTGACATTTCTACAGGGAGGAGGAGGAGGATGAAGGAATTCCAAGTGAAAATGAAGAAGATAAACGAGCCCAGGAGAGCAGAGTTAAGGAGATGAGAGGTGACTCCCGCAGCACTCACTTCACCACACCCTGGATTAGAAAGGCCCTCGCTTCACCACACCCTGGATTAGAAAAGCCCTCGCTTCACCATACCCTAGATTAGAAAGGCCCTCGCTTCACCATACCCTAGATTAGAAAGGCCCTCGCTTCACCACACCCTGGATTAGAAAAGCCCTCGCTTCACCATACCCTAGATTAGAAAGGCCCTCGCTTCACCATACCCTAGATTAGAAAGGCCCTCGCTTCACCACACCCTGGATTAGAAAGGCCCTCGCTTCACCACACCCTGGATTAGAAAAGCCCTCGCTTCACCACACCCTGGATTAGAAAGGCCCTCGCTTCACCACACCCTGGATTAGAAAGGCCCTCGCTTCACCACACCCTGGATTAGAAAAGCCCTCGCTTCACCATACCCTAGATTAGAAAGGCTTCACCATACCCTAGATTAGAAAGGCCCTCACCACCACCCTGGATTAGAAAAGCCCTCGCTTCACCATACCCTAGATTAGAAAGGCCCTCGCTTCACCATACCCTAGATTAGAAAGGCCCTCGCTTCACCACACCCTGGATTAGAAAGGCCCTCGCTTCACCACACCCTGGATTAGAAAAGCCCTCGCTTCACCACACCCTGGATTAGAAAGGCCCTCGCTTCACCACACCCTGGATTAGAAAAGCCCTCGCTTCACCACACCCTGGATTAGAAAGGCCCTCGCTTCACCACACCCTGGATTAGAAAGGCCCTCGCTTCACCACACCCTGGATTAGAAAGGCCCTCGCTTCACCACACCCTGGATTAGAAAGGGCTTTTAGCACCACACCGTGGATTAGAAAGGCCTTTTACCACCACACCCTGGATTAGAAAGGGCTTTTACCACCACACCCTGGATTAGAAAGGGCTTTTACCACCACACCCTGGATTAGAAAGGGCTTTAAACACCTCACCATGGATTAGAAAGGGCTTTTAACAAGACGTGAATGGGAAGCACTCCTTCATACCGCACACTCACTGCAAACATACTGCACACTCTCACTGGCCCTTTTATTCAACATTTATAAAAGCTTGTATATAATGGTGCTTTCAGTCATTGTTAGAGCTAGTCTGTCTTTGAAAACATACAGAGATACAAATATTTGCTGTATTTTTAATTAGTAACATAAATAACATAATGAAACTAAAAGTATGTGCCACTGATCTGTTCTTAGATCAGCTGCAGAGGAAGGATGAGCAGATTGTAGCCTTGTTGGAGGACAAGGTGCGACTGTTCCGGGACCTGTGCGACTGTCCTGCTCCTGATGACTCCGCCCTCCAGTGCAGGATGCTTTTCAGGGCCACGCCCGATGATGTCACAAAAGGCGAACAAGTAATGAAAGATTCTTTAAAGGAAGGTGAGAAAAAGGATAAACAAATTATGTGAGGGGTGTGTGGGTCTTTGGGGGGGGGTCTTTGGGGGGGTGGGTGTGGGCCTTTATAGATGTGTTTGCTTGTCTTTGGGTGTATGTGTACATACTTTGTGTGGGTTTGTGTTTTATGCATTAATCTATCTGAAAAATTATTATTATTATTAGTTTTACTGTTGGTATTATCATTATTATTATTATTATTATTATCATTAATATTATATATTGTATATATTGTTACATTATTATTATTATAGATAATAAAAGTACCTTTATTTCTGTATGTGTCGTGTGTGTGTGTGTGTGTGTGTGTGTGTGTGCGCCTGCAGTGGGGGTGCTGCAGGAGCTGGTGAGTGGGATGCTGGGTACCCAGCAGATGTGTGTGGGGCAGGAAGGCTCAGGCGGGGGTGCAGGACCACCGGGTTTACCCCGCAGGGCAGAGACCTTCGCAGGATTCGACAGTCACCAAATGAACATCTCCAAGAGTAAGGCTGTATCAGTGTATGTGTGTGTCTGAGTGTGTGTCTGTGTGTGACTAGCTAACCGCTCTCTTTGATCTTCACAGATGGAGAGGAAGCAGATGATTCAGCTGACCTAAGGAGAACTGAGTCAGATAGTGTTCTGAAAAAGGTGTGTGTGCGTGTCATAAACCATGTCTCGGGCTTGGTTAGCCCTGTGCTGGAGATGATGTCAAACACAAACACTCCCAGAGTGCACCTGGAGTATCAGCAGCCTGTTGTGGAATGTCGGAGGTGTATGGGTGACCTGATGACCTGTGTTTGGAGCACACGCGGGCTGAGTCATAGATAAGGAGGGGATAATGGCTGCTTTATGGGGCTGTAATTGAGTGTCTCTTCCACAGGGGGGCAGTGCTAACCTACTCCTGCTCAAGCGCAACAGAGAGGTAGTTGGAAGCTTTATTTTGAGTGTGTGTGTGACTCACAGATGAGATTAAAGTTGATTAAACATTAATCTCATGGCCAACGATGCCAACATTACCTGGTCACTCAAATTAAATACCTCATTTACAGAGCGTTCTCTCTCTCTCTCTCTCTCTCTCAACAGCAGGTTCTTCAGAGTGTCACTCGTCTTCACGATCTGCTGAGCACATTACAGGTAAATCAGCCCTCCCTCCACATTCTCTCTGTCTTTCTGTCTCTCTACTTATCCGTTTCTATACCTTTTTCCTTCATGACCACACACACACACACACACACACACACACACACACACACACACAGGCTGTGGTGGTCCAGCAGGACTCCTTCATCGAGGAGCAGCGACAGACTCCGAGTGAGCGAGCGCAGCCGTCCTCCCGCCACGCCTCCGTCTCCTCCGCCTCCTCCTCGTCCTCCTCCTGCTCCTCGCGGCCCAGTTCGCTGATCGAGCAGGAGAAGCAGCGCTGTGTGGAGCGGCAGCGGCAGGAGGTGGCGGCCCTGCAGAGGCAGCGCGCCGCCCACAGCCAGGAGCAGCGGCGCAAGGAGAGCGAGTGGGCGGAGCGCGAGAGGGAGCTGGCGCACAGGGAGGCCCGCCTCCACGCCCTGGAGGACGACACGCTCAGGAGGCGCACAGAGATGGAGGAGGAGCTGCAGGACCTCCGCAGTAGGAAGGAGGAGTACCAGAGAGACCTGGCCAGGCTGAGGGACAGCCAGAGGAGGCTGGAGAGAGACAGGGAGCAGCTGCACACACACACCCAGGCTGCAGAGGTGAGGGGCACACACACACACACACACACCCAGGCTGCAGAGGTGAGGGGCACACACACACACACACACACCCAGGCACACCCAGTGAGGTGACACACACACACACACACACACACACACACACACACACACACACACACACACACACACACACACACACACACACACACACACACACACACACACACACACACACACACACACACACACACCCAGGCTGCAGAGGTGAGGGGCGCACACACACACACACACACACACACACACACACACACACACACACACCCAGGCTGCAGAGGTGAGGCACACACACACACACACACACACACACACACACACAACACACACCCAGGCTGCAGAAGTGAGGGGCGCACACACACACACACACACACACACACACACACACACCCAGGCTGCAGGGGTGAGGGGCACACACACACACACACACACCACACCACACACACACACAGGCTGCAGAGGTGAGGGACACACACACACGCGCGCGCGCGCACACACACACACACACACCACACACACAGCCTGCAGAGATGAGGGAGACACACACAACCAGAGGTGAAGTTTATTAAACACTTGCACATGGCCAGAGTCCCGACCAGAGTCCCATACAGAGACCCAACACAACTGCTGTGGAGTGATCATAACCCAGCAGCCAAGTGCATATTTCTTTAGGAACATTTTGATCTTGAACCTTAATCCACCTTCATCCTCCAAACGGCCCTGCGGTGCTGGTGAGTCCGACATTGTGTGCGTGGTCATTTGGTCTGACGCTGTAGTCCGACATGTCCATTGCTGGGTGGTGCTAGGGGGTTGTTTCTATGGTGACAGTGGTGGGGCGCATGGCTGAAGGAATGTCTTCTTGAAGGGGGGCGGTTGGCGTGTCTCATTCTTAATCACCCTGCTCCACCCCAGGAGCAGTTAGAGTGGAGGCACCGCAACCCCTCCAACACCTCCATCACCTCCATCCACTCCACCGTCTCTGAAGATTCGCTGAGGTTGGTAGCGGAGCCCACGGAGCCCGTCGAGCTGTCGTCCTCGCCCGCCACTGCCCGGGACCTGCTGTCCCGCATGGACTCCAAGCGCAAGGCCAAGACCCTGAACCCCTTCACTTCCAGCTCCAGCCACAAGGGCGGCGGTGCTGAGCTGCAGGGCCCCAGCCGCCTGCTCCAGCTGACCAAGCCCAAGGACAAGAAGGAGAAGAAGAAGAAGAAGGGAAAAGGGCAGCAGAGCCACACAGGTGCGCGCACACACACACACCTACACGCAAACACACACACCTACACACACACACATACGCACACACACAATCACACTCTCACACACACGTGTGCGTGTACACATATTCACAGTTTTACACAAACATACACTTTCTAGGAAGAGAAACTGGTAGATGCAGAAACATGTTTCAACATTAAACACACCGGCCTAGTGAAGTTCCCAGAGTGGAGATCAGTTCTTTTTCTTTGAAATTCCTCATTTTCATTGCTGCCATAGCAACAACAGGCAGCACAAACAAATATGTCATGAATGTGATGTCTGTTAGTGTTGGTGATAAATGACAAATCCTTCATTCTTATGGTGTTGATAAAATGATCAGTAAATCTTCTTTTGGTTTCTCCAATGTAAAATTGGTTACTCTGTGTTGCCGTGTGTGTGTGTGTGTCTCTTAGTAGAAGGACAGGCCGTGGTGATGTCAGATGAGTCCATAGACGGTCAGGTGTTCTGCTGACTCCACCTGCCGGTTCCTCCACCTTCAACCACACCCAGATGGTGGAGCCTTTGCGTTCTGCCTGTGTATTTCTGCTGGAGTCCAAATGTCCCTCCTCTGTACCCGTACCTATGCACAGTGGGACTGGAGGTGTGGACAGGAAGTGAAACCCAGCACTTCCTCTCAGCACTGAGCATCATACTGCACACTGTTTTTGCTCTTTCCTTCTTGAATGTGCACACACAGACAAATGTCCGCACACAGACACACACTCAGACACACACACATGCACACACCCACACCAGCACTCACTTGGGAAATTTAGCGTGTGATTTCTAGCTTGGCTTTCTGAGGACTGGTGTGAATGTCGGACCACCCTGGACAACTGTGACCTTGTCTGACTCCTTTATTAAAGAGACAGTGTAGAACAGGATCCTTGTAACAGCCGGAAGGTTCAGACAAGTACAAGACGAGGTCTTCCAGACCACTAGGGGCAGCACACTCCAGGACATTTGACCAATGCTGAGCGGACCCGATTACTAATGGAGGTGTGATCCAGTGGCTCTGCTCTGGGCGTGTGTGCAGGGTGGAGGAGATCTACTGTAGGAGGACAAACCCACAGAGACTGGACACAGACTACAGACAGAAGGGAAGGAATGTTTAACCATTTGGCAGGAAACATGGTGTGAAGAGTATTGGACTGGTCTAACTGGGTGGAATCATTTTAATTTAATTAATCTCCCTGTTTTTAATCACAATGACCGAGTAGGAGCCTGACAAATAAATTACATTGAAAAGACGTTTTCATAGCAGAGACATTGCTATAGCAGAGACGTTGCTATAGCAGAGACGTTGCTATAGCAGAGACGTTGCTATAGCAGAGACGTTGCTATAGCAGAGACGTTGCTGTTATAGCAGAGACGTTGCTGTTATAGCAGAGATGTTGCTGTTATAGCAGAGACGTTGCTATAGCAGAGACATTTTCATAGCAGGGACGTTTTCATAACAGCAGTAAACTCTTTTCTTACTTTCTCATTCTTTGTAGTCCCATAAAAAAAGTTTTTGTTTTTTAGCACTTTATAAAGCATGATTTAGATAAAACACACACCACCACCTCCGGTGTGTCCGGATAGACAATCCGAGCGCGATGGCCCCCAGAGCCAGGGCTGAGCAGGAAGACCCTTCGTTTGAAAACCTTTACCAAATGAATGTTGTGTATATATTTTTTATCCAAACAAAAAGCTACCAGAATACTGATCACTGTCACTGCAGTGACAGTATTATGTAAATCAGATGATTTAAATATTTAATGGCATAGATGAGGGAAGTGAGGATTTCAGGTAATGGTTGATGATCATTTGCCAAGCAAGAACTTAACTGTCCAATCTAACCCAGACAACACGCCCAGTTCTGATTGGCAAAAAAGATTTTAACATATGACATGTGTGCGCGCATGAGTGTGCGTGTGTGTGTGTGTGTGTGTGTGAGAAAGAGGTGGGGGGGGATATGGATTGGTGATGAAGAGCACGTCTGCAGGCCAGGCGTATCAGGTCCTCAGAGAGATTAGCCTGCCACTGAAAGAAGGCCTACTCCAGATCCCGAGACCTTCTCCAGATCCCGAGACCTACTCCAGATCCTGAAAGGATCCACTGAGCCTCTCCAAGCTTTACTGGATGGCACTAATAACGGTTGCATTTCACAGTAGACATGCAGAAGTGCCCTGGCCACCAGGGGGCGCTGTGGTACTTTGCATACATCCCGACGCATCACCGTGCCGGCCTCAGGAGGGAAGATGTCTTCAATAGTGTGTGTGTGTGTGTGTGTGACAGGGCTGTGGCCCACATGCCTTTCCGTGGTCGTAGGGGAAGATGATCGCAGTTCTGCTTAACGCCAACTCCTGTGTGACACGCCCTCGTGATACAATTCACCTCACAACACAAGTCATCTTTGGTCGTGTTCAGCATCTCACCAAATGATCCCTTCAGGGAATACAGGAGAATAGCAGGATTTCATTAATGTAGTATTAATATGTCATTAATATTATTAACATTAACAATCACAAGTGCGCACAGACTAGTGAAGTTGTGATTTGGTTTTGGAGGCGTGGCTGTTCGTTGGGGACTTCCTGGACTGTTCGTTGGGGCTGTGACCCAGCACGCACACCTCTGGCATGGGTTTGGAAACAAAGGACTTCTCCTGATGGTACCTACTGTTCTAATTTCATTTTGAAATTTGTGTAAAGAAGGGCAATTTTGTAAATATCTGTACAAACCTGTAAGGGTTTTTTTTTTTTTTTTTTGGTGTTTTGATTCAGGCTTTTTTATAACCGGCTCTATTTATCAGCGTTTCAGGATATTAAAAAAATCTGAATAAATGCCTATTACTGAACTTGTGGGTGTGTGTGTGGCATGTTTTGGTATCTGTGGTCTACATGGGAGATCTCACTCCGACAGGAACACTCCTGTATGGACATCAGCTTACTGGGCTCCGCACAGTGTCTGTAGGTGCATATGGAGATGTGTGTGCATGAGTCTGTGTGTGTGTTGCATACATGTGTATGTGCATGTGTGTATGAACCCAAACCAGAGCACCAGATCCTCCACCTCTACAGCTTCCCACTAGCCCTCTGGCCCTTAGGTTGGTACCACAGCGCCCTCTACAGGCTCCCTGAGGAACGCAGGAGCTCAGAGGTAAGAGCATGAGGGTGCACACACACACACACACACCCTCGTGTTCTCATAGGGTTTGCTGGGTAGTGATGGCCCGTCCTCTGGTCGTGTGTGTCTTAAACACGAGTGTGACCTCCAGCCTGGTGCCTGCACACGCTCACCTGCTCATCCCTGCACGCTGTGCTGATCCCTGCGCCAGCACCTCATTGGTCTGTTTGTGATCCTGCCCCACACACCCCCTGATGGGGATCTCTCACTGTGACCTCTGCTGGGTAAGGTTGCCAGATCCCTCTGGCTACTCCGCGTGTTAGTAGGAACGCTCGTTTGGGGTCTTGATGTGCAGGTACGAGATCTGGCTGTGAATAACAATGCTGCAGCACACAGCCACAGCACAGTCACAGCACACAGCCACAGCACAGTCTCAGCACACAGCACACAGCCACAGCACAGTCTCAGCACACAGTCTCAGCACACAGTCACAGCACAGTCTCAGCACACAGTCACAGCACACAGTCTCACAGCACACAGTCTCAGCACACAGCCACAGCACACAGTCTCAGCACACAGCACACAGTCACAGCACACAGTCTCAGCACACAGCACACAGTCACAGCACAGTCTCAGCACACAGCACACAGTCACAGCACACAGTCTCAGCACACAGCACACAGCCACAGCACAGTCTCAGCACACAGCCTCAGCACACAGCACACAGTCACAGCACACAGTCTCAGCACACAGCACACAGCACACAGCACACAGCCTCAGCACACAGTCTCAGCACACAGCACACAGCCTCAGCACACAGCACACACACAGCACACAGCCTCAGCACACAGCACACAGCCACAGCACAGTCTCAGCACACAGCACACAGTCTCAGCACACAGCACACAGTCACAGCACACAGCCTCAGCACACAGCCCACAGCACCAGTTTTTCACTAGAGATCTTTCTTGCTCACTTTTTCACTCTCCTGTATCTTATCTCTGTTGAACTCCTGCCTGGACTCCTGGACTGTTGTCTGTGTCCATTTCTCTCTGTTTGTCTCTCTCTCTGTCTGAACCATGACCAGTTACTTAATAACAGAGTACCTGTAAAGGTTTGCATGCAGAGGGGGGGGACCTGATCTGTGTGTGTTGTGCGTTCAGTGTGTGTGGCTGTTATCTGAGTGCGCAGGAGGAGTGTGAAGTGTGCTAGTTCAGTGCACTCCGCTGCTCTCCTAGATGGACACCTGTGGAGGAAGGTTGTCGTCCACACTCATCCACTGCTTCTTCTGTCCTGCCTGTTGGTGGCGTCTAGCTGGTGTGGCCCTGATCAGGGTCCTCTGCACCTACCACACCCTCCCTACACAAGCTGCCAACGTCTTTGCCCCCACCTCTCTCCCTCTCTTTCTTTCTCCCTCTCCCTCTCCCTCTCCCTCACCCTCCTCCCCCCCCCTCTCTCCCTCTCTCCTTCTCCCTCCCTCTCTCCCTCTCTCCCTCTCCCTCCCCCTCCTCCCTCCCCCTCTCTCTCACTCTTGAGTGCTTGCTTTGCCTGTGTGTTTTTTAGCCTCTATTTGAAACACTCTGTCATTTTCCATCATGGCTTTTCTCTGGTGTTCTTTTCTCTCACACTCTCTCTCTCCCTCTCTCTCCCTCTCCTTCTCTCTCTCTGTCCGTCTCTCTCTCTCTGTCTCTCTCTCTCTCATATTGATCCTGTGTAGCTGGTTTGCTGCGTAAGCAGCTATTTCTGCTCTGTTTTCAGTACTCCTGAATCACATCATTAGGGGCTCCAGATCAGAACAGAGAAGGAGGATCCCCCCAAACACACACACACACACACACACACACACACACACACACCACTTCCCCCATAAATCCTGGACAGTCATTTTTTTCCTGGTTCGTTCTTTCTGAACCAATGCTGGAAAAATGAGCTCACAGCTCTGCAACAGGACACTTCAACATCAGGATGAAGAATGAGTGTGTGTGCAGGTGATCTCCCTTACACGGTGTGTGTGTGTGTGTGTGTGTGTGTGTGTAAAGCACCATACCCCAAACAGCATGTACCTCTTTGTCTTGATGCTCAGAACTCTGTGGTGTCATCCAGCTGTTTACTGTAAATAAGATGATGCTCCAGTCTTACCAGTGTAACCAGCCCTGCTGGGGCCAGTCTTACCAGTGTAACCATCCCAGCTGGGGCCAGTCTTACCAGTGTAACCAGCCCTGCTGGGGCCGGTCTTACCAGTGTAACCAGCCCTGCTGGGGCCAGTCTTACCAGTGTAACCAGCCCTGCTGGGGCCAGTCTTACCAGTGTAACCAGCCCTGCTGGGGCCAGTCTTACCAGTGTAACCAGCCCTGCTGGGGCCGGTCTTACCAGTGTAACCAGCCCTGCTGGGGCCAGTCTTACCAGTGTAACCAGCCCTGCTGGGGCCAGTCTTACCAGTGTAACCAGCCCTGCTGTGGCCAGTCTTACCAGTGTAACCAGCCCTGCTGGGGCCGGTCTTACCAGTGTAACCAGCCCTGCTGGGGCCAGTCCTACCAGTGTAACCAGCCCTGCTGGGGCCAGTCTTACAAGTGTAACCAGCCCTGCTGGGGCCGGTCTTACCAGTGTAACCAGCCCTGCTGGGGCTACTCCAGTCTTCTGTCCTGTGGAAGCGATGGTGCACTCAACCTCTCACACCACCAGCACACACACACCACTGTGCTTTCAGGACTTGGATTAAATCCAGTTTTGGGTTAAATCAATCGGTCGGTAGGGAGGTTCCTGTTGAACAGAATTTTAATTCTGAACTGTTCAGGTGGTGTCTGGACTGAGGTGTGCAGTGTGAGGTGCGTGTGTTGTGCAGTGTGAGGTGTGTGTCGTGCAGTAAGTCACACCCGTAGAGCAGCGGTGGTGTCCAGTGTCTCGTCTGGTTCCTGACGCTAGGGAGCGCAGGTCTGTAATATAAACCCTTCCTTCCTGCTGGGTAGGTCTCCACGGTTACTTAGCAACTGAAGGTGTCTGCTAAGGAAAGACTCACAGGCCACAAAAAGGACTGAAGAATGTGTGTCTTTACCCACAAACCCCCACATTTGTCTTTACCCAGAATCCTCCACCATGCTACGTAATCATGGAGAAGGACCTCTGCTGTGTTGCTACAGTACAGTGGCTTCCCATGCTGATCCTCCAATGGGCACAGAGCATCAGGACTGGACCACATCGCCGTGTAAGAGGACCAGCTAGACTGATGAATCGTGTGGATGGCCAGGTGTGTGTGACGCTCCCTTGGGGGACTTATGGGAAGAAGTCTAGCCGGTTGAAGCAGTGTGGAGCTCTGGGTGAAGTTCTGCTGGGAAACACTGGGGCGGAGCATTCCTGTGACTGACAGGTGTCATCCACCTACACGCTGCTTCACCCGTCATGGCAAGAGTCCCGCCTGATGGCACTGGTCTCTCGGGATCATGCACAAATGGTGGTAATGACGCCCGAAGTCTGCTGTAGTATCAGCTGATGCCTCAGAGTGGCCTGCTGACGGTACCTATGGGTGGGGGTGGACAGGTGTTGAGGGGTATCTGGAGGAGCAGGTGGGCAGTACAGTACAGGTGGGCGTCAGGAGAGAGAGCACGGTGACCCGGCCGACAGGAGGCCCCGCCCATCACTGACTGGAAGAGAAGGCGGGGTGACAGGTTTAGACCAATCAGAGAGCTCTTTGCAGGTGTTGTCTTTGGGTGACCTTTGGGTGGATGATGAGACTCTGACCTGACCAGGGTGGAGATGAAGAGCTACACCTTCGGATAGCATCCTGTCACATGATAGCACAATGCCTTATGGGTAAAGAGGCATGTGCATGGCTGTAGGCTTTGACCTGGAAACCAAAGTGGAGTCTGTGACACTGTGTGTGTGTGTGTGTGAGCTATGTCCAATCCAGCTGAAGCTGCTGACCTTTTCTGAACCACCAGAGACCTTTATAATGTAATTATCTACTGGGTTATTCTCCCTGTGGAATCTCTCTCTCTCTCTCTGAATATCTGTATCACATATAATGGAAGGCTGTCCCTTTCACAGCTGCATCATGTCCTATTAAGATCAGGATGAGGTGAATCAATGAGTATTTATTTAAGATAAGTCCCTCATCTCAGATTACGGCTCGGATAATCCCCTTATTAATCGTATTCACTAGGACATGGAGGACAGAGTCAGACTGCGGACAGTCCCAGCTGAACACGGGTGACTCCGCTTATCTGAGGGTGGAGAGGGAGGGAGGTGGAGTGTGATGGATGCTCTCACTGGAGGAGTTGGGGATATGCTTTAGTGAGTAATTAAGCAGCCTAATGGGCTGTAGCTAATGAATATGTGACTTCATTCTGGAGAGCTCTTCCCCCAGTGCCCCTGGGGCCTTGCGCACGACTCCCTGTCTCTCCCGGTCTCTCCCTGTCTCTCTCAGTCTCTCCCTGTCTCTGTCTGTCTGCTCCAGGTGGAGGTGGTGTGTGAAGTCTCAGCTCCACCCTCACATCAGCAGCCGTGCAGAGCCACACACACTTGTGATGTAGGACACACTGCTCCCCTCACCACACACCAATAAACACATAGATGAGCAGGTTCAGAGGCCCATGGCTTTGGTCTGTGTGCAGGGTGTCCCTGTGTGGGAGAGGAGCAGCTCGTCTGCTCCACATTCTCCACTGCCTCCCTGTCATTTAGGAGCAGCATCCCGACACCCTACACCCAGCACCCTACACCCTACAGCACTGCTGAACTGGGAGAACCACTCCAGCGCATGCATGTTCCACCTTTAGTTTCATTTTCCTTCACAAGTGTCAAATTCAGTCTACTCTCCCTCTCTCTCCCTCCCTCTCTCCATCCCTCCCTGTTCCGCCCACTCCATCTGTCTCTCTTCTCCGTCTCTTCCCCTCTTCTTTTCTCTGTCACTTTTGCCCTTCTTGTAGAATCATTTATCTTCCTCTTCTTTCTCCATATCTTTGTTTTCTCTCCTCTTTCTGCCCTTCTCCCCCTCCCTATCCCTCCCCCTCTCTCTGACCGTCTCCCCTAAGGCCCTGCGCATACAGGAGGGCCTGGATGGTAAGTGAAGGGTTAAACCTTATTCCGCTGAGCTCTGGACTGTGATATACTTCTCGGGGGTGTCTGGCACCAGTCACTATGTTCCCCGTGTTCACCTGTGCTCTCCTGTACTCACCTGTGCTCTCCTGTACTCACCTGTTTTCCCCGTGTTCTCCTGTGTTCCTTCATACCTGCCTAGACACACGACTGACCTACGTGTCATGGACGGGGGCTGTGGGGTCAAAGGTCATCCCCTTTGACATCTTTGTGTAGTTATAGAAGCCACTTTCACTTCATCTCACTCCCTTTCCTTTCCTTTCTCTCCCTCCCTCTCCCTTTCTCTCTCCTCTTTGTCTCCTTTCTTCCCTCTCTCTCCTTTCCCCTCCTCTTTCACTGTGGGTGTTTCTCCACACAGGTGTCCAGCTGCAGGGTCCACGCTAATTCGTTCTCTGTGATTACATCAGTCAAATGCAGCGTCAGACTTCAGTTCCATTACTGCATCACTAATCTGGTTAGGACGCTGATGTGCATTTTCACCAAGCAGCCCAGTTTGACTCTTTTTACAACAGGTCTGGCCAGCAATGTGGTCCCTGCTGAAGGACTGCTGGAACTATAGACAGTCAGCTACAGGCCAGGCCAATGTTGAGTGTGTTCACACTGTACACACATGCTCTGCTGATGTGGGGAGTGTTCACACTGTACACACGTTCTGCTGATGTTGAGTGTGCACACTGTACACTCTCATGTTCTGCTGATGTGGGGAGTGTTCACACTGTACACACGTAACTTTAGCGTCTGCATTATGAATGTTAACTTCAGTGTACTTGATATCATTTTATGCTCAGTGAGATTACATATAGAGGAAGTATTCTAGATCAGTATTTTGAAATTATGTAGAGAGGCAATATTCTAGATTAGAATTTTGGGATTATGTAGGGAGGCAGTATTCAAAATCAGTAATTAAATCATTGGTCTGTCCTCCAGAGGTTCGTTTGGCTGTACTCGGGTCTGGGCACGTTTACCTGAATAGACATTGTGCTGAGTTGGTCTATGCTTGGCTCTTTATCAGTAAAGCCAGACTGCACATGCTGTCCCTGCTCCTCCAACCTCTGCGGCTTCTGCATTTAAAGTGTGGAGGAGCGAGTGTGTCCACCTTTTGGGTCTGGTGGAGGTCATCACCCACTGATGCTATCTGTTCATCATGTGATTACCCATGCAGGAGTACGCAGCCTGGGATCTGACCTCCATCTCTCGGTTCACACCACCACCACCACCGCCAGTGTTTCACCTGACCTGGCAGACGAGCAGTCACATGACCCGTCAGACGAGCAGTCACGTGACCCCATCACCTGACCCGTCAGATTCAGGGGCTTTGCTCTGTGTGTCTTTGGCTAACAGCAGTGTGTGAGTCCTTGACACCTCCACGCTGCTGCTGTCGCCTGGAACAGCATCCAACCTTGACCTGACCCTACAAACCTCACACACACACACGCTCTGCCTGCCGGGCCCGCACACACACACACCACACTCCTTTGCTACAGCTGAATATGCTGTGCAGCAGTGACAGGACTCCGAGTTAGTGAGCGCTGGTAAGAGGTGAGTGATGTCACAGGCAGTAATGCATCACATCCTGATCCCCACTGCACACACATCGGTCCAGACACTGAGATTATTAATCCTGGGTGTTCTCCGTGGGATTTGTGGGGGGTGTGGGGGTCTGTGCAGGGATGTCACTGCTTACACTGACTTATGAGTTCATCTGAATTACAACACTGCTGTCACTGATGAAGCTGTACTAGAGCTGACAATGGGGTATGTGGGGCTGGGTGTATGTGTGTGTGTGTGTGTGCTGTCGCTGATGAAGCTGTCAGTGGTGTGTGTGTGTGTGTGTGTGTTCCTGTATGCTGCTTTGTGTGTTCCGTGTGCTCTTCAAATTTTGCCTGAGGATATTTGTTTTGCTCCACTTCCTGCATGTCATTTCTTCCATGAGGCTTCTCTGTGCAGAGTGCCAGTGATGTGTGTGTCTCCATAAGAGCAGCTAGAGTGTGTGTGTGTGATGAACGCTGGCTGCTGTCTGTCTCTGTTCTGGCTTCCCCTGAGATCAGCTTGGCTTCTTCTGCTAATTTGTTTTTCCTGTTTGACTCCAAAGTCCGTCCCCCTGATGGTCCTGGTTGGGCTAACCTGGTTTGGCACTCACACGGACGCAGGATTTCTGTGGTGTGAACAAGTTAAAGTTCCATCTGAGGGGGGGGGGGGAGTTCAAAGGTGGGTTTGACTTGACAGCTGGACTCTAGCTGTTTTTATTTGCTACCATCTGAAGAAAATTGCAGGCCAGTCTACACACACATACACACACACACATACATACACACACACACACACACAAGAATGCATGCACACAATTTTTAGTACATGGTACAAGCTCGGTTTCTGACCCCATTCCAAGACAAGTACTCAGGATTGTGGGTGCATGACGAAGAGAGTAAACAGCCTTCAAGCCGTCGTCCAGGAGGTGGTTTGTCAGGCCTGTTTTATCTTGTTTCATTTGTTCCTCTGTGTGCCAGCACAGCCCAACACAACCATAATAGGAGTGACTGTACACACACTGTCCTTGGGACAAGCCAAACCCTTCCGGATGGTGTACCTATCTTATTTCTCCTCGTTTTTCTCAGCCCAGCTCAGCAGTCTGATGGCACTCGTCTTAGTAGTGATGCAGGCTGGTTTCATTGCCTGATTCGTTTTGCTGGAGAGCTGGTCTAGGATCAGTTTCCACTCTATATTCTGACTATGGTCAGCATATTGGTGCATTAGTCTGTTAAAGGAAGACTGACCTCCAAACAGCCCTCACACCCTGAGTGGTTAGGAGAGATCACAGATCCAGATATTGAGCTGTGAAAATGTGAGTCAGTGTTGTCTTACAGTTCAGTGAGCATTGGTGCAACTTAGACAAATTCAATTTAGATTCCAATTAAATTTATTACAAGAAAAATGAAATGCTAAAGTACATACTGATGCCGGTATGTACGTTAGCATTTTGTGTTTAAATTAAATTTAATTTAAGTAATAAATTTAACTGAATAAATTCTGACATAAACTGTGATCTTTAAGAACAAGCAGATGAGTAGAGACATTTTGAAAATATAAACCACCTCACGCTGGGACTAACTGAACGGCATCAGGCTACTTTGTTCCTCCATTTGGCAACATCTGAATAATTAAACCAGTTTTTGCAGTTTTTAAATAATCGAAGGAAATATTCCCAGCTGCCGGTGTTGTGCCAAATTCCGACTCCTCGGCAGAATCAGACTCCCCTCGCTTGCACACATATAAAGATGCTACAGATATTATGGAGTATAATTTCGACAGACACTGTGTTGGCACCACCAACATTATACTCCCCTTTTAAAAATAACCCTTGTTGAATGTAGATACATGTGCTTCATATGGAATAGCCTACACATCGAGATAGGTCACAAAAATTAAAAAAATGATGTTAACCACACATTATTGATATTATATCTAATATTATAATAGTTTTGTCCTAACTAGATAATTAGACATAATAAGGGAATATTTGTCAAATATATTATTAAAAAGGAAATACGTCAGGTCAGTAAGATGTCAGTAAGCTGTGTGAGATGTAAGATTGTCAGTAATGAGGAACAAAGTAATACTGAGGCGTCCCATAGTCAGAGGTGAACTTCTGCTCCAGGCCTGGGAATTAAAAATATATGTCAAGTCTTTTCGTAATTCTTAGCATGAAAGGCATTCGATCCCCAATAATGGTACGGTAACCAATCTGGTACATTTTATTTCAAATATTTAACACCCTTGAGTCAGCATGTTTTGATATAGATAATGCTGCATCGTTTGCAGTGATGGATAATTAAAGATTAGCCCTTATTTATGCATAGAAACAACATAAATCGCGAATATCATCTGTAGTGTCTTTATGTGCGTGTAAACGAGGGGAGTCTGATTGTGCCAAGGAGTCGTAATTCGGCACAACACCCGTCAGCAAAGGCGTTATGGCCGTTTACCGGGAGTGCAAGGCTCGTGGAGTTCTCCTGGGTCTGGAGCACCGCTGCACAGGACTGATCTGTGCAAACGTACAGGGGGCAGAGGCACTCTGGCGCTCGGGTATGGCCAGGTAAAAAACAAAAAGCACAACCAATAGTCTGCTTCTTTGCCCTTTGATCAACATGCACTAATGACTTTCTAATTTATTACTCTTCTAATTCTGAATAAGTTCATAACGAGTTTCAAATAACCAACGCTAATTATTTGACCAGGAGCCAGTTTTGGTGGTGCTAAACTAGTACCGGTGACTCAATTGTGACCCAAAAACAAAAATGGACCATATAGTGTAGGGACTTCTTAGTCAGGGAACACAGCGATATCTGTGGATGTAGCTTAGCTTGGTGCAGCGGGCTCTTTATGGTGACGGCGTGCCGTTGCTGGCTGGCTTCCTCGTCCCCTGTGGCTCTCGGCTGGGGGCCGCGCCCAATGCCAGGTGCTCGTGCCTGCAGGTGGGCTGGCAGACGGCATGGTTAGCAGGTTTGGCGGCCACGCTAACACACACACACACACACACACTCGGCTCCAGGCTCCCCTCCTGCCTGTGTATGCCCTTACCTGTCACTGCAGCCCTCGGACTGTGCTGTAGTGCGTGCGGAGAAAGCCGGCTGTTACAGCACAGTGCCGCCATTGCTCCTGAACTCCAACTCTGAGGAAACTGATGGCGCCGAGTTTCCCAAAGCTCACCTAGATGTTAATGGTCTTGCTGCGCTTACTTAACTTATGAGCTAACTCGTGCAATCTTAAGCGTGGATGACTGTGCTGCTAACCCTCCGGAATAACGTCCTCACACTGCCTGAAAGTAAACGGACATGACATTCACAAACATAGTATATATACTATATACAGTATTTCTGCCTGTCTCTCTCAAACATATATATATATATATATATATATCTCATGGCGCCCTATGTGTTAGATTAACATACATCTTGTGCCATCCTGTGCACTGCAAATGGACTCGCAGGTGGATGGGGAGACGGGGACAATAGGTTTGTCCCGTTTGCAAAACACACACACACAATCTGGACGCAAACTGTTTTTTGCAAAACTACAAAACTATTTTTAACGTGCTTTGTGTATTTTATTACAGCTGTTTGTGAGAGAACTAAAAATAATTTAAAAATCAATCATTAAATTCCAAATTCCACAATCTGTTTAATGTCCAACGAGGCCAAATCGTGTGAGTAATGAATCTGCATGTGAGGCTGCACTATCTGCAAGAGAATCCATCAGAATGTCTGACATCAGAAACTGTCCAACCGCCCGACCTCGTAATCGCTGTTCGTTGGGGTGGTTAATCGGACACTGCCTCCCCCTCGCACGCCACGTCAAACGACAGACCGGATATTATATTTTAGTCTGCAATTCCCGTTTCGGACTAACATCACTCTGTATGCTCATTTTAGAGCAGAGAAAACAGCACAGTGCGCAATGCAGTGGCCATCTAGATCCACAGTTAGATAAGGGAAGTGCTGTCAGTTATTCTAATGGATGGCGTGAGAGATCATGAAAGTAGAACATCTGCTCTGAGATGGATTACTTGATGGCTTTTGTTGAACGTCTGCCAGTGAAGTTCTGCCCAGCACACCAACCCCCCAGGATACAGCACAGAGCACCAACCCCCCAGGATACAGCACAGAGCACCAACCCCCCAGGATACAGCACAGAGCACCAACCCCCCAGGATACAGCACAGAGCACCAACCCCCCAGGATACAGCACAGAGCACCAACCCCCCAGGATACAGCACAGAGCACCAACCCCCCAGGATACAGCACAGAGCACCAACCCCCCAGGATACAGCACAGAGCACCAACCCCCCAGGATACAGCACAGAGCACCAACCCCCCAGGATACAGCACAGCGCAACAACCCCCCAGGATACAGCACAGCGCAACAACCCCCCAGGATACAGCACAGCGCAACAACCCCCCAGGATACAGCACAGCGCAACAACCCCCCAGGATACAGCACAGAGCACCAACCCCCCAGGATACAGCACAGCACACTAACCCCCCAGGATACAGCACAGCGCACCAACCCCCCCCCAGGATACAGGCACAGAGCACCAACCCCCCAGGATACAGCACAGCACACTAACCCCCCAGGATACAGCACAGCGCAACAACCACCCAGTATACAGCCCAGCGCACACAGCCATCCGTCAGATTCCCAGAGGGGGGAAGGGTGCGTAGTGCAAAGCGGAGATGCTACCCACAGTCCACCGCGGCGACTGGCGGCACAAGCTCAGCCCTATGACGAGTACATGAAATAAATCCCGTTCTGGGACATCGCTCTGGGGAGAGGATCTCTGTGCAGGAGACACGCTGGCCAGTGCCACAGACACTGCTGCCTTCCTCAGTTGCCTGCATGAGCTGGAACACGGTGCTTCCTCACTCACGTTTAGGTCCCAACCCTGAGTACATCAGGCAGAGTGATGGGCGGAGTCCTAGCTAGTCATCTTAGTCAAGACACAGTACACACTGACTGGACAAAAAGAGGCTTCACAATTACAAGTTTAGCAACATGGCGCTAATCCCAATCCCAAACCCTTCAGTATTTTACGCTGAGAGAAGTGTTGAAGGATTAATGTCATACACAGTTTACCAAACCAGTCAGCAAGCATCAGAAAGTCATTTATTCAAAAGCCTTCAACAAAGTGTAGGAACAACAGATCTGCAAGCTGTCGGCACCAGGAGTTCAAATGACAGCATCTCTAAACGTGCCCTCCTGTTGGAAACTTCAGCACCGAGTCTCTTATTTAAACAAAAAAAACTGGGCTTCTGTTTCTTCAGTCTATGAATCTCATCCCCTGAAAACAGGTGGTGAATCTAGCGCTGGACTTCTTGACCTGTGGTGATTTCTTCAAACCAATGGCATTCGTAGAAAAGGTTCAGTAACTATTAAATACCCTCATCATCCTGTCACCTGTGGTATGTGCAAACCTTTGATACGCGAATACATAAATTAACGGCAGTTTATCACCAGTCTCCTTTCTTCAGTACAGGAGATCAATAATACATAATACATATTCAATGTGCTGATTCTATACACAGCTCTGGTTAAATTTCATTTCACAAATACTTCTTAAATAAGAGCAGTGTAGGTGTTGGTGTGCCAGGACACCTGGGATGTTGTCATCAGGGTGTAGGCCATTCCTGCGCAGGTGCTGGAGGGGTGGAGTGTCCCCAGAGGCCCGTGGAGACCAGAGCAGCTGCAGAGGGATCCGTTGGCCCCGGGGCAGGGGGGGGGATGAGCAGGGCTATTCTGGACGACACCACAGCTCCAACATGCCGCTTCAGCAGGGCAGCACGGTTCCTGCTGGGCGTGCAGTGCGTCTCGTGTGGTAGAAGTCGACCCGCTGCAAACAGCCCTGCTCCACGTCCCTTACTGCGCTCAGTCTACACCAGGTAGTTCTGTTGGTTTATTTTGGGATGCGCCGCCGGCGACCGCAGCTCGATCTGGCTGGATGTGCACACGCTCAGAGACGCTCCTCGCTTACGCTAACACCTGGTGCAGAAGTCCGCCTGCAGAGAGATGGACACAGGACAAGAGTTGAGCTCCGCCTGCAGAGAGATGGACACAGGACAAGAGTTGAGCTCCGCCTGCAGAGAGATGGACACAGGACAAGAGTTGAGCTCCGCCTGCAGAGAGATGGACACAGGACAAGAGTTGAGCTCCGCCTGCAGAGAGTGACAGTTAAGCTCCACCTGCAGAGAGAACGAGTTCAGCTCCGCCCGCAGAGGGATACGGACACGGAACGAGAGTTAAGCTCCACCTGTAGAGATATATGGACACAGAATCTCCACCTGCAGAGATGGACACAGAACAAGAGTTCAGCTCCACCTGCAGAGATATATGGACACAGAAGCCCCACCTGCAGGGAAATGGGCACAGAACAAGAGTTCAGTCACTGGTGAAGTGTAACGCATGCAAACTCCCCCACTCCAAAGGCCAGAGAGGAAGAGGGAGGTGAGGGGGGTTGTGGGAAGGCCCTGCAGGTCCGTGGGGTGCAAGTGTGCTCCCCCTCCCCAAATGTGGTGCTGGGCTGCCTCATGTCCATGCACTAGATCACGGGAAAGGAGCCTCGCAGCCTCTGTATGGCTGTTCCGGCCGGGGGTGTAAAGGAAGCATCTAGGGTCAGAGTGGAGAGATAACTGCAGGGAAGCTCAGGCAGAAAGGCCAGGGAGCAGTTAGGGAGGGTGTCATGTTCTCCATTATGCACTGAAACTGCTCCCAGGGGACAAATACATCAGGTCTGTGCAGAAACACTTGTATTGTGTGACGGACACTGTATAGACACACGAGGGATGCCAGATGTATCTGTAGCAACAGCTCATTAAAGGGCCGGTAAAGGAAGTCGTGTTTATTTTAAACGTGGAGGTCTGAAAAGAAGCAAAGAAAAAAAGAAACCAGACAACAAGTGAGTGAAGATGGAGCAGCAGAGCAGAGCCGCCTCCAGTCTGGAGCTGTGCAGGGTCATGGGGTCAGGACACGGGTTGGAGGAGGCGCTTCAATCAACTGCAGCAACTGCAGCTTTCAAAGGCGATGGGGTCTGCAGTCTCTCTGCACTGCACCGAGGCCCCTGCCGGCAATGTGCGGCGTACACAGGGAGTGGCGGGAGACAGAGGCGACGCCGGGCCTCTGATTTCTTCTTCACTACGTCGACGTGTTTTTACGGCGTGCCCGTTTGATGCTAATGCCTCGTTGCAGAGGCGCTGTGAGTGCGCTGAGGCAGAAGTAGGCCAGCGATCTGTTAGGAAACAACAACCCGGTATACCTGAGAGCAGCTACAGGACCTGAGCCCCCACCAACACCTGGGATCTGCCATCGCCAATAGCCAGGTGGCAGAAAGGGTAGCGGAGTGTGTTCAGACTGCACACGACGGGGGCTGTGTGAGCTTTAATCTCTTAAAAACACAGCGCACAGAAGATCCCCTCCCAGCAGGTGAGAGTGTGTGTGTGAGTGGGTGGACAGAAGTAGAGTCTGTAGTGTATTGTGTTGGCGCTGTATTAAAGACAGCAGATCTCTGCCCCCCCCAAAACAAGACTCAACTCGCCCGAGAAGCTGAATCCAACCAGCCCCCATCATGTGCGATGCCATCACGATGTGTGCCAATCTCTGTTCTCAAGGAGGCTTTTAACACCCTTTAAGAGCTTTACCAGCGTGGGAACACGCGAGTATGACCAGTTACCAAGATGGCATCAAGGGTTCAGGGGTCAGAGTCTTGGTAGAAAAGGGCACGTCTTTGCAGTAGAAGCATCGTAGGTGCAGCTGGGATTATGTGGGTCTACAGTGCTGCTGTGGGCATGGGGCCCGGCTGTGCTGGGGTGTGGCCTGCTGCTGATCCTGGCCTCCTGATCCTGGCCTCCGCTACCTGCCTCTCGCTCGCAGGACTGCCGACTGAACCAAAACACGATGTTCACAGCCACAGTGACAGAGATCAGATTACAGCGGCGCAATCCGCTTTAGGGTCTCGGCAACAGCCAGACAATTAGCTGGTTTAGACTCTCCAGAAGTGAGGGGAGGGGGTGAGGGACAGAGGGGCTGGCAGTGGGTCAGAGCCTTTCACACAGGCAAATTAGCTGGATCAGCGGCACACAATAGAGCCTAGTGGAACTGCACTGCTGACGGAAAAGTCAGAGCGCTAGCCACACTCGGCACGGTCACATGGGGGGAGTTTACAGGAAGCCCAGCCACAAGGCCAGTCTTCTGGGCATGCAGCTTGAACTACACGGGGTCTGGGAACGGAGGAGGAGCTACTGAGGCTCTGACCCGTAACGCCACTGAGAGGAGGCAGCCGAGCTCTCAGCTCTTTACAGGAAACATCAGAAAACCCAGTGGCACCTGATCCCATTAAAAAGGGACGAAAATGAGCCGTCTGGACGTCCACAAACGTCCCCAAATCCATCATGTAAAATCCACTGAACAGTAATGACACCTGTTACTACAGTGTCCAGATGTCCATTGTATTGTGACATAAAGAGACATGGAACTGCATACACCCATAAGCCATGTGCTCTAATTTAACTGGCTTACTTGTGACAGTGTGACAGTGTAACTGCACCAGTTCTGTAACCCCAACCATTGGGCTGTCAGTTCAGTCACTCTAACCTTTGGTCTGTTAGTCAGATCTATAACCCTAGCTGATAACCTTGTAGCTGCTACCCCTGTCAAAAGGAAGCCGATATAATTGTTTTGGAAAAGGGCCGGTGTGACAGGAGGGACAGGTGAGGGAGGGAAGGCTGTAAAAGGACATCCTGCTCCGAGCGGCGTCCAACAGGAGACGGTGGCGGCTGTATCTGATAACAGGCCTGCTGCTCCTCCACACTGCGCTGCTGCTGGCGTAGTTAAATATTAATGTGCTGAAGCAGGAGTTCCCGTTCGGGTGGAGAGGGTCCACCCCCCAGCCCAACGCCACCTCCTCCCATCCCTGCATTCACTGCCCTGTGTGGGGAGGGAGGCGCTGCGCTGCTGAGGGTCGCAAGTATTTTTAGAGCCGCTCTACAGCGTTCACCTCCGCAAGTCCTGTTATGTAAGGAGATCCCGCCCCCCCCCTCCCCGCACCTGCTGAAAGCACAGAACATCGCTTTGTGTCTCTGCAGCCAATCAGGCGTCAGCATGGCTAGCTTTGTGTGTCTGCAGCCAATCGGGCGTCGGCACGGCCAGCCAGCAGAGCGAAGACCTTCAACCTCAGAACCCAAACTGCAGTCCTGGCTGTGTTGCTGTCCCTACTGGCAATAATGTCACAGGTGTTCATTTCCCTGCCTCTGGTGCAGTCACCACACACTTCTCTCTTACCCAGGACTCCTGTGTGACCACAAAGCAGCCAAACTGCTGCATTATCTGCCAGTGATGATGAAACCTGGGAGTAGAAATAAAAAGGGAGGCCCAGAGTGCCTCAGTCCACCTCACCCACACTGATCTGCATGACAGGGATGCGAGGGCAGCAGTACAGCCAGCGCAGACGGGGGGGGGGGCACCACGGAGGAAGCACCACGGAGGAAGCACAAGCAGAGCTGTGGTGGAGCCTGAATCCTGCTACGCTCGCAGCCTGGTGGGGGGAGAGAGGAAGGAGAGGGTGGAGAGGGCGGAGAGGGCATAGAGGAAGGCAGGTGGGGGTGCCTGCTGCTCCCCGGGTGGCCCTGCAGCAGGTCTGGCACAGACGTGCCACACACCTTCCCTGGCCTGACCGCATTGCTGCAGTCTCTGTCTGCTCCCTGTCTGGTTAAAGGGTGAATTTCGTGGGAAAGCAATCGCTCACTTGCGCATCACCATGGTCTGGAGATCAGAGGACTGCGTTTCCCAGCCGACCAATATGACACACCCACATTATCCGAGCAGCATCTGTGTCTTTAGGAAGGCCCTCCAGACAGGGGGACCCAGGGAAGTGAAGGGGTTTCCCAAACAGAGGAAGTTAGTCATGGCTTAAGCCGTGTCTGAGATGGGTCGGCTCGATCCGTGTGTGACTCACGGGAGCGGAGCACGTGGACGGCAGCGTTCGTCCGGATGACCTGCCGAGATGCGCGAGGTCACACAAACATTGTGACAGTCTGTGATGTTGCTTTAATGTTCACTAAGCCACGGACCGCACACTGACACAGAGGGCAGACAGGGAATCAGATGATTGCAGGACAGGAATCCAACTAACATCATGGCTCAGTCAATACTGAGATTGAAATACACAGCTCAAAAACAATAGTAATAAAGTTTGTTGTTTGTAAGTCATTTGTGTGCACTTGTACCGCCTGCAGTAATGCACACGTGGAAACATTACCGGTTCCTGCTTCTCCTACTGCAGTGTCGAAACTCATATTTTATTAATCTGCTAATGATCCATACAGAACACATTCTGATTCTTTTTGAAGCATTGCATATTGTGAGACAGAGAGAGAGAGAGAGAGGGAGAGAGGGAGGGAGGGAGGGAGGGAGGTGGGGGTTGTGCTTCTAGCATGAGGATGTACTGATGCAGCTGATCTCACTTCTGAAAGCCTCTTGCACTAGTGTTACTACTGCAGTCTGCAGTCGCATAGATTCGTGTTACTGTGCGATTCTGCTTGGGAGTTAACAGGCCATTGTTTGGAAACATCCCCAGCGACGCAGGTTACACATCAGTGGACGGCGTTCATCATCACCAGGGTGGGTCACACATCGGTGTGGGCGTGGACCACTGCCTTCAGCTCACTGCAGTGAGTCATGCTGACCCTGAGTCCACAGTGCAGGAATTTTCAGTCCTGGAGCCTGTAGCTCTAAGACAAACCCACTCAACGTTCTGCTTCCTATTGGTCGCTTCCCCTGTCCACTCCCCAACCTTGGCCCCGCCTCCACCCATGGCTGTCGCCCATAAAGCCTTCAGGAAGACGTGGGTTCTGCCAAGACGTGATTAGCACTCTGGCTCTCAGCTATCTGGACAGGAATCTGTGTTCAGTGGGTAAATGTCAGGACCCAGATGACTTAACGTGTTCTTTGCTCTGAGGGTGTCTGTAGAATGTATCGACGGCAGCACTGGAAGCCCAACCTAATCGTCACACGTTTTACATCTACATAATGCCGTGGAATAACTATTTTGAAGCCCAGTAACTATACAGTGTTTCTGCGCATATTCCAAAAGCAGTTATCCTATCAGCATTATCAGAGCAAACACTCAACTTTTATATTTAGAAGGATTTATGAGTGTAGTACTGAGTTAACTGTAGGGACATTAACCTCCAACTGCCGAGTGTCCATGGGCTGCAGTAATAAAGGTGATGTCTACTGTACTTTTTCAGGGTTGGATCATTTCTGCTACATCTAACGGGTCTAATTAGTATTTATTATAATAATTATATTTGTGATTATTGGGTAATCTGTTGACAACAGGCTTTATTTATAAAACACCAAACCGAGCTTCAACACTGTCAGTCATGTGATTAATGACGTGATTGAATTTTCAAATCAAAGTTACTGAGTCCAAGGCTGGTCACAGTCTCAGTTTTCAGTGAACTGGGAATTGTACTGCATTTCATACCCCTGTCTCCAGGAGGTGACATGGCTGTCTGAAACGCCAATCGTTACAGATGCCGATATTGTCGTATTACTGATGACAACCATAAATTGTTAGTTCATGTCAACTCCTCAGATGAGTTTTTGTTTGAACATAATGTGCTTCTGAGCATAAACTCTTTCCCATCATGCAACATTTTCCACAAGTGTAGCTCCACCGTCTTTCAAACGATTTTTCCTTCCAGCTATTGTAATTAATCAATAAAGAAAACTGATTGCAACATTTCTCTGTTGTTACAGTCAAAGCGATGAAGTAAACTTACAATTTCTGTGGGACTTGAGAAACCTAAACTGTAAATAATTCAACTGTTTATCTATATACTATTCTATATTTATATATAAACTATATGCATATTATGTTTATAGTCCCAAGTTCCCAGTATTGAAAGCTCCAAATTTTGTATTACCTGCTCTAATACACCTGAATGTACCCGCCACCATTCTGTACTAAATAACAAATGTTATTCAATAGGCGTTATTTTGAAGTCCTTCATGTCCTGGGCCAGGTTAGATGGAGCAGCATCAACAAAAGCTGCCATACCTATAAAATCCCAAAATCACCCCATGCTACCGCATGAACCAAGTATGGTAACAGTCACCCTTAACTACAGCTTAACAATAAGTACACAACTCAACTGCTCAGTGCTGTCATGGTAGAAGAACATTTACAGTAATTAAGTAACCAGGAAATCAAAACAAACATCTTACCCAGTTGAAGATCATTGTGTTCGTTGTGAGACGACTAGGCGGGGAGATGTTTCCAGGTGCTAACAAACGCGGTGGGGATGAGTGAATAAGGCACCGTAGTGATGCTGTTCCAGCTGTCCGATGTGGGATCGTAGCAGTCCAGTGTCTTACAGCGCTGTGTCCCGAAGTAGCCGCCCACCACGTACAGCTTGTTCCCCGAGGCCACGGCGTGGCAGCTCATCCTTTTGGACGTCATGTCCCCGACACGCGTCCACTGGTTGGTCTCGCAGTCGTACCGGTAAGCGGACGCGGCCGTGAACTCCGTGTCGCCGCCCATGATGAAGATCTGGCTACCCAGGACGGCTGCGGCGGTGTAGCGCCAGGGCTGGGGGCACTCGGCCGCGATGGTCCAGCGGTTCTCCGCCGGGTCGTAGCACTGCACTTTGGAGGCCTTGTCCCTGTGGATGGTGGTGCCGCCGAAAACAAACAGCTTGAGCTTGGCGCTCACCACCGCCGCGTTGCTGACGCCATCCCTGAGGGGCGCCATCATGGTCCATTTGTTGGTTAGCGGGTCGTACCTCTCCACCTGTTTCAGAGACACGGAAGGGGAGGCGGGGAAGACGCCGGCTATGGCCGTGTGACCCCCGACCACGTACAGGCAGTTCTCCAGCTCGGCCGAGCCGTGTCCGAAGCGCGCTATGAGCATGGGCGCCCCCTTCCACCACTCCTCGTGGACCGTGTCGTATATCCACACGTCCTTGGACACGCCGTTCTCAGAGCCTCTTCCTCCCGTCACGTACACCTTACAGCCAATGGCACAGGCGCTGAATTCCTTCCTGGGGCTCGGCAGGTCGGACTTGGGGATGATCTCTTTCGCTTTGTGGTCCACTTGGTAGATCTTGTCACACATGAAGGTCTGCCCTCCGAGAATGAGCAGGGTGTGCCCGGCTTTGCGCGGCCTGGCACACGGACTCGTGACGACCCCGTCGTTCTGCAGGATCTTCTTCTTGCACTGGATGGCTTCTTCCACGATCAGTCTGCTGCGTTTGTCCGACATCACCAGCTCCTCGCAGGCCACGGCCTCGACCAGGCACTCGGACGGCAGGAGAGCCAGGCGGATTCCATGGAGCAGCTCGGGAAGGTAGTCCCGCCGACCGTCTAAATCGTACCTGACCCAGCGCATGACTGCGCTGAAAACGATGTGTTCATCCTCTATCTCCAGCTCGTCACTGAGTATAAGGTCCAGGAGCTTATCTTTGGACAGGCTGTAGAAGTCCTCGGTGTCCCTGACTGCTTCAAAGTGGACTAGGCACATTCTCCAGGAGAGCTCGTACAGGCGTTTGCACTGGTGCGCGTCTGACAGTAGCATCATGCCCAGGCAATTGGACGAGTGCAGGTTCTTCTCGAGGAACTCGGCCGCGGCGTCGCGGATGTCGTGGAACTGCAGCATGTCTCCGGCTTCCAGAAGCGACTCGGCGTTCTCCTCGTTGATGATGATGCGCGAGGAATACGCAAAGTCCAGCAGGAGCTCCAGGACCTCAGGATGGACGCTGTCGCGGAAGTTTACGTCCCTGTCCAGACTCTCACGGAGGCCGCCGCCGAACATGGCCTCGAAGTAGCGGCTGCAGGCAGCCAGCACCGCCCGGTGGCAGGGGAAGGAGCGCTCGCCCGCCCATAACGTCACGTCTGTGAACATGCACTGCTTGCGAAGCGTGTTGAGGTGAGTGAGGACGCTGTCTGGGTGGGAAGGCTTGTGGAAGAGCGAGATGTTCATGGGGCCCGTACTCGTCCGAGATTTTCGGTTTTCATGCACACTGACTGACATATTTTCTGGCACCTCCAAGGAATCAGCTGTGCCGGTATCTTGAACTGGAAGAAAAACACAGACCCAGAAGTAACAGGGTAGTTAATTATAGTTTGATAAGTGTGCCAACACATTTTTGTTATATTTAGAGCCCATAACTCATGCTATGTTGACGAGGATATTCACTTTAAGAGAAAAGAGACTGGGTACGTCTGCCAAGCCCTGAATGATACATGCAGTATTTAACAGAGCTCCGGTCACACTGTACGAACCTCACAGAAAACCCATCATAATGACAACCTGTAGTGGGACAACACATGTCTTGTATGTTTGGTAATGCACTTCATCATCAGCTAATCCCACAGGCTTCTACAGTCCAGACACCTTCACTTCAACATCAGCTAATCATACATGCTTATACAGTCCAGACACCTTCACTGCAAAATCACCTAATTCCACAGGCTTCGGCAATCCAGACACCTTCACATCAACACCAGATAATCCCACAGGCTTCCGCAGTTCAGACACCTTCAACACCAGTTTATCCCATAGGCTTCTGTAGTTCAGACACCTTCACTTCAACACCAGCTAATCTCACAGGCTTTTGCAATCCTGACACATTCACTTCAAAATCACCTAATCCCACAGGCCTCAGCAGTCCAGACACCTTCACTTCAACATCAGATAATCCCACGGTCCTCTGCAGTCCAGACACCTTCACTTCAGCATAAAATAATCCCACAGTCCTCTGCAGTCCAGATACCTTCACTTCAACAACTAATCCCACAGGTTTCCGCAGTTCAGACACCTTTAATTAGTTTTTTTAATGTTCAAACTTTAAAACTACATACTGGTTAATTATCATATTGTTTAAACTAGACTCTTCTAACACAAGATAGGCTGCTGTTTAATGTATTAGTGTTGTTACTGTATTGTTCTTATTGGCACAAATTCTGTATATTCAGCATAGAATTTTACCCCTTTGTGCAGAGCCAGAAAACCTAAATACAGCCTGTGGAAGCTGTGCTTTAAAGAAATACATCTGCAATTCAAATGGAGCAAAACAGTTAAAATACTTTGGCATATACTCAGTTTTAAAATGCAAATGCTCTCTGACACTGCAGTGGGGCCTGGAATTCACAGTGCTGTCTGTGAACAGTACATCCATGTCAGCTGAAAAGAATAAACAACAAAGGGGAGAACACTAGCCAACGGTGCAGGAGTCTGTTGCTGTACAGGGCCTCACTGTGCGTGTGCAGGCAGACGGTACAGGCGTCTGTAACCTCAGGCTTTCCCAGCGGTGTGGGACGTGGGAGGGACACAGACATGCAGATATCTACAGAGGTGAATGGCTCACACCGCCAGAGCTCAAAAGCACAGGGATGCCAGAGTTCAGTCACAACAACGTGTGCCAGGTAAAGCATGCTGCTGGGGGGGAGGGTCAGGTAAAGCATGCTGCTGGGGGGGAGGGTCAGGTAAAGCATGCTGCTGGGGGGGGGGGGGTCAGGTAAAGCATGCTGCTGGGGGGGGGCAGGTAGAGCGTGCTGCTGGGGGGGGGGGTAAAGCAGGTAAAGCATGCTCTGGGGGGAGGGTCAGGTAAAAGCATGCTGCTGGGGGGGGGTCAGGTAAAAAGCATGCTGCTGGGGGGGTCAGGTAAAGCATGCTGCTGGGTAAAGCATGCTGCTGGGGGGAGGGTCAGGTAAAGCATGCTGCTGGGGGGGAGGGGCAGGTAAAGCATGCTGCTCTGGGGGGAGGGTCAGGTAAAGCATGCTGCTGGGGGGGTCAGGGGTCAGGTCAAAAGCATGCTGCTGGGGGAGGGTCAGGTAAAGCATGCTGCTGGGGGGGGGAGGGTCAGGTAAAGCATGCTGCTGGGGGGGAGGGTCAGGTAAAGCATGCTGCTGGGGGGGGGGGGGAGGGTCAGGTAAACCATGCTTCCGGAGGGGGGGGCCAGGTAAAGCATGCTGCTGGGGGGGGTCAGGTAAAGCATGCTTCTGGAGGGGAGGGTCAGGTAAAGCATGCTGCTGGGGGGGAGGGTCAGGTAAAGCATGCTGCTCAGGTAAAGCATGCTTCTGGAGGGGAGGGTCAGGTAAAGCATGCTGCTGGAGGGGAGGGTCAGGTAAAGCATGCTGCTGGGGGGGGAGGGTCAGGTAAAGCATGCTGCTGGGGGGAGGGTCAGGTAAAGCATGCTGCTGGGGGGGAGGGTCAGGTAAAGCATGCTGCTGGGGGGAGGGTCAGGTAAAGCATGCTGCTGGGGGGGGGAGGGTCAGGTAAAGCATGCTGCTGGGGGGGGGTCAGGTAAAGCATGCTTCTGGGGAGGGAGGGCATGCTGCTGGGGGGGGAGGGGTCAGGTAAAGCATGCTGCTGGGGGAGGGTCAGGTAAAGCATGGGGAGGGGGTCAGGTAAAGCATGCTGGGGGGGAGGGTCAGGTAAAGCATGCTTCTGGAGGGGAGGGTCAGGTAAAGCATGCTGCTGGGGGGGGAGGGTCAGCGGGAGGGGAGGAGCGGCTGAGGTAGGGTGGGGAGAGAGGAGGATAGGGTGCGTTGATGTGGGGGATAGAATACAGCAGGGGTGAGGGGAGGCTCAGGGATGGGGTAGTACAGGGATGGGGTAGTACAGAGGGGCAGGCGTTCGGAAAACACTTACAGTGACACAGCCTGCTGACCCACCCGCAGGCACTGACAGAGATGTGGGGGGGGCTCTGCATGGGTCCTGAAACACACCCCCCTCTGCGGGCCAGGCAGACAGAGCGATCGCCTACGCAGCAGCAGAGACTTAATGAGCAGCACAGAAACCATGCCACGCAAAACATGCCGCTACACCTCTCCCTTAGACACCTCCGCCCAGGAGGCCCGAGTCGCTTGGTTTAGGCCAGCGTGCCCTGTGATGTTATTTGGGGAGGGGGGCGGGGCGATTGTGGTTAAGTCTGTGGTTTATTAGGCAACCTCAATCTAACCTGGACTTTAATGGGGATTTAAAACTCTGGACAAATCATTCGATCACACAGGCAGGGATGCGGCTCCACCGGTGGAAAGGGGGGACGGCATTCTGGACCCTGGAGTCAGGGCGGCACGCAGCAGCCAGCGTGGACGGTGGTGTGTCTGAGTGGCACAGGGGACATTAGACGTCAGCGTGGCAGTTGTGTTGGTGCCCGGTTCCTTCACAGTTCATCCCATTGCCCACGGCAACTGTCAGTCAACGACGGCTGCGGCCAATGCCAAAGTAGCTGAATCACTGAATGTGAACAAGCATTCTATCTGTGTGTGGAGAATGACACCTTTTAATGGCAAAGCCACCCCAGAGCAGTGACAGAAAGCTTCTTCCGTTAAAAGTCCTCTCTTTTGTTAACGTCTCTGCTTGTCTGACTGAGTCCTCCCAGGTCCTTTCACTCTGCGTGTTGATATTCCAGTGCAGCTCTACCTCGCAGTGGGGTGGGGGGGGGGGTCCTTTTCTTTTTGGAGGCAGAGTCAAAAGTTGGCAATCTCTCCGTGTTTACAACGTTCAATTGATCACCAGCTGGCTGGCAGTCTGTCTGGACGCTGAGGAACTTCCATCAGTTCAGGGGGGGAAAAAATCTGCAAATCAGTGGCTGTGAGACAGAGCTGTTGGGAAGGTTTGGCGACACAATGGGCAACGCGAGCTCCTGAAAAGGAGCCAGAGAGACAGACCGAGACACAGCGACCCGGGAGACATTCTGGCAAACGCAAAGCCCACTGTTTAATGTTAGGTTTGCAGGCACAATATTGTAGATTGTAAAATGCGCTAATAACCAGTGTGGCCGTGACCTGTGCTGTCTTACATGGAACCACAGCATAAGAACAGATCAGCATTTCTCATTTAAAAAAAAAAGTTTCAAATCCCAGACTAAATCTCTAAGGTCTGAGAGCACCAAACCACCTCAGATATTTATGCGGACGTTTTGCTGAAGCTGACATTTATTAATAAATTATTCTGTGCTACACTACAGTCAGTTCAAATCAGATTTAACATTGAACACGTGTATTTTTTATTAGTGGCTAAAACATTTACTTTTCCAATATGATGAATTTAGGCGTACAATGAAGGGTGTTATCAGAATCAACACAGAGTTTCTGCGTCTTCGGTTGATACAGTTAACAGTTAAAACACTTACTCGGCTGATATGGATATTTATTCCTCCGCAGAACTCTGACAGCGGGCTAAAAATAGAGGGTAAATTAGTGCAGCAGCATTTCCGACCTGAGTCCTATCGATACATGTTAACCGAGGGCTGTCCGTGGGAAATCCGCCAAAATGGTCATATAATTACACATTTATAACTAATAAGCTTACTGTTAGTTAATGTTTTACTAGCAGCATTAGGTGACAATGTGCTATAGGTCATTATGAGAAGAATTAAACTATGACCAGGACAGAAAATGTTAATGCGCTTTTCATGTAGCTAACAGGTTTCTGCTTCTGTGCGAACCTTTTTGTCGACAAAGCTTGTGCAGAGGCTGGGACGGAACGATGCGCTCGCAAACCACATTAAAAGCAGAGAAAAACTGAACAATGCCATATTTTTCCAGCGCGACGCAAAATCAATGTTTGGAGCAGGGACAGACACCCGTGTCCACACAATGTGTTCGGCAGCCACCACACGCCTTAGGAGCGTTTTCCAGGACAAAAATGCGTAGCGTGGGCGCGGCGATAAACAAAATATAAAAAATTCTGGTAGCTAGCTACTTTGTTCTGAGCTCAGCGAGCTACCGCGTAAGAAATGTCGCTAATTGTTCTGTAGCTAGCTACCAAGCTAACGCTGACGAGTGCGAAGCTATTTCGTCTAGGCGGTTGTGAATACACTGGGGACTGTTGTGTCAGTCATAATATCGCTCCTAATTTCACAATAACTAGTTACGTACGTCGTCTCGCCATGTAGGCTACCAAACTGAATACTTTATACAGCCAAGACATCTTAGTCAGCCAACATATGCAAGTTAAAGTCGCCAGTCTCAAGTCTCTTATAACGTTTCATAGCTACAGCGCTCTGGCGCGAGCTGCGCGAGAGCAGCGTCGACGTAAGCAAACTCTGAGGGATTTGAAAGTAAACGATAAAACTTTAGTGACCGATAGTCCACCGCTGAGTTATAGCCGTTAGTCGAGCAAATTCATCACATGAATAATAGACAAGTCATGATCACATATGTAGCTATCTCGTTACTTAAGACTTTCTTATTGATTGCTAACATTACTGGCTAGCTAGCAGGCTAACAAACTAGCTTTCCTAGCCAAGTTCCCAAAATCACTGGATGCAGCTGTTTCGTGTGACTGAAGACCCAACAGTAATCAAAGTTCTACCACACTGCCTCAGGAACATATGCTGTACTTACAGAAACGTGATGTAGACAAGCCCGAATGTCCCGTTATGTCGGAATCAGTGACAGAGTCATAGTTTTATTTACGCAGCTAGTGGACGCTCTTCGTTAACGTTAATACTTTGCCTGCAATCCACTCTTGGCTAACTGAGGGAAAATGTTGAGCCTTTATGTCCAAAAACGGGGCGGGGTTTTTAAGAATGAGTGGCACGTTCTTTGCCAATCATTATGAAATAACGTCTTCTAGTTACGCAGCACCCAATAGACTTCAAAAAAGCAGAAGGTAGGCGCGATTTGTAGTACAAAGCAACCAATTGTTGCTTATTTGGGAGGGGTTTCGTTTTGAGTGATGACGGCACATCAAAAACAATTGCGTCGCAAATGAGCATTTGACATTTATTATCGTTATCCAATCAATTATTACTATTTATTATTATTATTATTATTATTATTATTATTATTATTATTATTATTATTGGCATGTGGTGCCATTTTTTCGCGACACACAATTAACTTTAAATATCAACCTTAAATCACACGAATGAATTAATGAAGTAAAGCAAGGAATGGTTACATAAAGAGTATTTACCAGATTCCTGACCGCATTTGCAATAAAAATCGCGCTCAGAATATTACGCCGCCTTATTGCGCCCTCCAGCGGAACAAAGTTGCGTTGTAATTGATTAGAAGCAATGAACATAATTATTTACATTAAAAGTGACGAAAAAAGACTTGAGAATAAGGACAAGAAAAACGAGAATATATAAATATTTAGAATATATTAACACGTTATTATCCTCTAATAAACAAATATCGTCTAACTTAGATATTGATATGACAGCTTTGCACGCTCTTGGTGTTCTGTTAACCAGCTTCATGAAGAGGCACCTAGAGGTGTGTGTGTGTGCAGCATCTCTTCAGCTGACGAGGAGTCTGACGGAATGTGTGTGAGGTGTGTATGTTTTTAACAAGTGTATGAAGTCGTGTGTGAGGTGTGTATGTTTTTAACTAGTGTATGAAATCGTGCTGAGGTGTGTATGTTTTTAACGAGTGTATGAAGTCGTGTGTGAGGTGTGTATGTTTTGAAAGGGTATTTTTCTTTAGCCTGTGCTAATCACAAAGATGTGTTTTAGCTGTTCGGTGTAGAGCTGTATCGTTACTTTTTTCCGATTGGCTCTTTGAGTCATGTAAAAGTGCAGACTGTGTTGGTCTAATAGTTTCTGCAAACAGACGTAGTTGTTTTTGTGCAGTTTAACACTTACAAAACTCACATTCGCATGCTAAACCTTTAATATTACTTTAATATTTTGTTGTTAACGAAATTGTTCAGTCGTTAGCTCGGTTACTAACTATAATTCATATCTTCTCATCTTTATTTTGTGCATTTTACATTGAATAAACCTTCATCAGTAAGAAAACGTATAATACACCGTTTTCTGATTTCAAAATAAACTGAACTTGATAATCCCACATCTGCTAACTCCTCCACGTCATGTCAGAGTCCAGTTTCTGCTAGCTGTGCTCTTTCCCCCGCACATACTGAAGCAGCTCACGGCGTAAACGTCCCTGTACCCTACAGAAACATGACTTTATTCTATATTACTGATATAGAATGTTCTGGTTACTAGGTAGTCTGGAGGTCTATGTAGTATAACTTATTTAAAGATGTATTAAAGCATTCACAAAACAGTTGATCTATCAGTGTTCTACTGAACAGTCAGATTTAATTAAGGGGATTAATGTGAATCTTTCAGATCTCAAATTGCAATGAGACAATTTTTTATAAGCAAAGTATATTCTTAAATTATTAGACTTGGCTTTGTAAGATTTTTATTGCTGTTTAAATCTTTGAAGGCACATTTACATTTATTATTTATATTTGTTTACCTGACATCTCTGTTTAACCCTTCAAAGACCTCAGTAACTCTGTTCTTTTTTTTTTCCAGTGCACATTCTGAATAAACGTAAAACCACTGCTAGATTTACTGAAGTGTCTACCAGCCATTTCTAAACTCATGCACGTCACACGTGAAGGACACGTGAAGGACAGGTGAAGCTGCAACAGACTCTCAGGTACCAGTCCCATTTCTGGGTGGAGTTTCCACGTTATCCCCGTGTCTGGGTGGAGTTTCCACGTTATCCCCGTGTCTGGGTGGAGTTTCCACATTATCCTCGTGTATGTCCAGTTGTGGATGTATGTCCAGTGCATGGGGCTGTGTTGGGTGTGGTGCTCTCTCTGTGTGTTGGGTGTGGTCCTCTCTCTGTGTGTTGGGTGTGGTCCTCTCTCTGTGTGTTGGGTGTGGTCCTCTCTGTGTGTTGGGTGTGGTCCTCTCTCTGTGTGTTGGGTGTGGTCCTCTCTCTGTGTGTTGGGTGTGGTCCTCTCTCTGTGTGTTGGGTGTGGTCCTCTCTCTGTGTGTTGGGTGTGGTCCTCTCTCTGTGTGTTGGGTGTGGTCCTCTCTCTATGTGTTGGGTGTGGTCCTCTCTCTGTGTGTTGGGTGTGGTGCTCTCTCTGTGTGTTGGGTGTGGTCCTCTCTCTGTGTATTGGGTGTGGTGCTCTCTCCCTTCTCTGGCTAAGACAGGCCGCTCGTGGATTGGTTACTCCTCACCGGTGTGTTGATTGTAAAGTGTACTTGGGTTCTGAGAAATGCACTACAGAATTGTGTCTTCATTCAATCTCTCTCTCTCTCTGGTGTGTCGATTGAAACTCTTTTTGTTTATTGTGCCTATCAGTTGTAAAGCATCCGTGGGTTCAGAGAAAGGCACAAAATAACTGTAACTTCATTCACAACACATAGAAAACCTGTTTCTTTATTTTATTGCAGAACATATATAGACATTTGTAACAGAAAATGAGATTCATCAAAGTGTCTGAAAGCCTTACTGATGATGATATACACAGTCAGAAGTGGAAGGGATCGGGTTCTCCGTGCTAAACTCCCCAGTGAGGTTGTGCTGATCACAAATAAAAATGGTGGTGAACGTCACTTTAAATAACATGGATTGACAAAAACCAGAACTGTAAAAAGGGCACAGGAAATGACAAAACCCAAGAATAATGTTTCACTGCAAATAAACTGGGAGATGTGGTGATGGCGATTGCTTTGCAGGGCCCGAGACACACATGTTCCTGTCATTAAGATTCTTCACTCAGGTCGTGAAACTGTAATACTGTATTAAATGCCAAATCCTTATTGCATCTTCTCTGTAATTAAGATCCGCAGTGAAGAGTGTCTAACGTCACTCATGTCTAATCTCAACCCCTGAGAAACTGGCTTTATCTTCAGACAGGGACAGTGTTCGAATGTGACTCGTGTCTACGTATCTTAAGTGTACACAGTGTATATTGTTCTATGAGGCATAATGGCCCCTTCTCTGTTGTTCACATGCCTTAATTTCATATGTGAACATCAGTAACTATTCTGTCCCTAACATGAACTCAGTGCTCTTCTACACTAATTTATTTATTGTGTATATATAGTTTTGGATGGACCTATAGGTTATAATTTAATGAACTTTTATTATTTTGGTATGTACAATGTAATAAAACACAACAATTGTAGAACGGAGAACAAATTATGAACTTTTTAGATTTGCAAAAAATTTGTCAGTGAAACAAACAACAACAACCCCAGAAGAATAAGAGCAGCTTTCTGAAGTGTGGTGAAGTAGAAGAGAGTAATAGTGAGGACTGTGGTCCTGCCTGAGCCACCAGGATCCCGCACACCCCACATAGACCTCCATCAGGTCTCATCACCCGGGATGCTCCGTTTGGTCTGGGACTGAGCTGAATGTGAGAGCGTCACAGATCCATGCACCGCTGAAACCGTGACCGATAGCTGTGATGAAAACATGCAATTAGCAAATCAGCATCAGAATCTATGTTAAGCATTCACCCCACAGCAAAAGGCTGGAGAAAGGTCACAGGAGAACCCTGCGTCTGATAATCGTGACGCATCACTCCCAAAATAGCACGCCTGCAATGCTGCTGGGATTAAATCATGTCCATCATTTTTAGTCCGAGGCCAGCAACAGTAAATAGAACTTTATCGTATGCAAATCAAAGTAAAGCGCTGACGTCAGAGGGGTGGGCATTTTCCACCCGATGGTCAAATATGAGCCGTAATGCGTTTCATGAGGCTCTGCGTTCTCACGGTTTGGGAGCTGTTGCACAGCAGGAGTTTCCTGTACAGTTTAAACGTCGCAGTGTAGCCAGACAGGAAGACGAGGGCTGAGGCTGCTTCTCTCCATTGACCTTCTCAGTTCCCCTTGCCAACCTGGACTTTGGAGCTGTGCTGCTCTGCCTCGTGACTCTGACATGTCTGACGATGCCATGACTGCCCAAGATGCTCCAACATGGAGATTTAGCAAGGCATCTTTGTTTCGCAAGCTGAGACAACACTTAGCCTGTAAGTACGCGTGGCTGGTTCTTGGCGCCGTTCGTGTGGAGGGTGCTTGACTCTTATGCAGCCCTGCATCGTGTGTGGTGGCTGAAGTATGTCTGATTATTATTATTAAATGTAATAAATCACCACAGCAGTGTAATGAGGAAAGGTCACGCTCATGTTCAACACAGATTTAATGGAAACATTATTTTAACCAAATGTGGTAACGCCTAGCTGATACCCAAAAGCAGGATTACCTCTCCTGCAGAGACGTGGCTGTCCTGCAGAGTTGTGCCTGTCCCGCAGAGATGTGCCTGTCCCGCAGAGATGTGCCTGTCCTGCAGAGACGTGGCTGTCCTGCAGAGACGTGCCTGTCCTGCAGAGAGGTGCATGTCCCGTTGAGATGTGTCCGTCCTGCAGGTCTTTAACAGTCAGAATGTTAATGTGACCTTTTTGGCATCACGTTGCCCTTGAGGCGTTCTAACCCTAACCCTGTGCATGCGTGTGGACACAATAGACACATGGAGTCTTTCTCCAGCCTGTAGTTACCTCCATTTACAGCTAGGCAACCATTTTATAATTCCTTTTTAAAAATTGTTGGTAATTTCTATTCCCAGCTTGTCATAGGTTTTTAGTTGCTGGTATGGAGTGATGTCAGTAAATGGGTCATGGGAGACTAGAGCTGGTGTAATTATAATTATGACCCCAAGGTTTCTTTGGTATAAAATGTCCAGCATGGCGTGTGAGACTGGCGATGGGGTTGTCTGGGTCACTCTGAGGGGAGACGGCGTGTACCGCTGATGGTGCTGTGGCACCACGACTGCTCAGCTGAGCCCCATGTGGTTTAGCAGGGCCGCATTTAGACGCAGGGGAGCTCTCAGTGAAACCGTATAATGTGCTGAGGAAAGGTATTCACCGTACTTCATGGCCAGATGGATTTTCAAAATAAATTTATGGAAGTACTTGGAAGCATAGAAGTGTGTGTGTGTGTGTGTGTGTGTGTATACAAGGGCTGCTGGTATTATTAGGGGCTCATCAGAGGTAGAATACAGCGCTTGGCTGGATGTGAGACAATGTCCTCAGACTACTACACATCTCCATCCCTCAGGCCTCTGCTAGCACACTGCCTAGAGCAGAAGACATGCTAGTGACACCACTGTCATGGGTTTGATTCCTAGTGACACATACACACTCCACACACACACACACACACACTCATTCTTATAAAGAGGGTCAGCCAAATGCTCCAACTAACATGAGTGTTGAATCACAGCTATATCATACTGGTGTGTGTCTGTGTGCCTTTATTAAACATGGCCCTTTCTTGGGTCATAAGGACACTGTTAGCGTCAGCGTGGGGTCAACGTCAGCGTGGGGTCAACGTCAGCGTGGCTGTTGTGTTAGTGCTGCTTCGATTTCATTTCCTTTAAGGCATTTTGCCTTCAAGGCTGCCTACGCCTGAGAAACCTTGAGGAAACACACAGAGTGACCCCTGCTGCCCTCTGGTGTCTGGATGAACTAAACCTGATCAGTTCCGTCAGTTCCAGGGCAGAGTGGCACACACCATTTCAGCAGAGCAGCAATTAAAAGTGTGACATGCTTTTACAGAGTCCAAGCAATTAGCAAATGTGGCTTTTATTAGGACTCACATGGGAGACCTAACCTGCTTTAATCTCCAGCAGAACAGGCAGTGAATGTTCACGGTGTGATGTTTAGAGCTGTGCGGATGACGCGAGTGTGGTTATGTGGCGTGTGAAATGGTCCTCTCATGTCACTCACACATGGTGGTTAGTACAGACTAATCCCCCCAAAAGCAGCTGGGAGAGGGTGCTGCAGGTCATCTCTCCAGTAAATAAAGCCTGCTGGCTCCCGATGACAGGGTGGTGGAAACCCCATCTCCCTGTGACCCCAGCGCCGCCCTGCTGGCTGTGACAGCCCTGCCCGAGTGCCTGCCTGTCTGGGTTAATGTACTGCCCTGCTCATACCAGGCAGCTGGTTGCTGAAACCCATCTTACGTTTGTTTTCATATATGCATACTTCGTACCTCTGCAGCCATTAGCATATCAGTTTAAAAGGTTTAACTTTCTTTAACATAATAGCTACAACTGCAGACAATTTACATACAGAACTCCACTGACAGACACTCCCTCATCTCTGTCCCTCTCTCTCTCACTCTCTCTCTCTGTCCCTCTTGCTCCTTCTCTCTCCCTCGCTCTCTCTCTCTCTTTCTCTCTCTCTCTCTCTCTCTCTCAATCTATGTTTATTGGCATGATAATGTTAAACTATTATAGTTTGGAGTTTAACATGCTCTGTAGAAATAGATGATTATAATGGTCTTTTTTAGTCATAAGTAACTAAATAATAAAACTTTGAAATATGACACTGTATTACAATAAACAAACACCAAAACCGGTAATATCACTAAATATATTAAATCTCTCTCTCTCTCTCTCTCTCGCTCTCTCTCTCTCCCTGTTATACCTGGCTGTCACCAGAAGAGGGCAGTATTAAGCCACGTGTGTAAGAGCTGTTTCTGTTCGCGTTCTGATTCATGCTTTGCGTCCAGTGCAGAGGACCAGAGCCAATGGCAGTTGTGTGACACATTTATTGCGTGATGATGGGTCTGTATATCTCGTTTCATATGTATATTTATTTCTGTATATATTTATATGTATATTAATTTCTGTATATATTTATATGTTTATTTATTTATGTACACATTCATATATATGTTTTTGTAGTTATTAGGTTATGCACATGTGAAGTAGAGTTCATAAAGGTATCCAGGCTTCTTTATAGGAGTGTGTGGTATGTTTGTGTTTTATCTTCTTCTTGAATAGCTGTTCCTGTTAATGTGTTTCCACAAAGCTGACATCCTGGTGTAGGTGTCACATCGTCGTATGGGTTCTGTGGTCCTTGTGTGTTAGGTTGCTAGGTTACCTCTTTGTTAGTAGATAGAAGAAGGACTCCCCTGTCACCGTGGAGACCCTCAGAGCAACCTGCTGAGTATCAGGGGAGGGCAAAGGTCAACCTGCCCCGCAGCCCCCGAGTCCTGCCTCTCCTGTTCAGTCTCACCTGATCAGTCAGGGAGTCATAAAATGGGGGAAAAGGAAAATCTCTGAATGAAATCTCACAGCCACGTGCAGGCAGAACTAAGCGCTACTTTTGTTTACAATTACAAGTTCCATCTCTTGTACTGATTGGTTAATCCTGCTTCTTTCCATTGCAGCTGTTAGCCAATTAAATGTGATTAAATAAACTAAGGGAGGCGTTGGTTTGACGTCTGAAGCGTTGACCTTTTAGGAATGTCTCCGTCACACAGTTACTCTGCTGCGCTGTATCACGCTACACAACCATCTGCACTGCATGAGTGTGTTTGGAAATCCACAACCCACCCACTCTCTGAGCAGGTGGAGAAGGTGTGTTGGAGCTGATCACTCTCTGAGCAAGTGGAGAAGGTGTGTTGGAGCTGATCACTCTCTGAGCAGGTGGAGAAGGTGTGTTGGAGCTGATCACTCTCTGAGCAGGTGGAGAAGGTGTGTTGGAGCTGATCTCACAGAAGCAGTAGCAGAGCAGAGGGGCAGCAGCACTAGAGCCCAAGAACAGTGGGGATGAAACCCCAGTGAAGCACTGTGGTTGCCCATCATGCTGTTACTGTGGGTGTGGATGTTTGGTGGGGACTGTTGCTAAGCGCTGCTGTTGTCCTGTACATCTTGTCGCAGAAGCAGATGCTGTTATTTCTGGATAAGCTTGACTGCTGTGTCATCTCTCTCTCTCTCTCTCTCTCTCTCTCTCTCTATATATATATATATATATATATATATATATATATATATATATATATATATATATATATATATACACAGTATATATATATACACAGTATATTGCTCTCTCTCTCCTCCTCCCTCTGTCTCTTCCTCTCTTTTTCCTCCTTTCTCTCTTGTCATCTCTCTCTCCTCTCTCCTCCTCCCTGCTGTATCTCTCTGCTCTTGTTCCTTTCTGCTCCTCCTCTCCCCGGGGCATTTGGTATCTGATGGTTCAGAGGTGTTGGAGCAGAGGTCCAGCTCTCTGGGGCCCCCCTCTGGGCCCCTTGGGTCAGGCGTAGGTCAGGTTTCACTGGCCGGGGCTCTGACGAAGCCGTGCTATTTCAGCCATGCCTGACTCCCCCCTCCCTCATGCCATCCTGCGTTCACACCATCACTCAAGTTACAGCCGCTGGATGACTGACACCTCCCACAGAGCTGCACTCACTGGAAAATACAGCAAAGGACTACAAGTGGGAACCTCTGATCCACTGGGCTTGTTGTAGAGGGAATTAAAATGCAAGGTGTACATGTTCATGTGTCATCCAGTTTGACCTCACGGTAGCATTATGGGCTGTCGTGTGTGACCCTCCCCTGTTCCGCCCCCTAACGTAAGCCAGTCATCTGTGCAGATTACCTGCCTGCACACCTAACCATAACCCTTGCCCTAACCAAAACCCACCAATTCCTCAATGATCAATGATCTAGCTCTAATCATAAACCCTGTAACGGTACACCCATACCCTTAATCATAAACCCTGTAAGGGTACACCCATACCCTTAATCATAAACCCTGTAATGGTACACCCATACCCTTAATCATAAACCCTGTAAGGGTACACCCATACCCTTAATCATAAACCCCGTAAGGGTACACCCATACCCTTAATCATAAACCCTGTAAGGGCACACCCATACCCTTAATCATAAACCCTGTAAGGGTACACCCATACCCTTAATCATAAACCCTGTAAGGGTACACCCATACCCTTAATCATAAACCCTGTAATGGTACACCCATACCCTTAATCATAAACCCCGTAAGGGTACACCCATACCCTTAATCATAAACCCCGTAAGGGTACACCCATACCCTTAATCATAAACCCCGTAAGGGTACACCCATACCCTTAATCATAAACTCTGTTCAGGGTCTGAGGTGGGAGTGGGTAAAGGTTTTTCATGTTTCTGAATGGGCAGCTCCAGAGGAGAGATGAAAGTAACTCTCCAAAAGTGCCTCCTCTGAGTCACAAATACAGGCAACAAGAGGAACAGATGCTTAGTGTGATATTTTTAACTGACTGTCAGCAGCATAAGGTGCGAGTCGTCATCTTGATCCTGATGTGCAGATTTGCAGAAGAAGTTTCCTTCCTCTGTCTACTAACCCTTAATGGAGAAGGAGATGGAGTCTGGACAGGGAGAAGAGTCTGGACTGGGAGAAGAGTCTGGACTGGGAGAAGAGTCTGGGCTGGGAGAATAGTCTGGACTGGGAGAAGAGTCTGGGCTGGGAGAAGAGTCTGGACTGGGAGAAGAGTCTGGGCTGGGAGAAGAGTCTGGACTGGGAGAAGAGTCTGGGCTGGGAGAAGAGTATGGACTGGGAGAAGAGTCTGGGTTGGGAGAAGAGTCTGGGCTGGGAGAAGAGTCTGGACTGGGAGAAGGGTCTTGGCTGGGATAAGAGTCTGGGCTGGGAGAAGAGTCTCGGCTGGGAGAAGAGTCTGGACTGGGAGAAGAGTCTGGGCTGGGAGAAGAGTCTGGGCTGGGAGAAGAGTATGGACTGGGAGAAGAGTCTGGGCTGGGAGAACAGTCTGGACTGGGAGAAGAGTCTGGACTGGGAGAAGAGTCTGGGCTGGGAGAAGAGTCTGGACTGGGAGAAGAGTCTGGGCTGGGAGAAGAGTCTGGGCTGGGAGAAGAGTATGGACTGGGAGAAGAGTCTGGGCTGGGAGAACAGTCTGGGCTGGGAGAACAGTCTGGACTGGGAGAAGAGTCTGGGCTGGGAGAAGTGTCTGGGCTGGGAGAACAGTCTGGACTAGGACAGCCACAGGCTGCTGATGTGAGGCTTTCTGTGCTTGATATGACACTCTTGTCGTCTTGTTATGTTTTTCAGTCCGCTCAAGTTCTGTGATGGTGTTTGAAAACAAAGCTCAGAATAATCCGAACAGAACAACAGCACAGCACTGCCGCCTTCCTTAAGAAACAACAGTGAGTAACGCGAATCTACTGAGGCTTCTACAGCGCAGCCGGACCCGTGGGGTCTCAGAAGGTAAACGTCCTTTTCTAGGCCTTTGACTGTGAAGGTCAGCTAATCTCTAAACCACCTTCCAACTGAGATGCTGTTAAAGCCCCTTCATGTGTGCTATCTTGGGGTAGTAACCAGAGACAGAAGACTGCATGCCATTCCAGAGTTATCGTTTGCTAAGCACTCTCTGGCCTGAGTGCTGGGTCCACCCCTACCCCTGCCTCTGCCCCTGCCTGGGGCACTACGGTATGAGAACCAGCTTCAGTTGTGCAATTATCAACATCGTTGTCGTCACCTCAGGCTAATTATCCCTCCTGCGTCGTTCAGTCACCATAAACATTAACGCAGCTCTTTAGCTCACGCGAGCGAATGCAGAGACCCCTTCAGCATTTAATCACTGTGAACTGAACCATTCACAATAAGAACTTTGAGGTTCAGATGTTTCTGATGTCTTCAAATGATTGTTTTTTACTTATTATTTGTGAGTAGCTTTCTGCTCATATGAATGTGGGATAATGATGGATCTAGAGCAGGTGTGGTGGATGTGTATGTAGATTGGGTGGTTATGATCAAGGTCTCTCATTTATGGTCTGTGTACAGAAATGTGATGAAAGAGTCAAAGAACCAGACAGTGGTGTTTTGCAGAAAGAGAGTGTGTGTGTGTGATTGTGAGTGTGTGTGTGTTTTGGGCCCAATGTTTTGGGCTGGGCTGGTGGGATGAATCACTTCACCCCTCCATCACCACTACCATCACTCCACAGAGGGTGGTGTACAGCACAGAGGGTGGCGTTTAGCACAGAGGGTGGTGTACAGCACAGAGAGTGGTGTACAGCACAGAGGGTGGTGTACAGCATAGAGGGTGCTGTACAGCACAGAGGGTGGCGTTTAGCACAGAGGGTGGCGTTTAGTACAGAGGGTGGTGTTCAGCACAGAGGGTGGTGTTTAGAATTCCCTTCATATAATCCTTACCTTAGTCGTGCCGGTGTAATGGGTGTTCAGCAGCTCAGCGGCACTGACCTCGCCTGCCAGGCACGTTAGTTTGCAGTGTCAGTTGGTCAAGTATCTGTTTTAAAGATGTGCAGTTATGGTATGAAAGGACTTAATTACGAATGTGTATAACTGAGATTCTCTGGGTCTCGTGTGGCCCAGATGAAAGTGCAGACAGCAGGCAGCAGGGCAGGTGGGACTGCTGCAGGTCTGCTGCCAGTCTGCTGGAGGTCCGCTGGAGGTCTGCTGGAGGTCTGCTGGAGGTCTGCTGCAGGTCTGCTGCAGGTCTGCGGCCTGCCAGACACACACATTGTGTGGAGGGCACAGACACATCCAGGACCTGACACTCTGGAAAGCTGGAAAATGTCCAGAGCAAGTTCTAACACCCCCAACACACACACACACACACACCCTCTCTTTCTATCTCTGTAGTCTCCATGGCACTCCTGTGGGGTTTCATACTAGCATGTGTGTGTTCACTTATGTTGAAGATAATACCCTTCTCTCTCTCACTCTCACTCTGTCTCACTCTCTCTCTTTCTCTCTCTCTCTCACTCTCTCTTTCTCTCTCTTTTTCTCTCTCTCTTTCTACTTCTGGGTCACTTTTCCATATTGCCATTTGACCTTCGGGCTTTTCTCCAGCAGACTGACATGTTCACGACCCAAAGACTGAGAGAGGGAGAGAGAGAGGACGAGAGAGGGAGAGAGAGAAAGAGAGAGAGGGAGAAAAAGAGAGAAGGAGAGGGTGGTAATGAGGAGGAGAAGGCGTAGAGGCAGGACCAGGGCTTCTCATTCCGCACTGTTTTGTTCTAGCTGTGTGTATCTGTGTGTATCTTTGTGTACCTGTGTGTACCTGTGTGTACCTGTGTGTATCTGTGTGCACCTGTGTGTATCTGTGTGTACCTGTGCACTACGGGCTGTTGTCATGATGAACTGCTCTAGTAAGCCGTGTGTGTTCACGTGGACGGGCGCTCTGCGAGCGTGGGAACTCTCCAGCAGCGGTAAGCCCTGCACGTGTCCTGCACGTGTCCTTGTACTGTAGAGAAAGAGTAGCGTGAGCAGAGCTCTTGGTACTGGGGCATACTGGGTACTGGGGCGTACGGGGCACTGGGGCGTACGGGGTACTGGGGTATACTGTGTACAGACAGACTGCAGCTCGACCGTCCTTGTTCTCTACCACAGCTGCACTAAACACGTCTGCACATGCGTCATCAGCACACACGTGAACAAACAAATCTTCTTCATCTTGTTTGTGTGTTATTTTGTTTATTGAAAGGTGTGCTGAATATTTAGTAAAATGGATCTTACCTCACGTATAGATATATAAGGCAGAGCTGAAGCAGGAGCACGCTTGTCCTCTTAGACAGGGTGACAGGAGCTCGTAGCAGGAGGACACTCGTCCTCTTAGACAGGGCGACAGGAGCTCGTAGCAGGAGGACACTCGTCCTCTTAGACAGGGCGACAGGAGCTCGTAGCAGGAGGACACTCGTCCTCTTAGACAGGGTGACAGGAGCTCGTAGCAGGAGGACACTCGTCCTCTTAGACAGGGCGACAGGAGCCCGTAGCAGGAGTTGTGGACGTAGCTGTGTGAAAGGACAGCTTGCTCCTCGCTGTGATCAGCTCTGTGCTCTGAACACTGCCATATCATGTTAAGCTTCTATTATAAGACTGACACCCAAGTGGACCTCTACACTCTTCACCCACCCACTCTCCACCTGCTCCAGCCTCCACCTTTACACTTTTAGCAAGGTCAGAAGGTCGGTGGACAGGTGTATCCGCCATAAGGCTGAAACTTCAGAGTTGAATGAAGCTCCTCCCACAGGTCCACCTGCAGTGTCCTCAGTCCCAAATCAGGAGGTGGAAGGAATCTGGATCTGATTCTACAGGTTTAATGAAGACGTCTTGTGTGCTTCCTGTATTCTGTTGCATTTTGCTGTCTCAGTGAGTGTACTGGGTGTTCACAGGTGAATGTGCAGGGTGTTCACAGGTGAGTATACTAGGTGTTCACAGGTGAATGTGCAGGGTGTTCACAGGTGAATGTGCAGGGTATTCACAGGTGAGTGTACTGGGTGTTCACAGGTGAGTGTGCTGGGTGTTCACAGGTGAGTGTACTGGGTGTTCACAGGTGAGTATACTACAGTAGGTGTTCACAGGTGAATGTGCAGGGTGTTCACAGGTGAGTGTGCAGGGTGTTCACAGGTGAGTGTGCAGGGTGTTCACAGGTGAGTATACTAGGTGTTCACAGGTGAGTGTACTGGGTGTTCACAGGTGAGTGTGCTGGGTGTTCACAGGTGAGTGTGCAGGGTGTTCACAGGTGAGTATACTAGGTGTTCACAGGTGAGTATACTGGGTGTTCACAGGTGAATGTGCTGGTGTTCACAGGTGAGTGTGCTGGGTGTTCACAGGTGAGTATACTAGGTGTTCACAGGTGAGTATACTAGGTGTTCACAGGTGAATGTGCAGGGTGTTCACAGGTGAGTGTGCTGGGTGTTCACAGGTGAGTGGCCCAGTCGTCGTGTGAAACCGCACAGACACTTGGCCCTTGTCTCTGACCACCTTTTTCCAGGAACAAATTAATGTATGAGGCTCTGATTTTATAGTCTAATCCGCTTTTGTTCTGCAAGCTAAACGAACAGAAACATTACAATAAAATACTTCTGTTCCCTTTACATCTCCATGATGTCCCACGTGACAATGTGACATTAATGTGATAATGTCTGAGACATGAAGGAAATCTTAATTAACGCAGGACAGCAAGTCAGATGGTTTTATATAGAAGGCGTGAGGCCGGCATGTGAGTGTGAGGAGAGATGGATGGAGATCTTTCATCAGCTATGCAAGCAATCTGCTTCTCAATCTCTATATATAGTACAGACAGATAGATGTGGAGATGGAGAGATGTTCTATGTGGATTTGAAGGAGATCTTAGTGCTGTTCTGTGTGGATTAAAGGTGCATGCTGTTCTGTGTGGATTAGAAGCATGCACTGTTCTGTGTGGATTAGAGGTGTGTATTGTTCTGTGTGGATTAGAGGCATGCACTGTTCTGTTAGATTAGAGGTGCATGCTGTTCTGTGTGGATTAGAGGTGCATGCTGTTCTGTGTGGATCAGAGGTGTGTGCTGTTCTGTGTGGATTAGAGGTGTGTGCTGTTCTGTGTGGATTAGAGGTGTGTGCTGTTCTGTGTGGACAGCCATGAGAAAGGAAACTCTGTGAAACACCAGCATCCTTGTGATGGAGGCAGTGGACGGAATGTATGTGTGTGTGTGTGTGTGTGTGTGTGTGTACATTCCCTGTAATGCAAAGTCCTATTGTGTCAGACCCAAAGACACACCCCTGTCTCAAACATGTCTTGCTCTCTAAACCCCAGTGTGTCTCACAGGGAACGACTACCAGCAGTGAGACAGTACAGTTGACTTCCCAGAGACACGCCTGTCCCCTCCTTGTTGAGCTTCTTTAGTGTCCTGTCAGGCATGTCCCTCCCTGCCTGTTTGCCTGGAGCCTCAGGAGATTTAGGGGTTTATGGGTAAAGCCTGTGAGCCCAACAGCAGCACTTGTGTAACTCAACGCTGGGTCAGACTCTATCATATTAATAGAATATTCAGAGGGGCTGGAGTTCCCCCCCATCCCCAGATGGAGGGGGGTGGACTCTGCCCCCATGGTGTTAACGCGTAGCGCGCGGGTCAGCGACAGTTACCTGTGTACGTGTGGGCAACCGTTATTTCTGCTGCTGCATCGTGAGATTTGGGAGCTGTTTCTCCTTGCGGACTCGCCGAGACCAGGCTGAACGTCTGGGAGGTGAAGCTCTCTGTCTAGTCTTTAGTTCCTCTTGAAGTTGATGGTCACGCCCTCAGAACCCCCACACAGCCAGTGCTCTACACAGCTGGCACAACCAGGCTCGTCTGTCTGGGGTTGGTCTGTCTAGGATCGGTCCGTCTGGGGTTGGTCTGTCTGGGGGTTGGTCTGTCTGGTGTCGATCTGTCTGGGGTTGGTCTGTCTGGGGTCGGTCTGTCTGGGGTCAGTCCATCTGGGGTTGGTCTGTCTGGGGTCAGTCCGTCTGGGGTCGGTCTGTCTGGGGTCGGTCCATCTGGGGTCGGTCCATCTGGGGTCGGTCCGTCCGGGGTCGGTCTGTCTGAGGTCTGGCTACAGGACATCCCCAGCAGGGCATTTCAGTTCCAGGTCACCTGAGGTGTTTACAGTTGGTCCCTCTGCAGAAGCGCCAGATGTATTGCTATTTGTTACATTGCAGCAGTTTGCTTGTTACTTTATTTCTGTTTGCTTGTTTGTGTTTGCTTCTCTGCTCCCCCAGCCAGGGTGTGATGTCCTCACTCCTGGAGCCTCGTCCCTCACTCTGCGCTCCGTCTTCCTCTGTATGCCGCTGTGCTGTACACATCACGTTAGTCTAGTTGCACATGAACACGGATACGTAAAGATTCTTAGCCCCACAAATGTGAAAACAAAATGCATATAAAGAAAATGCACCTAATATAAAAAAAGGGTATAAAGATGCATAAATATGCATGATAAAATGTCAAGTCAGAGAGAAGAGAGCTGACATTTCTCTCTTCTCTGATCAGGAGAAAGAACCTAAACCTCCACGTGCTTTTATGCTCCATCTGTGGAGTGAACATCAGTAAAGTAAAAGTTTCGCCAAATAACGACGTGTTCTTCTCTGTGTTTGAAGAACAGAGCTGATAGGAAGGACTGGGCTGTTATGCGGTTGAGATGGACGTGTAATCTGACTCTCACTGCTGAGGAGGAGAGTTGAGTCTTTTCTCACTGTCCCTCCTGCAGCCCTATCGCACAGAGAGCACGAGGTCACCAGGCCTCACCCAATAATGAAGCTCACCTCTGGCACACGGCTTGGAACAGCCTTATATATGCTGTGTGTGTATGTGTGTGTATACTGCACACGCATACACACACAGCAGTGTGTTGACTACGCTGCAGGACTGCCTGTGTGCTGGGAGTCCTGAGCTCCAGGCCAGAGTTGTGCCAGTGTCGGGGGTCAAACACAAGCCCCCAGCACACAGCACACATGCATTATTACACAGACCCACTACCATCATCATTCATGCCAACGCACGAGTTTCCAGATGAGCTGACCACAGCTTTACAGAGCATTTCCCTTTCAAAACAAAAATTGTCTCACTAATTCTACTGCTGTCTCTCTCTGCCCCCTCCCCCCCTCTCATTGGATAGTCTTAGCTTGCCTGTTTTCTTGAATGAGTGTCCTGAGACTGGAACGTGAACTCTTTATGCTATGCACAGTAGTATGAGGGTCAGTTACCCGCTGCTGTGGAGAGGCAGCATCATTCCGGATGCAGTTACAGTGGTGGAGAGTTGGTTCAGCCCCTCAGTGGTCACTCAACCAACATCTACAATTCTGATCAGTAAAACCAGTGTTTGCGTTTGTGTGTGTGTGTGTGTGTGTGTGTGTGTGCGATCCCCACCATGTCTCTGTAGGGGTAAAGGGACCTGCCCTGACACACCATGTGCTGGATGCGCTACACGCTAGCTCTGCCAGCCTTTCCCCTTACACAGTCAACCTCCACACCAGGTCAGCATCCAGCCAGCGGACCATTAACCTGCTACACAGGCCAGTGAACCGTAACGCTGGCCTCACAGACCCCTGCCCAGTGACCCAGCCTGCTCCGGCATCTCCTCCCCTGCCCAGTGGAGGTTTACACTAGCCTAGTACTTCAACACATGCCCAATCAACCTTTATATAAACCCACCAATGCTCCACAGTAGCCCTGCTCTCCTGTAACAGCAGGGACCTCTGCCAGCCAGGAGGGTTCGGCTGCCGGGGTCTGGAGGGTTGGGCACTGGGCCTCTAGTCTGTTTATAAGTGAAGGGTGGTAGGATGGCACACAATAACTGTAGCAAGTGTGTGTGTGTGTGTGTGTGTGTGTGTTTTACTCATATCAAATTCTTGAAAACTATCCCAGTCAGCACTAGCTGCCTTCGCCTGGCTTCACCCTCAGAGAGACTTACTGCCCTCTTGTGATTGTCTAGGGTGCAGTGCTGATGGGACTGTTGGGCTATTTGAGGGAGGGCTCAGTTCATACCCCCTGCTGCGTAGTTATGCCATGTTTGTCAAACTCACGTCGTTTAAACACTGGAATGCTCTCAGCACCTCTGTTGTATGTCGTGGGCCTGCATGATTTAATGTGGAGATAATGCGTCTTAATCTTTGGAAACAGGAGGTTCTACTGGGAAGGTTTGATTTGAGCAAGAATCTTATAATGTTTGTATATGAGGCATAGGTGTAGTTTTTGACATATGCCCCCTGAGTAATTAATGTGTTTGGTTGGGTGGTGGGAGCAATGTTCCTCCACCTAAAACGAAGTGTTTTCGCTCGAGATTTGAGATGCAGATACAGAGGCGTTGCAGCAGTGTGGAGATGGGTCTGCTGAAGGGTTTTGTTTGTCACTCTACTAGGGGGCGCTAATGAGCAGTAATTCCTGTATTTTCTTTGTAGTTTGCGTTCTGTTTGTGTTCAGATTGTTGCATTTCTTAAATGTACGTCGTGGTTTAATAAATGCTGCTTTCTGGAGGCTTTTCTGACATACGTGGTCCTCAGGAAGATGGAGTACAGAGTCAGGTTCAAACCGGAAGTATTCTGCTCTTATCAACTGATTTAACCAATTAATTGTTTTTTAATTAAGTACTTAAGTATTGTGCTGGCTTGATCTAATTAGCAAAGTTAGGCAGCCATGACGGCAGACTCTGAAAGATCTTTTTTGTTTCATTTCAATATTGGCAGTGATTTAATGGCCTGGTTAGTCTTCCTCATCCTCATCTTCCTCAACCTTCCTCTGAGGGTTCTGTGCTGAACTCCTGCACGCTGAATGAGTCGCAGCAAAGACACTGGATGCTGGTTTTTCAGGACTTTCAGCGTCTTCCTACACCACAGTGTATTTTAGTGGAACGCTGCAGGACACTAATTACGCTGCTTAAGCACAGTGTCATTTAGACCTCCGCTACACGTAGTGAGATGACACAGTGCTGCGTTGTTTACAGTGTGTATCCAGGGTGCCGCACATCAGACACACATTTTTCAGCTCATTCCAGCTTGTCAGCGATTCTGAGTGCGACGGGAAGATCTTTCCCAGAGGCAGCTACATGGTGTTGCCTCTCTACCCAGTACCCCATGCGTGACTCCAGCCTGGTCTGTGATTGGCCAGGGTCACTAGCTCCGCCCACCCTTCCTCACCGAAGCCTGGAATCCTAAACTCACCAGATACACATCCAATCAGCTAATGGTCCCTCTGGGCATTCCAAAGAGGGCCTGAGGAGCAGGTGCTGAGGATTAGGTGGTCAGACCTTCTCCAGCCTGGTTGAGCTCCTCCACGTCAACACCCGCCTAGGACCCCCATCAAGGTCACGCCAGACTCTGCAGCATCTGTCCATTATTACTAGAAGGATGTGTAAGCACCACGCAGGCTGCGTCGCTGCAGACGTACGAGCAGGTCGGGGGGGGGGGGGGGGGTTTCTGTTTGGGTCGTTTGGTAGGTTTATCTCGTTCCCTTGTTTTAATAATTGTTACAGTTGCAATAATAGTTGCAGTAATACTTGCAACAGATCCCTGGATCAGTATGTCACACCTGGGCAGAGTGCTAATCTTTGTGCTGTTGTGTCCGTGCTGATGGACTCGTCTTAGTGTTGATCTGTGCTGATAGATCTCTCTTTGTGCCATTGTGTCAGTGCTTTGTGTCTGTGTCGATAGACTTGTCCTTCTTTGGCATGCGGTCCCAGAATAGATTAAATGGACAGTTACATTAATGGCAAATTCAAAGACACTCAGCGTACGTACATGGCGTTGCTCAATCAGCTCTGCACTGCAGTTACTGAAATGGCAGTGTGACGGTCGGCTTGGAACCCGTGCAGGAGCAACTCATGAGGCGTTGGGGTGGAGGTCCAGGGTTCGTATCAGGCTCACAGTAATCCCACTCCTGTACAACACAATCCTGTGCAGCCCCTGGAGACAGGCTGGACATGTTTGGGCATGTTGTGTTCCTTGGCGAGACTTTATTCGTGGCGCTTGGAAGTGGGAATTCCATCCACGTTTCTGAAAGCACCTGGCAGTGATACCTGATTGGGATATATGGGATATATATCAGCGCTGTAGAGCCTCATGGATTAACTGTCACAATCAAATGCAGCAGGGCAAAAAAAAAAATCTTGATTGGTTTGGCCTTCTGTCCATGTCTCCATCTGTTGCCCTCGTGCTTGTAATGGGGTTTTCGTGTTTGACTTTGTTGTTCTGTTGCTCTTGCCTTCTCTGTTCGTCTCCGTGGTTTGTGAGTGTGTTTGGGAGCTCCTGTCCATTTCATGTCCACCTTCACCTGGAGCTGGAGCGCTAAGCCCAATCTCCAGCACCAAGCTGTCATCACCACGGATCAACCTTGGGGCTCCCCTCTGTTCCTTACATTAGTCCTGCTTGTAAAAATAGCTGTCAGCATCAGCTGACCCTCTCCCTGACCTGCTCAGATAGCCGCTCAGAGTCGTTATGGCACCATTGTTAAATTAGATTAAATATCTCTCTAAATTACGTGTTAATGAGGCAGTAAGTTCTTGAGCTGGCGCGTGTGTGTGTGTGTGCATGTGTGTGTGTGTGTGTGTGTGTGTGTAAACCAAGCTGCATTCTAAGCAGTTCTTAACTGTTAGAAATGGAGTGCTCCACACTCACTGTCAGTGTGCACACCCCACAGTCCCACAGTGCTTTATGTGTCTGCTGGGAAATTAGACCCTTTCAAGATAGCTACCAGTTCCCAGCACACTACAACACCACTGCATGTTTGGGATGAAGGCCTAATCATTCTGGAGAAAGCTTGTAAAGTTCACAGCATTTCATCCCTGGTATAAATTTAGGAATTTAGAAGCAGTTAATAGGTGATGAATTCTGTGTCTGGTGACGGGACACAGGAAATCAGGGATTATTATTTGAATCTTCTTGACCACTTCTATGTCACAGTTTTTGTATGTGCTGATCCAAACAACTGATCTACACTTTTCTGGGATCTGTTCAAGTTGCTTGTGACATCCTTTCTTGATAGATCCCAGTGAGCTCATTGCCACTACCAGTTTGGCTTTCACATTCTACATCCTTTGTCCCTCTATATGAAGACAGATGTACTTTAAGATCTCAACTTCTTTGACCATGAAGTTTGGGTCATCAGAACTGGTAGGATTTGTTCCACTTCCTTTGTACCTCTCTCTGAAGATCTTTATACTTTAAGACACAAGATATTTCTTTGAACGTGCCATTCTGGTCACCAGGAATGGTGACATGTCTTCACCTTCCTGTTGTGGAACACAATAGCAAACTATGGTGTCTCGATTTATTATCATGGTTGAGTCCCACGCGATTGTGTTTTCTTGGGCGATGATGACCACACGATTGTGTTTTCTTGGGTGATGATGACTAGCTGTGGTTAATGATCAACTCATTTGTTTCCTCTGCTCTGTTGCACCTTCTACACTTGCTGCCGACTTGCATTCCGATGATCTGGTGGTGATCTGGTGGTGATCTGGTGGTGATCTTGTGTTGGTGGTATCTGTTCCAGTCTCCAGCCCACTCTGCCTGAGCTTCATTGTGGGGCAGGCACGACTGTTAGTGACACTGATCCTGCTGCACTGTCTCTGGTGGGACAGGTCATTGTTTTTGCTAATGTACTTCAGCACATCATCTCTAATCTGGTTCATCGTAATAAGATTCTTCTCTTCCTGTGTGAAGCACTTTGAATTGACAGTGTGTATGAAAGATGCTATAAATAAAGTTGCCTTGCCTTCATCTCTAATTTGGTTCATCTCTAATCAATCTCAATCTCAATGTCAGATTCCCATTTCCTATTTTCTATTTGATTTCTGGATCTCTTGGTGACTGTATGGTCCAAGTGCTTCTTCTCTGCACATTGGACTCGGTGGTGTATTGGACCCCAGGTTCCTGTACTGATCTGTAACTCACCATCTTCTTGCCTTTTTGGATGAGTTGCAACACACTTGTCACAAAAATGTCTAAGAAGTTTTTTTGGGGAACTGTAAACACACACCAAACACACACCAAACACACGGCCTTCTGCATGAGTGTTTCATTTGAAGGTGATTTGAAGTTTGTTTCATTTGATGGGGATTTGAAGTGGATTTAAAGCTTGTTTCCTTTGGAGAACACCGCACTTCATTATTATTATTATTTTTTTTTTTTACATTTTTACATTTTAAACAGACTGTGCCTATTGAACTATGTTTAGTGGTTTGTAGCTGAAGAATTACAGTTAACTCATGACGGTTGAATGTTGGCTGCCTGGTGATGGCAGATGAAGCCTCTATAATGTCACCCAGTTCACTGCCTTCTGCTACACTGACATCCGTCATTTCTGTTTACATTTTGTTTAATTCTCAATTGGCAGGTTGATAGGCAGTCGTGATCTTTCACGCTTTCATGATTAGTTTTCAGATGATGGACAGCTAAAACCTGACACTTACTCTCTCTCTCTCTCTCTCTCTCTCTCTCTCTCACTCACACTCACTCACGCACACACACACACACACAAATACAAGCTCTCCCCCATTCCTTCATCCCAGGCGTCCTGTTCACTGTTGACTCCGCCTCCTTCTGCGCCCTCGGCTTCGTTTAATCCTCTGTCTCGTCACGTCCTTTTAATAGGCGCGTGGACATCGGCGGGAGGGGGTGGGATGGGACGGGAGGGGGCTGGGGAGACAGTGTGTGTGGGGATTGAATTTCAGCAGAGCACTTCTCTGTACATGTGTGATCTCAGTCTCATGCGGACCGGCAGAGTGGCTGAGAGACGCTAGAGATCACTCTACTTCTACCACTCTGCTTCTACCACTCTACTTCTACCACTCTACCACTCTACTTCTCCAGTTTTCCCTTTAACACCCTCTCCCTCTCTGTCTCTCTGTGTTCTCTCTTTCTGTCACTATCTCTGTTCACTCTCAATTTCCTTCTACATCTGTTTCTCTGTCTCTCTCTCTCTCTCTGCCTCTCAATCTCGGTCTCTCTCTCTCTCTGACTCTGTCTCTTTGTCTCTGTGTCTGTCTCTCTCTTTATCTGTCCCCCTCTCTCCAGCGCGAGCAAGGGCCACCATGTCAGTTCCAAGCTGCAGTGGTCTTGAGGTGCTTCTGTCCACTCTACAGGTAGGCACACCTGCATGACTGTGTGAGTGCGTGTTTATGGTAGAACGTCTGTGTGAACAGGCCTACGCTGACAGTGCATGCTGAAACGCTGTGCCCATCTGGCCAGGGCTGGGTGCTGATGTAGGCTATCACGCTCCTCAATGCACATACCTAGAATGCACATACCCAGCACTTCTGCGGCTCGCAGTGAGACAGGGAAACGGAGAGACAGGGAAATGGAGAGCAGGCTGTGTCAGCAGCAGCAAGAAGCATGCACCACCCTGAACACCACCCTGACCCCACACACATGCACCGCCCTGAGCAGCACACATGTACCACCCTGAGCATCACACATATGCACCATCCCAACCCCACATACATGCACCACCCTGACCTCCCAAAGAGTTAAGACCCCGCCAATAGCCGCATATGCTTTAATCACCATGTTTGTTATTATAGATTTGTCTGCCTGATGAAAACCGTTTACATTGCTTCTATACAGAACCTCGTGGTTGTTTATTATTTAAGTTGTTTATAATGTAAATAAGCAATCTGATTTGTGTACCTGTTGCTTAGAGATGGAAAAATGATTCCTGTGCTATCTTACGAACACGTGATCTCGCACATTTTAAATACACTTTCCATTTTCATTCTGGAAATATTCTGAAGTTAGGTGTCCTTGGAAGACAGAGGGATGTTGGGCATCAGGCAGGGCTCGTTTGTCTCTGTGTGGCTGTTTAAGAGCTCGCTTCACCCCCGCTGAGCCTCCGCGTCCGCCCCTCTTCAGCGCTCACGCTGGAGGCTCATCGGCCAGGACAGTCAACTTCCAGCTCACTGCTCCTGCTGAAACCAGCTCACTGCTCCTGAAACCAGCTCACTGCTCCTACTGAAACCAGCTCACTACTCCTGCTGAAACCAGCTCACTGCTCCTGAAACCAGCTCACTGCTCCTACTGAAACCAGCTCACTATTCCTGAAACCAGCTCACTGCTCCTGAAACCAGCTCACTATTCCTGAAACCAGCTCACTGCTCCTGAAACCAGCTCACTGCTCCTGAAACCAGCTCACTACTCCTGAAACCAGCTCACTGCTCCTGAAACCAGCTCACTACTCCTGAAACCAGCTCACTACTCCTGCTGAAACCAGCTCACTATTCCTGAAACCAGCTCACTGCTCCTGAAACCAGCTCACTATTCCTGAAACCAGCTCACTGCTCCTGAAACCAGCTCACTACTCCTGAAACCAGCTCACTGCTCCTGAAACCAGCTCACTACTCCTGAAACCAGCTCACTGCTCCTGAAACCAGCTCACTACTCCTGAAACCAGCTCACTGCTCCTGAAACCAGCTCACTACTCCTGAAACCAGCTCACTGCTCCTGAAACCAGCTCACTACTCCTGCTGAAACCAGCTCACTATTCCTGAAACCAGCTCACTGCTCCTGAAACCAGCTCACTACTCCTGAAACCAGCTCACTGCTCCTGAAACCAGCTCACTACTCCTGAAACCAGCTCACTACTCCTGAAACCAGCTCACTGCTCCTGAAACCAGCTCACTACTCCTGAAACCAGCTCACTGCTCCTGAAACCAGCTCACTGCTCCTGAAACCAGCTCACTACTCCTGAAACCAGCTCACTGCTCCTGCTCCTGAAACCAGCTCACTGAAACCACTGCTGAAACCAGCTCACTGCTCCTGAAACCAGCTCACTACTCCTGCTGAAACCAGCTCACTATTCCTGAAACCAGCTCACTGCTCCTGAAACCAGCTCACTGCTCCTGAAACCAGCTCACTGCTCCTGAAACCAGCTCACTACTCCTGAAACCAGCTCACTACTCCTGAAACCAGCTCACTGCTCCTGAAACCAGCTCACTGCTCCTGAAACCAGCTCACTGCTCCTGAAACCAGCTCACTGCTCCTGAAACCAGCTCACTACTCCTGAAACCAGCTCACTGCTCCTACTGAAACCAGCTCACTGCTCCTGAAACCAGCTCACTGCTCCTACTGAAACCAGCTCACTGCTCCTGAAACCAGCTCACTGCTCCTACTGAAACCAGCTCACTACTCCTGAAACCAGCTCACTACTCCTGAAACCAGCTCACTGCTCCTGAAACCAGCTCACTACTCCTGAAACCAGCTCACTGCTCCTGAAACCAGCTCACTACTCCTGAAACCAGCTCACTACTCCTACTGAAACCAGCTCACTGCTCCTGAAACCAGCTCACTGCTCCTGAAACCAGCTCACTGCTCCTACTGAAACCAGCTCACTGCTCCTGAAACCAGCTCACTGCTCCTGAAACCAGCTCACTGCTCCTACTGAAACCAGCTCACTGCTCCTGAAACCAGCTCACTGCTCCTGAAACCAGCTCACTGCTCCTGCTGAAACCAGCTCACTGCTCCTACTGAAACCAGCTCACTACTCCTGAAACCAGCTCACTACTCCTGAAACCAGCTCACTGCTCCTACTGAAACCAGCTCACTACTCCTGAAACCAGCTCACTGCTCCTACTGAAACCAGCTCACTACTCCTGAAACCAGCTCACTGCTCCTACTGAAACCAGATCACTATTCCTGAAAAACCACTCCTGAAACCAGCTCACTATTCCTCCTCCTGAAACCAGCTCACTGCTCCTGAAACCAGCTCACTACTCCTGAAACCAGCTCACTGCTCCTACTGAAACCAGCTCACTGCTCCTGAAACCAGCTCACTGCTCCTACTGAAACCAGCTCACTACTCCTGAAACCAGCTCACTACTCCTGAAACCAGCTCACTGCTCCTACTGAAACCAGCTCACTACTCCTGAAACCAGCTCACTACTCCTGAAACCAGCTCACTGCTCCTGCCAGGAAGCACTGATGCCTGGAATGGAATTGTCATGTGTTCTATTTGGGACCAACCCAAGTGGCCACCATGGTGATGAGCTGATTGTTTATTTATTTATTTATTTTTTCTTTTGTGTGAGAGTGAAGACAAGACTGAGCGTGAGGACGAGAGGAGACAGACACTGACATTTCAAATAGCCTCATTACACTGTGGGAGTTTCTTCCTATTAAAGGTCATCAGCAACCTCCACCTGCGGCAGAGGTTGCGCTCAACCCAAACCCAACCCACACTTCACATCAACCCAACCCAACACCACCCTCCATCTCCATCCAAAGCCCAAGCCAGCACACACTCCAGCCCTCCTCAAAGCCAAACCCGAACCTAAAGCCTCAAACCCAAACTTAACCCAACTTAACCCAGCACCAACACTAGACCCAACCGCAGAGCTAAGGCTCAAAACCCCAACTAAAAACCTCAACTCAACCCAAACCAAACCCCAAAACACCCAAATCCACACAGCCCAATACAACTGATCTCCCACGTCTGATCTCAACTCCCCAACGTCCACTCCAGACCTCCACGGTCTGAAGAACCCAGACGTTGGACCAGGTCTGAAAGATTCACAGGAGCTTTGGGGATCTGAACTCCCCAAAGCAGAAGCGTAACGAAACGATCCCCGATTACATCACAGGTCTCTCTGAAGCTCTTCTCTTCGGAATAATTGAACATAAAAATGCTGTTTTTGCTAACACTTGCGTTTGAGAAGATTGTTGGAAGTGAAGCATTGCTGAATGAGCTATTCTGCTCTGTCTGTGGTCTTTGTGTACAGCAGTTGTGCTAACACTCCACATCTCTGGACAGTTTGATCTTAAATCATTAAATGGGTGCCATTCTCCCTGATGGCGGAACGAGTCATGAACAAGCATAATTGTTCATGTGTGAGACGTGTAACACACTGACTTGAAGCAGCAGGAGGTTTCTTCACAATACACAGCATTTCACCTCCCACAAAACCCCTAATGCAGCTTCTCTGGGTGGATGTGTGTGCCACCCCTGCTGTGTTATTTTGCTGCCCAGGTGCACATACCTGGAGAACATTAAACAGCTATGCAGATGAACTCCAGGTGTGTGGGTGCTCTGCTAAACAGGGTGTCTGGTTTTGACTCTACTGTCACCAAAATGTATTCATAGTGAATATACATAAGTAAAGTTTGTAAAACTACTTTTGGTTGCAGGAAAGTGTGCTCTAGCAGTGTGTGTGTGTGTGTGTGTGTGTGAGGGGGGGGCTGGGAGAGGGGTGGGGAGGTTTGGGAAGGTAGTGGGGGTGTCTGTGCAGTTCAGCAGGGTTGCTGTCAAGGTAGTGAGTGTTGCCAAGCACACCCACACAAACGCACACACACACACTCATCTCTGTGCAAGTGGAGTAAGGGTGAGGGTGCATTATGATGGAACCACAGCTAAGCCGAACACTTCTGTCACAGTGGGAGTAATCATACACACGCACACACCTGAGAGCACAGCACTCATACTGTCACACACACTTACACACACCTGATGGAAAACGTGAGCATACCAGTCTCTATCACTCTCTCTCCCTCTATCTGTCCATCTCTTTCTAACTCTCCTTCTTGTCACTCCAATTTCCCCAGCTTACCTCCCTCTCTCCCTCTCTCTCTCCCTCCCTCTCTCTCTCTCTCCCTCCCTCTCTCCCTCTCTCCTCTCCCCCCTCCACCCTCCTGCCATCTCTATAATGAGGGTTGATGTTTACTCCCCCTGCTGTGAACCTTCTTCTGGTGAAATTAGGGACGCCCGCGCGGCTCGCCCCCCCCAAAAACATGTCTGCTTTTAACCGCAGGGCTGCTCTGGCTCCCTCTAGTGGTGGAGGTGGTTGATAACTTGGGCAGTCTGCTGGTGTGTGGCTCACAGAACAGGAAGAGGGCACTGACAGTTTGTGCAGATGAGATAAGGCCCAGGCTTTGAGAGATGTCTCCTGCCGTCAGAGCAGCGCCGCTCACTGCTGACCCCTGCAGGACACCTACGGGTGCTGTTTGGAGCAGCGGGAAGCCTATTAGGTCTGAGTAGACAGTTTCCGCGTTTGCTATTGCTGTTGTTATTGATGTAACTGTGGCTATTGCTGTTGACTCTTGTATGCAGAAAGCTGGAGACGTCGAGAGTACTCTGAATGTCATAAACGTCCTGGATGAGCTGCTCTCTGCAGGTGAGCCCTGTGCTTCTCTCTCTCTGTCTCCCTCTCTCTTTATATCACTCTCTCTCTCACTCTCTCCATCTCTCTGTGTCTCTCTCACTCTCTCACTCTCAATCTTGTGCACTCTGTCTTTCACTCTCTCTGTGCTGACGAGTATTAGATGTTATGGTTATATATTAACCATTAGGATGTCCTGGAGAGTAGATGTATGTGTCACTGAAGTAGTGTACTCTGATTTCTGCCACCATACACCTGCATTACGGCCTTGCAGAATCCCCACTGATCTTTAGTGGTTCATGCAATAGTCTTCTGATTTAGGAATCCCAGGATCATCAATACCTCAGGGTTTCCTGGAAGAGCTCAAGGTGTCTATTCCCACAGAGGCTTTATACAAGGGAGACTCTTCTCTTCATTATTGAAGCAGTACTTTGCCTGCAGCCTTGAATCTTCCAGGGAGCTGTCTAAGCAGCATTCAGTGCACAGTGCGCTTGGCCAAACAGGACCTGTGTTGCGGGTGTGAGGGTACAGCACTCCTGATCAGCCCCTCGCCTGTGCCAACGCGTGTTAGGGACTCGCGCTCCACAAACACTTGGACGGGAGGAATGACTCCATACTAAATCCACTAATCAGAAATTAATTACCACAGCAGCAGCTCTGGGCCTGAACTAATCAGGAAGGTAAGATGTGAAGGATGCTGGGAGAGTGGAGAACATGAGGAATGGTAATAACGAGACGTATAAAGGTGCAGCTGTGTCAGGGGTGACGGGGCGAAGGGCAGGCTCGTCTCTGGCAGGCTGGTTGGTTAGACGAGAGTCTTCCCAGTCTGTGGTGAAGGTGACGATGGTGACTGTGATGATGGTGATAAAGGCTTTCATTTTCTGTAGGCACTGACAGGCGGATCCACTACATGATCTCTAAGGGGGGCAGTGAAGCTTTGCTTATGGCTCTGGTGAACACAGGCCGAGGATACAGCCCCAACTACACCATCCTGCTGCCTGTTCTCCACCTGCTCGCCAAAGTTGGGCACAGAGGTGAGACGAGAGGAGATGAGTGGAGAAGACAGGAGAGAAGAGGAGAAAAAAGGAACCGAATGCAGTAGGCATGAAGGGGTGAAAGGTCATGAAGGGGTGAAATGAGTACACTGTGCTACATGTAGATATGCCAGAGGACACGCAGACACCACGTCGATTCAAACCATCAATCACACATACAGGGAAGATGCACACACACTCCCACACACACACACTACACTGTCTCTGCCTGGCTGGAAGGAAGTCCACCCTGTTGACCCTTGTGCTGCACTGTGTCAGCTGTGCTGAGGTCAATCAGATGTGTAAGACAGCAGCTTCGTAGTGGAGCCAGGTGGTGTAATTCAACACTGCTCAGACTCCTCCGCCCGACACGGGTGGGGCTACTCAACCACATCACTGAGAGGTCAGGGGAAAGCCATTAAGCCAACAAGGTCAAAGGTCAGGACTAAAGCGTTCTTTTCATACCTGGTGTTCAGTGATCCCTTGGTGCTCATACTTGGGGGTTAATGTAAGAGTTGACAGTGTCCCAGACAGGAAGTGTACCTCACAGAGGGGAAGTCTACCTTACAGAGAGGAAGTCTACCTCACAGAGAGGAAGTGTTCCTCCCATCCTCTCCCTCTGGCTGTTTTCTTCAGCCCAGAGATGAAGAATAAAACCAAACACTCATTTACTAGTTAGACAGTCCAGATTCAGCTCTGATTCAGCCCTGATTCAGTCCCGATTCATTCCTGATTCATCTCTGATTCAGTCCTGTTTCAGCTCTGATTCGTATACATTTGACTGATGTCTCCAGAGCGGTCTGCTGTCTAGCGCTGGACTGTGGTCTGTAGCGTGTACTTATCTGGCTTTGTGCTCTCGTGCCCTCTCAGACCGGCGGATCGGGGAGAAGGCGGAGCAGGTGGACGCTGTGCTGCTCACGCTCACTCTCTTGCATCACAACACGCAGAACCCCAGACGAGCCTCAGCCTGTCTCTGGGTCATCAGGGTCTTCTGCTCATCCGGTGAGAAACATCTGGACATCTTGAATTAGGGGGAAATGAGTGTGTGTGTGTAACGTAGCCCTAAACACAATCACTCAGGAGTTCCCGTGTGTTTATTTGAATTTATTTTTTAACAGCACTGTGATTGTCTGTATGTCAGAGAGTGGCAGATCTTGGCAAAAATCCCCCGTGTTGAATTAGCGCCTGCAGTATTATTGAATTATACATGTTAACGTCAGTTCTTTACCGTCTGCATCTGCAGCAGGTGAAGCAGAACTGCATTTTTGGTTTATGTCTGCATAATTTGTTCACAGCTTTCCATGTTAAACATAATAATGGTGTTATTTTTGTCAGCTAACAGCATTTTCTTACAGTAACATTAAAGATAACATAAAGAAAAAAACTCCTACATACTATACATTCAAATACACATAAATGTAAAAGCTTACAAATAAACACAATTAAGTCAATTAACACCTCAGCTCTAAAACATGAAAAAGTAGGATAAAAAGAATCACATAAAATGAATATGCATTACTATGAACACATTCAATTTCAACAGAAATTATCATCTCAACCTTGAAGAGTTTCTCACAGCTTGATTGAGATGACTTATTACAGTTGGAATAAAAGATTTCTTAAAAATACATTTCTTTGACCAATAGATTGTGAGGTCATTCGCACAGGAACAGAAGAGCCAATTAAACGGGTTGTCAAATATTTCTTTTAGTAATTTTTCAATAGGCTTAGAGTCGTGATCTCTCTGCTGGGTCTGTCTGCTGGTATGTCAGGTGGTCTCTCTGCTGGTCTCTCTGCTGGGTCTGTCTGCTGGGTCTGCTGGTCTCTCTGCTGGGTCTGTTTGCTGGTCTCTCTGCTGGGTCTGTCTTCATTTAGTCGTCTTACTTCCATGTCTCATTACAGCAGTGCGGTGAGCTGAGTGCAGCTGGATTAAAGAGTTAGTTTGGAGCAGCTGGATTAATGTCCCTTCCTTCCACTACTGCCCCAGGTTTACTCATCATGGAACTGGATCTGTAAATTTGTAAAACCTCTTTGTGACAATGTATGTTGAAAAACATGCTATAAATAATGTTTACTTAATGTGTAACTGGTTGGTTTGTATTATGCTAATAAACCTTGTGATGCCTTGACCTTGTTTGGAGCCCAGCTCTTTAGATAGCATTGTATTGTAATTAACTAGAGAGAAAAACTAGTTATAGGTTGATGACCCCAATTCCATGTAAATATCTAATCTGCTATGCATGTTTACTTGGCGAAACCCTAAATTGGCTGATCAGGCTCTTAAAAAAAAGAATCCAATTTAACTGTGTGTTGTGCTAAGCAGAAGAGCATACTTTTCACAATATGATTGAATTTTAATTGGGGTCAGATATATTTATTACGTTTTACATACATGAATCACCTGCTTCCGTTGGCGTTAGATAAGCAGAGTCGGTGAAAATGATTCCAGTAACCAAAACCTCTGCATCTCAGACAGAGGCCCAAATCAAGCCTGCATGTTGCAGGTAAGCAGGTTTTAAACTGTCCCTGATGGTTAATTCTGAATGTTCCTGCAGACATTTTAGCCCTTTGTTTTTGCTGAGGTTTCCTCTGATCGTAGCCGGCGCAGCCTGCTAACGAGGCTCAGGTCAGTCTCTCCACCCGAGCTCTTCAAACAGCACTGGTGCCTCTCGTGACTGATCTGCAGAGTGGGAGGAGCAAGCTCTTCATCTCCCACGTCCCTTAGGTCTGACTGCAGTGGGAGGAACAAGCTCTTCATCTCCCACGTCCCTTAGGTCTGACTGCAGTGGGAGGAACAAGCTCCTGCCCTTCTGAGCCTGTATGAATGTGAACAGTGTTTTTGACCGTTACAGAATCGGAGTGTTAGCTCACAGCGGATCATTGTGTGGTGTGCTGAACTTAACTCTTAACTCTTCTTCAGATCTTAACTCTTAACTCTTCTTCAGAACTTAACTCTTCTTTAGATCTTAACTCTTAACTCTTCTTCAGATCTTAACTCTTAACTCATCTTCAGATCTTAACTCTTCTTCAGATCTTAACTCTTAACTCATCTTCAGATCTTTACTCTTCTTCAGATCTTTTCTCTTCTTTAGATCTTTACTCATCTACCCTCTTATGCGAGTAATCAGCCCTTCTTTCCCTTCTTGTGAACAGCTATACAGAGATTCTTGCCCATGCTTAGTGTGAAGGCTGAATGCATGTGAGTGTGTGTGTGTGAGAGTGTGTGTGTGCGTATGTGTTTTGCAGGTGGAGGTGCTTACTTTGCTGTGTGTGTGTGTGTGTGTGTGAGTAAGGAGCTCTCTCCCCTGTTCCTTATGCTGCTGGGCTTCAGGTGTTGACTGCATTCCTCACCCTGGACGTCCTCCCTAGTGGCAGGGCAGCAGTGTAATAGCAGGGAGGATCATATGGATACAGACAATGTTTACATGAGCAGTCACACTTATCCAGGCTCTTAATATGCTGGCTGACACTGCAACAATGTAAATAAATATTTAGATGAATATATAAAAACATATACAGTAACTGTACTAATTATCATATCTGTGTGTTTTTTTCAGTTTCCACAGCAACCTTGCTAGGGCACAACGGAGCTCTTGATGTTGTTTTTAACTTCATAACGCCCCCTCCTGCAAAGCACACACACACAGTAAAGTAAGCACCTCCACCTCCTTCACAAACACACACACACGCACACACACACACACACACACACACACACACACACACACACACAGTAAAGTAAAGTAAGCACCTCCTCCTCCTTCACAAACACACACACACACACACAGTAAAGTAAGCACCTCCTCCTCCTTCACACACACACACACACAGTAAAGTAAGCACCTCCACCTCCTTCACAAACACACACACACACACACACACACAGTAAAGTAAGCACCTCCACCTCCTTCAAACACACAGTAAAGTAAGCACCTCCTCCTCCTTCAAACATACACACACAGTAAAGTAAGCACCTCCTCCTCCTTCAAACACACACACGCACACACACACACAGTAAAGTAAGCACCTCCACCTCCTTCAACACACACACACACACGCACACACACGCACACACGCACACACACACACAGTAAAGTAAGCACCTCCACCTCCTTCACAAACACACACACACACACACACACACAGTAAAGTAAGCACCTCCACCTCCTTCACAAACACACACACACACACAGTAAAGTAAGCACCTCCTCCTCCTTCCTTCACACACACACACACACACACACACACACACAGTAAAGTAAGCACCTCCTCCTCCTTCACAAACACACACACGCGCACATACACACACACAGTAAAGTAAGCACCTCCTCCTCCTTCACACACACACACACTAAAGCACCTCTTCCTACACATACACACACACAGTAAAGTAAGCACCTCCTCTTCCTACACACACACACACACAGTAAAATAAGCACCTCCTCCTCCAACACACACATACACACACACAAACACACACACACAGGTGTGCACGCGTGTGTGTGATGTGTGTTTTGTGTGTGTGTGCATGTGTGAGGTGTGTGTGTATGAGTGCATTTGTGAAGTGTGTGTGTGTGTGTGGTGTGTGTATGCATATGCATGCGTGCGAATGACTCGTCCTGGTATATGCAAATGGATCAAGGAAATTCACCTACTGACATAGACAGTACTGGACAGCACACTAACACTGTTCACTCTCTACACACACATGCACATGCACACACACCCATACACCAAACACATGCACACACACACACAAACAAACCACATCACATACACACACACACAGTGAATATATTTATATGCTTAAACTTGGTTGTGTGTGCTAATCAGTACTAATCTGCCTACTCATAATGTAGTTTTTATAAACAACAGGTTTTTATAAACATCATCAGCATAACTTCAGCGCAACTTCAGCATGACGTCAGTGTTTCTTGCTGCAAAACCTGCGATAAGGACTCAGTGTGGAGGAAGACAGTTTGGTTGTAGGAATATTGACAGTGTAAGACAATAGGAAACTGCATGACAGGGGGAATGAGAGAGATTGATTGTCATGATTGTCAGACTGGCTTCCTGTGAGGACTGACGTGTGTGAGTGTGTGTGTGTGTGTATGTGTGTGTGTGTGTGTGTGTGTGTGTGTGTGTGTGTGTGTGTGTGTGTGTTTTTCTGTGTGTGTGTATGTGTGTGCTCCTGTGAAACAACATCGATCTGCCCTATGCCCTGTTTCAGAGCTACAGTTCAGTGGCACAGTGGAGCTCGGTGAACCTCATCACAGTCCTTGTCAGACGACTCCGACAGAGTGCGATTCCAGCAGACAAATGTGCTGAGCGTGTTTGCTTGGCCCACTCGCTTCCACACACACACAGCGAGATCTGTGGTGTCACGCTGTGTCACGGCACATCGATGGACAGGTTAATTTAACAGGACCAGTGTGGACTACCTGAGAAGTGGAGGAGCTGCCTGCTTACCTGACTGACACTGACTCAGGTAGTGCCCTACAGAGGCATCACTGCCACTGACTCAGGTAGTGCCCTACAGAGGCGTCACTGCCACTGACTCAGGTAGTGCCCTACAGAGGTGTCACTGCCACTGACTCAGGTAGTGCCCTACAGAGGCGTCACTGCCACTGACTCAGGTAGTGCCCTACAGAGGCGTCACTGCCACTGACTCAGGTAGTGCCCTACAGAGGCGTCACTGCCACTGACTCAGGTAGTGCCCTACAGAGGCGTCACTGCCACTGATTCAGGTAGTGCCCTACAGAGGCGTCACTGCCACTGACTCAGGTAGTGCCCTACAGAGGCGTCACTGCCACTGACTCAGGTAGTGCCCTACAGAGGCGTCACTGCCACTGACTCAGGTAGTGCCCTACAGAGGCGTCACTGCCACTGACTCAGGTAGTGCCCTACAGAGGCGTCACTGCCACTGACTCAGGTAGTGCCCTACAGAGGCGTCACTGCCACTGACTCAGGTAGTGCCCTACAGAGGCGTCACTGCCACTGATTCAGGTAGTGCCCTACAGAGGCGTCACTGCCACTGACTCAGGTAGTGCCCTACAGAGTCACTGCCACTGACAGTGCCCTACAGAGGCGTCACTGCCACCGACTCAGGTAGTGCCCTACAGAGGCGTCACTGCCACTGACTCAGGTAGTGCCCTACAGAGGCGTCACTGCCACTGACTCAGGTAGTGCCCTACAGAGGCGTCACTGCCACTGACTCAGGTAGTGCCCTACAGAGGCATCACTGCCACTGACTCAGGTAGTGCCCTACAGAGGCGTCACTGCCACTGACTCAGGTAGTGCCCTACAGAGGCATCACGCCTTCAGAATCAAACAGAAAACCATATTGAAATTTGGTAACTCACATCTAATACACTACTATTAGTAATGTGAGTTAGTATTTTAAATGACGACTCATTAATATAAGCAAAGAACATAAACACGGGAGGCACAGGGACTGTTTATGTGTGGGAGGAGCTGGAGATCATGAGCTGGTTGACATCTTGTTGTCGGTCAGAGCTGTCACAGATCATGTACCCATAATTCAACATGTCACACTCTGCTGGCTAACACACCTCAAGAGGGATTTACCGCCGGTTTGTGAAAAACATCCATAATTGTGTTCACACTGTCACCAGCTTGTGTACCAGAGAAAATAAACCCTTAGGACGCGAGAGACAGCGATATGTAGTGCGAGGACATGGGACAACACCTTGACAGGGCACAGTCACTGCTCCTGGGTCACAGACGGAGCGAAAGGTTTCATCTCACTGTTTTATGGTAGTGATATGTATGTATTGGTGTATGTGTGAATGTAAGTATGCATGTATGGTTTATGATCATGGATGTGGATGATAAAGATAAAGATGTATGTGTAGCAAATGTGTAAAATGTATGAATTAACAGTGGGACCACCACCCTAAACATAGGGATATTATTAATAGTTTATGATTAATTACTGACAGTTAAATAATGTTATCCATCTCACTATGTAGTAGTAGAGTAGAATTCATAGTCTAATACATTTTGTTAAAGTATATTTGCCACAGTGACCAGTTTAATGAATAAATGCAACATGTATTGATTCATTGATATCAACAATTTAACATTTTAATGCATAGAGCGTGTATGGTGGAAGATTGGACTGAGGTTCAGAGAGCTCGTTAACAAGTTATTAATGGAATCGGAGGAAGAAACAGACCAACTGTTAAGTTACATATGAAACAAAACTCCACAGACCGTTAACCAACCCAAAGATACGATGATAAAAAGCAAATTAAACTGGAGGAAAATGGCTAACGGAGGAGCTGCCAGCAGGAAGACAACACCGTGTCCCGCGTCTATGCTGAAAAAATTCTGCTCAGAATGAATAATTCGATGGTGAGGACAGTTGTAAGATGACTGAACATCAAGGCTGGCACCACTGATGGAGGTGGCCTCACTCAAGCATAACGATACATAATGAAGTGTATATACGTTTCCTGTGGGTTTATCATTAAAAGATAAAGAAGATTCATTAGTTAAGGCATTTCAGTGGCATTCACTCTACTAAAGGCATCTGTGACTTAACAGGCTTCCTCAACTCACTATACCAGAGCTGAGGAGGTGATGTATATATGTATGTATAGAAGAGAAATAGAAACAGCCTTTATTCTCCCCCAGAGGGGAAATTTAAGTATGTATGTATATGTGTGTGTATATGTGTGTGTGTGTGTATGTATGTATGAGTGTATGCATATATGTGTGTGTATATGCATGCATGTATGTGTGTATGAATGTATGTATATATATGTGTGCTTGTGTGTGTGTGTGCATGTGCTTGTGTGCGTGTGTGTGTGTGTGTGGTTTATGATCATGGCTGATGTCGCTTTCTTTTGTTTCACAGGGCTGCCATCGATGCCATGGCTGCTCTACTGGGCTCAAGTAAGTGTTACTGTGTACCAGTGTTAGCATGTACCAGTGTTACTGTGTACCAGTGTTTGTGTGTTACAGTGTTATTGTGAAACAGCCACACCCACCCATACAGCCACTCCCACTCCATACAGCCAAACCCACCATGAAACAGCCACACCCACCCCATTCAGCCACACCCACCATGAAACAGCCACATTCACACCCATACAGCCACACCCACCATGAAACAGCCACACCTATACAGCCACACCCACCATGAAACAGCAACACCACTCCATATAGCCACACCTCCTTGCAGTCACATCCTCCACCATACAGCCACACCCACCCCATGTATCACACCAAACACACACCATGTAGCCACAACAACCCAATGCACTCACAACACAACAAACTGATACATCTGATTCCTCATGAACATTGTAGGACCATGCAAATGAGGTCTGAAACTCAAGATCATACATTCATTCCTTCATTCATTCATTTCACAAGTTTTTTGTGTCTGTGCATGGCAGCTAGGCCAGTGAGCTGTTGTTTTACTCCTGTGGATCACTCCCCCATGCTCAAAGGACTCCTCCCCCATGCTCAAAGGACTCCTCCCCATGCTCAGAGGCCTACTCCCCCATGCTCAGAGGAGTCCTCCCCCACATTCAAAGGCCTCCTCCCCGTGCTCATACGAGTCCTGTCTGGCTGCTCATGTGGATCCAGCTTGCTTCAGTGGGATTCCCTCCCATGTTTCCCTGCCAGATCTGCTACGCACGCCTCTCCTCTGAGAGCGGATATTTGCAGTGTTATTGGACTGACGTGTTGGCATGAAGCAGCTCCTGCAGTGTGTGCCCAGAGTCTCATCCCCTCCGGCGGGGCTGTGCTGCGTAATGAGACTGGGTGCTTGTTTACAGGATTACACTGTGATGCTGCTTTAATATGAGATGCCACAGATGCTCAGTATTTGTCATACTGACAGTTATATTAGACCCCACTTTTGCCATGGGGCCGGAACTTAATTTTAACATACACCCTTATTTTCTTACTAGTTCAGAGGGAATTGCATTTCCCTTTTTTTTTAAAAAAAAAAAGAGAAAATAAAATTATTCATTTGAGTGCTTTCAGAATTCATAAAGACAAGGAGAAAAAAGGAACGGAAGCGTCTGTCTCAGGTTTGGTGGCTGTGCCATTTTCACCCTGCAGGGGGCAGTGTGGCTCTGTGGAAGGAACCCGCTGGGTTTCCATTGGGTTCATAGATCCTGCACCTATTCAGGTTTTGTAGTCTCAGATCCATTCTGCCTGTGAATAGCATTTTGTTCTGTGGGGTTTCTGGGGTGTCCTCTAAACATGGACATCGTGGACATATGGTTGATGATGTCTGAGTTCTCAGGGTTGGTTGTGGAAGGGTCTGCATGCGTTTTGCTTGTGAGATTTGCAGGGTAGTGCTGTCGTCCTGACAGAACGATGCATCTGATCCCCATCGCTGAAATTTTGCCTACAAAGATGTTTTGTGTGAAGGGTCACGAGCATTAGATCTAGAGGAGGAGCAGGTTCCAGCTGAATCTCAGGATGCCACAGGCCCCTTCTCATGGTCTCCACACTGCGGTCTGTCGCTGATCCTGAGCAGGAGCAGCGTGTGAACGAAACGCTCTTCAGAAGACGTGCACCTGCTCTTTGTGTTGCAGCCCAGGGTTCGCTGACCCCTCACCCCTCGGCGCAGCGCTGCTGTGGGACGGCTCGCCAACTCAGCGTGGACATGAATATTTCAGAGCAGCTCTGTTAGTGCAGGTGATCTGTCCACAGAGCTGCAGCAGAGAGAGAGGGAGAGAGGAGGAGAGAGCGTCTGTACAGGCAGGAAAAGAGCAGCAGGTTGCATGAGAATTTAGATGCAAACCCCCCCCACACACACACTACTCATAGACCTGGCACTATCAGAGGAGAAATGAACTTTAGTAAGTGAATGCAGATATTGACAGTAGGAGGCACAGATAGAGACTGCAAACATGCTTTAAATATTTGAAACAGACACACACACACACACACACACACTGTTGGCAGCGCTCTCTCTGTGTGATGGGAGAGCTGCCTGCTGTCTCTGCCCTCTCCCATCTCACGCTGGGAGGTCACACCAGGTTCCTCTACTGATAGAAGGAGTGTTTTGGTTCAGAGAGATTAGCCATCTCGCTCCCTCCCCTCCCCGTCTCCCTCCTTCCCTCTCTCCTTCCCTCTCTCCTTCTCTCTCTGTGTGGTTTATCTCTTCCACTGAGTATGCTGGGTTTTTTGGATAGCATGGCTCGGTGACTCTGCAGTCTACTCTGCGTTAGAGTGCTTAGGCACGTGGGTGTCGGAATAAGGTAACGCATATGTGTTTATTGCACTTTAAAAGACATACAAATGGAAAATGGATCTTTACGAATTCAAAGTGTTTTTAGAGGGAGACGGCCTGTGTAGGCCCGTGTGCACGCTGAGGCCCGTCTGTTGCCTGGTTACGGACATACGTTTACATCATGGGGGTTGTAGTCTAAAACGTGAGGAGGTTAATTGTTATGGTTTCCATTTTGCAGTGAGTGAAGTTTGTCATGGGTGAGATGCTGGAAGGGGATTTCCAAACATTCCCTTTTAAATGTTCTAGACTGGTGAAGTTTATCTTCACTTTATTATCAATGCTGTCAAGAGCTGTTTGCTGTTTTTCCATAAATTGGAGATGTTTAGGACTGCAAAGCCAAAAATTGTTTTTTTAAGTAAATCATTAAAATGTTTACATGCATTTTAAATGATTGGCAGGACAGATGTGTGGGGTTGTCTTTTGAATTCAGATGTAAAGCTGTCAGTCTGTGGAATCACCCATCTGTGTGAATCAAACTTAAAGTGCTTTTAAATTGTTAAAGACTCCTCTCTCTAAGCTAATATATCCTCCTCAAATGCCTGCCTCTCCCCTCACCCTGAACTGTAGAGAGGATCTTCCATTGAAAGCTCTCTCTCTCTCTCTCTCTCTCTCTCTAATATGTACATCTACAGCTCCTTCTCTCAGCTGCATCTACATCTGATATTCCTTTTCAAATGCAAAGCAGCATCCCCACAGAATTCCTGTCCCGGTGTCTCCTGTCCCTGTGTGTCCTGTCCCTGCATCTCCTGTTCCTCCTTCTCCTGTCCCTGCTGCATTCGCATTTGTGCCATGTCCCTTTTCACACCTGCTTTATTGAAGCTGTTGTCTGCACTACAGTGGATTCACAGGTTCTACAGTGCATCTTTTAATTCTGTGAAAGTTAATGTATGTTGGATTTAGATTTGCACATTGCAAAATGAGTTTCTGATTTATGTGCGGTATCATGTGCGGTATCATGTGCGGTATTATGGCCTGTGATATGCTCAAGGTTTAGCCAACAAATGTCCTGATCCCAGATCAGAACAAAGCCAGTAGGCAAAGCCACCAGAAAGTCCCAGGATGCTTTTAAAATGCACTTGAAATCTGGTTGAACTGAAAGGAGCCCAGGTGAGGTACGTGTAGATATGAGCCCAGGTGAGGTACGTGTAGGTATGGGCCCAGGTGAGGTACGTGTAGGTATGGGCCCAGGTGAGGTACGTGTAGGTATGGGCCCAGGTGAGGTACGTGTAGGTATGGGCCCAGGTGAGGTACGTGTATGTATGGGCCCAGGTGAGGTACGTGTATGTATGGGCCCAGGTGAGGTACGTGTAGGTATGGGCCCAGGTGAGGTACGTGTAGGTATGGGCCCAGGTGAGGTACGTGTATGTATGGGCCCAGGTGAGGTACGTGTAGATATGAGCCCAGGTGAGGTGTATGTATGGGCCCAGGTGAGGTATAGGTATGAGCCCAGGTGAGGTACGTGTATGTATGGGCCCAGGTGATGGGCCCAGGTGAGGTAATGTAGGTATGGGCCCAGGTGAGGCCGTGTATGTATGGGCCCAGGTGAGATAGGTATGGGCCCAGGTGAGGTACGTGTAGGTATGGGCCCAGTGTATGTATGGGCCCAGGTGAGGTACGTGTAGATATGAGCCCAGGTGAGGTACGTGTATGTATGGGCCCAGGTGAGGTACGTGTAGGTATGAGCCCAGGTGAGGTACGTGTATGTATGGGCCCAGGTGAGGTGAGGTATGGGCCCAGGTGAGGTACGTGTATGTATGGGCCCAGGTGAGGTACGTGTATGTATGGGCCCAGGTGAGGTACGTGTAGATATGAGCCCAGGTGAGGTACGTGTATGTATGGGCCCAGGTGAGGTACGTGTAGGTATGGGCCCAGGTGAGGTACGTGTATGTATGGGTGTATGTATGGGCCCAGGTGAGGTACGTGTATGTATGGGCCCAGGTGAGGTACGTGTAGGTATGGGCCCAGGTGAGGTATGCGGTATGTATGGGCCCAGGTGAGGTACGTGTATGTATGGGCCCAGGTGAGGTAACGCCCAGGTAGATATGAGCCCAGGTGAGGTACGTGTATGTATGGGCCCAGGTGAGGTAAGTATGTATGGGCCCAGGTGAGGTAGGTATGTATGGGCCCAGGTGAGGTACGTAGGTCTGGGCCCAGGTGAGGTACGTGTATGTATGGGCCCAGGTGAGGTAATGTAGGTATGGGCCCAGGTGAGGTGATGTATGGGCCCAGGTGAGGTAGGTAGGTATGGGCCCAGGTGAGGTAACGTGTAGGTATGGGCCCAGGTGAGGGCCCAGGTAGGTATGGGCCCAGGTGAGGTATGGGCCCAGGTGGTGCGGTATGTATGGGCCCAGTATGTATGGGCCCAGGTGAGGTACGTGTAGGTATGAGCACAGCCCAGCTACCTCTATGGTCCTGGGTCTGGACAGGAGAATCTGCCCCATGCTTTTACAGTGTGTTCTAAACTGATAAGAATACAGTTTATGCAGTTTGTTTGTCTATTATTGGGATTTGCTTGATTTATATGAGTGAGTTGTTATTATTATTATTATGAGTGAAGAAATATAAATACTGCATAAATATAAATACTGCTAAACTAAAAAATTACAAAGCAAAAAAGAATGTAAGTTTGAGCTGCTAACTGAACTCATAACACACACATATATACACACACACACACACACACACATGCATCATATCTCATACACACACACATTCTCCCTGTCTCACTCACACACACTCTCTCACACACACGCACGCAAACACACACATTCTCTGTCTTTCACACACATTCTCTCTGTCTCTTACACACACACACACACACACACACACACACAACATTCTCTCTGTCTCTCACACACACACACACATTCTCTCTGTCTCTTACACACACACACACATTCTCTCTGTCTCTTACACACACACACACACATTCTCTCTGTCTCTTACACACACACACACACACACACACACACACACATTCTCTCTGTCTCACACACACACACACACACACACTCTCTCTGTTTCACACACACACACATCAAGATCAAGCTAACACCTTTATGACCAGAGCAGTTTGCACTTGGATTCGCGTCTGTGTGAATCTACTGCAGCAGCTCCAGATACACTTATTATTTATTATTTATGGCCCATTCAGGGAGAGACCTGCAGGTGAGACGGCTCAGTGACGGGGTGTGTGATGGGTATGGAGTGTGTGTGTGATGGGTATGGAGTGTGTGTTGGGTATGGAGTGTGTGTTGGGTATGGGGTGTGTGTGTGTGTGATGGGTATGTGGTGTGTGATGGGTATGGAGTGTGTGTTGGGTATGGAGTGTGTGTTGGGTATGGGGTGTGTGTGTGATGGGTATGGGGTGTGTGATGGGTATGGGGTGTGTGTTGGGTATGGGGTGTGTGTGTGATGGGTATGGAGTGTGTGTTGGGTATGGAGTGTGTGTTGGGTATGGGGTGTGTGTGTGATGGGTATGGGGTGTGTGATGGTATGGAGTCTGTGATGGGTATGGAGTGTGTGATGGGTATGTGGTGTGTGTGATGGGTATGGGGTGTGTGTGTGTGATGGGTATGGAGTGTGTGTGTGATGGGTATGGGGTCTGTGTGATGGGTACGGGGTGTGTGTTGGGTATGGAGTGTGTGTTGGGTATGGGGTGTGTGTGTGATGGGTATGGGGTGTGTGATGGGTATGGAGTGTGTGTTGGGTATGGGGTGTGTGTGATGGGTATGGGGTCTGTGTGTGATGGGTATGGGGTGTGTGTGTGATGGGTATGGGGTCTGTGTGTGATGGGTACGGGGTCTGTGTGTGATGGGTACGGGGTCTGTGTGTGATGGGTATGGGGTGTGTGTGTGATGAGTATGGAGTGTGTGTGTGATGGGTATGGGGTCTGTGTGTGATGGGTACGGGGTCTGTGTGTGATGGGTACGGGGTCTGTGTGTGATGGGTATGGGGTGTGTGTGTGATGAGTATGGAGTGTGTGTGTGATGGGTATGTGGTGTGTGATGGGTATGGGGTTTGTGATGGGTATGGGGTGTGTGTGATGGGTATGGGGTGTGTGATGGGTATGGGGTCTGTGTGTGATGGGTATGGGGTGTGTGATGGGTATGGGGTCTGTGTGTGATGGGTATGTGGTGTGTGATGGGTATGGGGTGTGTGATGGATATGGGGTCTGTGTGTGATGGGTATGGGGTGTGTGATGGGTATGGGGTCTGTGTGTGATGGGTATGTGTTTGTGAGATGGGTATGTGGTGTGTGATGGGTATAGACAAACAAAAAAATCTTATTAGTAATAGTAACTTTACAAAAGTTCTTAATTAACCTGACAAAAGTTATTATCTTGTTATTATCTTGAAACAAGTAAAGACCTGTAACTATGACATAATGGCAGACGTTTACCTGAATGTGACGTGATGGCACTTCCTGAAGCGGGATGTTGCTGTGCGGCTTCCAGAGCTGAACTGTGGCCTGGCGATGGGGAAAGGCTACATCTCTGCTCTGCTGAGGCTGTATGAAGTTTGGCTCACCTGGAGAGGAGAACAGAGGTCGCCCATGTGCCTGGCCCTGCTGCACTGTCTGCACACGGCCACCAGGAGCAGCGTGGGGCGCAGGGCTGTGGCCAGTGATGGAGGCCTCCATCTGCTCTATAGCACCACACAGGTACAGCAGCGTACTTCTTGAACTAATCCAATGCCACGTCCGCAAGGCATAGATCTTCCACGTGCTGTGTCTGATTGTATGTCAGGCCTTTGCGTGTTAAACTATTCAGTCTGATTCTAAACAGTGTATGTTGTAATGGGGTGAGGTGTCTCATGCTCTTTAACAGGATGTTGATGAGCTCATCTGAGCAGCTTCACTGTACATTCACTCATATTAGTCAGACCAGAGCTTGTTTGTTGTTTGATTGACTGCTGTTTGTCTGAGTGGAGCTAGTTTGATGGCTGATTGTAAAGTTGACTGATGTTAGCCGAAGTAGAGCTAGTTTGATGTCTGCTTGACTGATGTTAGTCTGATTGGAGCTAGTTTGATGTCTGTTTGCACACATGGCGTCTAATAGGAATGATGTAAATTCTGCCTTTTTATGAATCTGTGATGATTAGATTTGCTAGCAGAAAATGACTGCTGGATGTGAAATATGATCACTGTATCCATTATGAAACATAATTGTTTTTTCATTTCTCTTGGTGACTCGTCACTGTTATTGGGCTGGAATACGTGAAGTCCTACTAGGTGCTGGATTTATTTCTGTTAAAATTCTGCTTTTGTGGCAATTGTGAAGGATTCCCGTCTTTTTTCTCTAGACCTGTTTGTTGACCAAGGGTTTGGAGTCTCTGGTGGAGCAGTCGGTGCAGCTGATGAGAAGGTCCAATCCCAGAGTGCCTCTTCCTCTGCCCTCCAGCCACAGTGTGTACAGCTGCGCTGTGCCTGGCAGGCCTGCAGATGCCTGGAAGGCAGATCCAGGTGTGTCCGGTAAGTCTGTGTTCTCAGTGTGTCCTTCAGGCATGCGAAGTAGAGGCTTCATGTGTGTTCTCGTTTGTCCAGGGCAGAGGACGCCTGGACTTCTAGTCTCAAACCATCTAAGACGTAGAAAGCTGTTGAGAATCAGTGTTTGTCATTCACGTCCCTAGAGACTCTAGTGATACTTTCTGCGACACTGCGAGTATCTGCACTGTAAAATCAGACTTGAACTACATTTCCCAGCATCCCCATCTTAATTATTTACAAAATCATGTGATCTTTCCATGATGTAGTTCATTTTTCACAGTATTTTCCACTACCTGCTGAATAGCTGCATGTGTCTTACTGCCCCCTTCAGGCCAAACACGGCGCAGTTAGAGGACAGTACTGGAACAACAGAAGCATTGATACTTTCACTGACCTGTCTCCATGGTGATGAGCTGTTTGTTGGTCAAACTCAATCTGTTTTTTTTATCGGTTTCCATTTCTCCCATTAAAACCACTTGGGCTTCTTGAGCTGGTAGTTCAGTAAGGCCACTAATCCCAGTCTTCCCAGTTTTCCCAGATACCTTAGCTGCTCTCGTAACCCAGAATCATGAACTTCATATGCTCCTCTGTATTATACACATCATGAGCTTACAAAGTTTAGTCTGAATCAAGTTTAGTCTGAATCAAGTTTAGTTCAAATCCAGTTTAGGCTGAATGAAGTTTAATTTGAATCAGGCCTAGTTTGACTCAAACATACTTTGACTCAAGCTTAGTTTAAAACAAGTTTAAATTCATCTCTTGTTATGGGTTTGGCTCTAGAGAAAGACAGAGAGCGAGACAGAGGGAGAGAGAGAGACAGTGAGAGAGAATGAGAGAGGTAGAGAGAAAGAAAGAGAGAGACAGAGAGAGAGAGAGGGAGACAGAGAAAGAGAGAGAGAGAAAGGATTTCAATCCCGCCCTCTTGGATCCACTCCACTCTTTTGTTTGTGGCTTGGTGAACAATCTCCTCTGGTGACCCACAATCCTCTTCGCTTCTGATTGTCATTCAGGGGGCATGGTGATAGTTGCCCTAGCAACCCACGCAGTGACACTCATAGTGTGAAACTCATTCCCAGGTGCTAGGATCATTTCATTTAGCTGTGTGTGTGTGTGTGCGTGTGTGTGTGTGTGTGTGTGTGCGCGTGTGATCCACTGACCAGGCCAACATCACCTCCACAACCGTACTAGCATTCAGATTCACCAGCAATGCCCATTTATACAGTGTGAGTCTCATTAAGACAACAGAGACCAACCTCATCATACCAAACCAAACAATATGCTGTTTATTATGGAACAGATGTTGCATTTGTTGGAGAATGGTGCGCAAAACTGGGGTTATTTATGTTGAGTCTCTGTCTGGAGTACAAATCTTTCTGTAGTGAGCATGCCCAGTAGCCCCTCCACCACAGTGAGCATGCCCAGTAGCCCCTCCACCATAGTGAGCATGCCCAGTAGATCCTCCACCACAGTGAGCATGCCCAGTAGATCCTCCACCACAGTGAGCATGCCCAGTAGAGCCTCCACCACAGTGAGCATGCCCAGTAGCCCCTCCAACAAGGTGAGCATGCCCAGTAGATCCTCCACCACAGTGAGCATGCCCAGTAGATCCTCCACCAGAGTGAGCATGCCCAGTATACGCTTCACTACAGTGAGCATGCCCAGTAGATCCTCCACCAGAGTGAGCATGCCCAGTATACTCTTCACTACAGTGAGCATGCCCAGTAGATCCTCCACCAGAGTGAGCATGCCCAGTATACTCTTCACTACAGTGAGCATGCCCAGTAGACCTCTATAATGAGCATATTCACCTGACCACTGTAGTGAGCACACCGTATAGTATAAAATGATAGCATGTTGTATAATTGGTAAACAATGTTAGGGAGATGTATGCCTTTACTGGTTTTTCCTTTATTTCCTTCCTTGTCTTGTGATGTGTGTGTGTGGTGTGTGTATATGTGTGAGAGAGAGCTCTGCATGAGTGAGCTCTGTGTGTGTGTGTGTGTGTGTGTGTGAGCTATGTGGGTGTGTGTGTATGTGAGCTCTGTGTGTGTGTGTTGGAACTCTGTGTGCGTGAGTTGTGTGTGAGTTTGTGTGAGCTCTGTGTGTGTGAGCTGTGTGTGTGTGTTGGAGTTCTGTGTGTGTGAGCTCTGGTGATCACTGCTTTCACTTCATTTCCCATAGAGCTACAAGAAAGTTCAGCTCTGAAATCTTAGCTATTCATTTGTGTGTGTGTGTGTGTGTGTATGTGTGTGTGTCTCTTTGCAAGATGGTAACTTTGAAAACGACAGTGATGAAGAGCAAGAAAATGAAGAGATGGACTGCTGTGATTATGTGAGTGATTTCACGCACACACACACACACACACACACACACACACACACACACTGTAAGTAGTGTTAAATGAAAGTGGGTGAGTGTGTGTTGCACTGACATCTGGAGAGGACCCACTGCAGTCCTGTTCTCGCTGAACTTCAATAACACGCCACCGATTCTGTTATAAATCAGTGACACCACTTCACCCACTCACACACACACACACACACACACACACACACACACACACTCCTAATGCAGCAGCACTACCTCCGTCTCTCGATCTACATTTCTCCCTCTCTCCCTCTACCCTTCTCCCTCCTTCTCCCTCTCTCCCTCCCTCTCTCTCCTCCTCTTTCCCTCTCTGTCCCTCACTCCCAAATTACCTCTCCTAGCCACCTCATGAGCACAGAACAGCTGAACTGCCAAAAAGCCTCTAGACAAGTCCTTCCTCTCCCTCTACCTTCCTCTACCCTCTTGCTCTGTCTCTCTCACTCTCTTTCTGTCTCTCTTTCTCTCTATCTACCTCTCTCTCTATCTCTCTCTCTCCTTTCTCCTTCTCTCTTTCTCTGTCATCTGTCTCTCACTTTCTTTTTCTTGCTTGAGTCTTTTTATAGGGAAGACCTGTGTGTGCGCGCGTGTGTGTGTGTGTGTGTGTGTGTGAGTGGCAGATACAGAGTTTGTTTGAACAGTGGTTTCTGTGTGAGTAATATTTGTGGACTGTGTACTCTGAGATAAGGTTTGTGTTTATGTGGATGGGTGTGTCTGTGTGTCCATAACTGTGTATGTGTGTATATGTATCACTGTGTGTCTGCTTGTGTATGAATGGTCCTGTGTGTCTGTGTTTGTGTATGTGTAGAGGACAGGCTGTAGGAAATGCTGGTGTGTGCTGTGTGTGCGTGTGTGTGTGTGTAGAAGACAGGCTGCTGGTGTATGTGTGTGTGTTTGAGTGTGTGTGTGAGTGTGTGTGAGTGTGTGTGAGTGTGTGTGTGTGTTTGTGTGTGTTTGAGTGTATGCGTGTGTGTGTGTGTGTTTGATTTTGTGTGTGTGTGAGTGTCTGAGTGAGTGTGTGTGTGTGTGGGTGTGTGCGTGCGTGAGTGTGTGTGTGTGTGTGTGTGTGTGTGTGTGTGAGTGTCTGAGTGTGTGTGTGACTGTGTTTGAGTGTGTGTGTGTGTTTGATTTTGTGAGTGTGTGAGTGTCTGAGTGAGTGTGTGTGTGACTGTCTGAGTGTGTGTGTGTGTGTGTGTGTGTGTGTGTGTGTGTGTGTGTGTGTGTGTGTGTGTGTGTGTGTGTGTGTGTGTGTGTGTGTGTGTGTGTGTGTGTGTGTGTGTGTGTGTGTGTGTGTGTGTGTGTGTGAGTGTGTGTGAGTGTGTGTGTATTTGAGTGTGTGTGCTGTGTGTGTGTGTGTGTGTGTGTGTATGTGTGTGTGTGTGTGTGTGTGTGTGTGTGTGTGTGTGTGAGTGTGTGTGTATTTGAGTGTGTGTGCTGTGAGTGTGTGTGAGTGTGTGTGTGTGTGTGTGAGTGTGTGTGAGTGTGTGTGAGTGTGTGAGTGTGTGTATTGTGTGTGTGTGTGTGTGTGTGTGTGTGTGTGTGTGTGTGTGTGTGTGTGTGTGTGTGTGTGTGTGTGTGTGTGAGTGTGTGTGAGTGTGTGTGTATTTGAGTGTGTGTGCTGTGCTGTGACCAGTGAGCACAGGCTGGTGTTGTGTTGCAGGAGGATGACCTGGAGACTGATGTAGCTGTGCTGCAGTCTCGCCCCCCCACCCGACCCCTGGAGCAGCTGCAGCAGTACACACACCTCTGCCCTGAGATGCTGTACGGTCTCCAGGTAACCGCCCTGCCGGCCGTCACACACCACACACACACACACACACGCAAACACGTACATAGGCATGCACAAAACATGTGCACACACAGACACGCACACACATGTTCATAGACATGCACACAACATGTGCACACACAGACATGCACACACATACTGTACAAACACACATTTGCAGGTGCAGGGGAGGCTTGTGCATATGAGGTGAGATTTGTTAGATGTTAACAGAGTAACAGATCTCACTGCAGTGCCCACACAGGCCAAATATTGGACCTACACTGGAAATTAAGCACTTTCCTAGACTAAGGGCCAGATTCCCAGGCCTGCACTAAAACCAGGCCCACACCACACCACACTCACGCTTACATGCCCACTGTAAAGTCCTACTGTAGAAGACTCTGTAGGAGACACTGTAGAAGACACTGTAGATGACACTGTAGATGAGACTGTAGAAGACACTGTAGATGAGACTGTAAATGAGACTGTAGAAGACACTGTAGATGAGACTGTAAATGAGACTGTAGAAGACACTGTAGATGACACTGTAGATGAGACTGTAGAAGACACTGTAGATGAGACTGTAAATGAGACTGTAGAAGACACTGTAGATGACACTGTAGATGAGACTGTAGAAGACACTGTAGATGAGACTGTAAATGAGACTGTAGAAGACACTGTAGATGAGACTGTTGACACCATGAGTGAAGTTGAAGAGCTCATTGGGGAAGCCATTCCTACAGAACGTCACCATACTTCACTTTAAAAGCTTGTGTCTCGTTTCCATGGAGATGTGTTGTGTGTCATCATTGATATTAATGGCACAGAGGAGGTTGGGTTTCCGCTTTGCTCAGATCAGAGTGCAAATATGCAGCACTGAGGATTTTGATAGAGCTTCACCGCAGAACAGCTGAGGCCTGCTACCACAGGGGGCGCCATCGCACACCATGTCTTTCATATATGAGCAGAAACAGAAAGCCTGCAGTCAGGGTTTCAGGTCAGGCAGATTATCCAGATCTCTGTCTGTTGTTTGACTGAGTGATGTGCTGTAGAACAAGGCGCATGGCCAACAGTGCAGTACCACTCTCACGCTCAGCATAATGAGTTCAGCTATGCCCACATACCACTGTCCTCGCTCCCCATGTGAATGGGCAGGATTGGTGTGACAATATGATTGACAGCTCTGTCTGAGCAGCCTGAGCTGTAAGGGCCTGGGATGGACCCGCCCACTGTTGTCATGGGTAGAAGTGAATTGAAACACCAACGTGGAGCTGGTATATTCAGCCAAGGCATCTCAGATGCTTCAGTTTCACGGCTGTTTTAAATAAGATCGGCGTGTTTACATTGAGAGGCTGAAGATCAGAAGATGGATTGTCCGGTTCCCTCCCACCATTCACTTGTTCTGTTCATTCCTCCGTGTGTTTGCTGATTTGTTTCAGTGCTGGGACACGTGTGAGATAAAGAGCCTCTATGTGTGTAAGCAGCTTTTCAAGTAAAAGCTCATGACCTCATATATCAGGATAATGGCCCTGCCTTCATTTTTGCACTTGTTATTTCAAGTTTGCGAGTTTGACATTCATTGTTTTTACAGTATTACATTAATTTATCTGTTTTTTTTATATCAGGGCTTAAATGAGGATGTTCCGTCTTAATTCTCCTGTCCACCTGTGCCTTCGTGCTTTCTCCTGTTATCTGCAGATGCTTCAGATGTGTTAGATGGTGCAGTAGCTGTAATTGGACAGAGCATCTGAACTGCATGTGTGTTGTGGATGCAAACAAATCTACGACAGCCTGTGCATAACAACAAGATTTCTGCCATTAATCACACACTCTGATATCGCTCCACCTGACAACAGCAGGCCAAGGCAAACACACACTCAGCAGGCACTGCACCCTCACCGGGCTGCAGCTCCTCCCCCTCCCTGCTGTCTCCCCCCCAATCCCCACCTCCCCTTCGTTCATGTCTCACCCTCTCCCAATCCCCACCTCCCCCTCCCTCCTGTCTCACCCCCTCCCAATCCCTACCTCCCCCTCCCTCCTGTCTCACCCCCTCCCAATCCCCACCTGCCCCTCGTTCCTGTCTCACCCCCCTCCCAATCGCCACCTCCCCCTCGTTCCTGTCTCACCTCCTTACCAATCCCCACCTCCCCCTCGTTCCTGTCTCAGCCCCTCCCCACTTCCTTGGTAATTAGCTGTGGAGTGGAATATTGTTGATTTGGAGCGAGGACTGAATGGCAGTACGTTTCAGCACACGTTTCAGCACACGTTTCAGATGTCCACGCTGGTCTAAGGACACTAAGGTGTGTTTCTGTTTAGTTTATAGCGTCTGTGAATCACAGCAGTGCATTGACACACTGTGAATGATGTGACTGACAGTTTTGATCTCTAATTTTCAGATTGTTGTTTTGACAGTCCAATGTCTCCCCTGTTTAAAATGTTCCCAGTGGACTTTCCCATGAAAACATTGTCATAACACGATGTTCTCTCTCTCTCTCTCTCTCTCTCTCTCTCACACACACACGCACACACACCTCAGTAATGGCTTTAATGACATTTCAGCAGGATGGGATTTAGTGGATTCAGAAGTGGCTTCTGCTTTGCCTAACGATGACCTTTTCAGCTGCTGTGCCTAACAACGCCCTTGTCATCTGCTGACCCCAAACAGGGCCTTCACTAGGCCAGGCACAGTGCTGAAAGTTTATACGTTTGATAAGTCTGAAAGTGTTTTTGTTAGTTTATAATCATCATTACAGGCCCTAGGCCTTCATTACAGCACAACAGTGATGATTCATCTGTTGACTGTATAATGAAGTGTTTTTACAAACACCAGACATGTGATGCTGGGGTGATTGGAGAGGCTAATTGAATTGAGCTCAAACAGGATCCTTAATTTCTAGATGTAAACTGAATGACTCCTTTTGTCATTGTGGTGGTTATTGTCTTCGTAGAGTTGTGTACCCAGCTCAACAAGTTGCGCTATTCCCTCTCCCAAAGCTAATCAGAGAATGCTGTCTTACCTGTTTCTCTATCAAGTTCCTTATTAATAGAAATATGCTCCCATATCACGGTGCTGGATGACGCTGAGTCTTCTGTTGACTGTTATTTACTGTTATTTATTTATTATTTTGTTTTGTTGGTGGAAGGGGCACGTAGGGACCCCAAGGGCCCCTGTTCCGTGTGCACACTCACATCCCTTACAACAGGTCTGGAGGGGGCAGGATTCATTTATATTTATTCACTCATGAAAGTTTAGTCTGCCCCAACACATTTTGTTTCTTCAAAAAACACTTAAGATGAACCATACAAACACAATGAGGTGTCATGAGGTCCAGCTCTGCAGAGGAATGTCTAATTTGAAGGTGACCATGATGGGGAGGGTGCTGCTCTTGTCACGGTGAGGGAGGCTCCCCCTACCGGTCGCCTACTGTACAGCGGCAGTTGTCCTGTTGCTGTTGCGTTGTGTGCGTCCCTCAGGTGGGCGGGGCTTATCATTCCCCGCACCTGATGGTCGTTTGTCTGTCTATATATGTCTTGTCTTTGTGTCAGTTGACTGCTGGCTATTGTATCCTTGATTTGGGTCAGTGCACGGGATTTTGGTTTGCGCACATTATATATTAAACCCCTCCTTTTCTCTGAGACTTGGCGTGATCGCTTCCTTATTTGTTCGCACTCTCTGCCCATCACAGCTCTAGGGTGAGGGACATCATGATGGGGAGGGTGCTGCTCTATGGTGAGGGACATCATGATGGGGAGGGTGCTGCTCTAGGGTGAGGGACATCATGATGGGGAGGGTGCTGCTCTATGGTGAGGGACATCATGATGGGGAGGGTGCTGCTCTATGGTGAGGGACATCATGATGGGGAGGGTGCTGCTCTAGGGTGAGGGACATCATGATGGGGAGGGTGCTGCTCTAGGGTGAGGGACACCATGATGGGGAGGGTGCTGCTCTAGGGTGAGGGACATCATGATGGGGAGGGTGCTGCTCTAGGGTGAGGGACATCATAACGGGGAGGGTGCTGCTCTAGGGTGAGGGACACCATGATGGGGAGGGTGCTGCTCTAGGGTGAGGGACATCATGATGGGGAGGGTGCTGCTCTACATTGTGGAACATAGTGAGCTGGACCAAGTGCAGACCTCCTGAGGTGAGGCAGACCGTGTGCAGACCTCCTGAGGTGAGGCAGACCTCCTGAGGTGAGGCAGACCTCCTGAGGACAGCGTGCTGTTCGGGTTTCTCTCCCCACGTCAACTCGCTCTGCTTCTGCACCTGATGTTCACCCCCTGTTGCCCAGAGCGACCAGCCCAAACGTCCACATCATGCCTTATTGAAGACAGGACCCAGATTATTTACGACAGCTGGACCCGCACCACTGAACTGCTATAAGGGCATCTGGGGGTATTTTAAACCTGTGGAAAATGAATTAATTGACCAGATCTATTCATGGGCTCTTAATTTGAGGTCCCTAAAACAAGCTTATTTCTGGCTGGCTTTAAACTCTGTTTATTTTGTTTATTTTTTTTAATATTGTTCATATTGTTTGTTGTCATGCCTGCCATTGGGTTGTACATGGCTCCTCCGTTTTCAGATGTCTCTGTTTGGCCACCTCACTGAGATAATGTAGTAATGTAGGTACACATGGGAATCCTTTGGCATCTGGACATGTGTGTGGTGTGGGCGGAGGTAGAGTGTATGGTTTTTGTGTGTGGTGGTGTGTGTGGGGTATGTGTGGGGTGTAGGTGGTGGTAAAGTGTGTGGAGTGTGGGTGGAGGTAGAGTGTGTGGGGTGTGGGTGGAGGTAGAGTGTGTGGGGTGTGGTTTGTCTTTTGAGTGATGCATAATACACTCCCAGCCTGGTTCCCTTGGTTTTTCTGTGTCCTTCCTGCTGGCCTGCAGGTGATGATGTGAGGTCTGTTCTAGTGTGTGTTCTGCTGCCCTGGCTAGCTGTCAAACCAACATGTTTTCCAGGACCTTGAGGAGACCTCAGACAAGGGCAGTCTTCAGAACGGCGACCCTGACAACAAGACTCAAGCCAGCAGAAGGACCCAAGCAAACTCCAGACTGGCTCCCTCAGTCCCAGAAAGGCTCTCCTGCCCTGGGGTTGGAGAGGACAGGGTCCTGGGCCGAGCAGACGGCCACCTCCAGGCTCGAGATGTATGCAGCCAGTACCTCTGTCGCCTGGACCGAGACCAGGACGAGGACAACATGCTAGAGAGGCTGCTGGGGACGTACGGCACCTCCACCCCCCACCATGACCCCCAGCTCTACGCCACCACAGCCGCCAACACCAAGTCCATCGCTGGGTTCTCCTCTCTGGCCTTTCCTGACTTCTGGGGTCACCTCCCCCCTCCAGGGCCAGAGCCCATGGCTACCAGGAAGCCTCACATTCAGAGGTAAACGTTATCACGCCCCCTTACTTGGTGCGAGCTCTACATGTTTGTGGTTGAACTAACTCAATTTTGTGGGAATTGTAATGAGCAAAAAAAGAGTTGCTGAAAATTAATCCGGACCCTGACTCTGGTTTTGCTGAGCTGTTCTTCTTTTTAAATACAGTTTAAGTCCTAACTGGACTGTTGTGTATATAAGAGTGTATGTATGTGTGATCCAGAGAGGGGATGACTAATCCGTCCATGAGTTCAGCGGCTCCTGGAAACTCTCTGGCCTGTGGATTTAGCCCCGTCTCACCATAGCCTAGCACAGCGCCTCTGATATGTTCATGAACACTGAAGACTTTAGGGTGTTGGGGTTCAACCAGAGGCCAGAGCTCTGTGTGGTGAGCCCTGGTGATAGGCCAGCACTCTGATGCTCTGCTACGCCCACGTGGATTATTGTGAGCGTTGGAGGAATCAGGGCTTGTCAAGCATCTGGCGGCCATGGAATGGTAAGATCAAAAAGAGCCTCCAGAACATAATATGGGCGGTTTGGGTTATGTCCACCATAAGGTGGGCGTCTCACTGAGCACACAGACATCATGCTCTGCTAAAGAGCAGTGGAGCTGTCGCTGACTAGCTTGGCTTCGTCTTCCTGTCCTTGCAGTTCGCCAAGACGCATCATTCTCTGACCCCTTTGGTCAAAAGTTTCTTTCTGCTAAATGTCTTTTTTTCCCTCTTTCTTACTTTCCTTTGTTCCTTCCTTGTGCAAAGGGACGAGGAACATTTATTTTAGTCATTTTACCCTGCTCTGTTTTTGCTGAAGGGTCAGATAAGAAACTATGGGTTCTATTAACACCCGCTCACTCTGAGAAAGGCTTTATGTTGGAGGCACGAGACAGAGCTGTCAGGCTGTGGCAGAGACACTGTGATGGAGGTGAGGTTTCTAATCCCAGGAGACATACTCTCATGACTGCACAGCCTCCAGATAAGTGTGAAACATTGTGGCTGGGTTTATTTATGTCAGTTTTTTTTCTTCTCCTTCCTATTTTAAAAGGCTTTTGTTTGAAGTGTATATTCTGCAAATATTCAGTGTGTTGTTTGTGTATTTCTAGGTTGAAAACTAGAAATTGTACTCTGGCTCCAGGATGTGTCTAGATTCCTCTGACCTGTGAGTCACATGAATGATCAGATGAAGGGGGGGGCAAGTGATTGGCCATTTGGGGGTTAGGACAGAGGACTGATTGGCCATTTGGGGGTTAGGACAGAGGACTGATTGGCCATTTTGGGGTTAGGACAGAGGACTGATTGGCCAATTGAATTGAGGCAGAGTTTCAAGCCTTGGACTGAAGGTTCACACAGGTTTTCTGATCAATTATATTTGTTTCAGGTGGACGAAAGCATTGCGAGTAGTCAGAGAAACCTCAGCAGCAAAAGGCGGCAGCAGAAATACTGTTTGCTCCTGTGACCCCAAAGAGTAATAACAGTGAATATCAGTGCGTAACGGTGTATTTTCAGCAGAAAGCTATAGGGAAACCCTGTTAAAGTGTCATCTTTAAAATAGACAGTGAGAGTTTTGAAGAAGCTGCCTTTGGCTAGACATGACTAGAAATATCATCAGCAATTTCCAATATTATTCCCTGTAAATAGACAAGAGCAGTATTTTATTCAATCCAATGATTTATGGAATTCGAATTCCAAAAAAGGATAATTTTCCTGGTGATCCTACAGCATGGAGAGAGATCTCTCTATCAGCAGTAATGTGCAGCCACTTTTCTTAGATTCTTCCTTGGCTAGTGGATGTTAAAATTCTGTCCACCAAGCGGAAAGCTTACACAGAAAGTATGGAATGAGTAATTATATAGAAAGCTGACGAATGTGACGTGAAGCTGAATGTGATGTGAAGCTGAAGTAGCTCCTGTGTGAAGCTGACGTAACAAGTGTTTGTGTGGTTCTGGTCCACTTCTGCTCTGATGGTTACCCACTGTGGTTCTGGTCCACTTCTGCTCTGATCGATACCCACTGTGATTCTGGTCCACTTCTGCTCTGATGGATACCCTCTGAGGTTCTAGTCCACTTCTGCTCTGATGGTTACCCACTGTGGTTCTGGTCCACTTCTGCTCTGATGGTTACCCACTGTGGTTCTGGTCCACTCCTGCTCTGACGGTGATGTTCTAGAAAGGTGTCCGTAAGAATATAGACAACGAATTGTGCTGACTGGTTATAACCATAAAATGTAGAGTTTCTACCCATTTCGCCAGAATCTTCCTTTCATTTTGTAAAGTGTCTCACATTAATGCATCACATGCGTGTGTGTGCATGTGTGTGTGGCGTGCTTGTGTGTGCAGGCGTGTGTGTGTGTGTGCGCGCACATGTGCGTGTGTGTGTGCACGTGTGTGAGTGTGTGCATGCAAGTGTACATGTCAAATGGCCCATGGAATTCTGACAAGTGTAATTATATTTAAAACAATTCTGTGATTTGATCACAAGAAATGTTGGCGTCTATGATAACAAGTCATTGTCCATTAATTCAAGCCTAGTACATTAGTTTAATTAGACTCCCCTCTATGTCTGATAATTGTAGGCTGTCAAAGTCTATGATGTTCAACTGCGCATGATACCCACTGTGATTTTCTTTTATTTTCAGAAAGAAGGTTTTCGAAGACTTGCGCCGTCTCCTCTGTCCTGAAGAAGTCATCAATAAAGTTGTTTTTGATTTAGAGGATTCCAGGTAATGACTTGTGTTCTTTAAAAAACTACCATCTCACAAGCTGTTATAGACAGTTCGCATCACACAGTTGTAGAAGTAACCTCATTGCAGTAAACAAGACAAATCCAGGTTTGGGTTTGTCTAATTGGTCCAAAAAAATCCTCCTCCCCCTCCGCCACCTGTCTGGGGCAGCCTGTCCTGCAGCAAGCGTGGTCTTCAGTTCCAGCACATACGCAGAGATCAGGCAGCTGTTTAAACGTTCGTCTGTCCCGCTGACATACGACGAAGAAGAAGGAAGAAGAAGGAGAAAAAATGAATTCTTTTTTAGCGTCACCCTTGGTTACCGACTCCTGAAAGGGAGATGTTATCAGCATTGCTGTGCTGATTCTTGTACTGAAACGTGAAGTGTCGAACACTAGGGTTGCTCACTCTTAGCAGACGCTGCAGCCCGTGGTGACTGACTGCCTCTGTCAGAACATCAGAAGAAAGAGAACATTTGGTCTCTAAAGCAAACAGCAGTCTGAGAATTTCATTTCAATATCCTCTAGGAATCTACTGTGTATTTTTGTCTCTGTCTCTCTGACCTCTCTATCTCTGTCTGTCTGTCTCTCTGACCTCTCTATCTCTGTCTGTCTCTCTCTCTGACCTCTCTATCTCTGTCTGTCTGTCTCTCTGACCTCTCTATCTCTGTCTGTCTGTCTCTCTGACCTCTCTATCTCTGTCTGTCTCTCTCTGACCTCTCTATCTCTGTCTGTCTGTCTCTCTGACCTCTCTATCTCTGTCTGTCTGTCTCTCTGACCTCTCTATCTCTGTCTGTCTGTCTCTCTGACCTCTCTATCTATATGTCTTTCTCTCTTTCTCTGACCTCTCTCTTTCTCTGTCTGTCTGTCTCTCTGACCTCTCTATCTCTGTCTGTCTGTCTCTCTGACCTCTCTATCTCTGTCTGTCTGTCTCTCTGACCTCTCTATCTATATGTCTTTCTCTCTTTCTCTGACCTCTCGCTTTCTCTGTCTGTCTTTGTCTCTTGCTCTGTCTGTCTCTCTTGCTCTCTCTGTTTCTGTCTCTGTCTTTCTCTATTGTCTCTCTCAGTTCCCAGGAAGTTTCACCAAACTCCCTCCGTTTCTTCTCACGATTTGAGAGTGGGAATCTGCGCAAAGCCATTCACATACGCACGTGAGCCTACATACCACATACACACCATGCATACATGAACATACCACATGCATACATGAACATACCAGTTTCAATATCACACTGTCTCTGTGTTTATCTATCTGCCTCAATTCCTCTCTTGCTTTCTCCCACCCATCTCTCTCTCTCTCTCTCTCTCACTCATACACACACACAGACACACACACTCATTCTGTGTCCTTGGGCATCATTGGTGGTTCTCCCACAAACACCCTCTCTCATGCTACCACTCACATGTATGTGCTTGTCTGGACTGTGATCACAACACTGTAGGCTGTTCCACACACACGCTGGTAAAGAAAACAACTCCTGCTTTCTTCTCCAGGGGTCACAGATAAGCATGAAAACGAAGATGTCTCACTTTGGATGATGTGTCTCTCAACCTCACGCTTTTCATTTGTTTTTCTTTTTAGAACATTTTCATAACATCATGTTTTATTCCTCATGCCTCTCTCTCCTTCTCTCCACCCGTCCTCTCCACCCGTCTGGTTCCGGTCAGGTGTGAGTATGACCTGATCCTCAACGCTGATGTCAACTCCTCCTCCCACCATCAGTGGTTCTATTTTGAAGTCAGTGGGATGCTGCCTGATGTCCCCTACCGCTTCAACATCATCAACTGTGAGAAGAGTAACAGTCAGTTCAACTACGGTATGCACCACCCAAGTCACCCACACCACACCACAACACCACCACACGACACCACCCACACTACCACCCACACCACCGCGCAATTGCACCACAGAAGAGTGATGCCTCTGTAGTTCACACATCGGCTGAAGTCCCTTTTTCTGGAATCTTTAATGAAATGTCCCTCCCTGGACTCTTATTCTCCTCCTAGATTTCTTTAAAGAGCAACACGTTGACAGATGATTTTTAGTGCTATTTCTTCTTTTACATTTGGGTCTTTCAGATTGTTGACATTATATCTGGTCAAATCATTGACGTTATATCTGAATAGATCGTTGACGTTATATCTGGTCAGATCGTTGATCGTTGACACACCCTTTCCTGTGGTTAGAATACAAAATCAGGTCACCCATAGTTCTGTATTTCACCTGATATCTGAGCTGCCTTCCCTGCCTTCTCAAACATTGTCCATGTGCCTCTGTTACGTTCCTATTCTGGTCAATAAAATGGATATCGATGTTGCATTTTCCGATGTCTGCCTTTTAATGTAGCACATCATAATCCCTGTAAACAGGGCTTCACTGGCTTGCGGTGATTTTTGAACTGTTGATGTTTCTGTAGCAAGCAGTGGATTTACAGGGTGGCGCTGCTGGTGTCCAAACCCCAATCCTCCTGCCTTTTACGCAGGACCTTGCACAGCCCTCGGAGGAGTTTGGACAGGCCTTTGGAGACATTTAACAGAACACACCTCAGAAATGCAAATTAAAGACAGACTTACAGAAATTCATACTGAGGACTAAGGATTCATACTAACTGAAAGTATATACACTTATACAAGCTCTTCCAGACAAACTTGTTATACTGGCTTCTTGGAATTTATTGATACCCTGCCCCATCCTGTCTAATCCCACCGTCACTGTGATCCTGCTGCCAGTCTAATCCCACCATCACTGTGATCCTGCTGCCACTCTGATCCTGCTGCCACTCTAATCCCACTGTCACTCTGATCCTGCTGCCACTCTAATCCCACCATCACTCTGATCCTGCTGCCACTCTAATCCCACCGTCACTCTGATCCTGCTGCCAGTCTAATCCCACCGTCACTGTGATCCTGCTGCCACTCTAATCCCACCGTCACTCTGATCCTGCTGCCACTCTAATCCCACCATCACTCTGATCCTGCTGCCACTCTAATCCCACTGTCACTCTGATCCTGCTGCCACTCTAATCCCACCGTCACTCTGATCCTGCTGCCACTCTAATCCCACTGTCACTCTGATCCTGCTGCCAGTAGCCACTCTGACCTCAATGCCACTCTGTTGCTGAACAGCTTTAGGGAGAACCTGAGATCAGCTGTAGAGTTCCAACTTCAGTATGTAAGGTCAGGGTGAAGGAGCTGATAAAAGATTAAAGTCTTTGTGTGTGTGTGTGTGTGTGTGTGTGTGTGTGTTAGGCATGCAGCCTGTGCTGTATTCAGTTAGAGAGGCGCTGGAGGGAAGACCTCACTGGCTTCGAGCTGGAACTGAGATATGTTACTACAGGTGAAAAGACACACACACACATACCATAAGGGGTCTTGTTCAAAAGACTGTCATTAGACCGATTTTACCCAGTGGTTCATTTGAAAGTGGCAGTGATTTTGAGACTTGGTCTTCTGTCTGCAGTTGTTATTTTGTCACTTAGAGTTGAAGCTTCAGATTTAATAAGCGCTTTGTAATGGGAATATAAAAAAATAATTCTGTCATTATTGGCTTCCCACAGTAATGGAGTCATCGATTCCCTGTCTGAATTGCACTTTGCTTTCAAATCATGCCTGAGTTCGGTTCTACACTCTTCCGAGCATCCAGTCAGGGACAAAACCATGAAAGATAAAATGTCCTCATCTTCCTCTTCATCTTCCTCATCTTCCTCTTCCTGTGGGCCTTAGGAACCATTTCTGCTTCAGTGGAGGTCCGAGAGAGCACTCGTTTTACACCCTGACCTTTACCGTGACCTTCAGGCATGAAGACGATGTGTGCTACTTGGCGTACCATTACCCATACACCTACACAGCTCTACAGGTAGCTGCAGTGTGTGTGTGTGTGTGTGTGTGTGTGTGTGTGTAGACATACAGAGCTGACAGTGCAGACACACATTAAACCTAGTTCTGTATTGATGACCTGAGCTGACGTATTTTCTGGCTGTCCCAGTCACACCTTCAGATCCTGGAGCGTTCGGTGGACAGGCGGAAGGTGTTCTTCAGACATCAGACTCTGTGTACAACGCTGGCAGGAAACCCCTGTTCTCTGGTCACCATTACGGCCTGCCCCTCCTCCAGAGACTGGAGGCATCTGCACCAGCTCCGTAAGTCTGTGTCTGCTGTGTGTGTGTGTGTGTCTGCTTGCTTGCATGTGGATAATCTAATTATCAATAACGAAGCTAAAACACAAAACAAGACGAGCGTTCCAGAAGAGCGTGGGAATAAATTATAAATTAAAATCTGATGTGATCGCTTATTACATGGAGAGCTGTGAGGTCTGCAAATGACAGCCTGGACTTCAGAAGACGAGCGTCTGGATGTTAGAAGACGAGCGTCTTAGAAGACGAGCGTCTTGACGTTAGACGCTGTGAATGCGTAAAATACTTTGTAATGGTTTTAAATTTGCCGTCACCGCATTGATATTTCCTGATGTTAATTTTAGAAATGCTTCCGGTATGACAGCACTATTATATAACCTTTTACACATAAACGTGCTGTGGTTTACTGTGAGAGATGAGAGAGATAGTTATAAATGAAGAGTACTTATTAGTGAGAAGCTTTCAAAGGGACAGAGAGCATAGGACAGTGATAAAGAGGAGAGATTAGTGAAGAGCAGGAAAATAAAGAGAGGGAGTAAGAGAGTGATACTGTATATATATATATATATATATATATATATATATATAGATAGATAGAGAGAGAGAGAAAGAAAGAAAGAAAGGGGGAGAGTTAGAGAAAGAGAGAGGGAAAGAGTTAGAGAAAAAGTAAGAGCAATGGTGACAGAGAGGGATTGAATGAGGAGAAAAAGATGGAGATGTAGGAAGGAAAGAGGCTCGTTTTATTTCTGCTGTTAACATGCCCTTGCCGAATTGCCTTTGCTATTTGCCCTTGGGGGAGGTCCTGCTCCTGGGGCAGTTCTGTTCATTTATTAGTTCAGGTGAACTTTGTTAGATGGCCACTGGGAGGAGTAGAGATTGAATGAACATAACAGAGCAGAACTTACCCAGAAGGCATTGCCATCTGGTGCAAATCACTGAAAAAATGTCAGACAAAGCTATTTACAATGAGTAACAATGAGTAGGAGTAAGACAACCTTCCCTCAAACCTCCATTGCTGTAAAGTACTGACTCCCAAGGCCTTCTGCTTGAAGTGCCAGGTACCCTCTCCTCTCTGACTTTGACTGAGATCCAGTAACCTTCTCCTCTCTGACTGGGTCCCAGTTAACCTCTCCTCTCTGATTAGCTTTCTTCCATCCAAATCTCACCATAATGGTCTGGTTTGCCACTATTTCTCCTATGATAATGCATCTCGGGAACATCAGCAGTCCAACCGCACCTTTTCCAAACCCCATTTGTTTTTCTGAGGAGGTGTGAGGAGATGTGAGGGGGGGTGTGAGGAGGTGTGAGGAGATGTGAGGGGGGGTGTGAGGAAATGTGAGGGGGTGTGAGGAGGTGTGTGAAGGGGAGGGAGGTGTGTACTCAAAAGAAACGCATCTGTCTGGAGTTTCACACTCATGCCACTGTCCTGGAGGCCCTGCACATTTCCTGCTGAGTTCCTCAGGATTCGTGCAGGATTAGTGGTGTGGCACGTCTCTACCATCACACTTCACGTGGGACGGACCGTGCTGTGATAAGCCTCATCTCCCAGTAATGGGATGTGTAAAAGTCTCCAGCATGACCAGTGTTAGCCTCATTACAATAACATGTGAGGAAGATTTAATGAGGAATGGGACCTAGATCTTGGAGTTGTGGTCATGACTCGGTTTTCCGTGGGAATGATTTTGTAATGGTCTCACGTTGGACACGTTTTTACACAGACAGGAGGAGGGTACTGACCTCCTACAGGTTTATGACGAATGACTGTGATTTGATGGAGGGCTGTGTGGTGAGGCATGTCATCAGACTGCAGGCACGAGTCACGTGCGCCCAGACAGCAGACATGTCATCAGACTGCAGGCATGAGTCACGTGTGTCTACACCAGGGGTTCCCAACCTACACCAGGGGTTCCCAAGCAGGTCTACATTATGCTTCAGCCTCTGAGCTTAACTACACCTAAACTTTTCTCATTCCATCACACTCTCAGTTTACCTCTGAAGATTCTCATTTCATGTAAAAAGAGCTCTGTTGGAGAGAAGCGTGAGGTGGTTCTGACGTGCGTGAACCTGCTCGACTTCAGGCTGAGGAAGCAGAAGAGGCAGAACACACTCCAAAACCCTCTCACGAGTCTCCGAGGCCCAAAGTCAATCTTTGTGCCCAACTTTGCAGTGATGGGTTTAGCAGTCTTGTGCAATAGTCTGTGTTTGAGGAATGTCGTCATCTTCATCGCTGAAGATCTTCCACTTGTTTTCCTCTCCCTTTGCTCCTGTGTTCCTCACCATTTGGATTTCTCACCATTTGTTTCCTGTCGGTTCATCTCGGTTCTTTGGGTCGGCGCTGATGTGTCCAATACTGTTAGTCTGTCATGCATGTGACTTTCTACGAGTCTGCTGTGATGGAACAGTGACAGGAAGAAACCAGCGGCTAATCAGCTGGGCATGAGCGCTGGTTGTAATGTGTGGACTTCTGCAGATGACATTACTAACCCATTTACAACATTAAAATACAATATGTTACCATACATTAACATACTGCAACATACTGTATGTTAAAATACAATACGTTAATATGCATTCAAATACTGTAACATAGATTAAAATACAATACTTTAGTGTGCATTACAATACATTAACATTAAAATATAAAACTTTAACAAAGATTAAAATATGCACACACACACACACACACACACAGACACACTCACATACGCTTGCTCGCAGTATGCATTAGCTGCGTCTCTCGGTCCTGCTGTGCGTCCTCTCCCATTCACCTGCATCTCACACCGTCTTTTGTTTACTTTCACAAAGAAAACAAAACAGTGCAGCACTGAATCATAAGTACATAATCCAACAGAGGAGCAGGTCACCGATGAAACTGCCCCATCTCCCCAGATTAAGTCTTGGAAGATTAATTATGGACATTAAGAACAGGGTCAATGTGCCGGGCTTTGCGGGCGACTTCCTGACCCTCTAAACGCAGGCACATGTCTGTGGTCTTTGGGAAAAGCAATGTGCAAACAAAGTCATTGAGCTTTGGCCAGGAGCGGATTATACCGTAATTAGCACCCTGGGCGGCTTGACCTGAATGTACAAGGTACTCTTTCAGCTATGGTGTGTGTGTGTGTGGGTGTGTGTGTTTTTAATCACTAGACAACTTCCCCAAGACACGTTTCTCGTTAAAACGGCTCTTTGCATTGAGATTGTGTTCAGGGTCTTGGGCATGATTAATGCTGGACAGCTCCCTCCTGTGGCAGGGGCAGAAAACCAAGACGGTCGTATTGGTGAGGCTGCAGTAATTAGAACATGAGACAGGTCATGTGTGAGCACGTGACTCATGACTTTATCCTAAACGCTGAATCTCTCAGTGAGATACAGGGCCAGTTGTCACAGACAATAGGAGCACATTTGTGTGAATGAATTAAAGCACAGAGCATCAGCATACTGATGTGGGACTGTGGGGGTGTGTGGGGGTGTGGAGGTGTGGGGTGGGGTGGGGGTATGGGGGTGTGTGTGTGTTCACAGTGTGTGTGTTAACACTCTTCATGGTGTGTGTTCACACTCTTCACGGTATGTGTGTGTTCTCATGCTTCCCAGTGTATGTGTGTTCACACTCTTCACAGTGTGTATATGTTCACACTCTTCGCAGTGTGTGTGTTCACACTCTTCACGGTGTGTGTGTTCACACTCTTCACGATGTGTGTGTTCACACTCTTCACGGTGTGTGTGTTCACACTCTTCACGGTGTGTGTGTTCACAGTCTTCACGTGTGTGTGTTCACACTCTTCACACAGTGTGTGAGTTCACACTCATGGCCTTTCTCTGCACTTCTAGCAGCTGTGAGTGCGCTGGTCTCCCAGGGGCACAGCTGCCTCACATGGACATCAGTGCTAAGTCCAGTGTGTAGTGAGGGTGCCTTTCGAGCCAGTGGTCACGATACTGAAGATATAACACAGGAAGTACTGACAGAGCTGTCCATGGTCCTGCCCCCGTGTTGTCTGAATACTCATTTGCATTTTTTAATGTTCATTGGTGTGTTTTTTATCCTGTGTCTCTTTGTATCTTATAGTGCTCAGGTGTGTGTGTTTGGTGTGTGTATGTGTGTGTGCGCTCTTCTTCCTCCGTTGGCCTGTTGAGGAGTGTGTGCTGTGGAACAGTGCGGTTCCGGGTGCTGTGTCCCGCCTCCCTCCCCGGGACCGGAGGAAGCCCGGTTTGCGTGGGAACACTGAGGAGTCTTAATGAAGGCCCTGTTTGCTCGTTGCCATGGGAACCCCCCCTGGGTGTAACTGGCAGTAGATCTGTGCCAAGGCAGCTTTTTATTAGGGGTTGAGTGATGCGCAGATGTAAACAGGGTTACAGCCAGAGATCAGGAGTGGGTTGGTATCTTCCTACAGCCCGACGGGACCTATTCCACACGCTGCTCAGAAATACATCATCAACGATTTGCTGGCTAAAGAGCTTAGCAGTATATGTAACCATGTAACCATGGTAATCGGAGATGGGGGGAGGGGTTATGACACATTGCTGGTAGGAAGCTCAAGGGTGGGGGGCGGAGACTGCATCCTGTATTTGTCCCTCCCTGCAGCATACCTGTAGCGGAAGCCATGATGGCCCAGGGGGGCGGAGCCAAACACAGGGGTGGGATGACGAGAGATGACACCCTTATCACAGAAAGGAGAGAGAGGGAGGGAGATAGCGAGAGGGGGGGGAGGAGAGATATTAGAGGAAAGGATAAAAGATTAGTCAAAGAAGAGGTAGGGTGGAAGAGGAAGAGAGAGGGAGAGCAAGAGAGGGAGAGAGAGGGAGAGATGAAAAGGACAGACAGAGGGAGAAAGCTGGAGGCAGAACAGGAGTGAGTATCTGAGGGACGATGACTCCGTTTTCATCTTGAATTGGAATTTCAATGATTCATTTCTCTCCCATCCTCTCTCTCTCTCTCCCCATCCTTTCTCTCTCTCTCTCTCTCTCTCTCTCTCCCATCCTCTCTCTCTCCCCTCTCTCTGTCTCTCTCTCTCCCCATCCTTTCTCTCTCTCTCTCTCTCTCTCTCTCTCCCCATCCTTTCTCTCTCTCTCTCTCTCTCTCCCATCCTCTCTCTCTCCCCTCTCTCTGTCTCTCTCTCTCTCTCTCTCTCTCTAACCTGAAGCCCTCAGCTGTGATGATGTCTCTGATCCCCTGCAGCTGTTTTCACATCTCTTATTGCTGCACCACTGTTGGGGATCAATCATGTTACAGTGTCCCTACCGTACTATCTCTGTTAGGGTTCAGTGTCCCTACCGTACTATCTCTGTTAGGGTTCAGTGTCCCTACCGTACTATCTCTGTTAGGGTTCAGTGTCCCTACCCCACTGGCTCTAGGCTGTGTTACACACGTTCTCTGTAGGCTGACTGTGCTGAATTACTGCAATTCTATTAAACAGAAACTGAATGGAAACCCAGGAGAAAACGCACACGCGCACACACACACACACACACACACACGGACCTTGTGGAAACTCATTATGAGAGATCAATGGCGAAGGCCAGACTCCTGTCTCCGCGTGTGAGTGTCTCCTGCCCATCCTTTGTGAAATGACTGAGTAGTCCACAATAGTCAAGCGAAATTAAATTTGCATGTGTTTCTGATAAGCTGTGTCCATCTCTGGTGTCCACATCCCACATGGAGCTGGTTGGGGGGTGATGGCATCATCCCATACAGACAAGGACCGTGGAGGCGACACTAGAAATACAGCGACTGCTGCTTAATATGATGACCTCACTTAGACGGAGGAGACTGCACCAGCCATGCACACGAGCCTTGCTGGGTTAAACCTCATTGGCAGGCCAGCCTGTCTCTGAACAGGGAGAAGCTCATAAGAACATTCCAGGTGTTGCGCTGATCTATGGCTGATCCATGGTACTTGAGAAAGTGTGTGTGTGTGTGTGTGTACACAGATGTGGGCTTTCTATGTCTCGAGGATGTTTAATGTGCGCGGTGTGATTTAATGTGTGTGGTGTGAGTTAATGGCTAATAAAACTGTGTGTGTGTGTGTGTGTGTGTGTATAGGGAACCGACCCTGTGTCGTTCTGACGGCGAGAGTTCACCCAGGCGAGTGTAATGCCAGCTGGGTGATGAAAGGCTCTCTGGAGTTCCTGTGCAGCAGTGACCCCGTGGCGGAGGGTCTGCGCGAGGCCTACGTGTTCAAGGTCGTTCCCATGCTGAACCCAGATGGGGTCATCCATGGCAAGTAGGTACACACACGAGCACACTTAAGGTGTTACACACATGAGCACACTCAAACACACGCACATACACACTAAAGGTGTTACACACATAAGCACACACTCAAACACACACACATACACACTTAAGGTGTTACACACATAAGCACACACTCAAACACACACACATACACACTTAAGGTGTTACACACATAAGCACACACTCAAACACATGCACATACACACTTAAGGTGTTTCACACATAAGCACACACTCAAACACACACACATACACACTAAAGGTGTTACACACATAAGCACACACTCAAACACACACACATACACACTTAAGGTGTTACACACATAAGCACACACTCAAACACACGCACATACACACTAAAGGTGTTACACACATAAGCACACACTCAAACACACGCACATACACACTAAAGGTGTTACACACATAAGCACACTCACGCACATACACACTAAAGGTGTTACACACATAAACACACACTCAAACACACGCACATACACACATAAGGTATTACACACATGAGCACATTCACTCAAACACACGCACATACACACTTAAGGTGTTACACACATAAGCACACACTCAAACACACGCACATACACACTTAAGGTGTTACACATACTCAAACGCATATACAAACTTAAACACTTAAGGTGTTACACACACTCAAACGCACGCACATACACACTTAAGGTATTACACACATGAGCACACTCACTCAAACACATGCACATACACACTAAAGGTGTTACACACATAAGCACACACTCAAACACACGCACATACACACTTAAGGTGTTACACACATGAGCACACTCACTCAAACACACGCACATACACACTTAAGGTGTTACACACATAAGCACACACTCAAACACACGCACATACACACTTAAGGTGTTACACATACTCAAACGCATATACAAACTTAAACACTTAAGGTGTTACACACACTCAAACGCACGCACATACACACTTAAGGTATTACATACATGAGCACACTCACTCAAACACATGCACATACACACTAAAGGTGTTACACACATAAGCACACACTCAAACACACGCACATACACACTTAAGGTGTTACACATACTCAAACGCACGCACATACACTCTAAATGTGTGACACACATGAGCACACACACTCAAATGGACACATATACACTAAAGGTGTTGTACACATGCACATGGATTCACACACACACACGCTTTACATTTGTTGCTACACCCTGTGTGGTTGTGTGTGGTACATGCTCCTAGCAGTGAGGGAGTTCTGCAGTGTGTGTGTGTGTGTGTGTGTGTGTGTGTGTACTGGGGTTGTGGTGGGAGTGGTGTGTGTGTGTGTGTGTACTGGGGTTGTGGTGGGTGTGCTGTGTGTGTGTATGCTGAGGTTGTCATTTATGAATGAGTATGTGTGTATGTGTGTGCGCTCCAGTGAGACATACAGGATCAGTAAGTGATGAGCAGCATCCCAGCTGCAGGTCTGCTGGAGAATGTGGTGACTGTCATTCTCACAAACCTTCCCTGGAGCTGATGACTTTCAAAACACTCACCCTGCCTTCACCCAGTAACAAGCATGATGAATCCATTAAAAATACATTAAATGAATTATGAATAAATGTCATATTTCATAAACCATTATATGCAGTGTTCAGTGTGGTTAGAGTTTGACTCTAAACAGAAGCTACTTTCTGGAAACTTTATATTTGGGCTAAAGGTGAGTGTATTAGACTGTATTTGGGCCAAAAGGAGAGTGTTAAACTGTATGTAGGCTAAAGGTGATTATATCAGATGGTATTGGACTAAATGTGAGTATATGAGACTGGAATTAGGCTAAAGTTGAGTGTGTCGAACTGTGTTCGACTAAAGTTGAGTGTGTCGAACTGTGTTTGGCTAAAGTTGAGTGTGTCGAACTGTGTTCGGCTAAAGTTGAGTGTGTCGAACTGTGTTCGACTAAAGTTGAGTGTGTCGAACTGTGTTTGGCTAAAGTTGAGTGTGTCGAGCTGTGTTTGGCTAAAGGTGAGTGTGTTGAGCTGTGTTTGGCTAAAGGTGAGTGTGTTGAGCTGTGTTTGGCTAAAGGAGAGTGTTGAGCTGTGTTTGGCTAAAGGTGAGTGTGTCGAACTGTGTTTGGCTAAAGTTGAGTGTGTCGAACTGTGTTTGGCTAAAGTTGAGTATGTCGAGCTGTGTTTGGCTAAAGGTGAGTTTGTCGAACTGTGTTTGGCTAAAGTTGAGTATGTCGAGCTGTGTTTGGCTAAAGGTGAGTTTGTCGAACTGTGTTTGGCTAAAGGTGAGTGTGTCGAGCTGTGCTGTATCCTTCCTTCAGATTTCAGCATGTTCTCACCAGCCATGTTGGGCTGCTTTTGGGGAACATATGAAAAAAATAAATAGAATGAATAATAACCACAGCCCTCTCCATATCAGCAACCACACCCCCTCTCACACACAGATACCACACCCCCTCTCACACACAGATACCACACCCCCTCTCACACACAGATATTTACATTTACATTTACGGCATTTAGCAGACTCCCTTATCCAGAGCGACTTACAAAAAGTGCTTCATTGTTTTACTCAGAACAAAATCTCTAGCTAGTTAGTTTAGGCTAAAATCAGGAAGAAACTTTAAGCAAAGATATTATTAGATACAGTCAGTATGGACGCCTAGATATACTCAAATATATACTGAAAAAACCCTACTTAAAAGATAAAAGCAAGAAAAGTCATTACAGTCACAAATATTTAATACATGCTAGTGTAGTAAAATTTAATTTAAGTGCTCTTGAAACAGATGTGTCTTCAGTCTTCGCTTAAAAACAGCAAGAGAAGTTCGTTCCACCACTGAGGTGCCAGAACTGAAAAAAGTTATCACACCCCCTCTCACACACAGATACCACACCCCCTCTCACACACAGATACCACACCCCCTCTCACAGATGCCACACCCCCCCTCAAACCTTGCATCCACAGCCCAACTCCAACTCAATGGCTTGGTCCCCTCTCCAATCATTTTACCCAACTCAGTGACCCCGCCCCCTCCTAATCCCACATAACACACCCCCTCTCCAACTCATTGACCCCCCCCCCCCCCCAACCCAGCGACCCCCCACCGACCTTTAAGAGCAGGCAGGTACTTCCACCCACTGTCATTTATATGCTAATGCGGTTTTGCATACACGTTAATGTTGTGATGCTGCAAGCCCTTTGAAATGGAAATCATGACAGGATGTGTGAAAAGGTCATTTTTGCTTCGATCGAATCTATCAGAGTTTTGGAAATTTGAAGGAAAATATTCACATTACAGACTAGAGTGTGTGGATTGGACCTTGCGGAGAGGCACTCTGTCCAGTTTGAATTGAGTTTTAATATCTTGCCTTCTCTTGCTTACAGGCATGGTTTGCTAAGGCTTGGCTATTCAAACCACATTACTAAGCCAAGACCTTTACTTTCCTTGCAGTGATTTTTGTCTCAGCGTTGCTATTGCACAATCACACCCCTCTTAGAAAGGCTCTCAGCCTACATGATCTCATAAGCAGAGCCCGTGTGCCTCTGTTCTGATGGGGGATTTTACAGTGAAGGAATGATGTAACTTTTGACTAACACCTGTCTGTGTCCAGTGCACATGTCAGGGAGAGTGTGTGGACATGCACATATGTGTGAGGGAGCACGTGTGAGTGGGAGAGAGAGTGAGTGAGGAGGGGGGGTTGCCCTTCTGAACAGGTCTCTCTCACACCCCTCACTCCCCTCACCTCTCTCGCCACCCTCACCCCCTGGACTAGAGACCCAGCAGAGAGGGGAGGAGAACAGAAAGGAGAGTGGAGGAGAACAGAGAGTGGAGGGGAGAACATAGAGGGGAGGGGAGGAGAACAGAGAGGAGAGGGGAGAACAGAGAGGGGAGGGGAGGAGAACAGAGAGGAGAGGGGAGAACAGAGAGGGGAGGGGAGTGGTAGGGGATAGTTTCCACAGATCACAGAAAAGGCTGAAGATCAAGCACTTGTGTTTGTAAGTGTGCATATACTGTATGTGTGTGTGTGTGTGTGTTCACGTGTGTGTGTGTGCACGCATGTAACCAAGGCGGTTGTGGGTGGTGGCCCTTGTGGGGCTGTCCAGACAGACTGTGGGGAACAGCTGTGAAGCCAGTGTGCTCTGGTGTGCTGGGTGAGTTGTGACAGTCAGTTTGGCTTGTGTTTGGTCTGAACAGCTGCTGGTGTGTTTGCTGCTGTCTCTCAGCTGAGAGTAGATCTAACACCAGCTCTCACCGCAGTAGCTGGGACTGGACTTCCCTTCTTTCTGCTCTGCTTTTGTGGCGCACTTGTAATTCCTGAGTGTTCTCAGTATAGCGTTTAAGAGTTCTCAACAATTCTCCGTGCAGCATTCTAGAACCCATGAGAGTTCTCAGTACAGCATTCTAGAACCCCTGAGAGTCTTCAGTAAAGCATTCTAGAATCCCTGAGAGTCTTCAGTACAGCGTTCTAGAACCCCTGAGAGTCTTCAGTTCTCAGTTCAGCATTCAAGAATGCACCAGATTCTATAGGCTGACAGGAAGCTCCTGCAAATCACCAGTGCCATTGCTCTCTGGAGCGAAGCTCGGGCTATACTGGTTATCTGTGTCGAGTCCTCTTAGTCAAGCTGATTCAAGCTGTCATTTCTGCTGTCTGGGTTTTCCTAATGTTCTTCTTTAGAGGCAAACGTGTGTTCTATATTCAACAACTCTGGGAGAACAGAGGAGCATTTCATGGTGTTGTGTCCACAGCTCACAGGGCACAAGAATAAACAACCACAGTTATTGTTATGAATATGTTTGCCTGCATGGTTTAAAGGGGAAAACTGAAAAATTATGCACTAAAGAGTTACTGACACTTCTCTGGTAAATGAAACATATAAACACATTTCTAATGAAAACAAATTGCTTCTCAAAATGGTTTTAATGTGTTATGTCTTGTTTTCTGGGTATGAACCTACGGTCCTGCTGTAGTTAAATGGAATGGATGAACACCAGCAACTCTCATCTGGAAATATAGATCTCATGTGCAATGCTGGGTGAGCCACATGCTTTAACAGGAGGAAAAAGAGGTCTCAATCTCTCTCTCTCTTCCTGCCTCTCTCTCTCATTTTTATTGGCTCTTTCATTCCTCCATTTCTTGTTTCTCCTATCCTCAGAATTCACATTTCTGGCCTCGTGTCCTTTTGTGCCTGAGTCCTCTGACACCTGATTGGTCCTCAGTCAAGGTTCCTTCTCCTGGGTTCCCTCTGTCTCCGCCTCTGCCAGGTCTTCTGTCCCTGAGGGGCCCGTAATGGTCCAGCTTTCTCCAGAACAGACGCCCACAGCCCCCCCAAACAGTGCTTTTGTCTTCTCGTCTCTCTCACAAGCACCCACGGTCCTTCATTTGTTCTCACCTGTCAGACCGGACCCGTTTTCTCGAGACCGAGCACTGAAATCTGCATCTTCTCTCTGGCTTGTCTGCGTCGTGACTGAACGCCCCTGTTGTCTCCGCTGACAGCGCAGCCTCTTCTTCCTGTTCTCCTGTTCCACTCCGCCCCGTGGAGAGAGCAGGACGGCGCCCATGACATCAGGCCCGTGGAAAACGCCCCCGACGCTGTGAGGGCTTGGGTGGGGTCCAGGCGGGCGGCGCTCGGAGCCCACAGGGACGAGCTGACGGAGCGGGAGGTGTGGTGGGCTGAGCTGTATTAAAACGTGGTGATGCATGGGAGTGGTGCAGCATGTGACAGTGACGTATTGTGGAGGCCCCTGCAGGCAGCGGGGAGATGGGGCCGTGATGGATGGAGCTCCGTACAGACACTTCATCATCCTACAGACACAGCAGCAGTGACCACAGTCAGCTTAGCCCAGCCAAACACTCCCATCAGCCACACTCACTCACCCGCTGTCTTCTCTTTGTCTCTGTCTCTCTTTCACTTTCTCTCTCTCTCCCCCTCTCTCCTCTCTCTCTTCCTTTCTCTCTCTTCTCTCCCTCTCTTTTTCTCCTCCCACCTCATCTCCTCTCCTGTTTCTCCTCTCTCTGTCTCCTCTCTCTCTCCCTCTCTCTCCCTCTCTTCTCATTCTCTTTTCATGGCAAAAGGCGAAGTGACAGTCGTACTAATGCCATCGAATCCACACACAATCCTTCTGGAAAACACTAATGGTTCAACACTCACACACACACCTCCGTCATCTTCATGCCATCTCACTAATGCAGTCATAACTGGTCTCCTTGGGAGGTAAGTCACAGGCGTCAATAGTGTACTGCTGTCTCCATCGTGGACAGATGCTGAGCGATCAGTGACCACCTCGTCTGCTGTGCTGTGAACACTCACTCCTCCTCATGCATTTCAATGCAGTGTTAGATCAGTAATGGGGAATAAACCCTCCATTCGGTCTGATCAGTGTTTTGGCGGTAAGGGTCCCTGGTAGTGGAACCCAGCTGTGAAACTCCCGCCTGGGTCTCACGCAACCATCTCGTGTGCCGTGTGCGCACACGCGAATACAACGTGAATCCTCAGGTGTTCCAGACCTCGCTGTGGGTTTTGAGTAAGGAAACTACTGTGGCATACACCAAACCTCAGTAGGGTTTGGAAGCGCTGGCTATCGCGGAGTGTAACAGGAGCACCGTGGTGGTAACATGCGTGTGCATGTTGCTCGTCTGAGAGGTCCTCACAGCTCGGGACTCTGAGGTCGCCCGATGACGCCGTTACATCCGTCTGATCCTTTGCTTGTGTCGTCCGTAATTGATGGAACAGCCTGCTGGAGATGATGTAGGAGTGAACGAGTGAGCGATATAAGGGCTCAGCACTATTAGCGCAGTCATTAAGGCCATGTGAGTGACCTGGAATGAATTATACTCCACTGATGCTGTGGAAATGTTGCACCCCTGGGGTCGCTACCTGATCCAATCACAGTCTTTGACCTTCTTCACGTTAATCTGTGTCTCATCACACCAGCATGACCAGCTTGCCGTGAAAGTCCCTCTTATCATCGCCTTGATTAACGGGGATTATTTATGGTGGTGAATTGAATATCAATACTGGCCTCAGTGCGCAGCAGGACGCTCTCTTCATAGAGATGATCTCGTACATAACACATGGTCAAAGCAGAGGTTCCTGTTTTACGATTTCAGAAGCAGTGTCACTGATGTCTCTCTCTGTCTCTGTCTCTCTCTCTCTGTCTCTGTTTATGGGGTCTCCTCAGTCATGCCAACAGGACCCACTCTGTCTGTCTCCTGTGAGGTCTGCTGTCTGTCTGTTCACCAGCTCAGAGGAGCAGCTTTCCCCAGTATAATACTGAAGGTGACCGTATAGCATTCTGATAAGCGTGCAGGTTTGTATGCGCAGCATCTCCACACCTCTGGGAGATGCATTCGTTCCGGTTTGGACCAGCAGAGATATGGATGTTAAATCATTGGCTGGTATGGACCAATAGAGATGTGGGTGTTAAATCATTGGCTGGTATGGACCAATAGAGTTGTGGATGTCATATCATTGGCTGGTCTGAACCAATAGAGATATGAATGGTATTTAGAATTTGCAGTGTTCAGGACAACCATCTGTAACCTTTCAATCAGAGAGCAAATATATAAACTCAAATAACAAAATAACGCTGTGTACAGTGTGAACAGTTTGTCACGGGAAAGGAAACATATTTATTTATACGTCCTGTTTCTCTGGAAATCTTGTGTGCCTCAATTTTAACATACAGTGTGTATATAAGTAAGAGGCAAGACACAGAGACTAAAGCAGAGCTCTTCATCCTTGGGGAGGTGTGTGTGTGTGTTTTGATTAGGTTGTTTGTGATATATTTTATTAACTTTTTCCCTATCAGTTTTGGCTCTTCTGGCTGCATGAGGATTGTATTTCTGGGGGGCTGAGGTGATGAGGATTGTATTTTTGGAGGGCTGAGGTGATCGTGTAGCTCCCAGGTCTGTGCGATCTCTCACCTCCTATCTGCCCTATCCCAGGTGGACGGAGCTGGGGTAATTGGCTGGAGGAGACTACTGTTCTGAGGGTGGAGCTGGCAGATTAATCTGTCCTGTTCCCCAGAGCAAGTGTAGATAGTGCTGCATGGCTGAATGCGCCGCACGCTGATTGCCCGACTGTGATGAGATGCAGGCAGAGAGTGTGCCCTGTAATCTCACAGTCTGTATAATCTCACAGTAGAGTGTAATCTCACAGCCTGTATAATCTCACAGTAGAGTGTAATCTCACAGCCTGTATAATCTCACAGTAGAGTGTAATCTCACAGCCTGTATAATCTCACAGTAGAGTGTAATCTCACAGCCTGTATAATCTCACAGCCTGTATAATCTCACAGTAGAGTGTAACCTCACAGTCTGTATAATCTCAAAGTAGAATGTAATCTCAGAGTCTGTATAATCTCAAAGTATAGTGTAATCTCACAGCCTGTATAATCTCACAGTAAAGTTTAATCTCACAGCCTGTGTAATCTCGCAGGGTTGTGTAATCTCACAGATCCTGTGTGCCCTTCCCAATCTCGGCTGCTCTGCATCCTCTGCAACACCTGTCACATTAACAACCCCCCCCCACTCACACACACACACACACACACACAGTCCTCATTCTCCACCATCAACAGCATCTGCACTCCAAGCGTCTGCACTTAAGCAGGAGGCCCATAAAGGACTAACAGACCCGCTTGCGCCTCCGTTATTTATGGGCTGTAATGGCTCCTAAATTCCACTTGAAAACAGCTTCCTACTCGCAGTAGTTGTGTGTGCGGAGCGAATGGGCGTCAGGCTCCTGCAGGTCTTCAGAAGAACAGACGACTGTCTTACTGTCTGTGAAACACCACGGCCTCGCGGGTCCAGTCTGAGCCTCACTAGATGACAGACTTAGCCGTGTCTGGCTCATCAAAAGCAGGAGAAAAATATCTTTCCATCTTGTTTTCCGCTCAGTGTGTTTTCCTCTGAGCCTGGAAGCAGCAGGCCAGCAAGGCAAACACGAACACAAGCTATTTCTGCTAGTTTTGCTCGTCTTATCTTTCTGAAACCATGTAAATACAGCTGTAATGGGTGCTGGTGTTCAGCGGTGTTGATGGAGATGAACCAGGTGGACTAGCGGAATGAAGAGACATGAGCCTTCAGCACGGTCTCACTGATTAAGGCAACGCTGGTGCACCTGTGTGGCTGGTCTGATATGCTGAACTACTTTATTGCAGTAATGTGACACTGAGGGACAGAAAATCTGTAAGATCACATCTGGCCATGAGATCTGGTCCTCACATCAGGCCCTCAGATTCTCACGACGTTAAGTTAAGTTAAGTTAAGTCAAGCCACATTGTCAATTGTGATTTCCACCCCAATCGAAATTTGTCCTCCGCATTTACCCATCTGTGCAGTCAGAACACACACACACACACACACACACACACTAGTCATAACTAGGGGGCTGTGGTGCACACAGCCCTAGCCCGGCAGCCCGGGGAGCAGTTGGGGTTAGGTGCCTTGCTCAAGGGCACCTCAGTCATGGCCTCAGGCCTGGGATCTCTCCGTCAGATCCTCAGGGCTTTTAGGATCTCCCTGTCAGGTCCGCAGGGCTTTAAGGATCTCCCCATTAGATCCTTATGGCTTTGAGTATCTCCCCATCAAATCCTCAGGGCTTTAAGGATCTCCCCATTAGATCCTTATGGCTTTGAGGCTTTGAGTATCTCCCCATCAAATCCTCAGGGCTTTAAGGATCTCCCCATTAGATCCTTATGGCTTTGAGGCTTTGAATATCTCCCCATCAAATCCTCAGGGCTTTAAGGATCTCCCCATAAGATCCTTATGGCTTTGAGTATCTCCCCATCAGATCCTCAGGCCTTTCATGTTCTCACCGTAAGATCCTCAGGGCTTTTACGATCTCCTTGTCAGATCCTCATGGCTTTAAGGATCTCCCTGTCAGATCCTCAGGGTTTTAATGATTTCCCTGTCAGATTCTCAGGGCTTTAAAGATCTCCCCGTCAGTTGGCAACTCCACTCTTGTGCCTTAGTTTTCTGACTCACCTTCTGTTTGTACTTGAGGACCAAACCCTCCTGTGCTGCTCACTGTGTGGTGGTGTTCAAGCTGCGTTTTCCTTAGTTATGCTCTCCTCTCCACACTGCAGTGTGTGTATGTGCACCTTCCCGGGCACATTTACATAAACGCCAATACAGAGCAGAGAATCAACCAATACAGAGCAGACAAACAACCAAGTCAATTATACAAAAGAGGTCTCGGATGGCTTCAGAAAACTCAAGCTTGGAGAACTGTGCAAATGCGTCCTGCGGTCTTATTTTGAGAAGGCCAGGAGAGTGCAGAGGAACAGCACTGTAGATGCTTTTCCCAACTCCAGTGCCACAACCTGGACATACAGCATGCTTTAGATGATAGATCCTTCAGACTCCTGTTGATAATGGCCGGGGTGTTTTAGATGAGTCACATGCTGGAGGATAATGGAGTGTTTCTGTCAGTGCTTGGTCATAACTCCAAGTTTGATATTTGGGCACAGGTTTTGTTTAATTAATTGGTGTGAATGTGTAATCTTGCATTCAACACTCCCCACAGTATATTTATTAGAAATAAAAGAATGGACCAATAACTTTGCCCTAATTTGATGGTGCTGCAGCTGAGTCCAGAGGCCCCAGGATGGGATGTACAGCTCTGTCACACCATTGTGGCTTACGGTCCACGTGCACATCTTGAAGTGTGAATGCCAACAGCCCGTGCAGACTTTTCTGTGCCACACTGCTGCCCTCCAAGCTGACAAATCCACAGATGTTAATCCGGGTCATGGCACCACTGGAAAATGAATACAATACTGTCAGCCTGTCGTATTAGTAACTGGGAGTGCTCAACTTTTCGATTCAATTCAAATTTATATGTATAGCATTTGTTACAATAGTGTGATTTTGGCTAGGAGAGACTGCAGAAAAGAGAAAGGCAAAGAGCCTCGCGAAGAGATGAGGAGAAATCAGAAACCTGCATGATCACAACTCCACCCGCGGGTGGCGCTGGCACTAAACGTTGGAGTTACAACCGTTAATGAAATTCACAGAACTGTTTAAAATAATAATTATCATAATAAGTTACAAGAGACATGAAAATTATCCGTGTGATAAAGCATTGACTAATGGTAGAATCAAAGGTCTGAGTGTGATAGCTGGATACTAGTCTCCTGAACCAGAAGATCAAGAAGATCACATGGGAGGTTTAGAAGAGCTGGCAGGTTTAGTGAGTTCAGAGTTCATGCTGACAGCTCATCGGGGTGAATATAAATCATGAATGTTAAGAAGTTCAAGAGGGATGTAATAGCAGTGTATTTATAGAGTAATTAAAACTTCTGGATTATCCAGATAAGTCTGTGGGAGGCTGGAGTCATCCAGAGAGGAGCTGGAGTAATCCAGAGAGATGAGGAAGTCATCCAAAGAGAAGCTGGGGTTATCCAGAGAGAAGATGGAGTAATCCAGAGAGAAGATGGAGTAATCCAGAGAGACAAGGGAATAATCCAGAGAGACAAGGGAGTAATCCAGAGAGAAGATGGAGTAATCCAGAGAGACAAGGGAATAATCCAGAGAGACAAGGGAGTAATCCAGAGAGATGAGGGAGTAATCCAGAGAGATGAGGGAGTAATCCAGAGAGATGAGGGAGATATCCAGAGAGAGGCTGGGGTTATCCAGAGGGAGGCTATTCTGTGCAGCTGGAGGGTGAGTGGCAGGTGCAAATGGCTTTTCTCCAGGGGCAGTGCCTCTCCAGGGGGCAGTACTTTTCTCTCCATGAGTTTTTAATGTTTTGTGTAACGGTACTCACCTCAGCATGCTCTGGCCCACCTCTGCTTCAGAGTCCAGAGGGCATCTATTTGCCCTCAAACTAATTCATTCTCCCTGCCTGAAATATCCGTAGACATTGTATTAGGCGTAGCAATGTTGCCCAGCCTTGAATTCCTGGTGATAAAACACAGTGACTCACATGCATTTGTTAAGTGGCTCCCCAGTGGGTTGCAGGCTAGCTGTGGTACAGCTGTAGTGTGGGCTGGCTGTGGTACTGCTGCAGTGTGGGCTGGCTGTGGTACAGCTGCAGTGTGGGCTGGCTGTGGTACAGCTGCAGTGTGGGCTGGCTGTGGTACAGCTGCAGTGTGGGTTGACTGTGGTACGGCTGCAGTGTGGGCTGCTGTGGTACAGCTGCAGTGTGGGCTGGCTGTGGTACAGCTGCAGTGTGGGCTGGCTTTGGTACAGCTGCAGTGTGGGTTGACTGTGGTACGGCTGCAGTGTGGGCTGGCTGTGGTACAGCTGCAGTGTGGGCTGGCTGTGGTACAGCTGCAGTGTGGGTTGGCTACGGCTGCAGTGTGGGTGGCTGTGGTACAGCTGCAGTGTGGGTTGACTGTGGCAGTGTGGGCTGGCTGCAGCTGCAGTGTGGGTTGACTGTGGTACAGCTGCAGTGTGGGTTGACTGTGGTACAGCTGCAGTGTGGGCTGGCTGTGGTACAGCTGCAGTGTGGGTTGACTGTGGTACAGCTGCAGTGTGGGTTGACTGTGGTACAGCTGCAGTGTGGGTTGACTGTGGTACAGCTGCAGCGTGGGCTGGCTTTGGTACAGCTGCAGCGAGCCCTCTTAACAAGGTTCGGGATCGAGGTCTGGTGAATAAATCCAAACACTCAAATTCATGTATTCAATGTCCATTTATTGGAGTAGAAATCAACGTTTCATTGTGGCTGTTTGGTAAGCTAACATGCTGCTAACATGCTGCTTCTTATGGGGCCTTAGTCTGAGTGACATGTTCTCATGTCTTTCTTAAAGTTAGATAGGCAGGCACACAGCACATCCAACCAGCCTGTCCTTGTGACGATGTGTCCATTTGTTGACAATCGGGTGTAGATAAGGCGGAGGTCGATGATCCATGGTGCAGGACGAATCCCACTGTTTAGTAGTGACTGATGCTCTAGTGTGGGTGCTGAAGGACTGTCTGCTGCCATCGCTATGAGGTCAGTACCTCAGAGAGACTCTTATCTCGTCTGCTGCATGGCCATGTCTTCTCTAGATGGGTCAGTGCTCTCTGATCCTCTCACTCAGCTGGCATGAGCATCTAAGTTGTGGGTGGGGACGGAGCATGCTCACTCAGTGGGAGGCGGGGCTTGCTCTGGCTCCAGTGTAAGGGCAGAATAAATACAGGACATCTCAATTCAGTATTGGTCAATGTGTCTGTATGTGCACCTGAACATGTACACTATTGTGTGTGTGTCTATGTAAAACAGAAGAGAGTGTGTGTGTGTGTGTGTGTAGAACTGAAGAGTGTGTGTTTGTAAAACTGAAGAGAGAGTGTGTGTGTGTGTATGTGTGTGTGTAGAACTAAAGTATTTTCTAAGTGGAGTGAAACCTTGATCAGATGAGTACCAGACAAACACCAGCTGGAAGCATCAGATTAAACTGTTAAACATCAGATTATCACAGAAATGGTCGGTCTGCTGATGTCTTTTAGCGACAAAGTTTAGAAAGCGCTTGTGCAAGAGTGCTATTTCTCAATCTTCAGGAAGTGAAGACATGACCAAAGTCAAACAGACTCTACTTCAAAAAGATCTTTAGGAATATACTGTTAGTTTTACTGTGACCAACATGTAAGCAAGAGAAGACAGGTGTAACACTTTTCATGGGCAGCATTGATTCAATGTAATTCAGCTTCACATCAGATAGACAAGACTAATAAAGTGCCTCACATCCTGAGATCTATCTACACCAGTGCAGTGTGTACCAGTGAAATGGCTCTGACAGTGAACGCTGTCCCTCACTCCATTCCCTCACTCCCCTCACTCCCCTCATTCATCTCACTCGACTCACTCCTCTCACTCCCCTCACTGCCTCCCCTCACTCCCCTCACTCTCCTAACTCCTCTCACTGCTTCCCCTCACTCCCCTCACTCCTATCACTCCTCTCACTCCCCTCACTGCCTCCCCTCACTCCCCTCACTCCCCTCACTGCCTCCCCTCACTCCCCACACTCCCCTCACTGCCTCCTCTCTGAAAGGAATCACTGTCGTGTGTAAACTATGAAGGTTGTAATGCAATAGCAAGTCCTTGTTTTGTAGGTTAACTGAAGCGCAGTGCAGTTATCTGTGATAAGCCTGAGATGGATAGCTGCTGCTTAGTGTGGGTGGCAGACTTGCTTTCTCTGCTGATCTGAGAACAGAAGCCTGGAATAAGCAAGAATTTCATTTCTCGCCTGGTGAAATCTGAAATTTGCAACTTTTATCATATCAGGCTGTGTTTCATATCCATAGACATGCAAGACAATGACAAGAGGACAGAGTAGTGTGAATGCACGCAGAAAGCTGTGTGTGTGTGTGTGTGTGTGTGTCTGTCTGTCTGTCTGTCTGTCGGGAGGCTTGGCTCCAGTGTAGTGTGTATGCACACGGACAGCTGTGTGTGTGTGTGTGTGTGTGGAGGCTTGGCTCCAAGCAGACAGGGTGAGGCAGACCTGGGCTCAGGAGAGACAAGTCTGAGCGTAGGAACGTCACATCTGTGCACGTGTGCTCATCTGATTGATCCCTCAAGCTTCATGAATATGCATGAGTCCATCTGGGCCAAATATTTTCAGCGCACATGGTTTTTCACATCACCAGAGTCATACTAAACTGGTTCTGCTGTATGGAACATAAATCATGTGTCATGTTTCTCAGTGTTTTTATTTTTCAGCACCTGAACGTGTGTACAATACTAGTGTGACCGCACCACTGACATGTGTGCAATACTAGTGTGACCGCACCACTGACGTGTACAATACTAGTGTGACTGCACCACTGACATGTGTACAATACTAGTGTGACCGCACCACTGACATGTGTACAATACTAGTGTGACTGCACCACTGACATGTGTACAATACTAGTGTGACCGCACCACTGACTTGTGTACAACAGTAGTGTGACCGCACCACTGACATGTGTACAATACTAGTGTGACTGCACCACTGACGTGTGTACAACAGTAGTGTGACGTGTACAATACTAGTGTGACCACACCACTGATGTGATTACAATACTAGTGTGACTGCACCACTGACGTGTGTACAATACTAGTGTGACTGCACCACTGACGTGATTACAATACTAGTGTGACTGCACCACTGACGTGTGTACAATACTAGTGTGACTGCACCACTGACGTGATTACAATACTAGTGTGACCACACCACTGACGTGTGTACAATACTAGTGTGACTGCACCACTGACGTGATTACAATACTAGTGTGACCGCACCACTGACAAATGTACAACACTGCACTAGTGTGACCGCACCACTGACAAATGTACAACACTACACTAATGTGACCGCACTAATGTGACTAGTCTAATGTGGCCATGGACTGATCATACAGTGGGTGTGTTGACTTTTAGCAAGAGGAAATAGCTGAAGGAAATGCACACGTTTACACTTTGGATGAGTTTGTAGGTGCACTCTGTTTCTATGTCTTCAGACCTTTTGTGCAAACACCCACATGTGCAAACACCCCCCCCCACACACACACACACACACATGCACACAAACACACACACTACTTAAAGGAGGATCAGATAAGGTTTTTTCAACGCCTGGTAAAAGGCTGTATGTTATGAGTATATGTTAATGTTCAAATGATAAGAACATAACAATTTAATTTAATTAACCTCCCAGATTTCATATTGTAGAATGAATGAAGGAATGAATGTTGATTTTTGTAGTGACTGGAGAAACGTCAGCTAAGCTATGACACTAGCAGGACAGCGCCACTCTGGACAGGATCGTGTTCTACCTGAACTGCTGTAGTGCTGATGAATGTGGAAGCAAAGCCATGGAGGGGCGGTTATCTTTCAGCATTAATTCAACATCTGGATTTTGTCGTCTGACTTGTTACTGAGGCGGTAGTCCCTCACTCCAGCCATTATGAAGACGATTGAATATCTGATCATGCTCTAAAACAATTTGATGTGATGTATAGGGCTATATAAAACTGAGTTAACGTAATGGAAATTTGAATACTCATTATAAAGTGAGCATAAATCAGGGTTCATAGTCTCTGCAACCAATCACGAGAAGACACTGCCCCCTACATCACGCTTTGTATTCTGCTTATTCTACAGTGGTTGCAGCAAACAACTGAGATGTTTAAAAGGCTCCCAAACGCCCTCCGGACTGGAGATGTTGGTGTGTGTGTGTCACCTCTGAATATTCAAAGCAGAGGCATCTTTAATCTCCCTCATGTGGTGTGCACAGGTGATAATGCAGTATTGCCTGGACAAATACAACAGGCCAACGTTTTATCATCTCTCCTGTCAGAGTGTCCTCTTAAATCAGAGTGAGGGAGAAAATACAGAAGGCAGATGGAAAGAGAGAGAGAGAGAGAGAGAGAGAGAGAGAGAGAGAACTAGAATGATAGCAAGAAAGGGAAAGACAGATTAGTATTAGAAAGAGAGGTAAAGATGGAGAGAGGCAAAGAGGGCAGAAAGGAGTATGTGTATGGAGAGGAGACTATAATTATTACCCTGCACAGGCTGTTCTGGATCTGGTTGTTCTGACTCAGTACTGACTACGATCTGTTGTGTGCTGTGGAGAGGCAGTGCTCTTATTTGGGGTTTAAACACTGTGCGTCTGTGTATATGTGGGTGCGTTTTCTTTCTTCTGCCATGTTTACTTGTTTTCTCTTATACATTTATTACCCCTGAGGCCAGTGGACCTGAATACCATGTGTGTGTAGAATAAAAGCACAGTGTGCACTCGCTGTAAATGTGATCTGTTACATGTTTCCCACAGATGCTGAGCCAAGCGACTCTCAGGTTGAAAATATAATTCACTGAATCATTTTTCTTTTAGAAACATTGAATTTCTCACAGACTTGAACACCACACACTGCAGTGGAATCATTTAAATCTGCTGACAAAGATCGACCCGCTGGAGACCCTCCTGCACCCTTCTGTTATCTGCTATTGCTCTTCCACATGTAGCAACTATTGCACAAGACTGCTGAACCCATCACTGCAAAGTTGGGCACAAAGATTGACTTCGGTGTTTGAGCCTCGGAGACTCGTGAGAGGGTTTTGGAGTGTGTTCTGCCTCTTCTGTTTCCTGAGCCTGAAGTCGAGCAGGTTCACGCACGTCAGAACCACCTCACGCTTCGCTCCAACAGTGTTCCCTTATACTGACCATCTCTTATACTCAATTCACAGCTTTCAATCAGCTTAACTGGTGACTCTTTTTTCAAGAATTTGAGTATTTAACTAAGTAAACTATGTGACACAAAGAGGTTAAAAGAGTTTGAGCACAGCTGTGCTTAGAGGTTGTTTACTAAATCAACTGAGAGGAATGTGTTTGGTACTGTTTTCTTGAGTTGTGTTCTGATAGGGTCTGTTTTATTGAGGTGTGGTCTGGGTTGTGTAATTGTCTACATGTGGGTTCTGGAACTATCAGGGTCTGTGTTCTGGAACTGTTAGCATCTGTGTTCTGGAACTGTTAGCATCTGTGTTCGGGTAGTGTCAGTGTCTGTGTTCTGGAACTGTTAGCATCTGTGTTCTGGAACTGTTAGCATCTGTGTTCGGGTAGTGTCAGTGTCTGAGTTCTGGAACTCAGCATCTGTGTTCTGGAACTGTCAGTGTTTGAGTTCTGGAGCTGCATACGAGCAGGAACAGATCTTTGGCAGCAGTGGCAGCTATGGTGGTGAGATGGTCTATGGATGATGTTGGGTGTAAAAGATGTGTAACTGTAGAAAAATACTGTTTTCATTTTTTGACAATCTTAAAAACAGGAAAAAAAGAAACAATAAAGCAAATAGTTTTTCCGAGTGTGAACTCCATCAATCACCCCGCCAGCTCTGAATCGCCTGTCTGGGGCAGGCTTGATGGAGGTGTCTGCGCTGAGCAGACCTGCTGGAAGGAAGCTTCTCTCGTCTTTGCTAACTGAGCCCAGGATGATTCTCTTATTATGGAGAATGGCACTGGCACATTGGCACATTAGAGCAAAGGAGACTGGCCCACCAGAACCAGAGACTGGCCAACCAGAACCAGAGACTGGCCCACCACAGAACCAGGCATGGATGGGACTTGGGTTCAATAGCCAATAAAACAGATCAGGATCGGCCTCCTCGCCCTGAGACGTGCATGTTTAATAACACTGAACTGCCCAAAATGTGAACATATCCCATACGCATAAACAGACCTGGACCAGTGAGGTCATCACCCTGACCAGCGAGGTCATCACCCTGACCAGCGAGGTCATCGCCCTGACCAGCGAGGTCGTCCCTCTGACACGCTGATGTAGTCGTAGTGTGGTTCCCTGCCCCTGCCGTTCTCTTGCCTTCAGCCGTCTCCCCTTCTGCTTGGCCCGTTTCCAGGTTTCAGGGGGTTTATCCTCTGGTGTGTTTGGTGGCTCGGACCGCACCGTCTGCTCGGGCAACCCAGCCCTGCGTAGCCATCGTGATGAGCAGCATGCAGGTCGTTAATATTCCACACCCCTTTGCTCCCTGTTGTCCTCATTAAACAAGGTGACGCCCATTTTACTATTGTCCTGATTTTATGCGGGGGGTGTCTATGTCAGAGCCAATCATACTTCCTCTCTGCCGTTCACCAGGGCAACAGTGCGGCACCTCTTCTTAAAATGACACACAGCTCTGTGGCACAGAATTAATTAGATAAACGATATTCGCTGGCATTTCACAGTCGTTAAGCAGAAACTATTAAGGCTGGAAACTTTGTCTGTTTCTGAAACTGATACAGACAAAACATTATGCTGAAAGCCCAGAGGGGCAGTTAGAAAAAGTGGGTAGAACACACACATGCATGCAGCCACACACACAATGCGCACACACACACACACACACACACACAAACCCTGTACCAGTGATTAACACATTAGGTCCTGCACCAAGCAGTACTGGCTTGGTTTCCAGTTCCTGCTTGGCTTTAAAAGCTGTGCGGTCCTCTCAGTCTGTCCTCTGTCTGTCCTCTCAGTCCTGTCCTCTCAGTCTGTCCTCTCAGTCCTGTCCTCTCAGTGCTGTCCTCTCAGTCTGTCCTCTCAGTCCTGTCCTCTCAGTGCTGTCCTCTCAGTCTGTCCTCTCAGTCCTGTCCTCTCAGTGCTGTCCTCTCAGTCTGTCCTCTCAATCCTGTCCTCTCAGTGCTGTCCTCTCAGTCCTGTCCTCTCAGTGCTGTCCTCTCAGTCTGTCCTCTCAGTCCTGTCCTCTCAGTGCTGTCCTCTCAGTGCTGTCCTCTCAGTCTGTCCTCTCAATCCTGTCCTCTCAGTGCTGTCCTCTCAGTTCTGTCCTCTCAGTGCTGTCCTATCAGTCTGGGCTCGATGTCTGCATCTCGGATGCTGTCTAGACATGTGTGAGATGGTGGGGAGATCCATGACCCCAGTGGGGGTCTGTCATGCTTTGGCCAGGATGGGTCCATGTGTCTCACTGCTTTCTCTTCTGGAGTCTTCTTGATCGATGGGGGATGTTTGACTGTTTTGGAAAACTTTAAACTTTTATCTACCTCTTAACTCTTGCCTCCAATTCCTCTCTCTGTAGTTAATTTGCCCAAGGGGGAAATGCATGCACACACACACACACACACACACCCACGCGCACACTCACACACACACACACACACACACACACGTTCCTTTTTGTTTTTAGCTGGCTGTAGTTTAACTCTTGATCATGGTGTTGCTCAAACATTCTGATCCTTGATTGTCAGAGTACTGAAGTACTGAATAACTAAAATCATGTGTGGTTTCTCATTGACACATCCCAGCGCTCACTTCTTTGTCAAAGTAAATGTTGACTGGTAACCTGAGACCCAGTATGGCAGCCCTTTTAAATCATTGATGAGTCCGATCAATTAGAGAGCCACACACCGTCTGTATTCCTGTCCTCTCCTCACAAGGACTCGTTATCTGATTGATGGCTTCTCAGTGGAGACAGTGAGGGAGGGGGACCCATCTCACACCTGAACTATCATCTCCTCCTCCATCTGTCCTCTTCAAACATACGGGAAATTAGTTTCCTTTTTCCAATTTCCACAGATTTAATTGGACTAACCAATGTATTAACCCTTTTATCCTCTTCCTAAAGAACCTTCCTATATTTTCCTCATTCCTTATATCGTCCTTATTCGTTACCACTCTTTTCCTCAGTAACTACCTCTCTCTACCTCAGACCCTACCTATACCTCAGACCCTACCTCTCTCTACCTCAGACCCTACCTATACCTCAGACCCTACCTCTCTCTACCTCAGACCCTACCTATACCTCAGACCCTACCTCTCTCTACCTCAGACCCTCTCTCTACCTCAGACCCTACCTCTCTCAACCTCAGACCTACCCGTCTCTACCTCAGACAATAGCCGTCTCTACCCTATCTTTATCTCAGACCCTACCTCTACCTCAGACCCTACCTCTCTCTACCTCAGACCCTACCTCTACCTCAGACCCTACCTATACCTCAGACCCTACCTCTACCTCAGACCCTACCTCTCTCTACCTCAGACCCTACCTCTACCTCAGACCCTACCTCTCTCTACCTCAGACCCTACCTCTACCTCAGACCCTACCTCTCTCTACCTCAGACCCTACCTCTACCTCAGACCCTACCTCTCTCTACCTCACACCCTACCTATACCTCAGACCCTCTCTCTACCTCAGACCCTACCCCAGTCAACCTCTCCCTATCCCAGTGTCCATCCTGCTTCCCATTCTGCCAGTATGTGGTGAGTCAGTACGTGGTGAGTCGGTATGTGGTGAGTCTTTCCTGGCTGGACTGGGTTGATTCTTTCCCTCATTTTGTCTTTATTTATTGGGCACATCCCCAGATCCCAAGGACTTAAGATGGGGACCAGGATGTAACCCCATTAAATGTGGAGGACCAGGATGTAACCTCATTAAATGAAGCGGCGAAAACGTATTCAGCCCTTGAGCTACTTGGTCGCTGTAACCATAAGAGAAAATTGAACTATTGAAGTCCCTAACCTCTGTGTGTGTGTGTGTGTAGTAAAACATAGTGCCTCTGGTTTTGTGTGAGAGGAGGAAACGGATTTCACTGACTCACAGGCAAATAGAACTTTTTTAATGTCACTAGCAGTGTATTAGGGTTCTCAGCATAATTGCGGTTCTCAGTCTGTTGTGGTTCTCAGGGTTCACAGCAGCTGGGAAGCTTGCACATGTGTGGTTGCACTTGTGTGCACGTTGTACCTCATTACTGGTTACATCAGTGACCAAATGGGAAGAGCCCAGAGCAGCTGCAGAGTCTGACTGTTCAGGCACTTCTGCAGCTCCACACATGCTGAAGCGTATCGACCCAGCCCTGCCCTAATAGTGACTCAATCCATTTTAAGCAGATTACAAAAGATCCCCATTGATCACGCTACATAAAACATTGGATCCAAATCAAGTGTCCACAAACGAGACAGCCGGGTAAGCAGACGTCTGGTGTACATGTTTATGAAAGATAGAGAGAGAGAGGGTGGGGGAGAGAGAGGGGAGGGGGAGAGAGAGATGAAAAGATGTATGAAAGATGCTGAAATACAGGGGGAATTGTTGAGTAGCAAACGGAAAAGAAGAGATTGAGAGGTCTATGGGGAGAAAGAGAGATAGAAAAGGGGAGTGAGACAGAAAGAGAGAGAGGGAGACTCAGAGAGAAACAGAGATAGGGGAGGGAGTGACAGAAAGAGAGAGATAGAAAGAGAGGCAGAAACAGCAGTATCTTTCACATGATCTCTCACAGTATCTCTCACCTGATGGGGAGTAATTTACTTTTTATTAAAAAGTAACAATAATAATTGCTGTTGATGTGGACATTGACAGTGGCCTGTGCACTGAACAACTCTATGAGACACACTGCACACACCGCACACAGACCCGCGTGTCTTTGGACATGGACACCAAACACACCAGCCCTGATTCAGCAGGTCCAGGCCTCAGGACACAACTCCCCTCCAGTTCTGTGTGCTTTTAAAGGAAGCCAATGTGCTGTAATGAACAGGGCTAATGAGACAGTCGCATTCTCAGCGAAGGGGAAATCTATGCCCACATCAGTGCCACGTCTCCGCTGGAGGAGAGACCAAACCTGCATGTCTCTGCTGGAGGAGAGACCAAACCTGCATGTCTCTGCTGGAGAAGAGACCAAACCTGCATGTCTCTGCTTGAGGAGAGACCAGACCTGCATGTGTCTGCTGGAGGAGAGACCAGACCTGCACGTGTCTGCTGGAGGAGAGACAAGACCTGCACGTGTCTACTGGAGGAGAGACCACACCTGCACGTGTCTGCTGGAGGAGAGACCACACCTGCACGTGTCTGCTGGAGGAGAGACCACACCTGCACGTGTCTGCTGGAGGAGAGACAAGACCTGCACGTGTCTACTGGAGGAGAGACCACACCTGCACGTGTCTGCTGGAGGAGAGACCACACCTGCACGTGTCTGCTGGAGGAGAGACCAGACCTGCACGTGTGCTGGAGGAGAGACTAGACCTGCATGGCCCTGGAAGTCACAGTGCACCCACAAGTGCAGAGCAAGATTTGCATGAACCTGTATCTGCTTACTCAGCATTTAAATTATAGATGTGCTGAGTCATCAGGGTAGCCCTTCCTTGTACAGGAACGTTTCAGTGCCCTGTACAGCAAGACAGTGTTTTTCTCACTTTGTCTTTCATAATTGTATTACATAAACTCTGCTGATTTACATTATAGTACAACTCTCAGAAATGTCCTGTTTGATCTCACTGGCTGGCCGTGAGCTGATAAGCACACACTGTTTGATCCGGAGGTCACGGCAGCCCTGATTGAGAGCCGCTCACAGGTTCAGCTGTGTTTTGTAGCTTAATGTGTGATGAATGACAAATGTAGTGGAATGAAACAGCTGGTGGTTACTCTGCCGAGTGAACCTCCCACCAGGATCATCCCAGATTCTGTCGTCTATGTAGACCAGTGGAAGAATCAAGGCATTGACATTTTAAAGCAGGTCAGTTCATCGTACCTGTCAGGCTTCTCAAAACCATTAAAGAGAACAAAATTTTGAGAATCTTTCTAGCTGCCTCCTGCCCCAGATCATGCGAGTCACCAAATGTATATAAATTATTCCATGTCCGGAAGAAGATGGTGTTTAAAAATAAAGAGGGAGGGTCACGGGGTGGATGTGGAATGAAAAATGTAATTGATGTCATTTTCAGAAAATCTCAGTTCATAAAATATTTACACTGCAAATTTTCAGCAACAAACAGACAGTGACGGAATGGAAATCATGCCGACTACCCACTGCAAAATGGAGATTCCTGCAGAAACATCCAGCTCGTGTTTCCCATCTCGTATTCAGACGGCTGTTCCTGAGGTGTTTTCTGGATGTACGCACTTGGGCACGCAGACGGGCATGCCTGAGTGTGCACACGCATACATGCACACACACACACACACACACACACACAAGCACACACACACGCATGCAGGCAGGCCTGAATGGATTTTCACATATACGCATGCAGGAAGGCACACTCACATGCACTTAAATGCAAACACACCTGAACACACACCTGCACATACCTTTCTGGATATTGGATAGATGTTTTTGTTTGCTATAATGACAAAACATCATGCAGATATCAGACAGTGATTTGTATCACCGTAGTAAATGCGAACAGTGTAGTGTTTACACTCTGTGGGCCAGTGTTGCAGCAAGCTTGGAGGAGAATCAGATTGTTATGGAGCTATTATTCTGCCAAAAGATTGTAAACAAACAAGACATATTCTGTAAATATCATACTATTTTTTTGTATTTATATGTGGTGTTTTTCATTTGTAAACCACATTGTGTTTGTTTGCAAATAGTATGGTATTTACAGAATATGTCCTGTTTGTTTACAACATTTTGGCAGAATCATAGCTCCATAGATTCTCCCTCAGACTGTTCAGGAAAACACAGAGCAGGAGGCCCTGTTAGGAGAACAGCCAGGAGCCCCAACTAATGCGTCACTGAAGAGACCAACCAAAGTCTAAGCTCTACCCTATCCAGCTAACTAGGACCCTAACGTAGAGGTCATGACCCTGGACATAGGCCTGGCTGTGAGCGGAACGTATAGGATGGGAGGTGTGCACTGTGTGATGTGAGGTAGATGTGAGGTGTATGGTGGCACATAAATGTAAGGCGTGAAGGTGACGTAGAATGGTGTAAAATGTGAGTTTGGTGAGAGGTGTGTGGTGCAAGGTAGATGTGGTGTGTGGAGTAGATGTGAGGCGTGTGCACGTTAACGAGGTGCAGAATGAACTACATGAGTCCAGCATACATGACGTCCCACACCTGCTATGACGCTCCCTCTGTTCCCTTGGCCACAGTTAATTTTGTGTTTTTTAATAGGAACAGATTTGAGCTCACGCACGCACACCTGCTATTCCTCTCTTGAGAGCTTTAAACCTCTGTTGTTACAGATACCGCAGCCTCCATACAAGATGGACACTGCTGCATCTTGAGTGGAAAGACTACAGCCATACTGTTCTACAGCCATACTGTTCTACAACCATTCTGTTCTACAGCCATACTGTTCTATAGTCATACTGTTCTACAGCCATACTGTTCTATAGTCATACTGTTCTACAACCATTCTGTTCTATAGTCATACTGTTCTACAGCCATGCTGTTCTATAGTCATACAGCCACACTGTCACTGGGGCAATCATGGTCTGGTGGTTAGGGAAACGGTCTTGTGACCGGCCCTAGGTGTACACTACACTACACTACAGTCGTACTGTTCTCCAGTCATAAAGCCGTGTCCTACACTCATACACTCATACACTTCTACAGCTGTACTGTCCTGCAGCATCACAGCCTCTCACTGGCGGGGTCAGGGGGACCTAACAGGTGGTGGGGGTGTGTAGGTGAGGGTGTGTGTGTGTGTGGGGGTGTGTCAGCATCACAAACAGGCAAACTCTCACACACTCACCCTCACATACGCATAGACACACAAACGCACACAGACGCACACACACTTTCTCTCACTCGTGCTCACATTTGCCTGTGTTCGCTATATAGCTACCTGTGACCTTCAGAGAGTCTCTGCAGAGACTCAGACACAAGAATGCAGTGATTCTGATCAGTGTCTGTTCATGCATGCACACACACACATGCACACACGTACACACATATGCACGCACACTCGCACGTACACATACAAACACACACTACTTATCTTCTCCACTAAGGGACCGTGTACATGGTATCGAAAATTAGATCACAAATTTCTTTGTTTGATCATTTGTCCATCCTCTCTGGCTGAGGTCTGGAGCAAGATTTAGAGTGCAACACGTTTCTGCTCCTCACACACACACACGCACACACAGATGCACACACATACAGATGTCCTGATTCATGCTGTGTAGCTTATGCTGGTTCCTTGTGCCTTTGGATAAGAAAAGTCTGAATGTGCGTCTGTCTTGTGTTGCATGTCGTTCCACAGTCACCGCTGCTCCCTCACTGCTGAGGATCTGAACAGGCAGTGGCTGAACCCTGACCGCACCCTCAGCCCAACCATCTACCACACCAAGGGCCTCCTCTCTTACCTCTGCAGCACCGGCAGAACACCACTGGTAGGATGTGAACCTCTGATGTTACACAAAAATGCTTCTGTAGTGGGCTGAAGTGTTCTGTAGTGTTCCGAAGTGTCCTGTAGAGGGTGTTCTGTAGAGGGTGTAGAGTTCTGTAGTGTCCTGTAGAGGGTGTTCTGTAGAGGGTGTAGAGTTCTGTAGTGTTCTGTAGAGGGTGTTCTGTAGAGGGTGTAGAGTTCTGTAGTGTCCTGTAGAGGGTGTTCTGTAGAGGGTGTAGAGTTCTGTAGTGTCCTGTAGAGGGTGTTCTGTAGAGGGTGTAGAGTTCTGTAGTGTTCTGTAGAGGGTGTTCTGTAGAGGGTGTAGAGTTCTGTAGAGGGTGTACTGTTGTATAGTGTTCTGTAGTGTTCCGAAGTGTTCTGGAGAGGGTGTAGTGTTTTGTACAGGGTATAGTGTTCTGTATAGGGCGTAGTGTTCAGTAGAGGGTGTAGTGTTCAGTTGATGGTGTAGTGTTCTGCAGAGGGTGTAGTGTTCTGCAGAGGGGGTAGTGTTCTGTAGAGGGTGTAGTGTTCAGTAGAGGGTGTAGTGTTCAGTTGAGGGTGTAGTGTTCTGCAGAGGGGGTAGTGTTCTGCAGAGGGGGTAGTGTTCAGTTGAGGGTGTAGTGTTCAGTTGAGGGTGTAGTGTTCTGCAGAGGGGTTAGTGTTCAGTTGAGGGTGTAGTGTTCAGTTGAGGGTGTAGTGTTCTGCAGAGGGGGTAGTGTTCTGCAGAGGGTGTAGTGTTCTGTAGAGGGGGTAGTGTTCTGTATAGGGTGTAGTGTTCAGTAGAGGGTGTAGTGTTCAGTTAAGGGGGTAGTGTTCTGCAGAGAGTGTAGTGTTCAGTTGAGGGGGTAGTGTTCTGCAGAGGGTGTAATATTCAGTTGAGGGGGTAGTGTTCTGCAGAGGGTGTAGTGTTCTGCAGAGGGGGTAGTGTTCTGTAGAGGGTGTAGTGTTCAGTAGAGGGTGTAGTGTTCTGCAGAGGGGGTAGTGTTCTGCAGAGGGGGTAGTGTTCAGTTGAGGGTGTAGTGTTCAGTTGAGGGTGTAGTGTTCAGTTGAGGGTGTGGGCTGCTATCACATGGCTAGGTGAAGATGTAGGTTCTACACAAAAGCTTCTTCAACCGGTCCAGTTCCACCTGCTCTGGAGATAACCAGTCACCACCAGCATGCCTGCAATCATACAATTCTCATAATCCATAAATTCTCACAGGAGTTTAATCTAGTTCAGAAGCTGAAATCCTTCTGGATAATGTCTGAAAAAATAGTCAGAGACTATGATGCAGGAACGGCTTGAAATCTCTGTCAGTTCCCTCTCCTGTGGGGTATGACTGCACATGTAGAGATGAGAGTTCATCACATCACTCAGCCATCGAGGAAATGAATCCAATGAATATTTGGCATCACTGACTGGTACTTCCATCTGTTTTCATTTTAGTTAAACATACATCTGAATGTGTTATCTGTGTAATGTGACAGGGAGTTGATATCGAGTCTACGCTATCGACTTAGCTTCTATATCATAATAACAAAGGAATCAATGTGATCAATTACAAAAGCAGAAACATGTGTGCTGTAGGAGGGCTGTACTATGTCACACAGAGCAGCCTGATGTTTACTGTGTCAAACACCGCAGGGTGTTTTTGTTTCTTTGTCCTGGTTCATCTGCTCTGTAGTAAAAAAAAAAAAAGCAAAGCACTTCTTGGTTATAGCTGGTCATATTCATAGATTCTTCCAGGTCCTATGAAATCTAGAAAGAATGCAGACAAGCCTCGGTCTGGTCTTCTGTTCTCAAGATGACCAATCAGGTTTAGTGAGTGACCAGTCAGGTGTGGTGTAAGGCACGTGTGGTGAATGCCAAAGTCACTGCTAGAACAGTTGGCAGTTGCAAGATAATTTTTAAATTATTATGTTTATTATTATTATGTTAAAACATTTGAAAGGTACAAAACCCACAGAAATATTCAACTGGTTTCTTATTTCTCTGACTGAACTGTCATTATTAATGTTCTGATTGCAATAACATAATGCAATTAGGCAGTCTAACAGATTAGCTGAACTCTAATTCACATTTCATTACTGCGATAATTAAGTGTACCTGCTTGGAATCATGGCGTCCAGAAACCATGTCGTCACCCACCAACTGAAATACAAGAGTCTGACACGCACGACTAATAAAGAAGTATTGACTTTGATAATCGTGCCCAAACCCGGAAGGGTTGTCATTGCGCTTGGTGTGTGTGTGTGTGTGTGTGTGTCTGTGCTGGTGTGTGTGTCTATGTGGGTGGTGTGGGTGTGTGGCTGTGCACGCCTGGTCAACTCCAGATTAATTAGGTCCAGCCAGGCCCAAAGTTTGTGCTGTGTACACACTTTGTCAGCAGAGCTAAAAGAAATAATTATTTGGCTGGCCTTGTTCTGAGCTGACATTTGATTTTTCATGGTTTTGTCTTTTGTTCAAACCCACATGCAAATGCAGACAACTCACACCCGAACCCACACGCACTCACACACCACGCGCACACACACACACACACACACACTCTGTTTCGGTCTTGTGTACTACCCCTCTCTCTGTCTCGGCCTGTGCTGTTGTGTTGCTGTAGGTGTTCTGTGACTACCATGGCCACTCCAGGAAGAAGAACGTGTTTCTGTACGGGTGCAGCATTAAGGAGACTCTGTGGCAGTCTGGCTCTACTGTCAACACTGCTTCACTGAAGGAGGACCCGGGCTACAGGGTATGGCCACCCCGCTGCCCCCTCTCCCCCCTTCTGCTGGGGCAGGGACTCCCCCATACCCCCCACCCCTCTGTTACCATCAGTGGTTCAGACATAGCTTCCCAACAGCACACACACAGAGCACCAAGCCAATCACCCGACCTGCTGCACACACACTGATGTCAAACTCAAATATTCTCAATATTTTACATAGTATTTATTTTCAGTTACTGAATATTCTCGATATGATATTTTATGTGGTATTTATTATCAGTTTGAAAATTTTGCACAAATTGACTATTGACACTGTCTTTGTCCCAGAAAGCCTCCTAATATAAACAATAAACTGATTTGAAAAGTAGCTCAGTCACCTTGACATGTGTGACCAATCAAAATGAGACTGTACATGTGACCTCTGAAAGCACATAGCTGGAATCTTATTTGTTCTTCTATAATATTAGCAAATCTGAAAGAGAATTTCTAGTTTCCAGATTTAAAGTGAAGTGTAGCTGCTGAGGACAGTGCTCAGAGAGGGGGGGGGGGGGGGGTGTGTGTGGGTGCTGGGGAGTGTGTAGGGGGGTGTGTGTGTGTGTGGGGGGGTGTGTGTGGGTGCTGGGGAGTGTGTGTGGGGTGTGTGGGGGGGGGGGGTGGGGGGGCGTGTGTGGGTGCTGGGGTGTGTGTGTGCTGGGGAGTGTGTGTGTAGGGGTGGGCGTGGGGGGTGTGTGTGGGTGCTGGGGAGTGTGTGTGTAGGGTGTGTGTGTGGGTGTGGGGGTGTGTGCGCGTGGGGGGGTGTGTGTGTGGGTGCTGGGGAGTGTGTGTGTAGGGGTGTGTGTGGGGTGTGTGTGGGTGCTGGGGGGGTGTGTGTGTGTGGGTGCTGGGGGGTGTGTGTGTAGGGGTGTGTGGGGGGGTGTGTGTGGGTGCTGGGGGGTGTGTGTGGGGGGTGTGCGTGGGGGGGTGTGTGTGGGTGCTGGGGAGTGTGTGTAGGGGTGTGTGTGGGGGGGGTGTGTGTGGGTGCTGGGGAGTGTGTGTGTAGGGGTGTGTGTGGGGGGTGTGTGGGTGCTGGGGGTGTGTGTGTGGGGGGGGTGTGTGTGGGGGGGGGTGTGTGGGTGTGTGGGGGTGTGTGTGTGGGGGGTGTGTGTGTGGGTGCTGGGGAGTGTGTGTAGGGGGGTGTGGGGGGGGTGTGTGGGTGCTGGGGAGTGTGTGTGTAGGGGTGTGTGTGGGTGCTGGGGAGTGTGTGTGTAGGGGTGTGTGGGGGGGGTGTGTGGGTGCTGGGGGTGTGTGTGGGGGGTGCGTGGGGGGTGTGTGTGGGTGCTGGGGAGTGTGTGTGTGGGGGGTGTGTGTGGGGGGGTGTGTGGGTGCTGGGGAGTGTGTGTGTAGGGGTGTGTGTGGGGGGGGGTGTGTGGGTGCTGGGGAGTGTGTGGGTGTGTGTGGGGGGGGGTGTGTGTGGGTGCTGGGGAGTGTGTGTGGGGGTGTGCGTGGGGGGGGGTGTGTGGGTGCTGGGTGTGTGTGGGGGGGTGTGTGTGGGGGGTGTGTGTGTGTGTGGGGGTGTGTGTGTGGGGGGTGTGGGGGGGTGTGTGTGGGTGCTGGGGAGTGTGTGTGTAGGGGTGTGTGTGGGGGTGTGTGTGTGGGTGCTGGGAGTGTGTGTGTAGGGGTGTGTGTGGGGGGTGTGTGTGGGTGCTGGGAGTGTGTGTGTAGGGGGTGTGTGTGTGTGTGGGTGCTGGGGAGTGTGTGTGTAGGGGGTGTGTGGGGGTGTGTGTGGGTGCTGGGGGGGGTGGGGTGTGTGTGGGGGGGTGTGTGGGTGGGTGGGGGGTGTGTGTGGGGGGGGTGTGTGTGGGGGGTGTGTGTGTGTGTGTGGGGTGTGTGTGTGGGGGGTGTGTGTGTGGGGGGTGTGTGTGTGTGTGGGGGGTGTGTGTGTGGGGGGTGTGTAGGGGTGTGTGTGTGTGTGGGGGGGGGGGAGTGTGTGTGGGGGGTGTGTGTGTGTGTGGGGGTGTGTGTAGGGGGAGTGTGTGGGGGTGTGTGTGTGTGTGTGTGGGGTGTGTGTAGGGGGTGTGTGTGTGGGGGGTGTGTATAGGGGGAGTGTATAGGGAGTGTGTAGGGAGTGTGTAGGGGAGTGTGTAGGGGAGTGTGAGCAGGGTCTGATGGTGTTTAAGAACAGCAGTTACACACTGTTGTTCTCCAGCTGGCTTTGATTGTTCTGTGATTGGCAGACCAGTCCTTCTATATGCACATCACTGTTGTTTATGGGTGCAGCTTCGGTTTGCCAGACAGAGTCTTGGATAAGCCATCTGGAGTCCCCTCGCTAGGACACGTAAAGGTGTTTTTTTTACATTTTAAGTCAGTGGTTAATGAGTGAAGAAAAGTGGGGATGTGGGGAATTGTGGGAAGTCTGTGCTTCGCTGCTGATGTTTAGACTGAATGAAAAGCATGAAAAATGTTGAGCCATTGTTTCAGTAGGAGATAACACACAGAATACTGCACTCACAGATACAGACAGGAATAATGGCCTTTTAAGCAGGCTTTTACAAAGACAGCCATTTAAATAGTATGATTAATATTCTTAGTAACATGCAGAATTCAGCTAACCCTGTTTGCTTTTTGGCTTATTTATTTGTTTGTGTTTTTATCTGTTTATTTCCGTCCTAATTTCGAGGCCCTATGTCCAAACACATTACATTTCTGACTTAAAGCTTTCTCTCCTTTAACTACACACTTACCTCCTTTCCCCCATTTTTTCCAGACAATCGCTAAAACTCTAGACCGAATAGCTCCAGCATTCTCCATCAATAGCTGCAACTTCCTCGTGGAGAAGTCACGGGCTTCGACTGCTCGGGTGGTGGTCTGGAGGGAAATGGGAGTGCTTCGAAGTTACACGATGGAGAGCACCTACAACGGCTGCAACCAGGGCATCTACAAGGTCAGTCAGATCATCAGACCAGAGCATCTACAAGGTCAGTCAGATCATCAGACCAGAGCTTCTACAAGGTCAGTCAGATCATCAGACCAGAGCATCTATAAGGTCAGTCAGATCATTAGACCAGAGCTTCTACAAGGTCAGTCAGATCATCAGACCAGAGCATCTACAAGGTCAGTCAGATCATCAGACCAGAGCATCTACAAGGTCAGTCAGATCATCAGACCAGAGCTTCTACAAGGTCAGTCAGATCATCAGACCAGAGCATCTATAAGGTCAGTCAGATCATCAGACCAGAGCTTCTACAAGGTCAGTCAGATCATCAGACCAGAGCATCTACAAGGTCAGTCAGATCATCAGACCAGAGCTTCTACAAGGTCAGTCAGATCATCAGACCAGAGCTTCTACAAGGTCAGTCAGGTCATCACACCAGGGCATCTACAAGGTCAGTCAGATCATCAGACCAGAGCTTCTACAAGGTCAGTCAGATCATCAGACCAGAGCATCTATAAGGTCAGTCAGATCATCAGACCAGAGCTTCTACAAGGTCAGTCAGATCATCAGACCAGAGCATCCATAAGGTCAGTCAGATCATCAGACCAGAGCATCTACAAGGTCAGTCAGATCATCAGACCAGAGCATCTATAAGGTGACCTCCTTCTCTTCCATCTACCCTCTCCATCCATCTGTAGTGGTGCTGGATTCTCTCCCTCGGCAGTTCATTACCTTCTACAGCTGCTAATGCGCTAATCATTTATTAGCCTGCTTATTTAGCCACGTGGGTGCTAATCATAGCCGAGTCCCACGATGCTAGCCTCTCACTGCCCCTGTTATCATTAGCACATTCTTTGCAGCATACATGCTTGGCATATATACATTTTTTTCTCATGAAAATAAGAAGTAAATGAAAAAAACAGAACACTGCAAGTAGCTTTCAGCTAGATGCAGAATATCGAATGAAATGTTGTTGGTAATTTTTGACTAAACTTGCACATAGTCCAGAGTCTCACTGAGCTGGAGATATTAAAGAGCCTCTCATCATTAACACACAGCACATCCTCGCCAGACTTCAAACAAAAGCAAACGGACATCCTGGTCCTGGGGAAACATGCTCTCCACCATTAAAACGTCCTCCTCATGCAGTTGATCATGATGTACTGCAATGGGTGTGATATTTTTGTGTCTTCAGAAAAGATTTAAAAAGGTCTTAAATTTCTAAATTCCCTAATAATGCAATGATTATATATATAGTACAGTATATATATATATATATATATATATATATATATATATATATATATATATATATGTATGTGTGTGTGTGTGTGTGAATGTGACGGTGAGGATTTAGAAACAGGACGCAACAGAGCTGCCGTAACACACAAGTAGGCTACCTTGACGTAGCCGAACAGTATACACACATTTCACACGTAAACCCTCGCACACTTGAAACAAAAGATTAATTAATGACAAGACACTGCGTAAGCGCACATTAAATGTGCGAACAACGCCATCCCCTAGTGATGACTGAGACAAGCCACAGGTGAGACGGATGAACACACCCACACCGACACACACCCACGGAACTACACATATGGACTTAGACGACGTAAACACACGCCCAAAAGGAGGGGTCCGGGAGCGTCACCGTGACAGAGAACACTGAACTACTTGAATAGTTTTTCTCTTATTTTATCATCACCAGTATATGAAATGTCAGGTTTATGTTAATCAATTCCAAAGGCAAATGAACCAGCAGACTGAAACATGGAATCAAGTTTGTCAAAATAAATGAACCAAATTGGTAAACTCATTTAGGTAAAAACTCAGGTGAAACCCACGTGAGTGCTCAAGTAATCAATTAATTAATGAGTCAAATGAGACGTCCTTGGTGATGTGTGAGGTGCATGTGCAAAAGTAAATGAACCACAGCTGCATTGGTAAAGTCATTTAGGTAAAAGACTCAGGTGAAACACATGTGAGTGCTCAAGTAATCAATTAATTAATGAGTCAAATGAGACGTCCTTGGTGATGTGTGAGGTGCATGTGCAAAAGTAAATGAACCACAGCTGCATTGGTAAAGTCATTTAGGTAAAAGACTCAGGTGAAACACATGTGAGTGCTCAAGTAATCAATTAATTAATGAGTCAAATGAGACGTCCTTGGTGATGTGTGAGGTGCATGTGCAAAAGTAAATGAACCACAGCTGCATTGGTAAAGTCATTTAGGTAAAAGACTCAGGTGAAACACATGTGAGTGCTCAAGTAATCAATTAATTAACGAGTCAAATGAGACGTCCTTGGTGATGTGTGAGGTGCATGTGCAAAAGTAAATGAACCACAGCTGCATTGGTAAAGTCATTTAGGTAAAAGACTCAGGTGAAACACATGTGAGTGCTCAAGTAATCAATTAATTAATGAGTCAAATGAGACGTCCTTGGTGATGTGTGAGGTGCATGTGCAAAAGTAAATGAACCACAGCTGCACTGGTAAAGTCATTTAGGTAAAAGACTCAGGTGAAACACATGTGAGTGCTCAAGTAATCAATTAAGCAGACCAATGAAACGAGACGTCCTTGGGAAAAGATTTGAACCACAAGGGAGAGGAAACCAACTACACCTCTGTGGTGCCAAGACATAAGATCAACAATGCCGAGAGGAAAGGAGACATCCGAGGTCATCAGGAAGAAGGTGGTGACAGCCCATCAGCGTGGGGAAAGACCATCTCCAAAGATTCCAGCTCCATCCATCCACTGTAAGACAAATCATTTACAAATGGAGGGCACTCAGCATCACCGCAACTCTGCCCAGAAGTGGACAGCCATCAAAACTTACACCAAGAAGCACCAGAAAAATAATAATTCAGGTAAAGGCCAAACCCACACATCACCTCCAGAGAGCTGCAGACCTCTCTGGCAGCTTCTGGGATAAATGTACATGTGTCTACAATCAGGTGAAAAATCAATAGGCGTGGAATTCATGGGAGAGTTGCTAGAAGGAAGCCTCTGCTTCAAAGCTGCCTGTTTAAACTTTGCCAGAGCATTTGGACAAACCAGAGACTTTCTGGAAGTCCATTCTCTGGACAGATGATTCCAAAATTTAATTATTTGGCCACAATCACAGGCGCCATGTTTGGAGAAAAGTCAACACTGCATATGAAGAGAAGAACCTCCTCCCAACAGTGAAGCATGATGGTGAAAATGTGAAGGTCTGGTTCTGCTTTTCTACCTCTGGATCTGGACACTCCATATTATCCAGGAAACCATCAATTCCCAGGACTATCAACAAATGCTTGAGCACAAATTCATGACCAGAATCTCCTGCCTTCAGTCAGGAAGTTGAAGCTTGGACGGACATGTATTATACAACACGACTCAAATCATTCCAGCAAAACAACCAAGGAATGGTTTAAGAGAAAGATTTGCACTCTGGATTGGCCCATTCAAAATCAAAGTTGTGGCAAGATCTGAAGCGGGTGGATGTCTCTCCAACCTCTCTGAACTGGAGTTCTGCAAGGAGGAGTTGGCAAAATCCCAAAAAGCAGATGTGACACTTGCTCGTGGTTACAGAAGATGTTTGGTTGAGGTGATTGATGCAGAATGAGGGGCCACAAGCTACTTTTTTACTTTTTTCACAAGATTATTTACATAATTTTCAAATAGTATATATATACATATATATATCCTTGACTCACATATGAGCTTAAGTAACATCCCATTCCTAATCCATAGGGTTCAATATGATGTTAGTCCACCCTTTGCAGCTAGAACTGCTTCAACTCTTCTGGGAACGCTGTCCACAAGGTTTAGGAGTGTGTTTATGGGGATTTTTGACCATTCTTCCAGAAGCACATTTGTGAGGTCACATACTGATGTTGGACAAGAGGGCCTGGCTCTCAGTCTCCGCCATAATTAATCCCAAAGGTGTTCTATTGAATTTAAGTCAGGACTCTGTGCAGGCCAGTCAAGTTCATACACACCAGACTCTGCCATCCATGTCTTTATGGACCTTGCATTGTGCACTGGTGCACAGTCATGTTGGAAGAGGAAGGGGCCAGCTCCAAGATGTTCCCACAAAGTTGGGAGCATGGAATTGTCCAAAATGTCTTGGTATGCTGAAGCTTTCAGAGTTCCTTTCACTGGAACTGGCAATCTCACTGGAACTTGGGGGCCAAGCCCAGCTCCTGAAAAACAACCCCACACCATAATCCCCCCTCCACAAAACTTTACACTTGGCACAATGCAGTCAGACAAGTACCGTTCTCATGGCAACTGTCAAACCCAGACTCGTCCATCAGATTGCCAGATGGGAGAAACATGATTCGTCACTCCAGAGAACGCACCTCCACTGCTCTAGAGTCCAGTGGCGGCGTGCTTTACACCACTGCAGCCAACGCTTTGCACTGCACTTGGTGATGTATGGCTTGGATGCAGCTGCTCGACCATGGAAACCCATTCTATGAAGCTCTCTGCGCACTGTTCTTGAGCTAATCTGAAGGCCACATGAAGTTTGGATGTCTGTAGTGATTTACTCTGCAGAAAGTTGGCGACCTCTTCGCACTATGCGCTTCAGCATCCGGTGACACCGCTCCATCAGTTTATGTGGCCTATCACTTCATGGCTGAGTTGCTGTCGTTCAAACACTTCCATTTTCTTATAGTACAGCTGACAGTTGACTGTGGAATATTTAGGAGAGAGGAAAGTTCACGACTGGATTATATATATATATATATATATATATATATATATATATATATATATATATATATAAAATTATATATGGATTATATATATATTATATATATACTACATCAGAACATTCCACACTACATCAGAACATTCCACACTACATCATCACGTTCCGTACTACATCAGAACATTCCACACTACATCAGAACATTCCACACTACATCAGCACGTTCCGTACTACATCAGAACATTCCACACTACATCAGCACGTTCCGTACTACATCAGAACATTCCACACTACATCAGAACATTCTACACTACATCAGCACGTTCCACACTAGATCAGCTCTAGATCCCAGCCGGGATACACGCAAGTCCCTAACTGCGTTGAGATTTGAGCTAATGGATAAGAAAATCAGAAATCTTGTTAAGAGCCTGGCACTCTGAGCCAGCGGAGGGCCAGATGTAGGACTCTACACACCTTTAGATCTGTCGTCTGAGGCCTGAGTGATTCTTGATTAAAAAGTCTACTAATATTTGCCACTGACATCAGTTGTTTGCCGCACCACTAGAGTGCAGAGGTGATTCACACAGGCCCTCGTCTGGTCCCGTACTGTGAGGCCTTTTATTACAAGACAAGGGCGGGAGGAGAGGGGGTCTGGGGTGTGCTCCCTCTCTTCAAAGCTGAGCAGAGATTGGGTCCTCTTGGCATCAAGAGCTGACTTCACCCCGGGGTCTCTGGAGGTCCACTGTCTTGCCCCAGGCCCCGGGACTCCCAGACAAATGTGGCGTGCTCTGTGTAAAAGGTCTTTATACAGCAGTGACATTTGGGTCTTTATGTCTGAAGACATGTCCAGTCTGAACCCTGAGCTGTTGTGCTACTTTTACGACCTGCTGAGGAGAAGCAGCATTTATGGTTCGGTTTTTGTTGCCTTTGATTGATATTAAATATATTAAAACCTTTGCAAAATCACTTGATTTAATAACAAAAAGAACAACCAGTAATGGATAATCATTTGGGCTTTGAGAGGCATGGGGGAGATGTTTGACAGACATGGGGGAGATGCTTATGTCCTGTCCTTAGCTTCTAAAGCCTTGCAGGAATGATTTCATTTTTTATAATACACCATCAAGATAGTTAAGACAGAGTTGTAGCGAAATTTGTCCATTTTATGGATTGTCAGTGACCGATACAGCAGGATTCCTTCTCTCTGAAGATTGAGATCTCACTTTAGATGCATCTTTGCCAAATTAAAGGTAATCTTCAGCAGGAATCTTGTTTGCACCACACAAAATGGCAAAGCTGTACCTCTAATCCCCTTTAATCTGTGTGTGGGGAAACTAAATTAAATGCTTGATGCTTTTTTTTCCTTTTTTTCCTTAATCACGTCTTGTCTTTGTGGGTAAACGACTTTCTTAACGACTTTCTTAACGAGACTGGTACAACGTGTATTATTTCAGCACATAAAGTGTCCCATTCTGATTAGGTTCTGTTGCCATGGTCCCAGAGATAAACCTTTTTTGCCACAGAAAAACCAATCAGATCCACTGGAGGAATTGACCTGTTAGCCCTCTGTAGAAAGTGTGGTAAAGAATATATGAGCATATTAACAGACAGAATTAAACATGTAAACTTTGAAAACAGCAGTTTGCTAGCTATGTGTGCTGTGATTCCTGTATAACCCTGTTTGGATGAGGACATTTTGATGACATGAATGTGTCGTACAGTCTGAGAGGCCCATGTTTGAGTTGGTCAATTAGTTTAAATAGTTAATTCCTTTATTTATAGTTATTATTAACAGTTAATCAGTTTAATTTATTGTTTAGTGCTTTGTTGCAGCTAGGCCTGAGAGCTAGGTTATGCATCAATTTATCCTTTTCTACCCAAGCAGATGGAATTGTGTTTGTTACATGTGGTGCATTGGTTTGTACTGCTGGTGTATTGGTGTTTGTACTGGTGGCATATTGTTAAATTGCCATATTTGTCAATTGTGATTTTCACACCATTTAAATTTGTCCTCTACATTTACCCATCTGTGCAGTGAACACACACACACACACTAGTGATCACTAGGGGGCTGTGGTGCACACGTGCCCAGAGTGGTGGGCAGCCCTAGCCCGGCACCCGGGGAGCACTTCAGTCATGGCTTAGGGCCTGGGAATCAAACCCACAATCCTCCAGTCACAAGACCAGACCACCAGACCACCAGACCACCAGACTATTGATGTTGTTGTTGTATTGGTGTTGTATAGAGTTTTGTACTGGTGGTGTATTAGTGTTATAAAGAGGTTTGTTACTGGTGGTGTATTGGTGTTGTAAATAGGTTTGTAATGGTAGTGTATTGGTGTTATATAGAGTGTTGTTGGTGTTGTATAGATATAGTTGTATAGGTGTTGTATAGAGGTTTGTACTGATGGTGTATCGTGGTGAAGGAGACCCAGGCAGTGGAGAATCAGCCTCTGGGTTCTCCATAGGAATGACTGCATCTCCTACCACCAGGTCCAACCCCCCACTGTTAACCACCAACCAGGACTGTAGCTGCAAAATGTTGGTGTGTCTTGCAGTCCAGTCAAGGTGTCCTCAGGATGTTTTGGGACAGTGTCCACCTGGAGGTCATCCTGATGAGGAGTAGAGGTGGTGTTTTCTTCGATGATGTGAAGCAAGTTCAATAACCTTCTCAATCCTTTGGGAACAGACCTCGTAGCCAGAATCTGAGTGTACGTTGAATAGGTGTTGGTAACATCTACTGCTGGGTGTAAAGACAAACACCATTAGCAGACTAAAATCCTAGGGTGCTAACAAGCTAAATACAACCCATGCTTTCAAGCCTAATGAGCAGTAATTAATAATTTTATGCTCATGAGCATTTAAAAGCATAAAAATGTAAGATAAAAAATATACTTGAAAGTCTGAAGAGCACAACGGTGGTGAATGTTGTGGTGACGGCTTCTGGTCAGGATTCCAATGAGCTAGGAGGGGATTCAGGACAGCAGGTCATTATCTATGTCATTATTGAGCTATACCATATTACAAATGGGGAAGCTTCTACACTGGGCGGGGCCTGGTGGTGATGTATTCATTATGATTGGCTTCTCCCAGACTTTACCTTTTCATATCATATATATGTTGTACAGATTGAAACACCCCTCACAAACCCCAGTGTTATGTTATATGACAGTTTCTCATAAAAAAGAGACTGTATGATTTGGTGCACATGTGTGAGGTGTGTGTGTGTGTGTGTGTGTGTGTGTGTACACACACTTCAGCTTTAGTTTAGTTTGATGCAACCTGTTCAAGTTCTTTCAGAGTTTACTGAGAGCAGGGCACACAGACACTCTGAACAGCAGACTGCAACCCTCACTGGATCATTTGTGAAGGTTTAGTCTCTCAGCCAAGTGGACGTCCATCTTTATGCAGTACTCATCTATACCTGCATACACTGGAGTAGGGCATAGGCCAATTCTTACTGTACAGACTGGATGGATGGGATCAAAGCACAGGAAATATATTCACACAAAGACACACACAACACACACACACAGGGACAGCAGATAAAGAGCTCCAAGGTCACTGATGTTGAAGTGTGCACTCTGCTCTCAGTGTCCCAAGCTCCTCTTGAGGATTTTTATTAGAATGTATGTAATTTGGTTAAAGGAGTTAATCTGGAAAGACTCTAATGAAGGATTCTACGTTAATGGCAAACACAACATCACTTATCTGTGATCTGTGAGTGTCAGTCACTGCTCTCTCACACTGTGTAGCTATGAAAGGGAATGAGGAGCAGACGTTTGAGCCTTGCCTGTATTTCCAGCTCCGTGGTGGATATAAATATTCTGTTAGTGGTGTCACTTGGCCCTTAGCAGTCATGGGGCGAGATCTGAGACTCCGGTGAGAAGCAGGAGATTTGTGCGTGTGGGAGAAAGCTAATTACTGTCTTCATCAAAAAGCTCAACCCTCGCACACCTAGATCACTTTTTTAATCTTTGAAGTATTCCTCAATGAGCACAGGCTTAAAGGGCCCGTGAGCACAAGCTTAAAGGTCCCAGAAGTGACTTCTTTAATGCGATGCATTTGCTTAGGTTTGATTAAAAGCCTTTTTGGAGGGATGGGGTCTATGTGTGTGTGTGTGTCATAGTGGATGGTGGGGAGGGGGACTCAAAACAGAGTGCAGAATGCAGTATGAATCCGTTTAGTTCCTGGATTCAGGTTGATTGTGATTGTTACCGTTAAACCGTAACCAGTGGAACACTGGAGAGTGAAAACATCTTCACAGCAGTCGCTGTGACTTCACTGCATCTGATGGCTCTATGGGGATAAATCAGTGTCACCTGAATCTGAACCTGAAACCATGAAAAAAAGTGTGAAATTTAGTCAGGTATCCAAAAATTCAAGTTGAAATTCAAGTTCAGGTTGAAATTCAAGTTCAGGTTGAAATTCAAATTCAGGTTAAAAAATTCAAGCTGAAATTCAGGTACAGGTTGAAATTAAGGTTAAGGATTAAAAATTCAAGTCAAAATTCAGGTCAGGAAAAACATCCGCGGTACTTAGGAAGAGCCAACAAACGTAGAGCTAATTGAACTCACATCTGGCCAATCACAAAACATCTCTGAGGTCATTGGGAGGCGCGTCTTTTTGCCAGGTTTCCTGTAAGGTGGCAGGTGACACATAATCGTGGCACTTAGCGTGGCCAGTTCTACTTGATTGTGGCATCTGCTGTTGGGTGAACGATACTAGCCGACAGCCAGCTAGCCATCTCTAAATTACTAGATCAGAATACTGTTTGACGATAATGTTGAATTTAGATTATAGTAGGTTTAAGCTAAAGTGGGAGACAGTTAATGACAGCACTGTAAGATAAAAAGGATTTATTATAGATTATGTTTATCAGTGAATGCTCATATACGTCTCATGTTATATGTACATGGAACAAGCCCCTTTTGCTTGGTAGGGTAAGATAAACTAGACAATTCACAATATCAATGATAGTGCACACACACATACACACACACCTCAATTCACCTCAAAACCGAGGATAGTACACACACACACACACACACACGCACACACACACACACCTACCTCAATTCACCTCCCATTCCTTGCACATTCTCTGACTCTCATGAAAATGTCTTTGTGTACTAAGTTACATTTTTTTTTAATAATATGTGTTTTAATATGATTTTGATTTTGCATCTTGCTACCTAGGTAACTCAGGCTTGCAAAATGAGCAGTTCACTGGTTATATTTCTCATTTAACAAGCTTGAATTATCTAATTAGTACTGCCCCCTGTTTCTAATGTAACCAGTGATTGACGTGGAAAGACAAATGCTGATACTGCAGTACTCACATGTCTGCATGTGTATCGACCAGCACCAGCTAAAGTATTAATGATTTAGTATAATTATTAATGAATGTATTATACTGTCTCCTCCATGGATCACCACCTTATCGTGGTGGAGGGGTTTGCATGCCTATGTGATCCTAGGAGCTAGGTTGTTGGGGGCAATGCCCCTGGTAGGGTCTCCCATGGCAAATTGGTCCTAGGTGATGGGCCAGACAAAGAGTGGTCCAAAAAACCCCAATGGAATTTGAAAACAGGACCCAGATACCCTTGCCCGGATCAGGGTTACCGGGGCCTCACCCTGGAGCCAGGCCTGGGGGAGGGGCTCTTCGGCGAGCGCCTGGTGGCCGGGTCTCTACCCATGGGTACCCTAGATATAGTTGGGCTCACCTCCACACACAGTTTGGGTTCTGGAACAATCCTCTCGAGAGAGGCTGGGCTTTATTCTTTTCTGGAGTTGCCCAGGATGAAAGGCGGAGGGCTGGAGTGGGCTTACTCATAGCTCCCCGGCTCGCTGCCTGTGTGTTGCGGTTTTCCCCAGTAGATAAGAGGGTTGCTTCCCTGCGCCTTTAGGGTCGGGGAAAGGGCTCTGACTGTTGTTTGTGCTTATGCACCGAATGGCAGTTCGGAGTACCCGGCCTTCTTGGAGTCCTTGGAGGGGGTACTGGAAGGTGCCCCTTCCGGGGATTCCATTGTTCTGCTGGGGGACTTCAATGCTCACGTGGGCAATGACAGTAGGACCTGGAAGGGCGTGATTGGGAGGAATGGCCTCTCCGATCTGAACCCGAGTGGTGTTCTGTTATTGGACTTCTGTGCTCGTCACAGCTTGTCCATAACGAACACCATGTTTGAGCACAGAGGTGTCCATAAGTGCACATGGCACCAGGACACCTTAGGTCGCAGTTCGATGATCGATTTTGTAATCGTATCGTCGAACTTGCGACCGTGTGTCTTGGACACTCGGGTAAAGAGAGGAGCTGAGCTGTCAACCGATCACCACCTAGTGGTGAGTTGGATCAGATGGCGGGCGAGGATGCCGGACAGACCTGGCAGACCCAAACGTACTGTGAGGGTTTGCTGGGAACGTCTGGCAGAGGAACCTGTCAGAAAGGTCTTTAACTCCCACATCCGACAAAGCTTTGACCGCATCCCGAGGGAGGCCGGAAACATTGAGTCTGAGTGGGCTTTGTTCCGTGCTTCTATTGTCAATGCAGCAGATCGGAGCTGTGGCCGCAAGGTTGTCGGTGCCTGTCGTGGCGGCAATCCCAGAACCCGGTGGTGGACACCTCGGGTAAGGGAGGCCGTCATGCTGAAGAAAGAGTCCTATCGGGCCTGGTTGGCCCGTGGGACTTTGGAGGCAGCAGACAGGTACAGGGGGCCAAGCGGATCACGGCTTTGACTGTCGCAGAGAGGCAAAAACTCGGGTGTGGGAAGAGTTTGGTGAGACCATGGAAAGTGACTTTCGATCGGCTCCGAGGAGGTTCTGGCAAACCGTCAGGCAACTCAGGAGGGGAAAGCGGTTCCCGACCAACACTGTATACAGTGGGGCTGGGGATCTGCTGACCTCGACCGGGGATGTCATTAGGCGGTGGAAGGAATACTTTGAGGATCTTCTCAATCCCACCACCACGTCTTCCATAGAGGAAGCAGAACCAGAGGACTCGGACGGGGGTTTGCCCATCACTAGGGCTGAGGTGACCAGGGTAGTTGTGAAACTCCTTGGTGCCAAGGCTCCGGGGGGTGGATGAGATCCGTCCTGAGTTCCTTAAGGCTCTGGATGTTGTGGGACTGTCTTGGTTGACACGTCTTTGCAACATCGCGTGTACATCGGGGGCAGTGCCTCTGGATTGGCAAACCGGGGTGGTGGTGAGACCATGGAGAGTGAGCTCCAACTATCGGGGGATCACACTTCTCAGCCTCCCCGGTAAGGTCTATGCAGGGGTTCTGGAGAAGAGAGTCCGTTCGATAGTCGAATCTCAGTTACAAGAGGAACAATGTGGGTTCCGGCCCTGGTCGTGGAACACTGGACCAACTTTTCACCCCTTGAGGGTCCTAGAGGATGCATGGGAGTTTGCTCAACCAGTCCACATGTGCTTTGTGGATTTGGAAAAGGCATTCGACAGTGTCCGTAGGGGATTCTTCTGGGGGTGCTCCGGGAGTATAGAGTGCGGGGCCCGTTGCTACGGGCTATCCAGTCCCTGTACAAACGGAGCAGGAGTTTGGTTCGCATGGCCGGCAGTAAGTCAGACTGGTTTCCGGTGGGAGTTGGACTCCGCCAAGGCTGCCCTTTGTCACCGATTCTGTTCATAACTTTTATGGACAGAATTTCTCGGCGTAGCCAAGTGGCGGAGGGGGTTCGGTTTGGTGGCCTCAGGATTCCACGCCTTCTCTTTGCAGATGATGTGGTCCTGTTGGCATCATTGGGCCGAGACCTACAGCTCTCGCTGGATCAGTTTGCAGCCGAGTGCGAGACGGCTGGGATGAGAATCAGCACCTCTAAAACTGAGACCATGGTACTCAGTCGGACAAGGGTGGAGTGCCCCTCTGGGTCGGGAGTGAGTCCTTGCCTCAAGTGGAGGAGTTTAAGTATCTCGGGTTCTTGTTCACGAGTGAGGGAAGGATGGAACGAGAGATTGACAGGCGGATCGGTGCTGCGGCTGCAGTATTGTTGTGGTGAAGAGAGAGCTGAGCCAAAAGGCAAAGCTCTCAATTTACTGGTCAATCTACGTTCCGACTCTTACCTATGGTCACGAGCTTTGGGTAGTATACAAGCGGCGAATACAAGCGGCCGAAATGAGTTTTCTTCGCAGGGTGTCTGGGCTCTCCCTTAGAGATAAGGTATGGAGCACAGTCATCCGGGAGGGGCTCGGAGTAGAGTCGCTGCTCCTCCACGTAGAGAGGAGCCAGCTGAGGTGGTTCGGGCATCTGGTTCGGATGCCACCTGGGCGCCTGCCTAGGGAGGCGCTCTGGGCATGTCCAACTGGGAGGAGGCCCGGGGAAGACCCAGGACACGCTGGAGAGATTATATCTCTCGGCTGTCCTGGGAACGCCTTGGTATCCCCCCAGAAGCGCTGGAAGAGGTGGCTGGGGAGAGGGAAACCTGGGCCTCTTTGCTTAGGCTACTGCCCCCGCGACCCGGACCCGGATAAGCGGAAGAAAATGGATGGATGGATGGATGGTATTATACTGTATATTGTGTATGTCAGGTGGTTGACACTCTATTGTCACTGTCTGATTCACACACTTTGCCCTTTTGCTTCCAGCTCAACATTGTTATTTAGCACTAATTAGTTAGTTAAGCTAGCATTAACGTCACTTTCACTAGCATTAACGTTACTTAGACTACCATTAACATTTCTTAGACTACCATTAATGTTACTTGACTAGACTAGCATTAACATTTCCTGAGTTAAGTTGACCTGTAGAGAGAATTTGAACAGGTGAGTGTCACTTGGTGACCCCTGACTAATGTAGTGTCTAAAGGGTCATTATGAATCAGAGTAACCATCCCACTTCAGGCACTGAACAGAAACAGTACTTTTGCTAATTTAAGTATTTCATGTCTTTGCTTTTGTTGTGTAATGGGTAAGATGAATGGTTATATCATTATCTTGTTTTTACATGGTAGGACAGGTGAGTTTCTCCTACTACCTCTATATAGTGAACAGAGGAACTAAGAGAAGCTGCCTCAGAAAGTTTTAGACATCGGAAGCATTTGGAAAGCTGCTGGGTCATTATAAGTAGCACCTGTAGTGAATTTGTGCAGAGTTAAAATATAAACCTTTATGTATTTTATATTGACTTTTTACCCTCATGATTAGAGTGGGACATGTAAAAATCTTACTGTGACATATGCCCTATTAAATTGGGTCTAGTTACACCCCATAGACCTATAAAAGAGAGACAGAGAGAGCATGAAAGACTGAGAGAGACAGACAGACAGAGCGACAGGAATAAGCGTCCTTTTCTGCTAGTGTCTCAAGGTTGAATGGTGTTGGTTCCAAAAAGATAAAGATCAGCTGCAGCACGATGTTGGGCTGCTAGGGGGTGATCCTGAGCCCAGGTTCACCAGAGGACACCATAGAACTCCTGTGAGGTTCCTTAAGCTCACAGTGCCTTGGGGTTTTCCAACCATACGTGGACTGCAGCTTTAATGTTACAGTTACTGAACCTCAACATTACAGAACCTCAATGTTACAGTTACAGAACCTTAACATTACAGAACCTTAATGTTACAGTTATAGAATCTTAACATTACAGAACCTCAATGTTATAGTTACAGAACCTTAACATTACAGAACCTCAATGTTACAGTTACAGAACCTTAACATTACAGAACCTCAATGTTACAGTTACAGAACCTCAACATTACAGAACCTTAATGTTACAGTTACAGAACCTTAACATTACAGAACCTTAATGTTACAGTGGTCTACAGAGGGTGGAGCATGTACATGAAGCTCAGATGGAGGCAGGATGTCACTTAAGGGGGAAGTGGCCTGTGATCATGTGACTCAGGCGAGATTTATGTTTGCGGGGTAAGGAAATGAAAAGAAAGGTGGTGCATCAGTAGGAGTGAGACAGGCGTGATGGATGTGCAGATAACACCACAGACAAATGACAGCATGGTAGCGCACTACGTCAGTGCTGTGTGGAGCGCCGACAGTGTTGCAGGGTCATATATCTCCACATAACTGGGTGTGACTCATGCATAATTGTGTCCCATATGCCTTTTAGATCTGTGATAAAGTCTCCATCACGCTTCTTTCAACTACACACAAACACAGGGTGATTCTTGATGTGGCACTGTGGAGCTGGATGTGAAGTGTAAGTGGTGGAGAGGCCCACAGATGCAGCATCCTGACTCCTGGAGATCAGCTCCACCAGGAGAGCGTCATTCCTTTCACCCGTGGCTTGGTGATATCTGTGTCTGTGTGTGTGTGTGTGTGTGTGTGTGAGACCCACTACCCCCCCTTCCCCACATACATTCAATGTTATTAGGATAATGAATCTCTTTGTTCTGTTTACCTGGGATTTCCATGCTTTGCTGATATGCATGTTGATTAGATCTCATTTCCCATCCTACGTACAGTTGCATGTGGCTGTGGGGAACTAGGCAGCTGTCACTCAGCTAAGTAAAGTGAACTGAGCCTGTGGCAGGTGTAGAGGTGCAAGATGATTGTGTAGCCTGGGTTTCTGCTCCTCAGCCTTCTACAGGCATGATTAGTTGTGTGTGTCAGTGGGCCTGTGTGTGCTGGAGTGATGGAGAGTACTGAAAATGCCCCTGCAGTCAACCGGTCGCTGTGGATAAGGAAATGGAATTCAAGCGGTTCTTTGGAATCATGATGATGATTCCAGGCAAAGGGCACTGAGTGTGTGTGTGTGTGGGTTTGTGTGTGTGTGCATGTGTGTGTTTGTGCATGTGCGTGTATCCAAGAGTAGTAAGTTTTCTTGTCCAGATGCAGATCACATTTTAATGGAGTAAACTAGCCATGGATGCATGAACACAACACCAAGAAACTTTATGAAAAATCGGACTCATGCATAAAATAACAAAAAGAATCAGACTCGCACATAAAAACACAATGAACCTTCGCAACCTATTGCTTAGGTCTGATTGAGGTCTATTTTTTCAGCTGTGATGTATGTGCGAGAGTGGTCAGTTTATTGCTTTCTGAACATGTTTCAGTTGCCCTCTGCAGTGGTCAGCCGAAAGCTCACACTGGTCTGTGTCATGCTGGTCTGATTAACGCTGGTCTGATTCCTGTAGAAGGGCAGGCAGGAACCCCAGCTGGTGACAGGAAGTGTTGGGTGATGCCTTCTCAGTGCAAACATGGTGAGGAAGGGTTTCCTCTGCAAGTAAACAGCTCAGACCTGGAATTTTCTGCACCTGTAATCCTCCCAGCTGTAAATTATTGAAGAGCCATCTCCTTCACACACACACGTCTGACCTTACCAAGCTGCTTCTGTCTCAAGCATGCTCTCTCTCTCTCTCTCTCTCTCTCTCTCTGCCTGTCTCTGTCTCTCTCTCTCTGTCTGTCTCTCTCTCTCTCTCTCTCTCTCATTAAGCAGCATTTCCTGTGTTGAGCAGACACACTCACCCATGAAAATATTATTATAATTATTATTAAATAAGTTTCATTTATACATCTCATCTCTGAAACCCTTTGTTGTTTCTTAAAATATCAGAATACTAAAAAACAACAAGACATAACAGCATACAGACACACTCATACTCATGCACACACTCACACACACATTCACACACACAGACACATGCAGAAAGCAGCGTTACATAAGCAAAAGTATACACACACACACACACATCATGTGATAATGAGTGAACCCAGAGCAGCTGCAGATGCTTTAAACACTGCATTGACCCTCAATGACCCCACAATGACCCTGAATGATCCCACAATGACCCTGATTGATGCCACAATGAGTCTGAATGACCTGAGCACCCATTCCCTGTACCTGAGTCAGACCCTGTCCCTGAGTACACAGTGCTGTAATGGCATAGCAGTTATCTTTAGTAGGTTGATTTTAAGTTATAATTATCATATATATTAATCATATATAATTATATTTTCAAAGGCACTTCTAGGATTTACAAGCCCAGCGTATGTGGTGTTAGAGAACTCATGAGTGTGGAACAGATACTGGTGATAGGGAACCGGTCTTGTGACCGGAGGGTCGTGGGTTTGATTCCCAGGCCCTAAGCCATGACTGAAGTGCCCTTGAGCAAGACACCTAACCCCAACTGCTCCCTAGGTGCCGGGCTAGGGCTGCCCACTGCTCTGGGCACGTGTGCACCACAGCCCCCTAGTGATCACTAGTGTGCATGTGTGTGTGTTCTCACTGCACAGATGTGTAAACGCAGAAGACTAATTTCGATTGGGGTGAAAATCACAATTATGGAACGGAAACTCTCACACTCAGCTCCTCCAGCTGCAGGTCTAATGGCTCCATGCTGCTTTCACAGCAGTCACGGCAGTGGTCATCTCAATGTCTGATGCTCCCGACACACTGCTAACAGCCCAGCAGGAGTCGCTGCTCTGACGGGGCCCAGGGCTACGGGGGTGTGGGGCTGCACAGTTCTACACTTGTGAGATTCAATCTCTTGTGAGAGCTTAAAGAGCTTAAAGTGCTGGATTTCCCATAAAGCTCAGCTCCAGATTGCCATGTGCTGCTGCCCCGAGCTGTTGGTGCCCTGTCCTGATAGGTCATTCCTGAGTAACATTTAAGACGATCACCGCACAGCTCGCTGTCTGCTGTCTGGCATGAATTCCAAATCTCGTTCTGGCAAATAGAGGAACACAAATGGAAATGGGTCTACCAAGCATTTTTAATTCATTCACAACCAACAGCACCCCAGGTAGAAAGATGGATCCCTGGCTGGTAAAAATAAACAGCAGAGAACTATCTGTCAAATTTCCAAAAGTGTGTGTGTGTGTATCATTCCTCTACAGGGCCTCCAGACAGGTACACGGGAGCTGGAGGAGATGGGTATGAGGTTCTGCCAGAGTCTGCTAACCCTGAGGAAGAATAATATCCTGTACAGCAGTGAGCTGATAACACACGCTGCCGCCATCCTCGACCTGGACAGTGGCCTGCTGGACCACAACTCCCACAAGTCAGTGCTTCTCTGCATATTTTCTAACCATCCTGTTTTACAGAGCTGTTGTGTGGTGGCACAGACATGTGCTTTGAAACTGTGGCTCTCAGCTGTAGTCCACTAGCCTCACTGTGCTTTGAAACTGTGGCTCTGAGGTGTAGTCCACTAGCCTCACTGTGCTTTTAAACTGTGGCTCTGAGGTGTAGTCCACTAGCCTCACTGTGCTTTGAAACTGTGGCTCTGAGGTGTAGTCCACTAGCCTCACTGTGCTTTTAAACTGTGGCTCTTAGGTGTAGTCCACTAGCCTCACTGTGCTTTTAAACTGTGGCTCTGAGGTGTAGTCCACTAGCCTCACTGTGCTTTTAAACTGTGGCTCTGAGGTGTAGTCCACTAGCCTCACTGTGCTTTTAAACTGTGGCTCTGAGGTGTAGTCCACTAGCCTCACTGTGCTTTTAAACTGTGGCTCTTAGGTGTAGTCCACTAGCCTCACTGTGCTTTTAAACTGTGGCTCTGAGGTGTAGTCCACTAGCCTCACTGTGCTTTTAAACTGTGGCTCTTAGGTGTAGTCCACTAGCCTCACTGTGCTTTTAAACTGTGGCTCTTAGGTGTAGTCCACTAGCCTCACTGTGCTTTTAAACTGTGGCTCTGAGGTGTAGTCCACTAGCCTCACTGTGCTTTTAAACTGTGGCTCTGAGGTGTAGTCCACTAGCCTCACTGTGCTTTTAAACTGTGGCTCTGAGGTGTAGGCTACAGAGTTGGTTTCTACTCCTCATCTATCTTTTCTGAATATCTCACGTCAGGTACAGCTTTCACAGAAGCTGAACCACATTCATGGTGTTATTGTTCTCATTCTTTCTTTTTCCCTCTCCTTTCTTTCCCTTCTCTCTCCCTCCTTCTCTCTGGTTGTGTTGAGTGGTTCTTCTACGGGAGGTGTGGTTCTCCGCTGGGATCAGCTCACAACTCACCCGCCTTAATCCAGCATGCCTGTCCTCGTCCCTCCTTAATGAATCCAGCGTCCCTGTCTTCGTCCCTCCTTAATGAGTCCAGCATCCCTGTCTTCATCCCTCCTTAATGAGTCCAGTGTCCTTGTCCTCGTCCCTCTTTAATCAGTCCAGCGTCCCTGTCCTCTTCCCTCCTTAATCAGTCCAGTGTCCCTGTCCTTGTCCCTCCTTCATGATCTCCTGTCGCTTGGCTCTTTTAAAGAGCGGCAGCCAGCCTGCTGTGCCTGGGAGCCCTGTGTGCTGTACTACCCCATACAGCCTCTGGGGAGTGCTGTCCTGTGCTATTCCTCAAATTGATTGACAGGTTTATGTTTAGATTTAGGCTCAAGATATAAGAAAATAAATTTCAGAAAATGTGAAGTATGTGAAGTGTTCTGGTTTTGGGAGGTGATGGTGCTCTGGGTTTGGGAGGTGATGGTGCTCTGTTGTGTAGACATGTGGATAGAGACAGCTGAGTAGCATGGAAACGACTGCTTGTGTCCACGAGCGTGCGCATGTATGAGTGGGTTTGTCCTCTTTTTGTACCTGTTTTAAACACCTGTTTTAAACACCTGTTTTAAACACCTCTCTGAGATGTGTCTCTCCTGATGGCTGCTGCAGTTGAGCTGCAGTCAGGTGATGGGTTTCACCTTCCACTCAGAGTCTGGGCCAGGGTCTGCCTGTTTGAATCTCTGAATACTCCACTCTCTCATATACTCCACACTCTATACTCCATACTCTACTCTATACTCCACACTCTCTCCTAAACTCCACAGTCTATACTCCATACTCCATACTTTATACTCCACACTCTATACTCCACACTCTCTCCTGTACTCCACACTCAACTCTATATACTCCACACTCTCCTATACTCCACACTCTATACTCCACACTCGTGGTGTGTGTGTGTGTGTGGAGGTGTGTTTGTATGTGCGTGGAGGAGTCTCGGCTGGCCTTTAGCGTCCCTTCGTTGTCCCTTTCTACAAATCGACCTGAGGGAATGGATCTGGCTGCTGTGAAGCCACGCGAGCAGAAAGCACCCAGGCTGCATTAACTTCTTAATCCACTCTGAAGTGAGTGCTGGCCCACACGGAGCACTGCAAGGTCACGCCTGACAGCCAACTCCCTTGGTTCTAATTTGTCTTTCCACCTGAAGAGGTCATTACCCAGGGAAACGTAGCCAGGCTCAGGGACAGCCATGTGCAGAGGTGCTGTTGATCTTGTCCTAAAGCCTAAACTCTATGGCGTCACACATTTCCAGATGTTATTTTAATAAGCTCCAATTACCCAAAATATCTGTTACAAAAAATGTTAATATCTTTAGCGTTCACTGTCTAATTCATTCCCTGATTCTCCATTATCTCTGTAGTAGGTGATTTACCCTGACAATAACAGCACCTTACACATTAGGGAACAGAGATGTATGTGAAGGACAGGCCATTGACGAGTCATCAGGCCACTAACGAGTCATCAGGCCACTAACGAGTCATCATGCTGCATGTCACAGCTGCCTAATGCCCTACTGTTCTAATGCCCTACTGTTCTAATGCAATACTGTTCTAATGCCCTACAGTTCTAATGCCCTACAGTTCTAATGCCCTACTGTTCTAATGCCCTACTGTTCTAATGCCCTACAGTTCTAATGCCCTACAGTTCTAATGCCCTACTGTTCTAATGCCCTACTGTTCTAATGCAATACTGTTCTAATGCCCTACAGTTCTAATGCCCTACAGTTCTAATGCCCTACTGTTCTAATGCCCTACTGTTCTAATGCAATACTGTTCTAATGCAATAGTGTTCTGATTTCATAGTACATATTTATCTCCATTTGTTCATTTGGTGGACAGAATTAAATGACAAGGGTGAAGCAGTACAGTAGGGGGTGTGGTGTTTAAACTCTGCTGGTAAAGTAGTACGGTGGTACAACAGTACAGTGGTACAACAGTACAGTGGTACTGCGGTGGTGCTTAAGCTATTTGGGCTTAAAATGGCGCTTGTGCTACCTCAGGCCTGATCTCATCACAACGTGCAGTTTCCATCATTTCAAGCAAATAAAGTTCTGTACACATCAAACATGACCCCTCATATATATCTTCCAATTACTAACGAAATAAGGAAAAATCATTCTGCTGTGACAATTAACCGTGAATCAGAAAGTTGTTGTGCCAAATTTAAATAATTGTAATTACTTAAATAATAATCATATCACAATTATGTAAATATGTATAGTATTCTCATCACACAGATTAACAATAATAACACTTTGAGTGTCATGCTCCCCTCACCCTTTACATCTAAACAGACTGTATAGACTGTACAGACTGTTTCTGTAGCTGCGCCTTTAAGACAGATCTTATGTAAATGAGCTCTGTTCTGATTGGCCCTGTGTTGCTCTCTCACATGAAGAACTTCTGAGACCTGCAGTGCAAATAGGTGCAAAATTCAGCTGAGATTCTAAACATGGACTGTTTGGGTTGGGAAAGTGAACGGTGTGTTATGAAACATTAATAAAATGTACATATTCCAATATTCTTTATTTCAATAAAGTGACAGAAATTAATTTTTCCATGATAGGTGTCCTTTAAACACACAGCTGGTGTCATTTTAAGCCAATGGAGGGACACGAGTGAGTGCTCAGAGATAAATACAACCCAGTGTTTCCTGACAAGGGTTGTCAGGTGACAGCTGATCTTAGAACAGCGACCTTAGCATCAAATACTTGATTTAAATAGACTGCTGTGTTCAGACTGTGTTAAAAGCTATTCATTAATTACAAATGCCAGTGAATGGAACTGTACAGAGTGATTCAACAGGGCTTTTTGAGTATGCCCTTATAAAAATTCTGCTGTGCTATTAAAATAGCTATTACTTATTTTTTTAAGGCCTTTTATGAAAGGATGTTTTCAGAAGCTTTATGAGAACTTAAAACATGGTTTAGTAGAAACATCAGTGATTTAGAAATAAAATCAACCACATGTCAATCCGTACAAGGATCATATCCTCCAGATCTCAGAGTGTTCCAGGATCACGTCCTCCAAACTTCAGACTGTACCAGGATAAGGTCCTCCAAACTTCAGACTGTACCAGGATCAGGTTCTCCAACCTTCAGACTGTACCAGGATCAGGTTCTCCAACCTTCAGACCGTACCAGGATCAGGATCATATTTTACACCAGAACCTTTATTATTTTAAGGTTACAGCATTTCACAGGCATTTCTGATGCTGATCACTGAACACAGACATAAAAAAAAATTAGCTGAGGATATTGTCCTGCCCTTGGGCCTGATGCCTGGAGACAGTGTGTCTCATAGACTCCAAAGGGCCCTCATGTCTGTCTCTTAAGGGAGAATCAGAGAGTAAAGAAGTCAGCCAGACAGTGGCTGAATGGGGGGAACTGGGAGACGCTGTGCTGCTGCCCCGGGGTGCCTGGGAGGGCTTTAATGAACGCTGGTAATGGATGTGAGAGTGTTGACGTTAAACAAGAGTGCTGTCATCCTGCACTGAGATGGCGATCTCCGGAGGGAATCAGTTTAAAACACACACACACTTACACTCACCCTCTCTCTCTCTCTGAAACATCACTTGCTATTTTCTTGCTCCTTTTAATCTGCAAATTAAATTCATATCAGGTCTGGGGTCACCTGGTTGGCCATCCAAACCTCTGAAGGCCTTCAAAGGAAGAAACCAGCTTAGTCATGGGTAGACATCACAATGATGAAAGCATTCAACACATTCAAGACTCCTGAATCAGCAACAGTAGCCTTTGATGTGCTTTGTTGTCAGATTGAGCGTTCCTGGTCACGTCTCTGAGTCATGAGTATGTACAGTTGTTCTTGTGTCAGTCACAGTTGGGGTAGTGTAGACTAGTGAATCCAGAAGCAGAATCCTCCTATCTGCAGGAATAACCCACCCAGTTTTCACGCAGGCTTGGTGTGAGATGTCAGATCACACAATTAAAGTGTCTCTGTGCATTTAATAGACATTCAATTTCATCGACTGACATCTTAATGTTTGAGCAGAGGCCAAAAGCAATTTGATTGTTGATTTTATTTACCAGTTTACTGTAGATAAAAACAGAACGATTATAGTTCTAACTCTCTCATCTAGTTTCCGTGAAAACTAGTTTCACATGAAGTGTGAATAATTAGTTTGTTTGGTCACATATTTATTTATTTAGTGTTTTTATCAGATTAATAATTAAGGATTTGAAAAGTAATTCTGATGTATCATGGTGCTTTCATCATAAACATGTCTGCAAACATTCGTTATGGAATTTTTTTTTATCTGGAATATCTTTTTGCATTCACACTAGCATTAGTATAGCCACTGTGGAAAGATGAACTCACCAGCAGATATGCCAGACTGGTACTGAAAATTAAGTACCCCAATCCATCCATCCATCCATCCATCTTTCTGTTCAGTTCTAAGATGTGGAATTTTGTTTTAGGGAAGCTAATAACTCAGTATAATTTTATTATGTTAGCTTCATAAGAAATCAATGTTCTTTCATAATCAATCGAGGTCTTGAGTTCAATTTATTTCAATATCAAACCATAATTAATCTGGTCTCCTCCAGAACAGACACGGCCTTTTGTGGAATATAAAAATAGCTGATGTGGATCAATACCGAACCACATCCATATCTGCAGTCACTCCTTCTCTTGCTCTCTCTCTCTCTCTCTCTCTCTCTCTCATACATTCCTCTTTTGAAGTGCACCATATGTGGTGTGTATGGTTTCTGCTGCAGAGCTTCCCGACTCCTCTGTGAGCTCTGTGACATTCCTGATGAACTCATCGGCTTGTTCTGTTTCCTCGTATTTTCCGGCTGAACTACTGTATGTTTTTTCTGGCTGAACACCAAAAACAGTTTTTTTTTATTCTGCCAGTGAAGACCCATTATCAGAGAGGCCCAGAGAATATTAGAATAATGCAGGATTAGTTCTCGGTGAGGTCACACAGACACACAGCAGCCGAGACTTCATTCTCCAGCCAGCACGGCTTGCTCCATCTCCTGATCGCTGGGTCTGATTGGAGGAACGTTTGCTGAATGGGGTACAAGAATAATCCGATTAAGACTGCGTTTTTGCTGTAATTGCAAAACCGATGAAAGGTTTTCTTTGTGTCTGGTTGCCCCAGCACATCCTGAGAGGAGAGATAAAAAAAAAAACATGTTTCTAATCTTATAAACACCATTATATTTCCCCAGGGCTCATTTCTCTGCGAAAGGTTAACAAACCAAGTTAGCTACTGACAGTCTCACTACAAAAGACAGTTAAGTGAAAATTATGCTTCGAGGCACTTAAAATGGAAAATTCCACCTTTGTTTTAGGGGCTGCGGTCATGCACACAAAAATGTCGTGGAGTCATTTCCATAACATAATACCACTAATACTATAAAGAATGTGATAATATCACCAAGGGAGCAAAGTTAATCCTGGATAAATAGTCAGGCCTGGGTTGTACACTGGGAGTCCTAAGCCATTCATTACCAGAAATGTGCTTGTTTTCCTAAGGTAGTTGTTGTGAGGAGCAGACGGAGATCTGGAGGAGTAAGTCCTGCCCGTGAGCACACTCCTCCCCCCCCCACCCCAGCAGCTCGGACAGCTGCAGTAATTGGATCTGAACTGTAAACTGTGACCTGGCTGTACTGCAGTTTCAGGATGTCAGTGTTCGCCACTCGAGGGGAGCAGTCAGAGTGGAAAAACACCCTGCCCCATTTCACTTTCATCACATTCGCAAAATGTCTGCTGATCAGGAAACGAGTGCGTGGTGCTTCTGCAGCAGGGCCGTCCGGGTGAAGTCAGGTGACAGCTGCTGCCTGTGCTAACCCATTTAGCCGAATCCACTCCAGTCAGCACGGCTGAAAGGTGTGAGTCACTGAAGGATTTTTTTTTTTTTGGCTTGATGCAGTTGAAACATTGATTTGTAAGTGCAGCAGAGTGTGTTGGTGCAGGTGGTTTAGGTGGTGCTCTGAAAGCAGGCACTGGTTACTGGTTTGGTTACTGGTTTGAATGGGTGAGTATGTAGCACTGCTGACTGTTTCAAGCTCAAAGTTAGAATGTCCAACAACTGGCCAGTGGCAGGACAGGGAGATAAACACATCACCACTAAAACAAGGCTTACACTACAGCCACACCGCAACCACACTGCAACCACACTGCAACCCCACAGATGGCCACACTGCAGCCCCACTGCAACCACACTACAGCCACACTGCAACCACACTACAGCCACACTATAGCCACACTGCAACCACACTGTAGCCACACAGATGGCCACACTGCAACCACACTGCAACCACACTACAGCCACACTGCAACCACACTATAGCCACACTGCAATCACACTGCAGCCACACTACAGCCACACTACAGCCACACTGTAGCCACACTGCAGCCACACAGAAGGCCCACATTGCAGGTTCTGTGATTGAGCCAGGGGAAAGTGTGTTGTAAGCTGTGCATCCTAGACGTTAGGTGTAATGTGTTTCAGTGATGAGTGATGACTGATGAGATACTGACATCTCATGCTGGTATTATGATTTTTCATGCACAATTCATGCAGGTGAAGACAACCGCAACCAGACACAGGTGGAGACAGTAGGTTGTGGGAGGTACAAAACAGCAATGAGGCATTAAGACGAACAAAACTAGACAAAACTACACGTTGCCATGGGAACCTCAAAGTTAACCTGTGAAGTGCAGAAAAGCTGCATATGATGTAACGTGTTTGACATGGAGTGCTTGTGGAGACACTTCACCTCATTTTGCAGTGAGCTCCAGCACAATTAGAGGTGCTCTTTCTGTTCCCTTTGCTGCAGCATTGAGGTTAGAAAAGTATTTTGCATAATATCCCAAACATGTACCAAGCTGTGTGAAGTGTTCAGGGAGGATTTCAATGAGTATTTCAGATGTGAGTATATGAGATGTATTTCAGATGTGAGTATTTCAGATGTGAGTATATCAGATGTATTTCAGATGTGAGTATTTCAGATGTGAGTATATCAGATGTATTTCAGATGTGGGTATATCAGATGTATTTCAGATGTGAGTATTTCAGATGTAAGTATATCAGATGTATTTCAGATGTGAGTATTTCAGATGTGAGTATATCAGATGTATTTCAGATGTGAGTATTTCAGATGTAAGTATATCAGATGTATTTCAGATGTGAGTATTTCAGATGTGAGTATTTCAGATGTGAGTATTTCAGATGTGAGTATATCAGATGTATTTCAGATGTGAGTATATCGGATGTATTTCAGATGTGGGTATATCAGATGTATTTCAGATGTGAGTATTTCAGATGTGAGTATATCAGATGTATTTCAGATGTGAGTATAACAGATGTATTTCAGATGTGAGTATATCAGATGTATTTCAGATGTGAGTATTTCAGATGTGAGTATTTCAGATGTGGGTATATCAGATGTATTTCAGATGTGAGTATTTCAGATGTGAGTATATCAGATGTATTTCAGATGTGAGTATTTCAGATGTGAGTATATCAGATGTATTTCAGAGGCATCACTCCCTCCACTTCCCTGTGTTTTATCTTTGGGGTCACAGACGCAGGGTCACCTTTACAGTTACGCTCATGTTCACCTTCACGGCTCACGTCTTCCCTGCGTCTCACGCCCATCTCCAAGTCTTCACACTTCTTGTCCTCCCCCACGTCTCCTGATTTGACATTCATCACATAAGGCACAGCTAAGCCCCCTGTAAATATTCATGTAATATTTGAATGAATGATCTATTATTAATGGATTTGCACAGCAGGTGTCTGCCCGAGGGGTAGTCTGCTCTGTTTCTGATGGTATTCTGGAAGGACAACAAATGCGGACTGTGCTGCTACACACACTCCAGTTTCACACTCTAGTTTCACACAGTGGATCGTTAAGAGTAGATTCCTTTGCTTCAGAATCAACTTCCTGTTTGCTGATTTTAAGTCATTATTAGACTCCCTTAATATCCACCATGCTAAAGTAACCAAGTTGAGGTGGAGTTGTGATGAGTAGACCTTCACCAGGGCAGCTGTCAGGTCTGCCGATGGGTTTTATCTAAACATACAAACTGTGTGCGTGGAAGGAACAGAGTCCAGAGACAAAGCTCAAAGCTGTCAGCACCATAGCAGCGATGAAATTGAGAGCCTGTTCATATCTGACACGTGTCTGACTCGTGTTGGGATCGTATCTGGCTTGTGTCTGACTCGTATCTGGCTGGTGTTGGGCTTGTATCTGGCTCATGTCTGACTCATGTTGAACTTGTATCTGGCTCTTGTCTGACACGTGTCTGACTTGTGTCTGACTCATATCTGGCTTGTGTGTGGCTCGTATTTGGCTCGTGTCTGACTCGTATCTGGCTCGTGTTGGGCTCGTGTCTGTTTCCCTGCTGTCCTGCTTTTCTCAGGTCGTCCTGTCCAAGCCTGCTGGCTGCTGAGATCTGCAGCTGATCGGCTCTTTGTTGCTCTCCTCAGCAGTCGGACTCCCACCGTCCCCTGCTTTACTCTTCTGTTTTGTTTTTTTTTCAACCATGCCTAATTCTCAACCTCCCGCCTGTGTTCTCTCTACGGCACCAAGCCGCAATCCACCCGATACCCATCGATCCATCCGCCGTACTTACAGTGAATTACAGGCCATTTAGCAGTAAGTGAAAGGGTAGGTGATTGTGTCTTAGCAACCAACAGCAAAATGAGTCAGGCTAAGTGGCGATATTCCCTGGAGCTAGGTGCACACCGCCGTCACACGCTTATGGATTGTTTTCTGCTCTTTCCGTCACACCAGACTCTGAGGCACCGAGCTCCACGGGTCTCTTTTCCTCGCGCTGTGTGATGAAAAGCTGACTCTCAGTGTCACAAAGATTCATGGCCTCTGTGAAGCCAAGCGCTGCAAAAACAACGGGCCTGCTTGCGCTGGCCACTTACACTAATTGAAAAGTAAGAGAGATGGTCGCAAAGAAGGCCTGTTGAACAGGAGGAATGTTTTTTTTTAATAATTCATATCTAAGATGAAAATCATTGTGATCAAATTACCGTCACCTTGCACTCTATCAGTAGAGGCACCGTCATTCATGCCCCCGCAGAGATTAAAACTGTTCATGCCCCCGCAGAAATTAAAACTGTTCATGCCCCCGCAGAGATTAAAACTGTTCATGCTCCTGCAGAGATTAAAACTGTTTGTGCCCCCCAGAGTTAAAAACTGTTCATGCCCCCCCCCCAGAGATTAAAACTGTACATGCTCCCGCAGAGATTATTTAATCCACATTTCCCATTATGCAAATAATGTTGAATGAACTTTGTTAAAAAATTACAGATGCATGCAAGGGTCAGTCATCACTGCATCACACTGTATTACAACTTATATAGTAATCACATTTATAGTAACTTTTCAAAATATGTCAAATTAATAATCACCTTGTCAACATTATTACAAAGCGCTAAAAAATCTGATAAGGGAAGTTTAATCATCAACAGCTGTGGCTGGTCGGCCTGTGTTCGGTGTTCAGGCTTAATGAAGTGTTTCAGCTTCCCACACACGGATGAGTGCCGGCCCCAGGTCATGTCTGTGGTCAAGTCAGGAGTGCAGACCAAGTGTCAGGTCAGGCCAGGTCAGGGGTCAGTGTTTGGCATTATAAACATTTATCAATAAATAGTTACTCCTTTATAGGTTATCCTGTCTGGTTTATAATCAAAATTTGGTTATTAAATGTAATGTTTCCTATTTGGGTATTACATAGAGGGTCCCATTCATGCATGCTTATCTTCAGTATGGAAAACAATAAAATTACATAAATCTGTAGGAGATGAGTTACAGATAAACAGAGATTTAGAAACAGATTTACTTGAGGAATCAAGACTGAAAACAGACACCAGTTTGGCTGTGATTCATTCTGTTCATTATGATGTCACAAGCCTGAACACTAGTGTGTGTTCCAGGCAGGATGATCTCAGGCGTTCCAGCGCATCGCTCCACTCTGCCTTCGGGTGGGGGTGTTTTTGGAGGTGGAGGTGGTGGTGGTGTTATTGTTTGTGCATGCATCTGCATAAGACAGTGACAGCTGCCTAAACCTCTAATCGATTCTGATGACTGTAGTCATCACACAGCACACAACAAAGACAAAAACAAGACCTGAAATCCCTCAAAGGTGTTGGAGCCCTGCACTGGTACAGGCCCTGGGTGGAGATAAAGGCCCTGGGTGGAGATAAGGGACCTGGGTGGAGATAAGGGCTTCATGCACATCCTGTTTTGGTTGTACCTCCAGTGTAGTCCTTTGCTTACACTACGAGTTCATCTTTGACTGACTGTTAATATGGGGAGATTGGCGGATGGCTCACACCTGTTGCAGTGTTGACAACCGCCCAGTAAATCACTTCATTTTGAGGCAGAGACGTGACATGTTTGTGAAGGAGCTTACTCACACCCAGCTCCTAAACACACGTCACACTCCTGCTGAGACACTAGCTTATCTATCACAGCATGTTATTTTCTCTTTAATTTTCACCCAGAACACAGAACAGCACATACACACACATCCGTACATGTGCACACACACATGCATCCATACATGCACGCACATACACACACATACATACACACATACGCATCCATATATGCACGCATACACACACACACACACGTATGCAGGGCATGGCAGTGTGAATTAGTGTGCTTATCACACTCTCCTTCTCTACAGATGTCCGTTGCTTTGTCTGATTACTGTGACTGGCTTGAATGTTTGCTACCTGTCAGAAGGTTCGCTTGCTGAAGGTCGACTGTAGGCAGCTCAACGTTTCAGTGATTCATTCAATTCAGTCCATTTCAGATGGAATGAGGCTGCATCGGGTCTGAGGAATGAAACTCTGTGTTGGCTACTGACCCGTGTGTGTTGAATGTTCAGTGCTACTGACCCATGTGTGCTGAATGTTCAGGGCTACTGACCCGTGTGTGCTGATTGTTCAGGGCTACTGACCCGTGCATGCTGAATGTTCAGGGCTACTGACCCATGTGTGCTCATTGTTCAGGGCTACTGACCCGTGTGTACTGAGTGTTCAGGGCTACTGAACTGTGTGTGCTGACTGTTCGGGCTTCTGTAAGATAGTTGTTATGTTGTGGCTATGAGGTGTATTGTATATGGTGTAGTTATAACATGTGGCTTGGAGCTGCTATTTGCTCTTTCTTACTCTCCTACAGATGAGAAAGTGGAAAATATGAGAAGGGAAAAATTTGAAATATTGTAGGTATTGTAGAACCTCTACTTCATACATTAGAGCGCGGCTTTACATTCTGATCACATCAAGATGTCTGCCTTACTGCATATGTGTATGCAGCATATGTATGGTTGACCAGGACCCTTATTGCACCTACACAAATGTCCTTTTCCAAGTATGAGTTAACATGAAATCAGAGCTGTGTTTCTACAAGTACATCACAGTGTGAGTGGAGTGGTGGGGGCAGTGTTCTGTTTGTCCTGCAGTGGTGTGTTGTGGGGACTCGCTGTATGTGTTTGCCCTGCTGTGGTGTGTTGTGGGGACTCACTGTGTGTGTTTGTCCTGCTGTGTGTGTTTGTCCTGCTGTGGTGTTTTGTGGGGACTCACTGTGTGTGTTTGTCCTGCTGTGTGTGTTTGTTGTGCTGTGGTGTGTTGTGGGGACTCACTGTGTTTGTTTGTCGTGCTGTGGTGTGTTGTGGGGACTCACTTTGTGTATTTGCTCTATTCCTTTCTGCAGCTGCTTTGAGGATGATGAACCTCTATGCGTAGAGAGCATCGAATTCTCATCCTACAGTGAGCCATACACACCTAATGAGTTTGATGCTGAAGTCAATGCCAACATGTCTGTAGCTGAAGAAGAAGATGAAGAAGATGGTGAGGAAGAAGAGGAGGACAAGCCTGAAAACACTTACATGCACTGTACCCGCAGTCAGCAGGAGTCCCACCTGTTTACCCGTGTGTGCCGGAAGGATTCGCTGGAGACTCTTACCATGGCGACCAACCCCTGCAACGGCTGTGACATCACCAATGCATACTTGAGTTAGGGATGTGTGTGTGTGTGTTTGTGATGTTTTTCTGAGCATAAATTAAAATGTATGTTAGAATACAAGTTAGGACGAGTTAGGATATGAGTTAGGATGAGTATTGACTAATCAGCAGTGAGCACTTATTAAAGATTGGGGGTTTGTTGTGACAAACATTCTTTCAAGTGACTTAAAATGTAAAGAACAGAGTAAGCCAAACAATTAACCACAGTGCCAGAATTAACCACAGTGCCAGAATAAACCACAGTGCCATAATAAACCACAGTGCCAGCAGTGAATTCATATCTGAAAATCTTTATTTGATTTGGCCTCATTGTGGAGCTTAAAATGGGTCTGGGAATCTGGCACTTAAACGTCAGATACTGTTTCATCCAAATCAGAATATTTGCTGATAAATGTTTCTATGTCCACTAACAGCATGCACAGTAAAGCCATAAATAAGATAATGAGAAAATTTTTGTTTAATAATAGTTCAACATATGTAAAGATCTTTTAAAAATACATCTGTGTTCATCACTTATAGGGAAGAGCAGACCCAAAATTGCACTCACAATTAGTGGAAATGATTTCATTAACATTTACTTTATTACTTTATTTCCTTCATGTAGTGTGTAAGGTTATTTGATCTTGCATATCTTACATTTAAACCTGTATGCCATTTATTTATTTTTGAATACTTTATATTTGTCTTTGTGCAGCTACATGTCAAGTAAAAAGGGCATATGTAGACTACAGGAAAACTGGCGTAAAAATAAAGAGTTCAAGCTATTTGCTGATTCTGTTTTTCTGTTTTGTTATCAAAAGCTTCTGAACTCTGCTAACCCTGAGTGTTGTTTGCTAACCCTAAGTGTTGTCTGCTAACCCTGAGCATTGTCTGCTAACCCTGAACATTGTCTGCTAACCCTGAGCGTTGTCTGCTAAGCTTGAATGTTGTCTGCTAAGCTCGAATGTTGTCTGCTAAACTCAAGTGTTACCTGCTAACCCTGAGTGTTGTCTGGTAACCTCGAGTGTTGTCTGCTAACCCTGAATGCCGTCTGCTAACCCTGAGTGCCGTCTGCTAACCCCGAGTGTTGTCTGTCTGGCCTGGACACCTGCCCAGACTCCTGATTTGCCTGTCTGTAACTGGCAGTGTGGAGAAGGGCTGGTGGCGTAAACGGGGTATACCACCGGCTGTTACCTGGAGGCTATACCTGCTGTTGTTTCCACAGATTGCCAGTCACATTTCTGACCTTAGACTTTTAACCCCAATGCAGAGCGGATTTCTGTCAAGGTTCAATGGTGAGACCAGCAGGAGGAAAACAGCTGACAGTGAAGGCTGTGTTTCCATTCCCCACTGGTTCCTGTACAACTCTCAAAGGCAGAAGAGCAGAATTCATGGGTAATGATGTTTCAGTGTTTGTAACTATTCCTATTCCTGTTTACATGCTGTGTCTTTTTGTGCTACGTGTGCAATGAATCCTCAATGACAGCGGCTGTGTGTACATCACTGCATGCTTTAACATTTCTCTATTAAAGGTAATTCAGTTCATCATCTCATTATAAAGTCCTTCATTAACCACATTAGTGAGTAATGGATTATTCTAAACAGTCCTGTGGTCCTGCAGGACTTTGCATTTGACAGGCTTCAGCTCAAATGAAATTCCCAAACCTGGGCTCTTTTGGTTCAAACGTAATAGTATCTTGCCGTTGGGGGAGTTGGGGGGGGATGAAGGTAGGAGGAGGGGGATGGGAGGATGGGGTGGGAGGGGCAAACCAGTTGCTAAGCTGTTTCATAAGAAGAGGATGTATGCCGGTTACAGAGTCACCCACCAAATTGTTCGGCTTGGAAGTTCAGTAGTTCTTCTTTTTTCGACCTGTTGTGGCATTGCAGAAGTTTCATCAGTGCTCGACATAGCGGTGACCTCCACGCTCGTCTCACGCAGCACGTCACACGCAGCACGCCACACGCCACACGCACGCAGCTGTCGTGTCCTGCTCTCCCATTTGCCATTCCTGATAGATGGACTGATTGGATGGCAGCGTGGAGAGACTCCTGCCTGCACTCCCAGGGCTGCCTGGGCATCGTCATGCTACAGGCAGCAGGCACGCCACACCCCGCTGCATTTCATAATTGTCGTGTCATTTTGACTCTGCCTCCTGTTTCCTGTAAGTCATCACCCAGGTCTTCCTGCACGATTGCCCCAGAGCCAGTCAGCCCCTGCGGGATCCGTGAGGCTTTATTCAGGGATTTTCTAGCTACAGGCAGTATTTTTAGATTCTTCTCTTGCATTCCATTCAGACTCTGTTGTTGACGGCATGGCTTAGGTGAGAAGCAGAACATTACCGTGATATTAGCCCAAAGCCATGAAGCAGAGGGGACAGATTCATCTCTCAAAATCTTGGGCATAACTTGATCTGTACCCTAAGTTAACCCAAAGCCCTCTTCAAGAGCCTTTTCTCCCAGAAACCTAGTATTGAGAGCATAGTATTGACTAAACGAGAATGTTAATGCCGATACATTCATAAAAATAAACATTAGTTTTGAGAAAACCACCTGTACTTTAGGCTAATTTATTCTGTTCATACAAAACTGTAGTAAGACCTCAGAAATATTTAAATAATGCAACGTCCCCTGCCCCTTTCAAAGCTCAGATATCAGCAGAGACCCAGCGTAGACTCAGACAGCAGAGGCACGGCAGACGTTGCATTTTCGCTCTGTGACGTGGTCCACTAATTAGGCTCCTGCACTAGACACCACCATCATGCAGAGCGATGAAGGCACCCAAAGGTCATCAGGCTTGTGGGAGCAGACGCTCGCCTAGCCACCGCACCGCCCTCGTCCACCCGGCTCCCTGCAGGACATAATGAGTTGGTCAGTATTGGAATAACATTAAATATGAATCCCCTTCCCATGTTTATTTCAATCCCCCCAGTTTAAAATCATCACCAGGCCCCTTGGAGATGAACCTATGCTTTATTCATTACACAGCAAACGCAGAAAAAACAAGGATTTGTACAGTCTTTAATTAAAGAAGTCTAATTTCTGGGGCAAAATAATAATTTGTGTACTGCTAAAAGTTCACAGGTAGGAGATTTGAATAAATCACAGGACTGATCTTCTAATTTCAATGATTTTTCCTGAGTAGGCTTTTCTGGATGTCAGTACGATACAAATATGTATTTCCTGTCATATTGTATCACTCATTCATTTGCTTTTATTAGTGTCACTTTTTATTTATTTATTTTTTTTTCATGACACTTGTATGTCAATGTATGTGCTAGAGATTACATGGTTCATCCAGTTCCTCCAATGTTGTCATGTGATCTTGGAATGTACTTGTCATGTGATCTTGGAACGCCTTCCTTTGCCCACTCCAGTTCACAGTGCGGCTGCTTACAACAAAGAATCGTTGCTCCTTTAGAAAACAGAGCGTATTCTGGAAAGCAAAATACAGATGTGATCATATCCACTGCAACAGAAGCAGCTGATTCCTGAAGTCAACATGATTATGGAAAATGTGAGATTTAAATCCTTATTGGAGTGAATTAGCTAATGTGGCCTCAGAGCATAATGAAGGTGTTCAGCTGACGGGCAGCCTGGTTCAGCAGGAGTGCTGTGAACGCGGCGGCCCCTGAGTGCAGTGAGAGAGACGAGCTAGAATTACTGAGTGGATGAAATTTGGCAGAACAACAGCGCTCGGCTGCGTCTCCTCCACAGACTCGACTGCCACAGTAGATCAGACATATGAAAAACATTCCTGCTAAACTTCTGTTACACTTGCAGACGGCGGATAACTAGTCGCCTCATTCTTTCTTTGGGAAACTCATATAGGCTTGTATGCGGTTCTCTGGGAATTAGACATGACATTTAAAAGCTTCTATACTGAGAATGAATAATGAAAAGGAAGCTAATTTTGTGCTGGCATACCTTCAATCCCAAGACATAATCTCTGCCTCTGGGTGCAGAATATTACTTGAGTGATCTTTTTTCATAATTAATGAGCAGGGTATACTCTCAAATGGAAAAATAAAAGCATAAGTAAAACTAATGTAAATAGATTTGCTTTAGTTGTGCTGTGTCTAGCATCAGCTTAGGAGGTGCGGTATCAGCTAAGAGGTGAAGTATTAGGATGTGAGGTATTAGGAGGTGAAGTATCAGCTAAGCAGTGAGGTATCAGCAGTGAGGTGAGGTTTTAGCTGTGAGGCGTAGTATTAGTTTAGGAGGTGAGGTATTAGGAGGTGAGGTATCAGCTGGTGTGGTATTAGTGTAGGAGGTGAGATATCAGCTGGGAGGTGAGGTATTAGGAGGTGATATATTGGCTTTACCAGCTTTGGCCTGACCCTGGAGCAGCCAGACTGGATGACTGGACCATCAGTGCAGGACCCAGGGCCGTCAAGTAGCATCACTCCCCTGTGCTCTTATTTCAGTGCTCCAGAGGTTCTTCTTCATTTGTTCACATGATGTGGGTCAGGAGATCAAAACTGAACAGTCGTGCAACAGCTGGAGTTCACACAACACAACAAACACAACAGCTGGAGTTCACACAACACAACAAACACAACAGCTGGAGTTCACACAACACAACAAACACAACAGCTGGAGTTCACACAACACAACAAATGCAACAGCTGGAGTTCACACAACACAACAAACACAACAGCTGGAGTTCACACAACACAACAAACACAACAGCTGGAGTTCACACAACACAACAAACACAACAGCTGGAGTTCACACAACACAACAAACACAACAGCTGGAGTTCACACAACACAAACGCAACAGCTGGAGTTCACACAACACAAACAACAAACACAACAGCTGGAGTTCACACAACACAACAAACACAACAGCTGGAGTTCACACAACACAACAAACACAACAGCTGGAGTTCACACAACACAACAAACACAACAGCTGGAGTTTACACAACAAACACAACAGCTGGAGTTCACACAACACAACAAACACAACAGCTGGAGTTCACACAACACAACAAACACAACAGCTGGAGTTCACACAACACAACAAACACAACAGACAGACGCAAGGAAACCGAAAGGCATGTAGACTAGACCGAAGACAAAGATTCATTAGCGACAGGGTATAACAGGCAGGAGACAGAGCAAATGCAAAACACTGGTGGTAGACACCTGAGGGTTAATGTAGCGCTGCCGTGACTGGGAACAGGTGTGTGTGAGCGGAGGTGTGTGTGAAATATTGCGAACTCTAGCTGTGATTGGTCCTTGTGGGATGTGTGAGTGTGCACTTCCTTGTGTTTGGTGATGGTCAGTCATGGTGCTTAGGGAACTGGTCTTGTGACCGGAGGGTTGTGGGTTTGATTCCCAGACCACAGGCCATGACTGAAGTGCCCTTGAGCAAGACACTTAACCTTAAGGCTCCCTGGGTGCTGGAGCTAGGGCTGCCCACCGCATGTGTGTGCCACAGCCCCCTAGTGATCACTAGTGTGTGTGTGTGTGTGTGTGTGTTCTCATTGCAAAAATGTGTAAATGTGGAGGATGAATTCTGATTGGGGTGTGTATTACAATTGGCGATATTAGCAACTTAACTGATTGGGTATTGGTCTGACCATGACATCACTCTGACATATCAGGAAAGGTGAATGTTTATACCCCAGAGTTTAGCAGGCCCCCTCTATTAGAACTCGACCTCACATTACACTGCACATACAAATCCAGTTGTATCCCACAGGTTTAATTATAATGTGGCTCGTACAGGAAGAAGGTCACTGGAGTATAAATACGACTTTGAGCCAGTTCCATAGCTGTAATGCCTCACCCAGCATATATGTGCCACTGACCCAGTACTGGACACCCGGGTGTGGGCGGAGGGCGTTTCACAGCTGACTGCCCATGCTGCCCTGCCTTTCCTGCCCTGCCTTTCCTGGCAATTACCCTTTTCAGATTTACTTCCTCCCCAACACGGCCAACAACAACAACAAAATTACAGAACTTGAGCATAACATTCAGGATTGAAACAATATGGGAAAATGTGTTATATCTTCTTCATAGTGACTTAACCAGACACAGATATGACTACACAGATATAACCACACACACACAGATATAACTACAAAGATAACCACACAAACACAGATAGAACTACACAGATATAAACACACACACAGATATAACTACAAGAGTTAACCACACACACACACAGATAGAACTACACAGGTATAACCACACTCACAGATATAACTACACAGAGATAACCACACACACACACAGGTATAACTACAAGGATAATCACACACACACACACATAACTACACAGAGATAACCACATACGCAGAAATTACTACACAGAGATAACCACACACACACAGATATAACTACACAGAGATAACCACATACACAGATATGACTACTCAGAGATATCCACACACACAGATAACTATGCACACAGATATAACTACACAGAGATAACTACACACACAGATACAATACAGTGATAACTACACACACACACACACACTGAATAGACTGCTGACCTCTCACCACACACTCTTCAGTTCTTGGGCTTTATGAGTTATATGGCTCTCATAAAAAATCTTTTGTAAGATAATAACACTGTGGTGGTTTGCTACAGAAGCTGCTGGCATGCTCACATAAGTTGTTTAAATGTAACCTGGTCCTCTGCATACGCTTCTACACATTATACTGTCTGCAGGGAATTTCATTATGTCGTAGATTATAGCAATCGTTCTCTCCTGAGAGACAGAGAGAGAAATGGGGAATGGAGAGAGGAAGATTGAGAAAGAAGAGAAAGAACAATGAGATCAAGAATCAAGAAGAGCAAGAGCGAAATAGAAGGGGAGAGACTAAGGGAGCAGTAGGAGACTAAGGGAGCAGTAGGAGACATAAGGGAACAGTAGGAGACTAAGGGAGCAGTAGGAGACTAAGGGAGTAGTAGGAGACTAAAGGGAGCAGTAGGAGACATAAGGGAACAGTAGGAGACTAAGGGAGCAGTAGGAGACTAAGGGAGTAGTAGGAGACTAAGGGAGCAGTAGGAGACATAAGGGAACAGTAGGAGACTAAGGGAGCAGTAGGAGACTAAGGGAGCAGTAGGAGACTAAGGGAGCAGTAGGAGACATAAGGGAACAGTAGGAGACTAAGGGAGCAGTAGGAGACATAAGGGAGCAGTAGGAGACATAAGGGAACAGTAGGAGACTAAGGGAACAGTAGGAGACTAAGGGAGCAGTAGGAGACATAAGGGAGCAGTAGGAGACTAAGGGAGCAGTAGGAGACATAAGGGAGCAGTAGGAGACTAAGGGAGCAGTAGGATACATAAGGGAGCAGTAGGAGACTAAGGGAGCAGTAGGAGACTAAGGGCGGTTGGAGAAGCTCGTCTGATGTATCAGCTGCATCAGCGTGGGCAGGCGTGGGCAGAGATGTATAGTAACGAAGTAGAACTACTTCACTACTGTACTTAAGTACTAAAATGCTGTATCTGTACTTTACTGGAGTATTATTTTTTCTCCTACTTCCAATTTTACTTCACTACATATTTTCCATTAGTTTAATACTTTTACTCCGATACATTTTATAGTTTACAGTGCTGTATAGTTACTCGTTACAATTAAAAACATGTTAGCTAGAAATCAAACCCATATTATCATCACTGCCAGAGCGGTAGATGGCGCTGTCACCGGGTCAAGCGATCAGGCTGTCTAATGAGAAAAGTGCGTATTCTCCGGTCGCGTCCCGACTTTTACTCTGCTGCCTGCCTTCACTGAACACTTGAGCGTCGTAAGCCTTAGTTTGATTCGAAATGGAAGAGCCAGCAACACCTCCTTTACCACTTTCAGCACCTTCCACACCTTCCACACCTTCAACATCGAGTGATCGTGGCGGTGAGGGTGAGGAAGGAGACCACCCCTGGCCCTACCTAGAGACAATGTTTTCGTTGTGAAAGAAAATTCCTATAGGATGAAGTGCCTACTCTGCCTCCCTAAAGAGTGTGAAATATTGGCCTTCAAAAATTCACCTTCGAATTTGAAGAAACACATCAAGGTAAGTTACAAATATAACGCACAGAAGACACACCGGCTTGAGCTATCAGTAAGCGCTAGCTAGGTTAGCTATCTTAGCTAGCTAGCTAGCTAACTAACCTGATTATGTTCATGATGTGCTGCAGTATTCATTTAACATTAGCTGGCAATCATAAAGGCTATGTCACGCTGAATTGTGTTTTAGCAACAGTAAGCCGTGTGTCTTCGTGCTGACTAATCATGTGCCCATTTGTATAGTGTAGTGTTTTTTCTAGTGTATGGGTATTGACTGAGGGTAAATCCAGGGCAGTATGCTCACCAGTTTAAGTCGCTACTTGTTTTTACATACTTGTATTTGTGGTCTTTGACAGCTTTGATTTGTAAGTGATATAGAAACAATTTGATAATAAAACTTTGACTGCTTTCTTTAATTAATACAAAACACAATACTTGTACTTTTTGCTTTCAGTACTTGATTAATACATTTTAGAATGTATTGCAAAAAACTTGCAATACTTAAGTACAAAAAATGCTGAATACTTCTGTACTTCCACTTAAGTGTAATTTTTAAAGGACACTTCTACAACTTCTACTTCATTTTTTGATTTTTGAGTACATGTACTTTTACTCAAGTATGGGTCTCTAATACTTTATACATGCCTGGGCGTGGGCAGGTTTGGACAGGCGTGGGCAGGTTTGGGCAAGCGTGGAGAGTAGTGCCTCTCTGCTTCTGGTTTCCACCCTCTTTTCCCCTCCACATTTTTCTGTTCCCCACAGCATTCCACATACAGCGCCCCCTGTAATGAACATGGAAACTACACCGGAGAATCAAACCCCCCTTACTGCATATGTAGGCCATGACCTCGTAATCTCAAACATGGATTATATTGTCAGGGCTCTCTGTTTTGCTTATAATAATAAGTTTATTATTTATTTAAATAATAATTAAATTATTTATTTATTTTTATAAGTTTACATTTTTGTTAGAATGGTGATTAACCATGTTAATACACAACACATGCCTCTGAAAAAAGAAGCAACTGAGTCTTCTTTGAAAGTTTAGACCTGAGAAAATGATTCACTCCATGACGGATCATGTGGATCTTAAGAGAGCTATCATATGTGACAGAAATGACAAGGAAGATCTGTAGACAAACTGTCTGAGTCTGGAATTCGCTGCATGGTAGATGCCACTAAAGCTTCTCCAGGAACCAATGAAACATGAAATTAAATTAGCATGTCTATATGTTCCAGGAGCAACAGAGCTGCACATGGATGAAAGACTGTTCCTCACTGTAGTCTCTCTCTCTCACTCTCTCTCTCTCTCTCTCTCTGCCTCACACACACACTCTTTCAGCAGGCTAATATCATTAATTCTCCACTGTCGTCACCTGCTTCTCGATGCAGCAAGCTAATGTGTGTATCCATTGAAGCTCTTGAAACACAGCCAGTCTGTCCATGTCTGACTAAACAGCACCAGTAAATAAAACACCAGTAAATAAAACACCAGTAAATCAAACACTCTGGATGGCCTCCTCCTTCAACAAGGCTGCATTTGTGTGACTTCATTTGGAATCACCACACACGTCTGAAAAGCTGTGGTTAAGCATTCACACAGGCTGACCAACACTTCAGCCAACTGGCCAACACTTAAATCAATTGTGGTTCATTAAGGTCTTACCTGTAGGGAACGCAGTAGGTTCATGGCAGCCTGTACAAATCCGGTTTACGTTAACAGTGCACTACCCAAGGACCTCCTAATTTGTCAACACCATTAGTTAATAACATTAACAAGTAATGAACTTCTGCGTTCATAAAACATAAGTAACGTTAGCAAAGAAATTACCAGCATGACTGGGTCCTTGGGCTGCAGTATGAGAAGGTGCTATTCTGCAGATTACTGCACTGACCATTCTATTCTCTGCTCACCTGCATTACTCATGGGTTATCACTGCTAAGGTGCATGTTTTTTTAATGTTAACTAATTACATTAGTTAAGGGAACCTTAATGTAAGTGTTATAAAGACAGAAGCTGTGTAACTTGTATACATTTTCCTCCTCTGGACTGTAAAATGCTCAGTTCAGTATGAACTTCATGCTGTGTTTTATTCTTGCAGAACTACTGCATTTTACTTGTATTGTAAAGTCAACCAAGGCCAAAAAATGTTGATTCGTCACTGATTCACCATTGCTGATGCCATTTGATTAATCAGTGATACATCATTGTTGGTTACTGAATGAATATTTCAGTTATGGCTGCATGCTGTACATTCTCCCCATACAGTTTTGGTTGACACAGCATCAGTTCTGCATCGTGGCGTTTGAGCTGCAGTAAAGAAAAGTCCAGCTCCAGAAGGTCAGCCAGCACAGAGCGTCATTTGGATTTTGCTTCACAGGTCACAGAGCGGAGCACAAAGACCCAGCTGGTGTTTGTATTCCGTCAGCAGGGTGACAGAAACCCAGCCAAAGCACTTCTAAAAAAGTACCGGCGGTTCTGCTGACGCTGTCTTCTTTAGACGTTTAACTGGAGCGACCCAGAGGAGGACGGGCCGACTGCAGGAGTGAGGCCTGTGTGTAGAGGCCGCCGCCCTGCTGGCCTGCACAGGTTCTGCCTCCAAGCAAACCAAGACATGAAGGCTGTGCCACGTGCTTATGCTCTTGAGACCACAGCAGATCTCATGAAGACGCGGTGCACTTTAGTTTCTTGGGGAAGCCTCTAAAGGCCACGTGTATAGTACAGAGCTCAGAGTTGGGGTGGCCTCTGAAGGCCACGTGTATAGTACAGAGCTCAGAGTTGGGGTGGCCTCTGAAGGCCACGTGTATAGTACAGAGCTCAGAGTTGGGGTGGCCTCTGAAGGACCCGCGTATAGTACAGAGCTCAGAGTTGGGGTGGCCTCTGAAGGCCACGTGTATAGTGCAAAGCTCAGAGTTGGGGTGGCCTCTGAAGGTCACGTGTATAGTACAGAGCTCAGAGTTGGGGTGGCCTCTGAAGGCCACGTGTATAGTACAGAGCTCAGAGTTGGGGTGGCCTCTGAAGGCCACGTGTATAGTACAGAGCTCAGAGTTGGGGTGGCCTCTGAAGGCCACGTGTATAGTACAGAGCTCAGAGTTGGGGTGGCCTCTGAAGGCCACGTGTATAGTACAGAGCTCAGAGTTGGGGTGGCCTCTGAAGGCCACGTGTATAGTACAGAGCTCAGAGTTGGGGTGGCCTCTGAAGGCCACGTGTATAGTACAGAGCTCAGAGTTGGGGTGGCCTCTGAAGATCACGTGTATAGTACAGAGCTCAGAGTTGGGGTGGCCTCTGAAGGCCACGTGTATAGTACAGAGCTCAGAGTTGGGGTGGCCTCTGAAGGCCACGTGTATAGTACAGAGCTCAGAGTTGGGGTGGCCTCTGAAGGCCACGTGTATAGTACAGAGCTCAGAGTTGGGGTGGCCTCTGAAGGCCACGTGTATAGTACAGAGCTCAGAGTTGGGGTGGCCTCTGAAGGCCACGTGTATAGTACAGAGCTCAGAGTTGGGGTGGCCTCTGAAGGCCACGTGTATAGTACAGAGCTCAGAGTTGGGGTGGCCTCTGAAGGCCACGTGTATAGTGCAAAGCTCAGAGTTGGGGTGGCCTCTGAAGGTCACGTGTATAGTACAGAGCTCAGAGTTGGGGTGGCCTCTGAAGGCCACGTGTATAGTACAGAGCTCAGAGTTGGGGTGGCCTCTGAAGACCACATGTACAGACGGGAGAAAGGGCAGTACAAAGACATTTAGGTAAAGCTGCTTCACCAAATCCAAAGTGAGCATCCGAATTCATAAGAATAAGGGTGTAGTTAATGACATAACCGGGGCACGCGGACGCTCACGAATCACCTTCTGCATGTGAGGGTTCACACTGAAATGCTGAACCTTTTAAAACAGAGTTGCTGAATCATTGAAGGCTTGAAGAAAAGGAGAGTGGAGCAGTTAATACATGTAACCATATATATATATATATATATATATATATATATATATATATATATATATACACTCCTTATTGAGGTATAGTATATATTATATAGCATACTATATAGGTAGTAATATAGGTTTCTGGATACGCTGGTCTTTGGAATAAACAGTAGTTTGCGGAGGGCTGTAAGTCACATGGACAAGGCGTTCAGACCTCATTACACGGGTCAGTGGCTATGCGGCTGCTCCCTCTGAGCTGCAGGCTGTAATACACTCGTGTAAAGATGATGGTGAGCCATGATGAACACAATAGCTGAAGGAAACAGACCAATCCAGGTATAATTTTCCCAAGACTTTGTTTTTTTTGTTTTTTTTGGTTGTTTTTTTTTTAAAGCGTTAATATTTGGATGGACCTCTGTAGAGTCAAATATATTGGACTGCTGCTTGAAATAACTGCTCCTTTTCAAAAAGATTTGAATTGTTAATTGAAAAACCGTTTAAGATGATGCATTTCTGTTCTTGTCTGTTATATTGTTATATTTTAATTATTGCTCGTAAAATAACCAAAACTATTATTCAGATTAAAGATGATTACATCTCTCTCTCTTAACACAGTGCTCAGCTGTGGCCCCACCCACACAAGCTGTCAATCTACCTGTTACAGCCTGAGGCCCCACCCACACAAGCTGTCTGTCTACCTGTTACAGCCTGAGGCCCCACCCACACAAGCTCTCACAAGCTAACAAGTTTATTCACCATTACCAAGACAACTAACATCAAATAGAAGGAAAAAAATAGGATTTATTTTAAATACAGTTGTGTTGAGCTGTCTGTCCTGATCTGCACTATCACACAAAGGTTTTAGAAGTTAGAAGTTGCTTAGCTAAGCATATAAATGCCCCTTTTAATCACTTCCAGTAAATGAAGGAAGTGAACATGAATGCGTATGGTCCCTGTTAGGGAAGATCTTCTTCATTTCATCAGTTTTGACGGTGATCAGAGCTGACGCCATTTACTCTCACGTCTGGAGATGCTTGTATTTTAACATCATTAGACCGGACTTTGGATTTGATTAAAATAATCTTTGGATTTGCTAGATATCTGAATTTAATTAGCTGCCTTTAATCAAAAACGTTTAAAAAAAACTCCAGTGTAATGAGTTATGGTTACACCACTGTGATGATGAGACAGCTACTCTTTTAGCAGAGGAGAGGGAAAAAGAGAGGAGGACAGGAGAGGGGAGGGGATGGGAGACGAGGTTAGGAGAGGAGAGGGGAGGACAGGAGAGGTTAGGAGAGGGGAAGAAATGTCAAAGAAATGTCATCATGATGAGGGTGAGTAGCTAGTAAAGGGATTTCCTCTGATTACATTATACAAATTATATAATTATTACTTATACAAAAAACCTGTATGAATAAAATTTAAAAAGGCAATTCAATGGGTAGTAAAGGAATAAAATTATAAAGCATGTCAGAGTGTGTAGATATTCCTGTGTGGATGGTGGTCAGTGCCCATCAGTGAAAACACAGTGTTGTTTTCAGCCTCAGCAAAATGCAACCCAGTTATTCTGCAGCTGAGATTTCGCCTTTTAAGACCTGTTTTAGTCCCGCTATCATGTCTGTCTGGTCTCAGATCAGGAGTGGGTGGTTGCCTGTTTTGTGGAGTGGGTGTGGTGACTGCTAAACTGATGCAGGATCAGTAGTCTGTCTCTGACTGTGGATAAAACAAAGGAGATGGTCGTGGACTTCAGGACAGAATGGCGTGGTCACTGCTCAACACTGAAGGCTCCTCTGTGGAAATTGTAAAAAGAAGCACTAAGTCCTGTAGTGTCCAACTAGTGGAGGAGATGACGTGGGCCCTCAGCACCAGTCCAGAAAGCCCTGCAGTGACTCCACGTCCTGAGGATGAAGCAGGTCCCTCCCCTCCCACCGTCCTCCATGTCTTACGGAGGGACCACAGGCATCACGCCGAGCAGCTGCATCATGGTCTGGTTTGTGATCTGCTCCATCTTAGGCCCGGCAGAGAAGACTGAAGACAGGTGAGAAGATCATCAGGGTCTCTGTCCCCTCCATCACCGACATATACACCACAAGCTGTATCCTCACAGGTATCCACTTGTGGCTGATCCCACACACCCTCCCACAATCTCCTCTCTCTCCTGCCATCTGGGAAAATGTGCAGAAGCATTCAAACCCCTCAAGGCCAGACTGCAATAATTTCTTCCCCCAAACCGTCAACGATCAACTGACCTGACACACACTCTCTATCTCTCTCACACACACACACACACACACACACACTTAACTGACACAAAGATACTCCCCCACTTTTTCTGCATGTCTCAAGGTCTTTGTAAAAAATCTCATTTTTTTTCTCATTTCTTAATAATGTCTGATGATACTATACAATGTTTAACAAAGATTATATTCCATGTAACAAATGTCGCATCCGTACGTTGTTAACCATGCTGCTGGCTCTGTGACTGCTGTGTTCTCATCTGCTATAAGGGTACCTGCTAAATTCTCATATGCCATAGACCGTTACATCATCTGCACATCCTCCCACTGGACTCTGTGTGCACTGGTCAGTGTTGCCCTAGATGTTATTGTGATTACTGGTCCAGTATTTCATATTTATGGTGAACACTCCTTCTCTTGTGTTGCACCATGGTCCTAAATGAAGAGCTGTCTCGCTTCTTAGTGGACTAATACATGGCTGGAATGACAAGTTTCTCGAAACCCTTAAAGAACATAATGAGGAACCATTGGAGGAGAAGGGAGCCTCTATCCTAAATCTGTTTCATGTCCTAGGGTTATGGATAGGGTTATGGTTAGAGCTAGGGTAGGTGTTAGGTGTTATGGTTAGAGCTAGGGTAGGTGTTGGGTGTTATAGTTAGAGCTAGGGTAGGTGTTAGGTGTTATGGTTAGAGCTAGGGTAGGTGTTGGGTGTTATGGTTAGAGCTAGGGTAGGTGTTAGGTGTTATGGTTAGAGCTAGGTGTTGGGTGTTATGGTTAGAGCTAGGGTAGGTGTTGGGTGTTATGGTTAGAGCTAGGGTAGGTGTTGGGTGTTATGGTTAGAGCTAGGGTAGGTGTTGGGTGTTATGGTTAGAGCTAGGGTAGGTGTTGGGTGTTATGGTTAGAGCTAGGGTAGGTGTTGGGTGTTATGGTTAGAGCTAGGGTAGGTGTTGGGTGTTATGGTTAGAGCTAGGGTAGGTGTTGGGGTTGGGTGTAGGTGTTGGGTGTTATAGTTAGAGCTAGGGTAGGTGTTAGGTGTTATAGTTAGAGCTAGGGTAGGTGTTAGGTGTTATGGTTAGAGCTAGGGTAGGTGTTGGGTGTTATGGTTAGAGCTAGGGTAGGTGTTGGGTTGGTTAGAGCTAGGGTAGGTGTTGGGTGTTATGGTTAGAGCTAGGGTAGGTGTTGGGTGTTATGGTTAGAGCTAGGGTAGGTGTTGGGTGTTATGGTTAGAGCTAGGGTAGGTGTTGGGTGTTCTGGTTAGAGCTAGGTAGGTGTTGGGTGTTGGGTGTTCTAGTTAGAGCTAGGGTAGGTGTTGGGTGTTATAGTTAGAGCTAGGGTAGGTGTTAGGTGTTATAGTTAGAGCTAGGGTAGGTGTTGGGTGTTATGGTTAGAGCTAGGGTAGGTGTTGGGTGTTATGGTTAGAGCTAGGGTAGGTGTTGGGTGTTATGGTTAGAGCTAGGGTAGGTGTTGGGTGTTATGGTTAGAGCTAGGGTAGGTGTTGGGTGTTATGGTTAGAGCTAGGGTAGGTGTTGGGTGTTATGGTTAGAGCTAGGGTAGGTGTTGGGTGTTATGGTTAGAGCTAGGGTAGGTGTTGGGTGTTATGGTTAGAGCTAGGGTAGGTGTTGGGTGTTATGGTTAGAGCTAGGGTAGGTGTTGGGTGTTATGGTTAGAGCTAGGGTAGGTGTTGGGTGTTATGGTTAGAGCTAGGGTAGGTGTTGGGTGTTATAGTTAGAGCTAGGGTAGGTGTTGGGTGTTATGGTTAGAGCTAGGGTAGGTGTTGGGTGTTATGGTTAGAGCTAGGGTAGGTGTTGGGTGTTATGGTTAGAGCTAGGGTAGGTGTTGGGTGTTATGGTTAGAGCTAGGGTAGGTGTTGGGTGTTATGGTTAGAGCTAGGGTAGGTGTTGGGTGTTATGGTTAGAGCTAGGGTAGGTGTTGGGTGTTATGGTTAGGGTAAGTGAGTACCATCCTCTGTTATCCTAAAGAGACAAGTCCATCTGTGGCTAAAGATTGCTTTAGGTACTGTAGGTTCTGTTTGAAGAACCTCACTGATGCCCATGCTGCCCGTGCCTGGATGATTACACTGGAGAGAGAGAGAGAGAGAGAGAGAGAGAGAGAGAGGTGATCCTGTGGGCAAGGGCTTCCTCAGCATGGCCCACTGGGGAAGAGATGTGTTTACACAGACAGCTTTTACACATCTGCTGAGCTGATTACGAGCCTGCAGAGAGAAACTACAGGAGCTTGTAGAATGGTTATCCAATACTAGCAATTCCATGTAGCATATTGCTGATGTTATTATATGGTTAAAGTAAGGTGTATGTCTTTCATGACTGTAGTTTGGTGTATTAACATTGTAATTATGTTCTGAGGCTAATAACATAGTTTTATTACATCGTGTTTTGTTTATAAGATTAAAGTTCGCTGATGCAGTGTGAGGCTTCACCCTGTAGGGCACCAGTGTTCTGGATTGCAACCAGTGTTCTGGAACTCAGCCAGTGTTCTGGAATGCAACCAGTGTTCTGGAACACAACCAGCGTTCTGGGATGCAGACAGTGTTCTGGAACTCAACCAGTGTTCCAGAACTCTGTGGCAGTTAGGTTAGAAAGTAATTTAAATGTAACAAAGTCATCAGTGTAACACGGAACGTTCATGAAGTGGACACAACAGCAAGGTTTATTAGGGGCAGATCCATATTGAGAGTCATTTAGACGGTCCAAGGTCAGGTCACGAATCAATCCAGAATGCATTATAACATACAGAAAGCAAAACAAAGAAAACAGGCAGGAATAAACATACAATTAGGCTCACACAACAATGGTACAATATATATATATTATATGTGTGTGTGTGTGTTTGTGTGTGTTCTCTGAGCAGCAGGAAGGCAAATCCCTGAGCTGAGCTCACCTCCTGGTCACATGTGCTGGCACCTTCTCCCCTGGCACAGAGGTGTTCTCACCCACCTAAAGGGCTGTAGAAGACTTCTTGTGGTGTCACTTCATTATCCTGCCTTCACTGTCCTTGGGATGTTTTTGATAGATGTCACAGACTTTAAATATTTGAAATAAAAAAGCACACATCCTACACAGTAGTACAGAGACACACCACAGTAATACAGACACCACAGTAGTACAGAGACACACCACAGTAATACAGACACCACAGTAATACAGACACCACAGTAGTACAGAGACACACCACAGTAATACAGACACCACAGTAGTACAGAGACACACCACAGTAATACAGACACCACAGTAGTACAGAGACACACCACAGTAATACAGACACCACAGTAGTACAGAGACACACCACAGTAATACAGACACCACAATAGTACAGAGAGAAAAGATATGAATTCAGGCATATAAAGAGCTATAAGGTCCAGATATTTTAGTTTAGGAAGTAAAAACAGTAGTCCCAGTTTAGTCGTCCAGTGTAGTAAGAGCAAAGGATTCAGCACGATTACTGTAAAGAAGGATTCATTTGCTCTAATATTAGAGGGTGTTATAATGCAAAATGTAAATCCAGCCCTCTCGTACTCACCAGAGTGGTGCAAACGTGTGTGTGTGTGTGTGGTAGTTTGCACTAAGATTCTTGTGACCTGCTTTTCCAAAATCAGACAGCTGGTGAAGGGCCTTATCAAAAAAGGCAGAAGAGCATCATGGGAAGGGTTCCAGTACAGCGAGGAACACAAACATCGCACAGTAAAGCTCGACATCTGTGAGTCATGTGACTGAACAGCAGCACTAACCTGGTGGTGATGATGATGATGGTCTGGCTTTATTACCTATAAATGGTTTAAAACGAAGTTCAGACATCAGCCAAATAGCCACATATACACTATAATTACAGGTCCTGGACATGAAGTCTGTCATTGAGAGAGAATGCTGGGTGTCCAACATCATACTGGAGAATCACATGTAGTCCAAGACAATTTGGAGATGATTTTATTGCCCACAAATGAAGCACAGGGCGTTTTTCCCATCTGTCTCAGCGTCACCTCCTCCGAGACTTTCTAGACTCTAGTGTGTTCGTTTCTGCCCAGAAACTTGATAAAGGAGTGAATATCCACCATACTGCTCAGTTAGCACTATGGATAAATAAAAAAGAAATCAGACATTTTCTGGAGGATCGTGACCCACGTTAATAACTGATTAATCACATACTCAGACACTTTAGTCACCGTGTCAGTGAAGCAAACCAAGTGTACAGATTTTTGTCATGGTTTCCCCCTTTTGTCATCTGTCACATGGCTGATAAGTGCCATGTGGTTTTGTGTTTTGCTTCAGTTTGTGCCTCTGACCTGATATTTGTAATCCCGCCCTTCACTGCTCTCACCTGCCCCGTGTGTTGTGTACTCACCCCCACCTTCTCCTGTCTGATGCGTCGCTGGTGCGCGTGTGTTGTGTACTCACCCCCACCTTCTCCTGTCTGATGCGTCGCTGGTGCGCGTGTGTTGTGTACTCACCCCCACCTTCTCCTGTCTGATGCGTCGCTGGTGCGCGTGTGTTGTGTACTCACCCCCACCTTCTCCTGTCTGATGCGTCGCTGGTGCGCGTGTGTTGTGTACTCACCCCCACCTTCTCCTGTCTGATGCGTCGCTGGTGCGTGTGTTGTGTACTCACCCCCACCTTCTCCTGTCTGATGCGTCGCTGGTGCGCGTGTGTTGTGTACTCACCCCCACCTTCTCCTGTCTGATGTCTGGTGCGCGTCGTGTGTTGTGTACTCACCCCCACCTTCTCCTGTCTGATGCGCGATGTGTGTGTTGTGTACTCACCCCCACCTTCTCCTGTTTGCTGGTGCGCGTGTGTTGTGTACTCACCCCCACCTTCTCCTGTCTGATGCGTCGCTGGTGCGCGTGTGTTGTGTACTCACCCCCACCTTCTCCTGTCTGATGCGTCGCTGGTGCGCGTGTGTTGTGTACTCACCCCCACCTTCTCCTGTCTGATGCGTCGCTGGTGCGCGTGTGTTGTGTACTCACCCCCACCTTCTCCTGTCTGATGCGTCGCTGGTGCGCGTGTGTTGTGTACTCACCCCCACCTTCTCCTGTCTGATGCGTCGCTGGTGCGGGGCGTGTGTTGTGTACTCACCCCCACCTTCTCCTGTCTGATGCGTCGCTGGTGCGCGTGTGTTGTGTACTCACCCCCACCTTCTCCTGTCTGATGCGTCGCTGGTGCGCGTGTGTTGTGTACTCACCCCCCACCTTCTCCTGTCTGATGCGTCGCTGGTGCGCGTGTGTTGTGTACTCACCCCCACCTTCTCCTGTCTGATGCGTCGCTGGTGCGCGTGTGTTGTGTACTCACCCCCACCTTCTCCTGTCTGATGCGTCGCTGGTGCGCGTGTGTGTTTATTCCCCTGTGCCTGCTGTGATCTGTCTTCCCTGTTTCTAATGGTTTCTCTTATTTGGTGAAGTTTTCATCATGTGCTCTGGTTTTGTTTCATTGACTCCTGACTGCACGACCACAGATTGTGTTATGGTTAATGATTTTGGATTTGCAGACAATAACCGTCGTTCATCTCCCCAAACAGGCCCCGCCTCTGCTCACGTCCTCCAACAATCCCATTATCCTCCCATATGTTCTTTCCACTCATTCATTGAAATCTCAGCCTGGTTTGAAACAGTTTAATTATCTCAGTCCTAAAATAGACTAAAATGTTTTTTTCAAGAGCAGTGTCATGTTTGGTAAATCCAACTCATACATACTCTAGCCCGGCATGCTGCTCCTCAAGGATCAAACTCGTTATGATGTTATTGATTGATTGATTATTTGATTGATTGATTGATTGATTTAGACTCCGTGACAGGTCTGGGGAGTTGTGTATATTTCACAAGTGTCTTCTAAAGGCATATATCTTGAAAATGTCCAGGACGAGTCAGCAGGATGCTGGTAGTGCTAGAGTCGGGGGTGTGAGCCTGCACTGCTCTGAGCTCACATGCAGTGCTACGTTCTCCTCATCCAGTGAAGGGCTAATGAAGGATGGAATACAGCTGCCGTCTCTGATGGATGATGCAGTGGCGGACATGTTCAGTTCTGGCTAACAATGTGACTTTGAGTGGAAGTCTGACTAAACCTGATCAGCTCTACTGTGATTGGTGGCTGGGCTCTTCTGGTGTTATTGACATCATTCTGGATTAGAGCTCCAAGACCCCTCACTGGCTCACAACACCATCTGTTTGTATACAAGGGTGGGGTTTTCCTCTTATCCTGTGTGTGTGGGCGTGTGTGTGTGTGTGGGCGTGGGCGTGGGCGTGCATGCGTGCGTGTCCCAGCTTGTTTATAGCATCCTGGTGTAATGCAGTATAATTCAACACTATGATCAGAAGTGGCATCAAATAGACAATAATCTGTTTCACTTTAAAACAAAACCAGAATGAGAATGTTGACTTGTAATGGAAGACACACTCCCTGTCTTTAGAGGAGACACACTCACTCTTTAGAGGAGACACACTCTTTAGGGGAGACACACTCCCTGTCTTTAGAGGAGACACACTCTTTAGTGGAGACACACTCTGTCTTTAGAGGAGACACACTCTTTAAAGGAGGCACACTCTTCCACTTGCTTTGCTGACCATTGTAGTTAATAGCACATATGTAATTTTAAATCATGTTTTTAAAACAAGTGTTTAAAATGGCTGTACTGCCACTCTGAGTCATGCAACAGATCTTTCTCCTTCTTTCCACTCTTCACTACACAAGTGTACAAATCTCAACATTCACATATGCATATTACATTCATCTCTTCCCAAAGGCTACCTTATAAAAACACATTTTAAGACGGTATTTGGAAAACATACACATGGGGGATGTTTGATTTATGCCGGTAGACTCTTCCAAGGCCTCTGTGCAGAAATTGTAAAGGCATGATTACCTTTCTCTTGTAGTAATAGACAGCAAAGCCTGTGATGAGGACCTGATTGTGGGACATTGCAGAAGTGTATCTGCAGTGTCAGAAGGGTCCAGTCTTGTTAGGGCCTTAGAGCTAAACAATGAGGTATTCTTTAGTATGGATCCTCTCTGGGAAGAGTGCCAGTGTAGCTGTAACATGGCTGATGGGATTCCATCCCTTTAATCCCGCAGCCTTTTAATGCAGCAGTGGACACGGCTGATCCTATATACAAATGTTACAATAACCCATACTGCAGGAGAAATGCATGGGTAACTCTTCTCAGATCTGATATTGTACAGAATAATTTGATTTTTGTGATTTAATTTTGTTTTTGATTTATTTCATACCATGCACGTTCACAGCAGCGTAGCACTGGAGCAGTCAGTGTGATATTCTACATAGAAAATATGATATTTGCAGAAGTGCATGAGTCTCTGTGCTATCTGTGGCAGCAGTGTTTGTTAGAAAGGAAGGGCTGAGTCTCGTCATCCTCCCCCAGAGATTCCTCTGATAATCTTCACTATAACTCTGCTTTCTCAAATGTGCATTCTCTGCTCTAACCCTGCTATCTGAAAATGGCTACGCCCGTCTCTCAGACTCCTTTAACTGGCTCTTTTGATTCAGTTTCAATCACACTATTACTTTTTTTTTCAATGATTTAGAAATATTTTGGATTTAGTTTAACTGTCAAAGCTAAAGAAATGAATGTCATGTCCGCACTGGGCTATAAACCAGCTTAACATCTGAAGCCCTGTCATGATCTGCTGGGGCACTTCTGAAGGTCAAAGATGTTTTTGTTTTGTTTGTCTGCTTTTGTTATATATTTGTTTCATTTCCTAGACTCTGCCCTTCCCTGCTAATACTACACAGAAGCTACAAGATGAGATGTGTTGCGGTTCTGACTGAAGGGCAGCTCACATGTGAGGTCTTCAGTAATGTCTCACCCCGTCTCTCTCCTCTGGAAGCAGCCTGTGATCTGTGCGCCTCCTGCTGCTCTCTGCTGTGTAATCTTGAGAGCCGTGCTCTATCCTATCCGCTCATCTCCTGCAGCTGTGAGACCATATCACTGTCACGTGTCCTCTGAGTCAGTCCAGACAGAACCCATGGGACCGCTCCATGTCTGCCTGCTTTTCATCCACACTTTCACTATCTCTAGTTCCTGGGGGTCTTCGCTCATGTCTGTCTCACCTGTTTGTCTTTTCTCTCTTGCCTTTTTCCTCTTACTAACCTTTCTTAATCTCTTTATCTTCTTAATCTATTTCATTATTTTTTCTAATTATCATTTTATTTAGATTGTGCTTAGTTTATTTTATTTGTAAAGCATTCTAAATTGCCTTGCATATAAAATGTACTATATCAGTCAACGTTTCTCTCTCTCTTAATTCAAATCAATTCACTAAGCTTGACTGGCATGATAATATTCGGTTATTCTGAATCATCACAAGAATGAACATTTACAGTGTTAACGGTTAAAAGAACTTAACTATTTGAATAGAATTATGAAAAGAACTCTTTCTTTGTCCATCCATCCATCCATCCATCCATCCATACACCCACCCACCCACCCACCCATCCATCCACCCATCCACCCACCCACCCACCCATCCATCCATCCATCCATCCATCCATCCATCCATCCATCCATCCATCCATCCATCCATCCATCCATCCACCCATCCATCCATCCATGTTATAATGTTAACCCGTACTCAGAGCTTGTAGAGGGGAGGCTCTTGGCCCTTCTCCATGTCTGCAGACTCTGGCTTCATATACAGAGAATGTCTGAATTTTGTGAGCTTCAGAATGACTATAGTGGCCTGATACTTTAAGAAATCGCAACACACCACTTCATCACAAAAGCAGAATAACCGCAGCAGTGCTCCTCCTCTTTCCCTGAGTTCACAAACGTGTTCAGAGCAAAGAATTCCTTCACTCATAACCAACTGCTTCCACACTCCTCTGAAGTGGAGATGAAGTTGAAAAATTCTATTTAACACCAAGACTCAGACAGAACAGGATGTCCACAAGGCCCATGAATACCCACCAATAGCAGGATAATTCCCATTCGTGATCTGGCCTTCTCCAAGCCCAGCCATGACACAGAACCTCGGACACCTTTTCTCCACATTTTGCTCTTCATCATTCAAATGAACCATGATAACAAAAGAACTGGAATGAAAATGTCCAGTTAAACATGATTGTTAAGTGTACCGAGACAGAGCTGGCGCCCTCTACAATCTAAAAACTAAAGTTTTTTTTAGAGTTATTCCCTTTGTCTCTTATCAGGTTATGTTTAGACTGTTTTGGTGAATCGTTTTGAGACATACTGCATCGTTTAGCTCACCCGTGATCGTTTACTTATCACTAGGTAGTCGCTGCTTATATCACAGGTAAAGAGCTAAATGCTCTTTAAATGAGGCTAGCTACATTTAAAGAGCTTTACTACTTAAATCCCGTTCAAAGTAACACAATTGTTGTTTATGGCTAAAAACCTACAGAGTACCTGCGTAAAATAATTCATCCAGAAACACTTCCGTTGTGTTGTGGCTGGATTTGCAGAATTTCTGAATTTTCCTAAATGTAGCGTACGCGTTGTCATTTTGATGAATTTGCTTTGCATATTTGTAGCGTGTTTTCCCTTTGTAGCGCGATGGGCTTTCAGGGCCACCGTAGAGAGCTCCACATAGCACAATCAACTGGGATAAACTTGGAATGAAAACTGGAATGAAATTAGACCCCTTTACTTTAGCCCCTCACTACATACCATTACTGAATGCCTCACTAAACCCCATTGCTATACCCCCTCACTAATACCATTACTGAACTCCTCACCAAACCCCATTACTGAGCCCCTGACTAAACCTCCTTGCTGAACCCCCTCACTGAATTCACTGAGCAAAAATTATGTATACTGTTTATCTGTATCCAAAGACACAATTTTAACACATTTATAAACTCAGGTATGTTCTATAGGCTTTTTATGATGAACAGTCGACTGTATATCAGTGACAGACCAAATAAAAACCTCCCAGCTCTGATGCAGCAGTAAAATGCATCATTTTCAGACTTGACAACCAAAGATACTACAATGTATTAGCTTGTATCTCTCTATGCCTGAATTTACACACATGTGGAAGCTATACATGTGGATGAAAAACCAGCAGTAAGGTGACCCCTACATTTATAAGGGCTTTGGTGTGAGCATAAGGACATATGTAGGCAGTCCTGGATAGCTTGTACTATAGCTTGTACAACTGTACAGGTAGCATTCAAAGGTAAGTTAGGAACAAGCAACTCATGTCAGGTTTTGTGTGCAGTGCTGGAATCAGTGCTATAAAACACAGGCTCAGTGCAGTAAAACAAATGCTCGGAGCTATAAAACACAGGCTTAGTGCTGTAAAACAAGGCCTCAGTGCTGTAAAACACAGGTTTAGTGCTGTAAAACAAGGCCTCAGTGCTGTAAAACACAGGTTTAGTGCTGTAAAACAAGGGCTCAGTGATGTAAAACACAGGTTTAGTGCTATAAAACAAGGGCTCAGTGCTGTAAAACACAGGTTTAGTGTGGTAAAACAAGGGCTCAGTGCTGTAAAACACAGGTTTAGTGTGGTAAAACAAGGGCTCAGTGCTGTAAAACACAGGTTTAGTGTGGTAAAACAAGGGCTCAGTGCTGTAAAACACAGGTTTAGTGTGGTAAAACAAGGGCTCAGTGCTGTAAAACACAGGTTTAGTCCTGTAAAACACAGGTTTAGTCCTGTAAAACACAGGTTTAGTGCTGTAAAACGGGCTCAGTGCTGTAAAACACGCATAGTGGACCAACCTAAAAGATGTTGTTTGTCAAACCTAAAAGATGATGGAGGTGCTTTGAACCCATGGAGTGTGAAACACATACACAGAAAGACAGACACAAACTCACCTGAACACCTGAACTTGGTGCAGCAATAGGATGCCAGTAAAACACCATCATAATTGTATGAGGTACACATGACATAAAGCATATCTCATCAATGACTTCCAGATTCACTGCAGTTCTGAAGTTAAGGGATAAGATAGCCACATTAGTCAATTTTGATTTTCACCCCAATCGAAATTTGTCCTCCGCATTTACCCATCTGTGCAGTCAGAACACACACACACACACACTAGTCTTTTCTCTGCTAATCTTTCCTAGAAGTCTTTCCTCTGCTAGCTGGCTGGTCACTAGAGATCTTAGATGTTGGGTTTGCAATCTACAAATAAATCAAATATATATTTTGGGTCCTAGGTCAGTGATATATATTTGATTAGAAGAAATGCATGGTGTAATGAATTAGTAGCCAGTATAAGGACTGGAGATGTAGTAGATGAGATAGATGACATTGTTGCTTTGTTACTTAATTGATGTCACTGCTGAGGTTAAGAATCCATTATTATGTTTTTACGAGTTATTATTATCCATTATTATGTTTCAAGAGTTCTGAATTTGTTTTTAGGCTTCAGGACTCTGGTGTCAAGATAACTCCTGTCTTTGTTCTTTACTACCAAATATAATTACCTCTGTCTTTTCTTTGTTCTTTGTTTTGTACAAATCTTCCTCTCATCCAGTTGGTTTTTACTCTTGACACTGACAGAATGTCTCCACAGTACTGCAGTCATTCAGGGACTGAGACACATGGCGCCTGCATGTCTATGATAAGGATGTGGCCTTATGGGGGCATATTGAGATCGAACAGGAGTGGCCCAAGTACAGAAGTTCAGACTATTGTGGGATATTTTACTGGAGTCTGTGTTCAGACTAATGCCATTCAGGGCTTTCATAAGTCCAGACAGTGCAATAGGCTGGCTTGAAGTGGCTCAGAAGGTGTTAGAACAACACATCATTTTAGAATTTCCTGAGCTGATTGTTGATGAGTCTCTCAGTTATCTTACCTATAAGCGGGAAATTTGAAATATGTCAATAATTAACTAAATTTCACACATGTAAATATCTTTTTTTAAGAGTTTATTAATGGCAGTTTTAATTGCCCAGGAAAGATGCCCAAAAGTATTCATCCATTCACTACTTACAATAAACATGCATATACATATTTCATTTAATAAGCAAAGGTTTCTTCTCAACAGCAATAAACTGAGACAGTATTAAGCTTCTCACAGTGGGAGAGTTCAAGTGCTCTCTTGTCTGACAGAGTTCTCGTGATAGCCTGTCTGATGTTTTTCAAAATATTGCAAGTTCATGGCAGAACAGGGTCTGTCTGCACTGGTGGGGTTTACAGTCTGTCAATGACAGTGAGTGAAGTTGCAAGCATCATTTATGTTCTTCCTGATGTCAGAGAAGAAGGATTGTCTGGATTGTATGTACTTCTACATTGTAGCTATTGAGTATCTGTAGATGTCAATCTCTCTGTAGATGTCAGAGAGAATTTGGAGAGAATGTTCAGCCTTCCTGTGTTCAGGTCGCTGGGTATTAGTGCATGTACTGTAGCATTGCCTTTGTGCTTTTTGCTAGCCCAGAACTTCTATTTGTTTTCAGACACCAGCAATACAATCCACACTTCAAGAGTTTAGGTGATTAAGAGCATTACAAGAGCATTTGATGAAGCTAAAATATCAGAAAAACAATGAGAGATCTGGATTTAATGTCTACTCTGAGGTAAAAAGGTAAGGCTATTACTCTTATGGTAATGATAAAAGGTGATTAGGTGAAGGTGCAAAAATAAAGTTTGATTTTCTTTGTAAAAGTTGATTGTTTCTGCTTCATTAATGCAAATTAAAGCATTCCAACTCACGAATAGAAGAAATAAACACCGTTTTGCAAAATTCTTATTGTTTCATATATTGGTGAAAATTCCTCTGAAGGTAAGGCTATATATACTCTTATGTAATGAAGGTGATTAGGTGCAAAAATGAAATTTGATTTTCTTTGTAAAAGTTGATTGATTCTGCTTCATTAATGCAAATGAAAGTATTCCAACTCACTAATAGAAGAAATAAACACCGTTTTGCAAAATACTTTGTTTCATATATTGGTGAAAATTCCTCTGAAGGTAAGGCTATACTCTTATGTAATGAAGGTGATTAGGTGCAAAAATGAAATACACCGTTTTGCAAAATTCTTATTGTTTCATATATTGGTGAAAATTCCTCTGAAGATTGTTTCATATATTGGTGAAAATTCCTCTGAAGGTAAGGCTATATATACTCTTATGTAATGAAGGTGATTAGGTGCAAAAATGAAATTTGATTTTCTTTGTAAAAGTTGATTGATTCTGCTTCATTAATGCAAATGAAAGTATTCCAACTCACTAATAGAAGAAATAAACACCGTTTTGCAAAATTCTTATTGTTTCATATATTGGTGAAAATTCCTGTGAAGGTAAGGCTATAGTCTTATGTAATGAAGGTGATTAGGTGCAAAAATGAAATTTGATTTTCTTTGTAAAAGTTGATTGATTCTGCTTCATTAATGCAAATGAAAGTATTCCAACTCACTAATAGAAGAAATAAACACCGTTTTGCAAAATACTTTGTTTCATATATTGGTGAAAATTCCTCTGAAGGTAAGGCTATACTCTTATGTAATGAAGGTGATTAGGTGCAAAAATGAAATACACCGTTTTGCAAAATTCTTATTGTTTCATATATTGGTGAAAATTCCTCTGAAGGTAAGGCTATACTCTTATGTAATGAAGGTGATTAGGTGCAAAAATGAAATTTGATTTTCTTTGTAAAAGTTGATTGATTCTGCTTCATTAATGCAAATGAAAGTATTCCAACTCACTAATAGAAGAAATAAACACCGTTTTGCAAAATTCTTATTGTTTCATATATTGGTGAAAATTCCTCTGAAGGTAAGGCTATAGTCTTATGTAATGAAGGTGATTAGGTGCAAAAATGAAATTTGATTTTCTTTGTAAAAGTTGATTGATTCTGCTTCATTAATGCAAATGAAAGTATTCCAACTCACTAATAGAAGAAATAAACACCGTTTTGCAAAATACTTTGTTTCATATATTGGTGAAAATTCCTCTGAAGGTAAGGCTATACTCTTATGTAATGAAGGTGATTAGGTGCAAAAATGAAATACACCGTTTTGCAAAATTCTTATTGTTTCATATATTGGTGAAAATTCCTCTGAAGGTAAGGCTATACTCTTATGTAATGAAGGTGATTAGGTGCAAAAATGAATTATTGGTGCTGAAAAATCTTATGTAATGAAGGTGATTAGGTGCAAAAATACATTGATTGATTCTTTCATTAATGCAAATGAAAATTCCAACTCACTAATAGAAGAAATAAACACTGTTTTGCAATATTATTATTGTTTCATATATTGGTGAAAATTCCTCTGAAGGTAAGGCTATAGTCTTATGTAATGAAGGTGATTAGGTGCAAAAATGAAATTTGATTTTCTTTGTAAAAATTCTGCTTCATTAATGCAAATGAAAATTCCAACTCACTAATGAAAATTTTCTTTGTAAAAGATTAGGTGATTGATTTTTTTGCAAAATTCATTATTTGTTTCAAATGCAAAAAATTCCAACTCACTAATAGAAGAAATAAACACCTCTTATGTAATGAAGGTCTTTAGGTGCAAAAATGAAATTTGATTTCCATTGTAAATGTTGATTGTTTCTGCTTCATTAATGCAAATTAAAGCATTCCAACTCACGAATAGAAGAAATAAACACCGTTTTGCAAAATTCTTATTGTTTCATATATTGGTGAAAATTCCTCTGAAGGTAAGGCTATACTCTTATGTAATGAAGGTCTTTAGGTGCAAAAATGAAATTTGGAATCTTCCATAAAAGCATTTCTCTGCTGCCACACACACTTCTCAGTATTATTATTATGTTATTCTTTTCCTCTAAATAATTAAACAACCCTTCATCCTGTGCATACTCTGTAAGGAGTCCTGTTGGACCAGCGTTCTCTGGCATGTCTAGAGGTGAGCTGAGTACTATCTCCACCTAAGAGAGCTTTATTCTACTTAATCATCCCTTCACCGCACATGCACTGAGGACCCAGCCCTGGCACACACATTGAATAACATTAGAATGAGAGCCGAGATGTGCCTCTCGCAAAAGCTGGTTAAATTAAGACCATGAGATGCCACTCATATGTGGTATGTAGGAACCAAGGGGCTGACACCTCCAGCTGCAGTAGGATAGATAGGAACCCAACAGCAGAACTGATTCCTTCTGCGCTTGGTCCCAGTGCAAACATCACTCTCTTCTCTTCTTCCTCTGACAGCGGCGTCATAATGCTGATCAAAATTTCGCTTCATATAATTGAATGGCCCACCGCGTTCCCGTCTGGTCTGGATAAAGATCGACTTTTTGGATGATGAAGGTGACATCGGTGGCTCAGCGCTCAGTGAGGGCATGCTGCCATGCATCTTCATCATGGCTGAGCTCTTCATCTGCGTTCATCTCCCATGAGAACCACTGCTTACTTGTCCCCAGGTCTGAAGCTGTGGAGCCCACAGTTCAGCTGTTGCAGAGAAATCAGGCACTTATACACATGCGCACACACACACAAACACACACACATTTTCTATTCTCTTTTCTCTCTTTCACTCCTCTCTCCACTTGGGGGTTCTGAAGTAATAGCTGTTGATTTCCCTGGAGCTGTGAGATGTGCACCAATATACAACACAGCTAAGCACCATCTCTACAGTGATTAGCATAGCTAAGCACTCTGTCTACAGGATTTAGCACAGCTAAGCACCACCTTTACAGTGATTAGCACAGCTAAGTGCCACCTCTACAGTAATTAGCACAGCTAAGAAGTGTCTCTACATCTTCCATTACACCATTCTGATTCATGGGGATTTGACCACATAAGAATTTTCAAAGATCACATTGACTGCAATCCAAAGCTTATAAGAGTTAAACTAATGTTAACAATAAATATCCAATTACATTTTCTATTTCTAACAACAAAAAGTAGCAAGCAATATTGCTGAAAATGATTATTATTTTTACCTGTTTCTATGTATTTAATAAATAAAAGGATTGCTCTGAAGTCCTCAAATGAATGAGTTTATGCTCTATATAACAGGTCCTACACATGGAGGCAGCCATGTCTAAAATAGATTTTGTATAGAGTCGCTGATACAGCCAGGCCACTAGGTGGGAGTATAATGGCTGTTTCATATTGTGGAGAATTACTGGTTGCTCCTTTAAATGCAAATTAAATTCGAATAAACTCCACTGCAAGGCTGCCCAAGGATAGTTGTCTTACTTGGTGAACGTACAAACTGACCCATTTAGGGTTGACAGGTGCACCAGTAAAACTGGACCACTAGAGGAGACCACTAGACCTAGCTTGTGACCCAACTTCTGACTGACATTTCAACCTATGAGCTCTGATGCACAACGGACAAAATAGCCCTCATTAAAAACCATATAGTCAGCACTGCTGGTTCAGTTTCAATGATCACAGATAAAAGACACTGCAGTTGTTCAGTCCAGTTCTAGTTTGGCTTTTCCCTGATCCTGGCAGTAACAGCAAACATTCTCTCTCTCTCTCTCTCTCTCTCTCTCTCTCTCTCTCTCTCTCTGCAGAGAGGCTGGGATGTTCCATTTCACTGCACACTGGACACGTCTGTTGGGAGGGAGGGAAGGGGATCCCTGTAGAGAGGCCAGGACGTGTTCTGATTCACTGCTGCCTGACAGTTAACTGCTCCAGGCTCCAGGCTGTGTGATGGATTCCACACTTTGGGAATTATCCTGGGAATTTCTGGATGCCTGCAGGGAGGGATGTTTAACTGTACTCATCATCATTAGACTATTGTTGTTTATCTTTATTCAGGTCTACTTCTGAGTCCTGCAGAGAGCCAACAAGAGAGGCAAAAGAGTCATTGCTTTGGGGTCATATGGGTGGTGGTGGTATGGTAGTGTGTGAGGTTGCATTGGGATGGGGTGGTCTCTCCTCCGGTCTCTACACCAGTCTCTCCTCCAGTCTCTACACCAGTCCCTCCTCCAGTCTCTACACCAGTCTGTTCTCGTCTCTCCTCCAGTCTCTACAACAGTCTCTCCTCCAATCTCGACACCAGTCTCCTCTACGGTCTCTACACCAGTTTTTCCTCCAGTCTCGACACCAGTCTCGACACCAGTCTCGACACCAGTCTCTCCTCCAGTCTCTACACCAGTCTCTCCTCCAGTCTCTCCTCCAGTCTCTACACCAAACCTCCTATGCCACCTGAGGAAGTGTAAGTGTGATTTAAACAGGAGTATAAGGATGCCTGGAGCTGTCTGCCCTGCCTCTCCTCACTCTCCTCCTTCTGGAAGTATCAGGTTGACCAGAGCGGTCTGATCATACAGTCATCGATGACATCATAACAGGGGCTCTCAGTCGAGATGGAAATCTGATTTGTCCTCATAAAACTTTCAGGGTCTTATCTGCACACTACCTCCCAAAATGAAGGACCAAGCTGGGATGAAAAGCCTAAGTCAAACTTGGCAAAAAAAGTGTTGTTTTCTAAACCAAATCTGGGAGCGTGAAAAAGGAGCGGTGTGTCTGACGGGTTTCGATGCGTCGTTTGATGGCACGAGGCCAGTGGAGGGCTGATTGTACAGAACCTATTTTCATGCATAATTGATGCCTTATCAGTCTCTCTCCCCAGTGCACTGGCCGTGCTGATAAGACCGACAGCTCAGACGTGGTCACAGACCCCTGAAATCCCAGCAGCTTCCACTCACTCGCATCAGATGTTCAACACTGCACTCCTATTACCTCACCGGTGAAGTGTGTCTGTGTGTCCCTGTGTCTGTGTCCCTCTGTCTGTGTGTGCTTTTGTGTGTGTGTGTGTGTGTGTGAGTTCAGATGTGATGTCACATCATTCCTGCCACTTTTCTTTTACACAATAATGATCACATCACTTCTAGTTCTACCTGGAATTAGATTCGTCTGGATAGACAGCCATACAAAGCATTCATACAATACACCTAGTTTTAACAGAAATTACAAAAGAAAAGTCAGCTGCTCTTGGGCTACTTCCTGTTGAGTACAGGCCTGCTTCTCTGCTGCGAACACTAACAATCTAAACACGCATGACAATCTAAACACGCATGACAATCTAAACAACACTAACAATCTAAACACGCATGACAATCTAAACAACACTAACAATCTAAACACGCATGATAATCTAAACACGCATGACAATCTAAACACGCATGACAATCTAAACAACACTAACAATCTAAACACGCATGACAATCTAAACAACACTAACAATCTAAACACGCATGACAATCTAAACATGCATGACAATTTAAACAACACTAACAATCTAAACACGCATGACAATCTAAACAACACTAACAATCTAAACACGCATGACAATCTAAACAACACTAACAATCTAAACACGCATGATAATCTAAACAACACTAACAATCTAAACACTCATGACAATCTAAACAACACTAACAATCTAAACACGTATGACAATCTAAACACGCATGACAATCTAAACAACACTAACAATCTAAACACGCATGACAATCTAAACAACACTAACAATCTAAACACGCATGATAATCTAAACAACACTAACAATCTAAACACTCATGACAATCTAAACAACACTAACAATCTAAACACGTATGACAATCTAAACACGCATGACAATTTAAACAACACTAACAATCTAAACACTCGTGAACAAGAACTACATTAAGCTTAATGGTACAATATACTTTTTCGAATAATTGTAATAAATTACAGTAATGTCAAAATAAATCATTTGCCATTTTCTGAAATTGCATAATGGTGTGGAGTTGTAAGAGGAGTCGTGTGACCCGCAGGCTCTCAGCAAACGTTTGACACCTTTTCAGTATCCCTGCTTTTGCTGTTGCCAAAGCCTGCAATTATGTGATTAACAGTGAGGGATGGAGGACTGCTGGCTATTAACTATGTGACATGGTGTTAAATTGTGAGCCAGATGTTTTCTTCAGGTGGTTGGTGCTGAAAATGATTGAAGGAGAACAATTACCCTGAAAACATGGGGTTGGTGCAGAGGTCAGAGGTTACGACTCAGACAGTATATGCGGTGATGGGCAAAATAACATTATCAGAGGAGTTAAGGAAGAGACAAAAGTCACTTTTAATTCCAGAGCCTAAATTCATTATAGTAGTGGCCAGATTCCTTAGGCTGGTTTCTAACCTCAACTGAGAGAGAGAGAGAAAGAGAGAGAGAGAGAGAGAACAAGAAAGCAAAGAAGAGAAGGTTCTAAATGTGTGGGTAAGCTATGTTCCTGGACAGCTAAAGCCCTGTAGAATTCAGCTTCAAACCTAATGCAGCACAGCTGGTTGAGAACATCTGGATATTAGGTCTGGATTTGTTAGATTGGGACCTGAACGCCACAGTGGGGCAGATTACCAGTAACTCTGGCTGTCACTGGTGTGGAACGCTGGGTGCAAATAGCTGTCTGCAGCTCTGAGGTTGTTCAAACCACAAGAGATGCACAAAGTCCCCTAGTGTGATAGGAAAATGAACACATTAGTGAACACAATAGTGAACACATTAGTCATATAAGGTTGTGGGTGGGAACAAATGCAGGACATGTATAGCCTGGATTGATTTGAGTGCTTGGGTTGTACACTAAGACTCTACACAGTCCATAGGCTGGTCTAGATCCATTCACCACACATGCATGGCCTGGGTCCAGAATGCTAAGTATTTGGCTTGGGTCCAGAATGCTAAGTATTTCCCTCAACATGTCCCTTTACCCTACAGCCTGCACCTCATAAGGTTTGTCGTCATGGTGATCACAGTGCTTCCAATGATCCTGGGCCCTGCAAAGTCATGTGCTTGTGTCCTTGTCCAGCTACCACAGCTGCCTCCCTCCTGCCCGCAGGGACTCTTACATGGTGCAAATCAAAGAGGTGGAGCCTTGAGCACGATTTGGGCAGCATGCAGTAACTCAGCCCGGGCAGGGAGCAGGGGCAGGAGCAGACAGAACTCAGACAGAACTCCAACAGAACTCCAACAGAACTCCAACAGAACTCAGACAGAACTCCAACAGAACTCCAACAGAACTCCAACAGAACTCCAACAGAGCTCTAACTCCATGAGAGTCCCACCCTGACAACCTGTACCCCCACCCTGACACCCTGTACCCCCACCCTGACACCCTGTACCCCGCAGTATGAAATCAATGAATGCGACCTAATCAAACAGCTGTAATAATCTCATCAGTGTCCTGGGGCTGGGAGTCTGCAGTGAGTAAGGTTGGTCTTCCTGTCCTGGCCACTCTGACAGGTCATCCCTTCTATAACGGATCTCGTGATACATCTGGAGAGATTTGTATAAGACAATGAGGTGGCTCCTTCTGAGCCTGTGTAAAGGATCTCCTTCCTTCCTGCTGAAGATCTCACATGCTCCAACTACAATAAACATGGGAGATTAAATTTGCATGCTGGCATATTTTACTTACATCTTATTGTAGCAACTCTCTTTTGTATATTGCGATGTACTTAGTGCATTCCACAATTATTATTTCATAGTTTTAATATCTTTATCATGGGTTGTGGTTTTGATGCCATATGTTTCTCTATTGCCACATAGTGAGATTCTTCAACAAATTGCAGCTTGACTTTGTGTATTAGGAATTTAAAAGATTAAATATTTCATGCCTTGTATAAGCTTTGATTTCCAGTCCACAATAAACTTTAGAATCAGCCTTTTTAGCCGCTCTGTTCAGACACTCACAGATGGTTCAGATTCAGATTCAGATTCACTGTCTGCCTTGTTCAGCTTGTTGCAGCCACTTCTCTGACTTCAGCGATACAGCAGTTCAGACGTCACTGTGACCCTCTGGACAACTGCGACGTGTGCAGAGCACCACTGGGACCCTCTGGCCCTCTGAAAACATGGAGAGCTCTGTGATGCTTGGACGTTCCCTACAGTTTGCACACACATGTGAATATGACAAATGACAATAATTTCTAATATTAATTTTATTGGGAAAAAAGAATATGTCTCTCTGCTATTCTGTTGGAATGACAGTCCATATGTTTATGTTTTGTAATGAAAAGATGTAAGAACCTGGCTGGCCTGCTGAGGGAAGCTCAAGTCCATGAGTTCACGTTCAGACCAGCAGACGATGTATATGGTGAAATCGATGGGTCCTAATACAAGGCCGTGATGCACCCAGCTCAGATGGCTCCAGATAAAAATCAATAAAGATAAACCATGCAGAAGGGTGAAACAACAGGACTCTTTTTTTCTCTCTCTGGAGGATAAACCGTAGTCGTGTTCTCTTTGACGCATGGCATGGCTTTAACGAGCTGGAGTCATTCTTTCATTGGGCTGTCGATATGACTGTAGCAGCAGTGACCCCAGACTGACCCTGTCTGGCGTTTTCCTACATCATCTCAGTGACCCTAGGGCTTCTGAATGGTTCGTCATCCCTGCTCTGTCCCAACTAGATCCATAACACCCTCAGTAACTTAACTACAGAGCTCTAATGCACCCTGTGGTTTAGCTTTTTTGAGCCTCATATAGAGGAACACTGGAGGAACCAGATAAATAAATGAGGTCATAAGGACAGCAGGCCAGTGAGGTCATAAGGACAGCAGGCCAGTGAGGTCATAAGGACAGCAGACCTGTGAGGTCATAAGGACAGGAGGCCAGTGACGCTGTGATACATCCATGTCCAAAAAATACATCCACGTCCAGCTGTGTCCATGCTAAAGCTAACAGAACGACATAAGTGACAAGCTCCAAAAACCTTATGTCTCTTACGCATATAATGACTTGACCTTTACTTTTAACTCATATCAAGATAGCTTGGCAAGCATATTTTATTTGCTACACTTTTGGAGTGAATTCTAAAGAGCAATAAGTCATTTTCCATTGATTATTATGCGGGACCCACTCTATTGAGCATAAACTGGTTAATTTGAGAACTATAAATCAATGTGATCCTTTATCTCATGTGAGCTGAACTTTATAGAAAAGAATGTAAAAATAATAAACGATCACTGTCATGAATATTATTTGCTAATTTTTAGTGGTTAAATTACTTTTTGCACCTTTAAGTTTTATTTGTGTATGCATATAATATGTGTATACGTTTGTCCTGCAAAAAGTTAAGGATACTAAGTTAAGAAAGCTTAATATAAAATATTATATATATATAGTTATAGATGTATATAACACACGCACACACACACACATATATATATATATGTTATATACATCTATAACTATTATTAACTGTTATTCTTCCTTTTTCTTAACATTTGGCATGTTTGAAGTGAACTGCCTCAGAGCAGCAATGCCAGGGCGCATGTGCAGAAACTAGGGGAGTCTGTTTCATTGTCGGGAGGTTTAATTATAACCTCAAATAATTACAGTGCTGTTTCTAAGCTGGTGGAACTGATTCTGTGCGAATGCTGCACCCTAAGGGTTCAAGCCAAACAAACAGTGGCTGGTATGAATTTGCAAGAACATTTATAATGTTATGTGTAATAAGTTGAATGATATGCAAATTACATGTATAGGATAATCGATATTTACATTATGTGTGTGGGTGTGTATGCTTGTGTAATTAGCATAATTAAATTAATGTCGTTACAATAATTGAATTCTATGTTTATGTGACATCAACCACACACCTCTAACACTGAGAAGAAAATAGCGGTCATCCTTGGTACCAGCTGAGGACAACAGTGATGTGAGTGTGAGACTTCGCTCCTGGGGGGAGGTCTTATCCCAGACTGTTCTTGGAAATAAACCAATTCACAATAAATTCAAAGTGGCTGGCTAGAATGCAGCATACTGTACTTGATTCACCTGCGTGTCCACTAGCTGCAAAGTGCACGGGGACCAGAACTTTGGAAAATCGAAGAATCAAACGAAGCTCATGCGTGACCATCAGCGCACGCGTGACCATCAGTGCACATGTGACCATCAGCTCACGCGTGACCATCAGCGCACGCGTGACCATCAGCGCACATGTGACCATCAGCTGACCATCAGCGCACATGTGACCATCAGCTCACCCGTGACCATCAGCGCACATGTGACCATCAGCTCACGCATGACCATCAGCGCACATGTGACCATCAGCGCACATGTGACCATCAGTGCACGTGACATGCCTAATGAAGTTGTTTGTTTATTTATTTCAGATATTCAGCTTGCTGAAAGGTATGCTGAAACTGCAAGAATGACATTTATTTCATGAGTTTAATTTAATTTAATTGTAATTTAATGTATTTGTTTAAAGTCTGTCCGAAGGGAAAAATAATGCCCACATTTGTTAAGATATAAGAACGTTCAGACCTCCTACTGGAATATAATATATAATAGAATATATAAATAAAGAATACACTGTAAGACATGCCCAACATGTATGTGTACAAGTATACATCATAACATTATCTTTAATAAAATGATATTCTCCTCCTGAAGGTTTTGCATGAGAGTTTGATATGTACAAAGCCCAGGCGGCCATGTTAGTCCCAGTGTAGGTATAACTGTACCATCACTACCAGCTTCTGCTAAGGGGTTGTTTTCTCCTCCTCCTGTTGTCCTGAGGGACTGTGGGACTGAGCAGATGGGGGCTGCTTAACAGGGGAAACCGTAGCCTCCCCAGCCACATGCCCCAGACCTGGAATCAGATGCATTTTGGTGCTGTGGTATTATTTTTCTTACAGAAATATGGGGAGGGCCCCATTTGATCAAGCTGTGGCGGAGGGGAACACCCTGCCCTCTCTCTTACTCTCTCTCCTGATAAGTGTAACCCTAGGAACTCTGGGAATGCAATAGGATCAAGTAAGTGACTTCACTGGCACGCACTCACCACTCTCAAACTGGAGGAGGTGCAGGAGAGAAAAACAAAGACATGAATATGGACAAAGTAGTGAAAGAGAAGAGGCGCTGTGGGCTGGGTGGCTGGGTTTTAACGTCTAGGGTTTCATAAGAACAAAGGGGGAGATCAATAGATTGTAATAGAATGTAATGATGCAATGGGAACATGTGGAGAACTACCAAGTGGTCACTTGAATCAGTCTGACCTAATTATCATTATATTACATCTTTAATTAATGCTTTCTCTCCCATAGGAAAGCAATCAATACAGTGCACACCCTGTCTGACACATTAAACACATCTCCAACAGACACTCTTATACAGAGTATCTAATTAGTGACCATATCTGTTTGAAATGGTGTCCTACAGCAGTGGGTATGGTGTCCTAAACCAGTGGGTATGGTGTCCTAAACCAGTGGGTATGGTGTCCTAAACCAGTGGGTATGGTGTCCTACAGCAGTGGGTATGGTGTCCGATAAAATGGCTAATACATCTTAGATATAATTTATCTCATTTTGAGATTAAGCCTCTGTCATACTGGCACATAACCTCCTGAGCAGGAAGTGCTGACCATCCTGTGAGTACATGCATGCTAACACCTTCCTGTGAGTACATACAAGCTAACACTTAATTGGCAGTTTTTCTTCTGTTCCAGTATTTTTAGTTGTACTTCAACCAAAAGGCTAATGCTAGCATTATTGTTTGCAAGCTAATGTTATCAGATGAAAGGTTAATAGGAAGGAATTAACATTATTGTTTCCCTGCAGGCTTTTTAAACCATTGTTATCCATCCTTCTTTAGCTGTTGGGTACAGATATTCTTTGAACTGTGGTCACTGGCAACATGAGGGTAGTGAAAACAAGATAGTAAAGCTGAGAACATTAGTGAAGCGGTTAGAACGTTAGTAAAACAGAAAAGCAGTTAGTATGTTCATGAAACAGTTAGTAAAGCAGTTAGTATCTTAGTAAAGCAGTTAGTACATTAGTAAAGCAGTTAGTACATTAGTAAAATAGTAAAGCAGTTAGTATGTTCATGAAACAGTTAGTAAAGCAGTTAGTATCTTAGTAAAGCAGTTAGTACATTAGTAAAGCAGTTAGTACATTAGTAAAACAGTAAAGCAGTTAGTATGTTCATGAAACAGTTAGTAAAGCAGTTAGTATCTTAGTAAAGCAGTTAGTACATTAGTAAAACAGTAAAGCAGTTAGTATGTTCATGAAACAGTTAGTAAAGCAGTTAGTATCTTAGTAAAGCAGTTAGTACATTAGTAAAGCAGTTAGTACATTAGTAAAACAGTAAAGCAGTTAGTATGTTCATGAAACAGTTAGTAAAGCAGTTAGTATCTTAGTAAAGCAGTTAGTACATTAGTAAAGCAGTTAGTACATTAGTAAAACAGTAAAGCAGTTAGTATGTTCCTAAAACAGTAAAACAGTTACATTAGTAATGCAGTTAGTAAAGCAGTATCCATTCTGCCTGGAATGTGCCATGAAAACACAGACAGAACTGTGTCAGGGTTGGCCACAGGGCCTTCTGCTACAAAGACCACAACATTTCATTCTGCACAGACATGACAGTCATATGTGAAGAAGACGTCGCTGTTAACTGGTGAGGGTAGGAGGATTCTCAGTTAAACGAATGTCATAAACAAATAATATTATCGAACAAACAAAGATTATTTTGGCAGCTATATGACTTGTAGAAATTCCTATGATCAGAACTGTTGTGTTTACAGATTCTGAGTCACTGATTCTGATCAGGTGTTATGGTTGGGTTTAATGCATGTAGACACCACAGACCTAGATGGTTTAGTTGAATACCAGTGTTATGGCCAATTAGGAATGATGGGATTGCTAAATGAAATTAATCCATCACTGATCGTTTGCTTTCACCTCTTCAGTGGTTGATGCAGATGTGGGCAACCAGAGGAGATGATACTTCCAGTGTTCCTCCTCTTCTTCTCCTCACCTCCTTCTCCTCTTGTCCTCCAAATCTCCTCCTCTTCCTCATCTCTACCTTATCTCCTGCTCATCTCCTGCTCATCAATGAATGCACAGAATTGCATGCACAGTTCCTCACCAGGGCTATTTACATTATGCAATATATGTATGATAAACAAATGTAATAATCAACTCAGTTAGACATGTCCAACAGAAGAAACAATGCACACACACAGTATTGTATGCACACACAAACATATAGTACTGTGTCTGTGTATGTGTGTGTATATAGTGCTGTGTGTGTGTATACAATGCATGTGCATGTTCGCAGTACTGTATGTGTGTGTGTGTACTGTATATATATATATATATACAGTACTTTGTGTGTGTATACAGTACTGTGTGTGTGTGTGTGTGTGTGTGTGTAGCACTGTAGTATGATGTTGCAGTACTGTGCAAAGGTTTTAGGCAGGTGTTGGGGAAAAAAACGCAAAGTAAGAATCATTTTAGAAATAGATATGAATGAAGCAAAGAGAGAAATGTTAATGGAAATGTTAATATAAATGTAAATCAAATCAATATTTGGTGTGACCACCATTTGCCTTCAAAACTATTCTTCTAGAAACATTTGCACCAAGTCATTTTTATATGCAGGTTGAAACACAGACTTTAACTGAAACAGAAACAACTGTGTAGGAGGCTTAAAACTGGATGAGGAACAGCCAACCTCTACTACAAGGGTGAGTTTCATGTCATAGATCACACCCCATAGACTGAGCACAGGAACAATTCCAAGGTAGTTATACTGCATCAGCAAGGTCTCTCCAAGGCAAAGATTTCACTGCAGTCCGGGGTTTCAAGATGTGCTGTACAAGGTCTTTTGAAGAAGCACAAAGAAACAGGCCATGTTGAGGACTGGGGACGCCGTGGTCAGCCGAGGACACTTAGTGCAGCAGATGAAAGACACATCATGTTTACTTCCCTTCACAATCTGAAGGTGTCAAGCAGAGACATGAGCTCAGAACTGGCAGAAACCAGTGGGACCCTGGTACACCCACCTACTGTCTTGACAGACGTGGTCTTCATGGAAGAATTGAAGCCATGGAAACAAGTCAACTATGCACAAAAACAGAAAAAGGTAGGAGGAGCTCTGGAGTGATGAGTCAAAAAGTGTCATGTTTGTGTGTAACAGAAGAACAGAATGTTTGTTTGTAACAGAAGAATAGAATGTTTGTGTGTAACAGAAGAATAGAATGTTTGTGTGTAACAGAAGAACAGAATGTTTGTGTGTAACAGAAGAATAGAATATTTGTGTGTAACAGAAGAATAGAATGTTTGTGTGTAACAGAAGAACAGAATGATTGTGTGTAACAGAAGAATAGAATGTTTGTGTGTAACAGAAGAACAGAATGTTTGTGTGTAACAGAAGAATAGAATGGTTGTGCTAAACAGAAGGCAGTTTGTTTGTTGAACGGTTGGAGTACAATATTGAGTGACTGCAGACAACAGTGAAGCATGGTGGAGGTTCCTTGCACAAGGGCTGCATTTCACCAAATGTAGTTGTGTACATGGTCAGGATTAATGGTGTCCTATGTGCTGAGAAATACAGGCAGAAACTCATCCATCATGCAGTAGCATCATGGAGGCATCTGATTGGCTCCAGATTTGTTTTGCAGCAGGAAAATGACCCCATACATACAGCCAATGTCACTGAGTTATCTTCAGCTTAAAGAAGAACAAGGAGTTCTGGAAGTGTGGAAGTGATGATACAGCCCCCACAGAGCCCTGATCCCCTGATCTCAACATCATCATCATTCTTACTTTGCACCATTTTCCCCTATCTGTATAAAACTTTTGCAATGTACTGTATCCTTTCTGGCTGATGTTTTGGTCACTTTTGCATTTTGTCAGTTCTCTCACCATAGAGGTAGAATGAGGCGGTGTCTACAACCCACAGAAGTTGCTCAGGTAGTGCAGCTCATTCAGGATGGCACATCAATGTGAGCTGTGGCAAGAAGGTTTGCTGTGTCTGTCAGCACAGTATCCAGAGCATGGAGCAGATACCAAGAGACAGGCCAGTACACCAGGAGGGGCCGTAGGAGGGCAACAACCCAGCAGCAGGACCGCTACCTCCTCCTTTGTGCAAGGAGAACCAGGAGGAGCAGTGCCAGAGCCCTGTAAAATGACATCCAGCAAGCCACTAATATCCATGTTTCTGTTCGAACTGTCAGAAACAGACTCCATGAGGGTGGTATGAGGGCCCGACGTCCACAAGTGGTGCTTGTGCTTACAGCCCAACACCGTTCAGGGCAATTGGCATTTGCCAGAGAACACCAAAATTGGTAGATTGAACTGTTTGTGGATCTCAACCACATTGGGCAGGGCATAGGTCAGGGCAAGGATATGAAACAATATCTAAGACTTTTAGTCTTTCCCGGAACACAGTGGCCTCAATAAATTTGAAATGGAAGAAGCTTGGCTTTGAACTTTCCTAGAGTAGACTGGCCATACTGGACACTGAATAAGAGAAGCTTTGCTCAGAGAGGTGTGAAGGACCTGACCAGTAATGACAGATGCGCCAGTATGTATCCTGTGCAGAAGAAGCAGCTGGATGGACATCCATCTCTACAACATAAACTACAACATTACAAGAGCAGCAGGATGGTAATTGTGTTTGAGTCAAACACATAAGACAATATGCTTGGAGTTCACTAAACAGCATGGTATGTGGGAAAAGGTAACACCTAATCTAATATATATATATATATATATATATATATATATATATATATATATATATATATATATAGACAAGTCTAATGACTCTACTATCACCATCACCATTGCCTCTACAGCTACAAAGTGAAAGCAACATACCTCTATGTCTGAATCCCTTCTTAATCATAGGCAACCTGCAAACAATAAAAACACACTGGATTGTACAAGAACAGATGGAAAACGCAAACACGAGCAGCATTACCACCACCACCGAGGCTTCGCGTCATTCTCGAGAAGTTGTGCACTGAGAGACAAGTGCAGCTCTGTTCCAGTAGTGCTCCAGTACTGGGCATCTAGGCATCAGCACTAGCAACGGTTTATGGCAGTGCTTGACCTCAAGTAGTTTGGACTTAAACCTGTGTATACTAGATAGAGATGCATATTCTGACTGAACACATAGTACTTTTGTAAGTCGCTCTGGATAAGAGCGTCTGCGAAATGCCGTAAATGTAAATGTAAATGTACTGGTCCAATAGTGCTCCAGTACTGGTCCAGTAGTGCTCCACCAGCACCTGTGACAGGGATAAAGAAAAGACCATTACAGTCTAATAACCACATAAAATATATTACTGGTATTATATATAATAATATACTGGTAACCACGTAAAAGGTATTTGCTTCTGTTGTCCTGTTGTCCTGTTGTTTGCTTCTGTTTTCCTGTTGTCCTGACTGCACACCCACACTACCACATACAGTATGTAGCTGTTGTTTGCTTTTTGGGCGAGGTGAACAGCTGTACGACTGATATAGACATTGTTAACCAGCTCACAACCTTGTGGCTCTACAATGAGTTAGAGATTGGCAGTTTGACATTATCTTATGTCTGATCAACTGGCAGTCACTGTCAAGCCTCTCCCCCAAGACCATTACTCTTGGTCTTAATTAACAGTTGGAGGCAGGTCCTCCTGAATGTAAATTAAATATCTACTAAGCCTCTGTCTCACATTACATGAGGTCAGAACCACTGCACAAGGTCTTCAGAAGCAGACTCAGCTATCAGCACAGTTCCACCACACCATGGGGTGACCTCATTAGTCAGGAAGCAGTCAGACTGTGACAGATGTCATCTCCTGGAGACAGTAGGAGACAGCTACAGCCCTACCCTGCTTGACAGGTTGATGGTTCAGAAATCACATGCTTCACCCAAGCAACAGGACGACAGTTCACAGTGTTATTTTCACAGGCTTGGCTGTGTGTGGGCCAAGTTAATGAAGATCAGCCAGATGTGCAGATGGTTTAATACTGCAGTCAGTGTTTCCACAAATCTAGTGCAATCTGCATCTGTGCATCCAACACTGATGAAACTAATCTAAATGATTTAGTCTTATCCACTGCTTACCATGAGCAGTTTGAACTTATGCATCCCAGACCTCTTTCTGTGTCAATTCTTCTTCAACTGCAGATTGGATACATGGATAGGAAAGAACAGAACGGACCCTTATCCCACACAACACACAGGACCATGGACAGCTCCTATTACACAACACACAGGACCATGGACAGCTCCTATTACAAAACACAGGACCGTGGACAGCTCCCATTACACAACACACAGGACCATGGACAGCTCCTATTACATCCACATGTCATGTTGTTCCTGCTCTGGGGCAGGTCAGCTAGGTGAGGAGAAGAGGAAGGAGGAGAGTGGAAGAAAAGATATCAGTGCAAGTGTTTGACATGCTAACTCCCACCCAGACAGGGCTTAAGACAGCTGGGTCCCTCTGATCTGGGCTGTGATGAGTTAGAGTTAGCGGTACACGCAACTATGATGTGTTAGGGATACAGTGTTAATGTTAGGGTGTTACATACAGCTGTGATGTGTTAGGAATACAGTGTTAGGGTGTTACATACAGCTGTGATGTGGCAGATTATCATCCCTCCTAAGCCACACTGTTGCCCATGTAACCTCGAGGCTACAAGGTACAAGGAGTCAGACCAGGAAAAGGCCACAACCCCCATATGAATACCAGCCCCAATGACAGCCAGCTTCAAGGCTATGCTTAACCAGCCATGTACATTGTTAATATGGGTCTATGAAAACAGACGTTACACATATAAAAGCAAGCAGTCCTGTTCTGAACCCAAATAATGTGCATAACGATTGATAACACAATGGATTTTGTAAAAGAGCTAAATACATTCTAGGCCAGGCAGAACATGGCTGAAGAGGAAGAGGAGGATGAAGAGGTCACATGATAAGCATGTGGACCTCAGTGCACATAAGCAGATGAAGATGCTGATCAGCTCTTCGAGGTACCAGCAGCCGGCACCGTTGGTCTAAAGTTTAAAATGACCATCATCCTCCCTGTGCTAAAGAAATGCCCCCCCTAGTCTGACATAATTGGCAACATTAACCAGTACACTGAACACTCAGGGCTGAATGCTGGGTCTGTTAATGTTCACACTGCTGACCCGGGACTGTGCTGACACAATGCAGTGACCTCATCACCACCAGCAGTGAGTCTGCATACAGGCAAGAGAGCAAACTGCTGACTAGTGCAGAGATCACAATCTGTCTCTTAAAGTCGGTAAAACTTCAGTTGACTTCAGAACAATACTTGGTGAGCACACCCCACTGCACAGAGGGAGTCTGAAGCTTTCTGGGTGTGCACATCACAGAGGACCTCACCTGGAACCTCAACACTACCTGCTTCATCTGCTTAACCAAGCAAGTACAGCTGCAACTTAATGCCCTGCGTAGTGTGACAAGACGGGCAGTAGAGAAGTGGGGGGCAGTAGAGAAGAGGGGGCAGTAGAGAATATCCTGCCCAGCTGCCTCCCACTCAGCTAGGGCAACTACAGTGTGTCAGATTGCAAGTCCCAACAGCAGATTGAGGGAACAGCTGAGAAGGTTATCAGGGTCTCTCTCCCAACCATCAACACCTGTTACCACAAGCCCTGTACCCCCAGGGGCAACACCGTTGTAGATGATCACTCCCACCCCCCTCATAATCTCTCCATCACCCATCACTAAATGAACAGGCACCTTTCTTGCACACCTGCACTTTAAATCATAGAATTATGTTTTGGAATGTTGGGCCCTTAGGGGTCTTGGGTTCTTCCTGAGTATGTACTATAAACACCTCCCTCTCCATCCTGCTGCTATAAACACCTCCCTCTCCATCCTGCTGCTATAAAACACCCCCCTCCATCCTGCTGATATATACACTCACCCCCCTCCACCTTGATGCTATTAACACTCATCCCATCCACCCTGCTGCTATAAAAAAACCTCCATCCTGCTGCTATAAACACCCCCCTCCATCCTGCTGCTATTAAGACTCAACCCCCTCCACCCTGCTGCTATAAACACCCCCTCCATCCTGTTTCTATAGACACTCACCCCCCTCCATGCTGCTGCTATTAACACTCACTCCTCCTCCTATTCCTATTTGCTATACCCCCCCCCCCCACCCCCCACCCCAACCCACACACACACACACACACACTCAGGGATGTTAGCCTAAACACTACGGTGCTGCACTGTTGTTGTGTGACACCACTGACCAGGCGAAATTATAATATTTCAAATGATCCAGAACAATCACAGGAAGCCCTTAACTTGAACCTTGCACAGCTGTGTATTTGAACCTCACATGGAGGCGCACTGGCAGCATGAGCTGCGTCTTGTCTACCCGCTGGTGGCGCCGCGCGAGCTGCGTCTCTACAGCACTCCAGTTCACACACGATTACTCTCCCGGCACAACAGCTTAACACCAGGCAGTCCACCACAGGTAGTTCACACCAGTTTTCACCAACCCAGAAAGTTTTGCGGAGGTCTTAGTGGGAGCAGCGGCTCTCTGGGAGACGCAGACGGAGGAGGTGCTGCTGAAGCGACTCAGCTGCCGAACCTCCAGCTCATGCGCAACAGAACGAGCTGCTTCTCCCTAATGGGGAGGACCAGGACGTGCGCTGCTGCTTCAGTGGAGTCTGGTACAGCGTAACCATGACAGTGGAGCGCTGGACTTTCATCCACACTCAGAGAAGCGCTTTGCTTCTACATCAGTGAAGGTTGGTGTACAGATGTCAGTCGGTCCTGCAGCTGGAACCTGGAGATGATCACAAAGTGCATGTCCCTCACACCCGTGTGTTAACGTCTCACCCCTGTGTTAATGTCCCACCCGTGTGTTAACGTCCCACCCCTGTGTTAATGTCCCACCCCTCTGTTAATGTCCCACCCCTCTGTTAATGTCCCACCCGTGTGTTAACGTCCCACCCCTGTGTTAACATCCCACCCCTGTGTTAATGTCCCACCCCTGTGTTTTAACGTCTCACCCCTGATTAGCATGAACAACAGACTGCAAACTCTGGATGACCAAATAAATGTTTTGGAACAGAAACATACAACACTTTTCAGCAGTGCAAATATAAACTACCATACTACCAAAATATAGACAGCATATTAATTGTCCCACCGTAGATAATAATACACTGGATCACTGCTACTTAATTCTAAAAGACAATATCACTCTGTCCCCCAAGCAGTCCTGGTCCCTCTGATCACTGCCTGGTGCATCTTATTCCTACAGTCAGAAACTAAAACCTGCAAATCCTGTGGTCCAGTGGAGCAGTGAGGACTGGACAGGCTGCAGTGTGTTTCCAGCTGCAGCTGGTGACCTACACACACACGCTGCTCACACGCACACACACTACACACACACACACTGCTCACACACTGCATACACACACATGCTGCACACACACACATGCACACACACACACACACACACACTACACACACGCTGCATACACACACATGCTGCACACACACACACACTGCTCACACGCTGCATACACACACATGCACACACTTGGTGTCTCACATGTTTTCAGCAGATCCCTGGAGTTATATGCCCTCTCCTGCTTCAAATGCTCTACCACGATCCTGTTCTCCAAAACCCCTCCATCTCTCCGGGACTGAGTGACTACAGGCTCGTCACTCTGTGTCCAGCGTGTTCATGGTCTCATCCTACCTGTACCACCACCCATGTCATTCCCTGGTCAGCATGTGACCACACCACGGCCTGCACCATCCCGACTGGCCAGGGACGTTTGCAAGGATGTTTTCTTTACGCTCTGCAGCCCAACACGTTCCAAACATCCTCTCCTCCAAACTCTCCTCGCCTCCTCCGACTCCGCACCTACACTCAACACTGCAGCCCCTCCGCCACCCAACAAACACCACACACCAGACAGAGTTTGGTTTTCTCTTTATTTATAGAATAAGTCTACATAAATCATCATAAGATACATACTTAGTTACAGCTGCTTACTTTATACATGGGTTAAGGAAACATAACACGCGTGGATTAAAGATGAAGTACAAACAGAGGAACTGTGAATATATAGTGTATATAGAGATTTTTACACCTTGTTCCTTCATCACTCCAACAAGGTTCAGACACGACGATAGAAACACTGGAGAGGAGCCGTAGACGCAGCGCCCTGTCTGGGCCGACGCCCACAGAGCAGGACATTTTACCCACAATGCCAGAGGGCGTCCCAATGTTATTATTTTTGAATCACACATACGGTAGCGCGATGGAAAAAACTGAGAACACAAAATACCTGCACTCAGCACTCAGCATTCGCATAAGTATTAAGTTGTTTGATTAAATACCTCATTTTCTCCCACCCACAGCGCTATGAAAACCCTGACAGAACAGAGGACAAATGACAATGCAAATGCTCGACACACACAAACACACACACACACACACAGTTTAATGCTGCCACAGACTCCACTGTGCAGCTAAGTGGAAGAGAAATATAAGTTAAAGGAGCATCAAAAGCTGGTGGAGATATGAAGTGGAACACGTGCAGTGTGGTCATACATGGTTACTGCTGCAGTATATTATGGTCTGTATATAGTCCCATGATCAGCTTCAGTAGACGAATATGACGAATATGACGAATACACAGAGAACACAGACAACATGATGTCCAACACCAACACAAAAACAAACGTGGTCTCCTTATGACTGGATATGAAAATAAAGGCTGCATTAACAGCGTCAATATGTGACAGCTGGACTGAAATATATTTCTCTCCCAAGCACTTGAGGAACATGATGGAGGCTGTGTGAGCGGTGTCATAGATCCACGACCTCCACCTTCCCTCCACCACAGACTCCTCACTGCGTCTGCCTCCCCTGCTCAACCCTGCCAGACGCCAGCCACGTGAGCCGGGGTGCGGCCCACCGCCCGGGGCTTCTGTGTCTACACGCAAAACAAATAGACCATGCAATCCTCTCACATGCAGTGTTTCGTGTGTGGGCTGGTGTGGGCATGTTTTGGGGACAATGACCTCTAACGCATCGGCTGAGGAGCTGAAGATCGGGTCGGGCAGTCTGACAGACACGACTGCACATGAGGGAAAATGTTATTGTGTATTTAGAGAGTTTACACATTTGTGTTTGTGTGTGCCTATACAATTCTCAAGAACATTACTGTAAAGTTACAAGATTTTAGTTTTTAAAACAAATCCTGCAGGTAGTTTCATCTAAAGTGAAAGATTCTAATATGTAAATTTTGTGTAAATGTACAAAAAATAGTCTGAAGGACTTAAAGAAAAATAAAAAGACTCAATAGACAGGCAGGAAATAAATTCAAGCAGGCTTGGAACCTGCAGCAGCTAAGCAATTATGAGGCAATGAGTCAGAGCACGCCCACCTAGGGTCACATGACCAAAGAGTCAGAGCACACCCACCTAGGGTCACATGACCAAAGAGTCAGAGCACATCCACCTAGGGTCACATGACCAAAGAGTCAGAGCACGTCCACCTAGGGTCACATGACCATGGGCAGTGCAATCATAATGGTTTAGAATGGCTGTGTGTGTATAATTAATAACATTAATTAAAAATCCATTCAATAACAGCAGTAAAAAATATTCATATACTATAACATCTTATGGCTTGAAATGCTTAAAGTACATCTACCTATGGCATCTCTGTCTATGGCTTTCATTACAAGATTTACATAGTTTAATAATGGTTTTTAATGGTTTCTGGACCAACTCAGTATTCGGAATTAAATTAAAAACATCAATTTCTCTGCGTTTCACACGTCTAAAACGCCGCAGAGATGGAGCTCTGTTGTGCCATTTGCACTGCTAATAAGTCTTCTGCCTGACACAAGAAGTTCCATTTCACTGAAAAACACCTCGAGTAAGAGCAGAAGGCAACAGACTAATCTGCCACTTATGAAAAATGTCAGAATAAGCTTTCGATAGGAAACAGGAAAGTTGTGGAAGTGTTCAAATAAAGCCAGAATTGTGTGTGTGAAGTGCCCACTCCCCCAAACAGGGTTTCAGAGCAGCATACTGGGATTTAGAGCTTAACTTAAAACACATCACACTGTAGTTTGCTGCTTTTACATGTTTTGGTTAATGTTTCACATGGAAGTGTAAAGACATTTCTTCAGTGTTCTTCTGCAGCATGTGAAGTGCAGGAAGGCTGTTCAGCTGGGGATGATGATGATGATAAAGTGAGAATGGTCTGGACAGTAGGGTAGGAACATAGATTAGGTCAAAGCCCCTTATTATGAACTATCACCATCAATGACAAAATGATCTTTCAGTGTGTTATTAAGGTTAGAGATGGAGGGATGTGTGAATGGAGAGATGAGGAGGACAGGTACCTCCTTACTGAATCACACAGCAACACCATGACATCGTTCATTTGTCAGCACCTTCTATTCCTGAACTTCCTTCACTCCTTCACGGACACCTTCATGTCTCCACGTCTACAACAAGGTTTGTTTGGTTTTTTTTGGTAATGCCATATTAGCAGCCTCTGGTATTTTGGTGCAAGCAAAACTCAAATGTCACCCCTCGTGAATAACCACTAGGTTATGAGGCGCTAATTTATGAGTGAGTTTACGCTCTGATTTAGTGGGGAGAGGTTGCAGTGAACAGTCTCTAATGATTAAATTCTTAAGACCAAGTTAACGAAGCACTTAGCATTACGAAGCTTTTGGGAAATGCACCCAAGAATGTCTCTCTTATGGGCTGTGGAGGATATTATACACAGCAATGACTCAGTTCGACAGCTAAATGACCCTCCGCTGGTATCTGTCACACACTTGTGCCAGCACTGCCAGGAAGGGGCAGGGAGCTCTTTACATTTCTCAGACAGACTAGGGCCCACATGGACAGACCTGCTAGTCACAGCACAATTTACAGAGGAAGTGTTCCTATAATCCGAGCATCGCAGCACAAGAGGAGAGTGCCAGGATGAACTATTCCGCCTTTTAGACCTGACCAATGCTGCACTCTGAGCTCCTCACAGACACATTCCCAGCATACAGGACGCTCTTCTGGATTGTTTCATTGGAATGATGTTGTGGAATCTCCCCAGCATTCCCTGCTCGCGTTCCGTCCCCCTGCTCGCATTCCGTCCCCCTGCTCGCGTTCCGTCCCCCTGCTCGCATTCCGTCCCCCTGCTCGCGTTCCGTCTCCCTGCTCATGTTCTGTTTCTATATCAAATCACTGGGATTTTGTTTCTTCGACTTCTCGCCTGAGAGGAGTTCCAACCGAGTTATTATCCTTCCACTAAGCGACACCTCTGCAGTCACAATTCCAAATCCCCCCCAAGGACTTGGCAAACCAACAAAATAAACAGAACACTCTTCAAACAAGACACTGGGGCATTAGTGAGCCTCTTCAAAATAGGTCGCGTATTATTTAAAAAAACAAAACAATAACTGAGGATGAAAGTACTGAAGATGCTGCTGTCTGTTGGTTATACTTATTAGTAGTATCTGGGTTCCATTTGTGGTGAGAATTATTTTCAAGGACTTATGTATATTACTTAACAGTACTGCATGTGTGTGTTCATGAGAGAGAGAGAGAGAGAGAATAAGAGGTAAAATAAGAGGTAGTGGAAATTTTAAATGTCATGCAGGCACTGAGGTAAATACCATTTTCCTTCTCTCATTCTCTCCCTCTCTCTGTTGTCTTTCTCTCTCTCTCTCTCTCTACTCTCTCCCTCTCTTCTCTCAAATCAGGTGGTCTGTGTTTGACCCGGTTCCTCCCTCCTAGCCTGACAGTGAACACATTTAGAACCTATGAGCTAATGGGAGTGCGTCTGCGTGCCCTTGCTGTGCTGCAGCAGGTGAACACAGGCCTGCCCCACCGAGCTAGTACGTGCACTCCCCTCCACTCAACTCCACTCAACTCCACTCAACTCCACTCACATGCTACCACAGGAAATGAGTTCCCAGTGTGCTCCAGTGTGCCCTGGTCTATTTTATGCTTACAGAGCTGACAATCTGAGATCCAGGTCTCAAAAGAGAAAGGTTGACAGCAAATCGACACTGTGTTTAGATATAAGGGTTTAACCACAAGGGCTGAGGTCACTGTTTGGCCTTAGATAAACCAATTATCAGTGGAACAACTTTTCAGTTGAAAATAAACCTGCAGCAGTGATAATTGGTCTGTGAAACGAGGCCGTCCTGCTGTATGGGTGGAGAGATGCTGCAGGGCGGGAGGGGGGGGGGGGGGGGGGCCTCTCCGCTGAGCTCCAAGTCCCACAAGGCTCCTCTCCTTTTGTTCAGCCTGACGTGCTTTATTCTGGGCCACCAGATTTACTCTCTATTAGGAAATAAACAAATAAAGCTCCATATAAGAGAGAAGGACTAAAGGAGAGAGAGGAAGAGGAAGAGAGACGAGCACAAGGACCAAAAGAGCCGGTTGGCACGGGCAGAGTGGAAGAGTCAAGATTCAGTTTGGAAGAGTCAAGAGGTTCATCATTTGTTCAGAGTTTCTGGTCCATCACCAAACATCACATCTGTCAGATGCACATAGACATATTGCACCCTTCAGTAATGAGAGTTGGATAGTGAGATCCTGTCATCTACCCAGTAGGTCTGACCTTAATCTAGATGTAGGAGTGGGTTAGGGCTAATCTAGATGCAACAGTGGGTTAGGGCTAATCTAGATGCAACAGTGGGTTAGGGTTAATCTAGATGTAAGAGTGGGTTAGGGCTAATCTAGATGCAACAGTGGGTTAGGGCTAATCTAGATGCAACAGTGGGTTAGCGTTAATCTAGATGTAAGAGTGGGTTAGGGCTAATCTAGATGTAAGAGTGGGTTAGGGTTAATCTAGATGCAACAGTGGGTTAGGGTTAATCTAGATGTAACAGTTGGTTAGGGCCAATCTAGATGCAACAGTGGGTTAGGGTTAATCTAGATGTTAGAGAGAGGGTTAGGGTTAATCTAGATGCAGCAGTGGGTTAGGGTTAATCTAGATGTAACAGTTGGTTAGGGCCAATCTAGATGCAACAGTGGGTTAGGGTTAATCTAGATGTTAGAGAGAGGGTTAGGGTTAATCTAGATGCAGCAGTGGGTTAGGTTAATCTAGATGTTAGAGAGAGGGTTAGGGTTAATCTAGATGCAGCAGTGGGTTAGGGTTAATCTAGATGTTAGAGAGAGGGTTAGGGTTAATCTAGATGCAGCAGTGGGTTAGGTTAATCTAGATGCAGCAGTGGGTTAGGGTTAATCTAGATGTAAGAGTGGGTTATGGTTAATCTAGATGCAGCAGTGGGTTAGGGTTAATCTAGATGTAAGAGTGGGTTGGACTGACAGTGCCATTCCAGGGATTCATCACTCTGTAAACTCTCAGTGCTGTCAGCCCCACACTTCCACTTAATGGAACCCAGGACAACTTCAGTGCCTCTCTCACCAGCCTGCTCACACTGTACTCTACTGAACACACACACTGAACACACACATCGCCCCATGGGAGGAACTTTTAGTTTCTCAAACGTTTGCTTTTCTGCTCCTTAACAATGCTTCAAGCTTTAAATACGACTTCACTGCAACAGGACCAGAATACCTTCACATTTGACAATGACGTGCACAATGACATGCTTTTCATACCAGACCGGCGTCTTCGAATGTTCTACCATGGGAGTAGGTAGGACATGTACAGTAGAACATGGGAGTAGGTAGGACATGTACTGTACAGTAGGACATGGGAGTAGGTAGGACATGTACAGTAGGACATGGGAGTAGGTAGGACATGTACAGTAGAACATGGGAGTAGGTAGGACATGTACAGTAGAACATGGGAGTAGGTGGGACATGTACAGTAGGACATGGGAGTAGGTAGGACATGTACAGTAGGACATGGGAGTAGGTAGGACATGTACAGTAGGACATGGGAGTAGGTAGGACATGTACACCATGAGACATAGTATGAATTGCATCTGGTCTAATCTGTAACCCATGAGAAGGATTTCATAAACAGATAAGGATCTTTAATTTATATCTTTTGAATTAAACAGGCAGAATGTATTATATGTTACTAGTCATCAGTGTAAACACGTCCAGGTATTAAAAATGGGAAGCTAGTCAGCCTGTGTGAATGTGAACAACAACCATCTTGTCCAGCTAGTCCAGCAAACCCACTGAATCCACCTATCCTAGCTAACCCAGCTAATCCACCTATCCAACCTAACCCAGCTAATCCACCTATCCAACCTAACCCAGCTAATCCACCTATCCAACCTAACCCAGCTAATCCACCTATCCTAGCTAAGGCAACTAATCCAGCTAGTCCAGCCAACCCACCTAACCCACCTAGCCTAGCTAACCCAGCTAACCCGCCTAGCCTAGCCAGTATAGCTAACCCACCTAACCTATCCCAATGCAGTTTACTAGAGACAAAACTTTGTTTCCAGGTCAGGAGGGGCTGTCAGAGAACAGTACCTGGGATTAGTGGAAGTAGGATGAATGTACTCTGGGATCTGCCAGAGTTGAGAAGGGATTGTGAATGAAATCTTGTTCCAGTCCACACTGTTCCAGCTCTGCTCTCAAGACATGTACGCCATGACAACGGTCTCACGGTGGCGCCAAGGGAGACGGAGACACAGTGAGATGGGTGGGTAAAGAGGAAAGAGAAATATATAGAGAGGAGGGACAGAGATGGAGGAACAGAGATGGAGGGACAGGATGAGACAGTTTGAACTCCTTGTGTTTGGCTGCCAACAGCACTGTGGTACTTTTGTTCAGTCAAGTAGTGTGTGACCTTTAGTTAATTCTCCTCTCTCTTTCTCTCTCTCTCTCTCTCTCTCTCTCTCTCTCTCCCTCACACGCTCCCCTCCTCAGGGGGATTACCTAGAGACAGGCCATCATATGTAAGGTCCAGACACTCATTGGTTGGTAATGTCCACCTCTCTTCTGGCAGGTGAGGTCACTAGCAGTCGCTGTCATTCCCTGAGCCCCCACAATGCACCACCGAGGACATAAAGCGTTTTTTAACATTGTCCATGTACTGTCGTCCAGCATGCACACGCACCTGCTCACACGTGTACACACACACACACACACACACACACACACACACACACACACACACACACACACACACACACACACACACACATGCACATAGTGGGTATAATCCATCTTCCACGGGTCACTGAACATTGATCAGCTACATTCAGTGAGAAGATATTTGAGAGAAAGAGATGGAGAGAATGAGATGTAGAGAGTGAGATGTAGAGAGTGAGATGGACAGAGTGAGATGGAGAGAGTCAGATGTAGAGAGTGAGATGGACAGAGTGAGATGGAGAGAGTGAGATGGACAGAGTGAGATGGGGAGAGTGAGATGGACAGAGTGAGATGGACAGAGTGAGATGGAGAGAGTCAGATGTAGAGAGTGAGATGGACAGAGTGAGATGACTAGGGAGCATAATCTGAAGATGTCCGTCTGGCATGGAGCTCGTCTGGCACTCCATATGGTGGGTTTGCTCTTACAGCCCAGAACTGCAGACAGACAGAATGTCTGCACGTCTGTACGAGCGAGATGAAAATACAGTGTGGAATTTATGACATTTGTGATGAATTTGTATGTAATTCTGTAAGTAATATTCCAGAAGAGATACAGTATCAAATGGAAAAGATGAAACTCCACCCTGAAGCCCTGAATCTGCACCCTGAAGCACTGAAACTCCACCCTGACCCTAACTTCTGCGGGAGTATAAAACATCACCCATCCCATTACAACCAACACCATCTACACCACCAACTACACCATCTTCTACACCACCATCTACATCACCTATCTCTGATGCAGGAGAGTTATCTGACAAACTGAAGGGTAGCTAAAGTAAACAGGAGATGAAGATGACCAAATGCTGCTGTCATTCTGCCCATGCCAGGACTGTTTGTTTGTGAGATGAGGTGGTGGTCAAGCCAGGACTGTGTGTGAGACGAGGCTGTGAGACAAGGATGTGAGACGAGGCGGTGGTCAAGCCAGGACTGTGTGTGAGACGAGGCTGTGAGACAAAGCTGTGAGACGAGGCGGTGGTCAAGCTCGGGGAGAATGTCACTCAGAGCCACAGTGACAAGACTGGAGGAATGAGAAAAGCATGTTTGGATATGATGGTTTGAATTTTAGATCCGCTGAGGGGAAAAAATTACATTTATTTGCATTCTCTCTGCTCCTCTGTGTGTGCGTCTCTCTCCTCTGGACGTTACACATGGAAGTTGATTAAACGTATAGTGTAGCCATCATTTCAAATACTCCTGACTGTCATTTAAAATACTTAAGCCTCTGCTTGCTAGCAAGCAGACAAAGAACGAAACAAGCAAACCTCTTGGAGAGCATCTCCAGAACTGCAGTGAACCTTTTTCTTTCACTTCTAGATTAATGACCAGCGCTACTGAGCTGTGGATAACCTTGAAGTACCTGAGTCAGTGAGAGTGGACGAAAGAGAGAGAGGAAAGGGAGAGAGAGAGAGAAATCGAGAAAGAGAAACAGATAGAAGCAGAGAGAAGAGAGAGAAATGAGAGAGAAATGCCAGTGTTCTAATCAGACCCCGGCCATCAGAAGCATAACGGACCTAATATCCTAATATCTCATGAATTACTCATACTTATGTTTTGCCAAGTCACAGAAGTCACTAAAAAAGAGTTGGTGCTGTTATTTTTACCTAACAGCATTTCCTCATCCTAGAAACAAGCTTTTCAATGACAATATTACAGGATGTTAAAATGATATTTTATATAAAATAAACCCTCTGTTCACTATTACCATAACAGGGATTGGTGAGTTCCTACTGCTATTGTTTTGTTTATTATGATGCCATCTTTGACTCTATAACATTAATGAGATATTACAGTAAAGTTTGAATTTAGTACATGTGTCTTCTAAACCACTTAATCCAATTCAGGACTGCAGGAGGCGGAGCCTATCCCGGCACAATAGGACACAAGGCCTGAGTAGTTTTCCCCAAAACATACATCATACCTTAACATACATGTCATACCTGAACATACCAAAAACTGTCTACCAAATAAAATCTCTCAGTCACTCAAGTGTGCCAGTAGAGGGTCTGGACAGGTTTTGTTGTGTTGTTGAGATTTGTGTTATGCTGAAAGAGTAAAACATGAAGACAGATGTGAAGCAGTGAGCAGGGAGCGTCCCTCGAGTCCCACGAGTCCTGCGTGGGCTGCTAGCTTCAGGGACGCCTTGAACAATATGACTTCCTACTCATTCAGAGAATGGTTTCTAGCAAACAGGAAGTGAGGTCATGACCTTTCATCAAATCATGGCATGTGTATTCTGCTATGAAACTCAGTCTAGCTGCTCTGCCTCATCGTGAAATTCCCTTCAGATTATGGTTTCATCATAAATAAAAGATCAAATAAAAGAAATGAGGTGAAAATAGTTTAAATCAATAAACTGACATACATTCTATGACCATGTGGGGAAAAAACAAAACAAAAAAAAAACAAAAAAACATTCAAATATCATCAAAACATTTATAGAATTCACTCACTGTAACAGCACACCAAGGAACTAAAATCATCTAAATAGGAAAATGAAATAAGTTACCATACTGAAATTCGTGACACAGAAATTTACATTATATACATTCATTTTACTTTTAAATAAAATCCTTTACTTTGATTGGTGGTTCCTTCAATCCGTTGAGTTCCTTGATTGGCCAAAAAGCTCCTCCAGTAGGAATTAAAAGCCCTGTTGGACACCTCCTTTACAGTCACAGAGAAGGTACAGCCAATCAGAATGCAGTAAGGCTTTTTCTACTATCTGAGTTGGCAACAATGGGCAGTCATCTCCAAAAGCTGATGTTCCCTTAGCAACAAACAGGCAGACATCCACACTTCCAAAAAGAAAAAAAGGAAAAGAAAAAAAAATATATATATATAATATATATTTATAAAATGAACAAAACGTAGTGACCTACGGGAGGTTTAGTGGAAACCAAACCAAAAATAGTTTAGTGTAGTGGAAAAAAAAAATTAAATGAAAGATCCCATTTTTCCAGGTTTCTGTAATTTTGTGTTTGTCATTTTAAGTATGCTATGAAAAAAATCAACGACAATAACAAAAAGAGACTTCTCCTCTTCATACAGTAGAACTGTACAGTTTCCTCTGCAGGTTAACAAAATGTAAAAGTGCTTTTCAAAGAGACTCTTATCCAGGATTTGGAGAAGTGTAGCAGGCACTTCAGTTCACCCCACTCCACAGTGTCTGACAGCGGATCTGTACGGTCCACGTGGTCTGGGTCAGTCCTGGGTCAGTCCTGGGTGGCTTGTTTGTCTGCTGGGCTGGTTGTGACCCGCCCCCTCAGCCCAGGATGTCCAGGTAGACAGGTGTGGCTTTACCCAGGGCGGAGAGAATCTTCTGGATGTCTCTGATGTTCAGCCTCTGCTGTGGCTCCCTCTGCCAGCAGCCCAGCATGACGTCATAGACTTCCTTAGGACAGAGACGAGGCCGCTCCAGAACCCGACCTTGGGTAATACATTCGATTACCTGAGAAGAAAAGGATAGAGAAAGGGAGAGAGGGAGGGAAAGAGAGAGAGAGAGGGAGAGAGAGAAAGCAGCACACTACTGCTTAGCACTGTTAGCACGACACGGCAACCATGTTCCTTCATGCCAGCATGTCAGGAGAGTGTGAAGCTTTTACCACACCAAAAATACACCCTCCCTGTCTGGTTAGGGTTGGGATTGGGGTTAGGGTTGGGGTTAGGGTTAGGGTTGGATGTTGGGATTAGGGTTAGAGTTGGGATTGGGGTTGGGGTTAGGGTTGGAGTCACTGCTGCAGTTAAGGCCCTCACATCATCCCTCCCATTATCCTGTCTTAAGCCAGCCATAAGCTACACATAATGTCATAACACAGGCGTGTCATGTCACATAATGTCACATTACATCACTCCCCGTGTGGTTATGCAGCCCTGCTGTAGGAGTATGTGTTTGAGCAGGGCCACCAAAACACTAATAGCACAATGGAGTGATAATGCAGTGATGATGCCATGATGATGCAGTAATGACTTTTCTGATGCAGTGATAGTGATGTTGATGCAGTGATGATGCAATGATGAATCAGTGATGATGTGCACATGCAATGATGCTTTGAAGGTGAAATGACACAGTGACGATTCAATGACTAAATGATGACACTGTGATGATGTAATAATGCAATGATGACTCTGTGATGATGCAGTGTTAAGGTTCTGACCTCGTTATTGGCCAGCTGGAACCATGGCTGCTTGCCATAGGTAAAGATTTCCCAGAGAATGACTCCGAAGCTCCACACATCGCTTTCTGTGGTGAACTTCCTGTACATGATGCTCTCGGGGGGCATCCAGCGAATGGGCAGCATTGTATGGCCTCCAACCTATCAGATCACATGTGACATCACAAGTCATTAGCATTAAGAAGTTGATGAAATATCATAAAATATACTTTACACCGAGGCAGTGAAAGTGAATATTACCAAAGCACTGGATGCCCATGTTTAACTCTAACAATCATAACTCAAGGTAACTTTCAAAAAAAGATTGAATATTTGATCAGTTGTGTGCATATTACATCATTTTGTTTCTGTTTTTTTAATATTAAAGTGACAAGCTGACACATTGCTGGCTGAGTTCTGGTAAAAAATCAATGAGAAAAGAGTTCTGTGAAGGAGAGGAAGACCTGAAGAAGAGAGAGAAGGGGAAGGAAAGAAAGCAAAAGACACCAAGCAGAGGAGAGAGACAGAGGACAGAGACAAAGGAGTGGAGAGAGACAGGAGAGAGACAGAGGAGAAGAGAGATAACAGAGGAGAGAGACAGAAGAGAGGAGAGAGGAGAGGAAAGAGACAGAGGAGAGGGAACAGAGGAGAGACAGCAGAGTGGAGAGAGAACAGAGGAGTGGAGAGAGACAGAGGAAAGGGGAGAGAACAGAGGAGAGAGACAGAAAGCAAACATGAGAGAGACAGGAGAGATACAGAGGAGAGAGACAGAAAGCAAACATGAGAGAGATAGACAGGAGAGAGACAGAGGAGAGGGGACAGAACAGAGGAGAGAGACAGAGGAGAGAGACAGAAAGCAAACATGAGAGAGAGAGAAAAAATATCCATTAAAGAAGTTTGATAGCTTCAAACAACTGAGAGATATAAATGAAATGGACTTCAGGCTTCCCCCTCAGCCAGATATGAATCTATTAAACAAACATGGCATGCATCAGGATTGCCCTCCACACCACCACCTCCACCACACTACCCTCCACACCTCCACCACACTACCCTCCACACCTCCACCACACTACCCTCCACACCACCACCACACTGCCCTCCACACCACCTCCACCACACTACCCTCCACACCACCACCACCACCACCACACAGCCCTCCACACTACCACCACCACCACCACACTGCCCTCCACACCACCACCACACTGCCATCCACTCCACCTCCACCACACTGCACTCCACACCACCACACTGCTCCTCCTGGAGGCCACGCTGCTGTGTTAATTATATCCATGATCAGATGAATAAAAGTGATGCTACCACAGCTGACATGGACACTGGGGCTTCTAATTTTGTATGTTAATTATGGAAACCTTGGGAGAGCTTGGCACACAGGCTCCCAGCTCCGTGCTTCTCTCCACCATGTGCCTCTCCCACACACAGACTCACACACACACACACATCACACATTTAATCCAGCCCTTTATGTCATCAATGTATACATGTTTTTAACCTGTTATACATAGACATGTTTAATGAGTGTTATATATACAAACATATACATGTCTAACCTGTGTTATAAACACACACATGTTTAACCTGTTATATATACAAGTGGTTAACCTGTGTTATATTTACACACACACACACACGAAACATATGTTTATATATTAACTTGACTATTCCTTTCTTCACTTAATTCAGATGTAACTTTTATTTAACACTATCTTTGAACTGAAAGGACTCTCAGCAGAGCCAAAATCTCCTCCTACTCTTTACAAAAGTCTTTATAAAGATATTCACCTTAATCTATTATCTGTTATAATCTATTAATGTGATTATGGTGAAATATCCATTGGCATGGCAACAATGTGCTTCTACTTAGCTAAACAAAGGAAACCCGAGACGAAGGATCTCCACTGAACCAAACCCGAGATGAAGGATCTCCACTGAACCAAACCAGAGATAAAGGATCTCCACTGAACCAAACCAAAGGTGAACGATCTCCACTGATCCAAACCAGAGGTGAAGGATCTCCACTGATCCAAACCAGATTTGAAGGATCTCCATTGAACCAAACCAGAGCACTTTACCTCTCCCCACTCCCTCCCTCTCTCCTTTAACTCTACCACTCCCCACTCTCTCCCTCTCTCCTTTAGCTCTACCACTCCCCACTCTCTCCCTCTCTCCCGCTCTGCTTCCTCAGGGCTTTAGAAGGTATAGCGGTCCGTGGAGGTGAACACCCACACTCTGTGTGTGTGGATGAGTCACTGGACTCACTCTAACACAGCAACACTATTTTCATTTAGCACAGTGTGCACGGGGAATACATCAGCAGAGTGCAGAGAGAGAGCGAGAGGGGGGAAGGAGGGAGGGAGAGAGGGAGAGAGTAGGGAGCAAGAGAAGAGAGAGAGGAGAAGAAAGGAAGAGAGGAAAGAGAAAACAAAGAGAAGGGTAGAGAGGGATGATGGGACACACAAACGTTCTAGTTTGTATGCACAATTTCAGCAGCAGATCATATTATGTGTATCTATCACGGAAAAAGCCATGTGTCTTCAGCACAGAGGGAACACAGGGCCTGCCACACTCCTGCTGGTGAGCGTCTGTGTCTGCCAGTGCTTGGAGGAAACATTAACTGGTTGAATTCCTGGTTCTGGTCCCTTGCTGTATGACTGATCATTGTAAAGATGTGGGATTCGGGCAGTGGAGGTCTGTTTGAAACAGCAGAAGTCTTTTTGGAACAGCAGAACTCTGCTCAGAACAGCGGAACAGCGTTCGGAACAGCAGAACTCTGCTCAGAACAGCGGAACAGCGTTCGGAACAGCGGAACTCTGTTCGGAACAGCGGAACTCTGTTCGGAACAGCGGAACTCTGTTTGGAAAATTGTAATTTGAATTCAAACTCTGCCAGTGTGAAAGAAGCATCAGAGCACTGTATGGAAATACGGCACAATTAGAACACAGGGTGGGAACATCTGACAGCCTGAACCACGTCACACTGCAATAATTAATGTGCTACTAAATCAATGGCATGTCTAATGTGGTGAATGGATGCATCAGAGCTGAGACCCCCTCCTTTCTGTTATTAATAGATGTGCTCATTAAGGCAGACGTGGCCATGAGCGCAGGAACGAGTGAACAGAATCAACAGCACAAAAGTTAAAGTGCTATTAAATGGTCTGATCTGAGGAGAAATGCTAATATGTAAATTAACACTTATACTTATGTGAAGGTACATATGCTACCATACTTGTGTGAAGATACATATGTTACCATACTTTTGTGAAGATAGATATGTTAAAATACTTACTGTGATAAAACTACACAGTATGAAGAAAAAAAGAGTCAGATGTAATGTAGTCCGAACACTGAAGGTGTAAACCCTCTCAGCTAATGTAAAGGTACACTTTAATAAAAGATGGCTGCATCCTTTCATTTAGGTAAACAATTTTTAAACAATTCTACCAAATGAAAGAACTCATCCACTCCTCGGCCCCACCATGGACACCTCCATCTCACCCACAACCCCAACACCAGTGTCTCTCATCTGATCCATGATTCTGTCTCGAACCAAAGAGAAGTGGCACCCCCTCCATGGCGGCTCCCGCACTGGGGAACACGTCTTCTCATTAGACCCTCTGCTCGTTAGATCCTCTCCCACTTCTCCTCATTAGATCCTCTCCTTCTTCTGCTCGTTAGATCCTATGCTCATTAGATCCTTTAACACTGTTAGTTAGATCCTCTAGTAATTAGATCCTCCCTCACTTCCGCTCGTTAGATCCTCTCCCTCTTCTGCTCGTTAGATCCTCTCCTTCTTCTGCTCGTTAGATCCTCTCCTTCTTCTGCTCGTTAGATCCTCTCCCAGTGTCACATCTTTTCTCGCTGGCGTTGAAGCATTTGAGAATATTTCTCTAAGCAAAATGTTGTTAAATGTTGGTATGAACTTAACATTTTAGTATCAACGCTTCTTCTTTATTGTTGTTTTGAAAGCATTTTTGGAAGCCTGTGTTACACTCAGTATTTTATCTGTAATGTTAAGCATTTATCTTAGTGGATGTAAGTAAAACACTTTGGTCAACTAAGGCTGTTTTATGCTGTGCTACACTAACAAGTGTGACGCGACAAGTCAACACCATCATGGTTCCTGGTTCCTGTCAGCTACAGAGGCTCCTGGGGAATTTGGCTGTATGAAGTCAGTCATGTTTCATGTTTCTTAAAGCAGCTGTCAGCACGCAGCAGGAAGCAAGATGCATCAGCCATGGAATCCAAACAGCTAGGTGACACGGTACAAACAGGCCAACCGCTTCCACATCCTGACGCTCTGAAAAGCTTCAGACTGATAGGCCAACCGCGAGGCTGGATGTGTCTGAATGGTGTGTGGGGGTGTGTGTGAGATGCAGTCTCTCTCCTTAGGTACACAAGCTACAGAGAAACCACCAAGATGCAGTCTCTCTCTCTCTCTCTAGCTACACGAGCTAAAGAGAAACCACTGAGATGCAGTCTCTCTCCTTAGGTACACGAGCTACAGAGAGACTGCTGTCGAACACCACACATCAGCCCGTGCTCACTGACTCCGCCCTGCAGGTGGTCAGCTTATCTGGGTTCTCCTACAGGATGAAACATGTCAGTGCGCAGCAGCGTCTGAGACGAGCCGCTTGGCAGGCGGCCTCCTTCATAATCACTAAGGAGAAATCCCGGCCCACTACGAAACCATCTCCTCCTCCCACTGCTCAGTGAGTCACTGACAGCCAGATGGAACCTGGAGGCGGGGCTTAGCAGGTTGGCACACTGCCACTCAAACTGGATTAGCCAGACAGGGAGCTGATCTGGAGTCAGACAGCACTGGCGGCACCACCACTACAGCACCTGCTGTAACGACTCATGGAGGAAATACACTGTATTCCCAAATATTTCAGTGCCAGTATTTGAAAATATTTTAAGCGTGTTCACATAAAATCAGAGCAGGAAGTCCTCACTACACGGTAATCTCTCCAAATGTCATCCATTTTAAAACGGCAGAACATTTAAAACGATGTTAGCTCGAATTTTCTGGAAGAATTTGAGAATACTTGAGAATATCCACAGAAATGCATGTTGTGCTTCTACTGTATGACAGGGACGTCATGAATAAAACTTTGACAAAAGCGTAGGTATTTGTCTTGATGCCATATTCTGTCACATCTTGCTCAAAAAGAGCTTTTAAATCCTTATCCATATGTCATACACTTTTCTCAAATATATCATCTTCTATGAATAGAACACCTGTCTCCCGAATAATTGCAGAGGACTGTTTTAATTGCAGGAAGGGTGTGAGCACGAGAGGCTGTGAGTGGGTGGGGCTGTGAGTGGGCGGGGCTGTGAGTGGGCGTGGCTATGCTACGCCCTCTGGCGGACGAAGCCAGTAGTTCATGATGGCCAGGCAGGTAGGTGTGTGTGTGCATGTGTGTTATCTGGATGGCTGAGGAGGACAGCTACAACATGCATCCCAACATGAAAGAACATGATTGGACAACATGGATTGTGTCCCACCTGTGGACATTGTGTTTATACCTGTGGACTATGACACACTTATGGACAGTGTTTACACTTGTAGACTGTGTTTACACTTGTAGACTGCGTTTGACATCTGTGGTGAGTGAAATCACCAACTCAGTCCCCACTGCTGAAGGCACAGAACTGCCTTTGAAACGGCGGGCCTTTTATTTCATCAAATTTTACTTCTCTTGTTCTTGTTTTATTTTTCTAAACACTCTCCGCCGCTCCCGAACACTTCTTAACGCTCCCTGGTGCTGCGTTGATGAGTATGAGGCGTGACGGTACCACTGGCAGAACCAGGATGTTGGCTGTAATACAGGTTAATTGAACCCCTGCTCATGCTTTAGTCTGTCTGTCCAAGTCATGAAATTATTCCGACAGCTGCAACAGCCTCATTTAGCACTGCAGCTACAGAATGAGGAGCTGTTTGGACCTCTGAGATTCATAACTGCACACGTTTGCTGGAAGACTGAAGGGCACAGCATCGCATTAGCCTCCCTCTGCCACAGTGCCCTAACCCCTAACCCTAACCTCTAACCCCTAACCCCTAACCCTAACCCCTATACAGTATATATATATATAGTTGACAGACTAACGCCCTCAGTGTTGGGCCCTCAGTATGACCCTCAGTGTGGGGCCCTCAGTATGGCCCTCAGTGTTGGGCCCTCAGTATGACCCTCAGTGTGGGGCCCTCAGTATGGGGCCCTCAGTATGGCCCTCAGTATGGCCCTCAGTGTTGGGCCCTCAGTATGACCCTCAGTGTTGGGCCCTCAGTATGGGGCCCTCAGTATGGCCCTCAGTGTGGGGCCCTCAGTATGGCCCTCAGTGTGGGGCCCACCCACTGGCGACCCAGCAGGACTGAATCCCGACTGGCAGCCCAGATGAACTTAGTAACCCTGGGCTAACTGAGGGAGTCGGTGTTATACAACCACAAACATGCTAATTACTCCCTGCTAGTTGCTGTGCCCCGTTAACCACGTTAGTAGCTATTCCTCCAACATAAAACAGTGCTAGATGTGTGTGATGCACAGCTCTGCATGGAATCGACAGGCTTTCACTCTAAACAGATCTTTATTCTACCAACACACAGCCCGTAGTTATCAGGCAATATTCACCCCTGCCAAACCCAGATGAAATATGAGCCAAGTTTAGCAAGGTAATTACGAATCTATCACAATTTACAATCCCGAGATGCAGAATGAATGTGCATTTTGCAGGCATCTGATGGTTAATCAGTCACCTAATTCTGCCTGTAGGCCCTTTATGGAAGATCCATTTGAAGTCTGATGACTGCAGCTCTGCCCGGTGTTAAACTAATTAAAGCTCTCAGTATGTCTCACACATCAGGCATGGGAAACCAGGACAGGGGTTCTGGGCTTCCAGCTCAGAAGCATTTTGATGAGTTTGTCTCTGGTTAGTGAGTATACAAGCTTTAAATAATAATAATAATAATAATAATAATATGATGATGATGATGATGATGATGTGCGGCGTACCCGGTAGTAGTCCGTGCTGTAGATGTCTCGTGACATCCCGAAGTCTCCGATCTTCACGAGCAGCCCGTTTCCCACCAGGCAGTTGCGTGTGGCCAGGTCTCTGTGCACGAAGTGCTGAGAGGCTAGATACACCATGCCCGCTGCGATCTGAGTGGCTATGTGCAGCATCTGAGACAGGCCCAGCTCCCCATTGGTCTGCAGTGGCTGTCCATCAACCAGGATCATTGCGTCAGGACCGTGAGCTCTGTGGGCAGAAGACAACCAATCAGCGTCAAGTAGGAAGGACTTTCACGTATCACCACTTTGTATGGTTTCCTATTATCAACACGTGGTCTCCTGGTCTTCCTGCACTGGTCAAACAGAAGCACAGCACAAGTCCGAATGAGCAAACCCATTTATGTTAACGTTGATGGAGTGATCGTTCGTGTTGTCAGTCAGGAATATGGGAGTCTAGCCCTTGTCCTAGCCAGGCAGCAGTGTATAGGACCCACACGCACACTGTGGCAGCATGAACATAATTACACTTCCTCAGCAGAGTCTGTACACGTGTCAGCCAGTCTGGGAGGATAAGGTGCCATCACGTGCAGTTTTGTAGTTATCCTCATAATCTACACGGCAGGAAATAGGCACCAGTTCTCTCTCCCGGGATGCGTCTCGCCACTAACGACGTATGCGGTGTTTCCGCCTTTGCAAACTGTTGTTAGCCATCCATCATGTCCTGCTAGGCCACACAGAGGTGCTATCACTGAGAGGAAATGAAAGGAGGCAATCTCATCTCACCCTGATACCTTTAAATCTGAGGCTAAAGGCCACTGCTGGTGTCAGATGTTCATATAAGATTTTAATATTATAAGAATCACACAGGTGCTGCAAAGATACACCACGCCACTATGAAGATCTTCACAAGACACTATAGAGCTTGTCTGGGACAGGGTAGTTGTCTTGGTCTGGGCCCTGCTCTGGGTCTTGGTCTAGGTATTGGTCTGGGCCCTGGTCTGGGCCCTGGTCTGGGTCTTGGTCTGGGTCCTGGTCTGGTCCTGGTCCGGGTCCTGGATTCTGAGTTGTGCTCCAGAAGGATCAGCACTGCCTTCCACATGGCCAGCTGACTCTCTCTGCCTTCAGCCACATGGGTGGAGGAGCTCAACTCGACAGACTTCACCCACCCAGCATCCCGGCTGTGGCCATAACAGTGTGTCACATCCATGATCTCTTTGGGAGCGTGATTTGTAGTTCAGTGTTGTTTTTAAACAACAGCAACACCAGACAAGACCTGAAAGTGCCCTACTGTAAATAATGAAACCTACTGTAAATAATAAAACATATTGTAAATAACACTGAGTCTATGAATGTGCAGTGAACCTGAGGAACTTGTTCAGGTCTCCATGCTTCATGTACTCGAAGACCATGATGAGGGGGTCGCCGTCCACACACACGCCGTAGAACTTCACGATATGCTCGTGCTGAAGGTTGGTCAGGAGTTCAGCTTCTCGCTGGAAATCCTTCCTCGCTGCCAGTGTGGGGTCTTTCAGAGTCTGATCCACACACAACAAAGAGTCATCAGAGTCTGATCCACACACAACAAAGAGTCATCAGAGTCTGATACACACACAACAAAGTATCATCAGAGTCTGAACCACACACAACAAAGTGTCATCAGAGTCTGATCCACACATAACAATGAGTCATCAGAGTCTGAACCACACACAACATAAAGCTTCCTCCATCCAACAGGGTAGTGGAATGTGTAAAGCGGAAAGATGTGACATCATTAGATATGCATTTGCCTCTCTGATTCAGAGGACAACAGTTTCACTAATGAATATATAACCTGTTGATATTCTTTGATTATCTTGCAACTACATTTAGGGAGAGCTTACAATACAGTGCTTGAAAGTAAACATATCTCAGTTTTCTAAAATAGTAGCTTTTTATCAGAAGCTTATTTTCATCCTTTTTTGAATCATCGCAGTAAAGCAGGGATTCAATCCAGCTGGATACTGGCAAAGTGCCCAGTCTTTCTCCTCTACGCATGATTGAGTGCACAGAGTTGTATTGAACTCCTTTTTTTTCCTTGATAAATAAAACATGATTAAAATACAGATCCACTGGCACCAGCACAGATACAAATACATCCAGAACAATCGCGGTCGTCCTCAGGATTTCTTCAGCATTAAAGAGACTGAGGATGCTCTTTAAATGTGCGTTGGAGTCCATTTAAACAATACAAACTCACTGGCTGACTGCTAATTCCAAGCCTTATAGTGATCAAAATACAGACGTGCACCTGCAGAATCAGAAATGTTTGGCTGTCCACCCCTAATCCCCACATGTCTGTTCACATCAGCATCTTCATCCCTTCTGAAAGACCAAGCATGATCCTCCGTAGCAAACCGTGTCCTCATTTAATAGTACACAACAGTACACAACAGTACACAACAGTACACACACATGCGCAAAATGCCACAGGCTCGCGCACGTCCACACATCCATAGTTTATTCTGTCTGTGCATGTTGCCACTAAACGCCCTGTGCTCTCTCCTGTATTGTGGTCAGGCCTGATTCCTTCGCCCGTGTTTCTGATGAATCTCTCGGGTTCGTGTAAATCCGAACTCTCATCACCCACTCCGTCACACACCGCTGTGACAGATATTTAGATGAACTGCGGCCTGAGAACCCGTAAGGTGTCGTTCTGTTGGAGATGCGGGAACAGCCTAGCATGGCAGAGCTGTCCCCCACTGAGCATGTCTGCTTGGACTGGGCGCTGAAAACCGCTCTGTCACAATGGGCATGAACGTCAAATTCATCCTGTTGATAGAGGCTGTAAAATGTGAAACCTGCCCATCAATAGGGGCTGTAAAATGTGAAACCTGCCCTGTTCTGCAGGATCTGTAAATGTGATACCAGCCCCCATGATATTAGACCTGTTGATAGAGGCTGTAAATGTGATACCAGTCCTGTCAATATGGGTTTTATATGATATCAGACCTGTGAGTATGGGCTGTAAAGGCCCGGTCTGTCTATTTGACTGACTGTCTATATGACTGACTGACTAGTTCAGATCAGCCTCATTTAAGATGCTTTCAAATACAGATATCATTTGAGATACAGATATCATTTAAATACTGGTGTGTCTGCCTGTCATTGTTTTTAGTAAAGGAAACACAAATTTTAGGCGCCACAAAGCAAATTTTAAGCGCTAAAGCAATTTTTGTAAAAACTCACCCTAACCCCAACCCTAACCCTAAACCTAACCCGAACCCCCAACCCTAACCCTAACCCCAACCCTAACCCTAAACCTAACCCTAAACCCAAACCCTAACCCTAACCCTAACCCCAACCCCTAACCCTAACCCCAACCCTAACCCCAACTAAACCCTAAACCCAACCCTAACCCTAACCCCAACCCTAACCCTAAACCCAACCCCAACCCTAACCGTAAACCCAACCCCAACCCTAATCCCAACCCTAACCCCAACCCCAAACCCCAACCCTAACCCTAAACCCAACCCCAAACCCCAACCCTAATCCCAACCCTAACCCCAACCCCAACCCCAACCCTAACCCTAAACCCAACCCAACCCTAACCCCAACCCAAACCCCAACTAAACCCTAACCCCAACCCCAACCCTAACCCCAAACCCCAACTAAACCCCAACCCCAACCCTAACCCCAACCCCAAACCCCAACTAAACCCCAACCCCCCAAACCCCAACCCCAACCCTAACCCCAACCCCAACCCTAACCCCAACCCCAACCCCAACCCTAACCCTAACCCTAACCCCAACCCCAACAAAACCCCAACCCCAACCGCAACCCCAAACCCCAACTAAACCCTAACCCCAACCCTAACCCCAATCCCAACCCCAAACCCAAACCCCAACTAAACCCTAACCCCAACCCTAACCCCAACCCCAACCCCAACCCCAACCCCAAACCCTACCCTTCCAGACTCGGCCCTGAAGATGCATGTTAATAATTCTGGAACTGTGAAGCAGCACCACCTTGTTCTTGCATGTGAAGGACAAACACAAACACATGCTGCCACATACTGAGCTGTGCGTCCCTCACCCCATCCCCCCCCCCCCCAAATCAGTAAACAAGCTGAATAGTAAACAGAGGCAGCACAATCCCAATCTATCTGATTAACCCACAGGCTACGGAAAATCTATAGGCAGGCAATGCTAGGACATAAACACATAAATGCTCTATTCAGACAGAAAGCTGTTTATACTGAGGGATCCTGTGTCTCTGTAAATTGCATTCCAGGTGCAGCCTTTGATAGACCTGCTGGCTGAAATTGCATTTCACCTTAAAAGCCTCCATCTGTAAGTCTTACAGAGGTGCCTGTTATGCACAGGACACGGGCTGAGCAGGACACAAACTGAGCAGGACACGGGCTGAGCAGGACACAAACTGAGCAGGACACGGGCTGAGCAGGACACGGGCTGAGCAGGACACGGGCTGAGCAGGACACAAACTGAGCAGGACACGGGCTGAGCAGGACACGGGCTGAGCAGGACACGGGCTGAGCAGGACACGGGCTGAGCAGGACAAGGGCCAAAACCTGTATGCTTAAATGTTCCCTGTCACTGAGGTCTCTGCCTTTCTTAGCTGTCACAACCCTAGTGAACGTGCTGTTAGAACACCTGTCCGATATGGGAATACATCAGTAATGCCAATGAAGCAGTATGAGTGAGGAATACACAGGGTTTCTTTGAGTTAGAAAATACATGCTTGCACACACACACACACACACACACACACAGGGGAATCAGTTGCTATCTCCATTTTAAAAGGCAATGTAATCTTTAGATAACTGTAGACCTTCAAGCAGAGAGGTGCTGTGTGTGTGGCTGTGTGTGTGTGTGTGAGTGTGCGTGCACGTGCGCTTGGGTGTAGATGTGTGTTTATGTTTTTGTGTGTGTTTGTGTGTATTTCTATGCAAACTGATCTGTTCTGCCTTTGTAGTAGTGGAGGACTAATTCTCCAGCATCAGGCTGCTCTGCAGAGTAGGTGAACAGCTAATGAAACGTTCCCATGGTGACAGCTAATGAACATGTAGGCCCCCCCCCCCCTTATAGGCCACTTCCCCCTTATAGGCCACTTCCCCCTTATAGGCCACTCCCCCACTCCATCCCCCATCCAGCCCACCAGATCTGTAACAACAACCAACAATTAAACCACAAGACTTAATAAAGTTTAATGGGTTGCTAAGTATTACATAATGCAAAAAGACATAAAACTCCCAAGGTCAAAGTGGCATTCACCTGCGCTGGGAGAAGGAGAGGCTCTTCATGGGTGGGCTGAACAGCTCACAGACTGGATCAGAACAGCTCACAGACTGGACCTGAACGGCTCACAGACTGGATCCGAACAGCTCACAGACTGGATCCGAACAGCTCACAGACTGGCCCTGAACAGCTCAGACTTTTTTCTGGCCTGTGTCACTGTTGACCTTGGTGAATAGTTCCAGTAGGTGACACTATGTTACAGGATTGGTCAGAGTGTATGCTACTAATGATTCACTGCTTTCTCTCCACCGCAGGAAGACAGAAGCAGGGTACTGTGATACTTTCTAACTCCCAACCCACTGCTTCTTCAGACTCACGCCAAATACCACCAGTCATTACTATTGATCCTTCCACTATGCAAAGTAGGCCCTTGTTTCTTGCATTGATCTAGCCCATGTATCAGCCACCAGCCCCTGCATGCTGGCTGTGAGACGGCCTGTCCAGGTTGAGCTGCAGGGAGGATCGGGTGGATGTGCCGGGGATGAGATCAGTAAGGAGCCGTGACCTCTGCAGTGGGGCTGGTGTAACAGGAGAGGCGGGTGGCCCCATTCTAATGGAGAGATGATTTCTTACCTTGACAGCCACGAGCATCTTGTCCTTGGTGGGGCTGAGGTTATAGCACTCTGCCAGGAAGACCTTCCCAAAGGCACCCTCTCCGAGTTCACGCTTTAAAACAATGTCCCTTCTCTTTATATGCTGCACGTCTGGGGAGAGGGGTAGAGAGAGGGAGAAAGAGAGATAGAGGGAGAGGAAGAAAGAGAGAGAGAGAGAGAGAGAGAGAGAGAAAAGGTGAGAGAGAGAGGAGCATCAGTGCTGTAGCGGCCTTGTTAAAGGTGACAGTGTGAGGTGGATCTCAGTAGGGTGTGTAAGTGCCAAGACCTGTCACTCAAAATCATAACGTGGCTCAAAAGGACACGGCACCAAAAACTTAATAAATAAAAATTCACCATAAAAAAGGTACACAGAGTAAACACACCACAGTGATGCTGTACACAGGGTACACACACTACAGTGATGCTGTACACAGGGTACACACACTACAGTGATGCTGTACACAGAGTACACAGACCACAGTGATGCTGTACACAGGGTACACACAACACAGTGATGCTGTACACAGAGTGAACACACCACAATGATGCTGTACACAGGGTACACACACCACAGTGATGCTGTACACAGGGTACACACGCCACAGTAATGCTGTACACAGGGTACACACGCCACAGTGATGCAGTACACAGGGTACACACGCCACAGTAATGCTCTACACAGGGTACACACACCACAGTGATGCTGTACACAGAGTGAACACACCACAATGATGCTGTACACAGGGTACACACACCACAGTGATGCTGTACACAGGGTACACACGCCACAGTAATGCTGTACACAGGGTACACACGCCACAGTGATGCAGTACACAGGGTACACACGCCACAGTAATGCTCTACACAGGGTACACACACCACAGTGATGCTGTACACAGGGTACCAGCAGTGTAGACCAGCAGTGTAGAGCACCAGTGTAGACCAGCAGTGTAGACCAGCAGTGTAAAGCACCAGTGTAGACCAGCAGTGTAGACCAGCAGTGTAGACCAGCAGTGTAGACTACATCTCCGCTGCATTCATTTACATTGACCCCATTCACCATATGGTATCCACCCAAACACGCTGCCTGCATGTTAAAATTCAATTAAACGTCTGATTCCTTCAAGCCTAATAAGAAGAAAATGTGAGGTCTCTCTTCCTGAACACGTACTGGGGATAATACTGCAGACGTATGATGGGAAGAATGGCTAAGTGGTTGTCGTGGAAACGCTGTGGTGCCAAGCAGGTGAAAGCCCCCGGTTCTCACACTCGATGTGTGTGTGTGTGTGTTCACTGCCATCGGACTTGTGAACAGTACTCACACCGGGTGCGCACACGAGTGGTCGGACTGGTGAACAGGCTCTCGGGGAGATTCCCTCTTCATGTGAAGGTGAGGACCACTGGCAGGGATTATAAGCTCCAGGGAAAATGGAGTGGCTGATTCATACTACTGACTTTAATCTAAAAATGGACCCAGAATAAAAATGAGGTCTGGATAAAGAAACAGTCCAGTATCACACACCTCCCCCTCATCCCACAGCAAGAACGTGTTTCCAGTGTCCTCACATCTCGCACCTACTCCCAGATTTCCAGTAAACACTATAAATAACCAAGTGACATATTACGGACATATTCCCAATAAAGCCAAACACTCAGAGCACTGTAAGAATAATAAATATGCTGAACACAAACACTGGGTTGTTCTGATATTAACCCCATCTGAGAACACCACGAGTGGCACAACACTCACTCACTAGAAAACACTATTTATTTAATCTGTCTAAAATATTTAAACTAATCCCAGTAGACATTAACACCATTTAACTGGAAAGATTTAAGACACACTGGTTGTTGCACATGTCTCCATCAGCCAGGTATCAGAGCGAGGACAGTCCGGGTGCAGAGGGACAGTCCGGGTGCAGAGGGACAGTCTGGGTGCAGAGGGACAGTCCGGGTGCAGAGGGACAGTCCGGGTGCAGTGGGACAGTCCGGGTGCAGAGGGACAGTCCAGGTACACGGTGCCTGCCTGCCGCAGGGAAGACACTGAGTATCAGAGGACCTTACTGGAAGTGCCAGAGCTTCATCCTACAGCAGGCCTAGGGGTGCAGTACTGCTCTGCTTTGCCAAGGTTAGAGTTTCCTTATACAGCGCAGGCACTGAGGGACCCTAGGACACTACAGGACATGCAGGACCATCACTGCCCTGAATGTAATTATAGGGGACTATGGGGAAAGCAAGATTTATAAATAAAGGCTAATAATCATCTGTGCATCACTGAAAAAAGAAGCAGACTTATGGCACGTGAGACGTTAGCCAGCAGGGGGCAGTGTGTTACCCTGACATTTGAGTGTAACTTTACAATGTCTGAGTGTAACATCTGATTCAATGAACTCAGAGTGTTAGGTGATGGGTGGGGCATGGTGGAGGAGATGGAGGAGTTGTAGATGAGGGAGGAAGTGGAGGAGATGATAGAGGTGGTGGAGATGATGGAGGAGGTGGAGATGATAGAGGTGGTGGAGGTGGTGGAGATGATGGGGGTGGTGGAGGCTATAGTGCAGTGCAGGACATTGAGCAAATCTTGGCACCACCACTCACATCACTCAGATGTTTCCAACAACATCAACACAACATCTGCTGTTTACTCAAACCTTCCGTCCAACACTGACACAGTAACTATACCTACAAATAGAAACACCTTCCTACTGGAACACTATGGCAAAGCACTCTAAGAAAAATTACAATAAATAAATATTGACAAATGGCCATTTATGCAAATGAAGCTGAGATTTCTGTAGCTTCTCTCCACACTGGGATTCTAATCAGCACGAATAAATGATCCTGAGTTGCAGAGCGGAGCAGAAAGGAGCAGAGAGGAGCAGAAAGGAGCAGAGAGGAGCAGAGGGGAGCAGAAAGGAGCAGAGAGGAGCAGAGGGGAGCAGAGAGGAGCAGAAAGGAGCAGAGGGGAGCAGAGGGGAGCAGAGAGGAGCAGAGAGGAGCAGAGATGAGCAGAGAGGAGCAGAGAGGAGCAGAGGGGAGCAGAAAGGAGCAGAGAGGAGCAGAAGGGAGCAGAGGGGAGCAGTGCAGGCTGGCAGCTGTCCAGTCATATTGTGCTTGGGCTTTGTTCCCTCTGAAATGAGGCTGATGGTTCACTGTGAGAGCACCTCTGCCTTAGGGAGCTACGCTGAAGAGGAAGACAGAAGATGCACTTTATTTCCAAACAAATGAAATGCCATTTATTTAAGCAGGGAGGGCACAGGGGACAGAGAGTGATGGGGAGAGCAAAACACAACAAAAAGAGTAAGTGACAGAACAAGAGACAAAGAGGTGAGATGAAAGTGAGAAGGAGAAAGAAAAGAGTGAGAAAGAGACAAAGGGGAGTTAGAGAGAGACATAGAGAGACAGAGGGGACTGGGAGAGAGACAGAGGACAGTTGGAGAGAGACAGAGAGAGACTGAGGAGACTGGGAGAGAAACAGAGGACAGTTGGAGAGAGACAGAGAGAGACTGAGGAGACTGGGAGAGAGACAGAGAGACGGAGAGACAGGATAAGTGAGCGGGAAAGAGAACTATGCGTATCTTTGTTTGCTGTCCTTTGCGGTTGCACATGACTGATAGCTTTACAACAAGCAGCAGGACAGCTGGGGGTTTGCGTTCTCCCCTCACAGGGCAATTAAGAAGGTTCTAAACTGTAGAGGGAAATTATCTCGTTAGAGCAGTCACTGTAGATGTGTGTGTGTGGGGGAGGGGTGTAAACAGACGAGTGTACCCTGCCCAAACACAGACTGGGGTTAGGGACACCAGTTGAGTACAGGAACTGGGCTGGTATTTTTATTCCACCAGTATTTACTTCAGACCACCAGGAATGGAGCCATGAGCTGAGCTTGAGTTTACAACTGCTTAATGTGCACAGATATTCATACAGTCACACTCAAAAACATGTATAGGAACACAAATATATACACACACACACGTATACAAACACAAACATACACACAAATACACAAACCTTCACACTCACACTTTTTTTTACATATTGCCAAACATGTAAAGGTGACGAGAGACACGCAGCTGTAAAGGTGACGAGAGACACGCAGCTGTAAAGGTGACGAGAGACTCTCGTCTGTCAGCGAACAGCCAGCCTGGCACAAGCGTACCATTGCTATGACTCCAGTTTTATTTCAGTACGTTAGCTGTTTGAGATGTACATTCATTCTCAGGGTATTTAGAAGCATCAGCAGATACCTTCTAAATTTCAGAAAGTTTTAGGGCATTGTGTGAAACTGGTTTTTGCACAGTGTGCAAGTTTTTAACATAGCCAGAAAGTACTGCAAGTGAAAATAACCACTCCCTCACACACACACACACACACATATACCACCTCTATCATGCACACACACACACACACATACCACCTCTATCATGCACACACACACACACACACACACACACACACACCACCACCTCTATCATGCACACACACACACACACACACACACACACACACACACACATATACCACCTCTATCATGCACACACACACACACACACACACACATACCACCTCTATCATGCACACACACACACACACACACACACACACACAGATGAACCCAAGCGCACTAAATGTAAAGTATATGCTCTGTGCTGGTGCAGGCTGGGCCGGTGGTGGGAGTGGAGACTCAGGCTGCGTGTTGATTCCACGGGGAACTCCTACCTGCCTCATTTCCATCTCCTCCTCTCCTACTGCACTGTGTCCTGAGAACACACTGACTATCTTTAGCAACAGGGAGAGAGGGGGAGAGACAGCGTGAGAGAGACAGCATTGCTCTGCAGTCAGACAGTTCAGCCGTGTTACTGGCCTGAAGTTTGGAGCCAGGTGGTACTGGAGCAGAAGAGTGAACAGTGACTGGCGGGGCGGGGCAGGGCGGTGAGGGGCGGGGCAGGGCGGTGAGGGGCGGGACAGGGCAGGCAGCGAGGGGTGAGGCACAGGTGAGAATGAAAGAGAAAGATCTGATGTTGTTTAGTTGCCCACATCTCATGTAGCTCCTGGTTTACACAGCCCTGTAGGTCTGGTGGACATCTGCGCTAGTCGCGTTAGGGAGGAAGGCCTCGTCCCTGCTTACACACCAGAGACCATTCGTCTCTGACAATACACGACATGTATACAAGACCACCTGCACGAAGGAATGAACAGATTTAAGAGAAAGACATGAAGAGCGAGAGGGAGAGAGCGCGAGCGGAGAGGGAGAGAAGACAGCGGCTGATTGGACCTGTCAGTTAGATGCGGCGGTGTAGTGTTAGAGGCTCGAGGAAGCCGGATTGGTCAGAAACTCTTCAACTGTGCTGAATACTAAAACCTCCCCAGTAAGCAAAACCCGCAGACAGTCACTACATTACCCATACAATCACATGACTACAGGATGAAGAGAGCCATGTGGAACCACCTGCTGGAGGATCCTGCTGGTGGGGAGAAGACAGCACGCTGCACTGCAGCATTTACACAGACAGGACTTGTGCTTGCACTTTACACAGATGAGCACTGTGTTTACGCTTTACACAGACAGGTACTGTGTTTACGCTTTACACACTGGGCACTGTGTTTACACAGATGGGCACTGTGTTTCCACTTTACACAGACAGGTACTGTGTTTACGCTTTACACACTGGGCACTGTGTTGACACTTTACAAAGATGGGCACTGTGTGTACGCTTTACACAGAAGGGCACTGTTTTTACATTTTACACAGATGGGCACTGTATTTATTTTGTATAAAGATGAGATGAGATGGAGGAGGGTTCCATGTGTGTGAGATGGATTCTGGGTGTGTGTGTTCATGGGTGAGTGTGTGAATATGCAGTCAGAGCTCCTCCTCTCCCACCGTAGAAACCAGCTCAAACCAGCCCAAACTAGCTCAAACCGGGTCTGATCAAATAAAAGTGTACCATGACCACTGAGCTACTGGACAGGGCATGGTGAAGGTTCTGGCTGTTGCTTAATGCCTCTGCTAAGCTGATTAATCAGGACACAGTCACAGAGCTCTAATGAGAAGAACATCTTCACACATTACTGTAGAGCAGGGCACTTCAGAAGGGGGGGCTTGGATGATCAGAACTCACACAGAATGACACTGACCGTCACGCTATTAGGTCACTGTTAGTGCTTTAATGAGGGAGCTAGTGGTGGTGCACTGAGCTGTAGTGGGCAGGTGCAGGTCTGAGGGGGAGACAGGAAATGAACTCAGGGTCAGGGGTCAGGGTCACTCATACACATCTGAGAGGCTTCTTGTGTGATGTTAACACAACAGAAAGACCAACAGTGATTTTTAGAAATTGTTCCTACACAACCTCCAGTTCTTAGCGGCAAACATCTGCCTGGCTTCTGCGCATGAGGGGCCCAGAGGTGCCGGGCTGGTGCGGCGGGCGGTGGTGCTGTGTCATGGCCTGCTGCTGTGAAGGGCGTGCGGACGCTCTCCGAGAGGGATGCAGATTAAGCCCCAGCTGGAGGAGCAGTCATGAGACGGAGGCTGGTGTCACCAGGGCTACATCTGAGAGCCGTGCGCTGCCGTGGGACTTCTGTTGTTCTATTAATTACTGCAGTGTGGAGGGAGAGAGATAGTGTACTTGTGTGTGTGTGTGTGTGTGTGCTACAGGGGGGGCACTGTGAAGAGAGATACAGGGCTTAGTGGAGAACCCAGAGTGCTTGAACACACTCATTCTGCCCCAGTGCTAAACCTGCTAGTCACTCTGGATCAGCGCATCCACCTAAAACTGCAGACGTGATAACAACCGTAACCAAGGCGCCAGCACGCTTTGGCATTTAGAGGAGCCCAGGACCCCAGCTTAAAGAGCAAAAACAACTGGGGGACCGGGGGGAGAGAGACAGGGTGGGGCCAGAGGTGCAGATGAGGGGGGGCGAATGCAGATGAGTGGTGGTGGGGGGGTGAGTGACCTCCCGGTGACCTCCCAAAAGAGGACAGACCGTGGCTAACGGACACAGAGCCGTAAACCTCTCCTCTCTATTAGTGTGTTTTGTTATTAAGCGCTCTGCTGAACAGCCTCCTTCAAGCCTCCATCTATCTGCTACTCCTGACAGCTCCACCCGGAAACAATTCAACAAACCCCCTTCCCCTTCAGTGAAGGTGTCACCATGACGATGGATGGAACAGAAACCAGCAGGTTTGAGCAAATATAGCGTTACCCGCAAACAAATTACCCAACTAAGGAACCTCTACAATAGAAATGTCTATTTTATTTGTATTTATTTGTAAATTCGCCCGCCAGGCACTGCCATCTCCAGGGCTCATGCTCATCTGAACCTGCACAATGCATAACAATGTCCTTCACAAGGGTTCACCCAGAGGACCAAAGCGTCCCGCTGGTATGTCATGGAGGGTGACAGGACTCTAAACTACAGATCTTCACCCGTGCAGGGGCAGCCCAGATCCCAGCAGCAGGTGGTCAGCGTCTCTCATGCTGCCCTGCGGGTGGAGCCACTTCAGCGCTATGCTGCCGCCCTACTGGCTGTGAAGCTCTGTTAGCGCTTCACCTCCGTGCTCACCTCCGCCAGACGCGGCCACCTCCGCCCAAGGATCACAGCAACCTCCAACAGGCAGCTCAGACTGGAGTTTCATTACAACCTCCACCACTGACACTGAACCAGAGAACGAAGCTCGAGCAGATATGAATCCATCACCGTGGCTGCGCCTCCCGCCCGTGGTCCACTCCGCCGTGCTCCCTAATAAGGATTAATTTCCTGTCGCGTTTACACCTGTAGTTAATGGACGAGGGCTGAGCAGAAGGTGAGCTCCTACCTGCCTCTCTCAGCTCTGCCAAAGCTCCTGCTGTCGGTGAGCCTGAGAAGGTCATCGATCTCCAAGATGACCCCCATGTCTGCGCACACGCACAGCTGTCAACTTCCGAAATTTTAACAGAGTGGTTCAATTGAAAAGCACTTGATAGGAGTAGGAATGTGCGTTTAATGTGGATAAAGTGCCCTGCTTATGCTGCGCTAATATCAGATGAGTGGTGCTGCTGCCCTGCACGGGGTATAGGGTGGGTTGGGTGGAGACGCAGGCGGGTGGAGATCCAAAGACTGCTGATAGAGGAGCAAGAAACAGACAAAAAGCACCATGAGTAGCGTGAGTGCGTGAGTAGAGTGTCTCAGGTCCATGAGAACAGAGTGTCTCAGGTTCATGAGATCAGACTGTCTCAGGTTCATGAGAACAGAGTGTCTCAGGTCCATGAGATCAGAGTGTCTCAGGTCCATGAGATCAGACTGTCTCAGGTCCATGAGATCAGACTGTCTCAGGTCCATGAGAACAGAGTGTCTTGGGTTCATGAGATCAGAGTGACTCAGGTTCATGAGAACAGAGTGTCTCAATTTCACCATTTCTATAAAGGAAAGAAGAAAAACTCCATCACTGGGCTCCCAAACTCCGCAGACATCCAGCTGGTAGACATCACCCCAGACTGACATCAAGCAAACCTGTCAACCAATAGTCCAGTAATTTTCCCTACTGAGGAGATACGATCATCTCCCAGAATGCAGTGGGGGAGAAAACGAAGCTGTGATGAGAGCAGTTCCTCACTCACAGGTTTGTTGTGAGAGTAATGATACGTTAAACGAGGGGAAGCGTGTCCGAGGCAGCCGGCAGCTTCACCAAAAGCTAACCGAAGATATAAAACAGCTTTGTAATTTGAATTACTGCTTTACCCACACACACTCACACAGATACACAATCACACACTTACACAACACACACAAACAAACAAACTTCCTAACAGGCTGTTAGGAAGGAGAGTGGAGCATCTTGAGAGCACCCACTGTTCCCTGGTCAGTTCTTAAGAGGTGGGGGGGGGTACCTTTGGGGGGGAGCTGGAACACATGGGTCCTCTCTCATATGCGTCGCTGGTAGGTACAGAGTCCAGAGCTAATGCAGACTGCTATGCATTACAGACCTGAGGCCTCACACGGGTCAGAATCCTGTCCCACACAGGTGAGTCTGACAGCAGCCAATGGCCTTCACTACCTTCCATGTGTCTGAAGTAGCACAACACTCCTTAACCCTTAACATCAAGGACTCTGGCATGTCTGTCCTCTTTCATTTTCCTCCTCTCAGTCTTGATTGACTGTTGAGGAGCAAAGCAGCTCAGCGGTTGTCAGAAGAGCTGAGCTGGTGCGAGGAGGTCAGCATAGATCCTCTGGGTCCTGTTCCAATAAAGATCAAACCTGAAAAACCAGCCAGGGACCTGGAAAACCAGTCTGAGACCTGGAAAACCAGTCTGAGACCTGGCAAGCCATCATGAGACCTGGAAAACCAGCCTGAGACCTGGAAAGCCAAGCTTCTGCTGAAACAGCTCGCCGGATATCTGCATGTCTCAGCTCTCTCACTGGAAGATCTTGACACCCAATGCACCATGACACCCTACTGCCCCGTGACACCCTGCTGCACTACTGTGACCCGCTGGGTCTCAGCTGGACCCCGCTGGGTTACCCACACACACATCCACTCACCCACACACACACCCACTCACCCACACACACCTCCACTGACTCACACACATCCACTGGCCCACACACACCTCCACTACGCCTGCAGCCATCGCCAGGCGGATATTGGGTTGCCCGGAGCGATGTTGTTTGTTATCTCTCTTCCTGTTTTTTTTTCCTCTTCAGCTTCTCCACACGAGTTGAGCAATTAGAGGAACTGCAGGACAAGCACACAGACGAAACGCGGTGTATCTTTAAGACAATGAGCTCGTTCCTTAGACCCGCCTCCTGGGAGCCAGTGCTGCTCTCCAGCATTTCTACAGTTGTAGCTTGTATCTCCCACATCTGAGAGCCACTCCGAGTCATTTCCTTGCTCAAAAAGCAGAGTTGAGATCAAAGCCAGGCTGAAATCAATAAACGTCTCGCTGGCCCATCAGAGTGGAGCTAATCCTCCAGCAGCCAGAGAGTTTACAGCCAAGAGCACGAGATCCGGCCTGTTTAACACCAGCACCACTGCACACCTCCCGCATCACGGCACGCAATGCCCATCTGACACCGCACACAAACACAGCACAGAGAAGCTCAACATGTATAAGAACACACACCTGTATGGCTGTAGAGGCCGAGTGATGAGAGAGCAGAGGGGGACTGATCACAGCCTGTAAGGCTGCAGAGCCAGAGTGATAGAGCAGAGGGGGGCTGATCAGAGCCTGTAAGGCTGCAGAGCCAGAGTGATAGAGCAGAGGGGGGCTGATCAGAGCCTGTAAGGCTGCAGAGCCCGAGTGATAGAGCAGAGGGGGGCTGATCTCAGCCTGTAAGGCTGCAGAGCCCGAGTGATAGAGCAGAGGGGGGCTGATCAGAGCCTGTAAGGCTGCAGAGCCAGAGTGATAGAGCAGAGGGGGACTGATCACAGCCTGTAAGGCTGCAGAGCCCGAGTGATGAGAGTGCAGAGGGGGACTGATCACAGCCTGTAAGGCTGCAGAGCCCAAGTGATGAGAGAGCAGTGATTCTGATCACACAATCTGATCAATGATCACCTCTGGCATATGAAGCCAGTCTGACCAGGTCCGCTCACTCTAGATTTCCCTGAAGTGGAGAGAGTGTGGTGTGTGCTCACTGTAGCTGAGAGTGGAGAGAGTGTGGTGTGTGCTCACTGTAGCTGAGAGTGGAGAGAGTGTGGTGTGTGCTCACTGTAGCTGAGAAGAACACACAGCCACAAATACCACAGAGCATCCTGTCTGGACAGCTTAGAGGGGAGGGGAGGGGAAGAGAACAGGAAAACTCAATGGAATAAAATCTGCTAAATCTGCTAAAATCTGCAATGCAGTAAAACCCTACAGATCTACACCCTACAGGTCTACAACACACAGATCTACACTCTACAGGTCTACAACATATAGATCTACACCCTACAGATGGTTTTCATTCTTAGATCAACACTTTGGGGAAAACTGCAAGAGCTGACGGTCATGTCACTCAAAGGTCACCATCACCAACGTGACGACCATGACGACCATAACCACCATGGTCACCATGGTCACCATGGGCAGGCAAACGTTGTTCCTTCCAGCTCAATTTCAAGTTGGATAGACTTGATTTTTTCCCCCATCAGAATAAAAGAAAGAAACACACTGGTTGTACCAGTGTGAACAGTCAACATGTCTCCAACACTCAACTCGTCTCCAACACCACTGGCAGATTCATGCACTTCTGTAAGAGAGACATTTAGACAAGGACAGAGAGGCCATAAATTGTGAACAGCGTGCCTACCATTCACTGCTGGGGATAGACTTTCACTGGCTTTTTAAACACTTCAGAGCACTTCAAACAGCAACTGAGTTCCCCGAGGACAACCTCCAGGGGGCACCAGAGAGGCTGTCACAGCCTGCAACCCAGCAGCAGAGGAGAGTGGAGGGGCCTCCCGCTGGGCTGGGCTGGCACTGCCCGCTGGAGGCGGTAGTGGTTGAGGTGGAGGCGGTTGTGGTGGAGTGCAGAGAGCGGGACTGGTACTCACAGGTGGAGGCGGGTGTGGTGCAGTGCAGAGCGGGGACTGGTACTCACAGGTGGAGGCGGGTGTGGTGCAGTGCAGAGCGGGACTGGTACTCACAGGTGGAGGCGGGTGTGGTGCAGTGCAGAGCGGGACTGGTACTCACAGGTGGAGGCGGGTGTGGTGCAGTGCAGAGCGGGACTGGTACTCACAGGTGGAGGCGGGTGTGGTGCAGTGCAGAGAGCGGCACTGGTACTCACAGGTGGAGGCGGGTGTGGTGCAGTGCAGAGCGGGACTGGTACTCACAGGTGGAGGCGGTTGTGGTGCAGTGCAGAGCGGGACTGGTACTCACAGGTGGAGGCGGTTGTGGTGCAGTGCAGAGCGGGACTGGTACTCACAGGTGGAGGCGGTTGTGGTGCAGTGCAGAGCGGGACTGGTACTCACAGGTGGAGGCGGGTGTGGTGCAGTGCAGAGCGGGGACTGGTACTCACAGGTGGAGGCGGTTGTGGTGCAGTGCAGAGCGGGACTGGTACTCACAGGTGGAGGGCTTGCTGCAGTTGTGTCCGTGTCGGAAATACTGCGGGTTCTCGATGACGGGGATGCGGGTCATGCCGATCACCACGGCATCCGGTGCAGCATCCAAGGTGCACGGGGTGATGATGCCATGATTGACATGGTGGAGCGGACTGGCAGAATCCTCCTCCCCACTGATGACTGCCACAGGTCCTGCAGAGAGAGAGAGAGAGAGAGAGAGAGAGAGAGAGATACAGAAGGAAGGAGAGAGGGGGACAGAATGTTCAGCCAGTGAGACGACTAATATAAAGTGTCTGTCTGCATATAAAGGAATGCAATTAGCCAAGCATCACGGCAGCCATTATAATCACAACAGGCAGCTGAACACCCAGATGAGCAGGAGCTTTTCTGTATGTGGTAACGTCTGAGAGAAAGAAGCAGTCACACTTGTTTATCAGAGTAAGACTTCTCTCAGAGGCACTGGCCCACTGCATGCAACATGTCCAGATAGCAGCATATTTTGAGTGGGAGATGGGCGTGGTCTGTCTGCCCTGAGCTGGGGACATAACTCCACCCACGCCCATCACACTTACAACCAATGAGCAGTTGAAGGTGTGTCAGCATGAACAGTGACCACAGTGTTCCATATCTCCCAGAATAAATGCACGCTCCTCAGTGGGTTCACACTGCATGGTGTTCTGCTGGAGGACGGTGGTCCAATGGACCAGGACCAGACGGGTCAGACGGGACGTGGATATTCTCTCATTCTGCTTGGACTTTGGAAAATACATGTCACAAGGCAATCAGGCTGCAGTGAAGAAGGCAGGATTCACAACTACGCACAGCAACCTCTGACCCAAAGTAACCTCTGACCTACTGTCACCTCCAACACACAGTGACCTCATACTCCCAGTAATCTGGCCAACAGTGACCTCTAACCAAACTGCAAGGATTAGGCTTGGAGCAAAGAAGCTACACACACAAACTCACACAAATCGCATGCACTCACATATTTACACAGTTGACTCAGCACTAAACACACACCTTAAAAACAGACACTGATTTTAAACAGCAGCCTGTTGCAGAGAGCGTCTGCCCCCCATTGGTTATCACGCGATTATAAACATGCATCGATGCGTTGCGCTCCGGCACAGGGAGAGGTGTACGAAGGGAATGGCTTTAAGCTTTAAGCTGCTCCAGGTTTTTCAAAGCAGTGAAAATATCAATATCACAAGCCTTTCACAGGACATAAACAGAATGCTTCTCAGAAAGCCAAAGAGATGATTCTCTGTCGCTGACAGAGCAACACGAAGCAGCTCCAAATTGTAGCCGTGTGTCTCCAGCATAACTTTAGACCCGAGCTCCCCAACATCTGACCTCACGTCTCACTCCACAGGGCTGCATCACTCCACAGGGCTTTATCACTGCTCAGGACTGCATCACTCCACAGGGCTGTATCACTCCACAGGGCTGCATCACTCCACAGGGCTGTATCACTGCTCAGGACTGTATCACTCCACAGGGCTGTATCACTGCTCAGGACTGTATCACTGCATCACTCTACAGGGCTGTAACACTCCACAGGGCTGTATCACTGCTCAGGACTGTATCACTCCACAGGGCTGTATCACTCCACAGTGCTGCATCACTCCACAGTGCTGCATCACTCCACAGTGCTGCATCACTCCACAGGGCTGCATCCCTCCACAGGGCTGTATCACTGCTCGGGACTGTATCACTGCTCGGGACTGTATCACTCCACAGGGCTGTATCACTCCACAGAGCTGCATCACTCCACAGGGGTCATGCACAAACACCCAAGCATCACGGAGGACAAGGACAGGCAGCGCCACTGAGGACAAGGACAGGCAGCGTCACTGAGGACAAGGACAGGCAGCATCACTGAGGACTATGACAGGCAGCGTCACTGAGGACAAGGACAGGCAGCGTCACTGAGGACTAGGACAGGCAGTGTGCATGCAACAGCTCTGCTTGCTGGGGGACAGATGGACCATTTTAGGCAGAGTCACGAGTGTAGTCTATATCACCCCCCAGCTAGAGGCAGACTAACACATCTAGCACATATTTGGTACTTGTTTTTTTTGTAAATTTCAAATTAGAAACAGAAAGTAACAGAATGAACAGAGTGTGATGCTGAGTTGAAACACCTGCTTCCATCGTAATTACTCCAGCGGCCCAGTGGGAAAAGCAAAACCCAAAAATATAAAACCAACACTGTAAAACCCACAGGAAACTGATCTGATCTATAGGGACCAACACTGCAAAACCAACACATCAGCAGGAATAATCTCCGACTTCAAATACTCTTAGACCTCTAATCTTTAAGAATATTGGGTGATAATCACTATGGTCCATCATCTGATACTGAAACAGAGCTGGGGGAGGGGCTAATTAGTTTTAGTGTTTAAGATGAGAGAGACTGTGTTTGTCTGGCTGTCAAACGAACACTTCAGCTAATTGGGTCATTTTAGATGCTTTTACGGCAACGCGCCTCATAACGATTATTCACAGAACTGAAGTAAATGGTAGTAAGAGGTCAAAAGGGGAGCTGCTTTTGTCTTTTCAAAACCGTCTCCCAAGCACCAGCTGAATAACCACGTTTTCCTATTGTAAATGTGAGCTGTAGTAATTACTGCCGTTACAAGCACAAAAGAGAGAAATACAATCAGTCAGTGAGCACAGTCTGTAATGTGATATGCGCACAGTGCAGATGGTATTAACGTAGGTTCAGTTAATAATAAACCCAATCAGAGATTACATTTTTGCTCTCCGAATGACAGGAAACATTTACCAAGCGTTTCAAAATTGTTTTCAAACCATCAGCTCACCAATTACCTCCAATGTATGTCAAAGTATCAAACCGCATAATTATGTCCAATTATAGAGATATGATGGAACGCATACACTGAAGTTACCACTGTACAATGTTCTTAAATGTTTGAACACATGGGGGTCTGCTCTAAGCAACTGTGGGCATGATGGTCAGTAACACTCCAGACGTCCCACACAGCGCAGCCTGACAACGCCCACACTGCTGTCAAAATAAGCCCCGCCCATCACTGCCTTGGCAGGCACAGCTCAGGGGCCCATGCTTGTGAAATGCTCAAAACAGACCAAACTAGTCAAAAAGGAAAAGGGAGTGTTAACTCTAACCAGCACTCCTATTCCCTTACATCTCTCTGCGACTCCTCCTGTCTGCTGGAGTTGAGCGGTTTTAATTACACTTTAATGTCCCCAAGACAGACAAAATTGAAACACAGATACTTTTGTAAGTCGCTCTGGATAAGAGCGTCTGCTAAATGCCGTAAATGTAAATGTACATACATCAATCACGTATACTAGTGATAATACTAGTGATAAGTGACTTAAAATAAAAAAATGTAATTACACAATTCTCCAGTACTTTACTGCACAGTCCCACAGAAAGTGTAATTACTGCACAGTTCACCAACTGTTACATTCCTGCAATTCCTCCAATAATTGCACAGTCATGATCTTATTGCCTAATCCTGTTGTTTCAAAACCCCATAAATGTTGTACTGCCACACACAGTCAGTGCTGCATCATAACCACACACAGTGCTGTGTTATATCCAGCCTGTAGTTATTGCACATTCCCTCACATATTGTGCAATCTAATTGTTTTTAATTTGTAAATCCCACAATTTACTGCACAGCATCGTTGTTGCACAACTGCATTTTTAACTGATCTACCAGAAGAGGCAACAGCTGGTGCCCAGAGTGCAGGACAGGGTGGAGCCTGTCTCCTTGCCTCACTGTCTCATTGTCTCCTTGCCTCACTGTCTCATTGTCTCCTTGCCTCACTGTCTCACTGTCTCATTGTCTCCTTGCCTCACTGTCTCATTGTCTCCTTGCCTCACTGTCTCACTGCCTCATTGTCTCCTTGCCTCATTGCCTCACTGCCTCATTGTCTCCTTGCCTCATTGCCTCACTGTCTCATTGCCTCACCATCTCACTGCCTCACTGTGTCATTGCCTCACTGTCTCATTGCCTCACCGTCTCATTGCCTCACCATCTCACTGCCTCACTGTCTCATTGCCTCATTGCCTCACTGTCTCTGCTGCCTCTGAGCACAGTGCAGAGACTGGACAAATCAGACTGGAGAGACTGGTAGCCTTTGTCTTGTGACTTTCACTGCAGTTGTTTTGAGGAAATAATCTGGGAGTTTTGCTGAACAGTAAGACTGCCGTGCCATGCCTGCAATACATAAATAATTAAACTCTAAAACTGCCCGCTAAAACAGTTCCATACACTTATCCATAAAGTATAAACTTTTCTAAAAATAGATCTTTTGCAACTTGACTATCAACATGAATTATGCATGGAAATGTATTATCAATATGGACACCAGTATATTGTAGGAACACGGTTAATGGGAGTGTTATGGATGATCAGCTGACCATGGTCACCTACTGTCGTCAGATCAAACACCATCTCATCTCAGAATCATGTGCAATGGTGTTTGTAAGTAAACTGTAGTGTAATTCTGCTTTTAGTGTAGGCACAGTGTAGTTCTCTAAAGACTCCGTCACAACAGAAGTTACAGGTCTGCAATCATTACTGTAAATTGGACATGGTTTCTTAGGGACGGGTTTAAGACCTAGTCTACAAGTCACAGGCCACTCACACAGTTCAAGTGGAGACAGAGGTTTGAGACCAACATAATGGCCATGGCTTGAAGGCCAAAGATGGGGCCTGACTACAGAAGAAATACAGTGGGCAGCTCATGAGAGAATCCCTGTGGTGATGGAGGCAGAACAGCAGTGGTGATGGAGACGACAGACCCAAGTGATGGAAACATCCAAAGGAAGGAAAATGAAAAGATGGAAAAATATCAGGGACTGAAAGAAGGCAGAAAGAACACAGAAGGTTAACACAAAGATGTCCCAGGGGTTGGAAGGGGCACCTGGGCCGTGACCCCTAAACTGGTGGGGGAGCCCCAGCACATCCCAGGAGTCACTAGACATCCTCCAAAGCCTCAGAGAAAAATCCTCAGCTAGTTTAGTCATGGCAAGAATGAATCTAAAAAGGCGCGATTAAAGACACACCCTAGCATGGCAGTCAGACGCAACGCTACTGCATCTGCAGCTAAGATGCTTCTTTGCTCTAACAAGTGGACTGCATGTTAATGCCGTTTGGCTAATGCCCTTTAACACTCCTGCTTGAGTCTGCTAGCTGTGTGATAACAGCGCTCTTATAAGCGTCATGTCACACTCTACGAGATCATAAGTCTTCACTTATCCATGCATATAAATTCCCTTCACACGCTTTCATGCGAACACACACACGCACACACACGCACACACACACACACACATACACGCACGCACTCTTACACATCAGGGCGGATCAGGGATGTTCACACAGAACACTGCAAGTCACAGATTCTTAGATGTACATCATTCAGCAGCTTTACATCGAGTTTCAAACATGAATGTAACTCTATTCAGCACCAGAGGGTAGAATGCAACTCTATTCAGCACCAGAAGGTACAATGTAACTCTATTCAGCACCAGAGGGTACAATGTAACTCTATTCAGCACCAGAAGGTACAATGTAACTCTATTCAGCACCAGAGGGTACAATGTAACTCTATTCAGGGTACAATGTAACTCTATTCAGCACCAGAGGGTACAATGTAACTCTATTCAGCACCAGAGGGTACAATGTAACTCTATTCAGCACCAGAAGGTAGAATGTAACTCTATTCCGCACCAGAAGGTACAATGTAACTCTATTCAGCACCAGAAGGTAGAATGTAACTCTATTCAGCACCAGAAGGCACAATGTAAGTCTGTTCAGTATCAGGAGGAAGAACACAACCATGTTCAGTTTCAGGAACTCTTTTCAGTATCTGGGGGTAGAACGTTACTTTGTTCAGTATCAGGAGGTAGAAAGTAATTCTGTTCAGTCCACAGACCTCCACACACTAACAAACAAGCCCACAGACCAACACACACTAACAAACAAGCCCACAGACCAACATACACTACCAGTTGAAACTAAAAGCATCATGAATATACAAACCGAGTTTGTGTTCGCTGTGTAACAGATGAAGAGGTTTCACCACTGATAATTAACTTTACGAATTTCATTTGCAGGAAGTTCACTCACAGTTCCTAATTAGCATGAAAACAGCTTTAGCTCTGAAGAACACACACAGACAACACAAATCAACATGTAATTTGTTTCTGACAAATGTATGCACACACACACACGCACACACACACGCACAGCCCAACAGCCACATTTATATATGTAGTTTTATATGTTGCATAAATCTGTGGGTGCGTGTGTGTATGCATGCATGTGTGTATGCGTGTACGTGTGTGTCTGTGCACATGCTGCAGTTGCTTAATAATGCCATGAGGTCTCATAATCTGTTTCACATTCTCAATTGAATTAGTGCTAAATTTGCATGAAAACCTGTACCTAATCCTGTCCCAAAACCTGCACTTAAACCTGTGTCAAAACCTTTACCTAAACCTGTACCAAAACCTACACTTAAACCTGTACCTGCTTCATCTCCTCAGATAAACGGGTGTTTCTTAAGCAGTACATGTGGTACACAAAGGTGAAAGTCTGCACAGGCCCAGCAGACACTCTAGTGACTGGTGGGCCCATCTGAGTAAAGGGCAGTGGGGAGTGATTCTCCTCGTAACCATCACAACACCACAGCCTCAATGCCGCTGGCCTGCAGTTCATGTTTCTCCCTTTGATGTTCAAAGTGCACAGAGAAAATTTTCCATCCATTTTGGGGGCCCCAATAAAAAAAAGATAAAAAGGGAGTAGCTTTACACCCACGTCCTTTGCACGTCAATCACAGTCTGATTGCGATGCAGAGCACCCGTGGCTGGCCTGAACGAATACATTACCACCATTACTCCCTCTGATCTCGCCAACACGCACAGAAGTGTCTCCTTGACATCAAACACGCTCGTCCCACACGGAAGACATGTACAGGCAGGGAAAGCGATGAATCACAGGTTTCTAAACATGGAAGAAGGCCAGATCAGTCAGGCGGGGGGGGGGGGGGTGTTGGCTCCGCCTCCTGCAGTAATCACAGTCTATATCTGGGCTGGAGTACCCTGACGCTGGGGTCCTCTCTCCCTCACTCTCTCTCTCTCCATCCCTCTGTCACCCTCTCTCCCTTTCACTCTCTCTCTCTCTGTATTATTCTCCACAGCTCATTTCATTATTTGATGACGACATCCACCATTTCACTCAGTGCCAGTTGTCAATGACAACATGCCATTGTTGGGTAAACAGAGAATATGGAGATGGAGGCTGAGTCTGAGTCACTGCAGGAGTCACCTGCAGGACACAGGTGTACTGAGCCGTCCCAACGCAGGACACAGGTGTGCTGAGCCGTCCCACTGCAGGACATAAGTGTGCTGAGCCGTCCCAACGCAGGACACAGGTGTGCTGAGCCGTCCCACCGCAGGACACAGGTGTGCTGAGCCGTCCCAACGCAGGACACAGGTGTGCTGAGCCGTCCCAACGCAGGACACAGGTGTGCTGAGCCGTCCCACTGCAGGACACAGGTGTGCTGAGCCGTCCCACCGCAGGACATAAGTGTGCTGAGCCGTCCCACCGCAGGACACAGGTGTGCTGAGCCGTCCCACCGCAGGACACAGGTGTGCTGAGCCGTCCCAACGCAGGACACAGGTGTGCTGAGCCGTCCCAACGCAGGACACAGGTGTGCTGAGCCGTCCCACTGCAGGACACTGCAGGACACAGGTGTGCTGAGCCGTCCCACTGCAGGACACAGGTGTGCTGAGCCGTCCCACCGCAGGACATAAGTGTGCTGAGCCGTCCCACCGCAGGACACAGGTGTGCTGAGCCGTCCCACTGCAGGACACAGGTGTGCTGAGCCGTCCCAACGCAGGACACAGGTGTGCTGAGCCGTCCCAACGCAGGACACAGGTGTGCTGAGCCGTCCCACCGCAGGACATAAGTGTGCTGAGCTGTCCCACTGCAGGACACAGGTGTGCTGAGCCGTCCCACCGCAGGACACAGGTGTGCTGAGCACCGCAGGACACAGCTGTCCCACTGCAGGACACAGGTGTGCTGAGCCGTCCCACCGCAGGACACAGGTGTGCTGAGCCGTCCCAACGCAGGACACAGGTGTGCTGAGCCGTCCCAACGCAGGACACAGGTGTGCTGAGCCGTCCCACTGCAGGACACTGCAGGACACAGGTGTGCTGAGCCGTCCCAACGCAGGACACAGGTGTGCTGAGCCGTCCCAACGCAGGACACAGGTGTGCTGAGCCGTCCCAACGCAGGACACAGGTGTGCTGAGTCGTCCCAACGCAGGACACAGGTGTGCTGAGCCGTCCCACCGCAGGACACAGGTGTGCTGAGCCGTCCCAACGCAGGACACAGGTGTGCTAGGTAGAATGCTAGTAGAACTCTGGTAGAATGCGACTGGAACGCTTGTAGAATGCAGGTAGAACACTGATAGACGACTATGACCATATGGTGTACACCATTAAAGCTTTGACAAAGTAGCTAACAGTGCTCACTCTGTGTGTGTGTACGTGTGTGTGTGTGTGTGTGTGAGTGTGTGTGTGTGTGTGTGTACGTGTGTGTGTGTGTGTGTGTGTGTGTGAGTGTCTTTTGTTTGTGCAAAATAAATACAGTAATAGGTATATGTAATAGAATTAAGAGTTTTTCTGGAATAAGCGTCTCACAAAAAAGAACGAAAAAATTAAGCACCTTTTCCAGATAGTAACACAGAGAGACCGGTACACCACAGGAAAACTGGCAGAGAGACCAGTACACCACAGGACCACTGGCAGAGAGACCAGTACCCCACAAGACCACTGTGAGAGAGGACCAGTACACCACAGGACCACTGTGAAAGAGGACCAGGACCACAGGACCACTGTGAGAGAAGACCAGTAGACCATAGGACCACTGTGAGAGAGGACCAGAACACTAATGGACCACAGCAACATGAAACCACTGCAACACAGAATCACTGCAACCCTCTCCCCACCTCTCTCTCTCCCCCCTGTCTCTCTCTCCCCCCTGTCTCTCTCCCCCCTGTCTCTCTCCCCCTGTCTCTATCTCCCTCTTCCCCACTCTGACTCTCTCTCTCTCATTGCTGTTTAGCTGTTGGTATGATAGAAAAACACAAGGAAAGGCCAAAGTGAGATGTCTGTGTCCAGCTACACTAACCTTTACAAAGGACAAGGACCACATCACAACACAACATGACATTTCTGCCCAGGCAATTAATCAGCTTGTTTGAAAAAGTTATTAGCAGCAATAACAATAACAAACTATAATATGACAGTAATTATGAAATTGCATTAAATACAGCACCACTAGCAAAAAATTAACCAAAAGAGTCACAGGCTGACAAATTAATTTGATGATGAACTACAGCTGAATTCTTAGAACTCTTCCTGTATTAGCAACATGAAGTGTATAATATGTAAGCGTTATATGTTTTGGTGAAGAATGTTATTGATTTCTCTCTTTCTCTGAATAAACACAGAGTTGAATGGTGGTGTCTTTGTGGTGTCAGTTTCTAACACGCTGTCCTTGTGAAAGCAGGTCATGTCCTTTTGAACAGCACTGAAAGCTTTAGTAAAATTAGCAACAAGGCAAAAAAATGATGCTTAAAATACAGAAAGAATGAAGGGATAGTCACACACACACACACACACACACACACATACACTCGCGCGCACACACTCGCGCGCACACACAGCCTGATGTTCTGTGGAGGATTCCTTCACTGAAAAGCAGCAAGTGAGATTCAAGCCAGTGAGAAGAGGCTTCCTGGCTCACGTAGTGCTCACGTAGTGCTCCCAAAGAGCTCCGACTGGCTTCAGGAAACACTCACCCTTCCCAAAAAGACCCACCCATCAATCACATGCAGTGGGTGGAGCTGTTCCTGATCCATAGCCACACCCCCACCTTAGGAATCAAATAAAGCAAAAGCAAATCAATGGGCTGAAGCATGCACACACTCACACTCACATTCTCTCACACTGACACTCTCACTCTCCCTCACTCTCTCACACTATCACACACCCTCTCACACTCTCTCACTCTCTCACTCTCTCTTACACTAACTCTCTGTGGCCTAGCCATAATCTACATGAACATCAAACCTTACAGCGCTAGCAGCCAGGGTTAGTCTAGTGTGTCAATGTCCTAACGAGCCCTGTTGTGGGCACCTTCTGGAACAGTACTGCCAGACCTGGACCCTGGACCTTCTGGAACAGTACTGCCAGACCTGGACCCTGGACCTTCTGGAACAGTACTGCCAGACCTGGACACTGGACTTTCTGGAACAGTACTGCCAGACCTGGACCCTGGACCTTCTGGAACAGTACTGCCAGACCTGGACCCTGGACTTTCTGGAACAGTAGATCTGACAGGTCAACCTGACACACCACCACAGCCATCGTTCTCCAACAAAGAGCCAGGCCTTAGGCAAACATCACGCTTCATTAGGGACACAAACAGAAACCTGTACAGATTACAATTACCTAAGACTGAAGATTAGATCAACTGGAAACTTCAATCTAGCAGTCAATGAACTGAGAAAACACACAGAGCATTCTACATGTCAAACGCACTTTCAGATATCCATTCAAATTGGGCTCAAATTATTTAAATCGGTTACATATCTATATTTTGATTTGAGAGTGGGTGCCACTCAAATACAAATATTGACCAATGGAACAAACACCCAGATGAAATTCTGCACACTGACACAGTCCCCTCACACAGACGGTCCCCTCACACAGATGGACCCCTCACACAGACGGTCCCCTCACACAGATAGACCCCTCACACAGACGGACCCCTCACACAGATGGACCCCTCACACAGACGGACCCCTCACACAGACGGTCCTGATACTGAGGTCATTAATAAAAAGCAACAATGTTCCACATCTCGGCCAGACTAAAATGCAATCAGACCAAACCACATTATAACACTTATAACAGAAAACTACATTACCCACTGCAAACCACACATGTAAGGACAAACACAGTGCTATCTGGCCCTAAAACAGCCCTGTAGCAGACGACCTGCTACCTAATACTGACAAACTGCCCATCCAACTGGGAGAACAGAAAGAAAGCAGCACTAGCTGGGTGATATTCATCTACCTGCCACTGCCGCTGTGAGCAGCCCACCCAAACACACACAATTAATTATTCGAATTAATTATTATTTAAATATAGCAGACTTCTTAATTTCTTGAATATTGCAAGGATTCATTTGTGTTGCTTACATATACTTTAGTTGAATATGTTTGTGCAAATAAAGGTTACTGAATTGAGAGGGTTAGAGGGAGAGAGGGAGAGAGGGAGGGGGAGGGGCAGGGAGAGAGAGGGAGAGAGGGAGAGAGGGAGGGGCAGAGAGAGAGAGGGAGAGAGGGAAAGGGAGGGGCAGGGAGAGAGATAGGGAGAGAGGGAGGGGGAGGGGCAGGGAGAGAGAGGGAGAGAGGGAAAGGGAGGGGCAGGGAGAGAGAGAGGGAGGGGGACGGTCAGGGAGAGAGAGGGAGAGAGGGAGAGAGAGAGGGAGAGAGGGAAAGGGAGGGGCACGGAGAGAGAAAGAGAGGGAGAAGAACAGGAGGACTGTATTGTAGCTCGAGCAGCAAGCATGAGGCAGCTGTGAGAGTAAGATAGACAGACAGAAATGGAGACAGACAGAAGTATAGGGAAGTCTCCAGGTAATGCTGAACACACATCTAGGAGGAGCTAATGGGGTCACGGCCTTGTTCATTATCTACAATGGAGGCCAGACTGGGTCAGTACAGGGTCATGGGTTGGATGGTTCCAATCGATCAGGCCTTTTCTGTCCTGCAAGGCCATCTGTGTGCTTTTATTCATCTAGGAACATGTCTCAAATAACTATTGTACACGTGTGTGAAAGGTCTGGAAAGAGGGCCATGCAACTGCTGTGAGCAGCACCCAACCAGAACTGCTGCTCTACCACTGTGTACATCAGACCTGCTGCTCTACCACTGTGTACATCAGACCTGCTGCTCTACCACTGTGTACATCGGACCTGCTGCTCTACCACTGTGTACATCGGACCTGCTGCTCTACCACTGTGTACATCAGACCTGCCGCTCTACCACTGTGTACATCAGACCTGCCGCTCTACCACTGTGTACATCAGACCTGCCGCTCTACCACTGTGTACATCAGACCTGCTGCTCTACCACTGTGTACATCAGACCATCTACCACTGTGTACATGACCTGCCGCTCTACCACTGTGTACATCAGACCTGCCGCTCTACCACTGTGTACATGGACCTCAGACCTGTACATCAGCTCTACCACTGTGTACATCAGACCTGCCGCTCTACCACTGTGTACATCGGACCTGCTGCTCTACCACTGTGTACATCAGACCTGCCGCTCTACCACTGTGTACATCAGACCTGCTGCTCTACCACTGTGTACATCAGACCTGCTGCTCTACCACTGTGTACATCAGACCTGCCGCTCTACCACTGTGTACATCGGACCTGCTGCTCTACCACTGTGTACATCAGACCTGCTGCTCTACCACTGTGTACATCGGACCTGCTGCTCTACCACTGTGTACATCAGACCTGCTGCTCTACCACTGTGTACATCGGACCTGCTGCTCTACCACTGTGTACATCAGACCTGCTGCTCTACCACTGTGTACATCAGACCTGCTGCTCTACCACTGTGTACATCGGACCTGCTGCTCTACCACTGTGTACATCAGACCTGCTGCTCTACCACTGTGTACATCAGATCTGCTGGTCTATCACCTGGTGCTCCAGCCACCCAATTCATTAGTGTGCATCTTACCACTCCTCACATTTAGCCATGAGCCCCCCACACACCTACTGCTCACACACACACCTACTGTTCACACACACACACACACCTACTGATCACACACACACCTACTGTTCACACACACACACACACCTACTGTTCACACACACACCTACTGCTCACACACATGCCTACTGCTCACACACAAATCTACTGTTCACACACACACCTACTGTTCACACACACACCTACTGCTCACATACACACCTACTGTTCACACACAAATCTACTGTTCACACACACACCTACTGCTCACACACACACCTACTGCTCACACACAAACCTACTGTTCACACACACACCTACTGTTCACACACATACACCTGCTGTTCTCACACACACACACACACTGCTCAGACGTCATTCTCTCAATAGCCCTTTCCTTCAACATTTTACTCTTTCCTTTTTCATTATTACACTCACACACAGACACACACACACACACACATACACATACACACACATATACACACATACACACTCAAACCTTCTTCCTTTTTCTCCATGACACCTTTCCCCGGTGCCCTTTCTTTTTGACCTTTCATCCCACCGTCCTCTCTCTCTCTCTGCCTCTCCTCCTCTCTCTCTCTCTCCCCCTATCATCTCTCTCTGCCTCCCTCTTTCCTCTCTCTCCCCCTATCATCTCTCTCTCTGCCTCCCTCTTTCCTCTCTCTCCCCCTATCATCTCTCTCTCTGCCTCCCTCTTTCCTCTCTCTCCCCCTATCATCTCTCATCTCTCTCTCTTTCCTCTCACTATATATCTTCTCCTCCACTCCCTCCCTCCTCTCTGCATGACCAAATGAATACAGATTCTCCAGCTGTCTTGGCATGACTGATGCTAATCGGACAGCTCACAGACAAAGAGAACTGTGCCTCTGCCAGGATACCCCCCAAACCCTCCCAACACCTCTCCTCTTACCCCCCCAACCCTACCCCCCCAAACCCTCCCCACACCTCTCCTCTTACCCCCCCAAACCCTCCCCATACCTCTGCTCTTACCCCCCCCCCCAAACCCTCCCCATACCTCTGCTCTTACCCCCAAACCCTCCCCACCTCTCCCCCCACACCTCTCCTCTTACCCCCCCAAACCCTCCCCATACCTCTGCTCTTACCCCCAAACCCTCCCCACACCTCTCCTCTTACCCCCCCAAACCCTCCCCATACCTCTCCTCTTACCCCCCCAAACCCTCCCCATACCTCTCCTCTTACCCCCAAACCCTCCCCATACCTCTGCTCTTACCCCCAAACCCTCCCCACACCTCTCCTCTTACCCCCCCCCCAAACCCTCCCCATACCTCTCCTCTTACCGCAAATGCAGCTTGCCCCCAAACCATACTCTACTCTTACCCCAAAGAAAGATAGAGAAAGAGAGAGACAGAGAGAGAGAAAGATAGAGAAAGAGAGAGAGAGAGAGAGAGAGTGAATGAGAGAGAGGAAGGGAGAGGGAGAGGGAGAGAGAGAGAGCGGGATTAGAGAATGAGAGACAGAGAAAGGGAGAGAGAGAGGGAGAAGGAGAGAGAGAGAAGAAGAGAGAGGGAGAAAGAGGAAGGGGAGAAGGAGAGAACAGGGGACAGAGAGAGGGAGAAAGAGAGAGAGGGGGAGCGATTTTTCTGTTTAAACAACACTGGTGAAAACCATAACGCTTCACTGCACAGAATCATTAACAGCAAACTACACACACTAACAATCAACTGACAGATTTCAGTTAAATGGCTTTTCATTTTAACTGAGATACATACAAATAAAACCAAACCAGGTGTTTTTATAATCTTCTTCAGATTCATTGTTTGCCAGTTCACACGGTGCTTGGAAGAGGTATCCATCCCTGCCTCTGCACCCCTGCCCCTGCAGACCTGCCCCTGCAGACATGCCCCTGCACCCCTGCCCCTGTACCTGCACCCCTGCTCCTGCACCCCTGCCTCTGCATTCCTTTGCCCCATTCAAGTCAGTTCCTACCAACTCTTGGAGTTCTACCCCCCAGCTTAAAGTGGTCCTAACCCTTCAAATGGAGTTGAAAATGTGCGGTTTGTACTGCGCTAATCCAACACCTTGATCTGATCTCAGCAAATGCTTCACTTCCCTGTGAATAGAGGAGAATAGAGCTGTAAGTCAGGTGTCAAACTACAACAGCCACTGAGAAACAAACTACAAAGGAAGGAGCATCACAAAGACACCAACTGAACATTACAGAGACATTAGAGAGACAAAAACTGAATATTACAGAGACATTAGAGAGACAACAACTGAATATTACAGAGCCAATAACCAACAATAACAGCAGTAACAGAAAGCATTTGCATAAATTCCTGAACATGCTTCAGGCCATCAGACACATGAAATGCTCACCAGCAAATGCACATACAAGATACAAGAGTTTGAAATATCCTAAAAATATTTAAATATTCTAAAAATGATGCCTTCCCCAGGTCCAGCTGTTGCGAGGCATGCAGTGAGGTTGTTATACATGTCTACATTCTTCTACATGTCTACATTCTACATTGTTCTACTGGTCTACATGTTGTCAGTAACTTAATGCAAAAGATTTGCTTGCACGAAGAGACTTGCTTCAGGTCATAATTCTGTTACTGTGATCATTATTGTCACCTTTAGTTGACTTTACAGTTGCTGTTGTGTTTTGACTCCTGTGAGCCACCATATTGCCCATCTTGGAAACACGTGTGTCTCCCTCACAGATCAAACTGGAGCAGATTTCATCAGTCTGCCTGTTCCTTCTCACCCATGGATCACTCAAGACTCACCCATGGATCACTCAAGACTAACCCATGGCTACTTCTTGTCCCTAATAAAGGAATGTCATTAGGCAGCACAGAATAAAGGCTGCTAATCTGGAAGGGAACTGGGAGAACAGGCCTGTCGCAAAGAAACAAAACAACCTCTGTGAGGTACCATTCTGGGACTCCGCGTGATTGTGTGTGTGTCTGTGTGTGTGTCCTCTGTTCTGACAGCTGTGACTACTGTCAGTAGTATCAGCAAACAGCAGTGGGCAGACCAAGCAATCCCAGCAGACACCAAGCTGTTCAGACAGGTCAAGGTTTTTCATTTCAGAACCGTCAGCGGATGGAGACTAGTGTGACCTTTGCTGGAGGCCCCGCCCACTGCTCCATCCTCCCAATCTCCTCTCCTCCACGTAATTCGTTTACTTGTGCATGCTTGGGAGAGTGAAGTCCAAGTCATGACAGACTAAGAGAGGGAGGGAGAGAGAAAGAGAGGGGCAGAGAGGGAGAGACAGGGAGAGAGAGAAGGAGAGAGAGAGAAAGAGTGGGGGGAGACAAAGGGGGAGAAAGAGAGACAAAGAGAGGGAGGGGTGAGGGAGGGAGAGAGAGAGAGATAGAGAGACAGAGAGGGAGAGAGGGGAGAGGGAGAGTAGAAGGGAGGGAGAGAGAGAGGGAATGAGTGAGAGAGAGGAAGGGAGAGAGAGAGACAAACAGCGTAAACAGCATCTCTCTCTCTCTCTCTTTCGGATGGACTAGGAGCTACCAATGACAACTGTTTTTATTGGAAATACATTAATCATGGATGGACATGGATTTGTGGAGGACGGCCATGCTGGGAGTCACCTGGCTGAGAGAGAAACACCTAGTCAGGCCAGCAGAGCTACAGGAGCTACAGGGACTACTGGGGCTACTGGGGCTACTGGGGCTACAGAGCACCACCAATGTCTTTGCAGTGAGTGCAGCATGACTGAGGGAACTAGCATCATCCTGCAGGGATTAGCACGAGCCTCACTGCACAACACACAACCCAGATTAGCACCAAAGCTTCACTGCACAACACACAACCCAGATTAGCAAGAGCCTCACTGCACAACACACAACCCACCCAGATTAGCATTTAAGAGCATCTTACACCCAGAGAGACCCCAGTATGTTGCCCTTCAGACTCAAGTACTTTGCTTATGGGTCAATGATACCATGCACAATTTCTCCATCAGTTCACTGGCGGAACCGGGAGAAAGACTGTCATACTGACACGTGTTTGTTTGAAGATAGTTTTTTTAAGGGTTTTTTTTCTCCACACATTAGCAACAGAAACCACATTAGCCAATCAATCCCCCTCTGATCAGGTGGGCATTGATTACTGTTGTCCAGCAGAGATCACACACTTTGCTGTCTAACACCCCATGAATGCTACAATCTGCCGCTCAGGAAGACCCTTCACCATGGTTTGGAATACAACACCCCCACACTGCACCAAACACAAGCTGGTGTTGATGCTGCAAATGTGAACATTCCCTGGTGTTAAAATTGGTAAATATGAACACTCCCTGGTGTTAATACTATAAATATGAACATCCCCCCATGTAAATACTGTGATACTGGTGTAAATACCATGTGGATAATGTAAACATAACATGCGAACACACTGTGCACAATTGGCTGCTGCTTCTCACCAGTGTGTGGACTGGATGTAAAAGCTGTGTTGATTGAATATAAAAAGCTGCAATGTCTCCCCGAGTTTAGCACAACTCCGATGTCTTCGTTATGTTGAGACAGATGGACACATTAGTGTTTGTGCAATTCCCTGGACTAAGCCAGGCGTTCATGCGGTGTAAAGGACAGAGGGGACAGTAAACCAGGCTGTAAACCAGGAGGAGTCTGTGCGGTGCCACACACACTGTTCCTCTGCTCACTGTTTTAGCCCCGCCCACCCCTGGTATCAGCCTCCTAGAGTTGGTTGGAGGACTTGAAGGATAGTGTCTGGTCAACCTCGTCTGGAGTTGGGTTTAGAACACAGTGTCTGGTTAACCGCGTCTAGAGCTGGGTTTAGAACACAGTGTCTGGTCAACCTCGTCTGGAGTTGGGTTTAGAACACAGTGTCTGGTCAACCTCGTCTAGAGCTGGGTTTAGAACACAGTGTCTGGTCAACCTCGTCTGGAGTTGGGTTTAGAACACAGTGTCTGGTCAACCTCGTCTAGAGCTGGGTTTAGAACACAGTGTCTGGTTAACCGCGTCTAGAGCTGGGTTTAGAACACAGTGTCTGGTCAACCTCGTCTGGAGCTGGGTTTAGAACACAGTGTCTGGTCAACCTCGTCTAGAGCTGGGTTTAGAACACAGTGTCTGGTTAACCGCGTCTAGAGCTGGGTTTAGAACACAGTGCCTGTTCAACCTCGTCTAGAGCTGGGTTTAGAACACAGTGTCTGGTCAACCTCGTCTAGAGCTGGGTTTAGAACACAGTGTCTGGTTAACCTTGTCTAGAGCTGGGTTTAGAACACAGTGTCTGGTTAACCTCGTCAAGAGCTGGGTTTAGAACACAGTGCCTGGTCAACCTCGTCTATAGCTGGGTTTAGAACACAGTGCCTGGTCAACCTGGTCTATAGCTGGGTTTAGAACACAGTCTACCTCGTCAACACAGCGCCTCGTTTCATTCAGCTGGAGTGACGGATGGACCCTTAACTTTATTATTTATTCAAAATATGGTGATGTTTTTATAACCAGTTCCAACACAAGGGTCTTACAGTATAGGACTGGGGATCCCTGTTCATATTACACAGGATGAAGAACAGTAAATAAATGAATTAAATTTCCTTCCTTCATCTGTGATTCGGAGGCCCACCTAAGGCACAATTACTGAACAGCTATCAGGCTGCTATTCAACTCCATGGACACCCAATGAACACCCCCAGCTTGCATGAAGACACCTCAGCTCTGACTGTGTGTGTTCTGCATTTAACTTGACATAATTGAACACATCACTAGAGTGAAAACACGAACATTAACTGAGGGAAACAGCAAAGACTGTGATGGTTCAACTGTTTCTTGCATTTCTTTACTTATTCACACACAGGGTTAGCACTGGAAGTTTGACCACTGAACCCGTCATCCTTGAAATGTCTGATTGGCAGTAGGGTTCATAACATCATCCTGTGACCACACACCTCAACTGCGTGAGGGATAAAGAAACAGAAAAAGAATTGCAATCATCTCTGTCCATACAAATCTGTCTCATGCAGAGAGGTTCTATCTTTTATCCATCTGGAACAGAGAGGTTCCATCTTCTATCAGTGTGGAACAGACAGGTTCCATCTTCTATCAGTGTGGAACAGAGAGGTTCTATCTTCTCTCTCTCTGGAACAGCCCCCTGCTGTGGATGCTCTCCACTCCTTTCCTCCCACTCCCATAGATGAGTGTGATGAGTGTGGAGGCCTTGGTGACTCAGCGGTAAACAGGGTCTCTGGTAAATATGGACTCAGGTCAGCGTGTCTGCGCTCCACCCACAGCAGCCTACGCTGGCCTGGCACAAGACACTGAAACACAAGCACTGAGGTGATGACTCACTGCCTGAGCACCATGCTGCCAACTGGACAAGCCACGTTTGCAATTCTCCATCTCCCCTTCTCCATCTCCCCTTCTCCTTCTCCCCCTGTCCTCAACCATCTATCCAAACACTCCTACAGAAAGCCTCATTACTCAGAGATGTGGCAGGTTTTCAAAGATTTAGCTCACGCGAGATCATTTGAAAGACCGTGCTAACAGAATAACGGAGCAGCTGGACACAAGAGACCAACCCAGAGTCCAATCCAGCAGCAAGATCCAGAAGCCCCGCCCCCTCTCCAGTCACATGATTCATGGTGCCTTTTCGACACAAGGCAAAACTAAGGCAACAGTATTCTGAGACTCAACTATAATTAGAAAACCTGTACAAAGTCACCTTCTGTTCATAAAGCAACGCAGCTCCACGCGTGCTTTCAGCACGGAGCCTGATCCCCTCACGGAGGACGGGGCGCTCAGCTGCTGCTCCTCTCCACGCTGGAACGCTTCTCCTACTGGCCACTGTTTACACACGGATGCTGAATGTACTTCTCAGGAGCGAAATGCATTACTGTGAAAAAGAGCTTTGAACCCGTCACAATTCATATGTGCAAACCCATGAGGTTTCATATCCCCTGACAAGTTCATGACCCCACCAAAATAAAAATGAAAAGTGAAAGCAGAGAGAGAAACGAGAGAAAAAGACCGACACATTTGATATCGCTATACTACAGTTGCTCCAATTCATATAAAAAATATAATTATTTAAATATTTGATCAATGTATTTATTTATTTTTTATCAGTTTTAGTCTTGCTACTAACACTGTTCAGCGAAGATGATGTTCTGTCTTGTGAAATGATTGCTAATTAATGTGCAACAGCAAGGACAAAACAGAAACACAATATTTTAAAGATTTGCATCACTGACTTACATTCCTGTCAGTGTTAATGCTAACTCTGCTAGTACTGCTAACTGTGCTAACACTGCTATCATTAACTGCACTAACTCCGCTAACTCTGCTAACACTGCTGTCTCTGCCAGGAATGCCACTCACTCTCCATCCTGCAGGGGGCACTCAGCTAGGGTATTCAATCATCGACTATTAAATCTGGCCTTGAATTTTAGAATCACTGGTAGTTAACCACACAGATAAAAGTGTGCGTTTACCATCCAGTTAGGGGACAAAATGGCCTGTAGGGTGGCTGTTCTTGTTAGTAGGACTGTGTGTGTAGTAGGGACCCACTCTCTGACTGCTGAATCTCTAATAACCAATAAAGGTGCTCAGCTCTCAGGATGAGAGGATAGGATCCTAAAAGGAAGAAACTGCCCTCCATTTTCTCTCTCTCCCCCTCTCACCTCATCTCCCTCCATCTCCCACTCACCTCCATTGCTCTCTCCCCCTCTCCCTCCCTCTCTCTCCATGTCTCCTGTATGTGGGTTATCTTCCTGTTCAGTAGACTGTGATAAATGCTACCACTCATATAATTAGGTTCTTGCTCTTTGCCATCTTCCTCTGTTTCTTTAGCTAACAGCTCAGGCTCCAGAGCGTCTTATATGTGTCAAACACACACACATACACACACACACAAAGACTTTTTGTATTTTATCAGCTGATACATATTATTTTGGTTTGGATAAACACAAAGATGTGGGTTACCTGTGAGCACTGGGACGAATCACACCGCTGCACCAGTAGCAGAAACGGCCCAAACTGTACTCATCCCAAAAGGCGCGTGTGTGTGTGTGTGTGTGTGCACCCGTGTGTGTGTGTGTGCGTGTGTTACTCCAGTGATCTAACATGAAGCAGCCACTCAAACTGAAGCCAATTCATTTCACACAAAAAGAGTCCACTGGGACACACAACTCACAGTGACTACAACAGCTCCAAGAGAACGACTGATTTAGCAGAAATAACTACTGAATGAGTGTGTGTTTGTGTGTGTGTGTGTGTTTATGTATATGTGTGTTTGTATGTGTATATGTGTGTGTGTATAATCAGTTTTCCAGCATTAAATCTGTATTGTTCATGAGGACAATCACACACACTGTGAATGTAATTGCCACTGATGCCAGTAATGCCACCATAACTAAAAAAAACAACTTTGAAATAAACCTGAAATAAACCCAACACTAAATACACTTTACCCTCAGATCTACCCTTAAATACACGCTAAAGTGGAATGCCATGAAATACCCTGTACCAGACAGAGATGTGAGCGAATAAAGCCCATCAAACAAGTGCCATCACATCAGGACTGATCCTGGATCTGCTGACATCCATCTCACTCCACACAGGATAATGTGTGGCTGAACGCAGTGCCTGAACGCAGTGCCTGAACGCATAGCCTGAACGCATAGCCTGAACACAGCCTTAATGAAGGCCCACACACACCAGCACATCCACACATCTGTTCCTGTTTCAATTACCCAGAGTTCAGCTCAGCTACAGCAAGCTCCACCTGTTGGAAGACAGACAGAGAGACGGGGGGTAGGGACAGAAGGAAGGGAGAGGGAGAGACGGATAGGGGATGAGAGGAGGGAGACGGAGACACAGGTAGAGGAGCATCATTTCCCATGGGGCAAAGTCTCAGTGCAAATTACAACCACACACTGGGAATGCACAACTCCGCCCCTCCTCCCCACGCCCATGAGCCTGCATCTGTTTCCTGGTAACCCAGACAACCAGACAAGCACCATTGGGTGTAAAAAAAACAAACAAACAAAAAAGAAACACAACAGCAGCACTAGAGAGAGGGAGAGAGAGAGAGGGAGAGGGAGGGAGAGAGAGATAGAGAGGGAGAGAAAGAGGTAGAGAGGGAGAGAGAGAGGTAGAGGGGGAGCGGGAGAGGTAGAGAGGGAGAGGGAGAGACAGAGGGAGAGCGAGAGAGGTAGAGAGGGAGAGAGAGAGGGAGAGAGAGGGAGAGACAGAGGGAGAGAGAGAGGTAGAGAGGGAGAGAGAGAGGGAGAGAGGGAGAGAGAGGGAGAGAGAGAGAGAGGTTTAGCAGCAGTAGTGGCAGAAGTAATAATGATAATAGGTATTGCTGTTGTAGTAATAATCTGTAGTGTTGGAACTCTTCTACTATCCTCAGACAGCTGCTCAGCATAGTAGCTAAATGCTGCCTCTCCATGTTAAGTTTTTACCTTGGGAAAGACTAATTAGTTCCTAGTGTCCTAAGATTCCTGCCCAGCTCATAGCTCTGCAGCATATCACATAAATACACTGGTCCTACACCATTTAATGATTTATAGACCAGTAATAACACAATGAGATCTATCTGGTATTACTGTACTGGTAGCCAGTGTAAGAGCTTAAGAATGGGGGTGATGTGATCACTTTGCTCCTAGTGAGACTCTAGCAGCTGCATTTTGAATCAGCTGTAGCTGTTTGTCTTTTTTGGGAGTCCTGTTAGGTCTTTACAGTAATCAACCCTGCTAGAGACAAAAGCATGGATCAGTTAAGTCAAGAAATCCCTGATCTTATTGATGTTGTTAAGATGATAAAAGTCTCACTTAAGTTACTGATTTTATGTGACTGCTAAAACTGAGACCAGAGTCTATTAGTACGGCTAGGTTACGAGCTCTTTAGAGTTTACAAGTCCAAGAAGGCAGCAAGTCTGTGCCTTTCATTGCTATTACAAAATCTAACAGTCTCTGTTTTATCTTTATTCAACTCTAGAATGGTAGTAGTGGTATTACTGGTAGTAGTGGTACTACTGGTAGTAGTGGTGCTAACGTGTTTCTCGCTGTAAGATTTTTTTTTAGCATGACCGTATTCATTTCCAGTTATGGCACAGCAGTATTAAAACAACTAATGAATGAATCTTTACAAAATGAACTCTGCTCTACTATACGCACGTTAATAATAGTTATCCTGAAAAGAACTGTAATTAGCATGAAAGGATACTATTCAACATGTGCAAAGATGCTAAATAAAAGGAAAAAATTATATCTCATAATAATAATCACCACCTCCCTCTCACTTTCTCTCTCATTGCATTCCATGTTTTGCTAGCAGGAACGCTAGCAGGTATACAGCTGCTAACAGGAAGTGAGGAGGGATGAAAACAGCTGATGATGTTATTCGAACTGTAGATAACGTTCTTTTGTTCTTTTCTTCAGTCTCTCACTCTCTTTCCTCTCTTGTCCCTTTCTCCCTCACTCTCTCTGTTTCTCTCTCCCTCTCTGTCTCTCTCTCCCTCCGTCTCTCAGCAGTCTTTTGGTAAAGCATTCTTCAATGTCCGTTCCTGATTGTGTCAAACAGATGAGGGGACGACATGCCCCCACCTTCTGACTGTCTTCTGCTTCCTCTGGCCTTATTTGCATACTGGACTAATTGGTAAAATTTGCTCAACAAGCTTCCTTAACATTGTAAATTACTTGTAGCACTGGAGTCAATTATCAAGGCTCAGTGATTTAAATTTGACAGTACCTGCCCGTGACGAAGTGACAGCACAGCAGAGAGACAGACAGAAAGAGCGTGAGATAGACAGAGAGAGTTTATGAGGATAACCTTGTCTCAACCCTGTTCAGCCACATTACAATCCTCTGTAATAAATGTGACTCTTAATTGGCTCCTCCTGGCTAGCTGGCCAAAGAACAGCAGCACTGACTTAAGAAATAATGAAAAGTTCAAAGTCAAAGTGAATGTGGAAGGGTGAACGTGGCAGAGATGTTCTGGCAGGGTGGTGGTGAGGGGGGTGGTGGTGAGGGTGGTGGTAAGGGGTGATGGGAACAGGCACTTTGAGATGCATGTATGTATGAAAGGTGCGATACAAATAAAGATTATTATTATTATTATTCTGTCACAGGATGCTGTCATAAAGTGATGCAGGCAGTGAGGCTGAAGGGTCAGGGTCAGGGTCAGGGTATGGTGTTAAGGTCAGGGGTCATGGGTCAGGGTATGGTGTTAAGGCCAACGTAAGAGGTATGCACACCTGCCTGCCCGCCATACACCCACCCACACGCCCGCCATACACCAAATAGCCATACACCCACACACCCGCCCTACACCCATCCACCCACCATACATCCACCTGCCATACACCTTGTGCAGCACTTGTGCAGAAGAACCTGTGAACAAACAAGCCCATTTCTCATTGAGGCAAACAGAAATGGATCTGGAGTTATCAGGAGAAGTGAGGTAGGTGCAGTTATCAGAGACCCACACGTCAGTAATAATGGGTGATTTACAAACGCCCACATTTGTTTTAAACGTCTACTGGCGTCTACACAGAGCAGAGCTCCAAACCCACCTTAATGATAACAATCTACATGTGTCCACAATAATGTTTTTATCATTTCAGTGTTCTAAAAGTTGTAGTAAATCATCCAAAGCTGGAGCCTCAAATAGACAGTAAACATATCAGACAGACTGTAAACATATTAGACAGGCTGTACACATCAGACAGACTGTAAACATATATCAGACAGACTGTAAACATATCAGACAACTTGTAATGTTAATACCTGTAATGTTAGTACCTGATTAGAGTAGGAAACTTCAGAGCTATGCGAGGTGTGTGTACATTTGCTTGCACACATGTGTTTATATACATGTGCATGTTCTTGTGTATGTGAACTCATGTTATTGTGCAAGTGCATGTGTGTTTGCACAGACGTGTGTGTGTGTGTTTGCAGTGCTTACATACATCTGTGTTTACATTCCTGTGTGAGTACATTCCTTGTGTATGTGCCTCTCTGTGGTTGTGTGTAGTTGTGTGTGTGTGTGTGTGTGTGTGTGTGTGTGTGTGTGTGTCTGTGTGTGTGTGTGCGTGCGTGTGTGTGTGTGGCCACCCTGTGTAAAGTTTGTCTACATTCACATCCATCATGAGCTTTGGGCTTCAGTCCCAGTCATATCACCGAGTTGTTTGAGGAGCAACCCAGAATACATCTTAGAACGGCCCTGGGAAAGAACAGCAGCACACGTGAACCCCCGCGCAGCACACGCGAACCCCCGCGCAGCACACGCGTTATTGTGTAACAACTCTGCCAACACAATTTGTTTCTACAATCTTCTTAAACACAAGGTTAGAGTTAATTGAGATCCAATACACCCTTTAATTCAAGATGCACAATGTTCTGTAATGAATATCTTCCATCATGCAGTAAATAGTACAATCAAAAAAAGATACAGTAAACATGTCCAGGGGGTTTGTGAGGTGTTGTGAGGCTAAATGTTTAGTAATGTTTGCCTATTTATGTTTTAATTCATTCGTTTATTTTGGAAGGCTCTCAGGAACAATCAGCCTGATAAAACATTCACTAAGCACTGCACTAGCTAGCAGACCCCTCATTAACAAACACAACTTGTTTATTCACCAAATACAATTTTTAATCAAGGTCTATTTTCCAACAAGCAGATAAGACATCTGAGGAAATCTGGAGGAGTGATATAAACATTATTAGCCAGTTTTGGCTTTGCATAATATATAATGGTAATTGAGGGCCTTCTACTGTTCATTATGGCGAACCATAGCAGGCCATTTTAATTTCAGTCCAACTGTTCCATTAATGGACTCCAAGCTTGCAAAATTTTCAAAATCCTGAGATGATTGCTGCATTCAAACTGTCTTTTCTCTCCCAGTGCATTCGAAATGAACAGCAGCATGAAATCTTTAGACACTTTAGACAATTTAGACACTTGCATCTTTTCTGAACTACAGTTATGAACATTCATGTCACCTGCACATCGGTGGAGTGTGAGGACCTGAGGCACTAGCCCGGGTGCCACATATAACACAGGACCACACTTCCCATCATGCACTCCTGCCTCCCTGCTGCTGCTCCTCTGCAAGCCCACTGATCTCTATTACTGACACTCCATACTTTAGAATACACAAATACCTACATTTCCCAGAATAGCACACACACTCAAACTCATATACATTATCGTCCCACATAAACAGCTCCTCATTTAGCTACACAAACTGGTAACGTTTTAAATGTGTGAATGAGGGAGTGAGCAAGTGTGAGAACAGGAAAACAAACAAAAACAATGATCACCAAGCTTCCGATTTGGGCAATTTGGCATCCTGCCAACAGCTTCCTGGATTAAAGGGAAAACCACAGCAGTGGAGGAAGTGAGCCGGTGGAGGCAGGGAGGTCTGGGGAACGCTCACGGAACGCCAGGTTCCGGATACGGCATCCAAGAAGCACACTCTAATTAACCACATTACAGCTAATTAGCAACTTTTGTGGTAAACGGGCCCTAATGATATCAAGGAGGGGTTGTGAAAAGGGGGGTTTCACTATAAACGCTTATGCAGTTTTGCTAAACAGGAGATTTGTTAGGGGAACAATAATTCTTTTTCAAACATTTTTTTGAATGTATGTTCATACATTCCTTGGCTCCAAACCCATGTACTGTCTGGTACCAAGGACACAAACATACACTGGCCAGCAACATACCAGCTAACACTGGCTAACAACACACCAGCTAGCACTGGCTAACACACCAGCTAGCACTGGCTAACACACCAGCTAACACACCAACTAAATGTTACGTCTACATATTCTACAAGTTTGGGGAGTGTGTGTGGCATCACACAGCTACACACAGCCACACAGGTGTCGAATTGCTGACAAGAGGCTCCAGGCCTTGGGTCTGGGTGCCAGCTTAACTCATCAGACTGGGGGAGCACAGGTGCTGGGCCCGGCCTTGCAGCTACTGCCTTCCTGTGCTAGCGCTCGCACTGGCCGGACGTCCACCTGCCTGATCTGGCTGTCCACCCCAGCAGGCTAGCAGGTTTTGCTCCCATCATCAACGCCTCCATAGGAGTCTGAGGGCTTGAGCAGAAGAAAAAAAATAACAAAAGCACAGGTTTTATGTCCCTTTGTGTCTAAGTAGAAACAAATGCAGGTGACAGCAGAGAAGCTCTGACAGCAGAGAAGCTCTGACAGCAGCGTGTGGTGGGTGAGTGGGGGGGGGGTACAAATGGGAAACTGACGTGACAGAAGACTCGTCCACTGAGGCAGACGCTATTGTTCTGACTCCTGTTCTGACTCAGATTCCAGGAGAGGGCTGTTCATTGGCAATTCATCATGTAGGGACATGAATTTAACAACCCCACTCTCATCCTTTTCAAAAATGATTAAAAAACAGGGAAGATGTATGTATTACAGCATAAACCACAAGTTTAATGAGGTAAAACATTAACAGCAACAACAAGAGAATTGCCACACTGGCTCAAGGGGCGGGGTGTAGTGTTCTGTTACCTCATCGTGGTCATCATCTGTCTCACTAGCCGAAGGACTATCCAAAACCTCAGAACCTCAGAACCTCAGAATCCTCTAACATATATATATATGTTATATATACTGTATATATACCTCAGAACCTCGGAATCCTCTAACATATATATATATATATATATATATATATATATATATATATATATATATATATATACTGTATATATTGGCCTCTGCACTTCTGCACATTCCACTCATTCTATACATTCGTTTGGGATGTCTGGGCTTTTAAATGAACAACAGCATTCTAATAACCCAAGTTTGCATAAAAACCAAACGCAGGTCCCTGAGAGGTAATATGTCAAGGCCCCACACTACGCTGGCCTGTTGTCAGAGGGATGATGCTATAACTACGATCTATTAAACTACTTTACTAAGGAACATACATGACCACTTTAAGGTCTGATTAGCATTACCTGTGAGTGCCTTCGTGTTTGCTCCAGGTATTTAGGAGTGGCTCATGAAGACCCAGAGACAACTTGTAGTGGTGAACACTAATGAGAAATCCAATAAGGATGAAGGTCTGTAAGTCTCCAGGAGAAATAAGAGAGGATGCACTCTGCTGTTCACGGCCAGGTGGCCTTTAAGGAGATACTGAGCATACTAAGAGAGGTAATAGCACTGAGCGCCTAGAGCACAGCCAGTCGGCGGGTAGCTCGCGTGCTCCTAGCTCATGTTTGCAGCCACACATTCTGGGTGAATGAGTCTTCCAAAGCCAGGGAGCATGTTAGGGGTGTGCTGTTAGATCCATCTGAACCCACTGCACCGTCCTCTCTGTATATCGCTCCATCTGTCTCCATCCTTCTCCTCTCATCTCCTCCAACACCAATGCTCAACTTAATGCTTTTAGATCCCCAAGTCGGAGCTGAGGAGCAGAGGAGGAAGCCATTACAGTAGCTGGAACACCTGACCCCAACACCTAACCCTAACCATTACAGTAGCTGGAACACCTGACCTTAACACCTAACCCTAACCATTACAGTAGCTGGAACACCTGACCTTAACACCTAACCCTAACCATTACAGTAGCTGGAACACCTGACCTTAACACCTAACCCTAACCATTACAGTAGCTGGAACACCTGACCTTAACACCTAACCCTAACCATTACAGTAGCTGGAACACCTGACCTTAACACCTAACCCTAACCATTACAGTTGCTGGAACAGCAGTTCTTCCCACATTTGCACAGCTCAGTCTTCACATGTTTATAAACCATTGCTGAAGCCACTTCTCATGACTCCAATTGGGTTGGTGTAGACACTGTGTGTCAAATATTATGTTTTAAGGTTGAGCCTTTTTTTTGTTTTGGTATCAGTTTTGTTCATTTTGTGTTAATTTTAATATTTAAACCTGAACAGAATTTGTTATAGTTGTTAAATGTACAAATAACCCCTGAATCCAGCATCCCAACATCCTCACGTTCACCTCTCCAGATCCTCAGTGATGAGCAATTAAGCTTTATAGTAGCACAATAATTATTCTCAACCTCTTGAGAAAGGCCTTCTGAAAATAAGACACTCGAGTTCTCATTAACGATGCGCTGTAGGGAAGAGCGCCCTCCATGGGCTCCAAACAGTACGGCAGCCCAGACATGCTTTGGACGGGACTTTGCCTACACACACACACACACACACACACACACACACAGGTATGAGCAGCAGGACGCAGCAAACACAGGTTCCAGCCACTGCTCATGCTGCCCATATGGTTGGTCATGCAGCCAGTTGTATTAAGGATTACACATTCAAATGATGAAAATGGAAAAGTGATATGGATTTTTTTATTAAATAAAAAACATAATCTCACATTGCAGTGAAGCATTTCACAATGAAGATGTTATTTTAAAATGTTTACAGTGGTTAATATCTAGTCTCCTTCCAGGCCACCTCCCCCTCACACATCTCTCATCACTACTCATTAGTGTTTACCAGTTGAAAGCTTCCACTCTGCCACTGCAGTCCTGGACTGATCCCGGGTCTGTCAGAAGTCATTCTGTATAAAAGCTGTGCAATCAAAACTAATCAACACATGACAGCCTCAGATTCAACCTTAGGTCAATTTGTTTTTACAGTAAAGGCTGTAAAACACACACACACCTGGAGCAGTGGACTGCCCCGTGCGGTGGCACTTGGCAAGGAGTCGGGGGGTTAGCTGCCTGGCTCAAAGGTACTGCTGGTCATGGGGCTTGAACCGCCAACATTACCCATGTCCCCAAACTTTAGGTCATAGTTGTCCAAATAGTGGTCCAGTGGTTTAAATCTCATAAATTTTATGCAAAACTAACTAAAGCCTTATTTTAAATATGTCTGCTGCAGATAAACATTTCTGCTGTGTCTTCTCCATTGCTTTAAGACTGCAGTGTAGCTTTGGAAAAATCTTGTACAGTCTTCTAAGAGTGAACACATCACCAAAGCAAGCACAGGCTATAAAGAAAGCCAGTCCTGATTTCTCATCCAATCTGACTGTGGCGAAGACAAAGTTGTTCAGCTATTAAGGAGCCCCCTCTCGATTGCAGCATATGCCAGTCTCCTGAGAAGATGTTGACACATTTAAGAAAGCCTGTCTGATGCTAAAGGAAAAAAAAATCTGTGATTTGTCCTCTTGAGAACAAAGTTTTCTCTCCAACATATGCAGCAGGGCCCTGATCCTGCCCCAATGTGGAACTGAAGACTTAAGTTCAGTCCTGCTTGGACGCCGAGCTACATGGCAGAGTAGCTTTTTTTTTTTTTTTAATAAAAAGCTTTAGGTTTTTTTTGCCTTAGAGTCAAGAAAAATCTGGAACAGACCAGAAATCTCTTCATAACTAATTTTATAGCATCCAAACAGACAGGGTTTGTGATTTCAACAGAGCACAATAACGTCATACTTCATGGTGTAAAAAAACTCCAAAACAAACAAACTTTCAGTCAGCTAAAAGGACCTAAGTGATGTGACAGCTGAGTGAAGTTTGTTCATTAACCCTAACTAACATGCCTAACTACCAGCCCGAGCTGCACGCTAACCTCACATATCAACTCGAGTGTGTTCTGCAGCTTATTTTAGCTGTGGGAGAAAGACTTTGATGTGCTGAGACAGTTCATCTGTCCCCTGAGACAGTTCATTCCTGATTCAGATCCTTCTTTCTGTCCAGCACCAGAGCAGGGCTGGGTGTAGAGCTATCTAGCAGAACAACATGGTGCTTAAACATATACTTTTCTGCCAGGGAACTCATAATTATGTATATCTTTAAGCAGCCAATTAAAATGTTAATGAGAGTACACTTAAGGCTGCTTTCCTAGGGGACCCAGCATAGCAGCTGTTCCTTGCCAGGACGCTGTGTATATATGTGTATATAAATCTAACAGAAGGTCAATTAAAAGCAGGTCATGTGCTCTAGGGTCATTCTTAAAGTCTCTAGTGGCTGGTAGCCTTGTCTATGTAAAACACACAATCTTGTCCTCTTTGAATTTTCATAAATACATTTGAAACGACTGTTTACAAAGAGCAATGGGAAGTTCAGTAGGTCAACCAACTAAATCCGAGAGAGACAAATGAACTGATAAAAGGTAAACATCACAACAGAACATTACCTTCCCACACCGTCATTTCCACACTGTAGCGGACTGTGTTCATGCGGAGGTGCTGACCGCCTTCAGGCAGGTGAACATCCCACAGAAGTGTCATCCTCCGGTGATCATTCACAGACTACAAACCAAAGAGCAGCCAATCTCTCCAACCCTGGCAAAGGAATCCTCGCCATCTTTGGTTTCCCTGAGGAGCCCAACAAGTCTCCATGCTTGGCCTCTTTCCTTTGGCGCTGGTACACGACGCCACAGTGCTGTGGGTCAGTGACAGAGGAGAGCAGTAGGCTATGGCAGGATGTAGCTCATCCATCTTTTAGCGCGCATACAGTAAATAAGTAAGATGCTCCGGAGGGCCTTGGTTCTGAAGTGGCAGCATGGCAGCAGATGGGCGATGGAAAAGGCTGCTGCCTGCAGGAAGCCCTCCCTACCAGCTCACTTAAGCTACAGCTCAGTGAACAGGGCCAGTCTGAATGCCATCTTGCCTGCATTTTATGCTGTGATAAGTGCCTTAAAGCCAGTCATATAAACATATATACTGTAAGCCAGTGTAGAACTATGGACACATAGCTTCATAGAGATGTGTCACAGTCTGCACTGACCATGGCATGCCAGGGCTACACTGGCACATAATGCATCAAGTGTCTTCCAATCTTCTGCTCACATAAAAGTGTTTTTCAGATTTTCTAAGTGAGTGGATAAGATGTGGAAAGATCACCCAGAAAAAGACATGGTTCATGTAATCCTCTGTTTAAAACTATACTGCACACCTCAAAACATAACTGCTGCATGAGATATGGTCAGTGTTCATGGCTATTCACACAAGCTTTGATATGCATTTTTAGCAGGTGGGCAAAAGATACAGGGTGCATTTTTTAGCCTACATTTTAGCTACAGTATTTCAAACAAATCATTATGTTGCACATAATTCAAGCCAGACACTATGGCCCCTGTATCTGACATGTAATATTTCAAAATATGACATAAGTACCAGCACTGCAAGACAGGAAAGGAGTCAGTTCACCTGAGGAAAAACAAAGGGGATCTTGGCGCTTTAAAAGGCAAAACAGCTATGCTTATATTTGATTTGAACAGGTCACGATGTTCGGTTAGCATGTTAGCAGGACAGGAGAGGCTGTTATGCTAATATTTAATTTGAACAGGTCACGATGTTAGGTTAGCATGTTAGCAGGACAGGAGAGGCTGTTATGCTAATATTTGATTTGAACAGGTTATGTTCTGTTAGTATGTTAGCAGAACAGGAGAGGCTGTTATGCTAATATTTGATTTGTACAGGTCACGATGTTCGGTTAGTATGTTAGGAGGACAGAAGAGGCTGTTATGCTAATATTTGATTTGATCAAGTCACAATGTTAGGTTAGCATGTTAGCAGGACAGGAGAGACTGTTATGCTAATATTTAATTTGAACAGGTCACGATGTTAGGTTAGCATGTTAGCAGGACAGGAGAGGCTGTTATGCTAATATTTGATTTGAACAGGTCACGATGTTCGGTTAGTATGTTAGCAGGACAGGAGAGGCTGTTATGCTAATATTTGATTTGTACAGGTCACGATGTTCGGTTAGTATGTTAGGAGGACAGAAGAGGCTGTTATGCTAATATTTGATTTGATCAAGTCACAATGTTAGGTTAGCATGTTAGCAGGGCAGGAGAGACTGTTATGCTAATATTTAATTTGAACAGGTCACGATGTTAGGTTAGCATGTTAGCAGGACAGGAGAGGCTGTTATGCTAATATTTGATTTGAACAGGTCACGATGTTCGGTTAGTATGTTAGCAGGACAGGAGAGGCTGTTATGCTAATATTTGATTTGTACAGGTCACGATGTTCAGCTAGTATGTTAGGAGGACAGAAGAGGCTGTTATGCTAATATTTGATTTGATCAAGTCACAATGTTAGGTTAGCATGTTAGCAGGGCAGGAGAGACTGTTATGCCAGCTTTTAACTCAGACAGGAGCTATCACTACACTAATGTCCACCTCAGACAGGTAAGCACGTTTTCCTAGCATGCGACCAGGACACATGCTGATATTTGACCAGGGAGAAGGACAGGAGAGGGCGGCGCGCAGGCATCTGACCAGCATACTGAGCAGCTGATGTGGTGACGTGGGTCTGGGTTCAGTCACTCATGAATGACATATTATGCTTCACTGGCGTGTGTTAATCAGCCTTCAGCAGCACACGGGCCAATGCGCCACAAAGCAACGGGAACCACAGACAGCAGAGATGAGGTGGAAGTCAGGTGTGCGCGTGTTAGAGGGCGGGGGTGTATCAGAGAGAGAGGGGAGGGGTTATCTCTGCAGTTAGCCACTTAGTCACAGAGGGACAGTAGCCACTCCTGGAGTGAACATTACAGTCTAATCCCCACGCCTGTCTGTCCCCGCCCTGCACTCTGGCTCCGCCTCTCTGTCGCCTGATGCAGTGAGGCCAGGAGCTCATTTATGCACAGTGGGTGATCCGGGAGGGGGATGGGGTTGGGGGTTTGGTAGGCTGTAGACCCCACTGCAAAACAGACAGTGACAAATGACATCCCTCTCGAGGCCACTGCAATCTTCTGCAATGGAGCGTGGAGCGAGCCAACACAGACAGGCTCAGGAAGCTGCTCAACCACCACACTGCCACGTGCTTTAATGGAAACTGATGGAGTCTGTTGTATGATGTCGCATCTCTCCATCCAGAAGAGAGAGAAGATCATGAAGATGTCCCATAACATCTCAAATGAACAGAGAAATCTCTGCCATCCAGGAACATGGATGAAAAACATTACGTTCAAAAGTGCTGTCGTTGCATAATGGTGCAATGCATTATACATATAAAATAAGACCCCACTTTTCTGAGCAAAAGAATGAGAAAGTGTTTAGATATAAGGCCTCTGTTTAGAGGAGGAAAAACAAGAATTTTATTCAATTTGCCCTTTTGGCAGAGAATCTATTGTCGAAAGGATGGCGAGAAACAGATTCTTAATGGAATCATTTGTCCTGCTGTCTTGTTTCTTTGCTTTAAAAGCCTCCTTCTTCCTCTGGTTTTCTGCATCTTTCTATCGGTAGATGGATCTGTGGATGTCCTGAAGAGAACACTGCTGAACTCTGAAACAGCACAGTTACAGTCATTACCCAAAATATTACAGCTATTACCCAATCCATGGCCGCCCGGGAACGACACAGCACATATATTTACAGGATGATGGGAGTCTTGACCTAAACTGATCAATGCACAGGTGTTTGATTCTGTATGAAAGTGGAGGGCAAATTTAGGGAGGCAGAGGTCCCGGGGAATTTTGCTTTTAGTATTTTTTATTTCAGACAAAAACTGCTTTCTCAAATAAACTTTATATATAACTTTATCTTTTTATAAAGTGTTTTTAGAAAGTGTTTCTCTTTAGAGCCTCTCAAGGAAGAGCATGTTCTCGTTCAAGAGCACACAATTACAACAAGCATTTACCAGTTGTGGAGATAAGAACTGACCAGTACTGGAGATATGAACAGCTCAGCAATAGGTTCAACAAAGGAAACAATGCTAATTCTACCTGATATCAGACTGTCTTGACTACTGATTCCTCCACTGAAAACTGCAAGTTTCAGTTAGCAACAAATTATGCTTAATCACATCAATAAAACACAACAAACCTGTAGTTCTAAATAATACATTTATGAGAATCAAAATGGGTTATTAGCAACTGGGGACACATTTTAAGAACTTCCACCAAGCTGTCTGTCCCGTCTCATTGCTTTTGTTTGTCTACTTCACATAAACAACTAATCCATCAGTCTAAAATACGACAAACAGCTTTATATGTACTGTTACTTAATGTCCGAGCGTATGATATCTCAGCGCTAATACTTAGTTCTTTATTTCGTTATGGATTACTTAATACTACAATTGCTTGTGGTAAAAGCAGTCGCTGTTATTCGAGGAAAAAAACTACACAACCCAGCTAGCCACTGCTAGCTCTGGCGCCACTAGCTCTAGCCACTGCTAGCTCTGGCGCCACTAGCTCTAGCCACTGCTAGCTCTGGCGCCACTAGCTCTAGCCACTGCTAGCTCTGGCGCCACTAGTTCTAGCAACTGCTAGCTCTGGCGCCACTAGTTCCAGCCCCTGCTAGCTCTGGCACCACTAGCTCTAGCCACTGCTAGCTCTGGCGCCACTAGTTCTAGCCACTGCTAGCTCTGGCGCCACTAGTTCCAGCCCCTGCTAGCTCTGGCACCACTAGCTCTAGCCACTGCTAGCTCTGGCGCCACTAGCTCTAGCCACTGCTAGCTCTGGCGCCACTAGCTCTAGCCACTGCTAGCTCTGGCGCCACTAGCTCTAGCCACTGCTAGCTCTGGCACCACTAGCTCTAGCCACTGCTAGCTCTAGCGCCACTAGTTCTAGCCACTGCTAGCTCTGGCGCCACTAGTTCTAGCCCCTGCTAGCTCTGGCGCCACTAGTTCTACCCCTGCTAGCTCTGGCGCCACTAGTTCTACCCCTGCTAGCTCTGGCGCCACTAGCTCTAGCCACTGCTAGCTCCGGCGCTGTACCTTTCACGTGCATGATCCGACGTTTCGTCTTGCTCTCTCAGTGTGCAGAATCAAGTCTATGCCATCAATATGCGATCACATATTGATTTGGTCATATAAAATAGGATACTTTAATTGAAAAGCCGAGTCTAAGCATGAAAGTAATTACTCGCTGGAGCAGCACTTGTGAACAGCTTAACCCCCCGCACAGAGCTATAAACCACCAGGGTGATTATGAAGAAGATGCCACACAGTACAGTTTGGAGCTGCACAGAGCTATAAACCATAGTGGGTGGGGAACACAGAAATGTGGTACCTCACAGCCATGATGGATTACAGCATTAGACTTCACCCAAAAAACTGATTAAAACAAGATATTTGCCACTAGGAAATGGAATATAGACGTTCTGTGAAATGGTGCATGATAGGAGCAGTAATAATTATAAGGAGTATAATGGAGTACAGGTGTAACGAAGTATAGCTGTACCATTACACAATGGTTGTCAGTCTCACTGGAGTCTAGCAGTATCAGATCTGATCTCACCTGATCAGTCCTGCCAAATGTAAAGTACCAATCCATCAGTTACAAATACTCTTGTCTCAAAGTTGTCTCAAGTGTCTCAAACAGGCTTATCAGAGAGGACGGCACACAATCCAGGCTTCCTGCGATGGGAGTCGCTTTCCCAGGTATGTGATGGGGCTGCTAGCTGCCTGCACAGTACTGCACCTTCATCTGCCAAACCTGGCAAAAGCAGGCAAGTTGAATCAGGTGTGAACAGGGAATCCACCAAACTGAGCCTGGTGTTCAACTCTAGCACCAAGCAAACGTCTTACAAAGACCAAAGCTGGACATTTATTTCAAATGTAACGCTGCCAGCCCCCAAACCTTAAACAGCTCAACAATGTTCAAAAAATGTTCAGACCCAAACAAATATCGCAATTTCATTTTAGGGCCAAACTGGTAATTGAAATTGAATAACTGAACTACTTTAAATTGAATCATTCCACAGAAAGTCATTAATGTTCATGTGCATAATTATGGCTAACGTCATATATGGCATATGCCATTTTGTTCTTTTATCATCATTTCCTATATTTCTTACTCATGCTTCCAGTATAAATACTACTTTAAATGACCTTACATAACCCTAACCCTAGCTAATATGACCTTACATAACCCTATGCCTACCTTACATGTAATCTGACTAGTTGTGAACTTGCTGTTCACGGGTCTTGAAAACATTTCTTTTGGTAATGTGTAGGAATTATGAGATGTCATGTAATGTGCTGAAGGTTGTCTCTAATCATCTTGGACTTGGTTGAACTTAATTGAGTCTCTGACTGCCATAACATCCTAAACGGAGTGTTTGAGCCCCATAACCTTGGAAATGCAGTTCAGCAAAAGATCTGCACCTGCCTCCTTCACTGAACCTAAAGGACAAAAAGAGACTATGACATATTACAGCTGTGAATCATGCACGCTCGCACACACACACACACACACACACACACACACACACACGCACACAACCCCTCTCGGCTATGAGAGAGAGAGGGAGAATGTGAGGGAGAGAGAGAGGGAGAAAGAGAGGAAAATGTGCCTTCTCCCATATCTGTGAGGGTCCTGCTGTCAGATTTAAGATGGTAATAATGGGATCTCACAGTGAGTCCTTGAAAAAAGTTTAACTCAGTGGAGCCAGAGCAGGAGGTGGCTAGAATAAGAATCAGTAGAGCGACACACACACACACACACACACACACACACACACACACACACACACACACACACACACACACACAAGCCACAGTCCCACGCTATCAGGAAAAGCCGCTTTGCACAGCAACAGCAAGAGTTTGCTTGGGGCAGCCTCTGAGCCAGGCAGCTCTTGGCTACCACAGATGCAGCTCCAAACCTCCAGCTCCTCCCCCAGCTCCGCCCCCTGCTCCACCCCCCTGCTGGTTCTCCTCCGACAGCTCAACAGCCCGTGCCTCAGGAGAGCCAAAGAGAGCCAGTAAACCCATCGACCTAGGCTTATGTCAGGAACAACGTGGCGTCTGACCAGTGTGGCAGGTTTACACGCTCCAGTCCAGTCCAGCCTGCTGCTCGGAGGACCACACTGCACGGCACGACTGCCCCGCTCACCGGATTACAGCTACTCTCATCTTTCTCTCATCTCTCATCGTCAGAGAATCTCCGCTCCATCGGTACACACAGGAACCACAGTGTGCTGTTTCATGTATTGCGAACGTGGAATAATGCGGGAAAATGTGTCCCTTCACACTACTACCCCCCCCCCCCTCCACCTGAGCCTAGTTCAGCCTAGGGATCAAACCCAGGGGCAGAGCTCCGAGACACTCAGAGACGTTCTGCACCTGCTGACCCTTCATCACGTCCACTATGTCTCAACACGACAGAGTGTGTCTGCCTGCTTTTCCCCCACGCACTCTAGAACAGGACTGAACAGCCCGACTGAGCTGCAATCTGAAGGATTTGGAACACATGAAATGATTAGCATGTCAAATGATGCATGGACAGCACTAGTCAGCTTTGCTTTCTGCATGTCTGATTTCTCTGCAAAACCCTTAAATCTGAACCCATCAGATTATAATTTTATCATTTCCACCCTTTCTTGGAAATCTCTCGTGACATACCTAGCAGGGAAACATTGCCTGTGGAAGTGTATGTCAGCATATTAATCCTGGGTTAGGATCACCTAGTGTCTCTGTCCCCATGGGAGAAGAACATTGTGACAATCTGCAGGACTTGGTAACAGGAGTCCTAAACTCACATCACCATCCTCCATCAGCCCTGCCTCGGCTGCAGAGCATCTCCACCATCCTCCACCTCCACCATCCTCCACCATCCCCAACCAATGGAGGATGTACTGTATATCAAAGATGTAAGCAAATAACTGCAGAGTGTCCAAAAGCCAGTGACAGAGAGGCTGAGAAGAGCTGAGAGTTCTTCACAATGGAAAAATCACCCTGACAAAATCACCCCCTGGCTCCTAGGATACCAGGGTGTACAGGAACTTGATGGAGAGAGCAGATGATGCATCACTTAACCACCACCCCAGCAGAGCCACAAAGCATGGGCTGGAACTGAGCTTCTGTTCGCAGTAAAGGGCCAGGGACCTAGGGACCAGGACCTTGGGCCAGGAGGGCCCGGGTAGGGCCACGGGTCAGGTCAGGACCTAGGGCCACGGGTCAGACCTAGGGCCACGGGACCTCAGGAGGGCCACGGGTCAGGACCTAGGGCCACAGGTCAGGACCTAGGGCCACAGGTCAGGACCTAGGGCCACGGGTTAGGACCTAGAGCCACGGGTTAGGACCTAGGGCCACGGGTTAGGACCTAGGGCCACGGGTTAGGACCTAGGGCCACGGGTCAGGACCTAGGACCACGGGTCAGGACCTAGAGCCAAACACTATATTGTAAAGCAACCTTGGACAGCTACAGCAGTATGGACTGACAGTCTCTGACTAGCTCTGCCTTTATCCTTCTCAGCAGTTGTGGCAAGCACAATCCTGCCTACTCACCTACTGAGACACAACAAACAATGATCCCACAGATACTTACACATGCTCTTACACATGTACGCACGTACACACACACATATGCCTGAACAGCACTCAAACATCTGAGGGGAAGACTGAAGCTACACTCGCTAAGGTAAGTGAACGGCATCACCCCTGCTTGAACCCAGGAGTTACTGTTGCCAGGCCGACAGTAACATTCGTAGCTGATTGGCCAGACAGACATCCCATTTGGAGTGGACCAGTGAGAAGGCTGCTCCTACTGGGAAACGCTTTCCTACCTTTCATACCGAACTTGGCACGTCTGCCATATTTGTTAATGAGCAGGAACATCACGAGGAGAAGGACGCAGGCGAATCCGGCCAAACCCACCGCAATGGACACCTAGAAATACACACACACACACACACACACACATACACACACATACACACACACACACACATTCAAGGTTTTTACATTTTGAATAACCAATAATATATCGTATTGTGGTCTAGATTATTAAGAATTGTAATAAAGTCTTTGTAGTGTTTGAAGCAAGAGGTAACTGCACAGTGACAGTCAACAGTCAACAGGCTAAAATCAGAGTTAGAGGATAACTAACTGTATAGGATAAAAACCTTACAGCATAATCATTGCTCTGTCAAAGCAGGAGACACAGAAGGTACAGGAGACACAGGAGATATAGGACACACGAGATACAGGAGATATTGGAGACACAGAAGATATAGGAGACACATGGAAGATATAGGAGAGGTACAGGAGACATGGGAGATATAGGAGACATGGGAGATATAGGAGACACGGGGGATATAGGAGATACAGGAGATATAGGAGACATGAGATACAGGGGACACAGGGGATACAGGAGACCATATAAGCATGTGTCCATGCCCTGTACACACACATGAAAGTTTACTGTGGATAAATAGTTAAATTGAGATAAACAGATTAAATAAAACCCTACTGAGCATGACGGTCTGAGACGATACAGAAAACTGCTTGATTTTTAGCACTTTACGAAAAAAAGGAGTCAATGTCCATGATGCTAACATTAATGCTGCTTATTTCTAAACATATAGCATTGACTGTGAGGATTAGAACAGAGGAAGGTCAGTTAATCCTGTAGTCTGGTCTGAACATGCTCAGCACAGCTGAGAACCAGAACACCAGCAGTAAGCAGGTTCTTTGGACTCATTGTCTTCAGCACCAGAACTGGACTGTCTAACAGCTTCATGTGAAAAGCTACAACATATGGAAACGTAAAATATCCCAAATAAGCGCAGCCAGCAGCACAGGGAGGACATGGAGCCCAGAAACAGTGGACACTGCTGCCTCTCTCACTCCTTCCCTTTTGTCCCTTATGTCCCATATGTCCCTTATGCCGTTTGTATGCTGTACATTCCCTCAGTGACACTAGTGCAGTAATCAACGTTTCATTCAGGAGGTTCATAGTTTTGCTTCAGGCAGCAGAAGAGCTGATGCAGTACAGCAAAAAAATCTGCCCAAAAAACCTTCATGATATGAGCACAAACACTCTCATACACACATGCACTCAATATCATATATAGAAACACTCACACACACACACACACACACATACACACACGCATGCATGTAGTCACTGAGCTTGGCAAAAACCCAAGGACAAAGAAGATAACCTAATCATAACCTAATCATAACCTAATCATAACCTAATCTGTTGCTAATCGCTGCTCTAACAGAACCTAAGAAAAACCACCCTGGTGAAATCAGGCCGGCCCGGGAGGCAGGAGACTCCTGCAGCCGAGCGGCTGACACATCAGGGCAGTAAGTGCCCTCACTCGGCCACGCGGCCCCATTGAAGCCTCCAAACGAGGACGTAATCTCTGGCAGCGCATTACAGCACTGCCGTGAACTAAATTACAGCACTTTAAGAAGCTGTAAAACACAGCTGTCACACAAGAGGACTACAATAATTAAAAAAAAAAGAAAGAAAGAAAAAGAAATGAGTAAAGAGGATTAAAAATAGCCCACATTCGACTGCCACTTGTTGGCCAAGCGTTCTGGCCTGGGTCTGCCTTTTATGTTTATGCTAGCTCACAAGAGTCTCGTCCAGACAGATGCCACCAGCAGCCAGGCTGTGTGCAGACAGACGGATGCTGTGTGCAGACAGACGGGTGCTGTGTGCAGACAGACGGATGCTGTGTGCAGACAGATGCCGCCAGCAGCCAGGGTTGGCGCTGACCTGTTCTAGCCTGTCAGACTCAGCCGAGTTGCCGTTGATGCCTGAGTGGTCTGCTCACAGGATTTACCCACTATGCATCAGTGTTAGTTCTGTACGAACGGCAGTATGAGTGTGTAGCTGTAGCTGAAATGAGCCAGTCCTCTCACCCCAGAACACGACTCACCCCGCAAGGAGACTCACCCCAAACGTGTCCTCTTCAGGGCGATGTGTGACTGTGATGGTGGGCGTCAGGCTGGGACTCACTGGAGAGTGAACGAAGGGGTGAACTGTGAATGTGACATACAGGAGAGTGCCATATGTAAGCCTGGATGAATCTCACTTATCACCATGCAGAAGTGAGAGGAGATGTTGGGGCAGATGGGATGGTAGAGGAGTACAGCTCTAGTTCATATATGTGTAGAGAGAGGAGTACAGCTCTAGTTCATATATGTGTAGAGGAGTACAGCTCTAGTTCATATATGTGTAGAGGAGTACAGCTCTACTTCATATATGTGTAGAGGAGTACAGCTCTAGTTCATATATGTGTAGAGGAGTACAGCTCTACTTCATATATGTGTAGCTCTAGTTCATATATGTGAGAGGAGTACAGCTCTAGTTCATATATATGTGTAGTTCATATATGTGAGTACAGCTCTAGTTCATATATGTGTAGAGGAGTACAGCTCTAGTTCATATATGTGTAGAGGAGTACAGCTCTAGTTCATATATGTGTTCTACTTCATATATGTGTAGAGGAGTACAGCTCTAGTTCATATATGTGTAGAGGAGTACAGCTCTACTTCATATATGTGTAGAGGAGTACAGCTCTAGTTCATATATGTGTAGAGGAGTACAGCTCTACTTCATATATGTGTAGAGGAGTACAGCTCTACTTCATATATGTGTAGAGGAGTACAGCTCTAGTTCATATATGTGTACAGCTCTAGTTCATATAGGAGTACAGCTCTACTTCATATATGTGTAGAGGAGTACAGCTCTAGTTCATATATGTGTAGAGGAGTACAGCTCTACTTCATATATGTGTAGAGGAGTACAGCTCTAGTTCATATGTTAGAATATATGAGGAGTACAGCTCTAGTTCATATATGTGTAGAGGAGTACAGCTCTAGTTCATATGTTAGAGGAGTACAGCTCTAGTTCATATGTTAGAGGAGTACAGCTCTAGTTCATATATGTGTAGAGGAGTACAGCTCTAGTTCATATATGTGTAGAGGAGTACAGCTCTACTTCATATATGTGTAGAGGAGTACAGCTCTAGTTCATATGTTAGAGGAGTACAGCTCTAGTTCATATGTTAGAAGAGTACAGCTCTAGTTCATATATGTGTAGAGGAGTACAGCTCTAGTTCATATGTTAGAGGAGTACAGCTCTAGTTCATATGTTAGAAGAGTACAGCTCTAGTTCATATATGTGTAGAGGAGTACAGCTCTAGTTCATGTGTTAGAGGAGTACAGCTCTAGTTCATATGTTGTTAGTTCATATAAGAGTACAGCTCTAGTTCATATATGTGTATGAGGAGTACAGCTCTAGTTCATATATGTTAGAGGAGTACAGCTCTAGTTCATATGTTAGAAGAGTACAGCTCTAGTTCATATATATCTAGTTCATATGTTAGAGGAGTACAGCTAGTTCTAGTTCATATATATGTTAGAGGAGTACAGCTCTAGTTCATATGTTAGTACAGGAGTACAGCTCTAGTTATTTTGTTAGAGGAGTACAGCTCTAGTTCATATATGTGTAGAGGAGTACAGCTCTAGTTCTAGAGGAGTACAGTTCATATGTTAGAGGAGTACAGCTCTAGTTCATATGTTAGAAGATACAGCTCTAGTTCATATATGTGTAGAGGAGTACAGCTCTAGTTCATATGTTAGAGGAGTACAGCTCTAGTTCATATGTTAGAGGAGTACAGCTCTAGTTCATATGTTAGAGGAGTACAGCTCTAGTTCATATGTTAGAGGAGTACAGCTCTACTTCATATATGTGTAGAGGAGTACAGCTCTAGTTCATATGTTAGAGGAGTACAGCTCTAGTTCATATGTTAGAGGAGTACAGCTCTAGTTCTGCTGCTCAACTGTTCATTGTGAAGCGGCACAAAAGCGGCAGCAGCACATACACACACACACATATATACACAAGCACGAATCCATGCAAATGCACACACACAAACACATATGCATGCACACACACACACACATGCACATAGACATACACATGCATTGCATATACATACAAGCTTCTGAACACAAGCATACACACACACACACACACACACAAAACGTCCTATCCAATGCAACCATCCAACTTCATTGTGTTTTCTGACAACAGCAATCTGTCATTTTTTGCAAGAGTCTCCAGGCTACCATCTGATTAAGCACAGCCAATCAGAATCTCCCTTGGCCAGTTCAGCATCACTACAGATGCAGGTCATTGACTCCGCCCCCCAACACTGCCCCCAAGGCTGCTTCCCTTCTAAATAACCACGTGTTCCTGCACTCTGCTGTAGACCCTGTTTCTGGGCCAGCCACATGCTATGCGACCTCAGCTGCCTTCTGCAATAGTGCTGACCCAGGGTCAGCTGTTTCATGATGGATGTTTGGTGCGGAGCAGTGAATGCATTGCTATGTTGGGGGCTGTGAGAGCAGCCGGGCGCGGTCAGCGTGATTATGGGACACTGCTGTTTATCAGACGCCACAGACAGAAACAACCGCACTCTCTAGTCGTGTTAACTGGCAGCACTAATGATAATGTGCAAGACCTGCATGCATCAGACACCGAACAGAGACACACTCACCATAATCTGCATAGTCTCCTCGAAAGAAAGAGAAAACACCGTTTTCAGTGTATCGTATTAACAATGGCACATCAAAGCCTCAGGAGGAATTAAATCCAACAATTCTCAGCTGTTTTACACTATGGTAAATGTTTAGAGCACTTCTCGAATAAGCGTCTTTTGCAGTGAGAACAGGTGTTTAATACATGAGGCCATACGCAAGCATAAAAATAAACTACAGGACACATTCCTGCTGTGTGTGTGTGTGTGTGTGAGAGAGAGAGAGAGAGATAGAGTGCGTATGTGCACTCACACAAAAACAATATGCATATATACTAAAAAATCCATGGATGGACGGATGGATAGATGGACGGATGGATGGATAGATGGACGGACGGATGGATGGATGGTGTGCATGCTAGTCTTCCATCTAGAACTCAGATTCTAGAAGTCAGAGTTCCTCCCACGTGCTGCTCCAGCTATAGCAGCGCTCGTGTACTGACTGATCTGTTATCCTGCGTCTATATTTATCTGAGGTGGAGCTGCTGTATTCTCACCCAGCTCAGCATGTGGCTTTCTGCTTGAGTTAATGTTTAATGCCCTCTCAGTGGCCACGCCCACTAACCCCTAACACCCCCACTAACCCCCACCAGGCTTCAGTCCATGTGTTCAAACTGCTCTCTGGTCAACAAGCTGTAAGGGTTCAAAACATCACAGATCATCCTGTCATCCTACTGCAGGTCATCCTGTCATCCTGCTGCAGGTCATCCTGTCATCCTATCATCCTACTGCAGGTCATCCTGTCATCCTGTCATCCTGCTGCAGGTCATCCTATCATCCTACTGCAGGTCATCCTGTCATCCTGCTGCAGGTCATCCTGTCATCCTACTGCAGGTCATCCTGTCATCCTACTGCAGGTCATCCTGTCATCCTGTCATCCTGCTGCAGGTCATCCTGTCATCCTACTGCAGGTCATCCTGTCATCCTACTGCAGGTCATCCTGCCATCCTGCTGCAGGTCATCCTGTCATTCTACTGCAGGTCATCCTGTCATCCTACTGCAGGTCATCCTGTCATCCTATTGCAGGTCATCCTGTCATCCTACTGCAGGTCATCCTGTCATCCTGCTGCAGGTCATCCTGTCATCCTACTGCAGGTCATCCTGTCATCCTACTGCAGGTCATCCTGTCATCCTATTGCAGTCTCTGCCGTCCCGTCCATCTGAGCATTATTGTGTTTCCTTATGCTTGACTTGCAAGAAAGAGCTATAGCTATATTTTATACACTAGTTGTATTTTATATGCTAGCTATATTTTATATAGCCTACTAGCTATATTTTATACACAGGCTATATTTTATATTTTAAGGAGAATAAAGCATGTGAGATGGAGTTCTATCTTTCCCAGAAAATATCTATAACATGTCAATTAAAGTATGCGTAACATTTAATGTAAAGGGTATGGAACATAGAGTATGCAGTCTGGAACACTGTATGCGAAGGCTGAATTCTGGACTGATTCTGGATTCAAGAATGTGACTGGACTTCAAGAATGTGATCTCACGTGTTCTCATGTAGATATTCACCTGTAAAGGGGGCGGTCATAAAATGGGCGTCGACTGTCTTGGTGGCCACGCCCAGGAAGTTTCGAGCCTCAATGGTGTAGTTGCCATTGTTGTGATGGGTGGGGTTCTTGAAGACAAGGCAGCCCTCCAGGTGGTCCTGGTACACCTCCGCCTGCATGTGGACGTAGTCGGACTGCACCAGCTCCTCGTCCTTGTAGATCCAGCGCAGCGTGGGCAGCGGGTGTCCCCGCACCGTGAACATCATGCAGGTGTCGTGCCTTCTTTCCGGCTCCTCGAACTGCACGACGGAGGGTGGGACTGCGACACATTCAAAGATTCCGTCATTTATTTGTGCAGAAGGACTTTTTAGAGGCAGACAAATAACACGGTAGTAATAGTGGGCTGCAGGTTACTGCACATCGTGCTGTAAGAACAGGCCAGCGCAAGAATGGATGGTGGATCTGGCTGTGTGCAGTGAGATGAAGTGGATGAAGTGTGTACTGCGTGTCAGTATTTGTGTACTATGTTTCTTCAGTAGCTCGCTGCCTGCGACTTCCACACTGTACACGTGTCAGAGATCGGCCACTGTTATTCCACTGTAAACGTGTCACACGTCAGGCTTATAAACCGTTTGTGAGCGAGCGGACGTGCTGATCAGATCTCGAGTCACACAGGCATTGTGTCCCTTCATTGAGCAGTGAGTGTCAGGCTGGCAGAGCAGAGGTAATCAATTTTGGACAAGAAGCGTGCAAAATATTTACTGGTTCCCACGCACAATCTCCGCAGAAGTCTTTTGTGCTGTGGAGCGCGGGGGACAGAGAGCATGTGATACCCAGGAAGTGAAGTGACAGGACCCTGCTGATTCTGACTCATAAAACATACTGAGACCTCCCACTGACAAAAGGTCCTTCATAGACAATGAGGGAGAAAGAGAAAGGGTCAAGGGTCAGAGGGAGAGAGGGAGGAAGGGAGGGAGGGAGGAAGCGAGAGGGATAGAGAGAAGGACAGAGGGATAAAGACTGATTCATTCTCTCACTCCTCTTTCTAGGGTGTTTGCAAGTCTCAGCAAATCTGCCCCAGTCAATACATATTGAGTGCAGAGAGAATTATGTTACAGCTGTGTTGGACAACACTGTTCCCTTGAAATGTAAACACAGGCCTGTAGTCCTGTCTGTCCTGTAACTGTACCCATGCCACAGAAACACTTGCTCTTAAATCTGTGTATATTTGAATAATAACTGAGAATGTATATAAGCCAGAATGACCTTAAAAATATATATATATAAAATGATATGTGTCTGAGGTTCGAGAGGGGATGATCCAGAGCCAGTCCTGTCTGAGGTTAGAGAGGGGACACTCCAGAGCCAGTCCTGTCTGAGGTTAGAGAGGGGACACTCCAGAGCCAGTCCTGTCTGAGGTTACAGAGGGGACACTCCAGAGCCAGTCCTGTCTGAGGTTACAGAGGGGACACTCCAGAGTCAGTCCTGTCTGAGGTTACAGAGGGGACACTCCAGAGCCAGTCCTGTCTGAGGTTAGAGAGGGGACACTCCAGAGCCAGTCCTGTCTGAGGTTAGAGAGGGGACACTCTACGGGGGGGACACAGCTACGGTTCTTGATGTCACTCTGAAGAACTATTTAAAACTTCTAGCTCTGAAGATAATGGTAGGCCATAAAACTAGTCAATCCAACAGGGATACACAGACGTCCTTCTGTCCCATCTCAGGCCGTCCACAACACTTCAGAGTTATTAGCGAAATATTCTAATTCGGCGGTTTTCATTCTGGGAGCTTTTAAACAGTACATCTGGCCAAAGTACCATTGGACAACCTTATCCTTCTGCAGCTGACCCCTGACCCCTACTAGTCTGAACCTAAAGGATTACTCAGTCGACTCTGATTGACTTAACTAATAGGAGTGATAAAATTACTGCATCATGCATCTCTGATGGAGTTTTTAGTGATCATCACCCAATCAAATTCACTGTGAGTACTGGAATAAAAACTGAATGATGACCAGGAGGGTTTTTAACCCTTTTAATGAGCAGAACTTTTGAAATCACCAGTACTCAAATATTTTTTTTTCAGTACAGCATTTCTGGTTTAGACATTAATGTGGGAGGAGAAACTGGATTGGTTAATCCTAGGATTTGCCCCCCCTTCAGACCATGTTATGTATGTTTTTAATCTTTCAATTTCATCAGGTGTAGTCCCCAGGGTCTGGAAAGCAGCCAGTGTAACCCTGTTGCATAAAGGTGGATATATATCTGATGTAGCTACAAACCAATCACAAAACTATAGCAAATCTATAGCAAAAATATTAGAACTACTAGTAAATGATAAACTAAAGTGATTTCTCCGAGTTAACTCTGTCTTGCGTACGCTACAGTCTGGCTTCAGAGATAAGCATAGCACAGGTACGACTGCTTCTCGGGGTTAAATGATACATCCTGACAGAAGGGTTACTGGAGTTTTAATCCACTTATCAAAAGCTTTTCGCTGATCACCCACTATTGCTAAAAACATTCCATAACATTAGCATTAGCATAACATTAGCATGTGATCGCTATGCTGTTAAATGGTGTCAGGACAACTCTCCTGACAGACAACAGCCTGTGGTCCTGGGGAGGTGTGAGTCAGTTTTATTTTCAGTTCCTATGAATGATATTGTTTCCATGGTGACAGAATGTACAGTATATCTGTACTCTGTCGACAATTTTATACTGTACCACAAACTGTAAAGGCAGCTACAGCTACAGAAGAGTACACCACTCCTCTGAAACCCGGCCAGCAGCACTTAAAACCAAAACCATTAATAAGCCTTCAGTACACATAAAACTACTTTCATGTTGCTTTCCAGATTGGTTCATGTTGAATATAGTATTTTAAAAGTTTTTACTTTACAGGGATCCAATATGGGAAAAAGTAGATGGGTGTAAGAACACAGGCACCTGAGTGATCCGAAACTTGTTTTAAAATTTCCCATGAGAAATCTTCTAAAATTAAACTAATAAACTCAAGCTCACGAACTTAGACAGAAGCTTAAGACAGAAGCTTTGTCACAGACACAAGTCTCGTCTCCCAGGAGACAGTAGAATGGTGCCTCTAGGTGCCCTTCACTCTGGTGATGTGGTGTACAAAAACATCCCAGCAAGCATTCTGACGGACCCGTCTGCCTGCCTGCCTGTCTGTCTGTCTGTCTGCCTGCCCGTCTATCTGTCTGCCTGCCTGTCTGCTCGGGGCTTTATTACTGGAGCTCTATACAGTACTCTTCACTGTGAGAAATCACAATGGCCATCACCAGGGTATATTACCACCATGCTATCCAGTTACCAGGGAATCATCATTCCCACTATGATTCTATCAAACCTGCTCCAATGACTCGTTACACTGAAGTGGCTAAGCCTGCTTTAATCTGTGGAACAACGTATTCTAAAGTTTATCTCTGTCAGTATTAAAATCTTACAAGAATTGTAGTTCTATTTGTAAGTATATTTTTTGTTATATACTTTCTCATTCATATTTCCATTATGATTTTATATTGGTATTTTTAAAGCTACTATAATTTTTATTAACAATGTTATCAACATTTTTTGTGATGATATAAAAATTGTTTTACAGGTTCAATATCTTAATGTTTTAATGTTTATTTTCAGTGTTCCTAATCTGTCTCTTGTTTATTGGGGGTTTGAACGCTCTATGTTGCTCTGAGCTTACAAGGACGATACGATGACGAGAAACACACGTGATGTTCCTGACACACACCACAAGCAGCTGCTCCTGTGCTGAGACAGTTCAGAACAGAAAACAATGCAAAATGTGTTGGAATAAAGTTTCACCCTAAACACGTTCTATGTGCTTTGTACTAAAGCACGCTAACGTCCCAGGCTGTTTCAGCCGCTATGTCGGAGCGTCTTCGTGGGAGGGGCGAGACCATGACTGCATCTGAAGGACATTTATCGTGTCTGAAAAGCAGTTTTTAAAAAAACGGTGGCCGGTGATGATGTTAGAGAACAGGTGGCATTTACTCCGTCCTTCTCCTGTGTGCGAAATTCTCACCACAGCAATTTGCACTGTAAGCTCAAGTTCTATGGTAGAGTCAAGCAGAAAGGATTACAGTAGTCTAAACTAACAGGCCAGACAAGGAGTCCCGACAAAGCGTACTTTGTCATTTTCAGCTATTGACAGAATGTCACAGACCTTGGCTACATTTCTCAGGGGACAAAATGCAGTTTTGAAAACACTACTTGCTTGGTTCTTAAAATAATGGACATTGCTGAAAATAACCCCCGGCGTTTGACGCAGGACGTATCCCTGCCAGGTCAACACAGCTGCGGGACACTCCTCAGTTCTCCCATCCCGATACCACTGAATTCCAATTTGGTTCTGCTGTTAAAAATGCTAACATCCTGAATTTGATGTCCTCCAGACAATCAAACAGTGAGCTGAGAGGCCTGTAGCTGGGGGCAGTAGCTAGGGGCAGTAGCTAGGGGCAGTAGCTAGGGGCAGTACCTGGGGGCAGTAGCTGGGGGCAGTAGCTGGGGGCAGTAGCTGGAGGCAGTAGCTGGGGGCAGTAGCTGGGGGCAGTAGCTGGAGGCAGTAGCTGGGGGCAGTAGCTGGGGGCATATACAGCTGTGCATCCTCTACATACTGGTAAAAGGAAATGTGTTGATGAATTATCCTGGCTAACACAAGCATGTATACATTAAATAGTGTTGGTCCCAGTATCAAACTCTGAGGTCACTAATAACACTGAGGTTTAGGACAAGGACACCTGGATTCACTCTAAGATCATGAAGAACTTTAATGAACTTGAAGTGCTTGTTCTGGATAATGATGAGCCTGGAAGCCAGACTGAAATATCTCACTTAAGGTGTTGTGAGAGATAATCATATAATTGAATAGAAAATACCTTTTTTAATGATATTGCCTAGGAAGAGAAAGTGTTTAAATTGGTCTTTAGTTGCTGTGAATAGAGGGGTCAAGATTACATTTTCAGCAGTCTGATAAGAGCTGTTTTATGATTGTGGAAAAATTCGAATCTCTTTTTTGAAGGGATTTTTTGGTCACTAGAAGGTGGAGCACTGGAAAGGCATACATGGGTGTTAAATAAAAACCTATAAAACCTCACCTATAACTACCTAACACCCTCAGCTATAACTACCTAACACCCTCACCTATAACTACCTAACACCCTCCACCCGCACCTATAACTACCCCACACCCTCACCTACAAATACCCCATACCCTCCACCTCATTACAACTACCCCACACCCTCACCTATAACTACCCCACACCCTCCACCCTCACCTATAACTACCCCACATCTTCCACCCTCACTTATAACTACCCCTCAACCTTCACCCTCACTTATAACTATCCCACACCCTCACTACAACTACCCCACACCATGGATCCTCACCTACAACTACCCCTACCTCCACCCTCACCTATATCTACCCCACACCCTCCACCTACAACACATCCCACATAACCCCACATTTTAACCATCAGACACAAGCAATACAAAACTCTATTTTATGTTCTTATTGAAATTGATTTTGTTCAATTTTGCTCCATTTACAAACCTTTTAAGTAGTAATTTGTTCACTCCTTGTAAGTCCTCTTTTGTTAAATAAAATAAATTACTATCTTTATCAGAGACCAAGGCATGAGTTCCATTTTTTAGTCTAACCACACAAAATAACCTTTCATGATTGGATGGAGGATGGATAGGAGAGATGAGACTGGGGAGAGATGAGACTGAGGAGAGATGAGACTGGGGAGAGATGAGACTGAGGAGAGAGGAGAGATGAGACTGAGGAGAGAGGAGAGATGAGACTGAGGAGAGATGGCTTACACTGAACGGAGAGCTGCACAGAGGCATTGGTCATCCCCACCACATTCTCAGCAATACATGTCAACACGAAGAAGTTGTCATCTCGACTGATGTTTAAGATAGTTAGGTTGATGGAGTGAACGTTTGTAGGGTACTGGATAGCCTAGAAAAGATGATATTAAGTTATAGTGCTATGTTATTAAAATCAAATCTATGAAGATTAAATCATTTCATACATTCAGCAGTATATTCTAGCTTCAGTCATATAATACGAGAGAAAAGAGCCGAGTCCCACTAAGGGAGTCCGGAGTGAGCGTGAGATCGGAGTGCTCTTCTCACCTGGTGTGCGCTGATGGAGTGGAGTGAAGAAACTTTCCAGTCCACATCAGGCACAGGAACTCCGGAGCCATTACAGATGATGGTGACATGGTCTCCCTCGATGACACTCAGGTTACCATGGGTCACACTGATCTCTGGAGGGTCTGCCGGAAAGGAACCAGACATCAAAATGACCAGCTCTGCCCAAACTTGGAAAAGGCCTTGTCTCATAAAACTGAGGCAGATCAATTCTGTTTCTATCTCATTGTTTGAGTTTTCCAGTAATTAATTGGTTCAGCACATTGCTCATGAGAAGACTCACTGCTCACCACTCTGCATGTTTCAGTATTATCAAGCAAAGAAATATGAATATGTTATGAAGGGTTCCATCTATTGACACTGAAGAGTGAACGAGGAATCCTTTAGTTCACCCAGTATTTTGCTTTTATAGATGGCTCTACGTTTTTTGAGTCACTGAATCAATACCAATATTAACAAAATGGAGATGTTTGAGAGCAACATGTACCACAGTGTGAGATGTTCATGAGCTGTAGGGGGATCTTGGAGATCCCGTTATTGCAGAAGAGCTGCTGGTCATGCAGTCCAGCCTCCCCCCTCTGCTGCCAGAGCTGGATCCAGCGGATCTCACAGCTGCAGTTGAACACCACTCCCTCCAGTCTCCTAAAGGAACACACACACACACACACACACGATTAAACACCACTCCCTCCAGTCTCCTAAAGGAACACACACACACACGATTAAACACCACTCCCTCCAGTCTCCTAAAGGAACACACACACACACACACACGATTAAACACCACTCCCTCCAGTCTCCTAAAGGAACACACACACACACACACGATTAAACACCACTCCCTCCAGTCTCCTAAAGGAACACACACACACACACACACAAACATACAGGATTAAACACCACTCCCTCCAGTCTCCTAAAGGAACACACACACACATACACACACACACACACACACACACACACACACACACAATTAAACACCACTCCCTCCAGTCTCCTAAAGGAACACACACACATGATTAAACACCACTCCCTCCAGTCTCCTAAAGGAACACACACACGATTAAACACCACTTCCTCCAGTCTCCTAAAGGAACACACACACACACACAAACACACAAAACACCACTCCCTCCAGGAGAGGCGACTTATTTGTAGTGGTATATTATCCATGTGTTTCTGTTTACGTTTTGTGGGTGTGTATATGTTCAAGTGTATGTTGTATGGATTTACAAATCACAGCTGCAAGCAAATGTGTGAATACTTCTCTCGAGTGTGAGGAGAGTGTGAGCTATAGTTCATCTCTGATGAAGGCAGAACATCCTCCTCCCCTCACAGGGAGCTTAGCAAAGAACAGCTACTCTCCTGCAGATCCTGAACACATGTAGTGCTCGCAGCAGGAAAACATTCCAGTAAATTCAGAACACTACATTCCACACGCCTCCACCACACTTTCTACACACATGACCCGAGAGTAGACCTCAGTTTTTAAATCACCAAAGCCAAAGCCACCGTGAGATGAACTATTTCATCATTTTGGCAAAAACATGAATTAAACATCAAATTAGCATTCTGGAAGGTCAAGGAAAGCAACACGAGGGGGGGGGAGTGGTGAGGAACAGTGATGGGGGACTGAGGACAGCCAGGAAACACCTGCCTCCACCTCAAAGTGTTACACACACACCCTCATATATCCCTGTTATACAAACACCCTCAGATATCACTGTTATACACACACCCTCAGATATCACTGTTATACACACACCCTCAGATACCACTGTTATACACACCCTCAGATATCACTGTTATACACACACACCCAGATATCACTGTTACACACCCCCTCAGATATCACTGTTATAGACACCCCTCAAATATCACTGTTATACACACCCTCAGATACCACTGTTATAGATCCCCTCAGATATCATACCCCTCAGATATCACTGTTACACACCCCCTCAGATATCACTGTTATACACACCCTCAGATATCACTGTTACACACACCCTCAGATATCACTGTTACACACCCCCTCAGATATCACTGTTATAGACACCCTCAGATATCACTGTTATACACATCCCCTCAGATATCACTGTTACACACCCCCTCAGATATCACTGTTACACACCCCCTCAGATATCACTGTTATAGACACCCTCAGATATCACTGTTATACACACCCTCAGATATCACTGTTATACACACCCTCAGATATCACTGTTATCACACACCCTCAGATATCACTGTTATACACACCCTCAGATATCACTGTTATACACACCCTCAGATATCACTGTTATACACACACCCTCAGATATCACTGTTATACACACCCTCAGATATCACTGTTATACACACCCTCAGATATCACTGTTATACACACCCTCAGATATCACTGTTATACACCACCTCAGATATCACTGTTATACACACACCCTCAGATATCACTGTTTACACACCCTCAGATATCACTGTTATACACCCCCTCAGATATCACTGTTATACACACCCTCAGATATCACTGTTATACACACCCTCAGATATCACTGTTATACACACCACCTCAGATATCACTGTTACACACCCCCTCAGATATCACTGTTATAGACACCCTCAAATATCACTGTTATACACACACCCTCAGATATCACTGTTATACACACCCCCTCAGATATCACTGTTACACACACCCTCAGATATCACTGTTATATCACTGTTATACAAACACCCTCAGATATCACTGTTATACACACACCCTCAGATATCACTGTTATACACCCCCTCAGATATCACTGTTATACACACACCCTCAGATACCACTGTTATACACACCCTCAGATATCACTGTTATTCACACACCCTCAGATATCACTGTTATACACCCCCTCAGATATCACTGTTATACACACACCCTCAGATATCACTGTTATACACACACCCTCAGATATCACTGTTATACACACCCTCAGATATCACTGTTATACACCCCCTCAGATATCACTGTTATACACACACCCTCAGATATCACTGTTATACACCCCCTCAGATATCACTGTTATACACACACCCTGCAACTACACAGATAATGAACAAGCAACACACACACACACACACACACAAACACACACACTCACACACACACTTTCTGTAAGTGTGTGTGGGTAGAGGGTATGTGCAATATAGGTTCAAACAAGCACACATACATGAATGGATAACTCTATTACCCATGGTGCATCATGGGTATGTAGGACACTATCTGTCCACTGCTGTATAGAGCAGCAGCACCAATGTTGTACACATGCATGTGGCCTGGATACAAAGGGCCACGAGGGGAAGGATGAGTGGTCCATACAGCAACACCGCCTAAACTCTAATACAGATCACATGCTAAAACATGAGTGTGTGTATGTATTGTGGCAATACTGGGGCAGTGTGGATGTATGTGTGTGCACATGCGTGTGTGTGTGTATATGTGTGTGTGTGTGTGTGTTTGCCCTGCTGTGCTGTGATGCCAGTTTCTGGCCTGCACCATTAGTCTGAGCGCATCAGAACATTGTTTAATCATACCATAATTACACACGCAAGTCCCAGCAGTCATCACAGTCTAATTATCAATAAAAATCACACACACGCACATACACATATCAGATAGCACCTCATGGACATGCAGGGGAAATTAGACTCTTTTAGGAGCTCTCCAGTAGCCCAGAATCAAACACCACAGGATTAGGCTACCAGCTGCCTGGAAGAGTTAATACTCAAACACGCTTAAAAAGACACAAGAATTAGGAAGCACACCCTCAGGTATCACTGTTACACACTCACACCCTCAGGTACCACTGTTACACACTCACACCCTCAGGTACCACTGTTACACACACACACCCTCAGGTATCACTGTTACACACACACACCCTCAGGTATCACTGTTACACACACACACCCTCAGGTATCACTGTTACACACACACACCCTCAGGTATTATTGTTGCAAACACACCCTCAGGTATCACTGTTACACTCACACACACCCTCAGGTATCACTGTTACACACACACACCCTCAGGTGTCACGGTGGTACACACACCCTCAGGTATACCACGGCGGTACACACACCCTCAGGTATCACGGCGGTACACACACACACCCTCAGGTATCACGGCGGTACACACACCCTCAGGTACCACAGCGGTACACACACACACCCTCAGGTATCACGGCGGTACACACACACACCCTCAGGTATCACGGCGGTACACACACACACCCTCAGGTATCACGGCGGTACACACACCCTCAGGTACCACAGCGGTACACACACCCTCAGGTATCACGGCGGTACACACACACACCCTCAGGTATCACGGCGGTACACACACACACCCTCAGGTATCACGGCGGTACACACACACACCCTCAGGTACCACGGCGGTACACACATGGCTAGGATCTTTCCTTACTTCCAGCTGGGCTGGTAATTGCTGTGTCTGTAGGTGTGCAGATCCATACATCCTGCAAACAGTATGAACTCCACAGCACGGCTGTGAACAGCAGGCAGGATTCCTGCACGTCTACATCTGTGTCTGAGCTCAGTCTCTCCCACAGTGTAGGTGTGTCAGGCTCTTTGCTGCTTTATTGCTTTATGAAGGCATTTATGCCTGATTCTATTACCTTACAAAGCTGTACGAATCTGATTCTATTATGTCATAAGGGAGTGAGAGTCTGTTTTTATTTCCTCATAAGTTCACAGCGGTCTGATTCAGTTACCTCAAAAGAATGCAGAGATCTCATTCTATTATCTTATGAAGATATAACAGTCTGGTTTTATTACCCCATGAAGGTGTAAGAGTCTGAATCCATTATCCTATAAGTCTTTGGAGTGTGTTTGAGAATTCAGGAGTCTGATTTTGTTACCTAAGACTTTTCCTATATCATTAGACTCTAGCTGTCTGCAGACAGCATGAGCACACACAGCAGAGGTGTCAGTGACCAGCTCTGGGGACACAGTAATGTAGATCAGACCCATCAGACACAGGCAGGTCCAACAGCAGTGCTGTGTCAGTTTGGAGTATGTGTACAACACAGAGAGAGAAAGGAGAGAAAAGAGACAGAGAGGATCACAGACAGAGAGGATCACAGACAGACAGACAGACAGACAGAGAGGATCACAGACAGAGAGGATCACAGACAGACAGACAGACAGAGAGGATCACAGACAGAGAGGATCACAGACAGAGAGAGAGACAGAGAGGATCACAGACAGAGAGAGAGACAGAGAGGATCACAGACAGAGAGAGAGAGACAGAGAGGATCACAGACAGAGAGGATCACAGACAGACAGACAGAGAGGATCACAGACAGACAGACAGACAGAGAGGATCACAGACAGAGAGAGAGACAGAGAGGATCACAGACAGAGAGAGAGAGACAGAGAGTATCACAGACAGAGAGAGAGACAGAGAGGATCACAGACAGAGAGACAGAGAGTATCACAGACAGAGAGACAGAGAGAATCACAGACAGAGAGAGAGAGACAGAGGATCACACACACACAGAGAGACTGAGAGACTGTTCCCAGTGGGGGGAGGGGCCACCAGCCTGTCAGCCCCCCTCCTCGCCTCCCACCACCACACACACACACACACACACACAAGATCGGAACTCAAAAAGCCATGAATATGAGCATATTCCTCTGTCAGGTCCCTGGCTAACATCTTAATATAAAATGCATGAGGTGAATAGTGAATGATGGGGACCTTTATTATGTAGTGGGGCTATTAGCACTAATAAAAAATCCTTTAAAAAAGAAAACTAGATGTTGTTGTCCATCACAGAGGAATTTCAGTCCCAGATCAGAGGAGAATGATGACAGGACTCCCTCACGCTACGTCTCCACTGTGGTTCCTTTATCCTCTGATTCTATATTACCCCAATATATCTGACATTAAAGCACAGTGGCTATTACATAAGCACTGGCAGGTTAACAGGCTGTGTAGAGAGACAAGTAAAACACACAGTGACTGAGAGAGACAGGAGAGAGAGAGAGAGAGAGAGAGAGAGAGAGAGAGATGGAGAGAGAGGGAAAAGCATGCAAATAGAGTCTATGTTGAAAACACTGATCTCATGGTGAAGAGCAGAACACCATCTCTTTGGTGTTCAGCTGACACTTCAGGTAATAAAACACACAGCAGTTTCACTGGCATTTCTCATGGGAACAGTGTGTCAGTCATGGAAACAAACACACTTTAAAGCACCATTTAAAATCATTTTTTTGAAGCTTTTCCTTTTCTTCACTGTATGAGCAACACATTATCAGCAGATCCAGAAAGGTTTAGTCCAGAGAGTCCAAACACCAAGCCTTTATAAACGTAAGCTTCTAGAACACCAAGCCTCTATAAACGTAAGCTTCTAGAATACCAAGCCTCTATAAACATAAGCTTCTAGAACACCAAGCCTCTATAAATGTAAGCTTCTAGAACACCAAGCCTCTATAAACATAAGCTTCTAGAACACCAAGCCTCTATAAACGTAAGCTTCTAGAACACCAAGCCTCTATAAACATAAGCTTCTAGAACACCAAGCCTCTATAAACGTAAGCTTCTAGAACACCAAGCCTCTATAAACATAAGCTTCTAGAACACCAAACCTTTATAAATGTAAGCTTCTAGAACACCAAGCCTCTATAAACGTAAGCTTCTAGAACACCAAGCCTCTATAAACATAAGCTTCTAGAACACCAAACCTCTATAAACGTAAGCTTCTAGAGCACCAAGCCTCTATAAACATAAGCTTCTAGAACACCAAACCTCTATAAACGTAAGCTTCTAGAACACCAAGCCTCTATAAACATAAGCTTCTAGAACACGAAACCTCTATAAACGTAAACTTCTAGAACACCAAGCCTCTATAAACGTAAGCTTCTAGAACACCAAGCCAACATATTTCTAAATGACATCATTAAGGCCCTTTCTGAGCATGTCACAGAGGACATGTGTCACGGAATCAGGCGGTAAACTACGGTGGCCGAGAAATCAAAATAACAACAAGTACGCTACATTTCAGAATCGCGCTGCAAATTCAGAAATGCTGGAAATCCAGTCACAACACAATGCAAGTCGGCACCAACACTATACATAGCTGACGCCTCCAGCTCCTGTGTGCAGAGGCTGGTGTGAGCTGAACACTGCTGCCATGTCAGCCTCTCACTGCTCGTTGGAGTGCTGAACACTGGAATGCTGACAGTACGCTCCATGTATTCCAAATGTTCTGATGTGCTGTCACTGTAAAACAGAGATGTTTTACTGCTGGTGGTCATGGTCTGGTCTTGTGACCGGAGGGTTGTGGGTTTGACTCCCAGGCCATGATTGAAGTGCGCTTGAGCAAAGCACTTTATCTTTAAATACTTTAGTGGTATTTAAATTAGTGGAAAGAGTCTTAGCACACTTAGGACAGTGAAGACGCTGCTCACGTGGACAGTGAAGACGCTGCTCACGTGGACAGTGAAGACACTGCTCACGTGGACAGTGAAGACGCTGCTCGCGTGGACAGTGAAGACGCTGCTCACGTGGACAATGAAGACGCTGCTCGCGTGGACATTGAAGACGCTGCTCACGTGGACAGTGAAGACGCTGCTCACGTGGACAGTGAAGACGCTGCTCGCGTGGACAGTGAAGAAGCTGCTCACGTGGACAATGAAGACGCTGCTCGCGTGGACAGTGAAGATGCTGCTCACGTGGACAGTGAAGACGCTGCCAATTACACTCTGCATTAGCTGCAAGAATGCACATGTGACGTCTTAGACAACATAATAATAAATACATCTGAGGCCAATAAAAATATATCGCTATTTTAAATGAGTGTTATAAATTCACAAGTGTGTAAATTCACAAGTCTCAGCATTTGTTTGAGCAGTTAGTGATCCATCCCTTAGCTGCATGACTTGCTCAGAGATGTTTTTCATAAAGATGTTTTCACAGAGGGCCTCGATGCGCCTCAACACACCTCTACACACCTCCAAGGAATGTTTAAAACTGAAGACCAAGGAGCAGGAGGGAGAGGGAGGGAAGGAGAGAGAGATTGATCATCACATGCAAAATAAACAAATAAATACATCAATTTTACAGTATATAATATTAACATGTCTTGAGATCTTGATATAATGATGAGTGAGCAATGAAAAAAAGAAAGAAAACACAAGACAGAGTCTGGAGCACTGGAGTAAACCAGGAACCACGTCCTGAACCTCTGACACTTGTGCTCTCTCTCTCTCTGTCTCTCTCTCTCTCTCTCTCTCATACTTTCTCAGTCTATCTATCTCTCACTGTCTGTCTATCTGCCCCCCCCCTCTCTGTGTCTGTCTGTCTCTCTCTGTCTCTCTCTCTCTCATACTTTCTCAGTCTATCTATCTCTCACTGTCTGTCTATCTGCCCCCCCTCTCTGTGTCTGTCTGTCTCTCTCTCTCTCTCATACTTTCTCAGTCTATCTGTCTCTCTCTGTCTGTCTATCTGGCCCCCCCTCTCTGTGTCTGTCTGTCTCTCTCTGTCTGTCTATCTGCCCCCCCTCTCTGTGTCTGTCTGTCTCTCTCTGTCTGTCTATCTGCCCCCCCTCTCTGTGTCTGTCTGTCTCTCTCTGTCTCTCCGTTTAGTTCATTTCAAAGTGATCTGTTGGCATGACAAAACATGTTACATTTATATGTGTGTGTGTGTATGTGTGTGTGTGTGTGTGTGTGTGTGTGTGTGTGTGTGTGTGTGTGTGTGTGTGTGTGTGTGTGTGTGTGTGTGTGTGTGTGTGTGTGTGTGTGTGTGTGTGTGTGTGTGTGTGTGTGTGTGTGTGTGTGTGTGTGTGTGTGTGTGTGTGTGTGTGTGTGTGTGTGTGTGTGTGTGTGTGTGTGTGTGTGTGTGTGCGCGCTTGTTTGTGCGTGTGTGTGTGTGTGTGTGTTTTAGAGGAGGGGTCCAGACAATGCCCAGGTTAAGAGATCCAGCTCAGCGCTGCAGGTCTGTTCCCTGCAAATACATTTACAGATCTGCGATCAGTTGCTTCCAGTCACGTCCTTATGAATTCACTAAGCAGCAGAGGAACTGACCCCAACCGCAGACTTTACCACTGGTTGCTGGTTGTGTAAGGTGCTCAGGTAGCTGCTAGTAGTGTGTTTAACACTCTGAGTGACACTTTATCACTTTATCACTGCTTCAGTCGGACCAAACGTCCAGGGAAACAGGACAAAGCAGGCTGCGTTGTTAGAATCAACAAAACAGACCCGACAAGGAGCTGTAAACTTCTGGGATTTCTATTGTAAATGTGAACAGTCAGAATTTTTGTTTTTACTTTGCCTTTAGTCACATTTGTCTTTAGTTACTGAGATTAATGGTAGGGTTAAAGCAGCAATAGGTAAGATTTCATCATATTTGCTAAAATATGTCAGTATGACTTGGGTCCTGACAGTAGGACATGAGACAGAGAATCTGTGGGGGAAAACTCATCCACCTCATCTTCCTAATGCGGGAAACAACCAATCAGAGCCAGAGAAAGAGCAGCTCTCCATATCAATGCAATTGTGGCTCGCCATAGCAACGAAAGAGTGACTCGCCATAGCAACGAGAGAGCCGCTCCCTATCAATGAAAGAGTGGCTCGGCACTCTGGGCTGATGACATGACAACATGAGCTACGAGTTCCCACAGCACCCAAACACACTTATACATTCTACAGGTCCCCACAGCACCCAAACACACTTATACATTCTACAGGTCCCCACAGCACCCAAACACACTTATACATTCTACAGGTCCCCACAGCACCCAAACACACTTATACATTCTACAGGTCCCCACAGCACCCAAACACACTGTTATACACACTTATACATTCTACAGGTCCCCACAGCACCCAAACACACTTATATACACTCTACGGGTCCCCACAGCGTCCAAACATGCTGATATACACACTTATACACTCCATGGGTCCCCACAGCACCCAAACACACTGTTATACACACTTATACATTCTACAGGTCCCCACAGCACCCAAACACACTTATACATTCTACAGGTCCCCACAGCACCCAAACACACTGTTATACACACTTATACATTCTACAGGTCCCCACAGCACCCAAACACACTGATATACACACTTATACACTCCATGGGTCCCCACAGCACCCAAACACGCTGATATATACACTTATACACTCTATGGGTCCCCACAGCATGGGTCTACAGGTCTTGTACGTGCACGTGATCCTGTAAAGTGCACGTGGTCCTGTAAAATGCATGTGCTCCCCTTGCACTAAAATGTTCACCAGGTTCTTTTCCCCACCACTGGCCTAACCAGAAAGAGCTGAAGCAAAGCATATTCTATTATATTATTATATACTATTATACTGATACTGGAATACTGGAGGTAAAATAATATGTTTGAAAAGAAATATAATTCATGAAAATCAACTGTCTTCCACAATATTTCACACACACACACACACACACACACACACAAGGTCTCAAACACTCACAGATTGAGTGTTTTCTCTAATGCTAATCACTAGTACACTGAGCGCATTTTCGCCATGGCAACCCTGCTCACTCCGTCTCCCCGAATGAACTGGCAGCTGAACAAGTGTCTGTGTGACTGTAGTGTCTGTCAGTCATACGAAGGACGTTAGAGCAAGCTGTGACTGTAGTGTCTGTGAGTCAAGCTGCCCAATTAAGATTTTTTGTTGATTTTGTATTTCATACAGAATCTGAATATTTTCCCCGTCAGTAACCGTGGAGACAGACACGTGCAGGGTCCCAGGATACGGCCCACTTTGCTGCTCCTGGCAGCTCCTGTTTAAGCGTTCTGCAGGAGGCATGTTCTGCAGGAGGCGTGTCCTGTTTAGGGGCGGTGCAGGAGGCGTGTTCTCCCAAAACTCCTCCCTCCTCCAGTCCCCCCTCCTTGGAGAGCCTGCTAAGGACATGTGAGCCCAGCAGAGGAGATTCTGCTATCCTGCTTCCAGTGCTTAAAATAACACACACTCTCTTATTATCCACACACACACACACACACACACACACACAGCAGAGAACCCTTATCCTCCTTCATGCAGCAGATTAATGGGAGGAGCATGATAATTGGTGGGACTGGACTCTATTACATCATCACGTTTGGGTTTCTGCAGTGTCCAAGAGAGTTGGGCCTGGAGGGGGTGTTCCAAACAGCGCGAGGATCTGCTTCCTAAACACCATGACTCTTCACTCTCATTAGCCAGCCACTGAGTGAGCAGCTCAGACCACACAGACATCACAGCACTGTTCTGGCACGAGGAACTGACAAAGCAAGTGTGTGTGTGTGTGTGTGTGTGGTGGGCAGTGCTCAATTATTAAACACTGGCAAGCTGTAAGGTGTATGGACGAATCCCAAGCTGTAAGGTGTATGAACACATCCTGAGCTGTAAGGTGTATGAACACATCCCAAGCTGTAAGGTGTATGAACACATCCTGAGCTGTAAGGTGTATGAACACATCCCAAGCTGTAAGGTGTATGAACACATCCTGAGCTGTAAGGTGTATGTATGAACACATCTCAAGCTGTAAGGTGTATGAACACATCCCAAGCTATAAGGTGTATGAACACATCCCAAGCTGTAAGGTGTATGAACACATCCCTAAGCTGTAACACATCCTGTATGAACACATCTCAAGCTGTAAGGTGTATGAACACATCCCAAGCTGTAAGGTGTATGAACACATCCTGAGCTGTAAGGTGTATGAACACATCCCAAGCTGTAAGGTGTATGAACACATCCCAAGCTGTAAGGTGTATGAACACATCCCAAGCTATAAGGTGTATGAACACATCTCAAGCTGTAAGGTGTATGAACACATCCCGATCCGCACGTGATGTAACAGCACAACAGCAAACAGCATCACAACGAAACATCAATTCAGGAAAGAGAGACGGTAGTCTTACAGATCAATAAGCTGGAGGTTCTGGAAAAGCTGCCAAGAGAGGGTGGTCAGGGGGTTCCTGGACAGGTTTCTGCAAGAGAGAGAAAGAGAGAGAGAGACACATGAGAAGAGAGGTCCATGATTCAAAGGCATCTGTGTTCGTGTCAGGTTGATGAAGTGAAGCCACATCAGTAGTGTGGAGTGAATTTGGTCATTTTCAAGGCAACAAATTAAATATACGGAAAATGCCCGGAGTCCTAAAACCAGAAAATTTCGATCCAGTAGAAGAGCCAGAGAGGCCAATAGAGCTTGTCTCCAGACAACAGAGACAGGGCGAGAGATACAGACACAACAGAGACAGAAAATAATAGTAAATAATAAACAGGAAGTCACAAAGTGAGGAGCAATAAGACGAGCAATAAGAGACGAGCACTGCCCAGCGAGTGTACACCATTGCCCAGAGACAACACCATGACGTTGGAGGGAAACTTTTTTAAAAGCTCCCACCCAGAGCAGCACACAGACCCAACTCCACCCAGAGCAGCACACAGACCCAATCCCACCCAGAGCAGCACACAGACCCAAACTCCACCCAACCAGAGCAGCACACAGACCCAACCCCACCCAGAGCAGCACACAGACCCAACCCCACCCAGAGCAGCACACAGACCCAACCCCACCCAGAGCAGCACACAGACCCAACCCCACCCAGAGCAGCACACAGACCCAACCCCACCCAGACTCCTTCACTTCACAAGTCAAACAGCAATCAAATGTGTCAAAGTCCTTTGATTAACAGCAGGGACATTAATATGGAGTCTGTACTGCACAACTTCACGGGACATTAAAGACAACACATGTTACTAGACAGTCACAACAGCAACAAAACAAGCGAACTGTGAATATTCAGTTTCATTCAAATATTTCTGTTACCCCACCCCCCCCCCCCCACACACACAAAAGGTTTTAGGGCTTTATCTCAAACAGCAGAAATGCTCATTTTATGACTGGCAAAGAGTGGAGCAGTTGGTTTAGACTGAATAATATCAGCAGGTGTGGTTAGGTGTGCTGCCACAACACACATGCAAACTAACTCCACCCATGTCCCTTACAAAGAAGAGGGTAAGCAGGTGTGTGTGGGTGTACAGGTGAGTGTGGGTGTGTATACTGGTGGGTGTGTGTGGGTGGACAGGTGGGTGTGGGTGTGTATACTGGTGGGTGTGGGTGTGGATGTGGTTGTGTATACAGGTGGGTGTGGGTGTGGATGTGGTTGTGTATACAGGTGGGTGTGTGTGGGTGTACAGGTGGGTGTGGGTGTGGATGTGGTTGGGTATACAGGTGGGTGTGTGTGGGTGTTCAGGTGGGTGTGGGTGTGGATGTGGTTGGGTATACAGGTGGGTGTGTGTGTGTGTACAGGTGGGTGTGGATGTGGTTGTGTATACAGGTGGGTGTGTGTGGGTGTACAGGTGGGTGTGGGTGTGGTTGGGTATACAGGTGGGTGTGTGTGGGTGTACAGGTGGGTTTGGGTGTGGATGTGGTTGTGTATACAGGTGGGTGTGGGTGTGTGTACAGGTGGGTGTGGGTGTGGTTGTGTAAACAGGTGGGTATGTGTAAGGGTGAAAGTAGGTGTGGCTGTGCGGTTTGTGTGTGTCTGGCCGGGTGTGTGTGCTGAGTGTGTGTGTATGTGTGTGTGTGTGCGCTGAGTGTGTAAGTCTTAGGCTGCTTCACATCTGACACGCCACAGCATAAACTCCAGCAGCAACGCCTATCTGTTTCCATAGCAACTCCACCCTGAGCAGTACCTCCCTCTCTCCCTTCTGCTCTTGTCCATGTCACAGGAGCAAAGTGCAAAGTGAAGTCTTCACAGCTCTCTCACCAACACACACACACACGGACTCTCACCAACAAACACACACACACACACACACAGACTCTCACCAACACACACACACACACGGACTCTCACCAACACGTATACACACTCACCAACACCTTCACCAGAGCCCAGACTATAACACACACACACACACACACACACACACAGATCTCATTCTTGGTGCACACACTCCTGTGCCCTCAGCCTCCAGATCACGGTGTTAAACTAATAAAGAGACGATTAAAACCACAGCCAGGGGGATGCAGTCAGGTTCATCTGCTTCTCTACATTCTAATCATCAGCACACACAGTTCATCCACACACAGAGCAGTTCACCCACACACACAGCAGTTCACCCACACACACAGCAGTCCATCCACACACAGAACAGTCCATCCACACACAGAACAGTCCATCCACACACAGAGCAGTCCATCCACACACAGAGCAGTCCATCCACACACACAGCAGTCCATCCACAGAGAGTAGCTCTGTAGAGGGTCTTGAGAGTCATGTTTTCCAGATCCTAATCCTGACATTTTAAACCACAAGGGAGTGTGGAAGATCACCTGATTACAGTAGCTAAAGTGACTGCAACAAGTTTTATGACACACCACTGATGCCCACAGCCCAGGAAACATTCATTAAAACAGAGCACCCATACCCCCCCCCACCACACACACACATATGTGTGAGAATGTCCACTCTGCCTGGAGTCAGTAAGATCTGGGGCAGGACAAGAATGAGCAGTGTGGGGACAGTACTGATTCCACTTACACACATGCACACACACACTACACTCTCGACCTTACACACACACACTGTGGGCTCTCTCTACCTCAAACACACACATACACACACACAAAGCTACAAATGTACAAAGCAACATTAATTTGCTTTGTCATTGAAAAGAAGTATGACAGAGATGTTGTCTGGCTACACCTTGTCTGGCATTAACTCACAGCTACTCACAGCTGTTGTAACTAAATCAATGTAACACTCTTCAGTACATCCAAGGGCAGATCTGTGCATGTGGCAGAGCAAAGCCCCACGTGTCTGAGCGCTTGGGGCCCTGGCCTGTTTGTGTTCCTCCCCAGACACATCCAGCCTTCAGTCTAACCCTAAACCCTAACCCTAACTTAACCCTAACCCTAAACTCTAAACCCTAACCCTAACCCTAACCCCTATCCCTATCCCTAACCTTATCCCTATCCCTATCCCTAACCCTATCCCTAACCCCTAACCCTATCCCTAACCCCTATCCTAACCCTAACCCCTAACCCTAACCCTAACCCTAACCCCTAACCTTTAACCCTAACCTTTAACCCTAACCCCTAACACTAACCCTAAACCCCTAACTCTAACCCCAACCCTAACCCCTAACCCCTCACCCCTATCCCTAACCCTAACTCTAACCCTAACCCTAACCCCTAACCCCTAACCTAACCCCAACCCCTAACCCTAACCCCAACCCTAACCCTAACCCTAACCCTTCAGCCACCTCACCCTGCGTGCGTCAGCCAGCTACAGGGGAGCCACAGCTCTGCAGCACCTGCCTGTATGCGTCACTTCTGCTTTTCTAACGCGGGTCAAATGCAGGTCAATTATGGATTTTTTTTTTTTTTACAGAGAATGCAGCGGTTAAAAGAAAAGCTTCCTATGAAACCTAAATATCAATAAACTCCTTTCAATAAATAACAGAATTAGGTGCCAAATGTAACAAGGCAAACAGAATTGGAGAGGGAGAGATGTGGAGGGGGGAGGGGGGGTAACAGGCTTAATATTATTAATATTTTACAGGCTAATAGGTACTATAGGTACGGGGTGGTGCTGTAGGTACGGGGTGGTGCTGTAGGTACAGGGTGGTGCTGTAGGTACGGGGTGGTGCTGTAGGTACGGGGTAGGTGCTGTAGGTACGGGGTGGTGCTGTAGGTACGGGGTGGTGCTGTAGGGTACGGGGTGGTGCTGTAGGTACGGGGTGGTGCTGTAGGTACGGGGTGGTGCTGTAGGTACAGAGTAGGTGCTGTAGGTACGGGGTAGGTGCTGTAGGTACGGGGTGGTGCTGTAGGTACAGAGTATGTGCTGTAGTTACGGGGGGGTGGTGCTGTAGGTACAGAGTATGTGCTGTAGTTACGGGGTGGTGCTGTAGGTACGGGGTGGTGCTGTAGGTACGGGGTGGTGCTGTAGGTACAGGGTAGGTGCTGTAGGTACGGGGTAGGTGCTGTAGGTACGGGGTGGTGCTGTAGGTACGGGGTGGTGCTGTAGGTACAGAGTAGGTGCTGTAGGTACGGGGTGGTGCTGTAGGTACGGGGTAGGTGCTGTAGGTACGGGGTGGTGCTGTAGGTACGGGGTGGTGCTGTAGGTACGGGGTGGTGCTGTAGGTATGTGGTAGGTGCTGTAGTTACGGGGTGGTGCTGTAGGTACGGGGTAGGTGCTGTAGGTACGGGGGGTGGTGCTATAGCTTTACACAGCTTCTCATGTTTACACCATATCTGTGGAACATGTATAGTGTTTTCTCCACAGAAAAAGGTCTTTCAACATCTCTGCGGTTACGTCGTCTAGAGACACCGCGGGCCTGTGTGCTGCCTGTAGTGCTGTGTGCTGCCTGTAGCACTGTGTGCTGCCTGTAGTGCTGTGTGCTGCCTGTAGTGCTGTGTGCTGCCTGTGTGCTGCCTGTAGTGCTGTGTGCTGCCTGTAGTGCTGTGTGCTGCCTGTAGTGCTGTGTGCTGCCTGTAGTGCTGCCTGTAGTGCTGTGTGCTGCCTGTAGTGCTGTGTGCTGCCTGTAGTGCTGCCTGTAGTGCTGTGTGCTGCCTGTAGTGCTGTGTGCTGCCTGTAGTGCTGTGTGCTGCCTGTAGTGCTGCCTGTAGTGCTGTGCTGCCTGTGCTGTGTGCTGTGTGCTGCCTGTAGTGCTGCCTGTAGTGCCTGTGTGCTGCCTGTAGTGCTGTGTGCTGCCTGTAGTGCTGTGTGCTGCCTGTGTGCTGCCTGTAGTGCTGTGTGCTGCCTGTGTGCTGCCTGTAGTGCTGTGTGCTGCCTGTAGTGCTGTGTGCTGCCTGTGTGCTGCCTGTAGTGCTGCCTGTGTGCTGCCTGTAGTGCTGTGTGCTGCCTGTAGTGCTGTGTGCTGCCTGTAGTGCTGCCTGTAGTGCTGTGTGCTGCCTGTAGTGCTGTGTGCTGCCTGTAGTGCTGTGTGCTGCCTGTAGTGCTGTGTGCTGCCTGTAGTGCTGTGTGCTGCCTGTAGTGCTGTGTGCTGCCTGTAGTGCTGCCTGTAGTGCTGTGTGCTGCCTGTGTGCTGCCTGTAGTGCTGTGTGTTGCCTGTAGTGCTGTGTGCTGCCTGTAGTGCTGCGTGCTGCCTGTAGTGCTGCCTGTAGTGCTGCGTGCTGCCTGTAGTGCTGCCTGTAGTGCTGCGTGCTGCCTGTAGTGCTGTGTGTTGCCTGTAGTGCTGTGTGTTGCCTGTAGTGCTGCGTGCTGCCTGTAGTGCTGCCTGTAGTGCTGCCTGTAGTGCTGTGTGTTGCCTGTAGTGCTGTGTGCTGCCTGTAGTGCTGTGTGCTGCCTGTAGTGTCTGGAGATTTGCAGATCTGAAGTGGGTGAAGGTCACACTCTTAATTTCAACTCACAGAAATTAAATCTGTCAGTAACAGGAATTTTATATCATAGCTTCAATAATCTCTTGTAATTACTACCCCTGGTACAAGTACTTCTACTGGAAAATATTTTTTTCTTTGTTGAACTGGATTAGGGTCGTATGTTTCGGCTGCTCCTTTTCCATCAACTGGCAGCAGTGTCTGATGGTGTTTGGTCCTGGCATGCTGGTCCTGGCATCCTGGAGGAGATGTGCGTTCACACACATCTCCTCCACCCGTGCCTGTTATCCTGCAGATGTGCAGCACGCAGCATCTGAGAGCTGTGGACCACCACACGGCACTGCAGGACTGTCCAAGGTCTCAGTGTGAGAGCTGTGGAGCACAGCAGGACGATACAGGACTGTCCAGGGTCTCGGTGTGAGAGCTGTGGAGCACAGCAGGACGATACAGGACTGTCCAGGGTCTCGGTGTGAGAGCTGTGGAGCACAGCAGGACGATACAGGACTGTCCAGGGTCTCAGTGTGAGAGCTGTGGACCACAGCAGGACGATACAGGATTGTCCAGGGTCTCGGTGTGAGAGCTGTGGACCACAGCAGGACGATACAGGACTGTCAGGGTCTCGGGAGCTGTCAGCAGGACGATACAGGACTGTCCAGGGTCTCAGTGTGAGAGCTGTGGACCACAGCAGGACGATACAGGATTGTCCAGGGTCTCGGTGTGAGAGCTGTGGACCACAGCAGGACGATACAGGACTGTCCAGGGTCTCGGTGTGAGAGCTGTGGACCACAGCAGGACGATACAGGACTGTCCAGGGTCTCAGTGTGAGAGCTGTGGACCACAGCAGGACGATCCAGATGACTCAGACAACCAGGACCACATTATTAACACCCAGAAGCTGTGTTAGAGGTATAGCTTCACAGAAGACCCTCCTCCACCTGCAACCCCCACACCACTCTCCTCCACCTGCAAACCCCACACCGTACATCTATTCACCAGATCCTTCCTAACTGTTTATGGCATATCCATCAGTCAAACAAATGGTCTGGGTCACAGGTTCTTCACTGGTTCTTCACTATGAAGATTAGGGTTAGGTTTAGGGTCAGGGTTAGGGGTCAGGGTTCGGGAACTCTGAGAATTCTCCAGCGTCATGTTCCTCTCTCACTCCCACACTTTCTCTTTATTTCTCTCTCTTTCTCTCTCTCCATTTCTCTCTTTCTCTCTGTCCATTTCTCTCCCCCTCCCTCTCCAGACAGATGCAGAACTGTTGTAGAGATGCATCACTCCCTTTGCCTTATTAAGACTGTAATTAAGACAGTTAGTAAGACCGTTATTAAGACAGTTAGTAAGACCGTTATTAAGACAGTTAGTAAGACCGTTATTAAGACAGTTAGTAAGACTGTTATTAATACAGTTAGTAAGACCGTTATTAAGACAGTTAGTAAGACCGTTATTAAGACAGTTAGTAAGACTGTTATTAAGACAGTTAGTAAGACCGTTATTAAGACAGTTAGTAAGACTGTTATTAAGACAGTTATTAAGACATTTATTCTAACCATTAAGACCGTTATTAAGACAGTTAGTAAGACCGTTATTAAGACAGTTAGTAAGACCGTTATTAAGACAGTTAGTAAGACTGTTATTAAGACAGTTAGTAAGACCGTTATTAAGACAGTTATTAAGACATTTATTCTAACCATTAAGACCGTTATTAAGACAGTTAGTAAGACCGTTATTAAGACAGTTAGTAAGACTGTAATTAAGACAGTTAGTAAGACTGTTATTAAGACAGTTAGTAAGACCGTTATTAAGACAGTTAGTAAGACCGTTATTAAGACAGTTAGTAAGACTGTTATTAAGACAGTTAGTAAGACATTTATTCTAACCATTAAGACCGTTATTAAGACAGTTAGTAAGACCGTTATTAAGACAGTTAGTAAGACATTTATTCTAACCATTAAGACCGTTATTAAGACAGTTAGTAAGTTAGTTTAAGACTGTTATTAAGACAGTTTAAGACAGTAAGACTGTTATTAAGACAGTTAGTAAGACTGTTATTAAGACAGTTAGTAAGACTGTTATTAAGACAGTTATTAAGACAGTTATTAAGACAGTTAGTAAGACAGTTATTAAGATTCTAACCATTAAGACCGTTATTAAGACAGTTAGTAAGACTGTTATTAAGACAGTTAGTAAGACTGTTATTAAGACAGTTAGTAAGACTGTTATTAAGAGTAAGACTGTTATTAAGTAAGACAGTTAGTAAGACCGTTATTAAGACACCGTTATTAAGACAGTTAGTAAGACTGTTATTAAGACAGTTAGTAAGACCGTTATTAAGACAGTTATTAAGACTGTAATTAAGACAGTTAGTAAGACTGTTATTACAGTTAGTAAGACAGTTATTAAGACAGTTAGTAAGACGTTATTAAGACAGTTTAAGACAGTTATTAAGTTATTAAGACCGTTATTAAGACAGTTATTAAGACTGTTATTAAGACAGTAAGACCGTTATTAAGACAGTTATTAAGACATTTATTCTAACCATTAAGACTGTTATTAAGACAGTTAGTAAGACTGTTATTAAGACAGTTAGTAAGACTGTTATTAAGACAGTTAGTAAGACCGTTATTAAGACAGTTAGTAAGACCGTTATTAAGACAGTTATTAAGACCGTTATTAAGACAGTTAGTAAGACCGTTATTAAGACAGTTAGTAAGACTGTTATTAAGACAGTAAGACCGTTATTAAGACAGTTAGTAAGACTGTTATTAAGACAGTTAGTAAGACTGTTATTAAGACAGTAAGACCGTTATTAAGACAGTTATTAAGACATTTATTCTAACCATTAAGACTGTTATTAAGACAGCTATTAAGGCAAAGCAAGGCAACTTTATTTATACAGCACCTTTCATACACACTGGTAACTCAAAGTGCTTTCCCAAGAAAACAAGAAACTTATTGCAATTCTGTAATTCCTGCCTTGCAGGTAAGAGCTGAACCATTTTAGGATTGTTCCTGAGTGACCAACACACTAGTCTATCTATAAGAATGTTGTGATTTACAGTATGAAAGGCTGCACTACGGTCAAGCAGTAGTAGAACAGACAGCTTCCCTGAATCTGTGTTCAAAGGAATGTCATTTATTACCTTAATTAGAGCAGTTTCAATATTGTGAGTAGGTCGAAAACCTGACTGAAATTTGTCTAGACAGCTACTTGCGAATAGAAAATCAGTGACTTGCTTGAAGATGATTTTCTCAATTATATAATTTCCCAATAAATGGTAGACTTGAGATAGGTCTGTAGTTAATTAGCACGGTTACCTCCAATTTTTTTCTTTTTAAAAAGAGGCTTCAAAACTGCAGTTTTTAGTGCATAAGAGTGAAATGTTTACTATCTGAACTACGTCATCTGCTATTGAGTGAAACACATTGTTTAAGAAGGTCGTAGGTAGAGGGTCACGGCTGCAGGTGGATGATTTAAGGCTCCTCACTGTCTCAATTAAGAATTCGTTGTTAACAACACTGGTGATGACCAAGTCAGATATCTTGTGTGAGCAGAGACACATCCTGTCTGATTTTAAGAATTTGTTATTAAAAAAAGGTGCAAACTCATTATATTGTTTAGTTGATATTTAATTCAGGGGCCATTATTGAGAAGAGTAATTTGCTTTTGTTAATGTTTTTGTTGATAATGTTGAAGTAAAAGTTCATCTTACGTTACATGTGATTAGATTGTAAGCAAGCAGCATATCTTTGTAGATTTCATTGTGAATCTAGTTTTAGGAAGTTTTTTGTTTCTTTTTCGCTATCTGCGTTCATCCTTCCTGCATTCTGTCTGTTGAGTTTGAACTGCAGTAGCATTTGTCCATGGTGCTCTCTGTTTACCTGGAATAAGTGGAGCAATTTCATCCATAACACTAACAGTTTTTGAGTTGAAATTGTTCAGCAAATCATCAGTAAATCCAGATGATTCGTATGGTGCCATTCTGTCATTGATAAACCTCTTCTTAGAATTGACATGCCGGGATTTCTTTTCTGTTGAGGCCCAAATATCAAAGAACACGCAGCAATGATCTGATAACGCTACATCCTTAACAGCTGATAGGTTGATATCTTTTAAAATAACCAAACCCAGAGAGTGACCATAACCGTGTGACTGCCAATCACATGCAGAGAGCCCAAAAGAGTCCAGTACAGCACAGAGCTCCTTGGTCCTTCGGATTGTCAATATGTATATTAAAATCTCCAGCAATTATAAAATGGTCGAAGTGAAAAATGAGGTACCAGTGGTACCAGTGTTCGGTCCCAGTGGTACTAGTGTTCGGTACCAGTGTTCGGCACCAGTGGTAGGTACCAGTGTTCGGCACCAGTGTTCGGCCCCAGTGGTCCCAGTGTTCGGCACCAGAGTTCGGTGCTGCTCTACGTGCTGAAGCCCACACCCCTCCACCCTTCCTCTACACAACTGTTCAGGGTGGAGGGCTTACAGATTCCCTGGGTTTGAATTGGAAATTAACAGCAAGACCTGTTTGTCCTTTGAGATATGTAATGTTTGTATGATGCTACTATCATGTCAACATACATACATGATTTGATTTAACCAGAACTGGATTCTAGGGGTGTTTCTGGGCTATCGAAGGGCTCATGTTTATTACTCTAGGGGTGTTTCTGGGCTCGTGTGGATTACGTGTTCACCACCATCACACCATTCCTGCTTCACATTCATCTCATTTCCATGATAGGAATGAATTTCTGTCCTGATGAATTCCTCTCCTGAAATCCTGATGGTCCCTTTCACAGCAGTAATAGCTTCTATCTGCTCTTTCTCTAGTTGTAAGTGATAGTCCATACCTCCTCTTAAAACCCATTTCAAACGGACCACCCAAATGCATTCCTGTTTCCTTGGAAACTGTTGCTGTCATAAGAGCACTGGTAGATGAAGCGTGGGGAGAGCTCTCAATGTAGCTTATAGCGCTGTTCTTTTAAATATGTGAGATCCACTCACGCTGCTCTGTGTCCATGGGGACGAGGGCTGCTCTGTTGTCCAGTCTGGACAAGGCTTCAGCTGTGCTGCTCCAGGAACCAGTGCTAACAAGCTTGCTGACTGCACAGCAGAGTAGGAGTGTTGTGTGTGTGTCTGTATCTGGTCTTGTCTGTGGTGTCTGTATCTGGTCTTGTCTGTGGTGTCTGTAGATGGTCTTGTCTGTGGTGTCTGAAGCTGGTCTTGTCTGTGGTGTCTGTAGCTGGTCTTGTCTGTGGTGTCTGTAGCTGGTCTCGTCTGTGGTGTCTGTAGCTGGTCTCGTCTGTGGTGTCTGTAGATGGTCTCGTCTGTGTTGTCTGTAGCTGGTCTCGTCTGTGGTGTCTGTAGCTGGTCTTGTCTGTGGTGTCTGTAGCTGGTCTTGTCTGTGGTGTCTGTAGATGGTCTCGTCTGTGGTGTCTGTAGATGGTCTCGTCTGTGGTGTCTGTAGCTGGTCTTGTCTGTGGTGTCTGTAGCTGGTCTCGTCTGTGGTGTCTGTAGATGGTCTTGTCTGTGGTGTCTGTAGCTGGTCTCATCTGTGGTGTCTGTAGTTGGTCTCGTCTGTGGTGTCTGTAGTTGGTCTCGTCTGTGGTGTCTGTAGATGGTCTTGTCTGTGGTGTCTGTAGCTGGTCTCGTCTGTGGTGTCTGTAGCTGGTCTTGCCTGAGCGCTGTGTAAGGAGTAAAAACTCCCAGCCTGCTTGGCACTAACTGCCTCATTACAGACTATACTGGCCGTGCCTGCTCCTACTGCAGCACAGATTAATGACTCTCCGGAAGAATCTATCTTCTGTGTGTGTGTGTGTGTGTGTATCAGAGGTATGTTTGGTGTGTCACAACCATCATGTCTCTCAGTATCACAGCATCAGGCCTCAGAGGGGCTGGCCGATTAGAAGAGTCTCCGTGGTGTCCTCAATACACCCTGTTTGTCTACACCCTGTGGTGTCCTCCACACACACACACACACACACACACACACACACCCTGTGTGTCTACACCCCGTGGTGTCCTCCACACACACACACCACACACACACACACACCCACACACTCACACACACACACGCACACACCACTGAGCTTGGATTAAGCCAATCAGCAGGACTCATCCTAACCTCGATGCTGGTGTTGCCCATTCAGCATCCAGTGCAGGGATATATTTGCCAGATGCATTATTGTAAACATTACAACCTGGGAACTATCTAATAATGTCACTAATGCAATTACATGACTACAGCATTACAATTATGCAAACATTCAGAGAGAGAGAGTAAAAAAGTAAGTACAAAAAAATTAAAAAGTAGTTACAGCCTGGCAGAGAAACAGTAAAGCTAACACACACACACACACACACACACACACACACAGGCATGCTTGTTCCTCTGTTTCCATGGAGCAGGCTGCAATCACAGTGGCAGGGAATGAGATGCATTTAATTAGGTTTTAATGAAATGACAGAAGAAAGATATGAGTCTGAGTGAGACTACAGAGAGAGATATGTGTCTGAGTGAGACTACAGAGAGAGATATGTGTCTGAGTGAGACTACAGAGAGAGATATGTGTCTGAGTGAGACTACAGAGAGAGATACGAGTCTGAGTGAGACTACAGAGAGAGATACGAGTCTGAGTGAAACTACAGAGAGAGATATGTGTCTGAGTGAGACTACAGAGAGAGATATGTGTCTGAGTGAGACTACAGAGAGAGATATGTGTCTGAGTGAGAGAGAGATATGTGTCTGAGTGAGACTACAGAGAGAGATATGAGTCTGAGTGAGACTACAGAGAGAGATATGTGTCTGAGTGAGACTACAGAGAGAGATATGAGTCTGAGTGAGACTACAGAGAGAGATACGAGTCTGAGTGAAACTACAGAGAGAGATACGATTCTGAGTGAGACTACTGAGTCTTCCTTCTCATCAGGTGGCGAACAGCGAGAGAGACATAGAGAAAGAGAGAGAGAGAGGGAGAGTTAGAGTGAGAGAGACAGAAATGCGGAGAGACAGAATTAGAGAGACAGCAAGAGAGTAAAGAGCGGGGCTTAGAACTAGACAGATGAACAAGATGGAGAGAGAGAGGAGGGGAGGGGAGAGAGGAGGGGAGGAGGAGAGAGAAGGGGAGGGACAGAGAGAGGAGGGGAGGAGAGAGAGAGAGAGGAGAGGAGGGACAGAGAGGGAGAGAGAGGAGGGGGGAGAGGAGGGAGGGAGAGAGAGGGAGGAGGGAGGGAGGGAGGAGAGAGGGAGAGGAGGGGGAGAGAGAGAGAGAGGAGAGAGAGGGAGAGAGAGGGGAGAGAGAGAAAAAAGAGAGAGAGGAGGGGGAGGAAGAGAGAGAGGGGGAGGGAGAGAGAGAGAGAGAGAGAGGGGGGGGGAGAGAGAGAGAGAGGAGGGGAGAGAGAGGAGAGGGGAGGGAGAGAGAGAGAGGAGGGGGGGGGAGAGGGAGAGAGGGGGGAGAGAGAGAGAGAGAGAGGAGGGGGAGGGAGAGAGAGGGAGAGTAGGGGAGGGACAGAGAGAGAGAGAGAGGGGGAGGGAGAGAGAGGGAGAGAGAGAGAGAGAGAGAGAGGGGGAGAGAGAGAGAGGGAGAGGGGAGAGAGAGAGAGAGGAGGGGGAGAGAGAGGGAGAGTAGGGGAGGGACAGAGAGAGAGAGGAGGGGGAGGGAGAGAGAGGGAGAGAGAGAAAGAGAGAGAGAGGGGGGGGAGAGAGAGAGAGGAGAGAGAGGGGGAGGGAGAGAGAGAGAGAGAGGAGGGGAGGGAGAGAGAGGGAGAGAGAGAGAGAAAGAGAGAGAGGAGGGGGAGGGAGAGAGAGAGAGAGAGAGAGAGAGAGAGAGAGGGGGAGGGAGAGAGAGGGAGAGAGAGAGAAAAAGAGAGAGAGGAGGGGGAGGGAGAGAGAGGGAGAGAGAGAGAAAAAGAGAGAGAGGAGGGGGAGGGAGAGAGAGGGAGAGAGAGAGAAAAGAGAGAGAGAGGGGGAGGGAGAGAGTTCCAGAGAGTTTTGAGACTTTGTGCCTGGGTCAAGGCTGCTGTGAGACACACAGGAAGTCCAGATCTGCAGTGCAGCTGAGCAGGAGCAGGAGCAGGAGCAGGAGCAGGAGCAGGGCAGCACCTCCTCTGCTCACTGCACCAAATACATCTCACACCCATTAAACATTGTAATGATACAAATAAAAATATGTTGTATGTGTGTTTACTTGAAAATGTGTTAGAAACTCACACTTTATTTATATCTGCCAAACCCTAAGAGAAAATGTGTATATTAACCAAATCCCATGTGTGTATATAATCATATATGTGTACTGTATGTGTGGGCATGTGTGTGTGTGTGTGTGTGTGTGTGCGTATGCGTGTGTATGCATGTGTGCGTATGTGTGTGTGTGTGCGTATGCATGTGTGTGTGTGTGTGTGTGTGTGTGTGTGTGTGTGTGTGTGTGTGTGTGTGTGTGTGTGTGTGTGTGTGTGTGTGTGTGTGTGTGTGTGTGTGTGTGTGTGTGTGTGCGCGTATGTGTGTGTGTGTGTGTGTGTGTGTGTGTGTGTGTGTGTGTGTGTGTGTGTGTGTGTGTGTGTGTGTGTGTGTGTGTGTGCATGTGTGTGTGTGTGTGTGTGTGTGTGTGCGTATGCATGTGTATGCATGTGTGCGTGTGTGTGTGTGTGCGTGCGTATTCCAGTTGGCTCCTGCAGGGCAGTGAAGAGCTGGGCTGCAGAGAAGCAGTGAAGAAATCCTGAGATTATACAATAACTGCTACACTGTGTGAGAAGGGTCAGGAAGACAGGAAGAGAGAGAGAGAGAGAGAGAAAGACAGGAAGAGCAGAGAGAGAGAGAGATTGACTGAGGGAAAGAGAGAGGGAGGCGAGAGAGACAGAGGAGAGAGAGGGAGAGAGAAGAGAGGGAGAGGGAGGCGAGAGAGAGGGAGGCGAAAGAGGGAGAGAGGAGAGAGGGAGAGAGATTTAAGGTTGATTGATGGTTAAAAGGCAGTGGCAGAAATGGTCAAAAAAGGCAAGAGTATGGAGAGAAAGAGAGAGTGATAGAGGAAAAGAGAGAGGGAGAGAGAGAGAGTATGTGAGTGGGGAATCATTTAGACACAGGCCATTACCCTATCTTCTACCATCTTTATTAAGTTGTAGTGTGAGACTAGTATTAGGCAAGGGAATAGCCTTAGAGACAGAAAGAGAGAAAGAGAGAGAGGGAGTATGAGAGAGAGAGAGAGAAAGACAGAGAAAGTGAGACAGGAGAGAGAGACAGAGAGAGAGACAGACAGAGACAGAGATACAGTTAGAGAGAGTATCAAGTGAATGGACATGTTGAAAAGCCCACATGGCTGTGGACAGTGTCCCCCTGAACTGGTGTCTGCCCACACTAGTGACCTGAAGAGGATTCTCAGGGAAGGAGCTGTTACAGAGGTGGAATTAAAACAAATTCATGAAAAACATATGTATGACAGTTTGTCCGTGCACGTTGCCATATATGAGGTGGGTGGGAAGGCCTTTAAAGCTAGAAGCTAGAAGCTAAGGCACAGACTGACTAGGTACGACGTCTCTGACCTGAACAAATATTCTTACAGTCAACTACAAATATGCAATATACTAAGGTTACACAGAATGAAAGGGGAGTGTGAGAGTGAGGGGCAAAGAGGTGTGTGTGTGTGTGTGTGTGTGTGTGTGTGTGTGTGTTTGCAATTGTTTTCTAACTCCAGAAAATCTCCATTCGATTTCCCAAAGGAGAACTCCATCTCTCTTTCCTTAGCTGCTTAAGCAAAGGCAGGACACTGCAGCAGCAGTGCTGAGCCTAAAGGCTGAGAGGGATCATCTAGGCTGAAGTGAGAGGGATCATCTAGGCTGAAGTGAGAGGGATCATCTAGACTGAAGTGAGAGGGATCATCTAGGCTGAAGTGAGAGGGATCATCTAGGCTGAAGTGAATGGGATGATCTAGATTAAACTAAGAGAGATCATCTACACTGAAGTGAGAGGGATCATCTAGACTGAAGTGAGAGGGATCATCTAGGCTGAAGTGAGAGGGATCATCTAGGCTGAAGTGAATGGGATGATCTAGATTAAACTAAGAGAGATCATCTAGATTAAACTAAGAGAGATCATCTAGACTGAAGTGAATGGGATGATCTAGATTAAACTAAGAGAGATCATCTAGACTGAAGTGAGAGGGATCATCTAGACTGAAGTAAATGGGATGATCTAGATTAAACTAAGAGAGATCATCTAGATTAAACTAAGAGAGATCATCTAGACTGAAGTGAGAGGGATCATCTAGGCTGAAGTGAGAGGGATCATCTAGGCTGAAGTGAGAGGGATCATCTAGGCTGAAGTGAATGGGATGATCTAGATTAAACTAAGAGAGATCATCTAGATTAAACTAAGAGAGGTAATCTAGACTGAAGTGAGAGGAATCGTCTACAGAGTGCTGCTGTTTTCTAGTACCACACAGTTGTCAGTAACTCAAAGCAAATAAAAAAGCAAATAAAATGCCCTGTGCACAATAACAGCAACTTATAATTTCCCGCTCCATCCAAATGTCACATGGGGAGCAGATAAAATGTAATAAACATCATGTTGATGAAGTTGCTTTTCTTGATGATCATAATGTGAAAGTGTGTGTTGGGTGATCTTAAACAACAGAGAAAAAGTTTGAAATATCATACACGCATGCTTGCACACACAAACGTGCACACATGCACATACACTCTCTGCTACATGGACATGCACATGTTCACACACACGCACATGTTCACACACACACACGCGCACACACATACACACACAGAAAGAAAGTGTCTGCTTCATATATCACACATTCAGTTAAGGAGGCCTAAAGAGGAGACAAGATTCTCCTTATTTAATTTGTCAGAATGCCAAGCTTAATCTATGTCTCTCTCTCTCTCTCTCTCTCCTCTCACACACACACATACACTCTCCCTCTCCCTCTCCCACACACTTTATGGGTTACCCTAAAGGAGTATCCAGTCAGGCTGGATGGCTAAGCAGCATAGCTAGGGAGCCAGTGTCAGCTAGGGCACTAGAGCACAGCTCACTAGGGAGCCAGTGTCAGCTAGGGCACTAGAGCACAGCACACTAGGGAGCCAGTGTCAGCTATGCACTAGAGCACAGCTCACTAGGGAGCCAGTGTCAGCTATGCACTAGAGCACAGCACACTAGGTAGCCAGTGTCAGCTATGCACTAGAGCACAGCTCACTAGGGAGCCAGTGTCAGCTAGGGCACTAGAGCACAGCACACTAGGGAGCCAGTGTCAGGAAGGGCACTACAGCACAGCACACTAGGGAGCCAGTGTCAGGAAGGGCACTAGAGCACAGCTCACTAGGGAGCCAGTGTCAGCTATGCACTAGAGCACAGCTCACTAGGGAACCAGTGTCAGCTAGGGCACTAGAGCACAGCACACTAGGGAGCCAGTGTCAGGAAGGGCACTACAGCACAGCACACTAGGGAGCCAGTGTCAGGAAGGGCACTAGAGCACAGCTCACTAGGGAGCCAGTGTCAGGAAGGGCACTACAGCACAGCACACTAGGGAGCCAGTGTCAGGAAGGGCACTACAGCACAGCTCACTAGGGAGCCAGTGTCAGGAAGGGCACTAGACCACAGAAAGCTTCACTCCCTCAGCACATCATCCTTTAGACCATCAACTACCCCCCCTCTCCCCCCCCCCCTCCCCACCCTAGGCACGTCCCTGGTGTGGTACCATGGTAACATCTTCGCTGGTGCGGCCTGCTGCTCCTCCCTGTCCCCTCACGCACTGGCACTGGCAGTGATCATGTGTCTGTCCAGTGAGTGGACGTTTGTCTTTCTCAACATCAGAGCACCACCCTGCGCACGTCAGAGCATCACCCTGCTTCTCTGACCCGTAGCAGCTTCTGCACCGTCCTCTTCCACCTCATCACACACATCTGCATGTCTGCCATTCTGACATTGCCTTCATTTACCATGCAGATTCATGGAGGTCCTCAGATGTGCTGAGGATAACAGGGTAAAAATTCCTGCTGTGACAGCAGACCCTGAACAGTCATGGTTCCCTCAACCCTAGACAGAAAGAAAAGTTCAGTGAGGGTCTGTAGAAGCACCAACAGGCCACCAGCCCTAGGTATCCAGGGTTACCAGCCCTAGGTATCCAGGGTTACCAGCCCTAGGTATCCAGGGTTACCAGCCCTAAGTATCCAGGGTTACCAGCCCTAGGTAGCCAGGGTTACCAGCCCTAGGTAGTCAGGGTTACCAGCCCCACATTGCCAGGGTTACCAGCCCCATGTTACCAGAGGTTCACTGGCTGGCAGTTAACAGGAAGAAACTGTCTGCTCTGTATGCTCTGTTTGCTCTGTCTGCTCTGCTTGCTCTGTTTGCTCTGTCTGCTCTGCTTGCTCTGTCTGCTCTGTTTGCTCTGTCTGCTCTGCTCTGTCTGCTCTGTTTGTTCTGTCTGCTCTGCTCTGTCTGCTCTGTTTGCTCTGTCTGCTCTGTTTGCTCTGCTCTGTCTGCTCTGTTTGCTCTGCTCTGTCTGCTCTGTTTGCTCTGCTCTGTTTGCTCTGTTTGCTCTGTCTGCTCTGTTTGCTCTGCTCTGTCTGCTCTGTTTGCTCTGCTCTGTTTGCTCTGTCTGCTCTGTTTGCTCTGTCTGCTCTGTTTGATCTGTCTGCTCTGTTTGCTCTGTCTGCTCTGCTTGCTCTGTTTGCTCTGTCTGCTCTGCTTGCTCTGTCTGCTCTGTTTTCTGTGTTTGCTCTGTCTGCTCTGTTTGCTCTGCTTGCTCTGTCTGCTCTGTCTGCTCTGTTTGCTCTGTCTGCTCTGTTTTCTGTGTTTGCTCTGTCTGCTCTGTTTGCTCTGCTCTGTCTGCTCTGCTTGCTCTGTTTTCTGTGTTTGCTCTGTCTGCTCTGTTTGCTCTGCTCTGTCTGCTCTGTTTGCTCTGTTTGGCTTAACCACAGCTAGTGGAGTTGGAAGAAAGCTGGAGCCTGTTGGCATAACACTGCAACATGCTGGTGGCTCCTGTTGCTACTATAGCTTTGCCATGTTATCTTCCTGATCTGTGGGCCTGGTCCGACCTGCTGAAACCTGTGTACTGTAGGCACAGATGGCAAGTGTGGTGCCCTTTCAGTCATGGTTAGTGCAGTACTGTATAGTACTGTATAGTGTCAAACATAGCCTGGTGCTGAGTGTTGAGTAGTGTTGAGTACTGTATAGTGTCAAACATAGCCTGGTGCTGAGTGTTGTGTAGTGTTGAGTACTGTATAGTGTCAAACATAGCCTGGTGCTGAGTGTTGTGTAGTGTTGAGTACTGTGTAGTGTCAAACATAGCCTGGTGCTGAGTGTTGAGTAGTGTTGAGTAATGTATAGTGTCAAACATAGCCTGGTGCTGAGTGTTGAGTAGTGTTGAGTACTGTATAGTGTCAAACAGCCTGGTGCTGAGTGTTGTGTAGTGTTGAGTACTGTATAGTGTCAAACATAGCCTGGTGCTGAGTGTTGTGTAGTGTTGAGTATTGTATAGTGTCAAACATAGCCTGGTGCTGAGTGTTGAGTAGTGTTGAGTACTGTATAGTGTCAAACATAGCCTGGTGCTGAGTGTTGTGTAGTGTTGAGTACTGTATAGTGTCAAACATAGCCTGGTGCTGAGTGTTGTGTAGTGTTGAGTACTGTATAGTGTCAAACATAGCCTGGTGCTGAGTGTTGTGTAGTGTTGAGTACTGTATAGTGTCAAACATAGCCTGGTGCTGAGTGTTGTGTAGTGTTGAGTACTGTATAGTGTCAAACATAGCCTGGTGCTGAGTGTTGTGTAGTGTTGAGTACTGTATAGTGTCAAACATAGCCTGGTGCTGAGTGTTGTGTAGTGTTGAGTACTGTATAGTGTCAAACATAGCCTGGTGCTGAGTGTTGTGTTGTGTTGAGTACTGTATAGTGTCAAACATAGCCTGGTGCTGAGTGTTGTGTAGTGTTGAGTACTGTATAGTGTCAAACATAGCCTGGTGCTGAGTGTTGTGTAGTGTTGAGTACTGTATAGTGTCAAACATAGCCTGGTGCTGAGTGTTGTGTAGTGTTGAGTACTGTATAGTGTCAAACATAGCCTGGTGCTGAGTGTTGTGTAGTGTTGAGTCTGGTATTGCGCTGAGTATTGTTTCATGCTTGGTCTCACTTTGGGAAACACCTTCCACTATTCTGGACGATATAGTGTATCAGATTCTTTGCTTTTGATCTGTACTTCTGTACTAAGGCTGTGAAATGCTTCTGTCTGATGAATAGTGCATTTCTATTGGATGAAATGTGATGTGCAGCTGATCAAGTTATGCATCTAGGGAGGGCTTCCAGTGATTAGCGCACACTCAGAACACGTTTGGGCAGATACGCCTGACGGTCGTTTACGGGGAATGGAGTTACCATCCTCCTGGAGTTACCGGTTCTCATATGGCTCTCTGAAACAGCCAAATCAGGCAGCGTTGACCAATCAAAATGGAGCGGATAGTTGCCCTTTGTTCCAGAGTACAGTGATGGTTCCACTGAGCCGTGGGCCTTTAAGAGCGGTCACAGCTAAATGGCCCGTGCAGTACAGCGGCCCGTGCAGAGTTCCTGCCTGGTGCCAGACTTGGAGAGCTTGGGCAGGAGTTTGGGCTGCTACGTCCTGAAAGTGCCGTGATTCTTCTTCAACTTCCTGAAGGCTTTAATTCATTCCTGCAGGAGATTTAATTAGAGTGCAGAGAGATGCAGAAGCCACATTAGACTTGCACCTGGCAAACTGAGCCCGTCATCAAAATCTGGGACGGCACGGAGACGGAGTAGCCTCGGGACCTCCAGCGTTCCGGAAATCTCTTGTCGCCATGGCAGCACGCTGCTCTAATGAAGCATTAGAAACGCAGTCCTGAAGGGCACGAGCGACTGACAAAAGATGGGAGTGAGCAGCGGGACTGAACAGCGGGACCGAGCGGCGGGACCGAGCAGGACGGCCACAACACGCAACTCCTGCAGGAAAGGAGCACAGGGCAGCCACTCCGCTGTGGCACGACGCGCCGTGTGGGACGGGAGCAGCTGCAGCCGTGAGGGCTGAACAGGTCTCTGTGTTGCCGCTCCGAGCTGCTAATAGACTTTAGAAAAATTCATCAGCAAAGTGGCGGGAATGAGCAAAAACAGTGCTGTTCTTTATTATATTCATCACACACAAGCAAAGCTAAACAGGAGCAAAATGCACACACACACACACACACACACACACACACACACACAAACACACCCACTCAGGCTAAACACAAAATGTGCAAAACGCTTACACCAGCACCCCAACACACTAACACCTGCACATGCTTACACCAGCACCCCAACACACTAACTACACCAGCACCCCAACACACTAACACCTGCACATGCTTACACCAGCACCCCAACACACTAACACCTGCACACACTAACACCTGCACATGCTTACACCAGCACCCCCTAACACCTGCACATGCTTACACCAGCACCCCAACACACTAACACCTGCATGTGCTTACACCAGCACCCCAACACACTAACACCTGCACATGCTTACACCAGCACCCCAACACACTAACACCTGCACATGCTTACACCAGCACCCCAACACACTAACACCTGCACATGCTTACACCAGCACCCCAACACACTAACACCTGCACATGCTTACACCAGCACCCCAACACACTAACACCCTGCTTACACCAGCACCCCAACACACTAACACCTGCACATGCTTACACCAGCACCCCAACACACTAACACCTGCACATGCTTACACCAGCACCCCAACACACTAACACCTGCACATGCTTACACCAGCACCCCAACACACTAACACCTGCACATGCTTACACCAGCACCCCAACACACTAACACCTGCACATGCTTACACCAGCACCCCAACACACTAACACCTGCACATGCTTACACCAGCACCCCAACACACTAACACCTGCACATGCTTACACCAGCACCCCAACACACTAACACCTGCACATGCTTACACCAGCACCCCAACACACTAACACCTGCACACGCTTACACCAGCACCCCAACACACTAACACCTGCACATGCTTACACCAGCACCCCAACACACTAACACCTGCACATGCTTACACCAGCACCCCAACACACTAACACCTGCATGTGCTTACACCAGCACCCCAACACACTAACACCTGCATGTGCTTACACCAGCACCCCAACACACTAACACCTGCACACGCTTACACCAGCACATGCTTACACCAGCACCCCAACACACTAACACCTGCACACGCTTACACCAGCACCCCAACACACTAACACCTGCACAGCACCCCAACACACTAACACCTGCACATGCTTACACCAGCACCCCAACACACTAACACCTGCACATGCTTACACCAGCACCCCAACACACTAACACCTGCACATGCTAACACCTACACCAGCACCCCAACACACTAACACCTGCACATGCTTACACCACCCCCAACACACTAACACCTGCACATGCTTACACCAGCACCCCAACACACTAACACCTGCACACGCTTACACCAGCACCCCAACACACTAACACCTGCACACGCTTACACCAGAACCCCAACACACTAACACCTGCACATGCTTACACCAGCACCCCAACACACTAACACCTGCACATGCACACCAGAACCCCAACACACTAACACCTGCACATGCTTACACCAGCACCCCAACACACTAACACACATGCTTACACCTGCACCCCAACACACTAACACCTGCACATGCTTACACCAGCACCCCAACACACACATGCTTACACCAGCACCCCAACACACTAACACCTGCACATGCTTACACCAGCACCCCAACACACATGCTTACACCAGCACCCCAACACACTAACACCTGCACACGCTTACACCAGCACCCCAACACACTAACACCTGCACATGCTTACACCAGCACCCCAACACACTAACACCTGCACATGCTTACACCAGCACCCCAACACATTAACACTATGGAATGAGACAGTAGGGTGGCATTGCCCAATCCTGCTACCTCAGAGCAATAAGCCAATCAGAAAGCCGTATTCACTTTACAGTAGTCACATTAAAGCAAGGCGCTTCTGCCCAACTAGTATCAACAGTGGGGTTTCTCGTGGGGGTGTGTCATGGAGTAGATCTGTGTGAGGATGATTGACAGGCATTGACAGTGGAGGATCCCAGCCTCCTGCTGGTAGTGCTAATTCCGAGACAGACTTCTCTGATCATTATATCATCCCTGCCGTGATTCTGCACATGCTGGAAGAACAAAGCGCCAGATAAGAATGGGAATGTTCAGGAATGATGGGAAGAATGGGAATCGCCTGCCTGATCTAGATTTTTAACAGTATTAAGGGCGACGGGCTCTCTGAGGCTGAAAACTGAAGACACGGTGCCTCTGATCCACAGCTGCCTTTACCTCAAATACCCCCCACCTCTCTCTCTCTCTCTCTCTCACACACACACACACACACACACACGTAGGGGGGGTGGTCCAGTCAGAATCCTCGCCTGTCAAAAATCCACCCTTCCTCTGACAAAGGAGCCAATTAGCTGCCCCTCTCATGGTGAAGGCTTGTTCTGAGTCACTGTGAGCTTTTATCTCTCTCTGCAAGGACATTTCACCCTGAGGCTCTGGGGACTGGGTGCATGTGGAGAAAACACCTTAAAAATGTCATTAAAAACTAAAATAAATACTACTAATAATAATAATGATGATAACCCGACTAATCACTGACTGTTGCTGATGTTTGCACAGAGCAGAAGTCCGCAGAAACGATGCTCTGAGATTCACTCAGTGACTAAATAGAGATGACGTGTTTGTAAGCAGCACTTAGCTGGTGTCAGACAGCGATTGTTGGAATAGTGGTGCCAGGTGGAGGAATGTAGGAATATAGTAATATGGATCATCCAATCGGCTTCTCCAGTTATTATAATGCTTTGCTAGCAGAACACTGAATGTTGTACATCACTACCAACCAGTCGCCAACCAGTCTATCACAAACCAGTCTGTTGCCAACCAGTCTGTTGCGATCAACAGGTCAGTCTCCCAGATCTCCCATATTGAGTATATCAGACGCATGATGTTGGAGTTCGCTGTCATACACTCACACGCAAACAATTAGCAGTGGGACAAGCTTCCCAGGGTCACTGTAGGGTCACAGGGGTCAAGGAGCAAACTAAGACTAGTGGCAGGATGTTTGATGTGTTGTTGTGCCCTGTAGACTGGCATGTTGTCTAGCCTGCACGAGTGACATTCACAGCTGGATGAGGGGTGTTATAAACAGACCAAGCGATGCAGGGAGGGAGGGAGATGGCAGTGGTTCAATGATGTCTTTATTAGACATGTTAACCAATGACACGTCTTTATTAGACGTTAGCCAATGACACGTCTACATTAGACATGTTAACCAATGACACGTCTACATTAGACATGTTAACCAATGACACGTCTTTATTAGACATGTTAACCAATGACACGTCTACATTAGACATGTTAACCTATGACATGTCTTTATTAGACATGTTAACCAATGACACGTCTACATTAGACATGTTAACCAATCACTCGTCTTTATTAGACATGCTAACCACAAGGAAAGGTGTTCAGCATTGAGCGGTAAAGAAGAAACAGCAAAAGCGGAGAACGTCTCGCTGAGTCTGCAGACCAAGGCTCGAAGCAAGGTGGAAACCAATAAGGTGGAGAAGGTAGGGGATTGTGTGAATGCGGTGGTGTGTGTGCGTGTGTGTGTGTGTGTGTTGAGTAGCAGGTGTGTCCCTCTGAACGGGTGCACGGTGACATTAATTCTTTTCGGTGTGTATTTTAGAACTATGTAAATCTCTATAGTTACTGCTGCCCCTCTGTAGGTGTTACTAGAAATGTTATATCTGCTTATAGATCTAAATATTCCTCCATTTAAGGTCATGTATGGCTATGGGTGTGTTTATTAGATGTATTTAAAGGTCTTCGATGGCGGTGTTCTGTTCCTGATATCCATCAGCATGAGGACATCCTCACGGCTGTACGGGTGCCGTCCTGCTCCATAGGAGTCTGCAGTGGTGAGGCGATGACGTCCACACTGTGATGTCAGTGTGTATGATTAGTGACAGAGCTCTGTTATTATTCAACAGTGACAACGCACAGTTATTACTCAACTGTGGCAGTGCACAGAGTTATTATTCAACTGTACAGAGTTATATTCAACTGTGACAGTTCCCTGAGACACTCCGTCTCCATTGATTGCTCTGTGATGTTATTTTATTAGTGAGTGAGCTCTGAGACACTCTTAGATCAGTGACAGTGCTGAAATACTGTTAGCTCATTAACTAGAAATACTCCTGAAATACTGTTAGATCAATAACTAGAAATACTCCTGAAATACTGTTAGATCAATAACAAGAAATACTCCTGAAATACTGTTAGATCATTAAACTAGAAATACTCCTGAAATACTGTTAGATCAGTGACAGTTCACTGAGACCCCTCCATCATAACGATGACTCTGTGATGTTATTTTCTCAGTGACAGTGCTCTGATACTGTATGATCAATGACAGTAATAATCTACTATTACGTGACAGAGCTGAAATACTATTATATCAGTGGAAAACCTGAAATACTAGTATATCAGTGACAGAGCTGAAATACTAGTATATCAGTGACAGAGCTGAAATACTAGTATATCAGTGACAGAGCTGAAATACTAGTATATCAGTGACAGAGCTGATTCCCAGAGGGTGTTAGGAGGACATGGGTGTTAGGAGGGACTCATTTTGGAAGAAGCACACAGCTCTTTTTTATCCCAATGCTTATTCAATATGACGGCAGAACACAATTCATGACAAAGGAAATGACTGGACTGCAGGACAGAACCCAACACAGACTGGCAAAACACACCAACACACTCACACACTCTTACATGCACACACACACACACACACATTAACACTTACATGTGCACACACACACAGATATACAGAGTACACACACACACATATATTCATACAGTACATATACACACACAGATATACACACATGCAGATATTCATACAGTACACACACACACACACAAACATACACTACACACACACACCCCAACACAGTACGCCCTCACCACCACCTGCCATGGGCTGAGCTGTCTCCACAGCAACCTGAGCGTCCACTCTGTTTGTTCATGTGCATTGTCAGCGCTCAGTAAATGTGCAGTGTGAGTGCTGCTGTCCGTCAGGGCAGGGACGTCAGGGCAGGACGTCAGGGCAGGGACGTCAGGGCAGGGACGTGCTGTGAGATCATTCTGGGTCCAGCAAGTCAGCGTGGTGACCGTTTCAAGCCAGATGTGACCGTTTCAAGCCAACCTCTGCCCTGCCCTCCCCTTGCCCCAGTTCAGGTACAGGTTACACACAGACTCACGCAGTCCCAACGACATCACAGAACGCCTGACCAACCCCTCAACCACAGACCAAAAAGAGAAGCACAGACGTTAGCAGCACTATGCTTGTCTTTGAAGGACCTTGGTACAAATGTCCTGTTTCTCCATCACTTTGACTCTGTTGTAGGGAGTGAGGGTTGCCATAGGGAGTGAGGGTTGCCATGGGCAGTTGCTGAAGGGAGTGAGGGTTGCCGTGGGGAGTGAGGGTTGCCGTGGGGAGTGAGGGTTATGGCTAAGGACAGGTTCAATCCCCAAGATCACATAGATTGCTACACTGTGCTACAGTGATATGCTGTGCTATACTGTATTGCAGTGATGTGCTGTGCTAGTGCTGTGCTGTGTTGTACTCTACTACTGTGTTAAAGTGCTGTGTTTACCACTTGCTTGTGTGTGTGTGAGAGTGTGTGAGAGAGAGAGAGAGAGAGAGAGAGAGAGCTCATAGGTGGTTGTGAAGAGGGGGAGAGGAGACAAAGATGGAACGAATCATCTCTGAATTTCCCAGAGTGCTCTGTTTTAGCTACCTGTCATCCCCCTCTGCCCAGCAACCTGCACCGCTGATCGACCCTGTGTCTGAAAAGAGGAAATGAGAAGGGGAGTGGAGGAGGGTGGAGAGAAAGAGGGAGAGAAAGAGTGGAGGAGAGGAGAGTGGAGATAGAAGACAGGAGCAGAGCGAGAGAGACTAGGAGAGAAAGGGTGATCAACAGGCCAAACTAGAACTGGTAGAGCAGTGGAGATGAGGAGGACGTGAGGATGAAGCAGCTCCCGTCACAGAGGGGAGAGAAGAACCAGGACGCAAGGGAAAGCGTTAAACGCGCGAAACAGACTCGGCACACGCGGCGAGTAGCCGGCTCATCGTTCACAAGCTTTAAAATGACAAAGACCTTTCAGTCCTCCCAACACTCTGAGGGTGAGTGGGGGAGCTGGATAACTGCACAGCCAGAGACTACAGTGAAATTCTGTTCTAGTCTGCCAAATAAGTAAACAGCCCTGTTCAGTCTTGTAAACCCTCAGCTTTAACAGGCTTTTAATGTAAACAGCATTAACAAAACCGAACAGGTTCAGTTCAATCATTAGGAATTTAATCAATATTTAAATAATGCTAAGGATTTAATATTGTTCTTGAGACAACACTGGAGCACATGGGGTGAGGACACAGGAGCTGAACGAGGAGGACAGCAGACATGATGAACATGTTTACCCAAAATGATTTTGGGTTCTAATCAAGACCCTGGGTCTGAGCACAGAATGCTCTTCTGTCCGGAGTGTGAACATTCTGAACTCCAGAGCTCCACAGAGGGGCAGACATTTTCCTCCCCTACACCACCCTCTGAGAGGCAAACATGAACTCCAGCAGAAGAATAAGCAAGAGCGGAACAGTAACAGAGGGAGAGGAAGATGGAGCAAGAGAGGCGGAGAGGGAGAGAGGGATGGAGGGAGAGAGGGCAGAGGGAGAGAAGGTGGCCAAATCCACAGAGTGACCAGAAAAAGGGAACAAAACAGAAGAGAATTTGAGGAGAGAGAGTGAGGGAGGAGAGAGAGTGAGGAGAGAGAGAGAGAAGGAGAGATAGAGGGAGGAGAAAGAGGGAGGAGGAGAGAAAGACAGTGGTGAAGGAAAGCAGATGATCCTCATGCTTGGAAGTCGCTGAAAATTTGACATTTTGGAGCTGAGATGAGACGCTGGGTTGTGGAGATTTAATGAGAGCAACATTCTGCCACCACTGAAGGGAATAACCTTTCCAGGGGCCTTATGACAATAACCCTCGGCGATACACGAAGTCGTCTCGCACATGGGCAGATAAAAAACAGAAACCCAAGTCATAGCCTTCCAGTCAGCCGTAAATGCCCAGGTGATGCATGAAAGGCAAACTTCAAACAGTGAGGTGACCCCAGAGAAATGACCCCAGCGAGGTGACCCCAGAGAGGTGACCCCAGAGAGGTGACCCCAGCCACCTACCAGCAAAAGGCCCTTCATACTATCTTTGTCTTCAAAGTAATGAAGACATGGCAGCAGCCTATGTATCAGACTAATCAGACTGCCTCACTCATCTCTAACCTGCAGAACACCTGAACCCTAATCAGACTCACTCGTCTGATTTATTTAATTTAGTGTGACACGCACCGACATCCTTACTTCTATTTTCATTTGTTTGATTTGTCTGAATGTACGTTAGACTTTACCATTTCACACATGGCTGACATTGGAGATCCTGTTGACTACACTGTCATGTTTGTTATGCATGTTTGCAGCCCATTCGAGCCAAATACAGAACAGAAAGCATCAGTGTGTGAGAGCAGCAGCTAACTGGACACCCAGCTGCTCTGGCAGGGACTTCAGCAGCTTAAACTGGGCACAACTGGTGCCGAACGCACATCAGAGAACAAAAACAACACCGACTCCTGGAGATGTGTTTAGCGGTGAGATGATGTTTTGTTTATAATGCATATAAAAGCAAATACCAGAGCAGAAAGCTTCCAGACAAGTCCACTTCCTTTTACTGTTGTGGGAGTTTTGGATAGTCCAAGACCCGAATGGCCAGTTCCGTACATATTGATCTGGAGCAGAAAAGTGTCTGTGTATCCACAGGCAGATCCCGGGGGCCGTGACATTAGCTGTAGGAGGAGCTGATGGATGGAAGACTCACTCTGCTGCCTCAGGACATAAAGCACAGGAAATGGCGCCGAACATGAGCGCTTTGTTGTGAGGTCTGGGCACTCTCCTCTGGGTGGAGAAATCTGGGAAACTACACAGGGTTTTACAGCACGTTAAAAAGCCTGAGTGAAACCAAGCAGCATGAAACAGCTTACATGGTAAACCACAAGACAGAAGCAGAAATAGAAGAACAGCTTGGATAACTACACAAGAACAGCTAGCATCACTACACAAGAACAGCTTGTCAGGGATGGCTCCAGCGCGACTCCCTCTGTTGCCACTAGAGGGAGTTCTCACTCCCACATTCCTCGTAATCAGCGTTGAGGATCCGCAGCTGTCTTTCCCCTTACTAAAGGGTGACAGTTGCGGTGATTCAACGCTGAGTTGTTTGTTGCCTTGCTCTTGCAGCCAGCCTCTCTAATGTGTTATTTCTTGGTGTTGTGTCACTTACGCTGTTCTTTTCGAGTGTTTAACTCATGCGCCATCCCTGGCCATTCTCAAGTTTTCCTTTCTCTGTTTGCTTCCTATCATTTTGTTATTTTCATAGAGATTGTTTTCTGTTGGTTATTTACCTGATCCGCCACGTTGACCTTGTCCGTGTGCTTTTTTGAGTTTTCTTATTACTTACCTCCACGTATAGTTTTGCTCCGTGCCTTTTTGTTTGTTATTTCCATTTCGTATTTTACATTTTCTTTTCTCAGCTTTTCCCGTGTTGTTTTTACGGAGGTCTCAGTTCCCTAGTTTGTTTTATTGCACTTGGGCCCAATCATTAAAATCCCACGGGTTCTCGGGGTTCGGAGGACTCGCGTCACTCCGCGAGTCAGCCGGACACGGAGTCAACCCCTTACAGAACAACTCAGCCTAAAAATGGACCCAGCAATAATGCAGGTCGTAGGGGAGCTTAAAGACGCTCTGCTACGTCAAGGACAGGCTTTTGAAAGGCATGAGCAGACTCTCCAGCAGATTTTGGGGCAGCTTCTGCACACTCTAGCTGCCATTCAAGCAGCCAGCCCGGTTGGGGTGCCCTCTAGCCCTTCATCGCCTCCTACTGCCCCTGATTCACCCACTATCACTCATCCTGAACCTTATATACCACCTCCGACTCGGTTTGATGGTAGTGCTGATGAGTGTAGGGGTTTCTTGCTACAATGTACGCTCATTTTTGAACACCTGCCCTCACGATTCCCCTCTGAAAGAGCTAAGGTGGCTTATGCAATGGCTTTACTCTCGGGGAAGGCGTTACGGTGGGCTACTCCGTTGTGGGAAAACCAGTCAGAGAGTTGCACGACTTTTGAAAAATTTTCTAGAGCTATGCGTCAGGCGTTTTACCATCCTGCCGCAGGTGGATTACTCGGGTCCAGACTCAAGCGGATTCGTCAGGGTCGTCAGTCTGTAGCTGAATACTCACTGGAATTTCGCACCCTGGCAGCTGAGTGCGACTGGGGTGAGGAGGCTTTGGTAGTCATTTACTTAGATTCTATTAAGTGATGAACTCAAGGACGAGTTATCCTTTACTGAACCTCCTTCGGATTTGGATGATCTGATAGACCTTACTGTCAGAATTGATAATAGGTTACGTGAACGTAGAAGACCGAGGGCTTCGTCTTCTATTAATTTCGGCCCTACTATTGCGCCCGAACCCTATAATTTTGTTAAAGACGCCGACGAACCTATGCAGCTGGGAAATACGCGCCTATCCAAGCAAGAGCGTCGCACTCGCATTCGGGAGGGTAGGTGTCTTTATTGTGGTGGTAGCGAGCATATGATCGCCACATGTCCTGTGTTGCAGGAGAAAGATGCGGATCTGTCGGTAAATAGAGTTGCTCCGGCGGTCCGGAATGCCCTATCTCCTGCTGTGGGGATTACCTCCCCCGTAGTAATCTCCTGGAGGGATTCCGTTGAGCATGAAGTAGTTGCCTTGGTTGATTCGGGTGCCGCAGGGAATTTTATTGATTCCTCTCTGGTCACCTCGTTAAAAATCCCTACAGTTCCGCTTGACAAACCCCTCTCGGTTGCTGCGGTAGATGGCAGACTACTTACCTCAGGACGTGTCTCGCACCGAACTATTCCACTAGTGATGCAGATCGGTGATCATCAGGAAACGCTTTCCCTGTTAGTAATTGATTCGCCGCAATTTCAGCTGATATTAGGTTTCCCGTGGCTCCAGCGTCATAGCCCCGAGATCGACTGGTCTGATTTGTCTATCCGACGCTGGGGTAAGGGGTGCGAAGGATCCTGCCTCGTGCCTCGGTCTTCCCCCGGAGTCAGGCGTACTTCGCCGGCTAGGTTGCCTAGGCGAAGGGAGTTTAATGTTGAGTCAGTGACTCCGGGTACTGTCCTTCCGACAGTGAGGGTGATTGCGCCGTTATTTGTTGGTCAGGAGAAGCCGGGGAGGGTCCCCGAGGTCTATGTCCATGCCAACAAAACCCCTTGCGCAGGATTCAGCCAGCCGCCGCCGAGGCACCGACAGACGACGTTCCCCGGCGCAGTCGTTTCGCCCTGGCGAAAGCGTGTGGCTGTCATCTAAGGGTTTGCCGGTCCTTGGGAGTATTCATGGGGCTGTTCCCCGATTCCTGGGTCCGTTTGTAATTGACCGGCGGCTTAATGAGTTTTCCTACCGCCTGGTTTTGCCGTCCTCCATGCGGTTCCGCCCAGTTTTTCATGTTTCCCGTTTAAGGCCGTTTGTTTGCGATGCTCCTGGAGGTTGTGGGCCTGCGGAGCATTCCTGGGTCTCCGCTGCGCGTGGTCTGGCTCCATCTCCTGTCCATGATGTTTTTTGCGACGGGGCTGTTGCCCTGGGACCGCGAGGTCTCGGTCCTAGAAGGGGGGGCTCTGTCAGGGATGGCTCCAGCGCGACTCCCTCTGTTGCCACTAGAGGGAGTTCTCACTCCCACATTCCTCGTAATCAGCGTTGAGGATCCGCAGCTGTCTTTCCCCTTACTAAAGGGTGACAGTTGCGGTGATTCAACGCTGAGTTGTTTGTTGCCTTGCTCTTGCAGCCAGCCTCTCTAATGTGTTATTTCTTGGTGTTGTGTCACTTACGCTGTTCTTTTCGAGTGTTTAACTCATGCGCCATCCCTGGCCATCCCTGGCCATTTTTCCTTTCTCTGTTTGCTTCCTATCATTTTGTTATTTTCATAGAGATTGTTTTCTGTTGGTTATTTACCTGATCCGCCACGTTGACCTTGTCCGTGTGCTTTTTGAGTTTTCTTATTACTTACCTCCACGTAGAGTTTTGCTCCGTGCCTTTTTGTTTGTTATTTCCATTTCGTATTTTACATTTTTCTTTTCTCAGCTTTTCCCGTGTTGTTTTTACGGAGGTCTCAGTTCCCTAGTTTGTTTTATTGCACTTGGGCCCAATCATTAAAATCCCACGGGTTCTCGGGGTTCGGAGGACTCGCGTCACTCCGCGAGTCAGCCGGACACGGAGTCAACCCCTTACACAGCTAGGATCACTGTACAAGAACAGCTAGGATCACTGTACAAGAACAGCTAGGATCACTGTACAAGAACAGCTAGGATCACTGTACAAGAACAGCTAGGATCACTGTACAAGAACAGCTAGGATCACTGTACAAGAACAGCTAGGATCACTGTAGCTCCCCAACAGCCACCAGCCGTAGGTGCACCAGCTTTATATGCTAGCAGCCTTGAGCATTCTCGGACACAGTTAACTGAGCGTTATGTCTGCTCTCCTGCAGGCTTGATATTAGCGTTCATGTGTGACACTTAAACAGCTCCTTCATAAAATGCTTTGATTCTTAAGAGTCTGCAGGGCAACGCTTGTTCTGATAGGCTGGAGGAGAGTGGCAGACAGGGCAACGCTTGTTCTGATAGGCTGGAGGAGAGTGGCAGACAGGGCAACACTTGTTCTGATAGGCTGGAGGAGTGTGGCAGGGAGGGCAACACTTGTTCTGATAGGCTGGAGGAGAGTGGCAGACAGGGCAACGCTTGTTCTGATAGGCTGGAGGAGAGTGGCAGACAGGGCAACACTTGTTCTGATAGGCTGGAGGAGTGTGGCAGGGAGGGCAACACTTGTTCTGATAGGCTGGAGGAGAATGGCAGACAGGGCAACGCTTGTTCTGATAGGCTGGAGGAGAGTGGCAGACAGGGCAAAGCTTGTTCTGATAGGCTGGAGGAGTGTGGCAGGGAGGGCAATGCTTGTTCTGATAGGCTGGAGGAGAATGGCAGACAGGGCAATGCTTGTTCTGATAGGCTGGAGGAGAATGGCAGACAGGGCAATGCTTGTTCTGATAGGCTGGAGGAGAATGGCAGACAGCAAATAAAAGAACGACCTGAATCTACGAGGCCTCGTGTCTGCATGTCTGATCTCATGTCTGCATGGCTGAGACTTTTAGCGGGTGTGCCAATTCATGTCAGCTTGTTCAGTTTGATGTAGCCATACACAATGACAGATGCAGTAGTACAAATAAGGCAAGCCCCCCCCCCCCCCACACACACACACTCACATACAACCAACTCTCACACACACACACACACACATCAGGTGAAAGGAAACAGAAAGCGCGTTTCCAGGTTGTGACGGACAGCTCAAATTGGGGCGGACTGTGGGGAGGTGACTCATCACACGTTCCACTGCACAGCAGCAGGAAATGGGCAAATAACAGACCTGTCATACTCCACTATTTCAGCTTTCATTAAAGAAATCATCCTTCTCTCTGCACGTCTCTTATATCAGCCTGGTCCACCTCGGCCCAGACAGCTCCACCTCAAAGGAGCATTATTTTCTCAATACACACACGCGCAGGCAGCCAGAACAAAGACACGCGGACATTAGCTTGGGCTCCAGGTGGGTCCATCACACAACAGCGGACAGTGCAGAAAGGTAAGTATGACAGACAAATGCCTTTCACTTTCACGCATCGTGAACCAAACCAGTCAGACGTGCTCCACCACAGTAAGATCGCACCATGTCCAGATGGCACCAGAGTTCATGTTGGGCAGTCAGTACTTGTTTAATTGTTGTAGATCTCTCTCTCTCTCTCTCTTTTTCTGTGTTTATGATTATTTGTAATAAAGTTAAAGACACTGAGATTACTAGAGAAAACATTGGACTGGTACCACACAAACCTGAAGATTCTGAAATACACAGTGACATTTCCTGAGTAGCTGAGAGCAGCTCTGATAACCCTGTGTGTTTGAAGACAGTGACAAGCTATTAACAGAGCAAGGCTTCATTGCCAGTTTGGTAAACAAGACATGTTGAAAGAGATTTGCTGCCTAGAGGCTATGGTGGCAGGGCGACAGGGCGGCAGGGCGACAGGGCAGCAGGGCGACAGGGCTCACACGGCTGGTGTGTTTTCTGCGCACCAGCAGTGTGTATGAGCGGCACTAGCTTTGCTAAGGATGCAGGAGAAGTGTGTGGGCCGTGCTGCCAGAGACTCACATGTGACGCAGGTGTGGGTTCTGAGCGAAGGCTCGAGGCTGGATCCCCCGTAGGCTGCAGTTCATTATGGTTCTGAAACACAACACAGCGATAACACACAGATTGGTGCTTATTCAGCCCAGCGTTTCCTGTACACATCTAGGAACACTTGAAGAACTCACACAAACACACACACACACACACTCAACCGCACAGGCACGGAACCGGGGGTGGAGCTCAGGGAAGCAGAAGTTATGTAAATCACTGACTGGCCCAACCTCTTGTGGTGTCTATGGAAACGGAGAGTGTGCTTGCCCACCTGCGAGAGAGAGAAGGCTGGGTCATGCCAGCCTCAGGTTCAGCAGCGGAGAGGGTGCTGATTACACCTGATTTAACATCTCGTTTAGGAGAAACGGCAGGAGTGGGCAAGGGTTCGTGAGCTGGGGCATTAGGACACTGGCACGGGGCATCAGAACACTGGCAGGGGCATCAGAACACTGGGGTTTGGTGTTGTTAACTCAGTCTGACGGCCACAGCCTGAGCGTGCTGATAATTGGTCAGACAGTTAAGGGCGGGGGGTTGACAGAATCATGGCCACTCCCTCCCAGCAGGACCACTGCAGCTGGGACAGGCTTCCAGGAGCCACGGCCCTGCCTCCTCACGGCTATTCATCTGGAATCAATTATGTATATTGAATCCATTTTTATCATTGACATCTGCGAGATGTTTATTTGCGCGGAGGACATGCTGCTCTTTTCATTACTGCCAAGCAAGGCATTGATTAGAGTGACGTGTTTCACTTCACATCAGTCCAGAGACGCACAGTCAACAGGCAAGATATGTCCCGTGGGTTTTTAATCACTCATTTACTGCTCAACTCGTCATGACATGAATGTTCAAAGCTGAGATGCTTTTTTAAAAGTAAAGACATGTTCTTCTCCTCTGAATGCCTCCACGTTCCTGAGAGATTACGGGAGTTTTCTCGACATGTACGGCCAGACTTTAACAACAGAATGACAACTGAGGGAGAAATGAGAGGGGGTGATGTCTTCGTGCTACATGCTAACACCACACCGCACGGTGGAGAGAGCGTGTGCACGTCTGAGCGTGTTTACGACGGTGCTGGCTATGTATTAGTGATGAGCTGGGGACGAGTTTCCGGAGGGAGCCGCAGACGTTTCTGGAACAGAGAGAACAGCGTCTCTGCAGCAGGCCGGGAGAAGGATGTCTGGACAGGAGGGTGATGGGCGATGTAATTAAATGTCCTGGCTGCTCCGACGGTGTTATTTGATCAGTGCAAAACAGGCCTTGGGGAGCTTCTTCTGTTTGCACGCAGCTTGAAGGGAATTAAGACGCCGTTGCTAAAGCCAACGACTGGGACAGCGGAGCATGAGGAGCATCAGGAGCATGAGGAGCATGAGGAGCATGAGGAGCATCAGGGGCATCAGGAGCATGAGGAGCATCAGGGGCATGAGGAGCATCAGGGGCATCAGGAGCATGAGGAGCATCAGGGGCATCAGGAGCATGAGGAGCATGAGGAGCATCAGGGGCATCAGGGGCATCAGGAGCATGAGGAGCATCAGGGGCATCAGAAGCATGAGGAGCATCAGGAGCATGAGGAGCATCAGGGGCATCAGGAGCATGAGGAGCATCAGGGGCATCAGGGGCATCAGGGGCATGAGGAGCATCAGGGGCATCAGGGGCATCAGGAGCATGAGGAGCATCAGGGGCATCAGGAGCATGAGGAGCATCAGGGGCATCAGGACAGCTAGCTGAGCAGCGCTGAGCCACGTACGGAGCTGCCCGTGAAGAGCTCTCGCCCAAGGGCCTCGTGGCCACCCTGCAGCCTTAAAGCAGCGCCTGGGAGTTTGTCACGACCAGTGAGTGCTGGCTTGGTGAGGGATCAGTAACGTTGTGGCAGGAAGACCTCCCGCTACTCACAGCCTCTGGAGTCCGGTGTACAGCTCCATGTCCACGTCCCGGAGCGCCTGCAGACCCGACCAGTTCTCAATGTGTCTGTGGAACAGAAGAAGAACACAGCATCAGACAGCCTGCAGAACCTTCAAAATCAGTCCTTAAAAACGGACAAAATGAAGGGAAACATGGTCAAAAGCAGGACGTCCCTGCACGACTGCCTCATGCAGCTGTCTGCGAACACGACGGAGGCAGACCGGGCGAATCTACTGGAGGATGTAAGTGACAAGGTCACATCTCACTGCAGATGTACGGGGAAGCAGCTGATGACCTGAGAGGGTGGGAATTAGCTCCAATCCTATCACACCAATGCTGGTTGACCAGTGTTTCCTTGAGCCAATCCCGTAGCTGATCCTCAAAAGCTCTAACACTGGAGCATGCGAGCAGGACAGCATCACCTGCTCCCTGCATCACTCCTGCTCCCTGCATCACTCCTGCTCCCTGCATCACACCTGCTCCCTGCATCACACCTGCTCCCTGCATCACACCTGCTCCCTGCATCACACCTGCTCCCTGCATCACTCCTGCTCCCTGCATCACACCTGCTCCCTGCATCACACCTGCTCCCTGCATCACTCCTGCTCCCCCTGCATCACTCCCTGCATCACACCTGCCCCTGCATCACACCTGCATCACTCCTGCCCCCTGCATCACTCCCTGCATCACACCTCCCTGCATCACTCCTGCTCCCTGCATCACACCTCCCTGCATCACACCTGCTCCCTGCATCACACCTGCTCCCTGCATCACACCTGCTCCCTGCATCACTCCTGCTCCCTGCATCACACCTGCTCCCTGCATCACACCTGCTCCCTGCATCACTCCTCTACACGTTTAAATGGAGTTCCAGAGGCAGTGAAGCACAGTCACACTGCTGCCATCAGCTGCCTTCTGTCTTAACACTTCACACTCATGAAATAAAGTACTTTTTTCCTCCATGTTTACCAGCCACTGTAACTATGATTCAACCGAACTTTAATATTAGAAACCACAAGCAAAAAAATACCCTAAATCATTGAAGTAATTGTGCTAGCAGGACACCAGAGTCCTGCATGTGGGATCCACCCGTGATGACATTACCCTCTGACCTCTGGCCTACATCAGCAGTGATCCACTCTAGCCGTGGAGGACCAATCCAGCCAGTCCAATGCACTGCCACATCGCTACACCTGTAGATGACCTGACAATGGAGACCTGCTGAAGCAATCCGAGCTGTGCTTTGTCAGAGCTGTGCTTTGTCAGAGCTGTGCTTTATCACAGCTGTGCTTTATCAGAGCTGTGCTTTGTCAGAGCTGTGCTTTATCAGAGCTGTGCTTTATCAGGGCTGTGCTTTGTCAGAGCTGTGCTTTATCAGAGCTGTGCTTTGTCAGAGCTGTGCTTTATCACAGCTGTGCTTTGTCAGAGCTGTGCTTTATCAGAGCTGTGCTTTATCAGGGCTGTGCTTTATCAGAGCTGTGCTTTATCAGAGCTGTGCTTTATCAGGGCTGTGCTTTATCACAGCTGTGCTTTATCAGGGCTGTGCTTTATCACAGCTGTGCTTTATCAGAGCTGTGCTTTGTCAGAGCTGTGCTTTATCAGAGCTGTGCTTTATCAGGGCTGTGCTTTATCAGAGCTGTGCTTTATCAGAGCTGTGCTTTATCACAGCTGTGCTTTATCAGAGCTGTGCTTTGTCAGAGCTGTGCTTTATCAGAGCTGTGCTTTATCAGAGCTGTGCTTTGTCAGAGCTGCCAACATGGCCTCCCTCAGAACACAGGCCACCTGTGGAGCTCAGGACAGCGAGGTGGCAGATGACTTTTTTTCTGCAGTACGACATGAAAAATACAGACACACTGGAGCCGTCTGAAACACAGTTGTACAGTTTTGTACTGTAGTAGCAGCTACACAAGGACTGCCAGTAAGACAACTGCATTTCTGCTCTGCTGAAGCCATTATGGAGGACACGGCGATATGAGCAGATGGTACCGTGTGGTGTTTTATCATACATCCTCCAGGGAGCGGAGTTTCATCTTCTCTGTAGGTCATGAAAGCTAAGCTCACCATAAAGGCATCCACCAAGTCTGAGTACATCAGAGCGCGCTCGGAGATATTCAGAGAAATACAGGAGATTCCAGCGTGTGCAGCTTGACAAATCTGCTCTGCTACAGAATAAAATTAGAAGTGACTGAGAGAAATTCCCCAACAAAACTACAAATGATTCAAAACTTCAAGTGATTTAAACACCACTTTGATTAGGGCTGCCAAAACTATATTAGCACAATTAGTACATTAGGATATCACCTAGGAAACAGGAAATAAAACAGCTAATTACTGAATAATACGTGCCTACCACCTGTGGGAGAGGCAGTACCGGGGGGTCCGTGCAGTGTGGAGTGCGTTCAGATCCTCAGTTACTGAAGCTGGCTCTTGGGACATGGAATGTGACCTCTCTGGTTGGGAACGAGTCTGAGCTGGTGCATGAGGCTGAGAGACACCACCTAGATATATACCACCTAGATGTATACAAACTAGATATACACCAACTAGATATACACCACCTAAATATATACCACCTAGATATACACCACCTACATATACACCACCTAGATATACACCACCTAGATGTATACAAACTAGATATACACCAACTAGATATACACCACCTAGATGTATACCACATAGATATACACCAACTAGATATACACCAACTAGATATACACCACCTAGATATACACCACCTAGATATAAATATATACACCACCTAGATATACACCACCTAGATGTATACAAACTAGATATACACCACCTAGATATACACCACCTAGATGTATACAAACTAGATATACACCACTTAGATATATACAAACTATATACACACCACCTAGATATACACTACCTAGATATATACAACCTAGATATACACCACCTAGATATATACCACCTAAATATACACCACCTAGATATATACAAACTAGATATACACCACCTAGATGTATACAAACTAGATATACACCAACTAGATATACACCACCTAGATGTATACCACATAGATATACACCAACTAGATATACACCAACTAGATACGCAACACACAGTGTGGGCTCTGGAACCAATCCTCTCGCAAGAGAGACTGGACTTTATTCCTTTCTGGAGTTGCCATCATGAAAGGCGGAAGGCAGGACAGGCCTTACTCATAGCTCCCTGGCTCACTGCCTGCGTGTTGGGGTTTTCCCCAGTAGACGAGAGGGTTCCCTGAACCTTCGGGTTGGGGAACGGGCTCTGACTGTTTGCAGTTATGCAACAAATGGAGTCCTTCTTGGCGTCCTTGGGACTGGACACTGCCAGCCCTGCCCTTTGTCATTCTGTTCGTAACTTTTATGGACAGTATTTCTCGGTGTCGCCAAGTGGCGGAGGGGGTTCAGTTTGGTGGCCTCAGGATTCCACGTCTCCTTTTTGCGGATGATATATGTGTGGTGTTATGATGTGTGCTATCTGTGCTAATCACTGCTAATCACTGCTGATGTGACATGGACAGTTTCCTCAAGATTCCTCAAGCATTTCTTTTTATTCTTAATCTTGTTAAATCAGAGATTTAAGATTTCCAGTCCTGGAGGTAGCTTTCAGAATCTGGTGCGTTCAAGTGGCAAAAAGCCTCATCTTAGCAGACCAGGACTGGGAAATACCACTGTCAACTGAAGCCAGATGAACCATAAATAACTTAAAATGTTTCAGGAATCTGTATCTGTCTCTTCGGGAACCTGTCTGGCGTAGGAGTGAAGAGGCCTCAGGTGTCTGACTCAGTGGCTGTAAGTGGGCAAAACCTTGTGTTGGTCAGTTTGAGAGAGACTAAGAAAATACAGCAGAGCCTCGTGATGTAGGCTAGTTAATGTTATAGCCCATTTAGTTTACTTAGATTATGTATTTAATGTTTATTGTGTGGTTGTAAACATTTAATATTCAATGTTTACCACTGCACCTGTGTAGTACAGTAACGTAATCTCTGTCCTCTGTATGATCTGTACATACTGCAGTACTGACAATAAAAAACTTTGACTTCATAACATAACTAACTATCCTAATCCCATAGCTAACTGTAACTAACCTAATCCCATAGCTAACTGTAACTAACCTAATGCCATAACTAACCTAATCCCAACTCTCCTGTAAGGCCAAGTATGAGGCCAGGAAACAAAACCCCAAGACAGCAACGCCGACCGCCGTTAGACGTCAGTAACGCTGGCAGCACGCTAAGAATAAATCAAAGAGAAAAGGGAAAGTGTAGATGTCCAGGAAACCGTACTGAGGCCACGCCCACTCTACTGAGGCCACGCCCACTCTGCTACTCCACATCCTAGATTCATTATTTACACTACCCACAATGCACTTAACACAATACTATACAAAGATTGAAGAATAAATGGTGCCTAATGAAGTGTTCAGTATGGAGATTAATGTAATGTAATCTTAATCTTATTCTGAATTGAATGATGAAGCTACCAGAGCCCCCTAAACGATCATGTGACACTGGACTAAATGCCCCCGGCACTGTGTAGCCCTGACATTCTCCCCATGGATGGGAAGTTCAACAGCCCTGCAGTCTAGGACAGACAGACTGGCACAGACGGACACAGATGGGCTGCTGGACAAGGCGTTCTGCCTTCCTGCAGAGCGAATCCTGAGGAGAGAAGCCCTGATCCTCCAGCATCATCTGCAGCACTTGGCACCAGTCGCTCTGCATCTCCTGGGCATCTGCCGCCGTGTCATCATCACGATTCCATCATTCCCATAATGCTCTACTTCTTGCTCTATCCATATCCAGCGCTCCAACTCTAACCTGCAGAAGCAGCTGTGCGACATGCATCTCTGACGCCGGAGGAGTCGCAGCCAGATCTCCATCTGCTGCTGGCACGCTGCTTGCAAATATTTATAATTAACCATAGGAATTTAACAAGGCCCATCTCTGGTATAAAAATGGTGTCCTCCTCCGCCTACAGACTAGGAACGATGACTTTAATCTCCGTGTTTCAGAGCGAGGTATTTGGAGCTACACCCTAAGTTTCCTCACAGCCTACGCAGACGAGAGTCTTCAAGTGAACATTTGGCGGACTTGATGACAGGACCAATTCCGGCACTAGAGAGATGATGTCTGTGGCATCCCGAATACATGCACAGAAAGGGCTCATGCCACCATGATCCACTGCAATTCTGTGTGTGAACACTGTAGAGTGGTTGCAGGTGTGAGTCACATCCTCCATACTTGAGAGTGTGTGAGTGTGTTTCCTTGTGTGTGTGTGTGTGTGTGTGTGTGTGTGTGTGTGTGTGTGTGTGTGTGTTAGAGAGCAAACTATTTATAATTATTTTTGAAAACACAACAAAGTTGTAGAAATAATATTCACAGTGATCAGTTGCTCATTCACTGGTCTCAGATGTGCTCCTGGGTTAAGATGGAAGCTCAGGACTGAGTACAAAGAATCACTGTGATGTTTCTCTTCACCCACATAAAGCTTACAAAAGCCTTCCTGCTGATTCTGAGGTAACCAATGATAATGCAGTTGGTATAGTGACCTCAGACAGTGTCTGTCTGGGATTGGCTGATAGTGAACCACTAACGTGAAACAGTGAGATGGACCAAAGCTGGGGAGAGAAGGACAGACCAGACAGGGTTCAGAGTGCACACTGAGCCTTTTCTCCAATGACTGATTGGCCAGTGCACTGATTGAGGGAGCCATTGATTGGCTGGTGAAATAACTGAGGCAGCCATTGATTGGGCAGCACAGTGGCTAAACATCTTGTAATAATCCAGACCACAGCAGAGAAGTGTCTTTAGCGCACCCAGCACAGGACCATGGGAATCGTCCTGCGATCTCTCTGCATGCTCCACTGTCAAAGGTGCAATTATGATGGGAGTCAAGAGTTTGAAGCATTGGCAAAGAATACCATGATTTCACTGGGTCTTTAACTGTGCCACTGCACACACACGTCCAATATTCGCTGTATCACTGGATACACACACACACACACACACGTACATAATATTCATTGTTTCACTGTATCACTGGATACACACACACACACACACACAATATTCATTGTTTCACTGTATCACTGCACACAAACACATCCATCCTTCATATACACATCCATTTGCAACAATACGTTGTAGAGGAAGCGACTTTTTCTGAAGCTCATGGTTTCTTTGGTATTGGACATAACCCTAATGACTATGATGGCTCATTATTCTGGTCAGCAAACGCACAACGCACTGTATGCACAAATTAACTCTACACAAGCTTATAATGTAATCACCGCCCACACCTAGCTAGCGGTTACCCCAGTTACTGCCCACACCTAGCTAGCGGTTACCTCAGTTGCTGACCACACCTAGCTAGCGGTTACCTCAGTTACTGCCCACACCTAGCTAGCGGTTACCTCAGTTACTGCCCACACCTAGCTAGCGGTTACCTTTAGCAGAGATCCCGTCTGATACATTGAGCTGATGTTTGAAAGTTGTGTGGAATATCCTGTGTTCCCTTCATGTCTGTGCACTATGTCGCACGATTTTCCTGACAGTCTGGATTTAAACACGCCAATGATTTCAAATAATTGTATTCACGCTCTGACTTGTGACAGGTCTAAACCCTGCATGACTACAAGTTCTTGCTAATAAAATTAAATCACCTTAGCAACGAGGTCTGTTCTGGGATCAGTTCTGATCTTCTAAGGTTATAGCCACGCCCACAGCAGCGGCTCTGCTCCGTCCATTACACTTTGTGAAAATAAATAAAAACATCCTCAATTAAGGCAACATATTATATCCAGGAAACATACGACTTCAAAGCCACATGGTTTGATTTTTTTAAAAAGTCTGATGTCTGCCTTAGTGTTTGCAGCATCGAGCTTGAATTTCCAAACCAGAAGCCATGCTACGTTTGGAAATAAATGAGGCTGGTGGGATATTTCACAACAGAGAACCTGATCCCTCAGCCGTTTAGTGAGTGTCACAACAGAGGAAATCCATCTGTTTCATAAATATGCATGTTCAGGTCTACAGACACACGGAGCTTCAAGAAAAAAAAGCTGGAGTGGCAAACATCCCCCTCAGGGCAGACACAGGTGAGGAACCAGGACCAAACTACACCACACAGAAGAACAAACTACACCACACAGAAGAACAAACTACACCACACAGAACAAACTACACCACACAGAAGAACAAACTACACCACACAGAACAAACTACACCACACAGAAGAACAAACTACACCATACAGAACAAACTACACCACACAGAAGAACAAACTACACCACACAGAAGAACAAACTACACCATACAGAACAAACTACACCACACAGAAGAACAAACTACACCACACAGAAGAACAAACTACACCATACAGAACAAACTACACCACACAGAACAAACTACACCACACAGAACAAACTACACCACACAGAAGAACAAACTACACCACACAGAAGAACAAACTACAACACAGAACAAACTACAACACAGAACAAACTACAGTGAGGTTAGGATCAGCAGCTATAAACCAAATCTCCTGAATGCCATGTGACCTGCTGCTGCACATGCAAACCTGCGACTACAAAACCACAGCATCACATATCAAATGCAAAACGCAGACAGCAGAAATGTAAAAACAGGAAACACATTATGTTCCTTTCTTGAATGTCAGAATGTCAAATTCCCACCACTTATGTTGACTCATGTTGACTCAAGACCGTCTGCAGGAATGCAGACGCACATCTGAAGATGAAATGAAGCACAATTGAGTTCCACTCTCGTTTTCCAGAGGTTGTTTACTGGGCATTGCACAGACAGACGAGGTTAAACGCAGCAGTACTGCAGGACACCGACAAGGAGGAGGTGTGGTGTAGGACTGTGTGGTGGAGGAGGTGTGTGGTGGAGGACTGTGTGGTGGAGGAGGTGTGTGGTGTAGGACTGTGTGGTGGAGGAGGTGTGTGTGGTGTAGGTCTGTGTGGTGGAGGAGGTGTGTGTGGTGTAGGACTGTGTGGTGGAGGAGGTGTCTGGTGGAGGAGGTGTGTGTGGTGGAGGAGGTATCTGGTGGAGGAAGAGGTGTGTGTGGTGTAGGAGGTATCTGATGGAGGAAGAGGTGTGTGTGTGGTGTAGGACTGTGTGGTGTAGGACTGTGTGGTGGAGGAGGTGTCTGGTGGAGGACTGTGTGGTGGAGGAGGTATCTGGTGGAGGACTGTGTGGTGGAGGAGGTATCTGTTGGAGGAAGAGGTGTGTGTGGTGGAGGACTGTGTGGTGGAGGAGGTGTCTGTTGGAGGAAGAGGTGTGTGTGGTGGAGGACTGTGTGGTGGAGGAGGTGTGTGGTGGAGGACTGTGTGGTGGAGAAGGTCAGGGAGGGATTCCTGCACAGCTCTGTGGGTTTAGTCCTGATGTAGTCGTGCTTCAGAGAGGTGCTGGTGACGCTGAGGCTGATTCACTGAGTCACTGATCGCAGGATCACATGGAACCCAGAGCTCTCGCCTGCCTTCCCATCAGCTTCACGGGGCTCTTCTGAAATCGAAACCAGCTGCATTCATTTCCGCCTTTTTTCCTGAAGCACTGGTTTTATTTGTGCCATGGATCAGTCACGGATCAGTGGGGCATGAATGCGTGTGTGTGTGTGTGTGTGTGTGTGTGTGAGACTTTGGCAGCGTTTAGGAGACAAGGCACACAAGAATCTCAAAGTGGCTCCTCAGATCTCCATTAAAACATGAGCCAGTCTTACCAAACTGGTCTAGTTTAATAACTGTGATGGAGCCGATGGGAGAAAGAACCCAACATACACCCACACACACACACACACGCACACACACACACAGAGCTGCTGTTAGTGAGCGGTCATTCAGAACAACAGCATCTGAACTGTACAGCAGGAAATCTTTGAAATCTCTGAACTTTGCAGACACTGCAAACAATGAACAAAGGCATTCGAAACTAAAGTGGACACTTCAGAAAACCGTTGTGAGTGAGGTCTTCATCATACATGTGTGTCTGTGTTTGGATAAAGAAATGTAAATTGGCCTACAATTCCCAGCATGCCTGACCTAGGAAGCACAGGTCCACATGCAGCAGCCAGCTGGGCCCCTGACAGCAGGAGTAGGGGTGTGTTTCTTTGTGTGGTGGGTAGAATTCAGTGACGCATGACAGACCCGCAGCAAGACAAGAAGAGGAATGCCATCTGGTGACCATGCACACGGGCATACACACAAACACACACACGGGCATACACACAAACACACACACGGGCATACACACAAACACACACACGGGCATACACAAACGCATGCACATACACCCACACACACATATGCATGCACACACACATGCACACAGGCATACACAAACACATGCACATACACCCACACACAAACATATGCATGCACACACACGCACACGCACACACACACACACACATACACACACACATGCACATACACCCACACACACATATGCATGCACACACACATGCACACATGCACACAGGCATACACAAACACATGCACATACACCCACACACAAACACACACACGTGCACACATACACAAACACACGCACACATACACAAACACATGCACATACACCCACACACAAACACACACACGTGCACACATACACAAACACACGCACACAAACACATGCACACACACCCACACACACATATGCATGCACACACACACGCACACATGCACATGCACAACCAGGAGATGGAGAACACTGACATTTCACTGGCAGCTCTAACTCAGTCCAGTATAACCACACCCACACTCCACCCAGTCCCCATACATATATCACAACTCCACTCATTACTTGCATCCAAACATCCATCCCCCTCCTGTACTGCCCATTCATACTACACCCATAATCCCCCACACCTACACCAACAGCAACAGCAGACCCTGAGAGCCACCAGCCGCCATACAGAGAGAGCAGCACAGAGGGACACAGACAGACTGGCACTGGCTTTGTGACGGTGGGCAGTGTGAAGTGAGGGGAACCTGCACCACCTTTGAATATTCTCTATCTCTCTCACACACACACACACTCTCACAATTGCAGAGGTTGACTGATTAGTTCATGCCAGTTTTGTTCAAACTCCCACATACAGTTGGACTAAGTGAACCCTAATTCTCCCCCAGAGTGCAAAATAGGCAGTACACTCCTGACCGTGTGTGTGTGTGTGTGTGTGTGTGTACTTATTAGGGTGATAGCTCTGAAATGGTGAGAATTCCCTGCACTCACCCACTCTCTCCCTCTCTCTCTCTCTCTCTCTCTCTCTCTCTCCCCTCTCTCTCTCTCTCTCTCTCTCTCCCCTCTCTCTCTCTCTCTCTCTCTGTCTCTCTCACACGCCCACTCATAAAGTGTATTGTAAAACTGCATTTCATAAGCTGAATGTGCTGTGCAGCAAACACAACTAAACTCTTTGTTACTTGTGTGTAAGGTGACACTGCGTGTTATTTCTCATTAGGACACACTCAGCACGGCTGAAGTGTCTTCATCTTATTTTTAGCATCTTTTATCTGCTGTGAATAAACCCCTGTCACCAAACCCCCTTTGCTGCAAAGATGCTTTTAGTTCCACAGAACACAGAACAGTGTGTGCAATGCTGTGGCACGTTAGCACTAGAACCGGTGGTCCGTCTCCCAGGGAGAACCAGCCCTCTGCGTCTCAGATAACACTAACGTTGTCTCACCTTTGTGTGTATTAATCACCATGAGACACGTCCTGCCGAGTGCTTCACAAGTCCTTTACACGTCCATTGTGTTTTTTGACATTTACGGAATAATCTGACTTCATCATTTCTCTCTCTGGCTCTCTGTCTGTCTCTCTCTCGCTCTCTCTATCTCTCTGTCTCTCTCTTTGTCTCTCTCTCGGGGTGCTAGACTGGCCTTTGTTCCCACACATTGCCTTTGTTCCTTTATCCTTTGAGTCATGTGATCTTCAGCTCTGTAGGAGAGTGCTAAGGAGGGCGGAGCCAGGATGCAGTCAAGCTCCACCCCCTTATTTAGGATTAGGTGCCCTTCAAGCCAGAGTGCTGCTCAGGGAACAACCCAAGAGTCTGAGATGCGTGATGAAGGAACGCAGATAAACAACAGCAACCAATGAGAGTGAAGCTCTTAGGGGGTGAGAGTGAGGGGGTGAGAATAAGGGGGTGAGAGTGATGGTGTGAGAGTGAGAGAGTGAGGGGGTGAGAGTGATGGTGTGATAGTGAGGGGGTGAGAGTGAGGGGGTGAGAGTGAGAGAGTGATGGGGTGATAGTAAGGGGATGAGAGTGAGAGAGTGATGGGTGAGAGTGATGGGGTGATAGTGAGGGGGTGAGAGTGAGAGAGTGATAGGGTGAGAGTGAGGGGGTGAGAGTGATAGGGTGATAGTGAGGGGGTGAGAGGGTGAGAGTGATGGGGTGATAGAGAGTGGGTGAGAGAGCAGGCTGACGAAACCAAACCAACACACTACAAACCATACAGATGCACTGATGTAATGGAATGACCTTAATGATCATATCACCTCTGCATGTATTTATGGGTTGAAAATGTATGGAACATGCTCACAAATCCTGAGCAATATTTACAAAAGACCCTCCACTCCGTGGGCTCATGTCTGAGTAACACTTCTGCAGTTCACAGTGACACTGTTAGAACCAGCCTGGCATGACCACAAGACTTAAGAGCAGATTCAGTACTTTGGCCCTGTGCACCATTAATTAGACCCATGAGCAGGGTAGGTCTACATCCAAGGATACTAATCACCATCCTAAAGTGATAAGGACCTGCAGACAGTGACAGGGCCAGGGGGGTAACCATGCTTTATTTGTGGGGTTGACCACACAGATACAGATACAAAACATCCAGTTCAACCATTTTTTAGCCAGTTTGAATGCACATATAAACAACGGTGCGTTACTGTCATTGTTTATACAACTGGAGGAATATGTTTCACTCATCAGCATCAAACAGTGAAGGGTGAAAGGTTAAGGGAGAAGGGTCACAATCAGTGAAACACGGCAACACAAAAGGACCGGGGGGGCACACGAACAGGCTCCAGGTACAATCACCTGACTCATACTGACCTGGTCAGAGTCTGTAACATTAAGGTTAACAGAGCGCTGCTTCCTTTTGATGTACAGATTGACCTCTATGCTCTTTTAACATCAGGAGCCAGAAACAGTTCCAGGTCATCTGACCTTTACACCAGAGAGCTCAGAGTCAGCAGGTCACAGCAGGGGTCACGCAGAAGAGTCTCACACTCTCACAATGCTTCTGGACTTCACCAGAGTTTTCCAGTGAACTGTGTATTCTCTAATTAAAGCCTACACACATACTCCCAGCTCTAACTTAACCTCAGTAGCCCAACAGGAAATCTTAAACTCTTTTTTTTTTTAGATGACAGAATGGGGTCTTAGATCACAGTGGAGAAGCTGAACCACAGTCAACAGAGTGCACGCATCGCTGCTGCACTGTAGAGGCAACATGGAGTGTTTGACACACACACACACGCACGCAACACATGCAACACAGCCCTCAGTTATTAATCTTGACAGGTGTGAAACCTCTTGTGGCCCCGCCCTCTCCCTCATCTCCAGTGCTGCGTGTAGAGTGTGGAGAGAGAGTGAGGAACAGCAGCTCCATCACTTTTACCAAACCCTACACTTCTTCTTCTTGTTTCAGAGAGGAACAAACCACACAACGGCTTGCGGCTCTAGGGGTGAGGATCTAGAAGGCGTGGTCTATAGGGTATGATCTAGAGAGCGTGATCTAGAGGGCATGATCTAGAGGGCGTGATCTAGAGGGCGTGATCTAGAGGGCATGATCTAGAGGGTGTGATCTAGAGGGTGTGATCTAGAGGGCGTGATCTAGAGGGCGTGATCTAGAGGGCGTGATCTTGAGGGCAGGATCTAGAGGGCATGATCTTGAGGGCGTGATCTAGAGGGCGTGATCTAGAGGGCGTGATCTAGAGGGCGTGATCTAGAGGGCGTGATCTAGTGGGCGTGATCTAGAGGGTGTGATCTAGGGATCAGGATCCAGAGGGTATGATCTAGAGGGCGTGATCTAGTGGGCGTGATCTAGAGGGTGTGATCTAGGGGTCAGGATCTAGAGGGCATGATCTAGAGGGTGTGATCCAGAGGGTGTGATCCAGAGGGTGTGATCGCGAGGGCAGGAAATGGAGAGCTTCCGTTTCTGAGGAAGGGTTTTAGAGAGCCATGTCTTCTCCCTTTCTTCCTTTCGCACTCCCTCACCAGCTATCACAATCTCTTTCTCTTCCTCTCTCTCTCTGTTAGAATGGTGGAACAAGAATTTCCTGCAATTGGGGATTTTTGAAATATTTTTCCTCTATTCAGCCTACCAGGACCATATTCTCTAAAGCTCAGAGCTGCAGACAGACGGCTCAGGGGTGCAGACAGACGACACAGTGCAGGTCAGCTGCACTCTGCTATTTCAGTGCCCTAAGGTTCTGACCCTCAAGCAGCAGGTCACGCAGGTCCAAACGCATCACAGTCTGCCCGCGGGTCTCCTGATCCCATCTTAGCAGAGGCTTCACAGCGCCGCACTGAGGACTCAAACGTCCAGCCGTGATGGAGCTGCCAGAGGTCACCAAAAAGATAACACCAAACCGATTTGCATACTTATTAGCTCATTTTACAAATCGTCCCAATATTGGCCAATCACATTTAACTGCTTTCCATAATTTCTCAGATCTACTGGGGACACTAAATGTACTTTCGCTTTTAATGTTAGTATCCTTTTAGACTTACATATTGTAAAAAAATTGGCATTTAAGTAAAGAACCCAATTACCAACCCAAAATATCCCACTGGATCAGATCTGTAATCATTTAGGAAACAGTCCTAGTGCTGATCAGAGTTTTTAACGCAATTCTGAATTAAAGTGGGAGATCCCAGCACACTGACACAGGACAGAGGCTGAAGATCCATTGTTGATGTACTTAGCTCACCCCAATAGTTAAGCCTTAATTAAGGCCAGTTATACTCTAATAATTTAGCACTTTTACTTGAAACTCTGACTGACATGAGGGGGAAGAAGAGTTTTGGGAATCAGCGCAAGGCCAGGAAACGAGGGGACTGAGAGCTCTACCTCTCCTCCCCTCCCCTCTCTGGTCTACCTCTCCTCTCCTCCCCTCCCCTCTCTGGGTCTCTCCCCCTCCCCTCTCTGGTCTACCTCTCCTCTCCTCCCCTACCCTCTCTGTTGTACCTCTCCTCTCCTCCCCTCCCCTCTCTGGTCTACCTCTCCTCTCCTCCCTCCCCTCTCTGGTCTACCTCTCCCTCCCCCTCTCTGGTCTACCTCTCCTCTTCTCCCCTCCCCGCTCTGGTGTACCTCCTCTCCTCCCTCCCCTCTCTGGTCTACCTCTCCTCTCCTCCCCTACCCTCTCTGTTGTACCTCTCCTCTCCTCCCCTCCCCTCTCTGGTCTACCTCTCCTCTCCTCCCCTCCCCTCTCTGGTCTACCTCTCCTCTCCTCCCCTGCCTTATACGGAATGCATGAAGGTAATGATGCCAGCACTAAAGCACTAAAGCCCAGCACTAGCTTGCAGCAGCACTACACATGGCTACTTCTGCTCGTTGTTACCAAAGAACAACGGCCAAACCTGCAGCAGTTACCACGGCACTTGAGCACAGCCCTGACCCGTGACCCCTGACCCCTGCACCAACACGCTCGGGGTGTTCCATGCTTTGACATAAGAACACGCCCTGGGTGTCTGAGGACTGACTGATGACTCTATTCCCTGTCTCTCACAGGACGGTAATGTGGTCATCACCTCCGTGTGCTCCGCGTGTGCAGGAGGCAGGTAGACTGCGGAGAGGAGGAGGTGCTATTCCTGAACACATAACACAGGCAGATTAAGGAACAGGTCCTCCTGTACGGTGGCCTGAGTCAGCCACTGATCCCCTGGCACTGTGGAATTCAGAAATGCAGCTTTAAGATCTCGTTGGTTCCTTTTTGAAGTTCATCTCTCTGTGCAGCTCAACCACAAACGTGTGCTGTTAACAAGAGCTGCCCTGAGCTCTTCAAAGTTATTCTGATCTGTGAAGATGTGTTTAGAACAGTAGTGTGAAATTATCAAATTAGAAATAAGCTTTTCATTTTTTAGCTGATTAGATTCAGGTGGGAGTTTAGATTTAGCATGTTATTCAGTGAACTGACTGGTATACAAATCTGATTTAAAACAGAATAAAACAGAACAGAAAATAGCTGATTATATTTGAAGTTGGAATCTAGACTTCAAAGGGAAATTTCAGATATGCAGAATGGGAAGATTTACCTGAGCCATATTTAAACACCTACAGAATGCTATTCAAACACTTACACTGCCCTACATGATCACCTAAATGCCCTACTCAAACACCTACAGAACACAATTCAAACACTTACACTGCCCTACATAATCACCCAAATGCCCTACTCAAACACCTACAGAATGCTATTCAAACACTTACACTGCCCTACATGATCACCCAAATGCCCTACTCAAACACCTACAGAACACAATTCAAACACTTACACTGCCCTACATAATCACCCAAATGCTCTACTCAAACACCTACAGAACACAATTCAAACACTTACACTGCCCTACATGATCACCCAAATGCCCTACTCAAACACCTACAGAACACAATTCCAACACTTACACTGCCCTACATGATCACCCAAATGCCCTACTCAAACACCTACAGAACACAATTCAAACACTTACACTGCCCTACATGATCACCCAAATGCCCTACTCAAACACCTACAGAACACAATTCAAACACTTACACTGCCCTACATAATCACCCAAATGCCCTACTCAAACACCTACAGAACACAATTCAAACACTTACACTGCCCTACATAATCACCCAAATGCTCTACTCAAACACCTACAGAACCTTAAGTGAAAACTCCAAGAAGCCAGATCAGTGTGTCCAAAGAAATGAGACAATGTTCTGCAGCAGCGGAGCAATTAGGGGTGGAGCTTGTGGCACAGGGAGCCACAGCCAACCGGTTGGCCCCCCACCCTACACCTACACCCCCACCATTTGCCCAAACAGTCTCCCATAAACCAGAAGACCAGGGGAGAACAGCACACCTGTTAGCCAGCCTGAAAGGTTTTCAATCTGAATGAAAACAGTGTGGGAGTCTCTTTCGTTTGGCAGGGGCCCAGGATGTGTTTCTTGGCTGTGGAGAGCAGTCGGTGTGATCTAGCTGAATCCACAGTGTCACACTGGAACGCAGGATACATTCAGCCATAGCTCACTGCTCGCCTGGCAGATGGTTTCAGACTAAATTTAGTATCAGTGCAAAGCTAGATCAGAGCCTCCGCACACGTTACACCGCCTGACCCGTAACACCGCCTGACCCGTAACACCGCCTGACACGTCACACAGCCTGACCCGTAACACCGCCTGACCTGTAACACCGCCTGACACGTCACACAGCCTGACCCGTAACACCGCCTGACCCGTAACACCGCCTGACCCGTAACACCGCCTGACACGTCACACCGCCTGACAACTGGTAATTTCAGTGGAGGTATTCCTCAGATCGTCCTTTACAACACCAGGTCCCTGCAGCCGAGCATTAGAAGATGAGACTGAAGGTGAGCTGGAGGGTGTGTGTGTGTGTGTGTGTGTGTGTGTGTGTGTTTATGTATGTTTGTATGTGTGTGTGTGTATGCATGTGTGTGTGTATGTGTATGTATGTGTGTGTGTGTGTGTGTGTGTGTGTATATGTGTATGTGTGTGTGTGTGTGTGTGTGTGTGTGTGTGTGTGTGTGTGTGTGTGTGTGAGTGGGGGGGCAGTGAGTCCTGTTCCTTGTGATGTTAGAATTTTCAGGCCTTGTAACTCCACAGGTATCGACCAGCTGTTCCCGTGTAAGGCAAATACACTCTAATTTCAGCGTGTTGTTGAGGACATAATCTATTTTTACACCTCTACCTGTGTGTGACAGATCTGATGCTGTTTCACTAATCAACACAGTATCTGCATCATCCACTGTCATTTCAATCACTGGGAATGTGTTCAGCTAAAGAGCACTAACAGGAAGCATGTCCCTCTGCCTTCCTGCTCAATTACAGCTGCTTTACATGTTTTAATAACCACTTTCTATTTCTAAATCTTAGGAGATTTTCTAATGTCTGTCTCAACCACCATCTCCAGCACAGGTGCTAAATTCCAGAGTGATTTGTCACTATGCCTGGGAGCGTTTCACTGAAGGATCCTGTCTTACTGACTCATCCCCCTGCAGCTGCAGGAACTACAGCGGGACAAACTGCTTCCCCTCAGGTCTCTCTAGAGAGGTTAAAGCTAAAATATGTATATGAAGCAAAGAGGCGTAATCATTCACAAAATGGGCGTGGCCATTCACAATAGGGGCGTGGCCATTCACAACAGGGGTGTGGCCATTCATAACAGGGGCCTACCGCCAGCTAACCAAGAAATGACCCTTTCAACATCTACACAATGCTGCAGACTATCAAAACCTTCATTAGCTAAACAATGAATAAAATATCAGCACCAAGTAAAAAAAAAAAAGAAATGTGTGAGCTAGAGAGGGAGGGAGAGGGAGAGAGAGAGAGGGAGAGAGAAGGAGAGGGAGAGAGGATGGGGGTGGTAATGTCTATACATAAGAAAAATAAAACACAGGAAATGCAGAAGTTGTGACAGGCAGACCCCCAGGTTCCCACATGCTCACGTATCTCCGCAACACGCAGCCCTCCACATCAGCAGTGTCACTGTTTTACTGCCGTCTAATAATAGTCTCCGATTAAATAAGAGAACTGGTGCGTTGTTCTTGCGTGTCCCTTTTCATGACTGCTTAGTCTCTTCAACTAGACTTTAAAAGAGATAAAAAGAAATGTCTGCTTTAAAATGGCATTTCAAAGACAGGAATGAATTCTTTATCCTGCCCAAAGGAAGCTTTGACAGTAAAGGCCATAGGATATTTTGGGAGGAGCGTTTGATCAATATTTCATCACAGTCTAAGGACGGAACCAAAAGCTGAGGCTCCTCTGGGGGAGTGAGAGGTGACAGCACAGCACCGTCCGGCCAGCTCACACCACCAACCACATACAAATGACCACAGACAGGAACGCCTGCCTGGAGAAACTCCATTAAGCCTCTTATCCAAACGTGATCATCAGAATTTCATTTGTAACACACAGCTACACAACCGAACCGAGATGTGTGGTGACAGATGTTTTTTATCACGTGCAGGCTTGTGTGGAGAAACCACGATGGCTGATTACCCAGCAGGCCTGAGGGCGGGGCAGTGGGTGGAGATTTCTGCATAGCGGCTTCCGTTCCCTGTCTCACTCTTCTGTTTGTGCCTCACTCTTCTGTTTCTGTGTCTCACTCTTGTTTCTGTATCCCACTCTTCTGTTTCTGTCTCACTCTTCTGCTTCCCTGTCTTTCTCTTCTGTGTCTCACTATTCGGTTTCTGTCTCACTCTTCCCATGTTTACATTTGTTTATCACCCTGCAATGAAGATGCATCCCACAATCTGGTTCTCTCCTCCTGTCAGCAGATACAGTATGTATATACTGTATATATATACTGTATGTATATACTTTATATACTGTATGTATATGTACAATTATACATATACATACAGTACACTCATATACATACTTATATACTAAATACAACAGTAATATTACTGCATGCAACACATTTATCTGTGCACACAATTATAAAGTGAACCACTGTAGCCGAGGTCACAGTCACTCCATAACCATAACCCCTAGCCCCTAACCCCTAACCCCTAGCCCCTAGCCCCTAACCCCCAACCCCCAACCCCCAACCCCTAACCCCTAACCCCTAACCCCTAACCCCTAGCCCCTAACCCCTAACCCCTAGCCCCTAGCCCCTAGCCCCTAACCCCTAACCCCTAGCCCCTAGCCCCTAACTCCTCTGGGCTTCCCATTTTTCCCTATATGTGTGTGCTCAGAGCTTTAGAGTACTGACTCTCTCAAACTAGCATCTCTCACAGGGACTTACTATGCAGGTCTATGGAACAGATCCTTGGCCCTGCAAACACATCATCTGAATGTCTTTCATCAGCACACACACACACACACACACACAAAATACAACCTTAAAAACCAACATGGATGGAGGGGGAGGGGTTGAAATCAATGTTACACGGTCCTAGCAGGTCACTGACAAGACTGAACAACCAGTCAGTAGTGAATTATCTCAGAGGTCCCCTGTTGTCCAAGGACACATGCAGGTCAGGCCGGGGCAAACGCCCTGAGAGCTTGAGTTCTTCTCGTGAGCCCACCAGCTTTACTTTAGGAAGACCCAGAGCTAGAGCAAGGGTGTTAGAGCTAGAGGATGTTTCACAGGATTTCTGAGCACCATTCGAGGTCATGTCTAGAATTCTGAAAATGATAATGCCATAAAACACAAGTCCACTCATGCGTGTGCACAAAAGCGCCAAACTGGGAGAGGGTGGAGGAGCAAACAGCCTGTTATAATCTAGCAAGGTCATGAGAACAGCCAGGTGAAGCTGGGGCTTCCTTTAGTGTGATAGTGCTGCACGGGTGTCTGGGGTGGAGGCTGGAGTGTTGGTGGTGTCTGGGGGTGGAGGCTGGAGTCGTGGTGGTGTCTGGGGGTGGAGGCTGGAGTGTTGGTGGTGTCTGAGGGTGGAGGCTGGGGGGTCGAGGTTGGAGTGGTGGTGGTGTCTGGGGTGGAGGCTGGTAAATGGAGGCTGGAGTGTGGGGGTGTCTAGTGGTGGAGGCTGGAGTGGTGGTGTCTGGGGTGGAGGCTGGTAGATGGAGGCTGGAGTGGTGGTGGTGTCTGGGGGTGGTGGCTGGAGTGGTAGTGGTGTCTGGGGGAGGAGGCTGGAGTGGTGGTGGTGTCTGGGGTGGAGGCTGGGGGGTCGAGGTTGGAGTGGTGGTGGTGTCTGGGGTGGAGGCTGGGGGGTGGAGGCTGGAGTGGTGGTGTCTGAGGTAAAACTTGCTCCAAACTTTCAAGTATAAAGAATAAAGAGCAGCACTTTTCTTTTGATCTGCCCCTGGAGGCACCGTGAGGTATGAGGACATGGATCACTCTCCAGCCTTCATGAACAGACACAAGGTCTTTTTGGTTTTATACGGTCCTTAGCCACAGATTCTGCAAAGAACTGCTCCTTATTTAGTCTTTATCAGAGCCCTCAACCAATAAACTCCTTTTGGTTCAAAGCAACATGTTATGCATAAGGTCAGATCTTGATTTTCTAACACTGAAGTCAGAGCAACCAATCACTAATCAGAACCTGCCCTCTCCAAATAGGAGAGAGAGAGACCAGCCGACAGAAAGTATAAACGTCAGTACAAGAGAGAGTGAGAAATGAAAAGAGAGTGGAGAGCGAGGGAGGAAGAGAGGGAGAGAGAAAGGGAGAGAGGGAGGGAGAGAGAGATGGAGAGAGAGACTGAGAGAGAGAGGAGGTGTTTGAATCGAGGACAAGGCCCCGACTGTACTGGCATGGCTCTGCAGAAGCATGAACACAGTCCTCAGAGAACTCTGCAAGAGCCAGTGTAGTAAATATGGATCTGGAAGCACAGCTGAGAATCACAGCGTCTGATCTTCTGTTTGATGGCAGTTTGGGCTGCAGATCTGCAGAGCTCACTAAATGAACCCCAGCTCAGCAAGAACTCATTCTGCAACAAAGTTGTCTTCATCAATACTCATAGGCCGTAGCTCAAATCCCTGACAGTTGAAGAGCACAATGACTTTCACCATCAGTTCTTTGTAGGACACAAGTCCAGCTAACACGCACACACACACACACACACACACACACAAACAGCTGAGGAAGAAGAGAGTTGTGGGTAGATTTAAATGACGATACACAGGTTTTAGTGTCAAAGAAAGTGATCATTGATGCAGCTTGATATCTCACTAGAGTGACATAAACACGCCTCAACATGCCTCTTCAACACACATCCTCCTATATTGCCTCAACAAAAAAAGTGTAGTGGAAAACGAGAGTAAAAACACAGTCCAAAGGGAACAGCTCAAACAGAGCAGCTCAAACTGAACAGTCCAAACAGAACAGCTCAAACGCAGTAGTTCGAACTGCAGTACAGAAGCAGATTGAATTTCCATTAAAATGTTTTTCAGTGACCATGCTCACTCAGCTAAAATACAAAGACAGTTTTTATTTCCTCCATCTACCAATCAAGACATGCCATCACTGATCGCTTTGATCATAGCTACTGGATCAACAGATGCTCTGCTTTTGACGCACTACTCATGAGTCACAATGAAGGCAGCAGAATCAGAGACTCTCTCAGGAGCCTCAGCAACACGCTGGCAATAATCCCAAAGCTTCCTTTTTTCTCCACAATTGCTAATCTACTCCTTTTATCTACTTTGGCCCTCTCCAGTGGCAGTGTTGTAGTGATGAGTGTGAGCAGTGTTGTAGTGATGAGTGTGAGCAGTGTTGTAGTGATGAGTGTGAGCAGGTTGGTAGTGATGAGTGTGAGCAGTGCAGTAGTGATGAGTGTGAGCAGGTTGGTAGTGATGAGTGTGAGCAGTGTGGTAGTGATGAGTGTGAGCAGTGTTGTAGTGATGAGTGTGAGCAGTGCAGTAGTGATGAGTGTGAGCAGTGCAGTAGTGATGAGTGTGAGCAGGTTGGTAGTGATGAGTGTGAGCAGTGTGGTAGTGATGAGTGTGAGCAGTGCGGTAGTGATGAGTGTGAGCAGTGTGGTTGTGATGAGTGTGAGCAGTGTAGTAGTGATGAGTGTGAGCAGTGTGGTCGTGAGCTGTGTGAGCAGTGTAGTAGTGATGAGTGTGAGCAGTGTGGTCGTGAGGAGTGTGAGGAGTGTGAGCAGTGTGGTTGTGAGGAGTGTGAGCAGTGTGGTCATGAGGAGTGTGAGGAGTGTGAGCAGTGTGGTTGTGAGGAGTGTGAGCAGTGTGGTTGTGAGGAGTGTGAGCAGTGTGGTTGTAAGGAGTGTGAGCCGTGTGGTCGTGAGGAGTGTGAGCAGTGTGGTCGTGAGGAGTGTGAGCAGTGTGGTCGTGAGGAGTGTGAGCCGTCTCTCTCGCCAATGTAGCATTTAACACGGCTCAGTATGTCAGCTTCATTCCAACCCCTGCACTAACGTTACATTAAGGAACATTGGTACACTCTCTGAGCACAGCGTCACCTGAGCACAGCGTCACCTGAGCACAGCGTCACCTGAGCAGCAGTCATCCTGAAGCCCAGTGAAGAGAAGTGTGCATGACAACAGCAGTGAGTGAACTGAGAGTGTTGGTGTTGCTAACAACTAAAACCTAGCAGGGCTCAGTGTGGGCAGGTCCAGGGTTTAAGAGTCATAACATAGGAACATATGTGGCATGTCAAATAACAACTCAGATAAATACCTCAGATGAGAAAAGGCTACAGTGCTACCATGACACCACACCACACCCTTCACAGCCAGCGAGACCTACACCTTTAACTGAAGTTCAGCAACTCTTCTAACAAGAGGAGACGTATGCTGGTCTAAAGTGCAGGTGCACATGTGTTAGTATGTGCTGATGAGCAGAAAGAATGTGTGAAGCTGCTTAATTCCTTCTTCAATTATGAAGTCAGCAGGATGACCTCATCATATTATAAACCACATGGCCATCAGCGTTCAACAACAGAATTCAACTGCTAAACTGCTTTAGGGCGGAGCATAAATTAAACAGACTGAGTGATTGACGGGTACAGAATCATGTCTCCTACAGAATGATGTCATCTCATAAAAACTGTTTAAACAGACAATGGTGATGCAGGAAGTGTGGAGGACTCCAAGACCCAGACATAAATCTCTGTGTGGAAGTGAAGCCGGCACACTGGCCAGTGCATCGATGTGCACTGAGCAACACTCACCACAGAAGAGCCACTGAGGGCTGGAGTGGTAGTGATTATGATAGGCAATAATATCCCGTGTGGATGTGTCCCGCATGCATGGGAGCCACAGAGTGCACACACCTCCACACACACACACTCCACACACACACACACTCCACATACACACAGACCTGCACACACACCTCCACACACACACCCTCCACACACAAACACCTGCACACACACACCCTCCACAACAACACACCTCCACACACACACCCTCCACAACAACACACCTCTACACACACACCCTTCACAACAACACACCTCCACACACACACCCTCCACAACAACACACCTCCACACAAAACAAGCTCTGCACACACAGACCTGCACACACACCCTCCGCACCCACACACACACCCTCCTCAACAACACACCTCCACACACAAACACCCTCTGCACACACAGACCTCCACACACACCCTCCACAACAACACACCTCCACACACACCCTCCACAAAACAGCCTCTGCACACACAGACCTGCACACACACCCTCCGCACCCACACCTTCACACACACCCTCTGCACACAAACCCCAGCATCTCTCCCTCCTGCTAACATTTGTCATTTTCACTATGTTTCAAAAAAGCATTACAATAAAGGGAAATTCTCTCCACCACCAGTAAAATACTCTCACAGCCGTTTTCCATACAGGTGGCTCGTAATCCTCTCACCAAGACTACACAGCCTACTTCAGATGTTCAATAACAACTAAGATACACAAGGTAATCAGTGACAGAACAGAGCAACAAATAAACACGAGACATTGAACACAGCACAGCAGAATAACAGAAATGACCCTTAACCCTCACATGAAACACTCGAGGACAAGACAACACTTACTACATGTGCTTTTCATTTAGTCAACAACACTCTCTCTCTCTTTCATCCCATTCTTTCTTCCCATTCTCTCTCTTCCCCCCCCCCTCTCTCTCTCTCCATTTCTCAAGAGAGTGTCAAGAGTCAAAGTGTTTTTTCATTGTCATTCCAGCCCTAAACAGGTATACAGTGAAACAGAATAGCGTTCCACCTGGACCATGGTGCAACACAAGAGAAGAAGTGTTCACCGTAAATATGAAATACGGGACCAGTAATCACGATAACATCTAGGGCAACACTGACCAGTGCACACAGAGTCCAGTGGGAGGATATGCAGATGTACTATCTTGAGACATTTTCACAGATATGCTGCAGTCGTCAGATACAGCATTCACTGAGCAGACACTATCTGAGCCAATATTTGTTAAATATTCTACATCCCCCCCTTCTCTCTCATACCCACAAAGCTTAAGAAACAACCCCTCCTCACCCTCAAGTGACGGGAACAGCCCTGCTCGTACACTTCTAGAAGTCTCCATGGACCAAAAGCAAAACGGGCCAATCAGTAGTTAGAGTGGGAGAACAATGTCTTTGAACGCTTGAAATCATGGCTAAGAGAGGACAGGAAAACGGAGCTTCATGTGAACAGAGCTTTATCGATCATACTAGAGGGCAGAATGTGTTTGTTATTTGAATTGCAATGTACATTGTCTTATCTAGGTCCAATATAAGTCGACAGTTATTACGAAAGCAGGATTTAACCGTCGACTGTAATTAACTTCGAAAATATAGCTTAAAACGATTAAATAAATCAAATTGTGTTCAGTAAAAATTTACATTATCTCTTGGCTAAGAGCATAGCGAATCGAAGGGCGCATGTCAACAGCATTCGTATTCTTTCCAGGGTCAGACCACAGTAAAAGTGGGTTGATGGCTCGTCGGGGAACACAATGACATCCTAAATACACAGGCCAGTTTTTTCACGCGCACGCTAGCCTAAAAACTAGCAACCCGCGATGCTATAAACTGGAATAGAGCAGTCCGGACGTTAAAGGAGCTGTCCAGCAAGAACGGTGCTGACCCGAAAGCGGTCCCTACACATGAAGCAAAACTAACGCAAAAACGAAACGTCGCATTAAAACACGATGAAAAATATTGTTTATTAATAAAAGAACAACAATAATCCCATTTTCTTTGAAAAGATTCCTACATTGCTAGAACAGAATGAGTACGGTAGCTAAAGAAGAATGTGTAATCCAGGCTTCAGTGAAAAGCTAACTCTCCCCTCTAGTGGCCTGGGCCGGTGAGTGACGCAGAGTCACCGAACTGTTGAACGATCGGTGAAATCGCATTGCAACGCCGTGACCTGTGTATCTGAATGTTCTGAGTACAACAGACACAGTCATGGAGACTGCAAAGAAAGCAAAGCAACACGTCATGTGAATCAGCGTCTAAAAGCCGTGAATCAGTTCCACGGCGCTAATGTTGTCATGGCATCCTTGCTCTCGCCAATTAGAAACAGAGAATCAGCAATGACTTCGGCCCCTTTTTGCGATAAAAGCGGACATTCTGTTGTTTCTGTGTGAAGCCCGTGTAGGTTTTTAAAAAGTACAGTTTGAAAGAGTGCATTTTGAAAGAGTGCATTTTGAAGGAGTAGATTTTGAAGGAGTGAGTTTTGAAGGAGTGCGTTTGGCTTCATTCATGTTTCTTTACTTTTATCACATTCTGTAATCACGCGAAAATGATGTAGTTGGATTACATGTATATGCCGCCAGATCAGCAGCTCATACAAATGTAACATATTGGAAAGAAAACATACTAACACTAAGAACGGTCGATGATGATGGTGATTATGAAACAGCCTGTTTTAACCAAGACAATATGCTTTTGTTTTATTGCTATTACTAAATAGCCTATCAAGGATAACAATGGTAATATAGATTTGTCTTACGCCAGACGTTGATATTAATTTGTACAAAACTGCTTTCGTTTAGCCAGCGTTTTTTTTTAATCCCAAAAATGAGACCTAGGTTGCTTTTCGTGGGTTCAGTATTGCCTATCCTGCAGTATGTCTGTGGTCTATTCTATATTCGCGGTATTCTCCCGAAAAACTTCGCAGGAGACTTCTGGGCTCTGACTTTCGTGAACCCCGTCCACCCCACCGCCAGTGGCGCAGAGAAGACACGATGTTGGGTGCGAGGGCAGCTTTAATTGTGTATAAATTACATAGTGTGAAATATCTCCGTAACTACATGTACAAGGTACAGTCTCCACGGGAGATTATTCCGATGTTCTGTCAACACAAGGAACCTTTCACGTAGCTACCACTGAAGGCAAACGCGACAGAATTCCTTCTGGGAACACAGCCTTGAATACAAAGTAGGTTCAATAAAGACGCCTCTCTGTGCGCGTGAAATAAAAAAGAAAAGAAATCACGCAGCCATGCCGATTCTCGGCGATTCGTTTTAAAAGTATTCAGTGGTGAATGTTTCACTGATTTGCTCTTCGGAATAAATACCCTACTCTTCACCTGTTTCAGAATAAATACCCTACTCTTCATCTGTTTTATGACTGCTGACAAAATCGTCGGTGAAAGCGTATGAAGTGCACTGAGTGTGACTGTTATGCAAGCCAATATCTCTTTTTTTATTTATAAGAAGAATCTTCTTCTCGATTTAAGAATGACATTTTGCTGAAGCAGACTGCACATCCTCCTCTGGTGCTTCACAAACGCCTGTCAGGACACCGTTCCTGCGCTGCCAGTTCACGCGATTCCGGGCATTTCTAAGGTAGTCGAATGAATTCCAGCGGCGTTATTTAAAATTGCGCATGATTGTGCCACGTTCCGACACCCAAGCAGCAGGGGAGAGAGTGAACGAGAAGAGCGATCGCAAGAGAGTTGAGAGCGCACACATGGACTCAACATGTGACGGACACTTGTAAGTGGACTTACATGGAGGAGATGTTCTCAAAAAGATCCGGAATACTGTTCGTGCTATTCCCTTCGTTCCCAATGTCTTGTAGCGCGAGCAGAGGAAAGAAATTTCCTTGGTAAGACTTATTGCAATAGATCTCCGTGGTGGAACAAGCGCAGGTGGGAGGGCAGTCCAGCACCGAGCTCAGATAGTCCTGAAAAACGCTAAAAAGAAACAAGACCCTCCACCAGCAAATTCGGGATGGAATGAGAAATATATCCATCTTCCTCGCGAGTGCCGGTCTCGTTATTCTCCGGCTGACTTCCTTTATTTCCTCAACAGCAAAAGAGAAAGACGGTCCCGTTATCCGTCTGCCGATGCGTGCGCGTGAGGGTTCTCCGTGGGGAGAGTGGAGGTATGTCAGAATAACGTGAATGCGGTAACGGCCCACTACTTCAGCGGCCACCGAATAGGACAAGAGAGGAAATAAAAAAACTACTCCGTTAGTGTAGGCTGGGCTGAAGGATCAATACGCCCGGTAATCCCACCTCCCCGGTTCGCATTGTACACGCTTTCAGACTGCTGTTTGTCGCGTGCAGCTCCAGTTAGTTCTACCACAGCTCCAAGACTGGAGGGTATGGCGCAAACGCATACACTCGCACACACTCAGAGAGAGAGAGAGAGAGAGAGAGAGAGAGAGAGGGTGGGGGTCCATGCTCTGAACATCAAGTCCCACCTACTGGGCAGATTTAAAACTGACGCACCTGCACAAGAATAGAGATCAGATCAGATCATTGGAGCTGTTATGTCATTACAACTGCTGATAAAAGTGCTGTCGTTTTTAGCTGCTGGGGGTTATTACCAATTTCCATTCAGTTATTTGCTGTGTTTTCCCATCGTTAGCAAGGCGTGAAAACAGCAACAAGTTATAAGCATTATCTAAAGATAGCACTGAAAATTTCAAGTGATCACTCATATGGGTTTTGAGTCTTGGACCACGTGATGGGGAATCGTTGCTTAAGACTTATGCAGGTTATTGCATTATACACATATATATACTTGTATTTAGACGCCATGCTGTATACAGTGAGAGTGCCTGCATAATCGCTGTACAGTACACACAGAGCGGTCCATGAGAGGCAGTCCTACAGGTACACTGATGGGGAAAGGCAGTCTGTTCCTCGAAGCTTACCAGTTAACAGGAGGTCACTTCATGTTCCACTGTGTTGCAGAGGTTCTGCTGTGTTGCAGAGGCCCTCTACTCTATGTTCTCATAGTGCAGTAAACTGAAGCCCCTCCCTCCAACTACCCCTCCCCAACTACCCCTCCCCCGCTCACCACCCCCTGATTACCAGTCCCACTGCCCTCTGATCTCTGCAGTGCACTGATGGGAGGAGTGTACTGCCCTCAGAGAGCTGTACAGAGGTTAGATGTCTAACTGTTCATTTCGCCATCTGTTCATGCTACTAGTAATGGTTTAAGATATACAAATCCAATATGAGTTTAAATTAATGATGAAAAATCTGAAAAAAACCTACAATAAAAAGGCATGTTCCAGACATAGCACAAAATCTCTGGTGTTCAGTCAGGTTTTATAACATTCGTTTGGATCCAGCTGGGCCCATAAACACTACATTTGTTAATTCAACACTGGAACATTTTACTGTGTACCACAGTAAAGACCAGTCATGGCCACCCCAACGCTCAGATACTTCTCACACTTATGGTCACATATATGATCTGAAAACACTTGTTAACATAAATCACTCATCTACAATAGAAAAATATTTAAGGAACAATCCGTATAAAATGGTCTGTTATTCTAACCCCACGCAAAAACACACAGCACATTTAGGTCTTAAGTGTATGCATTTGAAGACACATACATTTTGATTTCTTTACCTCATATTTCACCAGTATCGTTAGCTCTGCTGTCATCATTTAGCATGAGGGTCAGCTGCAAGCCTTTATGGGAGGTAATGCACAGTGTAGCTAATGGTGTTAGCTACACTGCTTATGTCTCACCAAATTAGCTTCACAGTTCTCGTCTTGATGCAGCTAATGGCTTTACCTTTTATTTGATTAAATATTTAGACAATCCCCTAAGGTTTCAGTTTTAATGCCGGTCACTGTCTTTATTCCTGTAATTGTAGTGTTATCTAAGGCAGATGTATGGTACACTAAAACCTCCACTGAGTTGCAGATGAAGAGGAAGCCTGCAATTCTACGAACCACCTCATCTGTACTTTACCTCTGTACTGTACACCCCTTTAATGTAACACTGTACTGCCCCAATAGATGTTTGACATGAAGAACTACTGATTGGCCCAAGGCAAACATGGTGTGTAAATCACACATATGGATGGGTGAAAATCATTATTCATCGCTAAATGGGGTGGAAAGGGACGTGATCAGTTTACAAAGGGGGTGGGGGGGGTGGGGTGGGGTGGGGGGGGGGGGGGTCTTGTAACAGCTGGTTTACCGTTTCCTCACATGGAGTGCTGAAATTAGGTACGGTGCTCAAAACATGAGTAAAGATACTAAAGTCATGCGCACTAGTGATGTGTTACCAGACCTGACACAGAGAGAGAGACAGACAGACAGAGAAAGAGAGAGAGACAGAGAGAGAGACTGAGAGACACAGAGAGAGAGACTGAGAGACACAGAGAGAGAGACTGAGAGACACAGAGACAGAGAGAGACCAAGAGAGACAGAGGGTTCTGTCTCATAATCAGTTTTGTATTACTGCACATTGTTCTATAATCCATAGCATCTATAGAGGCACAATATATAAAATATGTTGAAACTAAAATAGTAAATGTAATAAACTATATTAAGTATTAATACTGAATATATTATATACATCATAATAAGGAATGTTTTTCAATTCGTGTCCTCTGAGTTCACTGAATTTGACAGGATTCAGCGAAATGAACACACCTGCCTGCCAAATGCAGTCATGGAGACAGAGGCTATATCCCAAAGCATGTACTTCCATGCTACATAGTATGCAAAAGCAGTACACAAGAACGGGTAGTGTGTCCGAGGAGAAATGACCCTGGATAACATACTACATTAGGAGACATTTTGAAGTATGTGAGCGCAGCACACTGTCCCATGGTCCTCCTGGAGCAGGACACTGTCCCATGATCCTCCTGGAGCAGCACACTGTCCCATGATCCTCCTGGAGCAGCACACTGTCCCATGATCCTCCTGGAGCTCAAAGCTGAGGGGGAAAATGTGAGGAGTGTAAGACAAATCCAGAACAATAAAAATTAAAACTGAAAATGAAAAATAATGTGGTTATGTACATCCCAAATTGATTAGTTAAGAACAACTTAATAGTTCACAACTTTGTTCGTTGCGTTTTCCTTCAAACCCGTCGCACTGCGTGAACTAAGAGATCTCACAGATGTTTCCATTTGTCTCAGTGCATCAATTCAAACATTTATACTGAAGTGCAAAAGTCAGGGGTCGTTCAACTGTAACAGTAAAGTCACATGACCCTGGTAAGATGGTGGATGTAGGGAACCTGTGGGCATCCTGCACTCTGGCATACTGACAGAGCCGAGGGGACCAGTGCGTACTGAATGAAGCGTGTTCTGCTGAAGCACGCCAATTTGGATGCAGCCAAGAGTCTGATTCCCAGTGCTTACCTGAACAGGTGAGCAGCACCACAAGTCTTGCACTGGCCTTTTGACATAAACGAGACCCAGAAATGCAAACGTGTTAATATATGAAATCATACTGTGATCATCACATCTGCAGCCCTCCACTCTCTCTCTCTCTCTCTCTTCTTTCTCCCACTCTCTCTGTCCATTATTTGCAGGAGATGATAATTGAATTATTTGCATGTAAATGATATATGTAGATCAGTACATAGGCTGTGGTAAGAACATTTCTCTAAATGTTCCTCTAAGTGTGCTGTTTGAAGTGTTTCTGTTCAGCTACTGCTGATGGAGGGGCCACTCTGTAGTGGGGATGGAGAGGCAGCAGAATCCCTGCAGGGGCAGCAGAATCCCTGCAGGGGCAGCACTGGGTCTCCTCACACTACAGTGTGTCTGCTGGACAGTGACTCCATGGAGAGTGGCAGAAAAGGCTTTAAATGTGCCAGTTAACAAACACACACTGCACCAGCTAATAGCAAAATAGCAAATAGCAAAATGTGAATTTAGTCACATTAAATGTAGCCACATGAAAATGAATAAATAAATGTGAGTGTGTGTTTGTGACTGATTAAAATGGGAGGGTTTTTACAGGACAGGAGAGAGAGCACACAAGTATAAAGCAGAGATAGATGGAGAGAGAGATAGAGAGAGATGAGAGAGATGGAGATGGGCTCTCCTGTCTGCTGAAAGTAAAGCAAATATCTGGGAAATGCTGCATTTGACAGAGCTGGGTAGAGTTAGATTTAGGATTAGGGTAAGATGTTGGTGTTCGGGTTAACTGGGGTGATAATCAGAGCTGGGGTGATCAGTACAGCTGGGGTGATCAGTAGAGCTGGGGTGATCCACCCCATAGAGCTGGGAAAGAAGGATCCAATCTGACACATGCAGAGATCCGTGTCCCAAGGGAAAAGAGCCAGAAAGAGTTTATTCATCCTGCAAAATGCTCAGTTCATTTTATTTCAGCAAGAGGTTGTCTCAGAAGGGGCCTCACTTGAGCAGAGCCTGACAACTTGTTCCGTTCTGGCACAATGAGAAGCTTCACATTGTTAGCAGAGAAAAGCTCATCAGTGGGGGCTTCACAGGAGCGTAGGACTCCCATTAGCCCGATCGTATGGAAATATTCACTCTCAATGTCAACTCCACACACATAAATAGGTGTTTAACCTCTAAACTCAGAACTTTACTATGAAGTGTGTGAATGGGACACTTATGGCAGATTTTCTTGTAACCATTTCCAATAACCACGTTAATGTGACGTGAGCAGGGAGCAGGTGCAGGAGTGAAGACTGGTGGGTTCTAACCAGGAGTCACTGCAGAGAGACAGAAGCTGCCACGGGTCATTCTCAGTTTCACTGGATTTACTGCAGATTACACCTAACTGTGTGATGAGTATCTACATTTACTGCAGATTATACCCAACTGTGTGATGAGTCTCTACATTTACTGCAGATTGTACCAAAGTGTGTGATGAGTCTCTACATTTACTGCAGAATATACCAAAGTGTGTGATGAGTCTCTACATTTACTGCAGATTATACCAAAGTGTGTGATGAGTCTCTACATTTACTGCAGATTATACCCAACTGTGTGATGAGTCTCTACATTTACTGCAGATTGTACCAAAGTGTGCGATGAGTCTCTACATTTACTGCAGATGATACCAAAGTGTGTGATGAGTCTCTACATTTACTGCAGATTATACCCAACTGTGTGATGGGTTTCCTTTTTCCAAATGCTAAAAAGTAAATGTCAGAGCAGTTGCATTGTTGCTCTGAACTCAGAGGTTGATGTGTTATGGGTTAACACAGAGTTAAACCCTGGTGTGTTTAAGCCCTAACCCTAACCCTGGTGTATTAACCTAACCCTAACACTGGTACGTTAACCCTAACCCTGGTGTGTTTAACCCCTAACCCTAACCCGGGTGTATTAACCTAACCCTAACACTGGTACGTTAACCCTAACCCTGGTGTGTTTAACCCCTAACCCTAACCCTGGTGTATTAACCTAACAGTAACACTTGTGTATTAATCCAACCCTGGTGTGTTAACCTAACAGTAACACATGTGTATTAATCCAACCCTGGTGTGTTAACTCTAACCCTGATATCTTTGGAATTGTCGATTCTGGGTTATGTTAGAATAGAGAGAGAGGACAGAGAGAGGAGAGAGAGAGGAGAGAGAGAACAGGAATGAAATATAGAAGTGTTGAGGGAGAGAAAGAGAAAGAAAGCATACAGCCTGGATGTGAGAACAGCCTGGATGTGTGCTGTTCATCTGTTCTGCACACTCTGGTCCTTCACAGGCAAAATGAAGGAAGGAATAAAGGAAGAGCCTCCTCGTCCCTACCTCCTGCACGTTCAGCCACAGCTCCAAAACTACAACAAGAACTTCACCCCCCCCCCGCCGCCTCTCTCACCTCCCTCCCTCTCTCTCTCTGTCCCTCACACCTCCCTCCCCCTCTCTCTCTGTCTCTCACCTCCCTCTCTATCTGTCTCACCTCCCTCCCTCTCTCTCTCTGTGTCTCTCACCTTCCTCCCCCCTCTCCCACCTCCATCCTTCTCTCTCTATCCCCCCCCCCCCCCTCTGACATTTATTTATCAGACATTTCTGGACCTCCATAAACATGACAGCAGAAAAAAAAATCTCATTAAACGTGCCACACAATGGACAATAATGATTGGCACGGGTGTCCATTGTTTTGAGCTTATAATGATAAAACAGCACTCAAAACAGCAATCCTGGCAGTCTTGGCAGAAGGTAGATGACAGCATGTTGGTATTCAGAATGTTCTGTATGCATTGTTTGTTACTCCCTTAGAAGTATGAATGTAACCAGCACCATGGACAGTGCCAAGGTACACTTGCCACCAAGCTAAAGATTTCTGGCCTATAAAGTATCATTTAAAATAAGTGTGCTAATGAGGCCATGAAGTCATTTACAGTAGCTTATGTACAGAAAAATAAGGCCTTTTGTGGGCAGACAAAGATTAATGTTAAACCTAACCCTAACCCCTAGGCATTTTTAAACTGAACCTATAATACCTTTAATTGTAAAAACATATAGTCCACAGCCAGTCTGTTTGCAGTAAGTTCAGTGACGAGCTTGTGGAGCTCTCAGAGCACAGAAATCCTCTTCAGGGAGAGAAACAGACAAAAATACAAACACTTACTCTTTTGTAATGGCCATTTGCCATTATGTCAAATGGCCATTAGACAAGAGCATCAATATTATGTAACCCTGTCACACCGTAACCCTGTCACACTGTAACCCTGTCACACCGCCAAGTGTTCATGATTAATACTAAGAATTGTGATGAGGGATGAAGATGCTATAAGCCCCTTCAATTTTTTCTATGTATATTTGTGTTTATTATGACAGTACATCACAGTGAAACAGGAACTGTGCTTTATGGAGCTTTCACATTCTTCAGAGGTTGGGCGTGTGCGTTTAATGCACTTTCTTCCACAATGGCCGACGTGGTTCTGCAGTAAATAATTGATGAAGCACCTCTCGACGCCGTCTCAACTGAGCTGAAACCATCCGAACGCATCTGAGAGGAAGCCAGACATTAACCTAACATAAAGAACAAGGCAGTAAACGCAGAATCGGACCGTTCTCCAGGAACGTAACGCGCAGCCGAATAACAATGTTTCTACTCTCTTGTGCTGCTGCATGAACTTGGCTAAAGTAGCATGCTTGCCGTGTTTCTGTCCAGTGTGTTATTGTTTTGTCTCTTTTAGCAAAACCTGAAACAGCTTCATAAGCATCTGATGTGAGGCAGTGAAGATGTTTGCTTTAGATGAACCTCCAAGAGCACAACATCACCTCCAGGAACAAAACATCACCTCCAGGAACACAACATCACTTCCAAGAGCACAACCTGACCTGTGTAAGTGTGTGTATGTGTGCATGCATGTGTGTGTGTGTGTGTGCATCTCTGAATGTATTCAGCCATGTGCATGCGTGTGTGTGTGAATGTATGTATGCATGTGTGTGTGTGTGTGTGTGCGTGTGTGAGTTGGCGCTGTAGAGATGTTCAGCATTGCCATGCTGACCTGCACCATTGCATATGAGGTGTGAGGTGGGATATGAAGGGATCTGTGGGACTGAAGCCAGGCTGACACACTCAACAAGCAGGACCATCTGTTACCCTGACATCCTTACACACACACTCACACACATCCACACACACACACACACACACACACAAACCCCCAAACCTCATTTGACACTGACAAAAGCACAAAATGCTCTAAGAATAAGCTAGGGTTGACAGGGTAGTGTCTTATACCTTATGCTGTTATGAAAATGAAAACTTCTGTTCTTTGTTAGAGATTCAAGAAGTTTCTCTCAGTCCAGTGGCTCAGCATAGGACTGAGACACTCACTGAACTGTCACCCATAACTGCGACAAAACTGAAAACCAGTAAAGAGGTCAAATCGCACTTCAACTGTCCTTAGAACAGAGGGTGCAGTTCAGCAGAGGACCAGAACTCCCCCTGTGAAAAAACACTAACAAACTACATCTAAAGGACAACAGGAGGGCAGATGGAGTCTGGCCACAGGTGGCTGAAGTATCTAGGGGGATTTTACGCACGCGAACATCTTCACAAGCTGCAGTGCCGAGTGTTCTGTTTGATGTTCGCGAGTGTTCTGTTCGATGTTCACCAGTGTTCTGTTTGATGTTTTTTATTGAAACGTTGAATTCTTTTACATCATCACTGGGTGCAAATCAAATGAAACTACTAAATCTTCGTAGCGATTACACTACAATTTCGTCCAATACAATGCAAAGTTTAACATTTAAAAACTCGCCGATTTAGCTATAAAACATCACAAAACGTTGATAAATGTTAAATAATAATAAATTAGTAGTACTATCATCAAGAAGTACTGAAATATAAATTTTAATCAGTACGAATTAAACATGTAAAGATATATAGGATACATTACATACACTGAAATTATTAGAGAAGCCTAAAATATCTGACTTTATTTTTCCACTAAAAACTCAATCGTTAACATTTCAAACGGCTCAACAGTCGCACTAGCATCAAGTTTACCAGTACCATCGAGGTACACGCCTACTCTACGTTATCTACGTTAATCTAAACTATGGAGCTAAGTGTTGTACAATACTGTATACAATACCATACTGTAATACATTATAGTGAAACAAAGTCTAATAAGCTGTTCATGTTCATGTGAAAACAATCAAAGTCAAAACCAAATTAGGATTGTTAGGCGTCACTTTGATCTGAAACGAAACTTAATACAGTCAGGCGTTTCTTCCGAGTTGTGTTTTTTGCTTTACAAGAATAACGCGGCGCCGTTAGTTAAATCGCGAGGGATTTGATCGTCTAAACTGCCAAGCTCGCTCGAACGCCGCGAGCCGAACCGCGGTAAATAAATGAGAGGAATGAGCCGGCCAAAAGCGCGCGCCCCTTTTACCTTGTCACAGTCACTGATGGATAAAGCGCGAGCGTTAGCATAGCTGTCCGTCTGTAACCGATTTTTGGAAGGCAATTCATCACTTGCGTGTCAGTTATTTGCAGATGCACCTGCCTGTCCCCGGGGAAGACGAAATAATGGCCAGATTCATTTTTCTTTGGAATCTCTTCCTTCCTTAATTGCCTGTTTACTTTGCGGCTCCATTCCGGCTGTCAAGAACGCGCTCCGCTGAAATTGTCGACATGACTGTCAGCTTTCGCAGCTGTAGTTAATGTCTCCTCGCTGCGGGACCGGAGCTCTCGCGCCAATACGTTTGGTCTTGTTCCATTGCCTCTTCGCAGATCTGCTTGGGAGCCAGATCTCATGATGAAGCTTTCTTTCATGTTTGTGTCAGGACGATAGATCCTGCAGCAAATTAAGGAGCAGAGCACTCTTCACACCCACACCCAGGAAACAAAACATTCAACTGGGTCAAAAGGTCACGCCACGGCCCACTGATGTTAGGTCATGAGTGAACTAAAAACATGCAAATTGGTTTGTTCAGGTGGCTGTAATTGTTCTTATTCAGGATGTTCAGCCTACTGGTCCTGCAATGTTGTCTGGCGAAGATTTCTGGAATCCAGTTTGTTGTTGCCCCTTTTAGGGGCAGGTTCATGGCTACACTTAGAATGAGATCTTCAGTATGTTACACTTATGAGTGAGCTCTTCAGTACGTTACACTTATGAGTGAGCTCTTCAGTACGTTACACTTATGAGTGAGCTCTTCAGTACGTTACACTTAGACTGAGCTCTTCAGTACGTTACACTTAGACTGAGCTCTTCAGTACGTTACACTTATGAGTGAGCTCTTCAGTACGTTACACTTAGACTGAGCTCTTCAGTATGTTACACTTATCGAGTGTAGTTCCCCTTCTTATTCCTTAACTTAACTTCTTATTCCGTTACTTAAGGAATTTTATTTAAAATGTATTGTACTGTATTTATTCCCTAACAATGTTGCAGTGTTTAGCGCTGTGAACTGTCATGCCAATATTTGTATATTTGTCGTGCCAATAAAGCACTCTGAGTTAAATTGAGAGAGAGAGAGAGAGGGGAGTGGGACTGGGGAGAGAGAGAGAAAGATAGAGGGAGAAAGGAGACTGGGACCAGAGGGAGGGAGAGAGGACTGGGACCGCAGAGAGAGAGAGAGAGGGAGAGAGGACAGGGACCAGAGAGAGAGAAGATTTTCACTTTTATACAGAAGTATGTCACACATATGGACAAACCAAAAGCATGTTAAGTACTGCTTGTTTTTTCTGAATTAATTTCTCATAAGCCAGTAAGGAGAGAGACAGATGGCTTGTGGTCGTCAGGAACAAAAGAATCTCTTATCAGCTGTGAAATAAGGTCAACTGTGTGAAGGTTAGCTCTGCATTATCTGTTCTGCTCAAGGAGCTGGGCATCAAAAGCTGATTGGCTGTTCTGGAGGAGGGGTTGTGCTATGCATTATGGGAGACAAACAACAAAGGATCTCAGCAGGTAGTTCCTCTAGCTTTCCACTGGCCTTCACCCCCCCCCATCTCTTCCTCCCAACCTGTGCGCTCTCTCTCTCTCTCTGCTCTCTTATGTTTTATTGTCATTCGTCTCGCCCCTGTTCCTCTCTCTCACCATTACACCCTAACACTCTATTCGAGGAGCTCAGTGTGTGTCTCAAAAGTCACATTTGTGATAACACCACTTGCTATCATTCTGTACAACACCACTAACACAAAAGACACCACACAAAAGATGCAGCTACACCTTTCTGGTAAAAGGTAAAACATGTCTTCCACTCGCAGACTCAAACCCAAACTCAACCCCAAACTCTCTGCCCAACTCAAACCTAAACTCACACCCAGCCTCTCTGCCCAACTCAAACCTAAACTCACACCCAGCCTCTCTGCCCAACTCAAACCCAAACTCAACCCCAACCTCTCTGCCCAACTCAAACCTAAACTCACACCCAGCCTCTCTGCTCAACTCAAACCCAAACTCACACCCAGCCTCTCTGCTCAAGTCAAACCCAAATTCAACTCATACCCACCCTCTCTGCTCAACTCAAACCCAAACTCAAACCCATGTTCTCTGCCAAACATGTGGAACTGACTCCTGCACAAACAACCAACCCTCAATCGCTCTGCAAGAGGAGAACAGGTCTAACAGATACATCACACCACGCCGCAACTGATTAGAAATATATTAATCAGGAGCTGATTAAAGGTATGACAGAGCCCTTGTTCAATTAATCACCAAACAACTAAACAACAATTAGAAACATTTTAATTAGGTTGCAGAACTTTCTGTACATTTAATACAACTGCTTTGTCATTTCATATATTTTATTGTGGGCTCATGGTAGTCCACGTTACTACACTAAATGTGCTATATTAAACAACTTTGAAATGCACCTGTAAAAAGATGTGTCCAGTGCTGTTCAGTTCCCCAAGGAAAAGTTATGACAGTTCATGAAATCATTCAGCTTAATCACTAATATCTTAATATTTAGGGTTAGGGTTAGGTTAGAGTCACGGTTAGTCTTAGGAGCTGTGTTTGGCCTATGGTGTGCACTGCACAAATGTGAAGCACTGCTCTACTGTTTGGACATTTGTCTTCCACAGTGAAGATGAAGCATCGCTGACGTGAGATTTTCCCACGTTTCCCAGACGTTTGTCTGTCCATCAAGCTGACGCAGACTTCATCTCTGCTGGGTATAACACATTTTACTTACCCCACACTACTCATCTACACCCAGCCTTACACGTGAGACATCATACCCCACACTACTCATCTACGCCCAGCCTTACACGTGAGACATCATACCCCACACTACTCATCTACGCCCAGCCTTACACGTGAGACATCATACCCCACACTACTCATCTACACCCAGCCTTACACGTGAGACATCATACCCCACACTACTCATCTACACCCAGCCTTACACGTGAGACATCATACCCCACACTACTCATCTACGCCCAGCCTTACACGTGAGACATCATACCCCACACTACTCATCTACACCCAGCCTTACACGTGAGACATCATACTCCACACTACTCATCTACACCCAGCCTTACACGTGAGACATCATACCCCACACTACTCATCTACGCCCAGCCTTACACATCCAGCCTGCCCCACTGCAGCCAGGCTGGGCCTTTGTTTAGGAAAGAAAGAAAAAAACATTTAAACCCCTCTAATCTTACCAAATTATAACTAATCTTTTGCTTTATTTAGAAGGAGTCACTTAAAATTGAGTTAAGAGCAGAAAGCAGAAGAGGGTGAAGACAGGTTGTGTAGTGGCGTAATGGCTGTTTAATTGGACTTTGGGAGCACAGCTTTGTTGAGAAGGACGTGTGGAACTGGGCTCCTCCCGATCACACTGGTTTTCCTTCACCCCTTCTCAGCTTGTACACACATACGCAAGCACAGGGCACAACAACATGACAGCACAATTACATGCAGACACATCTTTTCAAGGAAGAAATTAAAGCTTTGGTAAAGTAATGAAAGCCTTGGTAAAGGAATCAATAAAGCAGATCCAAAACACACATGCACACACACACACACACACACACACACACACACACACCCAGGGTCAACACACTAGCCTCACTAGGGTGGACACAGAAGCCAGGGTACATGCTGGTGGACGTGTCCACTGAGCTGGACAGAGTCGACCTCTTTGTTGTCCTTGCTGCTGTTCTGTATTCACTCTGATGTGCTTTTATCTCGTGGCTGTTGCTGTATTGCCCAGAGCAGATCGAGGTGCTGAGACTGACGTTACACAGGAAAACAAGGGGCTCTCAGACAGAAGCTTTGGAGAACAGTAAACACAGCTAACCATGAACACAATGGTGGCAAGGGGGTAGAGAGAGAGGGAGAGAGAGAGGGAGAGAGACATGAGAAAGCAGGAGGGGAAGAGAATCAGAAAGAAAGGGGGAGAGAAAAAATGATGTACAGAGTGAGACAGAGAAAGAACAGATAGAGAGACAGGAGGAGGAGAGGGGGAGAGAGAGATGGAGAAACAGATGGAGAGGGAGATGGAGAGACTGATGGAAAGGGGGTGAGACAGATGTAGAGATGGAGAGACAAATGGAGAGACAGATGGAAAGAGAGACAGAGAGAGAGGAAGAGACAGATGGAGAGAGGGAGATGGAGAGACAGATGGAGAGCGGGAGATGGAGAGAGATGGAGAGGGTGGAGATGGAGAGACAGATGGAGAGACAGATGGAGAGAGAGAAAGACAGATGGAGAGAGATTGAGAGACAGATGGAAAGGGAGTTGGAGAGACAGATAAAGAGGGGTGAGACAGATGGAAAGGGAGTTGGAGAGACAGATGAAGAGGGGTGAGACAAATGGAAAGGGAGAGAGACAGAGACAAAGAGACAGATGGAGAGACAGAGATGGAGAGACAGATGGAGGGGAAAAGTGAAACTCCTGTGAGCCAAAGATGATTGACAAGATGCCGACATTCTCATTCACATTCCATAAACGGACAGAAAATGTATAAAGGAGAACATCACCAAGGAAACCCTTGAGCACAAAGTCCTCACCAGTCCTCATTCTCACCTGGTCTATCTATAACTAATGCAACCTGTAACCCTAACCCTAACCTTTAACCCTAGTCCAATATTCATACCAACCTTTACTGTTTATATTTGATTCATTTTATGCTTTTGTTGTGAAATTATTTGTTTTTATATTGTGTCCCACATGCGAGTGACTACATTACAATTATTCTGTATTTTCATTTTAATTCTGTATTTTATTCTTAATCCCAGGGCTGTGTCAATATTCTCCTCGGCTTTTGCGTTTATTAGTGACAATGACCAAACAAGTCAGTAGCTTTAATGCCACATCTTTATTTGACATCTGCTGAACTCACCTGAGCAGCAGGCGCGCACACGAGCCCACCCCCACCCTGACTCTCCCCACCCACCGCCATCAGCAGACCGTCCCCGACACCGCAAAACACGCGCCTCGTCATTAGCATGGTACCCGCCGCCCACACAGAAGGCGGAGACCGAGCAGGATGCTTCCCCAGGTGGGCCGCTACAGGCAGGCACGTGAGTAGTAAAGGGTCGGACCTCCTCGCCACGCGCGGCTCAGAGGCAGAGCAGCTGTCTCACGTGCGTAGTAAAACGTTCATGGCACTGAACAAGCCACCTCATGTGCAGCTAAAGCCACAGATCTGTGTAACTGCAGAGATGTGACAGCAGCTACGCGTTTGTGTGGAAGAGATAGCGTTAGCATCGTTTCCATAAAGGACTCTCTAGCAGGCCACTAACGTGCGCTGCTGATGTAGCGTGCGCCATGCTGCTATTTTAGCCAGACATCAGCAAGAATCTTCTAACCGCGTGGAAGGGAGCGTGTGCGTTCGCCTTTACATTCGTCTATTTGGCAGTTCATATTCTTCAAATTCCTTTGAGACTATATCAAAACACAAGCGAATAACTGGTACAGGAGCTGACTCTGGGGACGCAGTCAGACCACGTCGCATGACCGCGTTACACGTATCTAGGCAGCTGCCGACAACCTCAGCAGCACAGGGGGGGCTTGGCGTCAGCGGGGTGGAACTCCCTTGGTATTTACTCCACCGTGTTCCCGCCATCTCACGAGTGAGAGCCCGCGAGGAAGTCATACTCATTGGCTGTAAGGTTCTATTAGATGTTTAGCATTTCTTCAGATGAGCTCGCAAAATGTTTTTCAATTATGGCGCTTCCTACAACCGGGCCGCAAAACGAAAACTGCAGCAAGATAAACCAGCACGAACTAATTAGGCGATTGTTAAAAAAAAACTCCTAAATTAACTGTATTTCTACAGCACCAAGCAGCTGTCATTGATAGTGAATGAATAACTTCATCTAGAAACCGTGGTTCAGAAGAAGGCGATTTTCAAACAGCAAACGCTAGTATATGCCGATAGTTGAAATTTTTCAGTAATATATATAACCACTGTATAAGTAATCCACATTGGCCACTGCATCATCTAAGTTAATTGCCTGTAGGGACAGGATAACTAAAATGATTAGGAGATGTTTGGTAATATGTGGACCATGAATACACTTTTGAATCGTATCGACTATAATCATACCTAAAATCACAGCTGCAAAACTGCTGGATATGTTCCTCCAAATGTTCTACCTTAATACGAAGACTACCTGCAGGTCTACAGAAGAGCTGGTGGGGTAGGAGGCTATGGTGTCATCACTATCTCCATTCAGCTCCACTACGATCCCCTTAGAATCCACGACCCCCCCATAAACGGCATGACGGTGCCAGAATGGATGATCTGAGACACTCTATGTTTTTTCCCTCTAACAGTGGTGCAGAGCAATAAATATTCGTACAATGGAAGGGTTTGACATCTCAGTACCATCTGCTCACTGCATAGCTGGGCCAGGACGTGAAGAGGGGAGACATTCTTCACACTGACACGAGAGTGTAGAGGAGCCAGCCCCAGCATCGCCATGGAGATGGTGCAGATCAACCCCAGCATCGCCACGGAGATGGTGCAAGTCAGCCCAAACATCGCCACGGAGATGGTGCAAGTGCTTCTGTGAATATTAAGAAGAAGAAGCGATGCACAGAGACACTGAGTTCTCTCACGTGCGGAGTCCTCTCACGTGCAGATGCACAGAGACACTGAGTCCTCTCACGTGCTGAGTCCTCTCACGTGCAGATGCACAGAGACACTGAGTCCTCTCACGTGCTGCCCATGTCATCAAGAGGAGCCAGGCTGTTATAATAGATTAATATGTGTTATGATATTGTATTATAATATTAATATGTTATTATAATATTAAAACATTAAGATACTATAATATTGTAATATTAATATATGTTATGGTATAATATTAATATATGTTATGATGTTATAATACTATAATAATATATGTTTTCATATATGTTTTTTCAGATCACGAGACAGGACCCCAATCACAGTCTCCACGAGACAGGACCCCAATCACAGTCACCATGAGACAGGACCCCAATCACAGTCACCATGAGACAGGACCCCAATCACAGAACATACTGCCTTCCCAGGACCCAGAATCCTGAAAACCCATTTGAATTGTCAAGTACTCCATACTTCCCATCTTAGGTAAAGGTGTAGATCTTGGAGTTCAAGGGCATTGAGAGTACCTTCTGTGTACCTTCTGACTCCACCCTTACAGCTGTGTACCTTCACCCCACCTCCATTACCCTGGTCAGATGTTTGGGAGAGGGCAGATGAGGGAGAGAGAGCGCTCACACTAAAAGTTTCCTACAGGAAGCAGCAAAGGTCCTCACCTGGGGCCGGTGTGTGAACAGGCTCACCTGTGCCGTGCCACTAATTCAGCATGCCACGATCACGTCCTGGTCCCCTCAGTGGGGACTGAAATTCAGGGAGCAATTAATGGAGCCCCCAATGGACATCCAAGCATCTGTTTGGAGCCGATAGCCTCCGAGCGGCAGAGACCTGAACAGCAGTGTATGCTCCATACTGCCTTCATATTTTGGACAGTCACACACACTCACACACTCACTCTCCCACCAACATACACTCACATGACTCACTCACTCACTCTTAGAGTAAAAATAAAAAGCTCCACAAGGGGGCACTAAAATAGCTTTGGGGCTTTGCATCAATGACCCTGTGTCCTTGTTTCACAGATAATCATTATATTTAGTTCAATTTAGTTCAGAGGAAAACATTTTAAAGGGTTCATGTTTTAGAGATAAGGCGGAATTATTATGGAGCTCAAAAGGTAATTATCAAAGCCTCCATGAGCTGAATTGGAAGTCTGTCCCACACCACAGCAACAGGAATCAAACACAAGTCTTTGTAAAGACTTACTGACTCTGAGGAGCATTACAAATGTCTCACAAACATCTTAGAGTAACAACTCAAATGTGTCAGCATAACATTAAGTTTTTTATAGTACAACCACAATAATTCCAAGTTGACAATTACAACCTTCCAAGTTGACATAACAAAGAAAACAAAAGGCATGTTCTCTGACAATACAGGAATCATTCTCCAGCCTTAATAAGGATAACAACCATTAGTACTATTCCTATATATTTTTACTGAGAATCACTATTATGCATTTCTCACGAGAAACACAACGATTCTCAAAGCCTCACTCAGAGTCTCATGAGAAACACATGTAATGATAGTAATATCTTCTGGCGGAAAAATACACCTATGATATCAGACAGTAGTTGTGTTAATCTCACCCTGTGCTCTTACCCCCCCCCCTCCCGCGGCCCCTCTCCCACATCCCCCAGAGCGCCACCCCTCTGTAGTATCTTTCCCTCTTTGTGAAAAGAACCTGATATGGACAAATACATTTTTTATTTGAGACATCCAACAATATCCACTGACCATTACATTTTAAACTATGCAATCTATTATAAAAACAATCTATTAGAAAAAAATAAAACATTGCTTAAAAAGTAAAAGCTCTCACTTGTGGAATCAATAGCAAGATGTAATTGAAAATAAGCAGAGCTCAGTGAGACGTCTCTCAGCACTGAGGAGAAAGATGCCCTTGAAGCGCTGCGTTTATGAAGGAAGATAACGACATAAGAGGCGCTTACACTCCTGTTGAGTTAACTCATATTAAAAATGATGCTTACACTCCTGTTGAGTTAACTCATATTAAACACCATGCTTACACGCCTGTTAACTCATATTAAACACAATGCGTACACTCCTATTGAGTTAACTCATATTAAATACAATGTTTACACTCCTATTGAGTTAACTCGTATTAAACACGATGCTTAAACTCCTGTTAACTCGTATTAAAAAATGAGGAGCTTGAACCTTTTATGTATGCTTACTGGTGTGACGGCTCTCCAAAATACAGAAGTGTATAAGGCCCATAAGAGACTAAGCAGATGAATCATAATCATTTGTTTATGGAGGGCAGGTCTATGTGCTTTCTCTACATCCTACAGTCTTTAAATTTTTGTGCAGATATTTCTGGATGGGTCTTATGTCCAAAGAATTTGTAGGCAAATATTTGCAAAAAAAAAAAAAAAAAAAATATATATATATATATATATATATATATATATATATATATATATATATATATATATTGAACATTTGGAATGAACATTTACATAAGCTTTTAGATTTGGCACTACACTAGAATCTCAATGGTAACAAAGGAGCCTCCACCTCTCTCTGACTCCCAGGAGCCTCCACCTCTCTCCCAGGACTGTACAGTGAGGCAGAGTGCACTCATAACACACAGATAATTTAACATAATTACACATATACCCAGCACGACACCAGGGCACAAAGTGTCTGAAACAAGCCGAGTGGGAAACAGCAGAGGAGCGTGTGGATTAAACAGCAGACAGAGGAGCGTGTGGATTAAACAGCAGACAGAGGAGCGTGTGGATTAAACATCAGAGCGTGTGGATTAAACAGCAGACAGAGGAGCGTGTGGATTAAACAGCAGACAGAGGAGCGTGTGGATTAAACATCAGACAGAGGAGCGTGTGGATTAAACATCAGACAGAGGAGCGTGTGGATTAAACAGCAGACAGAGGAGCGTGTGGATTAAACAGCAGACAGAGGAGCGTGTGGATTAAACAGCAGACAGAGGAGCGTGTGGATTAAACAGCAGATAGAGGAGCGTGTGGATTAAACAGCAGACAGAGGAGCATGTGGATTAAACAGCAGATAGAGGAGCGTGTGGATTAAACAGCAGATAGGAGCGTGTGGATTAAACAGCAGACAGAGGAGCGTGTGGATTAAACAGCAGATAGAGGAGCGTGTGGATTAAACAGCAGATAGAGGAGCGTGTGGATTAAACAGCAGACAGAAGAGCGTGTGGATTAAACAGCAGACAAAGGAGCGTGTGGATTAAACAGCAGACAGAGGAGCGTGTGGATTAAACAGCAGACAGAGGAGCGTGTGGATTAAACAGCAGATAGAGGAGCGTGTGGATTAAACAGCAGACAGAGGAGCGTGTGGATTAAACAGCAGACACAGGAGCGTGTGGATTAAACATCAGACAAAGGAGCGTGTGGATTAAAAAGCAGACAGAGGAGCGTGTGGATTAAACAGCAGACAGAGGAGCGTGTGGATTAAACAGCAGATAGAGGAGCGTGTGGATTAAACATCAGACAAAGGAGCGTGTGGATTAAAAAGCAGACAGAGGAGCGTGTGGATTAAACAGCAGATAGAGGAGCGTGTGGATTAAACAGCAGACAGAGGAGCGTGTGGATTAAACAGCAGACAGAGGAGCGTGTGGATTAAACAGCAGACAGAGGAGCGTGTGGATTAAACACCAGATAGAGGAGCGTGTGGATTAAACAGCAGATAGAGGAGCGTGTGGATTAAACAGCAGATAGAGGAGCGTGTGGATTAAATAGCAGACAGAGGAGCGTGTAAAGGTAGAGTGTCACCAGACAGAGTGCCACAAGTAGATGAATAAATTAGGCCCTATGCTAGTGTGTAGTGATTTGTAAATCATGTCCATACACAGTGTCTGTCCTATTGTACTCATGCTGACCATACACATGATAACTGCCTCCTCCAAACACAATGTAAGCATGACACAACCATTTATCACGCAGCTCCACCCCTGAGCCACGTTGATGGTTTGAACCCCATTCAAGATGTGTATCGATCAACAATGGCTGTTTTCTGAAAATGCGAGTCCACAGACTTCATGATCACCTCCATTCCATACTGAGATTCACATACACATTCATACTCACATTCAAACACACACTCATATGCACAAAAATGCACACATATACACACAAACACACGGAAAGATGACACACACGCATAAACACACACCCTGGAGACATTTAGGCTGATGCTGTTCATATTCATATCCGCTAACCAGTAAATCAGCAGGCAAATGCCTCAACAGTATAGCACATTCACTCTCTCATACTCTCATTCATTCACTCTCATACACTCATTAATTCACTCTCATACATTCATTAATTCACTCATACTATCTCATTCATTGTTTCTTTCACACTTACACTTGCATTTTCTGTCCCCACATTCATTCATTCATTCATTCACCATTTGGAGGGAGCATTATGCTGCTCCAGCCGTTTGGCAGCTAGTGAAGAGGTGGCTTGTGAGGAGGTGAGTGAGGAGGTGGTTAGTGAGGAGGTGGTTAGTGAGGAGGTGGGTAGTGAGGAGGTGGTTAGTGAGGAGGTGGTTAGAGAGGAGGTAGGTAGTGAGGAGGTGGTTAGTGAGGAGGTGGTTCGTGAGGAGGTGGTTAGTGAGGAGGTGGTTAGTGAGGAGGTGGTTAGTGAGGAGGTGGTTAGTGAGGAGGTGGTTAGAGAGGAGGTGGTTAGAGAGGAGGTGGTTAGTGAGGAGGTGGTTAGTGAGGAGGTGGTTAGTGAGGAGGTGGTAGTGAGGAGGTAGGTAGTGAGGAGGTGGTTAGGAGGAGGTGGTTCGTGAGGAGGTGGTTCGTGAGGAGGTGGTTAGTGAGGAGGTGGTTCGTGAGGAGGTGGTTAGTGAGGAGGTAGGTAGTGAGGAGGTGGTTCGTGAGGAGGTGGTAGTGAGGAGGTGGGTAGTGAGGAGGTGGTTCGTGAGGAGGTGGTTAGTGAGGAGGTGGTTCGTGAGGAGGTGGTTAGTGAGGAGGTGGTTAGTGAGGAGGTGGTTCGTGAGGAGGTGGTTAGTGAGGAGGTGGTTCGTGAGGAGGTGGTTAGTGAGGAGGTGGTTAGTGAGGAGGAGGTGGGTAGTGAGGAGGTGGTTCGTGAGGAGGTGGTTCGTGAGGAGGTAGGTAGTGAGGAGGTGGTTCGTGAGGAGGTGGTTCGTGAGGAGGTGGAGGAGGAGGGTGAGTGAGGAGGTGGTTAGTGAGGAGGTGGTTAGTGAGGAGGTGGTTAGAGAGGAGGTGGTTAGTGAGGAGGTGGTTAGTGAGGAGGTGGTTAGTGAGGAGGTGGTTCGTGAGGAGGTGGTTCGTGAGGAGGTGGTTCGTGAGGAGGTGGTTCGTGAGGAGGTAGGTAGTGAGGAGGTGGTTAGTGAGGAGGTGGTTCGTGAGGAGGTAGGTAGTGAGGAGGTGGTTCGTGAGGAGGTGGTTAGTGAGGAGGTGGTTCGTGAGGAGGTGGTTCGTGAGGAGGTGGTTCGTGAGGAGGTGGGTAGTGAGGAGGCTTCCCCTTCAGAGTTCCACCCCATTGTTCCTTTTCTTTTCTCCACCCCAGGTTCCACCCTAGTGCTCCACCCCCAGTGTTCTGCATCCACACACAATCCCTCCTGTTCTCTTTAGCCCTCCATGTGTGTTTCTCCAAGGAGCCCTGGAGCAGCAGTGCTCCTGTGATGATGTAGAGGTGTTCTCCCTGCTACTAGCACACAAGCAGGCATGCATAAGTGAAGATGTGGTGGTCTGTTGTTCAGGGGAGGGCCTAGCACACTCTACACGCGCCCTCCACACGCGCCCTCCACACGCGCCCTCCACACGCGCCCTCCACACGCGCCCTCCACACGCGCCCTCCACACGCGTCCTCCACACGCGTCCTCCACACGCGTCCAACCGAATGCTGCTAGGAGACCATGAGCAGTGCAGATGCCCCAGAAAACAACAACCCCAGCATGCTGTGCACTGAAGCTCACAGCATCAGAGTGGTCATTAAAAGTGCTAAAATAAGCCCCTTCATTGAGCTTTACTCCTAATAAGTGAAGACTCCAGTCAGACAGCTAATGGTACTGCAGCTACCACTACACGACAGCTCTCTCTCTTTCTACAAGTATTTGTGTGTACGTGTGTGTATGAGTGAGAGAGAGAGGGGGGGGGGGGCATGCAGGACCAGAGTGTGAGGAGCAGATGGCTTGTGGGGGGGGTTGGGCATTCACACTGATGCCTTGTGAAGAGAGAAAGAAAAACAGCTACCACCATGGCAGGACCGGCCACAGCACTCAGTTACATGAAATGTCTAGGAGTGTCTAGGAGTGTCTAGGAGTATGTAGGAGTGGTGTTCTGGTCCCCCGCACAGTGCACTGCTCACTCAGCATACATCTGGGTCACTACGAGAGAGACTGCAGGTGTGCTACATCAGGAGTGTCTGCAGGTAAGTGCTACATCAGGAGTGTCTGCAGGTAAGTGCTACATCAGGAGTGTCTGCAGGTAAGTGCTACATCAGGAGTGTCTGCAGGTAAGTGCTACATCAGGAGTGACTGCAGGTAAGTGCTACATCAGGAGTGTCTGCAGGTAAGTGCTACATCAGGAGTGTCTGCAGGTAAGTGCTACATCAGGAGTGTCTGCAGGTAAGTGCTACATCAGGAGTGTCTGCAGGTAAGTGCTACATCAGGAGTGTCTGCAGGTAAGTGCTACATCAGGAGTGTCTGCAGGTAAGTGCTACATCAGGAGTGACTGCAGGTAAGTGCTACATCAGGAGTGTCTGCAGGTAAGTGCTACATCAGGAGTGTCTGCAGGTAAGTGCTACATCAGGAGTGTCTGCAGGTAAGTGCTACATCAGGAGTGTCTGCAGGTAAGTGCTACATCAGGAGTGACTGCAGGTAAGTGCTACATGCAGGAGTGACTGCAGGTAAGTGCTACATCAGGAGTGACTGCAGGTAAGTGCTACATCAGGAGTGTCTGCAGGTAAGTGCTACATCAGGAGTGACTGCAGGTAAGTGCTACATCAGGAGTGACTGCAGGTAAGTGCTACATCAGGAGTGACTGCAGGTAAGTGCTACATCAGGAGTGTCTGCAGGTAAGTGCTACATCAGGAGTGACTGCAGGTAAGTGCTACATCAGGAGTGACTGCAGGTAAGTGCTACATCAGGGGTAAACATACTATTCAATGCGCACTCTTGCTCTAGATCTCTTTAGCTCCATGTTTGTGTGTGTGTCTCTCTAGCTCCCTGTGTGTGTGTGTGTGTGACTCTAGCTCCGTGCGTGTGTGTGTGTGTCTAGTTCCATGTGTGTGTGTCTCTCTAGTTCCCTGCATGTGTGTGTGTCTCTCGCTTGCTGTGTGTGTGTCTCTAGTTCCCTGTATGTGTGTGTGTGTGTGTGGTGTATCTCTAGTTCCTTGTATATGTGTGTGTGTGTGTGTGTGTGTGTGTGTGTGTGTGTGTGTCTAGTTCCCTGTGTGTGTGTGTGGTGTGTGTGTGTATCTCTAGTTCCTTGTATATGTGTGTGTGGTGTGTGTGTGTGTGTGTGTGTGTGTGTGCGTCCTGTCTTTCCCCTCTGCACCCCCATTTCCTTGGTCCATTTCTCTGGACTCTGTGAATGGACTTTTTGAGCAGGTCTCTAGCTGTGAAGTGTGAATGTCGACATATGAATCATGTTCTTGGATTGCTGCGAGCACTCGTGTTCCTGCTCCATGCCTGTCCCCAGTTCCCCTCCCGAGCTGGAACTGCTTCTCGGCTTTGACTCGGAGCTCCTCTGACGTACTGTGTGCCCCCAACTCCACCCCCCCCCCGCCCCACCAACCCTCTCCTGCAATCTGTTCGGTTCGTCTGGTGACCCCGATGGCAACAACCTGCAGTTCCTGTCTCACATGACCCATGTCCAGCAGGGTGTAGATTAGCAGCACCACCCGTTCTGAATGCCTCCGACTGTTTTTGCAGCTCACTCTTTCTCGCTTTCTCTGTTTAAGTCTTGGCCAAAACAGCATTTCCTCATTTGGGGACAAGAGAACAAACATCAAACAGCAGGAGGAAGCGGTGACATCACAGATGTGATATCAGAACAACATGGAGGGTAATTCAAGATAGTGCTGCCCAGGCGCTACACTGTGAAATTGTTGAATCAAGCTTATCTTAAAACCATGAGAAGGGTGAAGAGTCCTACCATGAGAATGGTATAGAGTGCTACCATGAGAAGAGTGAAGAGTGAAACCATGAGAAGAGTGCTACCAATAGAAGAGTGGTACCATTAAATGGGTGAAGAGTGCTACCATGAGAAGGGTGAAGAGTCCTACCATGAGAAGGGTATAGAGTGCTACCATGAGAAGAGTGAAGAGTCCTACCATGAGAAGGGTGAAGAGTCCTACCATGAGAAGGGTATAGAGTGCTACCATGAGAAGAGTGAAGAGTGCTACCATGAGAAGAGTAAAGAGTGCTACCATGAGAAGGGTGAAGAGTGCCTCCCTGAAAAGGGTGGAGTGCTACCACGAAAACAGTGCTACCATGAGAAGGATGAAGAGTGAAACCATTAGAAGAGTGAAGAGTGCTACCAATAGAAGAGTGCTACCATGAGAAGGGTGAAGAGTACTACCATGAGAAGGGTGAAGAGTGCTACCAAGAGGAGTGAAACTATGAAACCCTGCTCATTTCAGTCCATCATCAGACTTTTAGAAAAGGTAGTAGTAGTAAAAAGCAGAACTGTTGTAGGACTGTGATGAGCTGAATTGTTGTAGGACAAATAAGATATTAAAATAGAAGAAAACTGGCCAGGCGCTTTTCAAGGAGTCTGGACCTTGTCAAGGTGGTGTTCTGTTTATCAGTCACTATGGTTACAGTCTGTTTTTTATGGCCTGATAACAGTATTATATTTGATGATTTTGTTTGAGATTCCCAATAAATTCGATTTTCCCTTAGATGTGTTGTAGCTTGGTTCATTCTGACCCAGGGTGGTTGTTTTCCTCTGGTTCTGAGCCCTTTCCTGAGTGTTTGTGTTTGTGAGTCTGAGGACCTATAATGGTACATGAGTGAGGATTAATTAATGTCTTCAGAATTTGACTGCCTGATTTGCTTTATAATTAATGGATATTGACCCGATTCTGCCATGGTGAGAGACACCCCGTTCTGAGGGTGAGACCAGGCTGTGGTGGGTGTGGTCCTGGGAGAGGCTCTCTCTGTTGACCAGCTGGCCTACACTCCACTGTTGTTAGGTCGTTTATCCCAGTGTTGATGAGTTCTGAGTTCTGGCTTATATCCTTCAGGGGGAGTTCAGGTGATCAGAGGGGTATCTGTTATGTTGTTCTAGCTCCTGTTTTACCTCAGCAAGTTCTTTCCTTACAGTGTCTTGGTTCTATTAGCTCCACTTCCAGCAGGTGGACGGGAGGAGCGTGGCCTCTGAGGCAGGACTGTCTTCTGCAGTGTGGCTGTGGGGAAGCAGGGGTTCAGGGTTTCAGGGGTTCAGGGTTTCAGGGGTTCAGGAGTTTCAGTGGTTCAGGAGTGTGGGCTTATGTTTGGTCTCTGCTTTCTCACATTCTGCTAGTTTTGTAAGACTGAAAAGTCTTCAAACTTTTTCAGTTCAGATTCATTCCCCCTTACGTACTTTTTTGGGTAGAAGTTAACTTTCAGAAGTCTGCTTCCTGAGTCTTTTGGTAGACGTTAACTTTCAGAAGTCTGCTTCCTGAGTCTTTTGGTAGAAGTTAACTTTCAGAAGTCTTTTTCAGAATCCTCAAAAATGTATATCTGACAGCCGTAGTAAATCCTTCGCTTTGTGATGTGTTCAGAATGTTTGCATTCAGCCGTGAGCCGGAGAGTTTCTGTCAGCTTGTAGCTGCTGAGCTTGTTCTTCACTTCTCTAATACGTCGGTGGTCTTTGAACATTGTCTCGGGTTTTCCCTTTTTGTCGATTGTGTTGCTGCCTGACAGGTTCTGACTGAATCAGCGCGGGGAACAGAGGTCAGCAGCGGCTGCTCCGCGTGATGCCACCGCGACACAATGTTGCACAGGTCTGATTTGGTCGTAATGCCACCAGCCTAGCTGACCCATGACAGGAGGCTGACACATATGGTCACAACAGCAAACAACAGCTAACTAGAGTGTGGATAACTTTAGCTGCGTGAGTAAGAGCATTTCGGTGGACTGACCGTACGGTGAGTTCTGTGGGCTGGGTGTAAAATCTCCTGCATTTGGTGGTGCAGTCCTCTGTCTATTGTTCATCTACTCTCCTATATCATCCCACCTCTTCCTGTCCTGTTGGCCTGTGGCATAAAGGTTTCCTCTCTCTCCTTTCCCCTTTCTCCCCTCTCCCTCTCTCTCTCTGCTGTTGACTTGTTCCCCTGGTTTGCTATTCTCTTTCTCCTCACTCTACTGGGGTATCTCCTGGGGCATATCCTGGGGTATCTAGACTATGAGCCACACTGGATCATCTCAGCTCTTTTGTTATTTTTTGCATTTTTGTTATTTTCAGAATAAATGTATATTTGTTTTCAATATTTGACATTTGATCTAATTTTACAAAAAACAAAATCAGCTAATCTGAACATGTCAGAGTGAAAGCAAGCACTCACTCTCACTCTCACCCACCCACACTCTCACCCCTCTCTCACCCACCCACACTCTCACCCACCCACACTCACCCCTCTCTCACCCACCCACACTCTCACCCCTCTCTCACCCACCCACACACACCCCTCTCACCCACCCACACTCTCACCCCTCTCTCACCCACCCACACTCTCACCCCTCTCTCACCCACACCTGCACTCTCACTCACTAATACTCTAATTCACTCACTCACTGTCGCCCTGACACTCTCGGTCATACTATAACTCTCACTCACTCATAGTTTCTCTCTCACTCACTCTCACTCAACCTTTCACTGCTCTCTCCCTTACTGAGTGACAGGTGGGATGACACAGCGGGGGTTGTGGGAGACACTCCCTCTTGTTTACAGTGCTTCTGTCTTTTCATTTCCTCTCTCTGTAGTGTGGAGAAGCTAACAGTGCCATGCCTCACACGTGCCTTCTGAGATGCTGACACACCTTCATACACCCATCTGAGAGGCTGACACGCTCACGTGCCCTTAGGAAGACAGCTACATCACCGTTTGTGTGGTATTTACTTTTAATATATACCATATTTATCTGTTTATTTCTCTAAAATTTGAAAAAAACAAAGTTGAGTTGAAGGGCACATTCCTGTACCAAAGGATTTAATATTTTTGTCCACCATGAATCAGAGCTGCCAGATCGTGACCACTCCAGCCTGCACCTCTACTACGATGTTTCTGCAGTCAGCCATGTTAACAGCTAACATAACAGCTAACAATAATAATAACAGCTTAACAATCGATAATAACAGCTAACAAGTGTGATGAAGTGAGGAGGAAACCAGAGTCTGAATCAGGGTCTACTCTCTGACCCTAACTCTGCCTACTTCCTGACCCTAACCCCGCCTACTCTACTTCCTGACCCTAACCCCGCCTACTCTACTTCCTGACCCTAACTCCGCCTACTCTACTTCCTGACCCTAGCCCTGCGTACTCTACTTACTGAGCCTAACCCCACCTACTCTACTTCCTGACCCTAATTCCGTCTACTCTACTCCCTGACCCTAACCCCGCCTACTCCCAAAACCTAACCCCGCCTACTCTATTTCTTGACCTTAATCCCGTCTACTCTACTCCATGACCCTAACCCCGCCTACTCCCTGACCCTACCCCCGCCTACTCCCAGACAGACTGCAAGAAGCAATAATGCAGTACCCTATCCTGCTGTATACTGTGTTCTTTTCAGTTAGGCTGAAGTAGCTTATCCAGACTGCTAAACAGATTTTAACCGTAGCTTCCTGAGTTGTGCTGACACTGCAGCTGCCGTTGCATTCGTGCATTTGCATGTCCTGTGTACTCAGGATTCTCTCCCACCGGCTACTCGATACTCAGATTACACAGGAATATCTCCCACCGGCTACTCGATCCTCAGATTACACAGGAATATCTCCCACCGGCTACAGACACTCACATCTCCGTCATTAATCATCATTCACAGTGTTAATTATCTGTGACTGGCGTTTTTAAATGCAATGGCGCTGTCAGGTCTGGTCTCTGTCAGGTCTCCACCATCTGTCAGGTCTGGGCTCAGTCAGGTCTGGGCTCAGTCAGGTCTGGGGATGTGTTTCAGAGTCAGAGGCAGCATTCAGACGTGTGCACTCTCACACTGAAGAGCAGAACACTAAAGATTCTCCAATATATGAACTTCAAAGGTTTCCTTTCACACATTTACTGAGTGCTTTGAAATAAGATTTTACACCTGCACAAAGTGTGTGTGGGTGAGCTGGCAATGTGTTCATTAATATCACAAATACACACCCACACCCACAAATACACACACACACACACAAAGAGAAAGAGAGAGCGAGAGAGAGAGAGAGAGAGAGAGAAAGTGTAAGAAGAAAGAATGACCACCCATTGGCAAAACATCTTTCTGTAACAAAGAGGGCAAACAGGCCCATAGCAAAGACAGGGCCTGTCACAGTTCCACAATCCACCCTGTAGAGAAACCAATCAGATCCAGGATTCACCCTGTAGAGAAACCAGTCAGATCCAGGGTTTCACCCCGCAGAGAAACCCCTCAGAGAAACCCCTGGAGATACCATTATGCACAACTCCAAACTTCCGTTATAAAAACTCAAATACCGTATGTTTACAGTTGCGAAGGTTTTATTAACTAACAATGTAAGTCACATTGGAATCTATTCCTTATTCTTGTTGACATGAAAAAACTGTGACCCAATCATAACCTTAACACTGAAACACAACAATCTGTAATGCTGCCATGTTGCATGAAAGGCAAACTCAGATTTGTAATTTATACATGTATGTATACATTTAAAGACTTGCTGCATCTCAAATACTACTAATTATACAGGGAATAATAAAACAAGTCATTAACACCATAGCAAGATTTATGTTATCATTCAACTGCCACAGTTTAGTATAAATGACAAGATGGAAAGTTATCCTGCTCTACAATGCCATCATACGAATACAGAACATTTGGTATTTGGGGTGGTGGTTCATTATACAAAATAATTAATTAACAACTCATTCCTTAATTGCCAATCCAAACATTAGCCAGTGTTGTATCTGTCACAACTGATTGTGTGTGTGTGTGTGTGTGTGTGAGTGGGTGGGAAGTTACACACTGATATGTACATGCACACACACTCAAGTTTGTGTCTAAGGTGTGTTTTGGATGGAACAGGAAGACTATGTAATCATTTTACAAAATAAACCAAATACATAATTGGAATCTTCTGCACAAAATATGTTTTTAAGGTAAACTCATAAGAGAAGTGAGTCAGATCTCATACCTAAAACCAAACAGCCTTTAAAGCTCAAATAATTGTCCACTTTAAAAGGAGGAAAAGCACAAAAAGAAGAAGCAAGAAGGCCCCGATTCTGAAGAGCAGTGGGTGGAGCAGTGGGTGGAGCAGTGGGTGGAGCAGTGGGTGGAGCACTGGGTGGAGCACTGGGTGAAGCACTGGGTGAAGCACTGGGTGAAGCACTGGGTGAAGCACTGGGTGGAGCAGTGGGTGGAGCAGTCTGACTGCAGGGGTCGGTTATCTCACACACATCTGTTAAACAGGCTCCATCTAAACATCAGCAATGGCCAACCAGCACAACATGCACAGCCTGCACTTCAACTCCTACCCAGCTCAGAAAAGCTACTTAATGTTGGTCTATGCAGGCAGAAGCAGCAGTTTAGTTCTATTGCTGTTAAGTACACATGAAAATAAAAGCAGACTGCACAGAAGAAATGAAGAACCAAAGAACAGCAGCAGGTCTCCTCTGCAGCAGAACTACCTTTAGTGTTCGAGCACCGTATGTTTGATCAAAGTTTGAAATGAAGTAATTCAACAACGAGGAACAGCTTCCCAGCTGCGATTCATTCTGATTCTTTCATTCATCAGCACGGGAAACAGCAAGTAGCCTCAATCTCACTCAGAACAAAACATTTTAAACACTTCACAAATATGCTGTACAAAACATGTGCAGGTGATCTGCTTGAGGGAATGAGGGACCGAGGCAACGAGGCTGAAGGGAGCAGCCCATCCTTACCAGGGCTGTTTGATCTGTTCCAGCTCTTCCTCTACCTGGACCTGGTACTGACAGGCTGCAGAGAATAATGTAGATGTAGATCTCTGATGGAGACGCAGCATATCAGAAGCAGGACTGAAGAAAACTGAACTTTCCAGTTACTTAAGTAACAGAACACTGCCCAATTGCTTAAGTAACAGAATACTGCCCAGTTATTTAAGAAACAGAACATTGCCCAATTACTTAAGTAACAGAACAGAACACTGCCCAGTTACTGAAGTAACATAACACTGCCCAATTACTGAGGTAAGAGAACAGAACAGTGCTCCATTACTTAAGTAACAGAACACTGCCCAGTTATTTAAGAAACAGTACACTGCCCAATTACTTAAGTAACAGAACAGAACACTGCCCAGTTACTGAAGTAACATAACACTGCCCAATTACTGAGGTAAGAGAACAGAACAGTGCTCCATTACTTAAGTAACAGAACACTGCCCAGTTATTTAAGAAACAGTACACTGCCCAGTTACCCAGTTACTTAAGTAACAGAAGAGGACACTGACCAGTTACTTAAGTAACAAAACAGAATGTTGCCCAATTACTTAAGGTCCAAATAAGGAAATAAATATTTGTCAGTTTCTCCCATTTACTAAGTCCCTACATCTTAAGAGCAACTTTGAATCTCAACATGCACAGATGCTCAGGGCTCTTCAGACACGTCCCTGTTTGTTCACCTTCAATACACAGGGACAACAAAACCAGCCAGGCGTTTCTGTCCACAGTGGGACATTCCAGCCATGACACCCACAGGACGGAGGCCAAAAACCTTCATCTGATCTTGTTAACATTTTAGACATCTGCATTTGCTAAAGCCCATTTGTGTTTGTGCCCTATTCAATTATTCCTTCATATGTGGACTCAAAATGGAGCCCGGAATGGGAGGGGACGTCTATTACAGGGCAGCAGACTCCCGCACGGCACCTGATTCTCTCTTCAATACACAGCAATAAAACAAAAAGCCCTGGGCAGTTATGTTTCACCAGAGCCCCAGAAGTGAATCAGCCGAGACCACATCCCCCCACTGCACAAAGCAGCGTGACTGCAGCACACGCCCCTCCTAATGGCACCAAATGGACATGCAAACACTGGCATTGTGTGGTCTGATCTAATCATGTACTCATCCTGGCCTGTAATGTTTTTGTGGGGACACTCACTCACACACGTGCATGCACGCACACACACACACACACACTTGCAGGTCTCGCAGGACATGTGTGTGGGCGCAGGGCCCTGCGGACAGTCCTGTGCTCCGTCCCGCCCGCCCTCTCACTCCTCAGGTGCAGTGTGACCCCGTTGGAGGGCAGGAGCAGGGGGTCACCCCACCCTCTAAACCATCTGCACTTACCCAGGGTAGCCACACCCAGGCAGGGGGCACTAGGGGTGATCTAGGGGGGCGTCTGGGGTACAGGGCCGACAGCCACACCCCGCACAGTCCTCGGTTTGTTCCCTTTATGTTTTACCTCCTCTCTCCCCTTCTCCATCCCTCTCTCCATCCCTCTCTCCATCCCTCTCTCTCTCGGATTTACAAGGCTTCAGGAATATGATGCATTCAATGCAACAGTGTTCAGCATGGCAGCCTCTGCTAAATCACCTCCCAGTCCACACTACATCACCTCCCAGTCTACACTACATCACCTCCCAGACCACACTACATCACCTCCCTGTCCACACTACATCACCTCCCAGTCTATACTACATCACCTCCCAGTCTATACTACATCACCTCCCAGTCTACACTACATCACCTTCCTGTCCACACTACATCACCTCCCAGTCTACACTACATCACCTTCCTGTCCACACTACATCACCTCCCTGTCCACACTACATCACCTCCCTGTCTACACTACATTACCTCCCAGTCTACACTACATCACCTCCCAGTCTACACTACATCACCTCCCTGTCCACACTACATCACCTCCCTGTCTACACTACATCACCTCCCTGTCCACACTACATCACCTCCCAGTCTACACTACATCACCTCCCAGTCTACACTACATCACCTCCCTGTCCACACTACATCACCTCCCAGTCTACACTACATCACCTCCCAGTCTACACTACATCACCTCCCTGTCCACACTACATCACCTCCCTGTCCACACTACATCACCTCCCTGTCTACACTACATCACCTCCCTGTCCACACTACATCACCTCCCTGTCCACACTACATCACCTCCCTGTCCACACTACATCACCTCCCTGTCCACACTACATCACCTCCCTGTCTACACTACATCACCTCCCTGTCCACACTACATCACCTCCCAGTCTACACTACATCACCTCCCTGTCCACACTACATCACCTCCCTGTCTACACTACATCACCTCCCTGTCCACACTACATCACCTCCCTGTCCACACTACATCACCTCCCAGTCTACACTACATCACCTCCCTGTCCACACTACATCACCTCCCTGTCTACACTACATCACCTCCCTGTCCACACTACATCACCTCCCTGTCCACACTACATCACCTCCCTGTCTACACTACATCACCTCCCTGTTCACACTACATCACCTCCCAGTCTACACTACATCACCTCCCAGTCTACACTACATCACCTCCCTGTCCACACTACATCACCTCCCTGTCTACACTACATCACCTCCCTGTCCACACTACATCACCTCCCTGTCTACACTACATCACCTCCCAGTCCACACTACATCACCTCCCTGTCTACACTACATCACCTCCCTGTCTACACTACATCACCTCCCTGTCCACACTACATCACCTCCCAGTCCACACTACATCACCTCCCTGTCCACACTACATCACCTCCCTGTCTACACTACATCACCTCCCTGTTCACACTACATCACCTCCCAGTCTACACTACATCACCTCCCAGTCTACACTACATCACCTCCCTGTCCACACTACATCACCTCCCTGTCTACACTACATCACCTCCCTGTCCACACTACATCACCTCCCTGTCTACACTACATCACCTCCCAGTCCACACTACATCACCTCCCTGTCCACACTACATCACCTCCCTGTCTACACTACATCACCTCCCTGTCCACACTACATCACCTCCCTGTCTACACTACATCACCTCCCTGTCTACACTACATCACCTCCCTGTCCACACTACATCACCTCCCTGTCTACACTACATCACCTCCCTGCTCACGCTACCATACGGAGCTCTGTGAGGCATTGGGGAAACGCCTGCTTTCAAACCCCTGCATCCATTAGCATGACGTCAGCTGCCAGTGTGGAGTGTGAGCTGACAGACCAGCAGACCCCAGACAGACCAGCCGGAGGGACACAGAGATCAGTCCAACATCAGGCACACACACATCGGCATCAGGGATGCAGTGTGTCTCACACACACATGCACACATGCGCACACACGCGCACCATGAGTCTGAACAGGAATTCCTATTGCCATTATCTTCCTCCTCCTCCTCCTCCTGTAGGGTTCTAGGCTACGCTGGTTTCTAAGCTAGGCTGGGTTCCTGCTGAAACAGGTCTCAGATCTAAACTGACATTCTACATTGTGAATTTTTTACGTTTGGGATTTGCTGTTTTTGAAGAGTGATCAGGCGTTCTGAAGACGTAAAGGATCATCAGCAAGGAACTCCGTGGCAGCAGTTTACGTTCCTGAAGCCACTGCTGAAGCAGAGCTGAGGAGCAGTACAAACCATACGACAGAAAAGTTGTTAGCGAGGTCTGGGTTGAAAAACAGCAAACTAGCCTCTATGTACGAGTTCATTCATCTCTGAACGAATCTGGAGATGTCAAGTGTCAAGATCCTCAAGAATCACAGATTACAAAGGCCAGATTACAGAGGCCATAAACCTCTCTCACACTCACACACAAACCCCTCTGATTAGCATATTAGGAGAGAAATGTGACACCTACCCACCCAACAGCAACCACAGCCAATCATGAACCTGCAGGACTCAGCACCAGAGGTGGGGGGTTAGCCCCGCCCCCAAAGCCATACTCCTGAAACACCTGAATATTTCATAAGACCTGAACATAATCGAGGGACCAAATATGAAATCATAAGTGCAGAACTATTACAGATGGGATAGGTATCTACTTTTCTGCTAGAGAGGTTATAGGATACACATTGGATTTGGTAACGTTCAGAAAAAAATATATATTTTCTCGTTCACAAAATCATTCGATGGAATGAAACCACTGAACTGGGACCATCCCAGAAATCTTGTTATTCACATTCTGCTGTCTGCTGATAGTCTTAAGATTCTGCTGCACAGACACTTACAGAACACATACACACTTACATACAGCATACAGTGTTAAAGAATCAGCCAGAAACACACTCATAATACATAATACAAGAGCACAGGGATCCACATGAGCAAACAAAGCAGCTGTTCCTCACAGGTGAGAGAGATACATCACACGCTTCTGAAATCCATCACACGCTTCTGAAATCCATCACACGCTTCTGAAATCCATCACACGCTTCTGTAGACCATCGCACACTTCTGAAGACCATCGTAAACTTCTGAAATCAATCACAAACTTCTGAAATCAATCACACACTTCTGAAGAGTTTATTTTGAAGTAAAATGTTAACTCTCAGACATTTGATAGTATGCAAATACGAACTGTTTTATGTCTTCTGTCCTTGAAAAACAGTTACATTTTTAGGTTTTTAGATTTAAGATTTAAAAAAGAAGCACTGAATGTCGCTGCCGTTGCCTTGCAACCCGGACATGCTCCTTACAGCGCAAACGCCTCGTTTCATATGATATAATACTACGAGCTGGGGCCGGAAAAGCTAGTGAAGTGTGTGTGTGTGTGCGTGTGCATGTGTGTGTGTGCGTGTGCATGTGTGTGTGTATGTTAGTAAGGCAATAGGTCTGCCCTAATTCACAATCAGCCTCTGAAAGCATTTTCTCTAAATGGTTTCTCAGTCTGTCAGCAGGTTTATCAGCACTGCTATGCTTCTGTGTTGACCAGCAGCTCTGTGTTGACCGGCAAATCGTGCTGGACTTCACAGACTTCACTCCATTACGACGGGGGTCTGGTGTGCACTCTGTCTGGCTGTGAGTGCATTACAGACCTACTGTAGACTTCATCTGGTTTCTGTCTGGATTTAATGTGGTTTTGATTTCTGTTACACTGTTTGGACAGAAGACGCATATTGAGACTTTGTTTTGTTTGTTTGTTAGCTGCAAATCAGTTTTGATGTAAATCAGACAGACAGTCTCTACCAGCGTGGGGTTGGACAATCTCCACCAGTGTGGGGTCAGACAGACAGTCTCTACCAGTGTGGGGTCAGACAGACAGTCTCCACCAGTGTGGGGTCAGACAGTCTCCAAACAGCAGTGCACTGCATCCCTCAGGCTGCTAGGCCTGTGTGTTGTATTGAGACATCAGCAGTAGGGTTAGGGTTAGGGTTAGGAACCCAGCAGTTAGGGTTAGGGTTAGGGGTTAGGGGTTAGGGTTAGGGACCCAGCAGTTAGGGTCCTCTCCTCTCTCTCCTGTGGACTAAACAGCCTTTAAGATCCACCCGACCAAGCAGAGCTACTTCATGGAGGGCCCTGGAGCGCGGCCTCTGCCACCACTCACCTTCTTCAGTTCAAACGTAATGATCAACATGTCGTTGCTCAAAGGGTGAGTCTGCTGTGTCTGATTGGTTCAGTTCAGTTTGCGTGTCTGCTGATTGGTTCAGTTCAGTTTGCGTGTCTGCTGATTGGTTCAGTTAGTGTGTCTGTTCTCGTTTACTAGTTCAGACCCCATCTCCGCACTTGTCCTTTGTTTGTTTGAGTCTTTAAAGGAGCTGGAATTCCTCTTCCTTTGTTCTTCATGTTGGACTAAAGTACAAAGTATAAGATTTCTCCTCCCAAAGAAAGGGTGTGGTCCCTTCATGGAATCATGCTGTGCGGAGTTCGTCAGGCTTAAGCATGTTCATAATGACCCCGTATTCACACAACAGTGTGGCCTGCTAAAGCAGAAATGTGTAAACGCATTAGTGTGACATCAGTAAGAGGCAGTGGTTCAGGCATGTAAATGTTGTATTCTGTCCAGTACTGCTCTATTAGAAGCTATTAAAACCCGCAAAGGAAACGAACCTGCTTCGTTAGGCGTTAATAATGCAAGAGGGGGGAAGGGGAGCAGAAAGAGGCTCTCGACATTGTTGCCACTATTGGGCCTGTGTGTAATTAATAGGACTTGCTAAGAGCCATTAACTAGCCGTACTAATGGACATTAGCAGGTTCTTTGGCTCCTGGTATGGGTCACTAAACACAACACTTTCCATTTAGGACTTGCATTCAGTTTGTTATTACCCCATGGCATTCATGCTCGATAAACTGCTCTGTGATTGGTCCCTTGGGTAGAATAACATTGACACTGGGCAGAAACAGAAGTGCTTCCTGTACTATAGACAGACCAACGTGCTGTGGAGACCTCCAGGAACAGCAGTGGAGTCAGGGCAGGGACGGGGGTGGAGTCAGAGCAGGGACGGGGGTGGAGTTAGAGCAGGGATGGGGGTGGAGTCAGAGCAGGGACGGGGGTGGAGTTAGAGCAGGGACGGGGGTGGATTCAGAGCAGGGACGGGGGTGGAGTCAGAGCAGGGACGGTTGGATCATCAGTGCACAAAAACATACAGTATTCTAGAAAAAAGATCCGTTAACGGCAGTATTTTAGAAAAGAGACCTATTAACTGCAGTATTCTAAAAAATCACCCTGTTAGCTGCAGTGTTCTAGAGAAGAGCAATTTTAACTGCAGTATTCCTTCACTAGGATCTCCAAGTCTGCATTTAGAGCACAAGAGGGAGAGGAAGAGGAAGAAAGTGAGGAAGAGGTGCAGCACGGTTGGCCAGGGCTGATGACCTTTACTGCCCTCCCTTTGCCCTCAGGTGCGGACACTAAATGGTCCTAGCTGAATCTGGTCTGATGATGGCCAGATGATGGTCTGATTACGCCCTGCATCAGTTCACGTTGGGCAGAGAAATGTCAAAGTATCTCCATTTCACTAGCAGGCACTGTGCAGCGCTGGAGTGTAAAGACAGCAAAGACAAAGACAGCAAAGACAGCATTCACAATTTCACAACAAACAAACAGCATTTATTTTTTATGTTTTAATATATATATAAAATATTTCAAATGTAAAGAATATTAAAAATACTTTGTTTACCGAATGTGTGTTCTGAGACTACGCACACAGAAAGAAAAAGCAGGGGTGGAAAGTAATGAATTACATTTACTCACATTACTGTAATTGAGTATTTTTTATGAGTCATTTGTAATTTTCTGAGTAGTATTTGAAATTTTTACTTTTACTCGAGTAAATTTTGACCTAAGTAGTTTTACTTCGCTACATTTGAACCCCCTCACGTTACTGAGTAAAAAATATTGATGGTGAAAAATTAAATGCGGGCGGACATTTAAACTCCTGAGTCCCGAAACTGAAAGTCAATTGCGTGGCCTTGCGTTGCACGCGCCCTTTCCTTTGTCTCATAATCAGGTCGTAATCTGGTGGATCTAATAGGCTACTGTGCATCGGAAGATGGCTGTTGCTAACCAAGACGTGGAGACCATGGCGGAGGAAAGGTCCGAAGAGCATTGCACTACACATTCTGGAGACGAAAGCCAGAGAAACCCTTGGCCAAATTTGAAAGAATTCTTTGTTTTCAAACGCACAAAAGGCAACAACGTTATAATGCAGTGCAACATGTGCCTGCCCGGCAAAACGGACTTTTCGACATTTAAAACATCGACATCCAATTTGCGAAAGCATGTGGTGGTAAGTTAGCGCATGTGTTTTTGTCTCTTACATCCCAAACAGTTTATTTATTGTTTGTTTTTGTGCTTCCCATATAAGCATAATGTGCCTTCATGATATGTTCCAGCTTTGCTGTAGTTTTTTAAAAAGTAGCATTGCTGTATTTAATTTAATAATTGAATAATTTAATGAATTTAATGCCTAGCTAATCCTACAGTAGGCCTATTGCATTTTTTGCTTAATATAACTGACCATAAAGCACTTTTTTCCAATAGGATTGGAGGGGTACCTTGCCTGTGTGTCGGAGAGCACGGACCTGCTGAACTCCTTCCCAAACATTAAGAAGCTGTCTCTGAAACTCAACACAGGCCTTCCAGCCTCAGCTGCCTGTGAGAGGCTTTTTAGTTCAGCGGGGTTGCTCTTCACAGCAAAGAGAGCAAGACTTACAGCAAAAAACTTCGAAAATCAGCTGCTGCTGAAATTAAACGAGCTTTTCCGGTCTAAAGTTGTAGATTGTGGGCAGATTTGTGGGATCCTGATCCCATCTAATCTTTGCAAGTGTGCAAAATCGATTAAAACAACTTGTGCTGAATTTGATTCATGACTCATCCTTTATTGCATTAAATAACTGAAATTAACTGAGTAACTTTTACTCAAATTACATTCTAAATGAAGTAATTTTGTACTTTTACTCGAGTAAATTTTGAGATGGGTAATTTTACTTTTACTCCAAGTAGAATTTAGGCAAAGTAAAAATACTTTTACTCAATTACAATTTTTCAGTACTCTTTCCACCTCTGAGAAAAAGAGATTAATTTTCAACATTTTCATGAGATTGAGAGGCTGATGAAGAGCAGGGTGGAGGGCTGGGCGGATGGCTGGGCGGAGGGCTGGGCGGAGGGCAGGGCGGAGGGCAGAGTGCAGGGCAGGGTGGTGCCATGTGCCATTTGTTACCCAAGATAAGCTACACACAGCAACCAATTTAACCAGCATTTTTAGCTTCATATAGAAAGCCAAGCTGTATTGATTCAAAATAAACAAGTTCTCCTATTGGACAACAGTTCGCATTGAAAATGAAAAATCAACACGTAATTTGTTTAAGCACATCTTAATTTTTCCCGTAAAAGATAAACTTGAGTTCAGAAACATCCCGTAATGGATTCTGTCGTGGTTTTTGTTTAATGTCTCAAATTGTTTTCATCACTAAAAGAGTCTGCAAAACACATCCATTACCATCTGAAGTCAGGCGGCGAGCAGCCACAATGGCTTCACTCCCCCAGCAGACTTTGCTAAAAAGCAGTGGGTTGGGTAACTCAAGCAGCCCACGGAGGTTTTATCTGCTGACCCATCACTAACATATTTGTGATGAAATTACTCCACATCCTTGGCTATTAATCGCGAGTGGTGCCAGTCTCTCCTGAGTCGCTAATGCAGCTTCCCCACTCAAAGCCTCACACGTCAGCACCTTTAATCGTTACCACACAGTTCCTCCATTTTACTCATGACTTCATTGAGTTCTTTTACAGCCTTGGTTGCTTTTTCTCTGTTGCTGGTGGTTTCAGATGTTCATTCTACTGGCCATTTGTGGTCTGTTTATGGCCATCTGTGAGCTGCAGAGCAGCAGTGATTTGGCTAGTGGCTGTGGGTTAATGCTCCAGTGTGGGCTTTTACAAAACATCCATATCAGCCCTCCACACACACACACACACACACACACACACACACACACACACACACACACACACACACACACAATTATGGGTGTGTATATGGGTGAGCTGACCAGGGGGGCGACTAATGGGCAACTTTCTGCGTGGGGGCAGTTGTTTCCTGGACGGGAAACGCACCGGAGGGATCCTGTAATGGTCCAGGACAGACGTGCCGGTGCAGAGTCTCGGGCGTCTGGGACGCTGGGCCTCTGGGACACCAGACCCAGGAACAATTTAAGGGCCTTTAAAATGACCCATTTACTCAAAATTACTGTAAAAAGGCACCAGCTTTAAACTCCACTCACCCAGCAGGTTCTCCCCAGGGACCAGCAGACATTATTTAAAGGAAACCCACCTTCAATTGATTCAGATGCATTCAAAAACTCTCAAAGGGCATATTTGAGGTAGGAATTAAACACATAGGATGAGAACAAACAATACATTAAACTTACAAATAGTTAAAACACTTCAGTATAATTCATAGATTATTGCTCTTAGGACTCCAAGAACAAAAGAAATAAAAAGTTGCCAACACACCCCAACAGAAGAGCATCACAGGAAAGTCCTAAATCACCACCACCATCACCACCACCATCATGACCACCATCATGACCACCATCATGACCACCATCACTATCACCACAGCCAGATGCAGGGACACAGGGCAGTTGCTGGCACCGACTCTCAAGGTCTCTGTGATGAACCCGAGCTGGAAACACTGAGTCTCACGGTCTCTGTGATGACCCCCAGCAGGAAACACTGAGTCTCACGGTCTCTGTGATGACCCCCAGCAGGAAACACCGACTCTCAAGGTCTCTGTGATGAACCCGAGCTGGAAACACTGAGTCTCACGGTCTCTGTGATGACCCCCAGCAGGAAACACTGAGTCTCACGGTCTCTGTGATGACCCCCAGCAGGAAACACTGACTCTCACTGTCTCTGTGATGAACTCCAGCAGGAAACACTGACTCTCACTGTCTCTGTGATAACCCCCACCAGGAAACACTGACTCTCAAGGTCTCTGTGATGAACCCGAGCTGGAAACACTGAGTCTCACGGTCTCTGTGATGACTCCCAGCACTGACTCTCATGATCTCTCAGCAGCAGGGTTTCAGTGATGGTTCTTATGATGGTTCTTATATGTTCAATACACACTGTTTACTGTAGAAACATGTGAATGTTGCAGAGATCCTCCCCCTGGGCCTATGCAACCATGCCCCCAGGGTCTATAGCTTAGCTCCTCCCCCTGGGTCTATGCAGCCACGCCCCCAGGGTCTTTAGCTGAGATCCTCATGGTCTTCAGTAAAGCACAAACAAAAGCATTAAAGCTTTAATGTTCCATCATCAGCAGTGTGGACACCACAGTAGAACTGAGGCTGATCAGAAAAGGGCTTCAACATTGGACAATAAAGCAAACACTTCATACTGTACAAAGTGCTGCTAACTAACTCCTCGCTGTCTCCCCTCATGTCTCTTCCTCTGCTGTCTCCCCTCTTGTCTCTCCCTCTGCTGTCTCCCCTCTTGTCTCTCCCTCTGCTTTCACTGAGATGTTCACCCTTCAGGTGCTCTAGTTATCTGCTCTTGATTTGTGGGACCCATGACATTACGATGGGTTGCTAAGTAACAGGACAGTAGTGCACTGATTGAAGATGGTATCAGGAGAGCATGAATACCAAGCAGAGAAAAGGCATGAAGGAGGAGTGGGGCCTGGGGGAGGGGTGGAGCCTAGGGGAGGGGTGGGGCTACACCCTCAGCTAAGAGAAAGGTGGAGCCTAGAGGAGGAGTGGAGCTACACCTTTAGCTAAGAGAAGGGTGGAGCCGCTTCCACATGAGGGAGGGGCAGGTTCAGTTGGGAGAACAGCGGCGGCCCACCTCCCATCTCCAACATTTATTCATGATTCTATGGCAGGGACGCTACGATACGATAAATATCACGATACTAACACTGCCTAACTGTCTGTTAGATAACCAAAAAACTGTTTTTATTTATTAACAATAATACATGATTAAATATAAACCACAATACCATCGAACAAGGAGTGTAAATTTAAAGTAACAATATACAGAAAACAATTTTTTTTTAAAAAGAGTACCTAATTAGAGTCTGGATACTGCAAAGTATATAACTCTGACTATTATTACGACTTACAAATGTTAAACAATTGAAACAAGTATAAAAATATTTTTATAATTTTTTTAACTAATGGCTTTTTTTGGTCAACATTTAATACAGAGTATTTTTAAAGGGGCACCAGTTATCTGTTTTTACGTTTTAAAGATAACTCTACCTTCTGCCGCACTCTATAAAATTTCCAGCAGAAAGTTTTATAGATTGTTCTTTGTTGGTATTTTCTATACATACATACACCAGGTAAAGAATATAAACATGGAAATACTGACACAGCTGTGGCTGTGCTGTGTAGTGAACTGCATTCACGATACTGGCGAGTATTACGTTGGCAGAATACTGTAGCAAAGGGGTTCTTCCACACTATCTAACATGGAAGAACAAGCATGTTCTCGTTTATATCAGAGGTCTTCAACTATGGACCTCAAATCCATTTCCTGATCCTGGATTTTGCAATCACTGGAACTTAATTGAACAGGTAATGTACCTGGATACAGGCAGGGGCAGAGTCTCCAGGGTTCAAAACCTCCACTGCTGAGATTTGAACACCCCACCCCAACAACACATAACCACAACCCCACCCTGACACCCCCACTTTAACTAGACACACTCACAATAAAAACCCCACAGACACGCCCACTGTAACTAGACACGCCCACAATCACAGCCCCATGATGGCTCAATTTGCAACATTGCAACTAGATTCACTCAAAACCTTAGCAACACCCCAACACACCCACTGCAAAAAGACACATTAAGCCAGTCATGTTCGCATCACTACTGATAATGAATATACTCTCTGAAGGCAACCTCACAACACAGTCCCTCTGGGCACAGCCATATGAGGAGTCACATTCCTGTGTGTGTGTGTGTGTGTGTGTGGATGTGTATTAGATGAGATGTGTACTCAAGTCATCTGCAATGTAATCTTGCAAACACATATTTCTGTCCTTCCAGCATAATTAGTTCCAAGCTCATTAGTATGTGTGAACTGGTCCTCTCCCTCACACTCCCTCACTCTCACACTCCCTCACACTCCCTCACCCTCACACTCCCTCACTCTCACACTCACACAGTGAGTCTGTGCCTCAACTGTACCTCACTACAACAGCAAAAATGTCACAAGAAACCAAACCAGCTACATAAATGACACAAAACATGTCAATGACTGGAAACAAACCATCACACACATACACGCTGTTCACCTCAGTCACCATCACACACACACACGCTGTTCACCTCAGTCACCATTACACACACACACACACACTCGCTGTTCACCTCAGTCACCATTACACACACACACGCTGTTCACCTCAGTCACCATCACACACACACACGCTGTTCACCTCAGTCACCATCACACACACACACATGCTGTTCACCTCAGTCACCATTACACACACACACCCTGTTCACCACAGTCACCATCACACACACACGCTGTTCACCTCAGTCACCATCACACACACACGCTGTTCACCTCAGTCACCATTACACACACACACGCTGTTCACCTCAGTCACCATCACACACACACACACGCTGTTCACCTCAGTCACCATCACACACACACACACGCTGTTCACATCAGTCACCATTACACACAAACACTGTTCACCTCAGCTTGAAAGCCTCGTGACTGCTCAGCCACTGGATTCTGGGGGCTGGTAGATGCTGGACCTGAGAAGGTCATCATCTAGTTTATCAAGCAGCTTCAGATTTTGACAGATTGGGTTTAGTACCCCCTAATGTTTCATACAACCAGAGTGACTTCATCTTCAGTCCCTGAGGTCAAGGGCAGCAGCCCCACCCATGCTCACGTCTGGGTCTCACGTCTGGGTCTCACGTCTGGGTCTCACGTCTGGGTCTCACAGGCAGTCAACATGTGCTCTGAAAACCAGCTAAGAGCAGGTCTCTGACACAGCAGCCTGAACATATACTGTATACTCTTCAGGAGAACTTATACTCTTATACACACACACACACACACACACATACACACACAGCATTTCTTAATTGGCTTGTTTGCTTTGACGTGTTCTACAGCAGCCTTACTGTTCGCACAACACAAGATGACACACAAGCCCAACGATTTTTGAAAAGATCTCCAACAACGACAATCCATCACCTTCCTTGCTAGCAGACGTTTCTTTAGTTCCGGAACAGAAGAATGACTCATTTTTAAATGCCTATTTTGCTTGGCTCATTAAATCAAATTTTATCCTTCACCATCAAACCTGTAAAAACACACTGAGGTAAGCCACAACAGTTTAGACTGCGGTTCACTACACTATCACAGCAGCAGCGCTGCTCTGTCCAGAATGATGACACTCTTAACCCCTGCAGAACCAGAACAGAACTGCAAAAGCTCTGGATAAAGTAAATCATTAGACCTGCATTAAATAACATTGGTAGGGATCTACCAATATTAAATAAAATTACCCATTTAATATGACGGCATGATAAAACAGCTATATCCTAGCTCACTTCAGAGAGTGGACTTTCAACAGCATGAAATATTAAAATAGAAGATATTTATTATGTTTATTACAGAGTATTGCAATATGAAAACATTGTAGTCTTATATACCTTTGCAAATTATCCCTCCAAAAACATCTGGTTAATTTAATGAATTTTATCTGTTTCATCACTGACAAACCAGAATGAAGTATGAACTATGAAGTATGAACTATGAAGTATGAACTATGAAGTAACCTATACTGAACCTAAAATCTTATATAATATTATCCGCTGCTGCGCACTACACACACTGATGCACTACGCAGATATACCACACTGATGCACAACATTTACATTTACATTTACGGCATTTAGCAGACGCCCTTATCCAGAGCGACTTACAAAAAGTTACACAAACAACACTTACACAATACACACTCATACACTACACTTACACAATACACTCTCAAACACTACACTTACACAGTACACTATACACTCATACACTAAACTTACACAATACACAGTCATACACAATACACTACACACTCATACTCTACCCATCCTGAAACACTACACACACTGATACACTATCCATCCTGATACACTACACACACTGATACACCACCCATCCTGATACACTACACACACTGATACACCGCCCATCCTGAAACACTACACACACTGATACACCACCCATCCTGATACACTACACACACTGATACACCACCCATCCTGATACACTACACACACTGATATACCACCCATCCTGATTCACTACCTATATTCACAAACATCTTGGAGATGTTGAAGCAGCAGCAAATGTTCATGGGGAGAATGTTGTGTGAGACTTTGAGCTGGCGATGGTCGTGTGGATCCATCATACACAGCAGGGCAGCAGCAGATAAATATTTTATCAAGAGATTTATATGGAGAGGTGATATGTTCCTCTAATGGGTTTAATAACGCACACTCCACTCTCCATTTATCACACTCCACCCCCTTCTCAGTCTCCCTCCCTCTCCTTCTCTCTCACCTCCCTCTCTCTCTCTCTTTCTCTCGATCTCTCTCCCCCTCTCCCCATCCTGCTCTTTCTCTCCCTCTCTGGTACTTTTTAACCCCAGCCCTTCAAGGGCACCTATGACCCGACACCTTAATTATCTCCTCCCATCATCTTCCACTCACACAGTGCACACATGCTCCTCTGGCTCTCAGCAGCTATTAGTCAACTCCCCTCTCCTCTGTTCCCCTCTCCTCTCCTCTGTTCCCCTCCCCTCTCCTCTCCTCTCCTCTCCTCTGTTCCCCTCCCCTCTCCTCTCCTCTCCTCTCCTCTCTTCCCCTCTCCTCTCCTCTTTTCCCCTCCCCTCCCCTCTCCTCCCCTCCCCTCTCTTCATTGATTTTTGATGTCGTTTTTTAAATCCTTATTCTTCCATAACTCCCACAGATGCCTCAGTTCCAACTCCAGGTGCACCTTTAGCTGCCTTAGAACTACTGGCACCTTCCTCGTACAGAGAGAGAGCAAAAGACCACTCAGCACGAGCAGCTCACACAATCAGGTAAAAACACTCATGGTAAAGGAAAGGAGGCGGGTTCGTGACGCCCTGCTTTTTTGGAGGCACTTCGGTTTCCTGGAAACGAGACTGGCATTTTACGTCTCTGTAATTGCGGTTATTACGCCACAATTGTGTTACGTGAATTACACGTCTGTGAAAGGAGCTCCGTCCCCAATCTGCCGTCACTTCTCAGGTGACAGCACTGATTACACATGCGCCACTGCGTCCGAAACAATATGGTACACACATTTATTTCTTCTCGCATAACTCTCTATGGCAACTGAAACAGGTGTGAAGTGATGAATCCTCACTTAGAAATTAAACATTTGACATCACCTGCCACAGTGTAATTTAATGTTTTAAACTTGGCTCGTAAACAGCAATAGCACAATAGTCACTTGCAGAGTTGGCTGCTAGATTCTTTCCATGAATATAACGACAACACTTCATACCTCAGTTTATAAATGTTGATTAAAAACATATTTTCACTGTGTACATGCCGACCACTTTCAGGTGGCCCCATACTATTATCTGGGGTGTGGTACACACCGTTACAAGCATAGATTGTATATACAGTGAACGGTACGTCACCGTTGACTCCCACTGTGAATTTTTGAAGCCACCAAGATGGCAGTCATAGGAGCTGCCATCTTGGGTGCCATCAGTAAATGAACATTGGAGCAGAGCATGCGCATTACAGATTGTATGCGGGATGGTGTCTCCGCCCAACCCCCATCACATTCATACGCCCACCACTATGTACGGGGGCGTGAGAACTTAACCAGAGGGTTTGTTAGAACTACTGCTGAACAAAAATATTGTTTTACTTAAAAAATGTAAAACTGAATAAAGCTATTAGCATTTCGTCCATTTTGCTAAACTATCTAGCTAGCTTAGCTTGATAACGTGAGGGCTTAAAGTTAGTTAGCTGGGTAGCTCGTCAAATAATAAACCAAGCCACTAACCCAAAGAACTTCACCCGAAGGGTCTGATACAACCACTTACTGCTAAACATGACATTGTTTATTTAAATTGTCGAAAGTGTTGTAAACTCACACTTAAAAGGTAAAAACTATGCAGCTGTCAAGTGAAGTTTAAGAATTTTGCTGTCGAGCGCGTTAACGACGTTTACGAAATATTACAGCATATAGCTACACGTACTGGGAATTCAACAAGCTGCCTTTCAGTTGAGCTGTCTTTCAGTATGTCGAAGTGCAGCAACAAAATAAAAATGTATAATTTAAAACAACACTAACATGTTTGTCACAAACGTAACAGGACCGACAACCTTCATCTAGTGCTCACGTGTTGCCCGGCGTTTCGGGGAAAGGGGTTCAAATGTTCACAATCGGTTCAACAGTTGGGGAAATAATTACTCACAGTTTTGTTTACGGTGAACGTTGTGGATTGTGGAAGAAAGCAGACCCGTGTCCTTGAAGATACAATTGAAAGCACGAAAATAATCAGTCTGTCCGTCTATAAATCACGATAAGACGCCATTTTTTTACAGATGTTAATAAGCGTTTAATAGGTTGCCAGGTACACCGGTAATTTCCAAATGTCCCCAGATGTCCCCTACATCTACATCTACTTCCAAATGTCCCCAGATGTCCCCTACATCTACATCTACTTCCAAATGTCCCCAGATGTCATATACATCTACTTCCAAATGTCCCTTACATCAAGTAGATTCAAGTTTCCAAAGAATTCCACCAGATAATGACAGAAACGTTAGTCCACTATGAGTGTACCTACACCATACAGTACAAGCGGCCCGATTACGATTGTATGCTTATTTCTTTTCTAAAGTAAATACAAAATATAATATATTCAAGTCAAAGTTGGAACGATTTTTCACTTTCATATTTGCTTACATTAAAAAGATGGCAACCAACAATAGATAACAACAATAGCAAACAAACAAACACCGTTAATGTAACGTAGGTGAATATCAATGAAAACATGTTCCAGAGAATAACAAGATAAGACCACATGATGTACAGTTGAAACCAGATGTTTACAACTAAAAACTAACCACAGAAACAATTCTCCAAGCATTCACAGATGGAATGCGGAATAATTCAACGTCCTACTTGTTTGGACATGCTATGTTACTACTTATCGAAATAGACATGAACACTTATACAAAAATTAGAAATACTACAGCATATACACATACTGGGAATTCAACAAGCTGTCTTTCAGTAGAGCTGTCTTTCAGTAGAGCTGTAGCTATTTAATGAGAGCTGTATTTAAGGAGGCGTGTCTTTCAAGAGCACTTTCTTTGATGAGAGGTTTTTCTTTAGGAGAGATGTTTTTCGGGAGAGCTGCCTTTTAGTAGAGCTGTCTCTGAGGAGCACAAATGATTCTGAAGAGATTTATTTCAATACTAAAGGCTGCCAGCCAGGCTGTGACTGATCTCCTACTATAGAAATACACACATCTGCAGCTGTTCCTCAACCAGAAACAGTCCAAACGTCTACAGTATTCCTTGTTTACATTCACTGTAGAAGTTTAACTAATTCTGTTTGGGTTACTCCATCCTAATGATGACAGCAGGTCCTTGCAAAGCTTTTCTGTGATTCAACATTAATATTTTAGTTTGAGAGGAAGCTTCCTGCATGGTCCACACATCTTCTGAGGGCCCATGCAACATCAGTCAAAGACATCACTAGAATCTGAGATCATAGTTTTGCCCCCACAGCTTAGGAAACAGTGAGGGACTATTAAATATTAAGACTTCCATATTAAACATGCACCTGGGCGCCTTCGCTTCTGGGTTCTTCTCCTTAGGATTAAAGTCATTAGTAAAGGCAAAGGATGGAATGGCTCCAGTATGTGGCCTACAGTTTGCTGTTTAGAGTGGTGGTGTTTACAGTGGTGGTGTTTGAAGTGCTGGTGTTTAGAATGGAGGTGTTTACAGTAGTGGTATTTACAGTGGTGGTGTTTTGAGTGGTGCTATTTTATTTGAGGATGGTGTATAACTTAATGGCAGACATTTTCTGTGAAATGGGTGGATTTAAAAATGCTATTAAAAGCATCTCATTTGTCTTGCCAGAATTAAAAATGCAAAAAGTAACAGAACTACTACAATTCATAAAATAATTCAAAGACATGCAGTGGGGTGTAGCTGGGTAGTAGTTTGACTGTGAAGGGAAAAAAACATCTATTCACTAAGTGCAGCTAGTGTTTAGTGAGACTACAGCCTCACTTGTTTAGTGTTTAGTGAGACTACAGCTTCACTTGTTCAGTGTTTAGTGAGACTACAGCTCACTTGTTTAGTGTTTAGTGAGACTACAGCCTCACTTGGTAGTGTTTAGTGAGACTACAGCCTGTGGTCAAAAAAGAGCTTGTGACAAACAGGATAGATAGGGTCTATGCCTAGTGACAGCTGGGCTGCTGTCAGTACTTGTATACCTGGACTCTACCTGTGAGGCAGATGTACCTTATAAAGTACACAGTGAGCAGAGGTCAAAGGTCAGTCTTTCTAATCCAGTGGGTGGTAAGCACAATGTCTGACCATAAGCAGAGTATTTCTCATAAATTAATTAAGATGCATTTTTCATGTAGTAACACTGTTATTCTAATAATATTAGTCTTGTGTTCATATCCAACATGTAAACAAATAAACACGAATCTGTCCTCAGTAAATTACTCCACAACTTTGTGATCTATCAGTGAATTCAGTAAAATCCTAATTGTGACAAAGAGCAAATTAGCTTACACTGTTTTGCACTGTTCCTGAGTGTTTATCAGTATTTAACCTGCAGATAGAGCTGTAGTGGACTCTCTCTCTCTCTCTCTGGGCAGCCTGTAGTAGCCAATCAACGTCCAGACCAGCCTGCTGTCTATCTCTCCATCTGATCCATGGCATCGTATTCATCTTCAATCAGCTAGCACTGCCTTAATAATATGACTCCTTATTAATGGTCCAATAGTTCACACAAGCAGTTTGCTTGGAAATAATAAAAGCATTATTTTGTTTGTTTGTTTTTTCCACTTCTGCCTGCTTTGCCAGCTGGACGTATTGAAAAGTGTCTGATCTTGGTCTGAGTGAGCGAGGATCAGACAGGGTGGAGACGGCATGTGCTGGTGTGTGAGCACCATCTCCATCTCACGGTCTGACATGGCCCGTTCTTGCGTGACCCTGAGCCTCATTACTAGCGGGAAGATAAAAGATCATTTACATCCGGCTGCAATTATAAAACTGCTGACCAAAGAAGACAAAGTTACATGGTGATCCTGACTAGACACAATCTAAAAACAGCCAATTGAGCTTGTTTTTCTGTATGTGTTTATAAAAAAGATTACTTAAGTCAAAAATAGACCCTAAATTCAAACAGGTCATTAAACACAAGTAGATTCAAACATTAAGTCCTAAATTCAACCAGGTCATTAAACACCAGTAGATTCAAACATTAAGTCCTAAATTACTTGCTAACTCTACCTTTCCTGACTAACGTCATCGTTCACAATGATGGATATGGTTTGTACTGTAACCTCAGTGGGCAGATTAGGACTGAGATTCGTTCACTGCTGTTCTGGAGTGTCAGCATCCCAACATGCACATTCTCCACCTTAACGTGGTTCAGTATTGACAGCACTGACCCAGTTTAACGTGGTTGAGTATTGACAGCACTGATATGGACCTCGTCTGTAATTGAGGAAGAGTGAGTCTCAGAGAACGTCATCACCTCAATCAGAGGATCATGTGACCAGAAGAGGCTAACATAAAATAACCATGACCACACACTCATCTCAGACATGACCACACGGACCACACACTCATCTCAGACATGACCACACGGACCACACACTCATCTCAGACTCATGTTCGTCTCTTTATTACTGACGCAAAAGACATTTTAAATGTTTCATTAATCACATTTAACACTTTAAAACACAGTAGAAGTAAACAATATTACATATACATGATTTTTAAATGTTTGTTGAGATATCTGGTACCCTTGAGAATATTAGAACAAAAACAGATGAATATGCTGTGAGTTGCTCACATGCAGTAGCTAACCTGAGAATCTGGCTATGTGGGCTATAGCTAGTCTGGGATTCTGGCTATGCGGGTCTCCCATGATGCAACACACATGCCACTGAGAGAGTGATGCAATTTATACCAGGAGACAAAAACACTGACATCATTAACAAGACCAAAATATTCACACACGGGTTCTGTGGCTGTTCTGCCATTCTGACCCAATCCAGCACTGTTATGACTAAATACTCAAGTGATCATAAGAAGTTATAGTAATGCATTAAGACTACTTTAAGGGCTTGTGACATTTGTTATAAGGAACTATGCATGCTGTGTAATGTGCGATAAAAGTGTTCATAGTATTCACTCAGTCCATATCAGTCGTTAGTGTGAACTCAGCAATCTATGTGACCAGAATCTATACTCTATGGGTATTACATCTCTACACTATGGTTATGATCTCTCTACACAATGGATATTAGCTTGGAAATATCTGTAGAACAATTCTATTGACGAGCACTAAGTATACGCTACAATACATTATAACGCCCGATGTAAAACAGAAGACATACAGGAGCAATAGTAATGAATACATTGACTAAGGCAATATTGTATGTAGTACGTATGACAGTAAGTTTATGAAAATGTTTTGGAACCTCTCTTTCAAAAGTCCTACATTGTTGCTTAATGTGTAATAATGTTGTGTTAGACATTTAACAATAGATATAAATCATTACTAGTGGCTTATCCATTGTAGGTTGTCTGTATATGGTATTGTGTTTACTGTGTTCATATAACACCCTGAATAAGATTCACTATAAAAACCGTATATCTGGCAGAACTGGGAACCCTCTACAGAGGGTGTGTGTTGTCTGTGCTTGGGGGGTGGGCAATATTTTTAGCTCTTTTGGGGACCAAATGTCCCCAGGATGATGGAAAGACAACAAGACAGGCATTGTGGGAACATTTGGCTGCTATCCACAGGGTTGGGTATTATTTACCCTGTATACCAGAAAGCACTATTTGGTGTTCAGTTTATGTTAAAGTATGTGTTTACACAGGATATTATTTAACTAAGGTAATACAATTCCGTAGCAATACCCCACAAAGACAGGAATTTGCGTGTGTTGTATCAGCTCTGCAATTGCTTGTCGGTGATTCAGAAGCTGAATGGTGTATGAGAGCAGAGAGGAAGGAAACCCCACACAGCCATGGACAGGGAGTCAATTCTCAGAACAAGTTTGCCTGCACACAGACACACATAAATACAGACATACATAAACAAGTACGCACATATGAAGCCACTCCGTTTGCCTACACACACTCTCTCTCTGTTTGCCTGGTCCACATCTGAATCACACAATGGCTGTCTGAGGAAAAAACATGAATAAAGTAGATAAACGGGTCCGCCCTCCCTCTCTCTTTCACTTGTTTTCGATCTATCTAAATAGCAATACATTCATTAGAAATGAGAGGTGTGATCTCCAGTCAGTGGAAGTAGATTGAGACAAACACATTCACAGAGAGAAGCGAGATTTATTATGGGCAAATCCGGTCTAATGCAATCCAATACAGACACAAAACTAAGACTCAAACACGAGTTAGACAAACAGAACCATAAAACAGCACTAGAGACAAAACATAGAAACAGGCCTAAAGTTTAACATTAACAGAGCAAAGTTACTAGAAACTTAAACTAACACCAAAGGGATCTTAACAACACAAGATAATACAGAACCACAAAGCCAGTACTTACAATTACAAGTACAATGCCCAACCAAGCAAATGACAAAACACAGGACTTAAATACACAGACTGAACCTAAAATCAAACAAGACACACCTGAAAACAATGATGAAGGGGCAGAGCACAAGGGTGTGGTGTGAAGTCAGACACAACAGGGAATTTCAAAATAAAAGCACACAAACCAGGAACAAGTAACAAACTTAACAAGAGGCGGGCCGAGAAACGAGCAGGAGGGAACAAAACAGACAGAGGAAGGACTAAACAAAAGATTGACAGAAGGAGGCAGAGCTAACCGTGACTGGCAGGGTTATATATCTGGGGTAGTGTTAAATATACCTGGGGTAGGATTATATATCTGGGGTAGTGTTATTTATATGGTGATATATAGATCCTGATAACTGTAGTTTCAAGTGGTGACATGAAACAGTCTGGAACCCATCGAACTGATCAACTCTGGTGGGCTACATCAAAATGATCAAAATTATCAATAAGATCAATATGATAAAAATTATTATGGTGCACAAAACATTAGACACAATGCCTCTTCTCTTCTACAAACCTGCGGCGTGGAGTCCATGTCTAAAGTAAATACTGTATATAAATACATGTTCAAACACGCAACATAAGGAGTAAATGTTCTCTTGAAAAGGGAGTTGTGGTGTGTAAATCTAGAGGCAAACGCTTTACTGCATTGTTTCCAGTGAGGAGCCGTTCTCCAGCCAACAGAGGGAGGGCACATGTCTCATCAACATGACAACAGAGTGCGTACAAATCTGAAACAAGTTCCAATATTTATTTAAGACAAACAGGGCAGGATGCAGAAGGAGAGAACGTCCCCTTACGTTCATGTGGAAATGCACAAATGTGTCAGAGGAAGAGCTAATTGTGTATTATAGACATTTAGAGGGGCGGAGCTTATGTCACACTCAGATGGGGTGGGGTATTTTAATTCTGTAACTCTCTATGTGGCTTTCTCCCTTTCTCTCTCTCTCTCTCTCTCTCTCTCTATCTCTCTATCTATTTCTATCTCTCTCCTCTCCCTCTCTCCTCTCCCTCTATCTATCTCTATATCTCTCTCCTCTCCCTCTCTCTTTCTGTATCTCTCTCTCTCTCTCTCTCTCTCTCTCTGTCTAACACACTCTCTCTCTAACACACTCCATCTGTCTCACTGTCTCTCACACACTCCTTTTCTCTGTCTCTCTCTCCATCTTTCTCTCTGTCTCTAACATTCTCTCCCTCTGTCTCTCTCCACCTGTCTCCCTCTCCTTCACTCTCTTGGTGTGTAAAAGGCTGGTGAGAAGTCCAGTAATCACTAGAGTACTGCTCTGTCTTTAGTTATTACTCAGACAGCCACGTCTACCTACAATGGCCAGTTTCATTGGCCAGACAGACATCACATCTCCCACTGTGTTAATCTTTCAGAAGAGAGGGTTTCCATGGAGTTTGGGGGGGGTTGTGTACCTCCAGGTCAGACTGTCTCTCTGAGAGCTCTTGGAAAGGTTGGGTTGTAATCTGCTAAAGCAAAATCTGTATGTGTACTGACCAATGGAATGCCTGTAAGGCTCCCTGTGACAGTGGCCAGGCTTCAACAGCACTACTGACCAATGGAGTGCCTGTAAGGCTCCCTCTGACAGTGGCCAGGCTTCAACAGCACTACTGACCAATGGAGTGCCTGTAAGGCTCCCTCTGACAGTGGCCAGGCTTCAACAGCACTACTGACCAATGGAGTGCCTGTAAGGCTCCCTCTGACAGTGGCCAGGCTTCAACAGCACTACTGACCAATGGAGTGCCTGTAAGGCTCCCTCTGACAGTGGCCAGGCTTCAACAACACTACTGACCAATGGAGTGCCTGTAAGGCTCCCTCTGACAGTGGCCAGGCTTCAACAGCACTACTGACCAATGGAGTGCCTGTAAGGCTCCCTGTGACAGTGGCCAGGCTTCAACAGCACTACTGACCAATGGAGTGCCTGTAAGGCTCCCTCTGACAGTGGCCAGGCTTCAACAGCACTACTGACCAATGGAGTGCCTGTAAGGCTCCCTGTGACAGTGGACAGGCTTCAACAGCACTACTGACCAATGGAGTGCCTGTAAGGCTCCCTCTGACACAATGGAGTGCCTGTAAGGCTCCCTCTGACAGTGGCCAGGCTTCAACAGCACTGCCATACTGACCAATGGAGTGCCTGTAAGGCTCCCTCTGACAGTGGCCAGGCTTCAACAGCACTGCCACAGGGAAGTGCTTTGTGTTTATGGGGTTTGATACAGTCCTGTCATGGTTCACTCATTTTAATTTTGGTGGAAGTTCCAGCTAGTTCTTGATAACCAGAGCAGAAACAGGTGGGCATTGGGATGCAGCTTCTTCTCACAACATTTTTGGCCTAGTACTGCCCACTCCTATTTAAGCACATGAAATGATGCTCTGTCTTTCTGAGTGTATAACAAACAGGGTACAGACATGAGACAGACACCTGGGCTCTGCACAGTCACTTCCCTGGACTCCAAAGTGAGAGCTTCCAGAAACCAGTGAGCCGTCTGCTGTACTCTGGCCATTAGGTAATAGCCTTTGCCCAGCTAGGCCCAGAGAACGTGTGTAGCTCTGCTGATAGTTTGGAAGTGAAAGCTGTTCACAGTCGCTGTGTCTAATTACAAACAGTATGAGGTGAAACTCCAGTGATGTTCTGACCTCTCATGTCCAGACCAGAGGACATGAGGGGGGCCCAAGAGTGGTAAGGGCTTGTGTTTATGGGTGGAGGAGGGGCTTGTGTGTATGGGTGGGGGAAGGGCTTGTGTTTATGGGTGGAGGAGGGGCTTGTGTTTATGGGTGGGGGAAGGGCTTGTGTTTATGGGTGGAGGAGGGGCTTGTGTGTATGAGTGGGGGAGGGGCTTGTGTTTATGGGTGGAGGAGGGGCTTGTGTGTATGGGTGGGGGAAGGGCTTGTGTGTATGGGTGGGGGGAAGGGCTTGTGTTTATGGGTGGAGGAGGGGCTTGTGTTTATAGGTGGGGGAAGGGCTTGTGTTTATGGGTGGAGGAGGGGCTTGTGTGTATGAGTGGGGGAGGGGCTTGTGTTTATGGGTGGAGGAGGGGCTTGTGTGTATGGGTGGGGGAAGGGCTTGTGTGAATGGGTGGAGGAGGGGGTTGTGTGTAGGGGCTTGTGTGTATGGATGGAGGAGGGGCTTGTGTGTATGGGTGATGTGGAGGAGGGGCTTGTGTGTATGGATGGAGGAGGGGCTTGTGTGTATGGGTGGAGGAGGGGCTTGTGTTTATGGGTGGAGGAGGGGCTTGTGTGTATGGGTGGAGGAGGGGCTTGTGTGTATGGATGGAGGAGGGGCTTGTGTGTATGGGTGGAGGAGGGGGGCTTGTGTGTATGGATGGAGGAGGGGCTTGTGTGTATGGATGGAGGAGGGGCTTGTGTGTATGGATGCAGGAGGGGCTTGTGTTTATGGGTGGAGGAGGGGCTTGTGTGTATGGGTGGAGGAGGGGCTTGTGTGTATGGATGGAGGAGGGGCTTGTGTGTATGGGTGGAGGAGGGGCTTGTGTGTATGGGTGGAGGAGGGGCTTGTGTGTATGGATGGAGGAGGGGCTTGTGTGTATGGGTGGAGGAGGGGCTTGTGTGTATGAGTGTGGGAGGGGCTTGTGTTTATGGGTGGAGGAGGGGCTTGTGTGTATGGGTGGGGGAAGGGCTTGTGTGAATGGGTGGAGGAGGGGGTTGTGTGTATGGGTGGAGGGGGGGCTTGTGTGTATGGGTGGAGGAGGGGCTTGTGTGTATGGATGGAGGAGGGGCTTGTGTGTATGGATGCAGGAGGGGCTTGTGTTTATGGGTGGAGGAGGGGCTTGTGTGTATGGGTGGAGGAGGGGCTTGTGTGTATGGATGGAGGAGGGGCTTGTGTGTATGGGTGGAGGAGGGGCTTGTGTGTATGGATGGAGGAGGGGCTTGTGTGTATGGGTGGAGGAGGGGCTTGTGTGTATGGGTGGAGGAGGGGCTTGTGTGTATGGATGGAGGAGGGGCTTGTGTGTATGGATGGCAGAAGAGGAGCTCTGTGCTTAATGTGCAGCTGTAATGTACACATGTTGATGCTCTACTCTAGGTATCCCAGATCATAGATATCTGACATGTAAGTGGTCTTTAATGCCATGGGTTTCAGTTGTACAGTGACACATACAGTTAAAAAGCCTTACCCTATGTTATTGTGAATAGATACAATCTATCAAGATCGTAGTTTAGGCGTTTTGATAAACAAAAGATTGGTCTTGGTTCAGAAAGCAGTGAATTGAATTTTCACCTTTGTACTAGTGGCAAGATTGTCAACCTCAGACTGGCAGCACACACTAGAGTGATGGAGTGAGTGTAGAGTGATGGAGTGAGTGTAGTGTTGTTGGAGTGTGTGTAGAGTGATGTTGGAGTGAGTGTATGCTGGAGTGAGTGTAGAGTGATGGAGTGAGTGTAGTGTTGTTGGAGTGTGTGTAGAGTGATGTTGGAGTGAGTGTATGCTGGAGTGAGTGTAGAGTGATGGAGTGAGTGTAGTGTTGTTGGAGTGTGTGTAGAGTGATGTTGGAGTGAGTGTATGATGGAGTGAGTGTAGAGTGATGGAGTGAGTGTAGTGTTGTTGGAGTGTGTGTAGAGTGATGTTGGAGTGAGTGTATGCTGGAGTGAGTGTAGAGTGATGGAGTGAGTGTAGAATGATGTTGGAGTGAGTCTACACTATCTACTCTACACTACCGCTACTCTATCCCACACTCTACACTACCGTTACTCCATCCCACACTCTACACTACCGTTACTCCATCCCATACTCCACGCTATAGTTACTCCATCCCACACTCTACACTACCGTTACTCCATCCCATACTCCACGCTATAGTTACTCTATCCCACACTCTACACTACCGTTACTCTATCCCACACTCTTCAGTATCGTTACTCTATCCCACACTCTACACTACCGTTACTCTATCCCACACTCTTCAGTATCGTTACTCTATCCCACACTCTACGCTGGTACCATTCTTGTCTCTCTGTTTCTAACACCATACACATTGTGCATACACATGCTTGGTGAAGCTTGGCAAATGAAATGTCATTCATGTTCTGTGACCTCAGTCTCAATACCCTCATATTATTAACCTTTACCCTCTAATCATATAACCTCTAAGCCTCTAACCCTAACATCCCTACCCTCTAATCATATTACCCTCTAGCCAAGACCTGGGCTTTGTACGGCCTGCGGGCCACATCCGGCCCTCTGACTATCTCTGACCGGCGAGAGATCGTTGATAAGTTAGACGTCAAAAGTAAATGTGTGACTATGATACCTATTACACTGTGATAAGTGCATGAAATAAAATTTCACTGCTTTTATTTTGAAGGCAGCTGTTTTGTTTTTGTTTTTAAATTTGCGTCTGTCCGGTCAGTTCGCTCGTGCACTTTCACTCAAATGTGTCGGCGAGTGTGTTGGGCAGCTTTCAAGAAATTAGCTCTTAGCTCTATATGTCAGCTAACAGTATAAAGAATGATTGATACAGAATGCAGTTTTTAAGGAACCGACTTCTAAATATTCATTTACAGAAGTAAAATGTAAAGCTGAGTGCTTAGTTTGCGGAGAACAATTCGCTGTGTTTAAGGACCACAGTTTAAATCGCTATTGCGAGAGTAAACAGTTCTTAAATACAAGAACTTGAATTGTGCAGAACTGCACGGACATCTGAACATTTGCTGCTGCAAAGGCAGCAAATGATGTTGTACAGAGCTGCACTCGTCCAGGCAGGACCAGCTGTGCAGTATCACAACCCTGCAGGAAACAGTAAGACATTCTCTGATGGGAAGTTTGTTCAAGGATGTTTGGTGGTCTTTGCAGTGCTAACTTGTCCTGAGAAAAAGGAAGTGTTTGCAAATCCCTCATCAGGCGAACCGCAACAAAACGGATCGAGGGGAATTTGGACATTCAGCTGCAAAACAGTCTTGGCTCTGGATGTGAGCTGTGATGATACAGCCCAGTTACTGATCTTTATACACAGAGTTGTGATGATACAGCCCAGTTACTGTATCCCTTTTACCCCCTAACCCTCTAACCCTAACCCCCTAACTCTCTAACCCTCTAACCCTAACCCTCTAACCCTTACGTGCTGTAGTCTCTGTCTGCACATGGAGTTCAGAGAATACACTTCAGTCTACTTTGAGTTTAATTTCTCTTCAGGGTCTTGGCAGAAACATAAAAACAGAAACACGAAAGCCCTCAGTGCAGTGGTAGTTAAGGCTGAACCAGCAGGGCCGGGGGCGCTGCATGTGTGCATTGTATATTAGTTGCGAATTAATGTGTGGTAATGTTAAGTATCTTCTCACAATAAAGCAAATATTCAAATAAATCAGTAAATGGAAGTACGATGATGTCACACAGTGCCACAAACAATAATTCAATAATTCAAAGCTCCTCCAGGTCATTTTCAGCAAAGGTTAAAAGGAAACAATAATTTCCCCCAGCAGTAATAATGCGGCGTGGCAGGGTTCTGGTCCTCCAGCAGGGTTCTGGTCCTCCTGCAGGGTTCTGGTCCTCCAGCAGGGTTCTGGTCATCCAGAATAAACAATCATAAACAATTATGAGCCCTCTATACCAGAATAAATAATTATAAACAATTATGAGCCCTCTATACCAGAATAAATAATTATAAACAATTATGAGCCCTCTATACCAGAATAAATAATTATAAACAATTATGAGCACTCTATACCAGAATAAACAATCATAAACAGTTTATGAGCCCTCTATAACAGCATTGACAGTCATAAACAGTTTATGAGCCCACTATACCAGCCCTGACACTCATAAACAGTTTATGACCGCTCTATTCCAGCAACTTTAATAAACAGTTACTCATGATGCACATGAATTACCTCCAGCATTGCTCTAGGAACTGTACTGAGACAGCAACATCTCACAGAGTTTGATGAACTTGGATGGCTTAGGGTCATGAACAGACTGATGTTCTGTTGTCTCTGGGCAAGGTTCGGTATCTCCAGGACTCCACATCTAGAGCGCCATCTCCAGCGTGATACGCAGGTCTTACCTGCTGTCTGAATATAGGGAGGTGAAGCAGCACGTTCTCACCTGAGCTGTGGGACTCCTGCCTACTGGTCTGAACACTCTTCACCAGAGGTGGACATTCCAGGTTCAGAAAGTAAAAGTCCTCACCAAGATGTTGCTCAGGCTTCTTGGATTGTGTTGATTCCACTAATTTTACCTAGAAAATCCAGCAAACTTGAGTAAAATCCTTGAGTAAAATCCTGGGAAGTTTTACTTTCTGAACCTGGAATGTCCACCTCTGCTCTTCACCACCTGGGTACTTTTAAGAAGGGTCACACCTACCTGTTCAGTTTAGACTTTAATTAACACTTTATTATTAACTTTATCAAATATTTTATCTCTTATTTATCTTATTTTAATCCCTTTTATTTTTATTTGCTCATTGCTTTAGATTTTATTTTCTGTTGTATCTTTAATATCATTTTATTTCTATTTTATTTAAATTTTTTAAATTTTATTTCTACTGTATCCTTTTTTAAAGCACTTTGTAAATACTGTTTAAAAAGTGCAACATAAATATTGAATATTATTATTATTAGTCGTAGTAGTAGTACGTTATCTCACTGATAAAAAAAATGTAGATCATGACACTTTTAGAGATGTAAATTCTAAACACAGTATCACACACCCAGGATGTTGGAGAGCGTGTCAGTGTTCTGAAATGCTGTGATTCTAGGACATGCGGAGATGTTGGTCTCTCTGGAGCAGCTCTGACACACCATAGCAGATCCCATCACCTGACTCACTTTCTCTAGGAGTTATTGCAGTTCTACGACACCACATGATCTATTAACTCACACATAGATAAACGCGCACACACATATACAAACACAGACTGTCAAATCCATACATGTACACATACACAGGCAAGCACACACAAACTCACAGGCAAGCACACACAAACTCACAGGCATGCACACACAAACTCACAGGCAAGCACACACAAACTCACAGGCATGCACACACAAACTCGCAGGCATGCACACAAACTCACAGGCAAGCACACACATATTGAGATAAACTATATTACATTATTGTTGGTCATCTCTTGGATTTTGCAGCATTCACTGTTGTATCTGTTACTACACGTTTAACTTTGTGGAGATTTTCCTACAGGGCTCTACTGCAGAAGTGCTGTTTCCACATCAGTCGGAGTGTGAGAGTTTCCACCATCTCACATCTGACTCGGGGGCCATAGTGACCACAGATAGCCTCTCTGTTCACAAAATTACTACTGAACTGCCCGAATATCAGAATGATATAAAGACTTGCATAATGTGGAGTGGTATGTGGGGATTTTGCAATAATTAAATTGACCTCCATCACACAAAGACGTTTTTCAGACAAAAGATGCTGGCAGACACACAGAGGTCAGAACGTCAAAGACCCCAAGGGGTACCAGGGCCCAGGCTCAGCATACCCATCAGTACATTCAGCCTGCAGGGACATGACCTCTGACCCCATTCCACCTCCATGACCTCCACACAACACAGTGTAAACAGAAGAGGATGCAATCCATGCATGTTCTGATATGTGCTGTAGAACATCTGGTTAGGGTTAGGGGAGTTAGGGCCCTCTGATTGGTGACACCAGTGAATTTCACCAGTAACTGGTGAAACTAGGACACCAGTGGCCTGCATTCTGAGCCCTGGCAAAATAGAAAAGTGTAAAGAGTAGAGAAGAGCCCTTGGTGGACAAAAGAAGAATTTGTCATTGAAAGTCAGCTAGATGTCCTATAAGGGTTCTGTGTTCACACACGGATGTGTTTAAGGGTTCTGTGTTCATACCTGGATATTTTAAGGATTCAGAGTTCACCCCTGGATTTTTTGAGAATGCTGGAGGTTTTTGAGGGTCTTGTATATATTTCTGAGGGTTCTAGGACAAACCAGGGTAACACTGGAGCAGAGAATCTTACACACTCTCCAATTTAAGAAAAACTGCAGCAGAGAATGAAAACACAGCTGCCTCTTCTATCCGTCTGTAGTTCCAGCCACGACACACATGCAAAGGAGAAATGGAGGACAAAGAAGGAGTCTGACATTATTCCACAGAGGAGCGGACACCACCTGTCTCTGGCCATGATGCAACAGAGAAGAAAGCAGAATCACAGCGCGAACGACGTGGTCTTCACCAAGGTTCTCCCGTCACTGCACTCCTCTGCGGTCTGGTTCTGCTCTTGGGTTACTATATTTACACGGAGCCTTCACTTCATAAAGCATCATGACGTGCAGTCTAAACACAGGCCACCAGCCCAACCACAGCTTTCCCACACCTACTGAGGTGGATCCTCCGAACTCACTGGGATTTATAGCTACTCAGCAGACACATTTTAAGATGAGGGTTTTACAGCCCTGAGCTGGGACTACATGAAGTGCATCAGATTTGCTCCTTCAGCAGTACCTCTGAGATCACGCCAGATCAATAATTAACTTCAATTAAATATCTGCAATTATTGATTGACCCCTGTTGTAGTCACTGATTGTTTTTATTATTTTATGTCTGCCTGAATAGTAATAAAAGTGGACTTGTCTTTTCCTAATGGCTTTAATTCAATTATATTCTATATGTAAAATTCACCATTTTGTAATGCCTGGGTCGTGGGTGGTAGAGAAGGATCCATGCGCAGGTTGTAAGAATACTTGCTTTTAATGAGAAGTTGGCGAACAACACAATTCCAACAGGAGGTTACGGGCCACAGCCCGGGCCGGGCAGGACAGGCTATCAAGGAGGTCGTGGGACAGGCAAGGGTCGGTACACAAGAGTCAGAAAACGTAACCAGGCAAAAGTACAAAAAGGGCAGAATCCAAATAGTCATAAACAGAGACAGGCAAGAGGTTCGGTACACGTAGTTGACAGAGATACAAGAAAAACGCTTGGTAAGGTCACACGTGAACATGGAGCAATACTTCGCACTGGTCTCAAGTGTTCATAGTCCTTAAGTACCCTTGTAATCATGATTAACACAGTTCAGGTGAGTCAGTACTCGGGCGAGGGTGCCCTCTGGCGTTGCTGGGTGGTATGCGTTGTTGGCGCCCTCTGGTGGTCCTGGCTGCCAACCGCATCCCTGACATTACCCCCCCTCCAACGGGCGACTCCAGTCGTTCGGGCAGATCGGCGGCGAGGGCGTCCACGGGGCCTCGGTGCCGGACGATCAGGATGCGTGCTGTGGAAGTCCCTGATCAGAGAAGGGTCCAGAACATCATGGGCGTCCACCCAGCTCCTCTCCTCTGGGCCGTATCCCTCCCAATCTACCAGGTACTGCAGACGACCGCCCCGCCTCCGGGAGTCCAGCAGCGTATCCACCAAGTAAGCAGGTGATCCCTCTACGTCTATCGGGGGTGGTGGCGGCAGCGGTGCATCCCTAGGCTGACCGGTGGGCTGTGCGGGCTTAAGCAGGGAGACATGAAAAGTAGGTGCTATACGGTAGTGAGGTGGGAGCCGCAGTCTGTACGATACCGGGTTGACTTTCTTTATCACAGGGAAGGGCCCCACGTAGCGGGGGTTCAGCTTTCGGCATGGGGTCCACAGCCGGAGATCTCGGGTGGAGAGCCATACCAGCTGGCCCGGGGAGTGCTCTGGAGCAGCTCGTCGGTGTCGGTCGGCCTGCAGTTTCTGAGCACGAACCGCCCGCCCTATACGGACGTGGGCCGCCTCCCAAGTCCGCTTGCTGCGCCGCAGCCAGTCGTCCACTGCCGGGAGATCAGAGGGTTCCCCCGACCAGGGAAACATGGGAGGCTGGAAACCTAGTACACATTCAAAAGGGGTCATTCCAGTAGAGGAGTGGGAGAGTGAGTTCTGTGCCATCTCCGACCAGGGCAGGTAGCGGCTCCACTCATGTTGCTGCGTGCTACAATAGGAACGTAGCATCCTGCCGATCTCCTGGTTTAAGCGTTCCACCTGGCCGTTGCTCTGTGGATGGTAACCAGAGGTTAAACTCACGTGTATTCCCAACTTCTCACAAAAGGCCTACCAGACTCGGGAAGTGAACTGTGGACCCCGATCAGAGACAATATCTTCTGGTATGCCATAAAACTTGAAGACGTTAGAGAAAATAGACTCTGCGGTCTCCATAGCGGTAGGGAGAGCAGGCAAAGGGACGAGCCTGCAAGCTTTCGAAAAACGATCAATTATAACAAACACACAAGTGTTTCCGTGTGAACGTGGTAGATCCGTAATGAAATCTATGGCCAGGTGTGACCACGGTCGTTTAGGTATGGGGAGGGGCTCAAGGAGACCCATAGGTCGGTTACGAGGTGTCTTGCTCTGTGCACAAACCGTGCAGCTCTCGATGTAAGATTTTACATCCGTCGCGACCCCTGCCCACCAGTACTTTCGGAGTACTAGCTCCAGTGTGCGCTTCTCCCCTGGGTGGCCCGAGGCTGGGGACGTGTGTACCCACTGTAAAAGTTCCTGTCGAAAACCGAGGGGGACATAGAGTGAGTTAGGGGGGCAGGCCGTAGTGGCTGGCTCAGCCCTGTGAGCCGCCCGTATTCTCTCATCTAAGTCCCAGAGAATGGGACCTACCACCAACGAGGCCGGGAGGATAGTCTTGGGGGGGTCCTGTGAATCAGGACCGTCATAAATCCGCGAAAGGGCATCCGCCTTTGCATTCTTAGACCCTGGTCTGAACGTTAATGAAAAATGGAAACGAGTGAAAAAGAGTGCCCACCTGGCCTGCCGCGCGTTTAATCGTTTAGCGGACTTAATATACTCTAGATTACGATGGTCTGTCAGAATCAAGAAGGGGTGTGCCGCTCCCTCCAACCAGTGTCTCCACTCTTCTAATGCGGACTTTACTGCTAGTAACTCCTTGTTGCCAACGTCATAGTTTCTTTCCGCTGCAGTGAGTTTGCGGGGATAGAAGGCACAGGGGTGGAGCTTAGGTGGCGTACCTTGCCGTTGAGAGAGGACTGCTCCCAGTCCGGTGTCAGAGGCATCCACCTCCACCGTGAAAGGCAGCTCTGGATCAGGGTGTGCTAGGATAGGCGCTGAGCAGAACCGTCTCTTCAGCCGATCGAAAGCGTCCTGGGCTAGGGGAGACCATATGAGTGACTTAGGGGAGCCCCTCAGCAGAGAGGTGAGAGGTGCGGCTACTATACTATAGCCCCAAATGAAGCGTCTGTAAAAATTCGCAAAACCCAAGAATCTCTGTAGGTCCCTTACTGAGCGAGGACGTGGCCACTCCTGTACTGCCCGGACCTTGTCGGAGTCCATAGCCACGCCTTGCTGACCCACCCTGTACCCCAAGAACTGCACTTCCGTGTCAAAAAAGACACACTTCTCCAGCTTCACGTATAGATGGTTTTCCCGGAGCAGCTGGAGAACTTCCCTGACGTGCTGCACATGCTCCATCCTGGTCCGTGAATAAATCAGAATATCGTCAATATAGACAATAACACTTCTGTCCAGAAGCCGACGAAACACATTATTCATAAAAGATTGGAAGACAGATGGAGCGTTAGCCAGGCCGTATGGCATTACCAAGTATTCATAATGACCAGAAGTCGTGATGAATGCGGTCTTCCACTCGTCCCCCTCCCGTATACGTACCAGATTGTAAGCACTCCGTAGGTCTAACTTAGTGAAAATTCGTGCTTGGCGCAGTTGTTCTATGGCAGCTGGCACTAACGGGAGGGGGTAAGAATGCTTGACAGTGACAGCGTTCAGCACTCTATAATCGATGCACGGACGTAGCCCCCCGTCCTTCTTCTCCACAAAAAAGAACCCTGCGGCCGCGGGGGACACAGACGGCCGAATGTAACCGTGCTTTAAAGCCTCCGCTACATACTCCTCCATTGCACGGGTTTCGGGTAGAGATAGTGGGTATGCACGCCTCACCGGGGGAGTGGTTCCGGGCAAGAGCTCAATCGCACAATCCGAAGGGCGGTGAGGAGGCAGTAGCGCTGCCTTAGACTTGCTAAAAACATCTGCGAACTCCAGATACTCATCAGGGAGTTTTACTGTTTCCGAAATCATGGGGCTTTCAATGCTCGTGGTGTGTACTGCCAAACTAAGGCATCGTTCATAACACGCCCGGCTCCACTTCAGAATCTCCCCTGTGCTCCAAGAAATCACTGGGTCGTGGAGAGCTAACCAGGGGTAACCCAGTACGATTGGATGTTCTGGGGAGCGTATGATGAAAAAAGAGAGCTGCTCTGAATGTAAAACTCCTACCCTCACAGTAAGAGGCCGCGTACGTTGTGTGACTGCTCCAGTGCCAATAGGCTCTCCATCTATCCCCTTCACTCGCAGCCCCTGCTGGCAGTTGACAAGGGGAATGGAATGATCCGCAACGTAGCGTTCATCAATAAAGTTGCCGGCCGCTCCGGAATCTACTAGGGCTGAAACCACAGAGGTACAATCACCCCACATTATCTCAACAGGTACAGTCATTTTCTTCATTGACCCTCTTAACGGTAACACTGGACTAACCTTAGGGTCGGCCTCCGTCCTATACAAGGCCGGGCATTCCGCCTTGAAATGTCCGGACTCCCCACAATATAAACATAGCCAACTACGTAAGCGGCGTTGTCTTTCGGCCGGTGAGAGACGGGTACGGCCCAATTCCATGGGCTTCAGGGGGAGGCAGGGTATTCTGACTGGTGGCTGAAACGTGGGAGACAGTTGGCTTACGTGAACATAACAGATTGTCCAACCTAATAGACAATTGGATGAATTCTCCCAAAGGGAGACCATCACCCTTGCAGGCCAACTCAGCCCGGAGTGTATCGGTGAGGCTCTGACGGTAGACCGTAAGGAGGGCTTGGTCCTCCCATCCACTTGCGGCAGCGATGGTGCGGAAGCGGAGCGCGTGCTCTGCTGCCGTAGATCTCCCTTGACGGAGACGTAAGAGTTGTTCCCCAGGGTCCAGGCCAGACGCCGGGTGATCAAATACCTCTTTGAAACACTGTTCGAAATCCTGGTATGACCTCCAGGGTGTATCCTGGCTCGCCACTGCGGTAGCCCACTGTAACGCCTTACCGGTGAGGAGAGACGTGACGAAGGCGATCTTTTCTGAGTCGCTTGGGAAAGTGGTGGGCTGCATACGAAAATACAGGGAGACCTGGAGCAAAAAACCTTGACAGAGGCCCAGGGAACCATCATACTTGTCAGGGAGGGCCACCCGAACTGCGGTGCGTCTGCTTACTCCGGGGTCCGGGACGGGAGAAGGGGGCACAGGGGTAGGCGGAGCTGACGCTGACGGGGCGTGAGCGACGGTCAACACCTGAAGGCTACGGGATATATTGTCCATCTTGTTGGCCAGTTGATGGAACATTTGTTCGTGGTTACCGAGCCATTTTCCCTGGTTCATTACAGCCGCCTGTATCGCCGACATACCTGCTGGATCCGTAGGAGGCGAAGTATTCTGTAGTGCCTGGGTCGTGGGTGGTAGAGAAGGATCCATGCGCAGGTTGTAAGAATACTTGCTTTTAATGAGAAGTTGGCGAACAACACAATTCCAACAGGAGGTTACGGGCCACAGCCCGGGCCGGGCAGGACAGGCTATCAAGGAGGTCGTGGGACAGGCAAGGGTCGGTACACAAGAGTCAGAAAACGTAACCAGGCAAAAGTACAAAAAGGGCAGAATCCAAATAGTCATAAACAGAGACAGGCAAGAGGTTCGGTACACGTAGTTGACAGAGATACAAGAAAAAACGCTTGGTAAGGTCACACGTGAACATGGAGCAATACTTCGCACTGGTCTCAAGTGTTCATAGTCCTTAAGTACCCTTGTAATCATGATTAACACAGTTCAGGTGAGTCAGTACTCGGGCGAGGGTGCCCTCTGGCGTTGCTGGGTGGTATGCGTTGTTGGCGCCCTCTGGTGGTCCTGGCTGCCAACCGCATCCCTGACACATTTGCTCTTTGCCTTTCAAGCTCGGGTCCTGTACCAGAGTCTTGGGGGCCTGGGGGTCCTCTGCACTGTTCTGTACGAAGATCTCAGGTGTTGTTCTGCTGGACATCTGGGATCTGCTGGAGCTTGGGAGGGAGGGGGGGGGGGGGTTTGTTGAGGGCGGGGCTGTGTTCTGTTGAGGGCGTGGCTCTGTTCTGATGAGGGTGGGGCTGTGTTCCTTTGATGGTGGGGTACTGTTAAGTTGAGGGCGGAGCTGTGTTCTGTTGAGGGCGGGGCTGTGTTCTGTTGAGGGCGTGGCTCTGTTATGTTGAGGGCGTGGCTCTGTTATGTTGAGGGCAGGGCTCTGTTATGTTGAGGGCAGGTCTGTGATCTGTTGAGGGCAGGTCAGAGGTGAGAGAGTTACAGGCTGTGGGACTCCAGCTTTACAGGTTTGTTTATACCCATTGAAAAGCAGTTTCTTCTAAAATGTTTCTTTTTAAATTTAGATGTTTTGTCATAAAAATCTTTACAAATGCATAATGTGGTGTTATATACAAATAACCACTCGCTTAGTTTTTGCAGATGTAGATGGTGTCTCCATTCAGAGTGCTTCCATGCCACACCCTTGCCATAAAGACTCACGTGTGCTGGGCTCATGTGTGCCAGACTCACGTGTGCTAGACTCACGTGTGCTGGGTATATCCAGACCTCTTGCCTGAGGGATCTCTCTCTTAATGAATAACGTGGGTATTTTCAACAACGGAGCCAACAGAGAGAGCACAGAGGAGCAAGCAATTAAGAAAAGGTAAACAGTTAAACTTTAATCAGTCCTATGCATAAACATCCTTCATCTGAGAGGAAGATCTATTTTTAAACATCCCCTCATCTGAGAGTACAGCATAGTTTTAAACCTCCCATCATCTGACAGGAAGATCAAGTTTAGACCTCTTCTCACCTGAGGAAGGCCTAGTTCTGGGTAGAACTCTGCTGATCCGACAGTGCTAGACAGAAAGTCTCTGAGGTGCTAATCGTGTTCATCACAGCGGTCTCATCAATAGAGATAGACAATAGAGACACTACAATAGCAAAGGCACTGAATACAGCAGAAAAGGAGAGATAACTCATCTCACAGAAACACCCGTATTAATATCAAACAGCACTGAAACGGAAATGGAAGACAGTAGGCCTCACAGAAACGCATGGGGGCAGAAACACACGGGGACAGAAACGCATGGGGGCAGAAACGCATGGGGGCAGAAACACACGGGGGCAGAAACGCATGGGGGCAGAAGCACATGGGGACAGAAACACATGGGGGCAGAAGCACATGGGGACAGAAACGCATGGGGGCAGAAGCACATGGGGACAGAAACGCATGGGGGCAGAAGCACATGGGGGCAGAAGCACACGGGGGCAGAAGCACATGGGGACAGAGCTGCTTTTCAAACCTGGAGAGTGAGATTCATCTTTTTGGCTGAACAGATGTCAATTCACAGACCAGGACATGAGGATGCCAAGTGTCCAAAGAATTACATGTTACATGTTTGTTATACAGGGAAGTTTATAGTTAATTGTAGTGAATTGTGTAGTAAATTACATAGTGAATTATATATTGAATTGTAGTGAATTATATAGTGAATTATAGAGTGAATTATATAATGAATTGTACAGCTATTAAAGAATGAATGTAGGAAATCATCTGTTTTCCTTGTCGTGTGTCCTTGGTGTGTCAGCCTCTATATTAATGCATTATGTTTCACTGTAAACTGTCTGTATAAACATTCAGTATAATGCACATGTCTGTACTGTTTCAGTATAATGCACATGTCTGTACTGTTTCAGTATAATGTACATGTCTGTACTGTTCAGTATAATGTACATGTCTGTACTGTTTCAGTATAATGTACATGTCTGTACTGTTTCAGTATAATGCATATGTCTGTAGTGTTCAGTATAGTGTACATGTCTTTAGTGTTCAGTATAATGTATATGTCTGTACTGTTTCAGTATAATGCACATGTCTGTAGTGTTCAGTATAATGTACATGTCTGTACTGTTTCAGTATAATGTACATGTCTGTACTGTTTCAGTATAATGCACATGTCTGTAGTGTTCAGTATAATGTACATGTCTGTACTGTTTCAGTATAATGCATATGTCTGTAGTGTTCAGTATAGTGTACATGTCTTTAGTGTTCAGTATAATGTATATGTCTGTACTGTTTCAGTATAATGCATGTCATGTCTGTACATGTCTGTACTGTTTCAGTATAATGTACATGTCTGTAGTGTTAGTATAGTGTACATGTCTGTACTGTTTCAGTATAATGTACATGTCTGTACTGTTTCAGTATAATGTACATGTCTGTACTGTTTCAGTATAATGAACATGTCTGTAGTGTTCAGTATAGTGTACATGTCTTTAGTGTTCAGTATAATGTATATGTCTGTACTGTTCAGTATAATACACATGTCTGTAGTGTTCAGTATAATACACATGTCTGTAGTGTTCAGTATAGTGTAATATCTGTGTTGTTCAGTGTAATCTTGGCTGCAGGTGTATTCACTGCTTGCTGACTCTTTAGTCTCTGTAATTAAAAACACTTCCATTGTCCTGATCTTGTACTGGTTACATAAGGCAGTAATGCTGAAAACCTTGAACTCCTGAGCTGGGGTGCAGGGACCAGCAGATGTTTTCTTTCTCTTTTCCTGGTGGAAAGAGGGAGGCAAGCCGGTGTCCCAGCGTCCCGTCGGCTCCTCGAGCAGCGTGTCATCCAGCGCTTCCCAGCCAGGGCGACACGCACTCAGCATGACAACGACGGCACTGAACCTCGTCTCACGTCTCAGCACCTGTTCTGCAGTATCGGCCCTTTCGCACAGAGCCACACTGCACACTGAATTCAGCATGTTTGAACTCTACAGGCCCAGAAAGCGTGATTACGTACTGGCTTCCAGAATCCTCACAGATGGAATAAATATTCTTGCGTTTGCTGGTTAGTATGGCAACAAACGTGCTGACAACAATGTTGCATATACAACAAACAGACTGAAATAAGACAAAGGAAATGAATGTTTGAGGTTGAGCCACCAAGAGAGAGACTGTGATGCTGGATCAGGACTCCACAGAAGCTTTTCAGGACCTTTCACTGTAGGCGACATTCAGCCTGTGAAGCAGTTCTCCAAATCACATGATCAAATCAACAATGAAGTCACGTGACCCACATGTTCGGAGTTTTTAGGTTTGAGGAGCGAGTGTGCAGTGAGAAGGGGCTTGATGCATGTATGTAGGGGAGAGTTGCTGAAACTGTATTAACAGAGGGTCCCACGGGGGATTTGGCCATTTGCACTTTCTCTAGAAAGGTGTTCCTGCACCTGTAGTCCCAAACTCAGATGCAGAAACTCAATTTAACCAGAGGGAGTTTGCAAACACAGGTTATTCCACCAGACAGGAAAAAGAAGGTAATATTCTAATACCTGATTTGAACCTTTCATTTATAACCAGACAACCTACATGCGTCAAAAAGAACCCTCCAAAGGACTGAGACAATGAGAAAAACAAACGGCAAAGCTTTGCACAGGAGCTATTTTAGGACATGAACACTCAAGGTCACTGATGCAGAGAGAACAAATTGAGAGGGCGGTTCAGGGTAACAAAGAGGATTGGTACGAGCTCTCCTCAGAGCACAGTGCAGACAGGTGGATCAGAGTGAACTGCCCTACGTGGAGGGGGTGGCAGTGGGGAGAGACAGTGAGCAGTGGACAGAGAAGGAGCGTTATACATGCCAGTGGGAGAGGGGAGGGGAGACGGGGGAGGGGGACTAGGAAGAGAATCAGAACTTTTTTGCTCTGGCTCAAATAAGAGATGCTGTCTGCATGCTGTCTGCATGATGTCTGCATGCTAAGTGATGGTGGGACAACCAGTACCATTGCTGGGAAAGATGACAGTATGGTATGCAGTATGTGGTGTGTGTAGTACGTAGTGTGCAGTGTGTGTAGTATGTAGTATGCAGTGTGTGTAGTGTGTAGTGTGCTGTGTTCTAAAATCTCAAGTACACCTTCACATTGGGAGTTTTACAGAACTGACTTATTTAATTAGTAAACTGCTGCATGACATTTCTGGTGTATGATGTTTGTACAGTAAACATGTAAACTATGCGTTTTAAAAGGTCACTTCAATAAAATAAAAAAGATTTGGTTAATTAAATGGCATGCTTTCTACATTTTGCTGTGGGTGCAGCTCTAACTTCTTCCACTTGAAGCATTTAGGCCTCTGACTCATACATGCCCTGTTGTTTTTAAGTGTATTAAAATAAGTGGTTGTGTATCTTTTGCCTGTCCAATATGAAACTGTAGAAACACAATGAGTCATGTTCATCGCAAGACTCGGGGCGGTACTGTTGGAAAGCTGCACATTGCCCCCGTGTGGTGATCTAATGAACTGCAAACAACCAAATCAGGAAAACAAAATCTACGTAAATAAATGAATAAAAATATATATATATACAGCGTGTGGAATCAAGCCTTACAGTGCCCTATTGTTTAATATTAGTCATGTTATAGCCTCAATGTTAGGAAACTTTCATTTTATCCAGTTTTAAACTTTATCCAGTTTTTAAGTCTCTGATAAATTCATATTTTAATCTACCATTCACTGTTTAGACTATTATTATCATCTTGTACAAACATAATGTAGTAAGATTAATACGTAATGAAATTCTGCTTGTGTTCACCATATTTTAATGTATCAGTAATCTAATTACTGCTTTTTCTGTAATAGTAAGTTACCTTTTCTGTAATAGTAAGTTACCTTTGTTTCTATGTATACACTCCGTTACTACTGAGATGTTGACTAAACTGACCTCTTCCTTTACATGTAACACTATGCCAGGTGCCTGCAGTAAATTCATCTTTTGACTTCTTTTACCTATAAGGTGTCACCTCAGGACGGATGATCTGGTAGGTGTTAAGAGGACGTTGCGTAGTTAGTGGAGCATGTTAACTGTGAGGAAATGTGACCAGCATTCAGCTGTTGGCCCAGTAACACCCTGTATTATTGGCTTTTGGGGATGATTGTTTCGAATTGCATCTATGCTTAACAACAACTGACATATTTGTACTGAACCTCAATGTTTTTGAGCTGTGGACGCCCCAGTGGAAACTCACGCATATACACTCATATAGACTCAACCTAGACGAAGACTGATGGGTGAAGCATGGTGGTCACCATGACGGCGCTGGACACGAACAGCGCTGTGAGGCTGACCAAACACCAGCTCCTCATTCACATAGGGGTCCTCACATAGGGGTCTTCATAAGTACTCATACACATAGGGGTCCTCACATAGGGGTCCTCACATAGGGGTTTTCATAAGTCCTCATTCACGTAGAGCTCCTCACATAGGTGTCATTATAGGTCCTCATTCATGCAGGGGTCCTTATAGCTCCTCATTTACCTAAGGTTCCTCACATAGGGGTCCTCACATAGGGGTCCTTATAACTTCTCATTCACCTAGGGGACCTCACATAGGGGTCCTCACGTAGGGGTCCTTATAACTCCTCATTCACCTATGGGTAGTCACATATAGGTCCTCGTTCATGCAGGGGTCCTTATACCTCCTCATTCACATAGGGGTCCTCACGTAGGGGTCCTTATAACTCCTCATTCACGTAGGGGTCCTCACATTAAGGGGTCCTTATAGCTCCTCATTCACATAGGGGCTAACGACATATGCCAGTCGCAGATTACTAAGATTCATATCATCTAAAGTGCTTATGACAAATTATACCATCACTGATCACCAGTTTAATGTTCTCTGCCTATCAGAACCCTGGGTGGGTACACAGGAGCACACAGCTTTACCGTAGAGCGTCCCCCCGTACCCCGCCCTCTGACCCTGGAACCAGCTCTGCAGTCATTCACAATGTCACATTAAGCGAAACCTGTAAACTGGTTATGATTTCAAATACTTTTTGAATTCTTTTCATTAGCATAGACTAACCTAACTCTAACTGAACCTAACCCTCACCCTAACCAAACCCTAACACTAACCCTAACCCAACACTAACCCTAACTGAACCTAACCTCACCCTAACCAAACCCTAACCCCAACACCCTAACCAAACCCTAACCCCAACACTAACCCTAACCCCAACCCCAACCCTAACGGCCCCTGGTTTTTCTCTTCCCTCAGCTCCAACCCTAATCCACTCCTCTTCCCCTCGTTCCTGTTTAACCTTTTCCTTTTCCTCACATCCCGAATCCAACTATCTACCTGCCCCCTATGCCACATCCTTCCCTTTTCTTCCCAACTCCAACCCCAACCATCTCCCACCTGGCCCCTAAACCCAACCATCTCCCAGCTGGCCCCTAAACCCAACCATCTCCCACCTGGCCCCTAAACCCAACCATCTCCCACCTGGCCCCTAAACCCAACCATCTCCCACCTGGCCCATAAACCCAACCATCTCCCACCTGGCCCATAAACCTAACTGTCTTCTTTCCAGCCCCCACACCCAACAGTTTCTTTCCGGGACCCTTATGTTAACTGTCTCTCTCTCTCTGTCCCTAAACCTAACTGTCTGGATCCAAGATGGCGTCCCTGGGTCCCAAACCCTAACGCTTGTATTCGCGACCCATTCACTACCCAGAGCTCGTCACCATAGGTAAGAGTCGGAATGTGGATTGACCAGTAAATCGAGAGCTTTGCCTTTTGGCTCAGCTCTCTCTTCACCACAACGGTCCGGTACAGAGTCCGCAACACTACGGCCGCCACATACATTGGTTAGTGGACTTCAGTGTCTGAGATGCTACACAACAACCACAGCAGAAGTGTGATCAAGCTAGATCAACTGGGCAGAAGACATTAATAAGGAGTCCCGCCCACCCCAGCTTGAATTCTGAAATGTGGTTTACTGGCACTATCGCATGTGTATAAAAGTATAAATACAATATCGTGTTTGGCCACATGGTGGCAGCACTGCACCAGCTAACGCACCTACCTTTCTTTCATTTTGCCAGTCCTAGTGTGAAGGCAGCGGAGGTGGAACTGAAGAGGCAATACCCACCTGACCCAAAGGTGCTTTAATATAGACACTCTACCTTCATCTAGAATGTGATTACGGCGACCTGCAGAGCACAATGATCTCTCCGACTGTGACCTGTCAGTACGAATCTGCGTGTGAGGATTGTTATGCTGTTTCAGTGTGTGTGTGTGTGTGTGTGTGTGTGCATGCATGCGTGCATGTTTGTGTTGTGTGTGTTTGTGTGTGCGCACATGCGTGTTTGTGTGTGTGTGTGTGTGTGTGTGCATGCGGGTTTGTGTGTGTGTGTGTGTGCATGCGTGCATGTTTGTGTGTGTGTGTGTGTGTGTGTGTGTGTGTGTGCGCACATGCGTGTTTGTGTGTGTGTGTGTGCATGCGTGCATGTTTGTGTGGTGTGTGTGTGTGTGTGTGCGCACATGCGTGTTTGTGTGTGTGTTTGTGTGGTATGCGTGTGTGTGTTTGTGTGGTGTTTGTGTGGTATGCGTGTGTGTGTGTGTGTGCGCACATGCGTGTTTGTGTGGTGTTTGTGTGTGTGTTTGTGTGGTATGCGTGTGTGTGTGTGTGTGTGCGCACATGCGTGTTTGTGTGGTGTTTGTGTGTGTGTTTGTGTGGTATGCGTGTGTGTGTGTGTGTGTGCGCACATGTGTGTTTGTGTGGTGTTTGTGTGGTATGAGTGTGTGTGTGTGCGGCACATGCGTGTTTGTGTGTGTGTTTGTGTGGTATGCGTGTGTGTGTGTGTGTGAGCGCACATGCGTGTTTGTGTGGTGTTTGTGTGTGTGTTTGTGTGGTATGCGTGTGTGTGTGTGTGTGTGTGTGTGTGTGCGCGCACATGCGTGTTTGTGTGGTGTTTGTGTGTGTGTTTGTGTGGTATGCGTGTGTGTGTGTTTGTGTGGTATGCGTGTGTGTGTGTCAGCCAGTACCAACCAGTCCAGCTTCTGTCATTTTTTGTCTCTTCTGTCTCTGCTTCTCTGATTCTGTCTTACTCTCTTCATTTCCATGTCTCTCTCGCTTTCTGTCTCTCTCCACTCTTTTCACCCGTCTCTTTCCTACGTTCTCTATTTCTCTTGCTCTTTTATTCTGATTAATGCATTTTTGCACACACTGATCCACTCGGTCTTATGCAGCTCCTGTTCATGGCAGGTTTGTAGTGTGTGATAACTGAGCCCAATCAGATGGTGTTCACAGCGCATTCAGGGCATGAATACTGTGCTCTCCGTCACACACATGAAACTCTGGAGGTCTGGTTCTCTCTGGAGATCTGCTACCCTCTGGAGATCTGGTTCTCTCTCTCATCTCAAGCTCATTACTTGCTCACCCAGTTCAGGAATGACCAAGCAAATCAAGCTTCTCTTAAACAGATATTCATTGAAGTGGTGATATACGCAGCAAAATCAGAGTCCTCACCCTTCAAGCCCCATCACACACACACAGAGCCCTCACCGTTAAACCCCCTACACACTCACACACTATCTACACAGAGCCCTAACCCTCGCAACCCCCTGCACACACAAACACATACACACATACTACACAGAGCCCTCACCCTCCCAACCCCCTGCACACACAAACACACACACACAGTACACACACAGTGCCCTCACCCTCCCAACCCCCCTACACACACAGTACACACAAAGCCCTAACCCTTGCAACCCCCTACACACACACACACACACACAAAAGAACACAAATATTGCTTTACCAGAGCAAGCAATTTGTTGATGTTTGTGAGTTCTCGAACGGAGGTACATCTTCTTGAAAATAATTACAGCAGTAATGACTTTTTCCCAGTAATGTAGAGAAAGTGCAGGCAGAGGAGAAGAGTCTCATGAGCCAGAGAAATGTCTGAGGGCTGGCCACTCAGTAGCCCCCCCCACCCCCACCACCCCCACTACATACACACACTCCATTCACACACACTCACCCCTCGGGCGTCCAGCAACCTCCTGCATCCGCTCGCCTGATAGACCATTAGCCCAAGCGGTGAGTCACCCTCTCCTCAGCCCACAGAGCGCTAGAGCCTAGTACGGCCCCAATACACCCAATCGCTCCCCTAATACCTGTCTAATGGGCTCCATTTAATGTGTGGAGGGTGATTATTACAGCCCCTTTACTCCTGCCTCTCCCCACCCGGACACAAAAGCACACAGAGGCCCAGGCTGAAGCCACGCATGCAGCACAGGCATCAGGGCAGGCTCGTCCTAATCAGACACTTCACCCGGGACGCACGGCCTGGCTAACAAGCTGCTGCTTATTCTCAGTCTAATTTCAGATTATGAACTAATGGTGACATGTGGTGTGCGGAGGGGAGGGGGGGGGGTGGTGCAGGGTGTTCTGAATTTGCATAAAGCTCCTCCCCCCTCCCTCTCAGTATTTCTGTGCTCTGGAGCTCCAGTCAAGGTTAGCAGTGGCCCAGTAAAGGCGGCTGTACCAAATTTATTTCTATAACGCTTTCTACAACACACACAAAGCAGCTTTACGAATATATGAAGTAAAGCCAAAGGAAATCGGGGGCAAGGGAAAGCTGCCTGGATGAGTTTCTTGTGGGACATCAAATCTTGCCTTATGCTGAAAAGTCTCTGTGTGTTCGTAAACTGGTAACAATCAGATAAATCAGATTTAAACCAGTAAAGGGCTATTGCCCTAATCCCAACAACATATTTGAGTGTATCTAGTAAAATGTGATTTAGAGAGTATAGCAGAGTCACATGACCCTGGTCAGAGGTCAACAACAGGTCATTAACTACCTTGATCACTCTGTACTGTGATGAGGACTAAACCCTGACTGAATGATAATGTATGTGGGTGTGATTCAGGTATGAGCTTAGCTGCTGAGATACCGCTGCTCTTTGTAGTATCTGAGAAACCCATTATACTTTTAATACTTAGAAAAAGCTTGCTTTAATTATACTAAGAAGAGGTTTGATTACCTAAGGTAGAATTTCTATAGAAAGTGCATGGGCAGCAAAGCTATTATTAGGTGGAAGATTTTGATCCTGAGATCAGAGATGTTAGTTCATTCTGTTGGATAGGAGTAAAGGATTCTAGTGTCTATACTGGCATGTATCTATACTGGCATGGTTGCGTTGGTCTGTTAAACTGCCCAATGCCAAATTGATTGAATTGAATATTATCTCTAATGTGCTTATGTTTCTCACTGAATAAATTCATGAAGTCATAATTGTGGGATGTTGTAATCTGAGCTTTGGTGTTTTATTTGCAGTTGTGCAATTGCACTAAATAAAAATCTAGGATTATTTTTGTTATTTTATATTAGTGTAGAGAGATGAGCAGTTCAAGGGGTAATAAGTGTCTGTCTGTCTGTAGACTCTCCTTCCACAAAAGCTCTTTGACGACTGTCACAGGTAAGAGTGTGCAGACAGACACAGAAAGGGATGAAGCTGATGAAAATACTGAAAAGCAAAATAATAGTGCATTAACTACAAAAAGGGAAGCCGCCATAACATTAATGACAAACAGGCTTAATGACGGACGTAAAGAGGCTCACTGACGGTCGTAAACATGCTCAATGATGGACATAAACTGACTCGATGGACGTAAACAGACTCAACAACAGACGTAAAGAGACTCAATGATGGACGGAACAGGCTTAATGATGGACGGAACAGGCTTAAATAAGGGAAAACATTAGAACATGTGACATAATAACCCCAGGGGGTGTGGCTACTTATATACAACATAACACTTGAGGGAGTCCACACGTGTGCCTGTGGCTGTTGGCAGGGCAACGGCACAAGTTTCGTGAAGCAGCATTTACGCCACTGCCCTCGTTGCCTGGGGTAGGATGACCGTGTTCTCTATGTCTACACCATACATCAGCACTAGATCACGCATGTGTCCATCAGAGCGTGTGTGTTCTCTTATACACCGAGTGAAACCAATTGATTCTAGTACAGACGTAAAGGCCGAACTCAGAGGTCCTTGGGCACCATCAGCGTGAATGCTGAAACCACCAATTATAATAGCTCTTTCTACCAAAGTGTCTAGATTAGAGAGGAGGTCTGCAAAGTCGTTCAGAAACTCTGAGTAGTGTCCTGCTGTCCTGTAGATACTGGCTGGGCTACTTTTTGCTGTCAACATTGTCTATGCTAATGAAAAGAATTTAGAATTTTTTGAAATCATAACCAAATTTTCAGGTTTCACTTAATGTGACATTGTGAATGACTGCAGAGCTGGTTCCAGGGTCAGAGGTCGGGGTACGGGGGGACGCTCTACGGTAAAGCTGTGTGCTCCTGTGTACCCACCCAGGGTTCTGATAGGCAGAGAACATTAAACCTGTGACTGGTGACCATCTCGTGTCAGAAAGGCCTGCTTGTGAAATCACAGCTCAGGAACACCACAGTCTGCCCACAGCGCTAATCAGGAACACAAAAGCATATTAGACACACTCCACACAGGAAAATAAATGAATACATGTAGTCTTGATTTCCAGGATAGTCCAGGACACAGCTGAACACTGCAATGGTAAATTCAACACTAGTCATTCTTTAACTTATTATTTGTCTGCTCTTCTAGACATTGAGCTGTAGTAACTGCAGGCTTTGGATGTGTGTACTGTTCCACCGTCAGCAGGCTGGGTGGGATCCCGACATACCACACCCATCACCTCCTGACCACACCCATCACTCCCTGACCACACCCACACTGCTGCAAACCACACCCACCACCCCTAACCACACTCACGCTGCTACAAGAACACCATCACCTCCTGACCACACCCATCACTCCCTGACCACACCCACACTGCTGCAAACCACACCCACCACCCCTAACCACACCCACACTGCTGCAAACCACACCCACCACCCCTAACCACACTCACGCTGCTGCAAGAACACCATCACCTCCTGACCACACCCACAATGATGCAACACCCATCACCTCCTGACCACACCCATCACTCCCTGACCACACCCACACTGCTACAAACCACACCCACCACCCCTAACCACTCACGCTGCTGCAAGAACACCATCACCTCCTGACCACACCCATCACCCCCCTGACCACACCCACACTGCTGCAAACCACACCCACCACCCCTAACCACACTCACGCTGCTGCAAGAACACCATCACCTCCTGACCACACCCATCACCCCCTGACCACACTCACACTGATGCAACCACACCCACACTGATGCAACCACACCCATCACCTCCTGGCCACACCCACTATCCCTGACCACACCCACACTGATCACCTCCTGACCACACCCACATTCTCATGCACTAGATGTTCAAGACTTTCAAGACCATAATCAGACTTGACATCTTTCAAGGGTGGTTTCTTTGAGCAAGATGGAAATTTGGTCTTCATGCAATTAATCAAACTGCAAACATCAACATTAGCAACACCAGACATTGTTTTACTTTTTAAGCAGATATAATGTTGCCAAGTGAAAACATCCTAAAAAGAGCATCACATCTCACCCTCACCCATCGCCCCTCTCTCCCTCATCCATCGCCCCTCTCTCCCTCACCTCCCCTCATCTCCCCTCTCACACTCATCTCCACTCACCTCCCCTCTCACGCTCATCTCCCCTCATCTCCCCTCTCACGCTCATCTCCCCTCATCTCCCCTCTCACACTCACCCTCATCTCCACTCACCTCCCCTCTCACACTCACCCTCATCTCCACTCACCTCCCCTCTCATCCTCCAGCCGCATCCTGCTGACATCGTATCAGGTGTGAAGTCCCAGAGAAGGAAATGATCTCCGTCTCCACCCTGGGCAGAGGCATCTCTGGACACGCTGAAGTTTTCCTTTCCATCTGCAATTTACAGGCACCTGGACCTAGCGATACGACACAACCACCTCGGGATACACACTGCCCTAATCAAATATGTTTTGTCAATATTTAGACGTGCCCCATCTCCTCTCCTCAGAAGAACAGGCTTTTTATTGAGTGTGTTTTGTACTTTTACTGTCTCCTCCCAGGACTTCTGAAAAATCGACCCTTGCTGTGCTTGTAGAAAATTAACTTCCTCTTTCGGTCAATGCTGGCCCTGTGAGTCGACACTGGGCTCTGGTTTCTATTATATGTTGACTGTGTGAACTGACACTGGACTCTGGTTTATATTATATGTTGACTGAGTGTTCAGCCTACAGTGATCAAGCTACATGAGCTACAGAAATTGTGTCAGAGTACTGGGACGGTTTGCAAGACAACACAAGGACATAAAAGGAGAATTTATTATATCTTTTCATGAACAACCTTGGTCTGTGTATGTCAGAATTGCTGTGTACAAGCAAAAACGAGTGTGAGAGGAAAGTACTGAGAGGTCAGGGACAGGGACAGGGACAGGGACAGGGACAGGTCAGGTACAGGGACAGGGACAGGTCAGGTACAGGGACAGGTACAGGGACAGGGACAGGGACAGGGACAGGGACAGGGACAGGGACAGGGACAGGACAGGGACAGGTACAGGGACAGGTCAGGTACAGGTACAGGGACAGGGACAGGTCAGGTACAGGGACAGGTACAGGGACAGGTACAGGGACAGGGTCAGGGACAGGTCAGGTCAGGTACAGGGACAGGTACAGGGACAGGGACAGGGACAGGGACAGGTACAGGGACAGGTCAATCACAGGGACAGGTCAGGTACAGGGACAGGTCAGGTACAGGGACAGGTCAGGGACAGGGACAGGTCAGGGAGAGGTCAATCACAAGGAGAGGTCAGGTACAGGGACAGGTCAGGGAGAGGTCAATCACAAGGAGAGGTCAGGTACAGGGACAGGTCAGGTACAGGTCAGGTACAGGGACAGGTCAATCACAGGGACAGGTCAGGTACAGGGACAGGTCAGGTACAGGGACAGGTCAGGTACAGGTCAGGTACAGGGACAGGTCAATCACAGGGACAGGTCAGGTACAGGGACAGGTCAGGTACGGTACAGGGACAGGTCAGGTCAGGTACAGGGACAGGTCAGGTACAGGGCTTCCCTTCCTATGCTGGTGATTCATATTTGTGAGAAGTTCCATAAGTATCAATTTATTCAAAAGCAGAAGGAAATACAGTAATAGAAGTGTGAGGTACTGATGCTTTCAGACTTCTATTCTATTCTTCTGAACTATTTGATTTCAATGTGTTTACACATTGTACCAAAATGCCTGTCTGATGGACTGGGCTACCTCCAAAAAATAAGTGTTACCTACACACAGAAAAATCAGGTGATTGACAGAGAGACAGAATAACAGCCTGGCAGACTGTATTACCTACAGACACACAGCAAAAGGCTTCTGTACAGAAACATGTTCAATATGGTGAAAACACCCAACAGACCCACAGGTGAGAGTGATATGAAAACTCAGATGCAGAAACGCTATTTCACCATCTTGAATTGAGTGCCTTTGTAGACCCTGAAATAGGTCGACCTTGATCTCTGTGCAGTGATTTATGCTCTGTAACATGCACACTGCACCTGTCTCGCCTATTCTACTCTTCATTACATATTTCAACATTTTTGTCAGTGGTTCTTGTTCAGAATTAACAGTTGGCAAAAAAACACCAGATTTGTAATAATAAATAAGCCTACCGTCCTTGGTAATTTTGCATCTGCATATATAAGGCGAGATCCATCAAGGCCTTCTCACTCACAGCGGCATACCCCAACCCTGATACCCCAACCCCAAACTCACTGAGCAATCCTGTTACCCCAACCCTGATACCCGAACCGCAAACTCACAGAGCAACCCTGATACCCCAACCCTGATATCCCAACCCCGAACTCACTGAGCAACCCTGATACCCCAACCCTGATACCCCAACCCCAAACTCACTGAGCAATCCTGATACCCCAACCCCAAACTCACTGAGCAACCCTGATACCCCAACCCTGATACCCCAACCCTAACCTTGGTGAGCAAACCTGATACCCAATCCCTGAACTTACTGAATACCCCACATGCCCCAACTCTGATACCCCAATGCTGAACCCACTGACCAACACACATACCCCAACCCTGGTACCCCAACTCTGCTGAGCAAACCTCCACATACCTCAACCCCAAGCCCACTGAGCACTTGAGCACTGTAATTTGAGCGAGTGCTTCCCCTGCTGGTTCAGCATGGTGCTCGCAGCAGCACTTACCTTTCCCGCATGGAGCTGGAGGAAGAGGAGGAAGCCCAGCGATCCTCCTGATAAAACCAGCGGTGAGCGCAGTAATGGGGCAGGTGGGGTGTCACAGCGGGGTGTCACAGTGGGGCGGCCGTAGCAGGAATCTTCGGGCTGGAGGTATGGGAGGGACTGAATTAGAAGAAAGAGCTTCACTGGAGAAGACAGCAGATGTTCATGAGATATGTCGAGCCTAGATATCCATCTTGTAGGTGTTTTCTCTCTGGATCCAGATATCTACAGCCTGTAAACAGCAGCTGCTGAGAGATATGATCACCTTCTGGTCCAAAGACTAAAAAACAACAAGACGTTTTCACTTTGTAGTGGAATATACAGTTAATACTGAGGTTGAACACATTCTTCTTTTTACTCATGTTACCACAGTAATTTTACAATTTTATTAAGTACACTTTTATTAATATTTTATTTTGTATACATTATATATATATTTTACTTGCTTATATAAACCAAGGTTAGGGTTTCACACCATCATAATTATAAAATACTAACTGTTTCAACTCTGGATGAAGTAAATCATGAAACCTGAAACATCTTTGACATCTTTGTGAGTTTAACCAAACAGTGAGAATAACATTCTGATGAACTGAATGTTAATTAAACAAGCTTGTAAACACAGTAAAGGGGGAAGTATCCAATCACAGTGACCGAGTCCACAGCACATGCCCAACTGGTGGTTTTCAAAGAGTAAGGGGGTGTGGCCTGACACCAGGGCTGACCTATTAGGTGCTGTTGTGCAGCAGAATGCTTCCATTCGCCTCAGAGAACACCAACCACATTAGGCACTTTATTGTGACAGCCATCTCCTCATACAGCCTGTAAGGTGAGGCCCAGGCCAGGCCAGGCGTGTCACACAGAGCATGTACTGCTGAAGGTTAACCGCATGGCCATATATACATAAGCGCTATTAGATATACCATTCAGATAGGTCCGAATCAAAGCTATTCAGGATCAGCACAGCCAGCCATGTAACTGCATTAGTTTAATTAATTAACTGAATTAATGCAGATAATGTGGAGGGGAATTACAAAAGAGTCACAGATGAAAAGTCAAGTTTCTTCTTGAGAATTTATTCGTGCTTTCCCCCTCAAACACAAATATGTAAATATGGAAGAACTGATCTCTTTAAACTGTCAAACTTATAATCTTTTAACTCGGCTAACAAATACCTAAATAATCTACATAATCAGAATTTAAAGTACGTACAGACAAACATACATAAATATGTTTTGTTGGCTAAACGGACCCCCCCCCAGCCCCCCGCACCTTCCCTTTCTGATTAAATATCTAACAGGTGTCTGGCAGCATGTGTTTCAGGTTCCTGCTAAAATTAGAGTGAGGCAGAGGGCTCAAATCCACCAGCTCACCTCATTTTAACCCCCAAAACAATGCGAGAAACGCGGAGGCTGGAAATGTGAGGCGTCCAGAGCCGGCTGGCCATCTCCACCCCATGAATACACAGATTTGCTGCAGATTGTTACCCATTTCCCAGGATTACATTGGGCTCCTCGTTGCCAGGACGACAGCAATTAGCAAGAACTGGGTTACCAGGCAGACACTGACTATAACAAAGTACACATCGTAACCATAGAAACCAGGGTCAGGCCATAGAAACGGGCAGGTCTTCTCTTTGCCTGATAGGCTGCGTTTAGGCCTTGTGTGATCATAAAAATTTACTGACAGCACTTACTGTTTTCAGATCTGCATTGGTACATTAATGTGTAACCCATTAGATCACATGACTTCTTTTGTATTCAACAGTAATGGATTTACTTATTAATTATTGTTGTTGAGTAATTGATTTCCCTTGTGCTATTTAATACTATCCATCAGTTAAATGTAACTGCCAAGATTACAGTATGAATTTCCCTAAAGGCCAAAGTAGCATATATTTCACTCACACATACAGTAGATTTCACCATAAATCACACCACACAGCTTTAGTAAGTCACATGAACATTATACTAAGAGTAACAGGACCACAATATTGAAACAGTGTGGTGTATTTAGACATTGATGTAGGTCTCACCTGTGCTCGGGTCATAGTGGCAGAAACCTGGGCTGCTGCATGCCTCTAATATACCAGCCATGCATATGGGTGTCAAACTGCATTAGAATTTTTTTTGCAGTGCAGTGATCCATTCACCTCACTTCCTGTTGGGGTTTGAACCTACCTGTGGGAGGGGGGGAGGGGAGTGTGTGCTGGAAAGCATGTCAGGTTTTCAATCCCACTGCTCAAATTCACAGAAAAAAACATCACATGCTAATTAACTTCTGACCTTATCAGACAAGACCTCTACTCTCTCACTCTCTCGCTCTCTCTCTCTCTCACACACACACACACACACACACACACACTTTCCTCCTGAATCCCCCACTCTGGGGTGTGCTGGTGTCCAGAGGCTGTTTGAATGTGTTCAATTAGCTTGTGTAACCAGAGTCAGGTTGGACAGTTAATCCTGCATCACCTGCAGTCTGCCTCACAGGTTAAGTGCAGTCAGCCCGGGGGGAGGGGCCAGGGTATCACACCCGGCAACCAGCCCCCAGATCTACTCGCCCTGCCTGATTGGATGTGAGAGCAGCAGTCAGCCACTGACAAGCAGCTGGACACCTAATTAGCCAGTGGAATAAACCCAGATCAGGACTCTCTCACACTCACTCACTCTCTCTCACTCTCAGCACCTCCCACTGCCTTCCATCATGACTCTGCTCGTCTTGCAGTGAGACTGTGGCGACTTGCAGCTATTACAGGGAAATATAATGGGGAAAAGTTCAGAAAACTAATTAACGGGACAAAAGGTGTTCAATTACTATTAGAATTATTGAAATGTCCATTCAAACTTTATGGACATCTGAAGGCAAAGACGTAAAGGGTTGGGCACTGCAAGTCACACCTGAGTCAAATGAGATGGATGGAGGCAGAACATGAGTCCAGAAGTCATCCATGTTATTATATAGTAACAGAAGTGTCAGTTACACACTGTTACAGCAGTAGTAACACTGTCAGGACACATCTTGAACACAATCCCAAAATGACTTTTTTTTTTAGCTGCCTATAACAAGTGTATAACAGAGCAAAACATATCTGTCCTTTTCTGCAGCTTCAGAATTAATACTATCAAACAAATTTAAACTACCGTATTCTCTTTTCTAAAGCCCTCTTACAGACCTCATAATTAGATACCATGCGCTACACAGTTCTGTCACAGGAGACGGATTTACACCTCAGTAGGCAGATCGCGATGACCTTTACAACGTCCAGACCTGCCGTTCCACTGCGGGCGTGAATACCGCGCCTAAGGTACCAGGAAGACCCCCAGCTCACGAGCCACTACAACGCGTTAAATTCAGTACAAAGTTAACGCTCTTGCCCCCTAGGGCTTCCTTGTCCTAGAAAATGCTTGGATATTGATTTGAGGCAGCCCTGGCCACACAAACAGGGCTGAAATAAGGTAATATCCTGTGTTGTACAAACAGCGCCGGTAATGAACGACACAAATGGCGTAAAGCCCTCGAAGCCGCGGTTTTGTAAGACTAATAAAGACAGCGGTGACACCGTGTTCAGCTCTGTGGCGGTGATTACACTGCCAGCCATAACAACGACAGTCATTTAACCTTGAAAAAGAGCTGAGAGACAAAGAGTATTGTGCCACATATCTGACACAAAAGACCTTGGTCGTAAACGTTTGGCCGACTTTTTTTCTCCTCCACTGTCCTTCCTTTGTCCGGGTCTATTAATTAACTATTACCCGGGCGCTGTAGAATCGCTGTAACAGAGATAGGTCATGTAAATACTCTTTCACAGTGCGACGAAGAACGGCAATGAAAAAGGTGAATAATGCAAGAACAGTTCTTCGTCTTTCAGTCCTTTCTGCTTTTCAATCAAGTGGTCCGAATATTTCAGGGGCTTTTTTTCCCTTCATTTTTGCCCCGTAGTACAAAATCGAACTGATTGTGCTGTAAAATTATAACCCCGGTAGATTTTTTTGTTCTGTGCCGCGACGGAATCATTACGGCTGAATTAAACGAGCGAGAAGCCCCACGGAACACAACCGCCCCCTTCCACAGCCGCCTACACCGAACCCTAGGATCACACTTTTTTCCGTTGCAGTCCGAGGCTAAAAGCATTCATTCCCGTGCTTACAGCTCGCGCACAGCCGCGCCTGGGGCGCCCACAAGAATGCGGCCATCTCACAGGATGGAGGGAATTTTTGTCAGTAGCTAGCGGGATATCTGAGATTCGTATTCATAAAGCCTTGAGAAAATGATTACGCGTACAGTACTTGTACATAGGGGTCCACTCAAAAAACGACACTGCACAGAACCTCAAGGGCCTAACGCTGCTTTTAGACTACAGGAAGACTTGAGGTTTTCTTCTATCAGTCCGTTCCCTGGGAGATTAACAACCCCAAAATATGTGTTTAGCTTTGGGTGTCCATTTTATTTTATTTCTTTGTTCCCCTTGTCTAGGAAAAGAAAAGATTTCTACAGATAGGTCCCAGATCACAGGTGAAAAACACCATTCAGTGCAGGGACACTGCTGAAACAGGAACATCCTCCACCCCTGCACCTTCATCAGCAGGGCGGGGGCACCGGGCACAGTAGCACAATCATTTAATGGGTATAATTAATCAGGTTTTACAATTAGTCTGTTTATTGTGACATTAACATTGGAGATACAGGTGGGAAATGGGATTACACCACCTCCATGTTTGGTTAATGCTGGACCCCTATGTGTCTGCTGAGCTCATAATGGACTGGACTGAATTTATTTCATTATGCTTTTTAAGGGGGGGGGGTGAGCTAAAGGAGCATGTGCAGACCCAGACTGGAGCAGCATCTTCAAAACCTCTTCAGTGCATTTAATGGCTGCCAAGTCTGGATTTCCTGTCCCTCCAGGCAAAAAATAAAAGGATCTCAAAGAGCAGAATGCCACGTGAGGGTCTGAGGAGGGAGAAAGCAGCCACGTTAGGGTCTGAGGCGGGAGAAAGCAGCCACGTGAGGGTCTGAGGCGGGAGAAACCAGCCACGTGAGGGTCTGAGGCGGGAGAAACCAGCCACGTGAGGGTCTGAGGCGGGAGAAACCAGTCAGACCCTAAATCTGACATTCAGGCCACTGCTGTGCACCCACTGAGGACTGATCGCTGGCTGATGGCAGGCGCACAACCGCATGTGCACACGCACGAACGGACGCGCACACACATCCTAGGGTCCGCAGTGCGGTTACAGATCACAGAGAGGACGCAACATCAAATCCAAACCGGTAGTCTAAATGGAAAATCACACATTTAGATTTAAATGTTTCAGTGTTTATTTACATTAAAACACTATAAAAAACATTGCATTGGAAAAATACTATGGTTTTATATCTACAATAAATAAAGTTTTAATATAAAAAAATGCTTTTTTAATTCAATCCTGCATTGATATTCCTGATTCTGCGTATTGCTTTAAGAACCAGTTAGCTTCTCACTTACATAAAAATTGGTTCACAATTTGTTCCTTTCTATAGTGTAGACAAAAGGAACCTTAAACTTTAACAAAGGAATGTTAAAAATAAAGATTTACACACACTCCTCCCCGAGTTCCTAACACACACCTCCCAGAGTTCCTCACACACATCCACACACACACCTCCCAGAGTTGCTCACACACATCCATGGCGCATATGGAAGTTGACCACATACTCTGCGTTGGTGCGCTGCACTGATATGGCGAAAGGTTCTGAGGGGTGGAAGGTAAATGCCACCAGTCTCCGCACGGCGTGGTTAACCGGCCGGCCCAGAAACCCTGCCTGGATTTTGAACTTCAGCAACCCTGAATCACGAGCATAGAACCTAGACAGAGACAGACAGAGACAGAGAGAGAGAGAGATTAAGAGAATGGCATCTCAGATGTCTTATACTGACAAGTGTATGCGTGTAGGCTATACTGAAAGTAGAATCTGAGTGAAGTCATGAGGTAATAAGGTCATGAGGTCAGCAACTCCTGCCTGTATTTTGTAAAAGGCTTGTATACAACACACCTTATCTACACTACCTTTTATATGAATTCCCAACACACACACACACACACATGTACACACACACACACGTACACACACACACACACACACACACACACACACACACACACACGTACACACACACACACACACACACACACACACACGTACACACACACACACACGCACGTACACACACACATACACACACCAAAACTGGAACAATTCACTTAATGTTTTGATCATCTCTGAAACAAGCTTCAACTACACTTTACCATACGAGTCTTCCTACTGTTTTAATCCCTAAACCTCCAAATCACAGCTTCAACCATGTGACAACTACAACATTCTCCAACAGGTGGAGGTCTGATGGGTGGAGCACCTGCGCTGAACCTGTCGGGCGAAGTTGTTGCTGGAGGCGGAGCAGGGGAACTGGACTGCTTCACTGTGGAGCGTAGCATTGCGGAACAGGTCACAGAAGTTCTCAAACAGCTCCAACAGCTTATCTGAAGTGTTCTCGAACACTGCAATCACCTCCGTGGAGACCATGTTGTACACCACAAAGAAAGAAGGCTGAGTGTGGAGGGGGGAGGGAGGGGGGAATAAGAGAGAGGAAGAATGCTCCAGGTCATGAAAACGGATTTAAAAATGAGATCTTAGTTGTTTTATTTATTTTTTTTTAGCATTAGTGTTTAGAAATGGTAATATATTTATAAATGTGTGCTATGACCAGCACACACACCATGACAATCATGCATTAACATTTACAAACTGCACTCATCCAATAAGTTCAGTAGCACCTGTGCGTGTGCCGAGACACCTGGGGTCAGAAACAGAGACTGAAGCTCAACAATCATCATGCTGCGTTCCACTAACATGCAGGTGTTCCGGTAGCATGACTAATCTTGCGTACTTCCACAGACAGCTGCCTGACTTCACATTAAAAAACATATTAAACTCTTGCATCACAAATAATTACACCGTCTTCCTGACAGTCGCTGCATCACAGCCTTATGTGGCGATACTAACATCGCAGTGACCAAATACCACGATAATTACCAAGCGATACTATCGCGCAGCCCTACCTGCGAGGGGTCGGTGACGCGCAGGGTGACCACGTCCTCGCTGGTGTATTTGATGAGCAGGTGGTGCTCATCCAGCAGCTGAATCTTCCACATGCGCAGCTGCCGCAGCTGGTCGAAGAACTGGAAGAAGCGCCGCTTGGCCGTGGCGCTGCCGTCCTGCTCGGCTCGCCGCCACAGGTACACGAGCAGCCTGTGCTTCAGCGAGTTGATGCTCTTCTCCTTGTAGAGGCGCGAGAAGCCCGGCTGACCTTCCACCTGCGCCTCGGAGAACACCGCCGACAGAGTGAGCAGATCGTCCTCGTAGCAGAAGCGGCCGATGGTCCGCACATCCAGGAACGTGCCCTCGCTGGTCACCTGCAGAGGGACGAGAATTTCCGACTGTGAGAATGAGGCAAAACTACCATAGCTTTTAACCACAGAACTTGGGAGACAGAGCACCAACAACTTTTTAATAGCTAAACAGCCCAGTCCACTCACGAAGGGCTTGATAATTGGTAGCTGTGTGGTTTTATACTGGGGAGATGAACTGGGAATGCTGGCTCGGGGAGAAGCTAAGCTCTGCATGTCTTGGGTCCTAGAGGACGTTTCAGGGTCCTGTGACATGAAGCGGCCTGTTCTAATGGCACAAGGACCACAGGACTCATAGAATAATACTTGCAACACTGGAATGTGTTTTTTTTTTGTTTGTTTAAAACAAATGAAAGCTCCATTTTCAGCAGCAAAGCTGATCTGGAAATGATCACCTGAAACACATGGATGGTCTGCTGCTGCACAGAAAGCACTGCTAGTATGTTCCTGTACAGGTAGAGGCCCTGGTTGTGTGACAGGATGATCTTGTCGCATTTAAAATTGCGGGTGTCGCACAGACGTCCTGTGTGCAGGTCAATGATGTGGAGGGAGTAGTCCTCCAGAGGCGAGCGGGGGTTGGGCGTCACAGACTCGTTGTTGCGGTACACCTCAAAGAAGTGTGGGTGAGGCTCCTCGGGCAGGTACGCGGCAGAGCCCACGATCACGTAACGACAGTCGTCTGTGAACAGGCTGCACTCACGGTTCAGGTGTTCTCCGTTAGAGGCCACACTGGTGACATGCAGCAGAGAGAAGAACCGCTCAAAAAGCCGTCCGCGGATGTTAAGCGAACGCTGGTCGTTGCCATTGACCAAGGTCTCCCCTTCTTGGCCTTGAAGCAGATCTTCTGCAGCCTGGCATCCCTGATACTCGTATATCTCCAAAGACGTCTGGTCCGAGGAGAAGGCAATAAAGTACCGTCCATCCGGAGAGAATTTGCGCAGAAAGCAAGGCGGCTTCTCCACGTTCACCACCGTGAAGTTTGGAAAGAGATTCTGGTGGAAGCACCGCACGCGATACCAATGAGCCCCCGGACGGCCCGAGCAGATACGACGACGCTCCAGCCGGTGGACCACGTTCTGGTTCTGGATGCGACGCGGTTTCAAAGTTGGGAAGTCCTCTTCCGCTTTTGTAGCGTTACAGGACGCCATGAGCAGTCACATAGTAATTACTGAATAGTGAGAAAGGAAGAGGCATTAGTCAGATAACCAGTTAAAAAACATGACAGACGCGGGGTGTTATGTTTGTTTTGAAAATGTAGTTAACAAAAACAACAATCAACTTCAGCTGTTTCTTTAGACCATTACTACCACAAGTCATCTGAGCACTCACTAATCTTTAGTAAACGACATTTCAAGACTTCGATGAAATTATAACTTTTCTCATAAACAACTTGACTAAGAAACACAAAACGTACGTGTACTTCACACCGACCACAGTGCACTCCGGCAGGTCATTTAGCCATTAGCCATCGGCTTCGCTCACGAAAACAAAAGACAGCGAACAATTTCTACATTTGCCACGGAGCAGAAAAACACAGCCAGTCGTATCGAACGAACCTAAGAACAAAAACTTCGACCCAAAGTGTAGATTCCGCTAGAAACTTAATTACTCCAGGAGCTAGATAACCTGTTAGCAAGTTTACCGGCAGAACTAGCAACTGCCAAGAGCGACGAATTGAAGGACATCTGTGCTGATAACCTCACAGCGCCACACGCAGGCCTGGCGGTGCACCGCTGAACGCTGTTTGAAACGAGAACGCTTAAGGTCACATGTAGGAAAAGGTGCATGTTTGATGCAGACATTTTTGGTTACAATGGAAAATGAACGAACGAATGGCGTTATATTTACATAACGCCTTTCAAGGAACCCGTGGTCGTTTTACAGTTAACATACAGAACTTTTACAGTCAGCCACACCGTAGGAAATGTAGATTATATAACTTTCGCCTGACCCAATCGAACTGTTTTATGCTAAGTTTTTAAACAAATTGTAGGTCGAATGAAGCAGGCATGTTGTCAGGTGACGTATTAACAGTAAAGTATTATTGTAGCTATAAGCCTTAATTAAACCGTATATTTATTATTTCCGCAGCGCTGGTCACTGGACAGTTGAGATGGAATGGGTCTTCGTAGTGAAAGAGCAAGAGAATTAAGAGTGAAAATTAGAGGCAGCAGCAGACTAATGCCCATTTAAATAGCGTTACCCATTAACAGATGACACTGAAAAGCGAAGGCAGGGAACGTCACGGTCTGCTTGCTTCTTTTCTGCTTTTCCACTATTGATGGAGTAAATTGATGGATGTTTAAAATCCCATCCCCTCCTAACATTCTAGTGGACATTTGGAGTTAAATAGACCTTCTAAAGCATGCTCAATGGGGAGCGTGGTAATCTTCAACAAAATTATGAAATTAACACACCATTTCAAAATGTCAACTGACATCCTCAGACAAGCATATTACCATAATGATTATGAAAAAAGTAATTTTTAACTAAATATGAGCAGTAACACGCTGTCTTGAGCTCATATAAAAAACTGAGATGTTCTTTGGCTTGTCTGACTGACAAGACGTATCAGCCACTGTTATATGATACTGTATAGGCCTAAAAGCAAATAAAATAATCAGAATGCAGTATAATAAAGTGTAATGAGAGGAGACCCAGAGTACTAAGAAAGGCGCTCACGTTGAAGGTATGAAATTGATTTCAGTAGACTACTTTTGTTCCGTTATGTCGTCTGTGCTTGTAAAACTCGAAAGCTACGGAGATAGAAATGTTATCCTGTGTGAGAGAGCTCCTGATATTAATTTATCCGGTTTTGTTTTAAATTGCGGATCAAACTTTTTAAATAACCAAAGCATGGTTATTCATTTCTACACTATTCACTGTTATATACATGAGAAAATATTAACTGACACTTTATAACGACTAAATGCTTTAGTTTTAAAGCTAATTAGATTTTTTTTCTCGTGGCGTAAATAGGTCCCGAGAGAAGCTGCCTTTGTGTAAAGATAGTTCATTCTGCAGTCATTCTGATGGAGATCATCAAAAGCAGGACATCAGGTAAAGTCTCATTTGCCAAAATTCATTTAGAGTTCTTTCTCCAATATGGACTTTGAGTGCTCGAAAATTGAAAAAAGAAGAATGAGAACTGAACGTAGAAGGAGACTGTATGTAGGCTACTTGGCCTTGAGAGTATGATAATGGCTTTGTACCCAATTATCCCGACCCAAGTATGTAGAGACCCGGTTGGTAGATTATATAAGTTGTCATTTTCAGTAATGGCAGGCTGTGAGCATGAACGGTATTACAGAGAAAAAACACAGAAAAAAAGAAAAACCATCAGTGGCCAGTTAATGTAATATGGCTGAATTCTGAGTGCACTCTCTGCTCACGGAGACAAGGTGGCTCATTCAGAGGCTCCAAATATCTATAAGATTACAGTGTAAGCTTTAGTCCTGCAGTTTTCCAAATAACAGGCTTTCGTTTTGCACCTTTTTTGTTTTACGTGTTCCGTCTTCTTTCCTTTCACTTTTTTTCCCGGAGTTTTTCCCGCCTTGTTTCTTCGCGCCACTGCTCGAGCCCTCGTGGCTCGCTCCTGCTTTTAGCGGCCGCTGGCGAAGCTCTAAGAGCTGCTCTCGGGGAGCCGGCCTCGCCATTCATCGCCGAGAAGTAGCAGTCTGCTTCAGCTCCATTTGCTAAACTCTCACTCAACTTGCATCCTTCTAACACGGAAGTCCACGAGGACCCAGGATGCCCATTTTGCTCAGGAAACAGATTAGCCTGAAAGGATGAAGTGACCACGAGGTTGATGATTACTGTAATAAGTGTGCCCGGATGACAATGGTAACCCTTAGTTTGCTTGGCCTCCTCCCAGCACATTACAAAATAAGGACTTCATAATGTCAAGGCATTAAACATAATCAAGTGTTTAATGACAGTTCTGATCTTACAAATCAAGCCTACCCACAGGTTTCAGAGCATACCTTTACCTATGGTCCATAGTCCTTCATCATCAAACTTTCTGTGAGGTTTGGGGGGGGGGCAACATTAAAAGGTTGATTTTAGCCTAGAATATGGAGAAGTGCTCTGTATTAACGTTTGTGCGCTATCAAGGGGTTGTGTTTGACATTTACAAAGAAGCTTTTAACTTCTCAGTATGGACTCCACAGTGTAATGAAATGCTTCAGAGTGCTTGGAATCACTCCTGTCTTTCGGTTAGTGTGTTTTCTTCTGTCTTTTGGTTAGAGTGTATTCTGTCTTTCAGTTAAGAGTGTTTCTTGTGTCTTTCGGTTATAGTGTCTTGTCTTTTGGTTACTGTGTATTCCTCTCTTTCGGTTAGACTGTTTCTTCTGACGGGGTTTCTGTCCGCCTTTCTTCCTGTCTCACGGGTCTCAGGTGTTAGTGATCAGTAGCTGTGACTCTTTTTCATGGCAGGATTCCCTTTAAGAGATAAACCAAGATTATTGGTTATTCGCAGCAGCAGCTGGTTATGCACACCGAGAGGAGAAATTACAGCAATTATTTTTCAGGAAATGCAAATTGTCAGCCAGCCAAAGAGATTCTTGAAAAATCTGACCAAATATTTTTCTTTGTTGTGGTTACATTTAAAAAAGTAGCAATGATGATGTTCACTCAGTAACGTGTTTCTCTTGGACAAGTATTTTTTGTTTTTAATTACAGCGTATGATTCATTTTGCAAGGGGAATGGTGTGAGATGGGGTCACACTCTAACCTCAGGTGATCCTGGAGTTGATCCAGATAAGCTGAGGACGTTTTGTATCATGTTTAACAAGCTCCTGGACCTCTGAGCATGTAACGCAGATGCTCTACTATAAGCTAGTGGTGTATGTATGTGGAAGTGAAGTGTGTGTGAGGCAGGAGTTGTGTGTGTGTGGAAAATAAATGTGTGTAAGGCTGTGTGTGTGGTGTGTGTGGAAGTCAACGGCGTATAAGGCAGGTGACTGTGTGTGCTTGAGTGTATGTGGAGTGTGCGTTTGTGTGGTGTGTGTGTGGAAGTGAGAGGTGTGTAAGGCAGGTGACTGTGTGTGTGTAAGGGAAAGGTGTTTCAGGCAGGTGACTGTGTGTGGAGTGTGTGTGTGTGTTGTGTGTGTGTGTGTTCAGGAGTGAACAGTGTAAGGCAGGTGTTTTTTGTGCGTTTCTAAGTGAACAGTGTGTAGGGCAGGTGACTGTGTTTGTGTGTGTGTGTGTAGAAGTGAAGGGTGTGTAAGGCAGGTCACTGTGTGTGTGTGGAAGTGAAAGGTGTGTAAGGCAGGTCACTGTGTGTGTGTGTGTGTGTTTGTGTGCGTGCATGCATGCGTGCATGCGTGTGTGAGTGTGTGAACGGTGTGTAAGGCAGGTGAGGGAAGCTTGGGTGCCTGCTGCCTCCTCAGCCAATGCAAGTAAATATACACACATACAACAGCCAGCTCTCAGAAAGCCAAATGCACCCACTTGAATGCTGATTGGTCAGCTACAATACATGGCTTCACCCTATTGGCCCTCTTGATCAGCTGACAGGATGCTGTTGCCTAGCAACATTGTTCCTTACCATAGCTAGCCCTTCAAGCCTTGCCAGTGAATGAAGTTTCAACCCGCTGCTCACTTTTCTCTAGAATGTGTGCTTGTGTGCCGGTGTGACGTTTCCCTCACACGCTGGATCACAGGCATCAGTCCGTCAGCCCTGCTGAACAAGCTCCTAATCAATCTCTTTAAATAACTACTAAGATGAAATGTTTAGTGCAAATAAATCACCCAAGAGAATTATGCTGTGTGTGTGTGTTATATGTTAGAAGTGCTGCACCCCTCTGTGCTCTCTGGGACTCTGTAGCTGGTGTTCAGAGTTGCATTAGCCTGGTTGGTGTGTATTATCTTGGTGGGGTTTGTGTGTGGCTCCTTCAGCCCTGTGTACTGTGTACATTCTCTCTCTCCAGATGCTTTAAGGCAAATATTTTCTTCTTCTCTGAGTATCAGATGAATTGTGATGCTGGTTTCCACGGAAACCTCTCAGGACCAAACAAAAGCTGAAGGGTAGAGGAGGTGCTTTGGAGGATGCCAATCTGCCATTTGTTGGAAAAATGTGTGTGTGAGTGTGTGTGTGTGTTTGTGTGTGCATGCATCTGTCTATGTGTGTGTGTTTGTGTGCATGCATATCTGTGCATGTGTGTGTGGGTGTATATGCACCCTTGTGTCTGTGAAAGGGTGTATGAATGTGTGCGTGCTTGTGTGACTGAAGCTTATGTAGGCTGAGTGATCTGCAGTCAGTGGAGGGCGTGTGGTCCCTGTCCTGTGGTGTGTGTGTGTGTGTATGTGTGTGTGTGTGTGTGCAGGCCTCACTGTTCCTCTCCTCATGCTTCCTGCCTTCACCGTTTCTTGTTCTCACTCCAAATTCTGTCCGTGTAGCCTGCGGTTTTTCTATTTCTCTCAGTGGTAAATGTTTTTGTTTCTGCAAAATTCAGCGTTTAATGTCAGCACTGAGTCAACCCTCATTACTTCATAACGTAAGATGTCTCTAGAACAGCAGTCATACTGAAACGCTGCTCCATTTACTGTACTACAGCACAACCCCTCAGGTACACCTGCACTCTGACCCTGACCCTAACATTAACCCTTAGCAGTGTTGTAATACTGTAATACTCCATCCCAGGCAATCAGAGCCTGCATACTACCTGTACTGAAGCAGACGTGTTTCTGTTCCATGCTCCCTATAATCATCCATCTGCGTCTTCGCCCTCCTCTCCACTGGCTGATTGCTGTCAGAGCAGCGTATTCTGTCTCATCCCTCTTATGGATCTCCGATGTCCCACGGGGCGAGCCGTGCATGAGCCGTGCACAAAGCATAGCACTTTTCCAGGGGGCGCTCGACTGACTCCGGGTCAAGCTGAGATGGATGAGGACTTGGGAAGAGAAATTATTTCAGTCATTTCAACAAAAAAAAAAAGCACTTCTTAAAAGGGAGGCAGCGAGAGGTCAAGTGTGGGAGTTGATCTGGGGGTGCAATTATACTCTTACCCCTCCAGGAGAGAAGCACAGGGCCACCCGGCGGGTGGGAGACAGCAGGGCGCGGCCACCGGCAGCTCTGCCACACAAGGCTGCAATTTCTGCCACTTGGAGGATGCAGGTAGAGGAAGAGTGAGCAGCACTTCACTGTTATTACCACTCAGCAGAGTAGAGGACACATTAGTCCAACGACACATCGTTGGAGACGAAGCACGTCCGGCGGTCTGACCAGCACATCCTACGGCCTGACCATCACGTCCTGCGGCCTGACCAGCACGTCCGGCGGTCTGACCAGCACATCCTGCGGTCTGATCAGCACGTCCTGCGGTCTGACCATCACGTCCGGCGGTCTGACCAGCACATCCTGCGGTCTGATCAGCACGTCCTGCGGTCTGATCAGCACGTCCTGCGGTCTGACCATCACGTCCTGCGGTCTGACCAGCACATCCTGCGGTCTGATCAGCACGTCCTGCGGTCTGATCTGATCAGCGGTCGACCATCCGGGGGCGGTCTGACCAGCACGTCCTGCGGTCTGACCATCACGTCCTGCGGCATGACCATCACGTCCTGCGGCCTGACCAGCACATCCTGCGGTCTGACCATCACGTCCTGCGGCATGACCATCACGTCCTGCGGCCTGACCAGCACGTCCTACGGTCTGACCAGCACGTCCTGCGGCCTGACCAGCACGTCCTGCGGTCTGACCAGCACGTCCTGCGGCCTGACCATCACGTCCTGCGGCCTGACCAGCACGTCCTGCGGTCTGACCATCACGTCCTGCGGCCTGACCATCACGTCCTGCGGTCTGACCATCACGTCCTGCGGCCTGCTTCTCTATCACCACCACCAGAAACCATGGCCACCCTCAGCTCTCTGTGTCCGAAACACTCACAGCTGCTCAGTCTGAACACAACTGCCCTTCATCAAACACACACACACATACACTCACACTCATACATGAATACACATGCACACACATACACACTACACACACACATAAAACATACACACATTCACACAAAAAAGCAACCCACTCACAAACAGACCCACACCCTTCTGTGCCAAATCTTTGACTGTTCTGATTGGTTCCTGAACGGCTCTGTGGAGACTGATCGTGTGGCTGGGACTCCAGCTGTGAGCTTCGTTAGCTGATTACCGAGTGTACCTGGAGCACTCCTCAGTCCACAAAACAGGGTTTCCTACCACACTCGCAGGGACAGTCGAACAGATGCTGCATCTCCCTTAAACGTGATGAATTACTCATGGTCCACTTAGGTAAACAAGGAGTCTCTCTCCACAGGTGTGTGTAACACACAGGACATCTGCCCAGGTGTGTGTAACACACAGGACATCTGCCTGCATGGCTTCTGGTCTTGGCTGGGGCACTATCGCAGGGCGTAGCCTGACTCTTATCAACTGCAGGGGACTGGGGATTAGGCTGACACACATACATATAAAGTAAATACCCCCCCCCCCCCCCCAGGAAGTCATGCGCCACATGGTTAACACAACCCTTCTCTCACTATAGTCTCACTCACTAATACTAACCCCTAACCTAACCATTTCCTTATTTAGATGCCACTGGCATTCAGAGGCTGAAATACTAATTAATGCCAAGAATTGTAGAGAATCCTGAGAGGTCCAACGCTTCAGCTCCTCATGCGTTAGTGGAGGAGCCTGAACACAACGTGAGGTGCTCTCAGCACCATGGGAACGTTTCCACACAACGGACGGGCGGTTCACGGCAGCATGTTAACGTGAGACGGCAACGTTCCTCAGCCGTACCATAAAACTGAACTACATGCAGGGTGTACACAAACACCCATATGTAAACAGAAGTATCGGGGTGTATCCAGCGAAGAATGAAAGGACTATCGGACTATCGGAAAGGACAATCGGCTGTGTCTTATATTTTCACTTGTGAAGATGGTTTTATTTCTAGGGTGACACTTGAATCCCATAAGGATCAAAAATTGCTGCAGTTAAACTATGCATGTAGTTTGACAATTAAATGAAATGACAGACACCAATTTATGTGTAATGACATAATTGTGTTTAATGAATTGATTGCAATGTCCATAATAAAGACTCTCAATTTGGTCCTATTTGTACCACAGTAATGTGTGTGGTGGGATTGCATAAATACAGATTAATGATTATTATGATGGACAGGTTTTATGTAGAGAGTGTGCAAACACATGTGGCCTTTCGACAGCCCTGCATGTGTGCATGTTGCATGTGTTCCTAATCAGACAGAACAGTGAGATATGCTAATGGACACAGAATATCTGAATAGTGAGATATGCTAATGATCACAGAATATCTGAATAGTGAGATATGCTAATGGCCATGGAGAATATTCGGCTTCTTAGTTCTTATGTTTGTCACTTATCTTTTTTAATTGCAGGGATGAGTGTAATGATGGCAGGAGCAACACGGCGCACTGTCAGGAAACCCTTGCACACGCTGCAGAAATAACGCCATTACATACACAAACGGCCTCTCAGTCAGCATCTTCATTCACAGGCCCCAAAACAAAATTCTCCTGTAATCATGCAAATGCACAAATATGTACAGTATGCAAGCAGAAGACCCAATGAAGAATCGACAACATGAGGAGGGCCCCTCCCCCGAGCGCCGGCAGCACCAGCTCTGCACAACTGCACAATGGTGCCACGTATACAATGAAGACGCAAATTGTACATTTGTGCTTGAAAATCTCTCTTGTGGCTTTTTACACACAAATTATGGAAATGTAAAATAGCAGTGGGCACTTCCTTGCAGCTGCCATCTGCTAAGTGGATAAAATTCACGTTAAAGTAAAATCGAACGTAATTTTCCAATTTCTTTGTTGCGCATAGACAGCAATTTAATGCCACTTCGTCTTGCTCTAGAGGAGTTGGCATTTAAACTAGGCGCTGCTCACACAGAGGCTTTCAAACCGAAATAGAAATGTGTTAAACTGAAAGGAGAAAGAGGTGTATTTCCCAAGCCAACAAAATGTCACAAATGACACACTAAAGTGCTAAGATTGTTAGTGAAGTACTGTTAAGTCCACTTCATGTATGCAAAAAGGTCTGCACACCAAAATAAAGCGTACAGACAGGGAGAAAACAGGAAGTGTCTCTGTCATCATTTGCTATTGGCGACAGTATTGATGCAAGCCAGCCGCTGTAGTTAATCAGCATTTTTTTGCTAGGTGATTTATTTACAGTGTATCTTCATGTTGTAAGAGGTGAAAGGTCACAGGTCTGTGGGTACAGGAGGGAAAACAACCGCTTTTCTGACAGAAGACGTTCTCATCAAATCACTCTGCAAAAACCACCATTTTCATCTAAATGAATTTAGGCCTCTGAGGAGAGGAATTGCACACCCAAACCTGTGATCAAGAAGAGAAACCCTGCATCTCACGTCCACATCACTGAGCCATCCTGCATCTCACCTCCAGATCAGAGTTCATGGAGTAGACGATGTTGTATACTGGAGTTACCATGTCAACAGTACCATGTAACAGTTGCCATGTCAACAGTAAGGTTAAACAATTAACTTCTTCCAGGGCTGCTTTGGAACTAAAGAAAAGGAAACCTGTGAATATTTTAAATGGCATGAAAACTGTTATATTTGACCTGTTTACGAAATAAATAATGTGAGTTATATCTTTTTTTAGATATAAACAAACTAGTCTCAGCAATCATGTGGAAGTGTATCTCTATAATGAGCGTGGCAGAGAAACTACCTACACAACCCCCTGTATGGCAGAGTGCTGTATGGGTGAGGGGAACTCCACACACCATGCACGCGCTGGGCTGAGGGCAGGAAGGACAAGCGCAGTAGAGGAACCGGATCTCGCTGGTCTCCCGTCACCGTGCTGACGCTCAGATCGCTCGGTCCGTCGCCTACTCCACACAGGGCCAAAAATGCAGGCAGAATAAAGAGCCTTTCAGGTTCGCCTGCAGAGTCACTCTGACGTACCCGCTGAGAGAAGGACGGTGTGTACAACAGTGACACATTTCATGCCATTGCAGAGACTCAGAAATTGCAGGTGACATGAACGTAAACCCGTAATCAGAAATATCATTATTCTGTGTAACCGGCGCTAAGTTTTTTCACACGAAGAATAAACAGAAATATGAGACCGCATATGCTACTTGGTTAATTTCGTGGTTACACATAATGAACGAAACGAGTAAATAGGTGGTGCATGTTGTGCTTTTAAAACGCGAGGAGTTACTTAACAAGTCAACTACGAGAAAACAGCGCCGACAATCACACCGCGGAACGGATGTAAGTCTCATGTGGGGGCGGATACTTTGCATTGCAAATATTCCCCCACTGCAGATTTGTAACCTTGTCTTTTATGTCGCGCCTTCTGACGGTTTCTGATATTTATTTTTGACGCTGAATAATATATAAACCGCTTAGTTTGGGGGCTACAACGAGGCATGGAATATAAAATGTCAGAACTCCTCAAATCCCACCGGACTTTTGTTATGAAGGAGAGTTTCACCATTTCCCTCCGTACTGTGACGTCACTGGTACCCGCAAATTGACGGGCCACCTGTAGAGACGTAGCCAGCTTTAAAGGGGCAGGCATCAGATGCAAGCGATGCTTTTGTTACGGCACATGGCGCGTAGACGGGCTGTCACCTTCAACGTTCCGTTCTCCAAGCGTTCGGCGAGTGCACCAACAGATGTAAGAGATCTTTAACTCTTCTTCCTATTCTTGTAGCTATGTAACAGACTTGTAAGAGCAATAACTGAAACGCAGCTTGAAAAAAGAAAGACTGACGGGAGGAGCGAGCTCGTGCAAACGCAGGCTTTTCAAATGGTGTCATGATTCTGAAAACACACTTGTATTCAGTAGCCGCGTAATCAGTTCGATGGTATAGGGCTTAGATGTAAAATGGCTTTCTTTTGTGACTTTAAACCAGATATACGCGCAAACAGGGATTTCGGAATCTAAAAGAATTTCAGATTTTTTCCCCTTGGAACGTAAAAACAAGAGAGAGGGAGCATGTCAGCTAGTAAGGAGTCGACGTGAACGCGTTTTACGTCGTTGACATATAAGTCGTGTCTTTTTCGATCTCAGAGAGATGCGCGCGGTGTTGTGAGAAGTCACCAAACTCACTGAGTGAGTGATGCTAGTCATATCAACAGGTCGCGGACATAGTCCGCTTGACATATCCTTAACATATCATTAACATATCATTAACTGCATACCGTCCCTTTGAATCTCATCCCTTTGTCGTCTGTTGTATATAATGTGAAATAACAACTCGAGTTAAATTACTTTTTGTAAAACCTGAATCGGTAGCGAAAGGATATAAACAGAAAAAGGTTTGGTCATCGGTTTGGTACTGGAAGATACAAACGCCTACTTATCTGATTTTCTTTTTTATTAAAGATAATTACTCTGTCCTCATATAGATACGTTTTTTCTTCTTTTCAAAACTTTTGAAAAGAATTAATCAAAAGTATTGATTATTGGAGTGACGTCTCATATTATTGATCATTGGAGAGACGTCTCTTCAAGAAACAATTTCGCAGCTGTTGTGTTGACCGAATGACTACAATTAGGTTTGAAGAGCTCTTTATTATAGTTATCCTTGACAAATCAAATATCGAAGCAGTCCTCTACATCCTTGTCTTTCTGCCTTTGTTATCTCGCAGAGAGCTTCTGGTGGCCGTCACTCAGCGTTTATTCGAATGTATTCCGATGGCAGTGTAATGTAATGAAACACTGTATTGGCCAAACTCCAAGAATCGGGCTGAGCTCGGAGCAGGATGAGGATGTTTGCGCGCGCTGTGTCAGTGGTCAGTGTGGAATATGGGATTTCACACAAGCCCAGCTAGGCTGCTCCTCGCACCCACGAACACATTCATATTTTACACGAATTAGACTCACTGTGTGTGTGTATGTATGTGTGTGTACTATTGTATTAGTTGTTACAGTTCACATATGTTTATTGTTCTTTTAAATCATCTGGTCCATGGAATTCCGCGTTTGTATGCGGGTTATTGTAATGAACCCCTTCTAGGCTCTCGGCTCAGCAGTGGTTGAACCGTCAGTCAGCGTGGCAGTCATCGGTAAGCTCTTTCTCTACATAAAGTCACCTTAATATTGAATACTGGCAGTTCACTAACTTTATATATTGAACAGACCGCCCAGGTGGCTACTGACAAAACAAAGCAGGAAGTGGCAAGCAATATACTTTTGCTTCTGGATATATGCAAATAGCTTTTCAGTCATTTCGAGTAGTACGGACAGCTGCCGACGTTGTAACTTGGACTAGAGAAATTAGTGATAATGATTTTCAGCACCACGGCGGTGGACAGCTCCCTGGGCAGCAGCGTGGCGCAGGAGCACCGTGTTTTCATCGCCACAGGAACATCAAGATCCCAACGGTGTATTTTAGAATTAACGATTTATTTAGGAATGAATGCACTACTGTTAAGATCTTGTGTGCAATTTATGCTATATACAAACCACCATCATCAAGGTTTCCATTCTTCCGTGTTGTGGATTTTAAAGGTTTCTCCCTAAATCAAAACACGGTTTTTATGTAAGTTTAAAACCGCGAGTATATCCGATTATTCGACAAAGGGGAAAATGCTCCGCGAATTTTTCTGGAACGTAAAAACGTATTAACAACATATTTTGGAATACAGAAACGCATTATTAATAACTAACAGTAATAATGACAATGATTATGATGATAATGACAGCAACAATAATAATAACGATATAATAATAACACTGATAATAATAATAACAACGAGTTAATATTAAGCAAGACGTTATTAAGCAAAAATTGTATGGATTTAAAGCTTTAAGACACAGAAATGCTTTTCACAGATGTTCGCGCGGAACCACCTGGTAGCGCGCTGATATTTTCCAAAAGATCATTTCAATTTAGACTCGCTTGATTCAGTGTTGATCCCCGCGAGACAAACGAGAGCTTTTGAAAATAGATGAAAATTGTGAAAATTGAAATTCAAAATTGAAACCAGTTGAATTATAACCAAATTTGATTGTTACAGCAAACAATTTCCCTAAAGATTAAATTACGAGAAATTTTAGACTGAAGGTTCACAGTACAGTTGGCCGTTGCTAGCGAGTGCTCTATTATGGAAAGCATTCAGGTTTTAAAGGTCACGGACACGTCCAAAATGATGACAGTCATACAAGTGAAGCTAGTCCAACAGACAGACGTGCACCAATCATTCAGATAATCGTTAGGACGAGTCTTATTTTGATAGATAACACAGAGTTAGCGCCCGTCTGGGAAACACGAGACTCTCGATCAGTTGGTCATTTTCGTCTCTTATTTCATAGATCACGTGCTGGCGCTTTAGTCGTTGTTTATGCGCGAGAGCAGGCGGAGGTGACAGGTTGTCTGCGAGCTTCGCGATTACACATTTACATGGAAAAACACTTCCAGAAATGGCAGGCCAAATGGCTGAGCGCACGTGGCGGTCTGTACTCTGCAAGAGAAATCGTTTGGAACAGGTGTTCAAACACGCGGGTGTGCCCGTTTGCTCAATTAATGCAATTACATGCCTCCTGGTTACGGCATTCTCAAGTCCAGCTTCTGGAAGAGAACGGGATGTGGTTCGTTTAAAAAATTACAGCGACACACGTGCACACACGTTTACTCATCTTAAATACCACACAAACACAAACCAAAACGCAAAAATGAGCACACACCAGTCTTTATCTCTCACAGCAGATGGGGTTACATCTTCTGGCTTGGTTTCATTGTGTCAACCAAAAATAAAACCAGTGCGAAGGGACAAAGGCCAGGGCCTTCTGTCAGCCGAGATACCCAAGAAAATAACTATTTACCTACAGCCTCCTGTGCAGTGCTGGACAGTCTGTCCAACAGCATTTACTCATTTGAGCTCCGCGTCTACCTGCACTGTGTCATCCACTGTGCTGAACCGTTTAGCTCTGACTTTGGTCCAGCGCCCAGGAGCTGGGACCAGGGCCACGCCTGTAAGCAGGCGGCCAGGGAGGGGGAGGAGCCTCGTACCAGCGCGGCGTTGGCAGTGAGGGTTGCAGTCCTGAAGAGAGCACGGTGTGGTTCTAAATAGAGACGCGTTAGGCACACAGCACCATGTGCATATTCACTCTCGTCCTGCTTCTGCCTGTCTCTCCAGCTCACACATGCGAGGAGTCACATACACAAACGCACACAAACACCTACACGGTCACGCACACACTCACAAACACCTACACGGTCGCACAAACACAGGCAGTCATGCACAAACACACACATTTTAAAGGGGAAAGCGTAGCACAGCAAGGGCATTTTTTTTATAAGAAGTTCAACATCAAAAACGTGACAGAGTCTATGTTTGAAGTGCATTCCCAGCAAGGTTGTGTGGTGGTGACACTCCTACAGTGGGAGGGGGCGTGTGGAGGTAACGCATAGCTACAAGAGTCTGACCTGCTGCTTTTCAGCAGGGAGATGCCTGGTGAAAGCACTGAAGGACTTCTGCCTGTAGCCTTTATGAGAGCAGACACTACTATGCCACTGCAGCCTGCTATTCAGAGCACAGTAAATTACCCTGGGCAGAGACACTGTACATCAGATTTAAACCATCTTTGGATTTGCAGAAAATATTTTGATTCCAGGTTGAGAAGCAAAAATCTCAGAAATCTGCCACTGTGGATTTTTCAGGGAAATATTCGCAAACAAAAGTCTAGTGCCAGTGAGTCACTGGTTCTTCTCCTTTATCAGACCCTATCAGTCTGTATCAGACCCTATCAGACCCTATTAGACTCTATCAGATGATTTCCTTCATCCATGCCATTGAGACATATATCTGGAGCCCACCTCTGCTTCCTGTGTCCAGAGGAAGGGGCTGTTCTAGGCAGGCTCCTGTCACCATGTGCACAGAGAGGTGTGTCAGGATCATGAACTGGATCACTTCCTGTCTTGTGGAGAGAGGCAAGCCCACCTAGGCTTCATTGGCAGGAAGTGACATCATAAAATGGAGGAGCTTCCCTGATTATGGTGTTTCTCATCATAATAAAATAAACTGAATATTTAACAATACCAAAGTGTGTGTGCATGGCTGTGTGTGTGCATGGCTGTGTGTGTGCATGGCTGTGTGTGTATGTGACTGTGTATGTACATCTGTACATGTGCGCATGTACTTTTTGTTTGAAATAAAGAATGTGTATAATAGTATAATGTATTACAATTTAGCCTTTTGAAAGCAGGCCAGTGTATTTTTATTGATACCTTATTTTTTGTTTTTCAAGGTCAAAAATAGAACTTTGAGGACGGATGGAAGTTTGACTCCCCCGTGGTCTGGGGGTAAGTGTGGTCTTCCCCGTGGTCTGGGGGTAAGTGTGGTCTTCCCCGTGGTCTGGGGGTAAATGTGGAAACCCCCATGCTCTGGGGGTAAGTGTGGTCTTCCCCATGCTCTGGGGGTAAGTGTGGTCTTCCCCGTGGTCTGGGGGTAAGTGTAGTCTTCCCCGTGGTCTGGGGGTAAGTGTGGTCTCCCTCACCTTTCACCTTCCTGTCTGTTTTTCCTACAAACACACCGACAAACATGTGCTCTGACTGCACAATGCATGTTTATCTGCATATGATTAGCTGTTCTCAGAACACAGTGAATGTTTATCTGCATATGATTAGCTGTTCTCAAATCAGCTCGCAGCCTGTGAACACTGAAGTTCCCTCCACGCTATTCTTACAGCTACTGAAACTACCCTAGGAAACTCAGTTGCTCTGGTTACAGCCACTTATCAGGGAGAGGTCTTAGAGATCAAACAGGTGTTGTGCCCAGATGCTCCTCCGCTGCTGTGGGCCTTTGTTCACTGCTGAGTCCAGGTGCATCTCAGCACAGACACACACAAGGAATCACAGCATCAGGGCAACAGTCATTGTGCAACCACACAGTAATCACAGACCTCTACAACCACACAGTAATAACAGACCTCTACAACCACAAAGCAACCACAGACCTCTGCAACCACACAGCAACCACAGACCTCTACAACCACACAGTAATCACAAACCTCTACAACCACAAAGCAACCACAGACCTCTACAACCACACAGTAATCACAGACCTCTACAACCACAAAGCAACCACAGACCTCTGCAACCACACAGCAACCACAGACCTCTACAACCACACAGTAATCACAGACCTCTACAACCACACAGCAACCACAGACTTCTACAAACACACAGTAATCACAGACCTCTACAACCACACAGCAACCATAGACCTCTACAACCACACAGTAATCACAGACCTCTACAACCACACAGCGACCACAGACCTCTACAACCACATAGCAACCACAGACCTCTACAACCACACAGTAATCAAAGACCTCTACAACCACACAGCAACCACAGACCTCTACAACCACACAGTAATCACAGACCTCTACAACCACACAGCGACCACAGACCTCTGCAACCACACAGCAACCACAGACTTCTACAAACACACAGTAATCACAGACCTCTACAACCACACAGCAACCATAGACCTCTACAACCACACAGTAATCACAGACCTCTACAACCACACAGTAACCACAGACCTCTACAACCACACAGCAACCACAGACCTCTACAACCACACAGTAATCAAAGACCTCTACAACCACACAGCAACCACAGACCTCTACAACCACACAGCAACCACAGACCTCTACAACCACACAGTAATCACAGACCTCTACAACCACACAGCAACCACAGACCTCTACAACCACACAGTAATCACAGACCTCAATCACACAGGGAGGGAGAGAGAGAGAATGAGCCAGAAGGAGAGCAGCAGAGGGGAGAGAGGAGGGGGGATGTCGCTATAATCAAGTTGAGATTCAATATCAGAGTGGCCCAGTAAGGGCCCCTGACTGAGGAGCACACACACACACACACACACACAGTCATATTCACTCAAAACACACAGAGTCACACTCACATAAAACACACACAGTCTTACTCACACACACACACACACACACACACACACAAATACTCAGACCTGAAAGTGCATTAGTATTTGGATTTGGTTTGATTGTTTCTGTTTGTTTGTTTGTTTGTAACTATTATCATTTTAACATGTTGCAATTAAGCATCAGTGTCATAGTTCTGAGCATCAATGGAGAATTCACAGAAGAAATGAACTGATGTCACACATCTGGGGAAGAAGAACAAACGCTAATGTGGAGGAAGTTATGATTCATGCGGAGGTAGACATGATTCATGCCGAGGTAGATATGACTCATGTGGATGTAAATATTATTCATGCAGAGGTAGATATGACTCATGCGGTGGTAGATATGACTCGTGCAGAGGTACATATGATTCGTGTGCACATAGATATGACTCGTGCAGAGGTAGATATGACTCGTGCAGAGGTAGATATGACTCGTGCGGAGGTAGATATGACTCATGTGGAGGTAGATATGACTCATGTGGAGGTAAATCTGACTCAGGTGGAGGTAGATATGACTCATATGGTGGTAGATATGACTCATGTGGAGGTAAATATGCCTCAGGTGGAGGTAGATATGACTTATGTGGAGGTAGATATGACTCGTGTGGATATGACTCGTGCTTCCCAGCTTCCTAGCAACTCCATCATTCCCTCACTTCCTCTCATTCTTTCTCTTTCTCTCTCTCTCTCTTAAGAGTTGGGGTTGTGGGGGTTTGGAGGGGTTAGTGGCTTGTTGGGGTTACAATGGGCTGGTGTAGTTGTTGGGGTTTGGGAGGGGCTGGTGGGGTTATGGGGTTTTGGAGGGGCTGGTGGGGTTATGGGGTTTTGGAGGGGCAGGTGGGGTTGTGGAGGGGCTGGTGGGGTTGTGGTACAGGGGTGCTCCCTCCTGCACACTCAGGTAATTAAGTGTAGCTCCGCCGAACCCCTCATCAAGGCAATTACCTCAAATCATATGCTCTCATCCCCTCTAATTACGGCCCAATCTGCCTGTGTGCTGCTGACTGACAGCTCCCCAGCACCAGCCTCAGCATGTTTACAACAATAACAACCACCGCATGTACGGCTAACCGGGTAATGACTGTGGTCACAACATACGTCACATGCCCAACATGACCCAATATATTAAAGAAAAGAAGTTAATGTTCCCGTGACAGGACACAACAGATACAGAGAGAGAACAGGAGGATTAGGTTAGGGTCATGATTAGAATCAGGGTTAGGGGTTAGCCTATAGCAGAGAGCAGAACTGAAGCGTCTTAATAAAGCATCACTATTCATTATTGAGCACAGTATTTCCAGCTCAGACTCCTGGCTAGAGGGGAAAAATACTGCTTCCTCTCCCTTTCCCTCTCTCCATCCCTCCCTATCTCTCTCTCCCTCCCCCTCTTCCTCCCTCCCTCTCTCCCTCCTCTTCCCTGTCCTTCTTCACTCTTCTCATTCTTTTCCTTTGCTCTCAGTCTTTCTTTCCCAGACACCTTGAGCACATGTGTAAGTACATGCAGAGGCAGGTTCAGCTGCTTAGAGAGAATAAATGACAGCTGCGTTTTACTCAGGTGCTCTGAGAACCTATTACAGTGTAGGTGGTTTTAATGGAAGCCCAGGGTTGATGCCAGCTAATTTCCTGTGTTCAGCAGGAGCTCTAGAGCTCTCTGGGCTGTGAGAGCAGCCAGCCTCTCCTTCCTGAAGGGGACAGACCACTTGCCCTGCTACACTGGTCAATGCCATCACCTGCCCCGTGGCAGTCCGATTGTTGCCTTCTCTTTGTACACGTTAACTCAACCAGGTCCTTATGCAAAATGAATGACCCAATGTAACCTTAACTTCCCCGGGTCCCTGTCTCCCTTCCCTAGGTCCCTGTCTCACTTCCCTGGGTCCCTGTCTCACTTCCCCGGGTCCCTGTCTCCCCCATGTTTCTGCCATTGTCGACCAGGACAGACAGTGTGATGGAACACAGTTTCCGAGGGCAACCAGCAGCCGATGGCCGCCTTCTTGAAGCATGCAGGATATATTTTGGGCTGGTCAAAAACTTGATCAGACACAGATGTCAGTTTCATAACCCTATAACCTCATGTTAGGGATGAAAAGGAGAGACAGAGTCCAAATTGTGTTTGGAGAGACAGAGAAAGAAAAATAGAGTAAGAATGGGAGAGAGTGAGAGAGAGAGGGAGAGAGTAAATGGGAGAGAGAGGGGAGAGAGAGAGAGTAAGAATGGGAGATAGAGAGTAAAGAGTGTGTTGTCTGTTCAGAGAAGCAGAGATTTAATGCACTGAACCATCCTTCCTGAAATGTCACTAGCAAATATCTTGGATGTGTGTGTGTGTGTGTCTGTGTGTGTTTCCTGATGTGCCAGATAAGACAAGAAGCATCTGCTGCTCTCTCCACTGTAGCATAGGGCTGATTTCTTCATGATGTTCTGATTAACATATGAAACCATTCTTACAAGTTCTCTCACTCTAATGTAACCATGCCTACATGCATCTCACTCTAATGTAACCATGCCTACATGCATCTCACTCTAATGTAACCATGCCTACAGGCATCTCACTCTAATGTAACCATGCCTACATGCATCTCACTCTAATGTAACCATGCCTACATGCATCTCACTCTAATGTAACCATGCCTACGGTTTATCTCACTCTAATGTAACCATGCCTACATGCATCTCACTACTCTAATGTAACCATGCCTACATGCATCTCACTCTAATGTAACCATGCCTACAGGCATCTCACTCTAATGTAACCATGCCTACATGCATCTCACTCTAATGTAACCATGCCTACATGCATCTCACTCTAATGTAACCATGCCTACGGTTTATCTCACTCTAATGTAACCATGCCTACAGGCATCTCACTCTAATGTAACCATGCCTACAGCTTATCTCACTCTAATGTAACCATGCCTACATGCATCTCACTCTAATGTAACCATGCCTACGGTTTATCTCACTCTAATGTAACCCTGCCTACAGCTTATCTCACTCTAATGTAACCCTGCCTACAGCTTATCTCACTCTAATGTAACCATGCCTACTGGCATCTCACTCTAATGTAACCATGCCTACGGTTTATCTCACTCTAATGTAACCCTGCCTACAGCTTATCTCACTCTAATGTAACCCTGCCTACAGCTTATCTCACTCTAATGTAACCATGCCTACATGCATCTCACTCTAATGTAACCATGCCTACGGTTTATCTCACTCTAATGTAACCATGCCTACGGTTTATCTCACTCTAATGTAACCACGCTCTGATACTAATACAATCAGTAGAAATAAGATCAGAGAAATAAAACCACACATGGTCACTCTGCCTCAGACCAACTTGATGACAGTAATATTAACCTAAGGCTCAGTTCAGTCTTACTGGTATCAAGGTTTCTGAAGCTGATTGTTTCTATGGTAAAGAGTGTTTGGGTTCCTTCCATGACCCAGTGATCATATTCTCACACCCAGTGATCATATACTCACACCTAGTGATCATATACTCACACCCAGTGATCATATACTCACACCCAGTGATCATATACTCACACCCAGTGATCACACTCACACCCAGTGATCACACTCACACCCAGTGATCATATACTCACACCCACTGATCACACTCACACCCAGTGATCATATACTCACACCCACTAATCACACTCACACCCAGTGATCGTTCTCCACCTCTGAGACCTTCCTTATGAGACTTGTCATATTTCCTTGTCATATTTCTACTGTTACACCCACTGATGTGGCTGAGGAAGAGGAGAATAATAAAAAGGAAAGAAGGGTGCTACAGTAGCTCTCAGACACGAGGGATATTTTACTCTCCGTTAGTGTGTGTGTGTGTGTGTGTGTGTGTGTGTGTGTGTGTGTGTTGGACTCCAACACAAACATCCTGGAAATACAGACTGGTGGAGATAATAAAGCACCAAAACCACAAGTACTCACACACACACACACACACACACACACACACACACACCAAACCTCCCTGTCCTTTACACAAATACAGACACACAATATTCACAGAGTCACAGTGACATGCATAAACAACACACAGAAGGTCTGTTATAATATGCAATATTATATATTACTATATTATTATATTATTATATATTACATTATATGTTACAATATACTGTAATCGTATATTATATTTATATTATATTACATATATTGTTAATATCGTTGGAACTGTTCTGAAAAACAACCATTTCACTTTAACAGAACTTAAATAGGGGCTTCAAATTCTACAGTGTTTACACTGTGATTGGAACCTTCAGGTCTAGAATCTAGAGAGAATCAGTAGTGTGTGTGCACTGACCCTTCACCATCATCATCATCCTCGTGCCGCTGGCTCTGCACACTGTGGAAGACTAGTGATTTTGTTGTTGTTCATTCAGCTCTGACAACAAGTCACAGTCTACCTCAGTGAGCATGCTCTGTTGCCCTGGTCATGTGACTGTGCTGGACCACTCGTGAGCGCCCCCTGTCTGCTAGCAAGCCCTGGTTCATCATTACAGCACAGAGGTAAGTAGCGTCTGATAAAGCTATTGCCTCGTCAGTGTCTGATAAAGTAATATCCTTGTCAATGTCTGATAGAGTGATAGCCTTGTAAGTCTGATAAAGCGATAACCTTGTCAGACGCCCCTCATCAAGTGAGCTTTTTCACAGTCGGGGAGAGGAAGTTGCTGCTGTGTGTCTGATCACAAAATGTCCAATACTGCATGTAGGTGTGATGGTTCCTGGCCACTACTGTGAGTGTTTCAGTGTGCTGTTGTGAGTGTTTCAGTGTGCTATTGTGATTGTTTCAGTGTGCTGTTGTGAGTGTTTCAGTGTGCTATTGTGAGTGTTTCAGTGTGCTGTTGTGAGTGTTTCAGTGTGCTATTGTGAATCTTTCAGTGTGCTATTGTGAATGTTTCTTTGTGCTATTGTGTTTCCGTGTGCTATTGTGTTTCATTGTGCTATTGTGAATGTTTCCATGTGAATGTTTGTGAGTGTATTAGCCCTTAAAGAGTAAACTGTGTAAAATTGTGTACAAGCTGCTTGGAGCGCCGTGAGCAGCGGATGGTTGTGTTTGTGTGTGTGTGCGCGTGTGTGGGAGGGAATTCAGACCTCAAGATCTCTGGTGATCTTTTATTCATGTGAGTCTCACTGGATGAATTAATTACAATTTTTGAATGAATTGTAATTGTGTTCTTCATTTGTTCTGTTGAAATAAAATTTGATTTCCTCCCTCGCTGGGAATAAATACAAGCTTGTGTCTGACTCTGGTGATGTGCAGCCCAAAGCCATAAATATAAAGTTATGTCTATGCAACATGGGCCAGAGTGCTTTAAACCACATAAACAGGCCACATTGCATTGTCTTAAATCAGATTATTAATCTCTTATCTGTAATCTGAAGGGCTGTGGACAGAGCTACAGCATGTCTGATGGTATTGCATGCAGTGAATATGCATCACCGAGGACCAACAATGAGAGTGGGTGTTTTCCAACTCTCAGAGAACAATGTTTGATGTCATCATGGTAACCTCCATGGCAACGGCAGCATCAACCTGCCAGCTTTCGGCTGCATGGGCACAAAAAATGTTTTCCAGGTATGACACGGTTGTCCAGGTATGGGACAGTTGTCCAGGTATGGAATGGTTGTCCAGGTATGGAAAGGTTGTCCAGGTGTGGGACGGTTGTCCAGGTATGGAATGGTTGTCCAGGTATGGAACGATTGTCCAGGTATGGAACGATTGTCCAGGTTTGGAAAGGTTGTCCAGGTGTGGGACGGTTGTCCCGGTATGGAACGATTGTCCCGGTATGGGACGATTGTCCAGGTGTGGGACGGTTATCCAGGTCGATGTATTAACGCTGCCTTGAGGTCTGCAGCTGACATCATCATCAACCTTGTCAAGAAGATAAGAGGAACACCTGGAGGAGAGGAACACACCTGGAGGAGAGGAACACACCTAGAGGAGAGGAAACCATAAGGCATGGAGAGAAGCAGGAAACGTTCGGGAGTGTTGATCTGGTCTGTCCCTTCATTATGTCACACTTGAGTCATTTTCTCAGTAATTATAAAAGGTTTTCTCAGTAATTATAAAAGGTTTTCTCTGTAATTACAAAAGGTTGTTTAAAGGTCTGTCCACCCAGTTATGAGAAAGAAAAATAGACTCTACAAGTGCTAATACTTGTAAGGGATAATAATAAACAGGTCCACACTAATGCTTACTGTGGTAGAGGTATTTTCTGTGGTAGAGGTATTTGCAGTTTACATTATTAATGTTAGGTTACTAATGATTTAAAAAATAACTATTGACATATGAAGCCTTTTTGTGTGTGTGTGTGTGTGTGTGTGTGTGTGTGTGTGTGTATAGAGAGATTAAAAATTGTAGTAAAGTACACAATTTTCAGAGAAACAGGACTTTTCGGACAGAGGTCCTTCATCAACAAGCAAAGTGCTTCTGATTCAATAGGAGGAGGAACCAGGTTATATATGAAAACGTAGGTGTTTAAATCATCACATTCATTCCATGGGGTTCTAAAGTTCCAAGAGTGTAGATCAGTTCTTTTTCTTTGAATTTCATAATTTCATTGCTACCATAGCAACAACTGGCTATACAAACAGATATGGTGTTAATACAATGCCCATTAGTATTAAAATGCCTTGTCAATGGAAATGACATCTCAACAAACCAATCAGCAAGCCTTCTCTTGGTCTCTCCAATGTAATGCTTGGTCTTGCAAGTAATGCAATAGACAACTCCTGCTATGGTGCATAAGGATGAATGAGTAATAACAATTGATCTAACTGGTTATATATATATATATATATATATATATATATATATATATATATATATATATATATATATATCGGTATATAAATACGTGATACGTGAAGTCAGGTGCCCTTACAATGGCCTCTGCAACAGGACAAACGCCAGGACATGCAGTGGTTGTTTAACAGCGCCCCCTGCAGCCCACCCAGAGAATGAGCAGTGCCCATCCGAGATGATGTCATCAGCCCCAGGCGAAGAGTTAGGGGCTGATGATAGTGAAACACAGCTAGGAAGTGGAGCTTAGTAACAGAATTAATTGCTTTGTAGTGTGTGAACTTGATAGACAATGTAGCGAAATGCAATCACATCCACACTTGGAGACTAATGACTTTGATTCCGTGTAAAGACTAATCACAGAGATTCCATGTAGAGATGGGCGTTACTTATAGAACTCAGATATATCGTAATCCCGCTCAGGAGTGTAAACCCAGGTTACTGTTTCGCTGAAGCCTGACTGAACACAGCACATGGCTGTAAAACACATGCTGTATTATTATATAAGAAAAGAAACAGAAGAAAATATACCAAACGAAGTAAGAACAGTAAAAAATCTGAGAAGAATATTATTGTTGATGTTGTTAGTGACAATATTAACGAAGATTTGACACACACCAGTGCAAATGATGAGAGAAAGAGAGAGAAAAAAAGATACAGAGACAGGCAGAGAGAGAGAGTGAGACAGACAGGCAGAGTGAGAGAGAGACAGACAGACAGACAGCCACTGAGAGTGAGAGAGAGAGACGTTGCTCATAACGGAAGCCGGATCCAACTGCACTTCCTACAGGACATCTGTGTTCACAGCCCACAATTCCCATGACAACCATCTGATGATGGGGTGGATGACAACAATGTATACACTCAAAAATACAACACAAACACACAGACAGCATATACACTCACAAATACAACACACACACACAACATATAAAACTCACAAATACAACACACACACACACAAACAACATATACACTCACAAATACAACACACACACACAAACAACATATACATTCACAAATACAAATGAACATACACACACACAACGAATACACTCACAAAAAAAACACACACAATGTATACACTCACAAATACAACACACACACAAGCTATATACTCACAAATACAACACACAACATATACACTCAAATACAACACACACAACATATACACTCAAATACAACACACACACACAACATATACACTCACAAATACAACACACACAACGTATACACTCACAAATACAACACACACACAAGCTATATACTCACAAATACAACACACACAACATATACACTCAAATACAACATACACACAACGTATACACTCACAAATACAACACACACACAATGTATACACTCACAAATACAACACACACACAAGCTATATACTCACAAATACAACACACAACATATACACTCAAATACAACACACACACACAACATATACACTCACAAATACAACACACACAACGTATACACTCACAAATACAACACACACACAAGCTATATACTCACAAATACAACACACACAACATATACACTCAAATACAACATACACACAACGTATACACTCACAAATACAACACACACACAACGTATACACTCACAAATACAACACACACAACGTATACACTCAAATACAACACACACACAACATATACACTCACAAATACAAATGAACACGAACACACACAAACAACATATACACTCACAAATACAAATGAACACACACACACAAACAACGTATACGTTTGTAATTGTTTTGTCATAACATTTGACACTTTTAATATTTAAATCAAATAATGATAAATTAATTGCATCCTTTATAGGGAAAGTTGTCAAGAAGTTTTAGCATTTTCAAATTTTACCAAAAAAATATATAACTTCATAATATCAATTAATGATGTTACAGACTGTAACGTGCAAGGCAGGATGCAGAGATAAGTATCATGGAATACGTTGAACGTTTAATGAGTTGCGGTATCGTAGATAGCGCATAAAACACACGAAACACACAAAGGTGCAGACTCTGACAAAGACGAGCACAGGACACTGTGTAAACGCACAATATATAGATAAACTAAACAAGACCCAAGTGATGACGAGACGAGTCACAGGTGAGACGGATGAACACACGCACACAGAACCACACCCAAGGAAATACACCACTGATACACAACTGATAACCAGACGTAGACTACACCTACACACGCCCAAAGGGAGGGGTCAGGGCTGTATCATGACCCAGACAATAAAGAGTAATGTAGCACCCCCTACTGGAAAACCAGCAAACCACAAGCTTCTTCATATTAGCAAGTATCATTAACAAGCCAATGTGTATAAGTTACAAACTGATATCAGTATTAAGAGGATATAGATATTCATATTAATAATGGACAGACATGGAGATATCTGAAAGGTACAGGTTGCTATGTGTGTCTGTAAGAGGTGGATAGAGAAATATATTTAACAACAGAAATCATGACAATGTCTTGTGCAATAGTATATTTCTGTCATGACTAATTTGCACTACAATAGTTTGTCAAACCAGGCAAGACAGGTTTATTTATATTGCATTTTTCATAGACAGTGACAATTCAAAGTGTTTCATATCAGATATAGAAGAATAATCAAGCTTATTACATCCCAAGATCCCTCACAAATAAGAGAAAAAAGAAATGTTTAATAAAAGAAAAAGAAATGAAAATAAAAGTAAAAGTAAATTATAGCTGATCTAAATAGAAAACAAATTAGATAATGAAATATTATTAATGAAGTTAATTTAAATAAACAAAAAATCAAATAAAGAACTAATAGTTTAATTAAAATAAATATGATTAATTAAAGATTTCATCAGCATGAAATCAGACCTGTAGAAAAACTGTAAGTACAGTAATTAACTGGTGTGAAAGGTGAACTGGGGAAGAGGAAGAGTTGTGATTGTGAATGCCCCCAGTGCAGGACTAATTAAGAATGATCATCTCTTCCCAGTCTGGTTTTGAAAGTGGCTACATCTCCCAGCTTCAGGTAGTTTTATTCCCACCGGCAACACCTTACTGACTGAACACTGCCACACCATGTTTAGTCTCATTGCAGAAACTCTTATTGGATCAGTCTCCGCTGATTGGAGATCAGACATCCGCTGGTCTAAGATCAGTAAGTTTATCAGTCATGCAAGTAGGTCCAAGCCCAATTAGTCATTTGTATGCACGTAGCAATATTTTAAAGTCTCCTCTGAATCTGACTGGAAGCCAGTGTGACCTGAGAACTGGAGTGATGTGTTCACACCTCTTCAACCTTGTTATAATACGATACTCTGACGGCAGCAGCATTTCGAATAAGGTGGTAGACAGATTGGTAAGAAGGCCAGTTGGATAGTCCAGCTTGCTGCAGTCACAAACTCGGAGCATACCAAGTTCTGAGTTAGTTAAGACCACAGGGCTGTTAATACTGAGTTAGTTAAGACCCCAGGGCTGTTAATACTGAGTTCTGAGTTAGTTAAGACTCCAGACTGGTGTTTTATCATTTAAAGAGATGAGCATTGTCTTTGAGGAAATTAAGATGCACCCAGTTATCATTACACTCAATTTGCATTTACAGTCTGAGGTCATTCTTTATTTATAATAATTAATTAATAGAATCTGTTTGCATTTACTTTCTTGGAATGTATTCATGATAGTAGATATTTTCAGTTCTTTTCCGGCCCTAGACAATACTTCATAGGCTGGACTTCGTTATAGCACTATATTATATTATATAATATGATCTTATATATTATATTATATTCAGTCGTTATTATCTGCTCCACTCACCACCGTCTTTCTTTTTTTCAGGAATATAGACCCAGATTGACCCAATTATAAAGTTGTTTAGTGACACCATATGTTGAAAAAAGCGCTACATAAATAAATTTCAATTTGATTTTAGTTACATTACTTTACTAATTCCAGCCCTGGACTGGAACCTGTTTGAGTAAATATGGTCATGATTGGTATTGGTATGTATTATTTCCAGTGATAAAATCAACTGGAAATAAAACAAAAAGCAAAAATAAGAAACAATAATAGAAACAAAAAATATTCCTAAACACCTGCAGTGTGTGTTACTGTCAAATATATTTCTGGGTTTTTGGTCTTGATGCTGTATGAAATGATGCTTAAAAACATGATTTTCAGCAGGATATACACAGAATATGTCACTGTTTATTCCAGCAGACCTCCTCTTTCCTGTTCAAGCCTCGAGTCATGTTTTGATCAAATGACGCACAGCAGACGAGGGTAAAGGGTAATCACGAAACGGTGTGTGAGCCATCTCACACGCCGACTACGTGAACAGACGGTCCAGATGCTAAACAGTGCACACACTACGTCTGCCCTGAAACACCACAGCTCAAGGCAAAGGGGTTATTTGATATTTGCATCTGAAACGTACAATAAACTCGCATAAACACGCAAACAGAAAGTGATGTCCTCAAATTTCCGCTGAGTGCAACACTGTCACGCGCGTTGCCTAATAACCGTCCTTCCAGTTTTCTTAATTCAGCGCGTGCTTGGTCACGGACATCGGAATCACGTGGCAGACTCGCCTGGACGACAATAACAATGCGATTCAAATGCGATTCTAGGACCAAAGCTTCAGCACCCAATTTTATTTAACAATTAAATGTACATTTTAACATTATTTTGGACTATCAGTGACACTCGGAAAGAACATCATGTGACGTTGTGTAAGGAAGACATTATAACCAGAAAGACACCAACAAATATGAAAAAACCTTTAACCTGCTGATCCAAAAAGCTAAAACTTAGTTTACAAAGTATTAGAAATTAAATTAAAATAAAAGATAATGAGGTATAAGCAATAAATAAAAATAAAGATTTGTGATAGGCCTACTGGTCATTTGATACAGCTCACAGTCCTTTTAGCGTGATCATATTATGTTACTACAGATAAATCAGTTACTTTTTAGGGAAAACGACGCAAAGTTCAGGATTCATTACAACTACGCAAAACTCAGGACTGTTCTGGATTTTTAGGTCATCTGGTCAGGGCAATGAGGTCACATCAGCCTGACCTTACTCTCTCACCTGCGGGGTGGACCGAGAAAGTGGATCGTACCATTTAGGACAAAGAAGGTGGATCGTACCATTTAGGACAGAGAAAGTGACTCCTAACATTTGCGAGGCAAGGGGATTTTATATTTTATTCAATTTTATACTTACTCATATATTCATATATTTTTTCATATTATCAGAGGCAAACTTCCGTTAAAAAACGACTTTTTACTCTTATTGGTAGGATTGTTGGGACTCAATTTTGTGATGCGGCAGCAGAATGCAGGAATAATTGTTAGTTCTGACAATTTTTGGGTTTAAAATTAACAGAACAATGTGTTTATGATAAAAGATTTATAAATTCTGATGAATTGTTATGGTATTATTTTATATGTGGTGTACCGTAATGCAATATATTGTGGGGATAAAAGTATGTGTGTATGCATATATATATATATATATATATATATATATATATATTTATATATTTATATTAGGGGGAGGGGATAAACGTATGTGGGTATACGCTATTTATATTAGGGGAGGGGATAAACATGTGCATGTAAGCTATTTATAAGGGGAAGGAGATAAACTTATGTGCAAATAAGCTAATGTAATATAGTGACTCAAACATTATTCAGACTTGATGTAAAATGCATGCAGACCTTTTAAGCAATGTTAAGGTGATAGGTTAGATATCGCACTCGACTCAACAAACACCACAACAAACACCTCACCTTCTCATCCAACGGCGGCCTGCGTCCCTGTGACGTCACGCATCAGCTGACCGGTTTGTTTTGCTGGTTAGACTTCTCGGGCAGCAGCAGAAGACTCATCCGCGAGCAGCAACGGATCGCAACAGAGTTATATTTTTTCGGTTTTTAAAAAACAAATCTGTAAAGACTTGTTCAGAAGGCTACAGCCGTTTTATTCATATTAAGCTTAGGCTGTTTGCCTAAAGACGTTATAACCTCTTAGAAACATGCCATCAGAAAAGACGTTCAAACAAAGAAGGACATTTGGTAAGCAGGTCGACCGAGGTGTACCCTTCGGCAGGCTCAAAAACTGCTTTCGTTTTCTTCTCAAAGCTACAGAAAAATGTGTGAACTGTTTTCTAATTTGTAAAATGCGCGAACTGTTTATAGATTCATTTAGTATGACATCATTTGATTAGAGTCAAGTTCCTTAAAACAATCATCCTTTAAAATCAACAGCTTTCTCTTTGTGTATGTGTGTATGTATATATATATATATATATATATATATATATATATATATATATATATATATTTATTTATTTATTTGAACAAGTCACTGTCAGTAGAAGTAACCCACAATAAATAAACTGTTTTGAAATCGCAATCAAAAGTAGGTCACGTCTTGTAGGGTTTCGGGGCCACCTAACCGAGCTAAATTCGGTTGATTGAAGATGTCGGCCTGAGTCGATATTTGAATACTCTAACCTTTGCCGTGTCCTAAATTATGCAACTGCGAATAACAGAATAAGACAAATAGCGTTCACTATTTCGCCATCGGTCAATGTTGCATTTAAACCCAGATTCGATGTCGCAATAGTTTAGTTAGGCCAGCTGTAGGAACAACACATCGCCGATCTCGAGATGGATGCATATTCGCTGCAGAATTGGGGGATGGGACACGTCGATGAGGTTAGCAAACGGACTTCCTTGAGTAAAAAACGACTTTGTATAAATCTAACGGCTTTATCAGACCCGGTCACGCAGAACATGCGTTTAAGGCCTACAATATGATTGTAACCCGTTTCCGTGACGATATCCGTGGAGTGATGTTATAGTCTTGTAACTTTAATTGGTTAGTTTACTGAAATTAAGCCGGGCATGTAGGTAACTGATTAGACTGTGTATTTTAATCGGGCGCTTACGTGTTTGTATCTAATATTTCCTGGCGTTTGTCTAAAGTATCAACCCCACATAGCTTATATAATGATTATAATCGTTCATCAGGGTGGTTACTCACAGATGCGTTAGTGACTTGAGATGGCTTCCTTGTTGGTGCAAGTGCCTAAATTATGGTAGACTAAAGGAAAAGTTTCAAAAGATTGCACGTGATTGTACGTGCTGAACAATTTGCAGCCAACTATGCCTCCCGTAAACGCGGACCGCCCAGAACCCTTTAGTGTGTATTTACTATGTTTATTACCCTGCCTTGTGGACCGCATTTTGTCTTTACTATTTCGTGATTGTTAGCATTGTTACGACTTCAAATGATTCGCCATTTTATCCTTCTTGTCATGCTGTAATTTCCATAACTTACTCGATTAGTTTTTCCTCGTTTTTAAAACTAAAAACACATCTTGTTTCACTCAGTTTGCATAAACACGGCCAGCAACCGACTTCAAGGTCTTATTTTTATATTGAAAAATAAAATGTAATCTTTTCTACGTCCAACCTGACTCCGCACTCCTCAACGCCTTTAACATGGAGTTCTTGACGTTTACCCTACAGAACAGAGAGTGGATGACGTCAGACACATCCGAGAGCAGCATCCGAATAAGATTCCGGTAAGGGCGCTGTGCTCCCATGTGTCAGCTGGAGAAACCACTGGGATATGACTGGGAGGTGATTGCGTGGCATACCATGTGTCTGTGTTAGGATTTTTTTGTATTGTTCAATTGATGTGATTGGATTTCACCCTAGTGTCTAAGATTCCTGAGCCCTGGTAGGCATTTCCTGTAACTGTACCTGAGGTCCTGTTGCCTCATTTCCCAGAGCTGCTGATACTCTTACATTGGCTATTTAACAGAAAGTGCTGCACAATAGCGAGCAGTATTTGCAGGGTCATGGGAAGGTCACGACCTCCCAGAGTGCTGATTTTAAAAGGTCAAATTGACATGTGAAAGCAGTGTAGACTGTGGCAGAGGAGTGGTATGTCTCCATGTCTCTGAGCTTCTGGAAGACAGCACTGTGGTGAGTGTAACGTGCACACCAGCAGCACTGCTACACCAGCGGATTGGCAGATCATGTGACCTGTCCCATCTGTGGAGTACACCTGTCCAGCTCCCAGTGGGATCACCTCCAGAGTCCCGCCCCAATCCTGCAGACCAACCACTGATGGGATCACCTCCAGAGTCCCGCCCCCATCCTGCAGACAGAGCAGGCGGTGTAGCAAGGGACAACCATGGGGTCCTGTGTCACTGTCCTGTGCATGTGAAGGATGTTAGCAGTTGTTAGCATTGACTGATCCGTTCATAATACAAGAATTCTGTATTTTGGCTGTTTGTTATATAATGGTCCTACAGTTCATAGGACTCCCCCTCTATAACAATAAATAAAAATACAGTTTCATGAATTCAGATTTCAATAAATAATATTTTTGAAACTGGTGCACTTTTCTAAAGAAATGATGCTGAACTGTCTCCCATGTTGTTGGTTCAGGTTATCATTGAAAGGTACAAGGGTGAAAAACAGCTTCCCATTCTGGACAAGACCAAGTTTTTGGTTCCTGACCATGTCAACATGAGTGAACTCATCAAGATTATCAGGTAATTGTGTGCCCTTCATTGATGATAGTAACCATAGTGACCATGGTGCTGCTCTGTGTGTCCTCTTGATAAACTTTGATAGGACTGGATTATACTGGGGGAGGGACGGTCGGGGGGGGGGGGGGGTGTTAGAACCAGGCTCTGTTTATATTTACCCTTAGTGTGTCCCATGTAGACAAGATGGAAATAGAAGCAGGTTAAAATGGAACTGCTGACAGTTTGTGTTTTGTTACGTTGCTGCCACCAGGAGGCGCCTGCAGCTGAACTCCAATCAGGCTTTCTTCCTGCTTGTGAACGGCCACAGCATGGTGTCTGTGTCCACGGCCATCTCCGAAGTGTACGAGCGCGAGAGAGATGAGGACGGCTTCCTGTACATGGTCTACGCCTCCCAGGAGACCTTTGGAACAGCAGAGTCCCAGTAAAACGTGTCCCAGTGCTTGGTCCCGGACAATGATCTAATACAAACACACACATACACACTGACACACACACACACACACACACACACACACACACACCATAGACCATCTCTGTACAGAAGCAGACAGGACCAGAGAAGATGGACATACTTCTCACGCTTTTGGCCCAGATGGCAGTTTTGAGCTCGCCTCTCCTGTAACCTCTAGATGGCAGTGTTGAGCACACCTCTCTCCTTTAACCTCCAGATGGCAGTGTTGAGCGCCCTCCTCTCTCCTTTAACCTCCAGATGCTGATGCGCTTTTGTCATTATGGAGTCCTTTAATCTGGATAATCAGACATTGTCCCTTTCATTGTGAGGAGGTAACCATCTGCACAAGAGCAGAGAAAGCACCATGACAGCACCATTAAATGATGGAAACGTTTTGTCCTTTATCCAGTCACAGCGGCAGTGATTACTGCAGGGTCAGTCCATATCTGTTACTGAGAGGGTTCAGCTGAGGACATGGTCCAAATCAGAGTGACAAAGATAGAACAGGCAGGAGAGGACACCGGCGCACTGGAGAGGACAGACCGCGAGCACTGGACACTGGGGCACTGGAGAGGACGGAGCGCGAGCACTGGACACTGGGGCTCTGGAGAGGACAGACCCGAGGAAGGGGGCTTCATTTCTGTTTGTTTTTTTGTTTTTTTTTTTAGGTTGTTTTTTTTATTATTTTCTGGATCTTAAATAATCTTAAAGAAAATGCCACACATATAATGTGCAGTGGATATGTGAAAGATTCCCTCAATTAAATACATTGCAAGAGTTCTTGAGATCAGTCTCTCTCTTTTTCTCTCTCTCTCTCTCTCTCTCTCTCTCTCTCTAGCAGGACCGACCTGACAAATCCTGCAGTCGCACAGCTTCACGTGTAATTTATTTTCAAGGACTGACAGGGACCTACTTGGTTTAGGGACGGATGTCTCTACTCTCAGAGACGTCTGATGGGTGATGGAGGTTGTGGGTCTCTCAGCTGTAGCGTTCTACACAAACAGTGCATGTCTCTGATGAAACTTTATTCCAAATAACTTCCAGCAATTCGACATTCCGGTAGTCTTACAACACTTCACTAACCCCTCCCCCTCTCCCAGACCGCTGTCCCCTCCCCCCTCCCAGATGGCTGTTCCCTCCCCCTCTCCCAGACCGCTGTCCCCTCCCCCTCTTCAAGAAGGCTGTCCCCCTCTCCGTCTCCAAGACAGCTGTCCCCCTCTCCACCTCCCAGACGGCTGTTTCCCGCCTCCCCTTCCTGCACAGCTATGAGCCAGAGGCGGTGGAACTGTGACCTGTGGCCTGTTGATAATTTCTGTGTGATTCACGTGACTGCAGCCCAGAGCAGTGTAATGCAGACATAGGAAGGAAACAGACCCAAAGTGAACAGGACAATACCAAATGACAATAGCGAGGGGAGGGCTTGTGTCTGTGCTGCGGGGGGTGAATGACCACTATGGACTGCACCGTGTTGTTTTCATTTAGTTTCATTTGTTTTTAAATGTGCTGTGTGTCACTCTTGTCTCAGTACTGAATTTGTGTAAAAAAGAAAACGCTCCCATAATCAACTACTTATACATCAGCTCACACACGTCCAGCTGCCTTATGTAAATCAGAAAAGTTTAAATTGGTATAGTATACAAAATAACTGAGTACAACCTCAATTTATCCTCAGTAATTAAATACAAATGACCAAAAGAGTACAGCAAGGAGTCTGCCTACCTCACGTTTGTGATCCTGAAACACTGGTTACACATGAAGACAGACAGTGAATATTCATTATAAGGCAACGTGCTTCTCTCCCCTGCGAGGACCATCTACTGAAACCAGAGCCCACCTGGCTGAGGGGCAGGTTGGTACATCCATGTGCTCCAGTGGCCAAAGGATAAATCCCCATTTACACCGCCAGGTAAGGATGATCCAATTTAAAATGTCCATGCTGTAACAAGTTGGTTTCTCTGAGTTCCAAAGAAATGTCTGTAAAACAAATGTTTAGGTGTCTGACTGTTTCATCAAATAAGAGTCGGTTGGGCAGTCCGGGCTGTTCAGAGTCATTACAGTAAAAGAGTGTTGCACCACCTCACCTGGGGAGGCAGCGTTGTGCACCACCTCACCTGGGGAGGCAGCGTTGTGCACCACCTCACCTGGGGAGGCAGCGTTGTGCACCACCTCACCTGGGGAGGCAGCGTTGTGCACCACCTCACCTGGGGAGGCAGCGTTGTGCACCACCTCACCTGGGGAGGCAGCGTTGGGCACCACCTCACCTTGGGAGGCAGCGTTGGGCACACCTCACCTGGGGAGGCAGCGTTGTGCACACCTCACCTGGGGAGGCAGCGTTGTGCACCACCTCACCTGGGGAGGCAGCGTTGTGCACCACCTCACCTGGGGAGGCAGCGTTGTGCACCACCTCACCTGGGGAGGCAGCGTTGTCCACCACCTCACCTGGGGATGCAGCGTTGTGCACCACCTCACCTGGGGAGGCAGCGTGCTTTAGTGCTGAGTTTCTATGGCACTTAGCCAAGAACAGCTAGTAAGAATGTCATATCAAAACACATTACGAACAATTTCCAAAAATTACTAAAATGAGCTGAAACCCATGACATCCAAAAAGACATCACAGAGCAAGAATACACAAAACGTGATAAAAATGAGTCTCTAAAATGGCAATCATCTGATGCATTTTGAAAAATCAAAATGTAACTAACAAAAATGAATGAATGTTTTCCTATGAATCTTCAGATGACCAGTGCAGGTCTCCGTTCTAAAGAACCCCAGCACAGAAGGCTGTTTCTCTGATCTTTGGTGTGATCACTCTTTGCCATGTATGACTCCACGGCTGGCTCTCCAAGGCTGTGATGACGTTTCTCTTTAACGTAACCATCACTGTCCTTTGAAGGGTCCACACCAGTCTCACAGAAGCATTGACAGAAGCAAGGACTGAAGAGTTGCTCCAAGTGCTTCCTGTGTTGGTCGACTCCAGGGCCTGGGTCATGGTGGGTGGAGTCTGTATGAGTGTGCGCTCACACACAGAGGACTCTGGTCCAAAACTTCATACACACTCTGAAACACACTTAGTCCCCAGAGTCCTGGCTGTCTGACTGAGGAGAGTACTTTAGACGAAACATGCCTGTAATAACGAAAGAAACACAGACGCATGTAAGTACAAGCAGATAAAAACTAATAACAGACAACCTAGTTAACAAAAACTAATAAAACCAAATAGAACTGTAAAGTTGTTTTCTTAACTATTTTTGTTTTTCTTTACTGCATTCAATGTTTATCAGTGTGGATTATTCTGACATGCAGCTGTAAATATCGTCTGAGTGTAGCTGCTACCTTGCTGAGTTGAGTCCATGGGCGGCTGTTTGCAATCTAGTGCTCGATGGCCGCTCACCCCGCAGTTGTAGCAGGACATGTTCCCTGCTTTCTTCTGCCCTGAGACTCCATTTCCCATCATCCCATGCGGCTGATACGCATTAGCCCCTCCCCCTAAATAGCCCTGCATGGGAGGCAGGACCAGGTTCTGCTGTGAGTCAGGTGAAAGGCTGCTGCTGTAGAGGGGCGGGGCTACAAGAGGGTAGGAGAAAGGAGAGGCGGAGCCAGTGCCTGTGAGGAGCGGTCCCAGGTGGACCAGGGGACCCAGGGTGAACACAGACGTGGCGGAGAAAGGGTGGGGGACGTAGCCAGAGTAGCTGGAGGGCAATGTGCCGTATGAGCCACAGTTCCCACTGCAGCCACACGACGTACACACACACACAGCTGTGCCTGCAACATTCGCCTGGGCCAAACTGTAAGCCTCCGCAGATATGGAGCTAGAGCTGGGCGCGGCCATGTTGGCACTGTAGGTGTTCCCAGACACCGCTGCCATTGGTACACCGCTGGCTGTCACCATGGGAATGGCACTGACAGGTGGGAACGATGGCTTGGAGTTCAGGCTGGAGGAGGATGAGGACGAAGCAGGATGGGTATAGTGACCCCCTACGGGGTGGGTGGGCGAGGGAGACACCTGCAGGTGTAGCGGTGGGTGGGAGAACTGGTGGAGGGTGTTGGAGGTCACAGTTAGTGCAGTGCTCGTCTCCACCAAAAGTGCAGGAGGAGAGCGTAGTGCGGTCAGGGGGCAGCGTGCACCAGGGCCGTCCTGCTGTACTGGGGGTACACCTTCCACGCCCACCCCAGGAAAGAGGCTCTCAAAGCGGACACCTACTCCCACTCCGGCCCCCTGAGGTTTTGGCCTGTCCTCGGGGCAGAGTGGTGGAGGGCGGAGCTTTCGGGGTGAGTGAAGGCCACGCCCTGGAGACAACACGTGTGATGGAGACAGGGATGGGTCGTTCTGGACAGGGAGAACCTGAGCGGTGGGCCGACTTGGACCAGCAGAACCACCTGCACCGAGGAAGCAGGGGCGTTCCTTCTCGCCAGACTCCGTCCCAGACTCCACCCCTGCTAGGACACACCCACACAGTGACGAGTCAGACTGAAGGATAAACATAATTTCAGTCCAAACAGTTTGAGTCAATGAGCTCCAAAAGTTCCATTATCAATTAGAATTTAAGAGCAAATAAGTCTCTTAAATTAAATCTTAAATTAATGTCTTTGCATGACAGATGCAGTGCAGTGATGCAGCAGTGTGCTGGGGGAGGGGAGGGGAGGAACGCACTCCTGGGAGGTTCCCTGGTCCGGTCGAAGGAGGCATCGCGGGACTGGGCCAGCATCGGGCTGCAGGGGGCGCTGGAGTAGCCCGATGAACTGCTGCTGTCCCGAAGAGCAGGCAAAGAACTGGCCTCCACCTCCACCAGCAACTCTGAATACACACAGTTACCCCCCACACATAAACACAGTTAACCACCACACATAAACACAGTTACCACTGACACATAAAGAACTGGCCTCCACCTTCACCGGCAACTCGGGACACATACAGTTACTCCCCTCCCCCCAACACCACACACACATGCACAGACACAAGCATGCACACACACACACAAATATGACTGAGTCCCAGTTTTAGAGGTGCTGATTCTGATCCCGGCCGTCTCGCACTTGGCTGCAAACTGATACAGTGAGAGCTGTAGGTCCTGGCCCGATCATGCCAACAGGACCACATCATCATCAAAAAGGAGACGCGGAATCCTGAGGCCACCAAACCAAGCCCCCTCTGACACTTGGCTACGCTGAGAAATTTTGTCCATAAAAGTTATGAACAGAATCGGTGACAAAGGGCAGCCTTCACAGAGTCCAATTCCAACCAGGAACCAGTCTGACTTACTGCCGGCCATGCAAACCAAGCTCCTGCTCCGTTTGTAGCAGCGGGCCTAGTACCCTATACTCCTGGAGCACCCCAGAGGAATCCCTGAGAGACACAGTTGAATGCCTTCTCCAAATCCACAAAACACATGTGGACTGGTTGAGCGAACTCCCATGCACCCTCTAGGACCCTCACAAGTGTGAAAAGCTGGTCCAGTGTTCCACGACCAGGACGGAACCCACATTGTTCCTTTTGTAACCGAGATTCGACTATCGACCGGACTCTATTCTCCTGTACCCCTGCATAGACCTTATGGGGGAGGCTGAGGAGTGTGATCCCCCGATATTTGGAGCAAACTTCCCGGTCCCCTTTCTTAAAAATAGGAACCACCACCCCGGTTTGCCAGTCCAGAGGCACTGCCCCCGATGTACACGCAATGTTGCAAAGACGTGTCAGCCAGGATAGTCCCACAACATCCAGAGCCTTAAGGAACTCTGGGCGGATCTCAGCCACCCCCGGAGCCTTGCCGCCAATGAGTTTCACTACCCTGGTCACTTTGGCCTGAGTGATGGACAAACTCTTGTCCGAGTCCTCCAGTTCTGCTTCCTCTATGGAAGACATGATGGTGGGATTGAGAAGATCCTCGAAGTATTCCTTCCACAGCCTAATGACATCCCCAGTCGAGGTCAGCAGTGTGGGTCGGGAACCGCTTTCCCCGTCCTGAGTTGCCTGACGGTTTTCCAGAATCTTCTTGGAGCCGATCGAAAGTCACTTTCCATGGCCTCACCGAACTCTTCCCAAGTTTTTGCCTCTGCGACGATCAAAGCCGCAATCCGCGTGGCCCCCCCTGTACTCGTCTGCTGCCTCCAGCGTCCTACAAGCCAACCAGGCCCAATAGGACTCTTTCTTCAGCATGACAGCCTCCCTTACCCGAGGTGTCCACCATCGGGTTCCGGGATTGCTACCATGACAGGCACAGACAACCTTACAGCCACAGCTCCGGTCCGCTGCATCGACAATGGAGGAACGGAACAAGGCCCTCTCGGACTCAATGTCTCCGATCTCCCTCGGGATACTTTCAAAGCTCTGCCAGATGTGGGAGTTAAAGATCTTTCTGACAGGTTCCTCTGCCAGACATTCCCAACAAACCCTCACGATACGTTTGGGTCTGCCAGGTCTGTCCGGCATCCTCACCCACCATCTGATCCAACTCACCACCAGGTGGTGATCAGTTGACAGTGCAGCTCCTCTCTTTACCCGAGTGTCCAAGACACACGGATGCACACGGACTACAAAGTCGATCATCAAACTGCGACCTAAGGTGTCCTGGTGCCATGTGCACTTATGGACACCTCTGTGCTCAAACATGGTGTTCGTTATGGACAGACTGTGCACAGAAGTCCAATAGCAGAACACCACTCGGGTTCAGATCAGAGAGGCCGTTCCTCCCAATCACGCCCTTCCAGGTCCTACCGTCGTTGCCCACGTGAGCATTGAAGTCCCGCAGCAGAACAATGGAATCCCCACATATGCATAGATACAGACATGCAAACAGAACGCATGCATAAACACCACAACATTTACAAATAAAAGTTAAAAAATTCGCATACTGCATTCGGCATACTGATTTGGGGCCCAAGCAGTACGCGAGTAGTATGTAGTAGGCTATTTAGAACAGAGCCCTTCTGTCATGTTGTGGCTGAACCTCGACCTGTCTCACCTGCTGTAGCTCCTCCCCCTCACCTACATCAGTTCTGACACACCTACACTAATTCAAACAAGGACTTTCAGCAATCTGCTATTTTGCTCTTCGTTGCTTATTGTTCCTGTTGTGGTGTTGTGGTGCCTGAGACTGTGTGTGTGTGTGTGTGTGTGTTCGGTGTTGACACCCCCTCTGAGTCCTGGTTCCTCTCAAGGTTTCTTCCTTGTGCTCGAGGGAGGTTTTTCGTGCCACTGTGACCTTTGACACTGGGGGCCTGCGCTCAGACATGTATACAGCTGCTTTGTGACAAAGTGGGTTTGTGTGTGTGTGTGTGTGTGTGTGCGTGTGTGAGCACCTGTATTGTTTCTACCTGAGTGTGTGTGTGTTAGTGGGCCATTGTAACTAGACGGCGTTACTCTGGCAACACCAGCACAGGACACAGAGCAGCGAGACATCAGGAACCTCTTCTCCAACTTCTCCCTGAGAACCATCACACCAAACACTCACGTTACATACTAATCACAAGCTAATCACAGTACATCAACCATAACACCCAACACTCACATTACATACTAATCACAAGCTAATCACAGTACATCAACCATAACACCCAGCACTCACATTACATACTAATCACAAACTAATCACAGTACATCAACCATAACACCCAACACTCATGTTACATACTAATCACAAGCTAATCAGAGTACATAAACCATCACACCAAACACACTCACATTACATACTAATCTCGAACTAATCACATCAACCAGCACTACAACCAACATTACATCACATTACATAAACCAGCACCACAATCAACATTACATCACATTACATAAACCAGCACCACAAACACACTCACATTACACCACATCGTACAGCAGAACACTCACATTACATCATGTTACATACGAATCCCATTAGATGTTTGTGATGCACCAGCAGGTGAAAACAACCAGTTCAGTGTCAGCAGTTTAAGGCGTCATATTTAAGAATCCATCAGCACTAAGACAAACAGGAGCTGGAGTCTCACCTGAGGACAGACACGCCTGCACACGCTTTCCTCCCTGTTACTAATCACTACTAAACACAGGGCATGTGGGCCATAAGACTAAATGACCTATTTAACTCCTGCTCTTCACCCATAGACCCATAGATGGTAGTGTGTGCATAGCGATTAGATCATTCCCACTGAGAGGAGCAGACGTACTGGAAGGACTGAACTGCTCACACACAATGGTAATGCAGATTTTACAATTGGCATTATAATGGTGAAAATGTCTGGTCCCCTTTGGAGAAATTCTGTTTTTAAGAGCAGCAAGATTTCTAGGGTTTTCTAACACTCTGAAGGACATAAAACAGGGCTGATTCTTTGATAATTCTACCAAAATCTTCCAAACTTCAAATGAACATACACGTTTATTTAGAAAAAGCATGAAGTGTGCAAGGAAGAAAAGTGGTAGGAGGGAGAACACAGAGGCCGCGCATACTGGTTAACTAGTGATCTGCTGGGGCCTCAAACCTCACACACTGGGTGCAGCCTCCATCTACCTCCACCCATCTCCATCTGCTATTGTGACGGTTTTTCCATGTGGCAGACGGAGAAACCCCCGTGGCTCTTTCCCTTATCTCAAATCTACCTCTCCCCACCTTCCACTGGCAAGTGGAAACTCACTGATAATCTGAGTGGAAAAGGGATTAGAAAAGTGTGTCTGTGTGTGTGTGTGTGCGTTTGCCCACTGACAGACCTTCACTGAGAGTGTTTCCTACTGTTTCTCAGTAAATCAGTGTAAAGTCCCAGGCGCATTGACCTCAGAAAAAGAACAAACCTGTAGAAAACTTTTCTGAAGCAGAATCGGTAGAACTAAAGAAATTATACAGAAATTAAGTTATCTGTACATAGTTTAAACTCTGACCATGAACCTTAACCCTAACCCTGACCCTAACCCTAATCATAACCCTAACCTTGACCATGGACGTTTTTTTTTTTTGTATTTTTAAATGTTAAAAAATTCATAATCAAAAATTGAATTTGCTGAAATTCAGATGCTAAAATTCAGTCGCTAAAATTTGCAGTATTTTAGCATCTGAATTTCAGCAAGTTACATTTTTGATTATGAATTTTTTAACATTTAAAAATACAAGTGAAAATGAGCCAGTAAAAAATTCAAGGGGTGAAATCAGAGGCAAAAAAATTCAGATACATAATTTCAATGCAAAATATTTCAGCACTAGAAATTCAAAGCCGTTTAAATTTCAAAATCTAGTGAGAGAGATTTGCTTCAATACAAACACAAAGTGGAGGAAGTCTCAGATACAATGGGGTGTGGCAGCTAACGTTTCACTTACTTCTGCAATTCCAGCTGTGTCTTTAGTTTCTTCTTGGCTCCCTGAGTGAGATCATATTTATTCAGATCCTCTTCGGTGAGAGCAAGGAACTATGGGAAATGGAGTCCACAATCAGAAGATGGTAAAGGATGCATGGCAACAGAAGGGCTTTAGACTCAACTACACAGGGTTTTCCTGTCTGTAAGAGAAGCTAGTCAAACATTAGAGTTGTCCTCTTTTCGTTTAACTCTTATAAATGTATAACTGTCTGAACACCCTCATCAATAAATTATATTTCTGATATATCATCCAGCCTTACGTCTGAATGTGCTTTTCTGAATTGGAGATCGGTTAACCCTAACCCTAACCCTAACCCTAACCCTAACCCCAACCCTCACCTCCTCCATTGTCAGCTGCTTAAAGACAGGGTAGTATTTATGAAGGCGAAGCTTGCGAAGCCAATCCAAAATGCCATTCTGCTCCGGGTTGGGCTGGGTGGGGCCAGGGAGCTGGGCGGGGGCGTGTTGGGGTTGGGGGTGAGAGGTGGGGTTAGAATGGTAACCCTGAGACAGGGAAGACTCTCCCAGAGTTCCAGCAGGGGTGGGGTGCAGGGGCAGCTGGGGCAGATGAGGGGGAGGAGTCTGCACTATGGACGTATGGACATTCACCACTGGCTGGATACTGGCCACGCCACAGATTGCTCTGTAGGACAGATGGGTAAAATAAAGAGGGAAGGAGTGATGAGAGAGGGAGAGAAAGAGAGGAATGGTATTTCTTTATCAGTTGCTCAGCTGTCTTGACCAATTGTATGCTAATAAACTCAACATAGCAGCAAAGCACTTAACATGAAAGTGTAAAATGAAACAAACCCTATATGTGTGTGAATGGCTGCGTGAGGTGTGTGTGTGATGTGTATTTGTGTGTGTGTGTATGTGAATAGCTGTGTGTGGTGTGTGTATGTATGTGTGTGTTGTAGTGACATTCTTGTATGGTTACTAGGTCAAAAACAATACGGAGCATCTCCACATCTCAGGACGGCTATGAAGATATTTTGGATAAACTGTTTTAAAAAGGAAGCAAGAGACTTGCTAGCAAAGCGACTGTGCAGGTAAAGGTGGACACAAGCTGCACTGACCTGCTCAGCCCTCTACACTGGAGCACGCTGCTGGGAGCTGGAACACAAGGAACAAAGCTTACCATGGTATACCACCACCTTCACCATCATCACCTCCACCATCACCATCATCATCACCTCCACCATCACCATTATCACCATAATCCTCATCATTTTAGCATACACTTTCTTTCCTGCTCTCTCTTCTACATTAGATTTTTAAATGCTAACCCAAACGTTAACCCAAAACACACTTCACAAGGCTTCTGAGGGAGATGTGCTAGTGTGTGGCTATGAGTAGGGGAGGGGAGTGTAGGGGAGTTGGAGCTCCTGCACAGTTCTGTCAGTGTCTCTGGGCTCTGGGTGTCAGAGTTCTGTCAGTGTCTCTGGGTGTCAGAGTTCTGTCAGTGTCAGCTGCAGTAACAGCACACCCCAGATGTGAGGGACCACGTGGGCCAAATCTTAAATCTAGAGATCAGCATACAGGATTACAACACACAAACACACACATACATACACACAGACAGAAAGAGAGAGAGGAGAGAGAGGAGAGAGAGAGAGAGACTTGGTGAGAGAGAAAGAATGGAGGCCCATTCCAGTAGCAGTGTCAACCCACCAGACCAACACACACACACACACACACACACACACAAAATGTGCACAGAAACAAAATACACACACAGACACTCAAACACATATATGGATGCAATATACACATATACAGTATACACCAGCATAACCATACACATGCACAAAAATCTGCATTCACACGCATATGCACAAACTACACAAACGTGCACACAAACAAACACACACACATACAAAGACACAGATACACACAGACACACAAACACAGATTGCAGTGATGCCTTAGTCTATTTACAGTCTATTTACCAGATGAGGTCATCGCTATCGAGGACTCTCCACACACAAGCAGGTCAACTCACATTCCATTCCCACCTCACCAAAATAGCAACCAACCCCATTTTCCCAGGAGATGGACTGGTCCATGTCTGAATGTAGTAGTAGTGAGGGATGGACCACTGTTTAGGGGGGTGTGGTTGTGGGCCTTACTGGAGGGGGCAGGCAGCTGAGAGCTGAGGAAGAGCCGCACGCGGTCATGCTTGAGGACATGTGTTGGGAGAGCAGCCAGACACCTGCAGAGAGGACACTGCCTGAACAACACAGGGGGTGGAGGTGTGTATGTGTGTGTGTATGTGTGTGTCGGGAGAGTGTATACTGCAGTATTGTGATGTCACAGGTCCATGTGGCACTGCACTGTTGTGATGTCACAGGTATAATAATATACCAAATAATAATATAAAAACACTAATAGTGTAAAAGTAAATCCTACTAACGACTGCTAGTGTTGTTGTTTAAAGTTGCTAGTGATTTGTTGATGGTAGTTTTTAGGCGACTGTACGAGGCTTAACAGGTTTGTGAGAGGCGGTGGTGGCAGTGGTACAGGTGAAGCAGGGCTCTAAGAGCTGCAACAGTGCTGTGTGTGATCTATGAAGTTGTATCTTTCACAAACACAACAGTGTTTGTAGGTGTGTATGCATGTGTTTGTGCCTAACTGTGTTGATGTGAGTAGTGTGTATAGTGTGTATGTATGTACTGTGTGTACGTGTTTGTACGTGATTGGGTTGGTATGTGTGAGAGAGCATGTGTGTGTGTGTGTGTGTGTTTGTGTGTGTGTCTGTACGATTGTGGGTGTGTGTTCATGTTACCTTGGACCCAGCTCATCTACGCCAGGCTGGGGCAGGAACTTCTCCAGACAGTCATCAGGAAAGAGCTGGGAGAGCTACACACACACACACACATTTATACAATTCACACTCACGTTCACATCCAAACACCAAGAAGCACACACACATATTCACCCAAACATGCATGAACACACACACAGACAAACACACACACACACAGACTGAACCCTCAGCTACACAGCTGCAGAACTGAAATCACTGTCGGTTTGTAGGACAGACTGAAGCTGGGTGGGGTTTGGGGTTTGATGGAGGCTGGACACATTTCATATAAAACTCAATTTAATCTACTGTGTTCCACATCTGTCTGTGACATCTGTGACATCATCAGTCTATGAATCTACTGTGTTCTATGTCTGTCTGTGACATCATCAGTCTAAGAATCTGCTGTGTTCCACATCTGTCTGTGACATCATCAGCCTAAGAATCTACTGTGTTCCACGACTGTCTGTGACATCTGTGACATCATCAGTTTAAGAATTTACTGTGTTCTACGTCTGTATGTGACATATGTGACATTTTCAGTTTTAGAATCTTCTGTGTTCCACGTCTGTCTGTGACATCTATGACATCATCATTTTTAGAATCTACTGTGTTCCATGCCCGTGACATCTGCAGCTAACCGGCCTCCACACCACAGTAAAACTTCAGGAGGGCGTGTGCAGCTTACAGAACACAGACGCAGGCATGCTCTGGAGAATATCGGACACCACTGTGCTCTGAGATTCTGCTGCAGAAAATCCACCATCATGCAGAAAGTCAACACTGCGCCAGCCACCACCTACTCAGCCTGCAGAGTTTGCTCCAACTATCTGTCAGAATCGTTAAAGCTGAAAGTAGTGAGGTCTCTACACACACACACATGCACACCACATACAGATGCACTCATATGCATACACACACACACACATACATACACCCAGGCACCTCTCACACAGACACATACACACAAACACACACCTGGGTGATCAGTTCTACCACCTCCTGAGATGTCTTGCCAAGAGTTGACAGTGTGGCATCAGACCACAGAACCTGGGGGGGGGGCAGAGCAGTATCTGAGCAACAGAGGCCATAGTGTTGTTACTGTGATAGTGATGATTATGACATTCACCTCCAGTGTGTGTGTGTGCGTGTGTGCGTGTGTGTGTGTGTGTGTGTGTGTTTGTGCGTGTGTGTGAGTGAGTGAGACAGCTCACCTCCAGTGTGTATTCTACTGATGAGTCTGCCTTTTGTGTGATGCCTTTCACCTCAATCCTCTCGACCCAAACTGAAACCAACAGGTTAAAGGTCAGTTCCAGCAACAACTCCCAAACGCTTGTACAGTGTATTCCAAACAAAAGGCTGCAGCAGACGGGTCACATCAGTAACTGAGAACATACACACAATCCTCACACACACACACACCACTACAGACTGTCCTCTCAAAACATAGAGGTGGTGTTACATGCGGTCCTCACACACACACCACTACACATGGTCCTCACACACAGCACTGCACACGGATTGTAATACTGTGAGACAGCAGAGCCTTTCCTGGAACGATGTATGAGGACCAAACAAAATGACCTCCACAACTACAACACCAATTTTACTTTTATTTAATTGTAAGAAAACTGACTATGAAATTATCAACATCTAAGCAAGCATGTTTAATCATGTTATTCATTCAATTGTGATTAATCTGATTTCATTTAGCATTCACGGTTCGACAGTCACACGGTGGGCACATTCAGATAACAGGACAGTAGCATGTACAGTGTGTGGCAACATACTGACCCAGGCCAAGACAAACCAGCACTGCACACACACACACACACACACACACACACAGACCTACAGCAGCAGAAGATTCTGTGTGACAGCGCTGTGTGTACGGTCTATCTGTGTGGTCATTTAGACTTATCTCCACTCACAAAATGACAGCATCATCGCAACACCCCCACCACACACACACATACACACAGACAGATTAGATCTAGGGTGACACAAGATAATGTAAGACATAAACACACACACATACATTGCAGACAGAGGTATTACCAAGAGTAATGTAATATACAAACACATACACAAATTACAGACAGGAGTATTACCAGGAGTAATGTAAGATACAAACACACACAGCCACACATTACAGACAGGAGAATTACTAGGAGTAATGTAAGATACAAACACATACAGTACACACATTACAGAAAGGAGTATTACCATGAGCAATGTAAGATACAAACACACACACACATTGCAGACAGGCGTATTACCAGGAGTAATGTAAAATACAAACACACACACACACACACAGACACACGCAGATTACAGACAGGAGTACTACCAGGCCTAATTTAAGACACAAACACACACACACACACACACACATTTACAGCATACATGCACACTCAGTTGTACACACACACACAAACCTGCAGAAACACATCCACAGGGTCTGTGCCATATACACAGGGCAGTGTGTTAAATATACCCTGCAGAGTCAGCACTTCCTACAGTGTGTGTGTGTGTGTGTGTGTGTGTGTGTGAGAGAGCAGAGACAGGGCTGAATGGAGCTCTGTGTGTTCAGTGTGTCCTATCAGAGGATCAGAACAGTAAACACAGCAGCCCCCACCTCACCTCTTCCATCTCTATGTGTACACGTGTGTGTGAGTCTGTGTGTATGTGTCTGTGTGCGCACGTGTGTATATGTGTATGTGTGTGTATGCATGCATGCATGTCTGTGTATGTGTGTGTATATGTGCATGTGCGTGTATATGTGCACTTGTGTATGCGCATGTGCGTATATGTGTATATGTGCATGTGTGTGTATATGTGTATATGTGCATGTGTGTGTATATATGTATGTGTGTGTACTTGTGTGTAGGTGCATGTGTGTATATATATATGTGTATGTGCATGTGTATATATGTGTATGTGCATGTGTGTGTGCAAAAAAAACCTGTTTCGAGTGTGTGTGTTGAATGTGTTGGCTGTGTGTATATACATGCATAAGGGAGTGCAGTTTGTATGTGTTGTGTGTTTGTGTGTGTGTGTGTGTGTGTGTATGCATTGTGGAAGGCAAGTATAGACCCATCTGGAATGTTCCGGAGAGCAGGAAGCTTCTCCTCTAAGTCAATGTCCTGCTCCGCCCTCAACACGCACTCAACCCCTCATTACACTGTGTGTGTGTGTGTGTGTGTTTGTGGGTGTATGTTTGTGTAAATGAAAGTGAACAATAAACCCATGGGAAGGTCAGAGAGTGGAGGAGCTTTAAAAAGGCTGTGACAATGACAGAAGAAGACAGGGAGAGTGATAGACAGAGGAGAAGAGAGTGAGAGAGGAGGAGAGGGAAGAGTGAGAGAGAGAGAAGAGAGGGAGAGAGAGAGGAGAGAGGGAGGAGAGGGAGAGTGAGAGAGGAGAGAGTGAGAGAGAGAGGAGAGGAGAGATAGCAGTAGAGTGAATTGTCACTGACTCTTGACTGATTGTATGTGCATGATGTTAGACTTGCGCACACACACACACTCACACACATGCTCAGACACAATCACACACAAATTCACAAATACATGCACAGATACACACACAAACTCACCCACACACACAGACGTACACATACTATGCCTAGAGTCCAACACACAGCTGGGAAAGCTCACGAGAGATCTCATCTGAAGATCTCTCGAAACAATATCAGATGAACGTCTGAAATATCTAGAGATCTCTCAGTGCTTCAACCTTAAATGCCTTTATGTAATTACCCGTCCAGTTACAGGTGCGAATCCAAAATAAAGTTGAATTTACATACATAATTTACATAACCACAGGATTTATATATATATACTGTATATACTGGTCCAACACATGCCACACTGACACAGGTCCCACACATGCCACACTGACACAGGTCCCACACTGATACAGGTCCCACACATGCCACACTGACACAGGTCCCACACATGCCGTTATGGGACAACACTCACACATCTAACATCTAATTAATTATGCTGCTCGTGTAGGCCTGAGCCTAATCCTGAGTATTTATTAATCTCAAATCTGTGAACTCTCTGAACTGCAACGATTCTACGTGTGCTTATCCTGGAGACTCACATAATGATCTGAAAGGACCATCTGGATTTCTGTCTGTTGAATATTCCAAATGAATATTCCAAAGATGCTATTATATTAAATTCTTCCAAATCATATTAACATCACTACATGGATAAAGATTTTCTTTGAGATCAGAGGTTCGGTGCACTGTTTCTGTTCAGTATTTCAGTAATGTTTCAGTACAATGCAGATTCTGTGGGTGTGAATGTCCAGCTCTCTAATACAGTGCCATGACTCTTTCTGTTGAGACCTGTGAGCTGAGCTGTGGTTAACCTGACCTAACCTGTGGTTTAACCTGTGATACTGACTCTATATTTCAAGTTGCCATGGTGAGTATACTTGGGTACTGGTGAGGTGAAAATAGTGACATCCACCTTTTTCGGGTGTCCCAGAATGTGCTTTGACCGGCGGCTCCAGACAAGAGGGGGTAGGTGTCGGGGTCATGACCTCTGGAAGTAATCCCTCATCTTCCAGGCCCACCACTGCCTCTCTTTGGATGGTCTAGATAAAGGGTCAAAGATCAAACAAAAGTCAGGTTGAACTGTAAAACTTATAGATTATTATAGGTATTATGGATTATTATAGATATTATAGATTATTATAGGTATTATGGATTATTATAGATATTATAGATTATTATAGGTATTATAGACTATTACAGATATTATGGATTATTATAGGTATTATATTTTACAATAGATATTATAGATTATTTTAGGTATTATATATCATTATAGGTCTCATAGATTATTATAAGTACTATAGGTTATTATAGGTACTATAGATTATTATAGGTTAGGTTTAATAATGATGGTCTCTCTCAGTACTGCTGCTGTGGAGGAAGACTGCTTTAATAATGATGGTCTCTCTCAGTACTGCTGCTGTGGAGGAAGACTGCTTTAATAATGATGGTCTCTCTCAGTACTGCTGCTGTGGAGGAAGACTGCTTTAATAATGATGGTCTCTCTCAGTACTGCTGCTGTGGAGGAAGACTGCTTTAATAATGATGGTCTCTCTCAGTACTGCTGCTGTGGAGGAAGACTGCTTTAATAATGATGGTCTCTCTCAGTACTGCTGCTGTGGTTTAATAAGAGGCAGCTGTTCTCAGACTACTCCAAGAACAGCAACCGCTAACTTCTCCATGGCAACATCAGCCAAACGGAGCGTTGTTTACACTTAGTCCTGTGCGTCTGTGTGTGTGTGTCTATATATTTGAGTGTGCTGATGCTTGTGTGTGTGTGAGTGTGTTTCTGCTGATGTTTGGCCCAGGTCTGAGAGCTCTCTTTCTCTCTCTCTCTCTCTCTTTAGTTTTCTTCACTGTTCTTGTGAATCAATGGAGAACTGCACAAAGATGGCTGACTTCAGCACACAGGAATGTGAACACCACAGAGTCCAAACCCAACAACACTAACACACACACACACACACTCACTCACACAGACACACACAGTAAAACAGAGTGCATGTTTACAATTTGTTTTTAAACTTTAACTACCATAACCCCACCTTCTGTGGCTTCGGATTTGCAGACACTGCTGTCAGTCAAAGTGAACTCAGATCATGTGACATGGACCCGGCAGGTCTGCTGCAGATTTCAGTCTAAACACTTCCAATGTCAGCTGATAGCTGTGCACGTACAATTCATACTAGCAAATAGAACCTCAGTTTCTCAGACACTGGAAGAACACCTGTGTCCTGTCATCATCATGTGATGCAAGTCCTGTGTCCAGTCTACCAGTACAGTGTATGTAAACTTACGTTCAGTCTACCAGTAAAGTGTATGTAAACTCATGTTCAGTCTACCAGTACAGTGCATGTAAAGTCATGTTCAGTCTACCAGTACAGTGTATGTAAACTCATGTTCAGTCTACCAGTACAGTGTATGTAAACATATGTTCAGTTTACCAGTACAGTGCATGTAAACTTATGTTCCGTCTACCAGTACAGTGCATGTAAACTTATGTTCAGTCTACCAGTACAGTGTATGTAAACTCATGTTCAGTCTACCAGTACAGTGTATGTAAACATATGTTCAGTCTACCAGTACAGTGCATGTAATGTCATGTTCAGTCTACCAGTACAGTGTATGTAAACTCATGTTCAGTCTACCAGTACAGTGTATGTAAACATATGTTCAGTTTACCAGTACAGTGCATGTAAACTTATATTCCGTCTACCAGTACAGTGTATGTAAACATATGTTCAGTTTACCAGTACAGTGCATGTAAACTTATGTTCTGTCTACCAGTACAGTGTATGTAAACATATGTTCAGTTTACCAGTACAGTGTATGTAAACTCATGTTCAGTCTACCAGTACAGTGCATGTAAACTCATGTTCAGTCTACCAGTACAGTGTATGTAAACTCATGTTCAGTTTACCAGTACAGTGCATGTAAACTCATGTTCAGTCTACCAGTACAGTGCATGTAAACTCATGTTCAGTCTACCAGTACAGTGTATGTAAACTCATGTTCAGTTTACCAGTACAGTGCATGTAAACTCATGTTCAGTCTACCAGTACAGTGCATGTAAACTCATGTTCAGTCTACCAGTACAGTGTATGTAAACTCATGTTCAGTCTACCAGTACAGTGCATGTAAACTCATGTTCAGTCTACCAGTACAGTGTATGTAAACTCATGTTCAGTCTACCAGTATAGTGTATGTAAACTCATGTTCAGTCTACCAGTACAGTGTATGTAAACTCATGTTCAGCATGAGACCTAGACTGAGACTCACAGCAGAGTCTTTAACCAAACCCTATAACTATACTCTATAATTATACACTAGTTATACCCCATAACTATACCCTATAATTATAACTATATCCTATAACTATACCTTATAAGTATACCCTATAATTATACCCTATAACTATACCCAATAACTATACTCTATAACTATACGCTAGAATTATATCTATATAACTAAGCTCTATAAATATACCCTATATCTATATCCTACAACTATTCCCTACAACTAAATTATAACTATAAATTTACCATAGAAATATACCCTATAATTATACCCTACAACTAAATTATACTATAACTATACCATATAAATATACCCTATAATTATACCCTACAACTAAACTATACTATAACTATACCATATAAATATACCCTATAATTATAAACTAAATTATACTATAACTATACCATATAAATATACCCTATAATTATACCCTACAACTAAATTATACTATAACTATACCATATAAATATACCCTATAATTATACCCTACAACTAAACTATACTATAACTATACCATATAAATATACCCTATAATTATACCCTACAACTAAACTATACTATAACTATACCATATAAATATACCCTATAATTATACCCTACAACTAAACTATACTATAACTATACCATATAAATATACCCTATAATTATACCCTACAACTAAACTATAATAACTATACCATATAAATATACCTATAATTATATACAACTAAACTATACTATAACTATACCATATAAATATACCCTATAATTATACCCTACAACTAAATTATACTATAACTATACCATATAAATATACCCTATAATTATACCCTACAACTTAATTATACTATAACTATACCATATAAATATACCCTATAATTATACCCTACAACTAAATTATACCCTATTTGTACATTTGATTCCTTGCAGCAGGAGGTCACAGAGGGACAACTGCCTGATCAATGGAAATCATCATTTAACATCAACATGTTCATTGTTTCATAAAATGATTTTTTCTCATCAAATGAATTTTTTCACTGGAATCAGAAATTAAATAACTTGAGTTTCAATATTTATAACGTGTAAAAGCTACAAATTACTTTGGGCTTTATCATTCAATTATTTAAAGCATTAATTCAGCATGAACGAGCATTACATTTTAAACCGCCCTTTCGCACGTGAGACAGGATAACCTGCATCTGTCCCGTACAGAGATAACTCTCTGACACTCTGAGCTGACACTTTGATCTGGATAGTCACTCTGGCCATGAGGAATGGTCAAAGTAGTTACGGTTAGACTTCTTCTCAAGTTCTCAAATGTTTCGTAAACAGACAAGAACTGAACGAAAAATCGGTCTTCTGCAAGTGGCGGCAGTCTACCTACCTTTGTGCAGCAAGGGCACCCGCCCCGGCAGGACAGGTGGGCGCACGCGCTGATGTAGGTTGGGATGCTGGTGGCGACCGTTAGCGCTGCCAGTGAGCCGGTATTGCCTCCGCCCCGGTATGATGATTCTGAACCGGTGACCTGCAGAATCTCCTGTATCTGAGTGAGCTGCTGTCGTAGTACCTGTTTCTGGTGGAAACTAAACGCGGGGTGGTTGGAGGCCATGGTGAAGAGCAGCAGAAACTGCTCCCCCGTCTCCCCGTCGTTCAGCTGAAGCCCGTAATTGTTGATGATGGAGTCGATGTGTGTGAGAGTTCGAAACAAGACCCCCGCCGCCACGCGGTTGTCCGAGTTCAGCAGCGCGAGTGAGATGAGCAATTTGCTCCGTACGACTTCGTCTGTGATGTTGGTGAGGTTGGCTAGGTCGGCTGGATTGTTGGCTTTTATTTCGGCGTCCCTGAGGGAATGGTAGTCTTTGCGGGCCAAGTCCTCCAAACACGACCCGAGGAAACGCAGCTCAATCGGAACGCAAAGATCTAAAAGGCCACAGAGGAACTCGGCCCGCTGCGCCGAGTTCAACACGGAGAACCAGCGGTAAACCCCGTCCCTTTGAAGCGAACACCTATGCTCAACCATTTTGACCACGTCGCTTACCACACTGACAGAAGAATGCGAGGAAAGAGAGGTCGTAGACTGCACCGTGACTCAATGACTCATCCAAAGTCATAAACATGAACTTTATACTTTAACGGTGAGGCTCAACGTCTCCACACTCCTAACGAAAAGGACACGTGAATAATGGCACTTTTTCCTCCTTATTTTATATATAAGAGGTTGCATTATTTCCTTAAAAAATCAGTTGCGGCAAGTCTAGAAAAAAAGTTGTTTAACGAAACTAAGCGTGAGCTCGTGTGTTTGCTGTGTTCCGAGACTTGGCGGAGCTCTTTGCGTTTCTTCGTTCTCGGCCAGCCCACCGAGAGCCCCACGTCAGTCGGTTATGGAATAGACCCTCTGCCGGCCTCCTGGTTAGCAAAATATATACATTACTGCTTATAATCCATTTTGAGGTTTGTGAATATTGTAAGTCTTACTTGAATTCAATCTAAACGCTCTTCTTGCACAATGTCCTCCGCATGGCTTTCGTTAGAATCGTGCGGGACCGTCATCCAGCGAGCAACCTCAGGGGTGAAGTCTAACGGTTCGTCAGTAGTTTGACTGTCGAGAGAAAGCGGACGAAGGGTTCTAGCTCAGATTTAGACGAGACAGCCACCTTCGTTCTTCTCGCGTAATTAACTGTCAAGCACAAAGTGAATAAACCCAGTTTTTGCCCCCTTGTCATGGTCCTTTCGTGAAGTCGAGTAAGGCAACAATGTTCTTCACCACCCCGAACTCCACACGAGCCCTGCCCACGCATTTCCTCTATTGGATGTACAGTATGTCTGTAACTCTACAAATGCGCTGTAGTTGGCCAAATTCTTCCCGTAGGCTGATACTCATATTTCTCACATGCGCCTAGGGTATCTAAAATCTATCTTTGCGAAAGATTTAGGATAAATCCATACGTCAAACACGACTAAAACCATATCACATGTGATATATGGATATGTGCATTAAACAACAATCTCTTAAAGGCACAATAAATAATTTAACATGAAATTCAATACTGTTTTAAAGTGACAGTGGACTGGGTTTCTAAGCTCTGCTACTCTGCTTTGCTAATAACCTACTAAAAATAGACCATTTATTTGTCTACGGTGTCACAATAACGCGCTCTGAGTGGAGTCGTGGACAGAAGACTTCAGTCAGGGGGTTAAGCAGCTTCCACTACAAACAAAAAAAGGAACTTCTGGCATTGCCGTTTCATTACGTCAGGGTCCCCGTTGATGGCGCCAGTGTAAAGATCACGCGGCTTAGACCGAAGCCTCACGTTCCAAACCCTTCAATCAAGGACGAAACCGTACTCATATTCCGTTACACTCACTCAGAGCATTTAGTTTTTATAACGTGTTTCTTGGTTCCACAAGATCAAAACACCATAATAATATAATAATATGTTGTACTATTGTAATATGTTTGTGGTATATTCCAATTCGCCCTTATTTGTATATATTTCCCTTTCAGCGCAGCAATCTGTCACATAAGTGATCAAAACGGAATAAAACACGTCAAGGCTACTGTTCAGGTTAAATTACTTTTATCACGAACAAGACATGTATCATATATTTGTGTGAATTATCACTTTTGAATGAATGGAAATAAGTGGAAGCTTCTTGAAACTTAAACTTTTATCATATCAATACGCAAAATACCTTGATTTCCTGCCGTGAACGTTATGCAGACTTTACATAATTCTTTTTAGCGTCATAACTTGAATTTGATCAAGTAGGGTATTGCACTGTTCCCATAACACCACTAGAGGGCGCGATTAGCTCTCTTGACCGCCGCACTGACACTTACAAGAGGGCGCAATTGTTGCGGTGTAGAGTTTATTGAGTCTTAGTAAACCTGCAGAATTTTACATAATCTTGTCTTAAAATATTGAAAATCATGAGTTAAACGATATTCTTATGTGTTTGTGTAGATATACTTTATAACTGAAGTAATTTCCTGTATGAAGCAGCAGGTGTAATCCCACATAGAGATCTGGGATCCACACTCAGGACTGAAATATGGCACCAAGTCCCAGCTCACAACACATCTGCAGCTCACAACACCTGCAGCTGAAGAGTTATTCATTTTTTAGCTTTGACACCCAGATGTACCCACAAAATCTGCACATAAAGAAAGCCAGATCCCCCTGCCCCACCAAGAGTTTAAGCCACACTTGAAGGCCCCTTCCCTGGGGGTAAAGCCATACTGAGGCCGTCTTCCCTGGGGGTAAAGCCGTACTGAGGCCCTCTTCTTTGGGGGTAAAGCCACACTGAAGGCCCCTTCCCTGCAGGGGGTAAAGCCACACTGAAGCTTCATGTCTTGGACATTCACAGTCTTGGACATTCAATATAGTCTTATTTTCTGGGTTCATGCACTCACAAAAGCAAAAAAGCAAAAATCATTCCCTCCTCTACACCCCCTCTGTATCTCTGTCTCACTCACACACTCAGCCCCTTCCTACACCTGTCTTACCTCACAGCCTCCTCTACACTCCCTCTCTCTCTCTCTTTCTGTCTCTCTCCCTCACTCCCACACTCATTCTGTCTCTGTATTCCTCTCTCTCTGTCATTCTCTCTCTCTTTCTCTTTTTTTCTGTATCTCTTCTCTGTCTCTTTCTCACTCCCACACTCATTCTCTGTCTCTGTATTCCTCTCTCTCTGTCTCTGTCATTCTTTCTTCCTCTCTCTCGTTCTCTCTCTCTATCTCTCTCTCACTGACACCCATTCTCTGTCTCTGCCATTCTCTCTCTCTCTCTCTCTCTCTCTCTCTCTCTCTCTCTCTCTCTCTCTCTCTCACTCCCACACTCTGCAGGCTATGCTCATAAACTCCCCCATCCTGCACTAATCAAGTGACCAGCAGAGTGATATCAGCTAAACTAAACTAGCTCCATCAGCTCCCATAGCTCCTACCATAGTGAATACACATATGTGCATGCATGCGTGTGTGTTTGTGTGTGTGTGCCTGTGTATGTGCATACGCATGTGTGTGCATTTGTACGTGTGTGTGTTTGTGTGTGTACGTGTGTTTGTGAGTGTGTATGTACGTGTGTTTGAGAGTGTGTGTGTGTACATGTGTTTGGGAGAGTGTGTGTGTGTGTGTGCATGTGAGAATATGCATATCTGTGCATTCGTACATGTGTGTGATAATAACTCATCTTGATATCTGTCATCAGGAGGTTCGATGAGAATATCAGTGGTGGGTCAGCACGTCAGGGTGATTTGGTGAACACACACACACACACACACACACACACACAGGTATGTACATGCATGCACACACACACACATCTGGTATGTACACATACATATATACATACACACACACACATATGTAGTGGTTTCCTGCTCCATGGTTCTAGTACCAAACAAAGGCAAAACGTTAATGGTTAGATGAGCATATCTACACCACCTCTACACCATATCTTACATCACCTCTACACCACCATCTACACCGCCTCTACACCATCTATTACACCACCTCTATAACACAACCTACACCACCTCTACACCACCATCTACACCATCTCTTACACCACCTCTATAACACCACCATCTACACAAACTCTACACCATCTCTTACACCACCTCTATAACACCACCTACGCCACCTCTACACCACCTTTTACACCGACTCTACACCATCTCTTACACCACCTCTACACCATCACCTACACCACCTCAGTGATGCCCATAGTGCATCCATAGGTTCTGAACACCAAGCATTGCCATGTTCCCAGCTGCACTAAAGCCGCTAATCCTAAAGCCTTTTTGTGTGTGCAGAAAATCAGACGTTTAAAGGAGGGTTGGGGCTTTGAGGTGGGTGTGTGAGATCTACAATGCCTGCTGTGTAGAGTGAGGCAGGTGTGTGTAAATACGGCATGTGGCATTAACACAGTGCCTGTGCCTTTAATTGGGGGGGGGGGGGGGGGGGGGGGCAGGGGACTGTGGTAACACAGGTCCTGTCTCTTTAAGTGGGGGAAGAGAGGCAATGCATGGGAGGGGGAGGGGCTTGGCTGGGCTGGAACAGTCCTCCTGCAATGAGCAGATCTGAGCGAGAGAGAGAGGGGGGGGGGAGAGAGAGAGAGGGAAAGAGAGAGAGAGAGAGAGACTTGAGCACACAGACGGGGAGGAATAAGACGACAACAGAGCAGAAAAGAATAAGCAGCGTTCCATGTGAAGCAGGCGCGCGCTGCTCTCCAGGCCACAGGGAGAGGGGGGGGCGACATCAGGGCTCCGTCCTTCTCCCACACACACAGCAGCCCAGGCGCGTGAGCAGAGCAGCGGCACAGGCACGCCAGGCACGGCCAGAGGACTGGAGCGTGCTGGTCGATGCCTACATGCATGTTTCCAGGAGACCGCATTGCTGTTTTCTCTGCGAGAGCGTCGGACTCGGAGGCCTGCAGCGTTCCGCACCCCGCGCGGTGCCGTCCCACTCTCGTCCGTCCTGCCAGCGAGCGCTAGCGTGTGCGCCATGAGGGGCGGCGCGGCTCGGCGCTGACGCCCCGCACACTCTGCTAGGAGTGCGGCGCGAGCCCTGCGCACACCTCCCCGCGGGAGTCAGCGTTTCTGGGCGGAGCCTGGCGCTGCGAGGATCGTGCGGGGAGAGGCGGTCAGCCACGCTGGGGAGGGGGTCGTCGCCGCGGCGCTGGTGGCGGCCAGGAGAGGCGCATGGCCGGAGCGAGCCCGGTCCTGTCTCCGAGACGCAGCCAGGGGAGGGCGTCGCTCCACGAGGGTCGTGGTGTGAGGAGGCGGGCGGGCCCCCAGCACCGCGCGTCAGGACCCATCTGCTGCCTTCACGCTTTCTCTCGCTCTCTTTTCGCCACTCTTTCGCCCATCGCTGTGTTCAGCTGCTGAAGGGGAGTTTTCCTGTCAGCATCTCTCTGGTCCACCAGCCTCTGGCTCCCCCAGGTCCTCGAGCCCACCCACCCCGCTCCTGGGGCCCTTTCCCCTTGTTTCTCTGGTCCTTTTTCCTTTCTTTTTGAGGTTTGGGGTTTTTGCCAAAACCTGTTTCATGCATGTCCACTGGGGGCAGGTTCAACTTTGACGATGGGGGTTCTTACTGCGGTGGGTGGGAGGAGGGCAGGGCCCACGGTCACGGCATCTGCACGGGGCCCAAGGGTCAGGGTGAGTATGCCGGTTCCTGGCGGCAGGGGTTCGAGGTGCTGGGCGTCTACACCTGGCCCAGCGGCAACACCTACCAGGGCATCTGGGCCCAGGGCAAGCGGCATGGGCTGGGCATGGAGAAGAAGGGCAGGTGGGCATACCGGGGCGAGTGGACGCACGGACTTAAGGGGCGTTACGGCGTGCGGGAGAGCACGGGCACCAGCGGCAGGTACCAGGGAACGTGGAACAACGGCCTACAGGATGGCTACGGCACGGAGACGTATTCGGACGGAGGTGAGGGACGTGTTCACACACGCATGCTTCAACTGTGGGGTGTCAAGTGTTTCAGGGTGTTCGGAGCGCAGGAGGAGAGGGTGCTGAGGAAACTCCGTGGCAACCAACACACCTTCAGACGATGGGACAGGCTGTTAGATGCGATGTTCTGATTGGTTGCCGTGTTTGAGGGTGTGTGTAGCGAGGACGAGGCTGTCCTGATAGCCTTTCATTCATGTAACTGGATTATTCTGTTGTGCACATGCAGTGAACCATCAGGCCATCAGGACCAGAGAGAGAGAGAGAGAGAGGGAGAGAGACAGCGACAGGAAGAGAGAGAGAGAGAGAGAGAGAGAGGGAGAGAGAGAGAGAGAGGAATAGATCAAGATTTGAGGTTGTCTGCAATGCTTACAAAACACAAACATCCATTCTGTTGAAAACACCATACTGTTCCAGCATCAGTCAGAGCTCAGGATGTAAAGCGATGGAGACCAATCACAGTGTCAGGATCCAGAGACACTTCACTGAAACAGTCAAATGTAGCAGAGCTCTGTGTTTTAGGAGACACAGCAGCATGGCTTCACAGGGCCTGTGATCTGTAACACAGAAACACTTTCAAACTCTTCCCCATCAGCACGTAGTCTCAATCTCTCTCTCACCACACAACATCTGAGGCTGATTTCAACTGGTATGTGATAAAAAAGATCTGAGACAGACCAGTGAGTGAACAGCGTGACTTGAAATGTCCCAGCGTGTAATCAGGTACAAGCTCTTCAGGATATACAGTGTGATGCTAGGGAAAGTTACCTGCACTGTAAACTGTAAATATCAAAAAGACTGGAAGGGTTATGGGCAGTATTGAGATTTTTTTCAGTACATCAGAAATGTAACTGGAGTGTTTGGTGTATGTGTGTGTGCGTGTGTGTGTATGTTTGCTTATTTCTGAAGACAGTGACAAATTCAGTAGAGAATAAGCAGCATAAATGTGCACAGCACTTAGCAACAGCAAAGCACACAACAAAACTGCATCTCAGTGTGTGTGTGTGTGTGTGTGTTTGTGTGTGTGCGTGTGTGTGTGCTTGCATACATGTATGTACACTTGTGTGTGTGTGTGTGTTAAAGCATGCCTGGGTGTGCTTCTCTACAGTAGGTTGCTGTGGAAACACATACAGACTCCTCCAGCAGGTCAGAGTGTCACAGGGGACTTTGTGCTCCAAGCTCTGATTGGGTAGTGTCACAGGGGACTTCATGCTCCAAGCTCTGATTGGCTAGTGTCACAGGGGACTTCATGCTCCTAGCTCTGATTGGCTATCTTATTCTGCTAATGGTGTTTACTTATGTGGCCCTAATCTGCATGGCTTAAGTCACTGGAGGGGACAGAGTGGTTATATTGGCTGTATCATCTCTTTTCAAACAGTGTCAGTATGGTATAAGTGGTGGGCCAGTGAACACTCTATCAAAATATTCCCGGCAGAAAATTAGCTCTACTAGTCCCACCAAACATTGTTCTTAAAGAGCTCAACATTCTCCAAGCACTCTGCCTGGATAGGGATATGCTAGGCTACATTTATGAGAACCTTAGCTAGTCAGTATTCTGTAATAAGACGTGTTGTACAGGCAAACCAACCATGTACAATGTATAAGTACAATGTCACATATTTACATGTTTGCTGGTTGATTACATTTTATTGGCTCATGTTTATCACATGACTGGTCATGTTATTGGCTTGTCATAACATTAGGCAAGGAAGTAAATACAGTGGTTCAGCCAATCACTGTGGAGAAGTAAATACAGTGATTCAGCCAATCACTGTGGAGAAGTAAATACATTGGTTTAGCCAATCACTGTGGAGAAGCCACCAATTTACCAGACTGCACTGCACTCATTTAAAAATTACATCAAGTAAGTTTGTAGCTTCAGGGCTGTGAGCCAACACAATCCATATTGTTCTAAAAGACAAGAACACAGTGGTCTTCATTTGGCACACTCAACCAGTCTCACCTTTGACCTTTCTAGACCAGGAGCAGGCAGAATAAGGGAATCGCAACACCAGGGTCACAGGTTCACTCTGAATAGCAGGTTCTGCTAAATGCTGACATGTGCACACAGTCATCGGGTTCATCAGTTACTTTTAGCTCACTACATCCTAGATTAATGCTCCACATGAGGTCAAATCACATCACATATATAAACATAAAATGAAGAGATCAGGGTTAGGGTTGGGTATAGGTGTTAGGGTTAGGCTTACGTATACCCACGGTAAATGTTCACAGTCTCTCCCTCTCTTATATTTATGATAACACAATATGTAACTATTAACAGCTAGCAGTTGTATATCTGTTTGCACACACATGTATGCACACATACATGCATGCACACACACACACACACACACAGACACATGCACAAACACATTGTAGGCCTAACCAACAATTACTCTAAGGCATAAGTGCTGAGTCATTGAAAAACACAGAGATTAATGATTCATATTATAGTTCTGCAGTCTAAAGGCGCTCCTTACAAAGGCCTAAGGTTTTAAAGTCTTATTAGCCACACTTACAAGACAAAGAACAGGACCCTCCTGAACATTGTGTGGCCTTAGAACAACCAGAGATCAGTGCACGTAGTTATACAAACGGCTATAAAAGTAGCTCAAGGAGAGATGTGCGCTTAAATCTAGTAGCCAAACCATATCTAAACCGAGGCAGGTTGATTAAGTCCCATCAAGGGCCCAGTGAGAGGAACCGTAACATGCATAGGGTGAAGCAGCATGATGTTTCATGGTTACAGAAGTTCCGACTGTACTGCAATTCACAAGCGACCAAAGAGTTCTGGAAAAGACTTCCTTGGGATTGATCAGACTAGCTGGACAGCACTGCCAAAATGTGACATTCCTATTGTGATCAAAACACACTTGTTTAAAATACAACTCCCGCCATACATAAATGTTTAAACTACAACTCCTCCCATCATTTCAGGACCTCGGAGAGCTCCAGATGGACGGTAAAGTCGTGACCGTGTTGTTTTTCAGTCTCTCTAGTTTTAGTCTTTTTGTGGAAGGAAAAGGGGAGATTATTTTTAAACAGATTTTCCTCATTACTTCTGTCACCAGTCACAGTCTCGCCACGGTCTCTCAATTTAACGAGAAGATCCTCCTGTTACCGACAGGCACCTAAGCAATACGAATTTGCACGCGTTTTTGGCCACAAGAGAGGACTTTCTCTCGCACGTTTAAGCGTTGCATGTGGCCTCGTTGAAAAGTGTGACGTACATAAGGGACAACTGAGTGTTTCGCAGTAACCGACAGTACCCCGTACACTCCGCACACCCCGCTGAAGGATCTGATTGGTTTCTCTAGGCTGAGAATGCAGGAACTAGCGCAGTGACGACTACAGTGCAATAGAGTAATGAGAGTATTGTGGTACGTGTTAAAACGTATAAGGACGTAAAAGGAAGTAAACTGAAATGTGTAAGGTTCCCTCTGGTGGTAGTAATGCTATAGAAGTGAATGGGTTTATTTGCCATAACCATTTTGAAATGTACACATATTCTCAAACTCCCACACCCTACCTTGTATGTAACAATCAATCTTTCCACGATTTTCTGCAGTCGTAGCGCCACTACGTGATTTATTGATTATCTGTGATGTGAATTATGTTTGGGTGGTGTGTAGAAATGTATTCATTGTTTGAAGAGGTGTGTGTCAATGTTTACACTGCTTACAGAATTGGCACACTTGAAACATCTACCGATAAGTCCGGCTTCACCAGTTACAGTAGAATTACCAACATGGACTTCACTTTGCTTCACTGTGCTTTGCTGTGTTTTGCTGTGCTTCACTGTGCTTTGCTGTGTTTTGCTGTGCTTCACTGTGCCTCACTGTGCTTCACTGTGCGTTGCTGTGTTTTGCTGTGTTTTGCTGTGCTTCACTGTGCTTTGCTGTGTTTTACTGTGCTTCACTGTGCCTCACTGTGCTTCACTGTGTTTTGCTGTGTTTTGCTGTGCTTCACTGTGCCTCGCTGTGCTTTCATTGTGCTTCGCTGTGTTTTGCTGTGTTTTGCTGTGCTTCACTGTGCCTTGCTGTGCTTTCATTGTGCTTCGCTGTGTTTTGCTGTGTTTTGCTGTGCTTCACTGTGCCTCGCTGTGCTTTCATTGCGCTTAGCTGTGCTTCACTGTGTTTTGCTGTGCTTCACTGTGCCTCACTGTCCTTTCATTGTGTTTCACTGTGCTTCGCTGTGTTTTGCTGTGCTTCACTGTGCTTCACTGTGCTTCACTGTGCTTTGCTGTGCCTCACTGTGCTTTGTGTGTCTCAAGTGCCAACACTGACACTACACCATCCATCAGCAAAACCCAGAAGTCAGCAGTTATTTCACTGACAAAATGTGGCAGTTGAAGCGTATCTGGCGATACATCATAATCCCAGATGAAGAGCCTCCCATAAACTGTTTAGCTTTGCATTCGATTGTCGCTCTATTCTGTAAACCCACAGGGATGTACAGGGAGCCTGAGAGCTGTAGGGTGATCTCACTTCCTCACAGAGTCAGTCAAAAGGAGATTATGAAAAACAAGGTTGCAGTGAGCAAGTTTCCAGCAATGTTAATAATGGATAGAGTGGTTAGTGATGCTGCTTAGATGAAGACCTTTGAAGCTCATACGTTTTTTTGTACTATGAGAAAGTTTGTTCTGTTACAATGGAAATAACCCTCAGTCAGGCTTACATTTAATTCTAAGTAACACATTATCCGCTCCACATAATCCCATTATTCTTGCACACCACTGAATACCCAGTAGAACATAGAGAATGCCCTGCCCCCTTGACTTTACATACACTGCAACAGTTTCTAATTTGCATATTAATGTAATATTAATGGGGTAGGTTTTCCTTAATTACAGTAATAAGGTAGTAATAAATTAGGTCTACCTTAATACAGTAATGATCTCTCTCTCTCTCTCTAAATATATATATATATACACACACACACAAAATATTAGATGACTCCAGGTGAGGAACTGAAGGATACAGTAGTAAGAGATGTAGAGATATTCAAAATTGCAGGGAAGTACACAAAGTTTTTCAAAGTTTGAAGCGCTTTGCTTGCACAGCTGATGAAGGATCTCTGTCCAAAACGTCCTGTTTCCCTGGAAACTTTGTGTACTTCACATTTCAGTACAATTTTGAATATTTGAATCTCTTTCTTTCTCTCTCTCTCTCTCTCTCTCTTCCTCTCTGTCTCCTTTATATCCTATATAAAGGATTATGTATTTTGTATTTTATATATATATATATATATATATATATATATATATATATATATATATGGGAAACGTATAGACACTGCATGTATCTTTAATGTATACATGTCTACATGTCCATGTAAGATGGCCCCAAGTGCTCAGTGAGCACCTCAGAGGTGCATGATGGGAATCCAAGGTGGACGGGAATGAGGAGGAATAGGAACCATCATGGGAGGATGAACCTCTGCACAGTTTGTACCACTGGCACATCGTGGAAGTGTCTGATATGGAGAAATCCCAGTAATGGCTGTAAGGCTGGACTGAAGGACAGCACTGCTCATGTAGCACAGGAACAAGCTCTGATCACCAGATCCATAGAGGCTGGATCTACCACACCAGGCAGGACAATCCAGCGCATAACAGCAGGATGCAAGATGCAGACAGAGCATACGTGGGATGGCATAACCAAGTGGCTGGCCATAGTGATAGATGTAGCACTGCCAAGGAACTGCAGATCCCAGGCAGGACCAGTAACAGAAACAGAAGAAACAGAACAACAGTGCAGGACAGAAAGAGAACCAGAACCAGGAGCAGAAACAGAAAGAGAAACAGAACCAGAACCAGGAGCAGAAACAGATTGAGAAACAGCACGAGAACCAGTGGAGGGCCAGAACCATGAGTGAAAGAAGACTCAGCAGGAGATGAGTAGAGCAGGAACCAAAGTAGATGCTTAAGCAGATATAGGAACAGGAGAACCAGAACCAGGGATTACACCAGGAACAGAAGGAACCCAAAATGGCTGAGGACGATGAACAAGACGACAGGAGGGAGACGACAAAAGACCAAAGCTGATAAATGACAATAGACTACTGAAGGCACAATAGGACGACAAAGAAAACAGGAATGCAACACAGACCAGTCAACAGACAATGGAGCAGAAGCACAGACACACCAGGAAGGACGACAGGCTGTTTGGCTGGTGGGGCAGTCCATGGTACTGGAGACTGGGAAACCCTGAACACACACACACACACACACACACACTCCACTCTCACCAGCTCTCACAGCTCAGCTGTTCCTCCCAGACAGGAAACGCAGACTTGCACTTGAGAGCACACCAAGTACCTAACCACAGCTTCTCTGTGCTTCTCTCTGTCTCACCTCGTCAAGCAGGTCACTCCTTCCTGTAGCATTGATTATGCTCATGGTGCTTACCTGAGTTCTCACAGCAGAAAGGCCTGAAGGACAGCATAGCTGCTCGCCCTACTGGTGAGACTCCCTTGTACCCAAAGCGTCAGGGGATTCACTGTCTCTGCTCTGGTATCACTGAGACACAGATAACTCTGACCAAATTGAAGCATCTGGAGTTTCGTCCCAGCAGAAAAACCTAAAAGGGGACACATTCTGTGAGAAAAGAGAGATTTATTAGGGGCAAATCTGTAATCAGAGTAATTTAGCTGGTCCAGGGTCAGGCTACCAGCATGGAGATATCCGGAACACATAATACAACAACAAAGCAATGAACACGAAAACTAAAAATAAGAGAACTGAAAGAAACATAACGGGAAACACAGAAATCAGCCTTAAGAAACAACAGTTAGACTCAGCAATCATAGTGACCGGTGTAGACACAGAGCAAACACAGCACTTAAATACACAACTAAACAAGGAACAGGTGGTAGCAGAAATGAGGGCAGAGAACTACACGTAACTCAAGGGGCATAACTCAGAATGAAAACAAAGAGCACTTGGAAGAAAACCAGGAAGTAAAGCAAAACACAGGTAACCAAGGAAACCAGGAAGCAAGGGAGGAGCAAACAGTGAATGTGTGTGTGTGTGTCTGTTTGCATGTGAGAGACTGTGTGTGTGTGTGCAAGGTGCACACTAATTTATGCCCTCTCTCTGCTTTTCTGTCTGTGTATGGAGGGGATGTTATTCATCCTAATCCTATTCATTTAGTCCTGTGTTTGATGTCTTTATTTGGGTCCTGTGTCTGTGTGAAGGAGAGGGTAGTGATGGATATTGTCCCCTCTTAACGAGAGTGGTATGATGGAGACTGTTCCCTCTTAATGAGATTGGTGTGATAGAGACTGTTCCCTCTTAATGAGAGTGGTGTGATGGAGACTGTTCCCCCAGATGGAGACATTGGTGTGATGGAGACTGTCCCCCCTGATGGAGAGATTGGTGTGACTGTCACTCAGGAGGGTAAATGTGTGTTCTGGCTGCTGTGTCAGAGACCTGCTCTTAGCCGGTGATCAGAGCACATGTTGACTGCTTGGAAGACCCAGACGTGCCTGGAAGACCCAGATGTGAGCATGGGTGGGGTTGCTACCCTTAGCCTTTGTCACAGTCTGATCTCTTTAGCTACAACCTGTGTCTGATCTCTTGTAAGCCAGTCCTGTGTCTGATCTCTTGTAACACACACACACAGAACAAAGTGTGTTTTTTAAGCAGGTTGCAGGCAAGTGGTGATCAGTAACACAGAACGTTCACCTTGTTAGGCAGGACTCTTGAGTAAAACTTCAATGTCCACTGCTAATCTTGTTACTCAGGTGGCTATAGGACAACTCTGAACTGGGGTGAGACACTGGCGCACTGATATGAAGCTTTGCGAGATGTCAATGAGACATTCTGTTGAACTGAGATGTGAGTGAAACATGATGTGAGAGGAATGTGACATTGGAGTGAGACATCAGTAAGACGTGATGTTAGAGTGAATCATTAGTGAGACATGATGTTAGTGAGATATCAGTGAGATGTGATGTCAGAGTGAGACATCAGTGAGATGTGATGTTAGAGTGAGACATCAGCGAGACATAATGTTAGTTTGAGACATCAATGAGACATGATGTTCCTGGGTAAAAGTTCCAGTGTGCTGGCAGAAGTGTATAGCTGAAGGATAGAGCCTATTTCACTGCCTCTATCCACTTACATTTCTGTTTGGGTTTCAGCTCGAGTTCATCTAGAGTTCATCTAGTGCTCATCTAGTGCTCATCTAGAGCTGACATTTTCACTGGTTTTGTGTTAACTCAGTAAGACATATATATTGTCTTTTGTTATTAGCATGTTATATATATATATAACAGACTAACAACAACAACATTATGATTCCAATGTGTAAGGAAGAAGCAGGTGGAGAGCTGGTTGTGTCATGAGGGTGTTAGAGGGAGTCAGGGTGAGGTTGGGGAGTCAAAGAGAGAAGGATGCGAGGTAGTGAGAATTCAGAGAGGAAGTGAGACAGAAGGCAGTGAGGTAGTGAGAGAGAGTAGGCAGTGAGGTAGTGAGAGAGAGAAGGCAGTGAGGCAGTGAGGTAGTGAGAGAGAGGCAGTGAGGTAGTGAGAGAGAGAAGGCAGTGAGGCAGTGAGGTAGTGAGAGAGAGAAGGCAGTGAGGTAGTGAGAGAGGGCAGTGAGGTAGTGAGTGAGGAGGCAGGGGGTAGTGAGGCGCTGATATGTGAGTCTGCTCTTGTGATAGCAGTGTGTTCTAGAATCCTGGTTGGAATGACTCATTATCGTACAGGGATAGTGATTACATCAGAGACGTTCACACCCCATACAACAGCACACTGGAAGCATTACGCAGATCACTCCGTTGGACAGACGCGAAGACACAGATCACAGAAGTGACCCTGGTTTGCTGGTTGAATATATGAATGCAAGCATGTGAAAAGGGAAAGACGTGTCCTACTTTCTAGCTCAACAGAGACAGCAATCTCCGTCTGTTATATAAAACCTATTTCTATCTTCAGGCTAAAACGTTCTAACAGCACAAAATAAAAATAAATACCACTGAGTTGGGGGAAATTTCACTAAAATACTCTCTTAGAGTATTTTTAAACTCTCTTAGTTGTATTGCCTTTAAATAATTCCGTCTATGAAGATGTAAAGGTTTCTGGTTTTACTTCACTGAGGATGTTAACATGAAGCAGTAGAGATCTACAGGGTCAAATGACCTTTAATGTTAAATCGTTGTACCCATTGATCTGTTTCAGTCGTTTCAATCCACTTTATGTTGTATGGCATTACAGATTTGACATAAGTCATTCCTTCATTCTAAACATGGATTCTCAGGTCAAAGTTCCACATGTGGAAGTGTCATTTGTCGGCTAACTGTAGACTTCATCTCCAGTGACACTAACCCAGATCATCAGATACAGATATATCACTGTACTTACATTTTATTACCAGTGCACCCGTGGTGTGGTCGTCTGATTCATTATTTTACAAGACAAAAGAAGCTGGAGGGAGAAATTAAGCTTATGGCTTCTAGACCATTTGAGTATTTACTACAACCTCTTTATAAAGAGCGCACGATCAAGCACAGAGCTCAATTCCCAGAAACGACAAGGGAAACCTCCAGAAGGAGCCAGACGATATGCAGTTGAGAAGAAGTTCTGATCAGCCAAACCTGTTCATTCAGGTTCAGTAGATCCAGACTCTGCTCCATGATTTTGTCCCAACCGCCTGGCTTCACTCATGTTCCTACAGTCAACAGGTAGAATTAAAGTGAAATGCAAACAGAAATCAACATGGATAAAACAAAATCATGGCTAAATATTTTGAATGTGAACTCGGCAGCCTGTCCTCTGTCATTATAGCCAGACTGATCTGAGCAGGTGCAACGTGTTGTTTGGAGCCTCCTAACACCTAGAGCCTGATGAAACTCAGGAAAAAAGAGATAGATGTGCCCAGACCAGGAACCAAGGCAGCAAAATGACCAAATATCACTGCAAAGATAACTATAGACCGCTGCAAATACTGCAGCAAATACCAACACAAATGGCAAACACTACTACAAAAGCCACTGTAAATACCACTACTTATATTAATGCAAACAACACCACGAATATCTGCTGCAAATATTACTGGAAATTCCACTATAAATACTACTATAAATAACACTGGAAATACCTGCTGCAAATACCACCACAAATACCACACCGACAGCAACTTTTACAACAGGTTCCAGTTACAGCTGAGACAAGCGTCTGTCTGTGCTATCCTGAAAGAGAAATGAAGGAAAACGGACACCAGGTCAGTTTCATCAGAAAAGGTTTCGAGTGCAGGAGTTATAGGACCGCTTCCCAAATTCTATTCTCTTTCTATCCATTTCTTAATGAGAGAAAGGTCACTGAAAGTCAGCACTGTAATATATCTGAAGAAAAAAACACTTAAATCCCAACTAGACTGGTAGTGTGTTTCAGCGTCTCACGTCTGAATGTTACATTTATAGTGCTTGCTAGCTTTACTCTGATTGGTCCACAACAGCATGCAGATCCCTGTAGACATCTATAGCCAAGGGCACAAAACGTTTTCCCAGTGTCTCTCACTGAGGTCTCACACGAGACTGCTGCTGGTTACCAGATCCCCGTTTAACCCCCAGATCTGAGTGCCCACAGGACAGATTCTGCAAGGGGAGAAGGATGAAGACAGCAGTGTGCTGGGGTCCTGGGTTTCACTGACCAGAGAACAGTGTGCTGAGGCCCTGCACTGACCAGAGAACAGTGTGCTGAGGCCCTGCACTGACCAGAGAACAGTGTGCTAGGCCCAGTGCTTCTTTGACTGGACCATCTCTAATGTACTTCTAAACCACACATTTTAAGCCTTAGTACCAGATTTTAACATTACACAACTAATTTCTTAAAGTGTGCGTGTGTGTGTGTTAGTGTCTGTGCATTTCCTTACATGCTATAGTCCAAGGCACTTTCTCTGTAACAGCTTTCAGGAGCAGACTGATGTTACGTTTAAGAACCTCCACTGCATGACTCACCAGAACCACCAGCCATCTGCTCCGGAGCTACTGCTACCCCACGCATTGCATGTTCTTTCTAACGTTACTTGTTCTTTCTAATGTTACTTGCTTAACATGCTTGAATCAACTCTTCAGATGATTATTTAAGCTCAGTGGAGATGTGATAAAAGCAGTCTGGGACTGGGCAGCACTGCTCTAAGCGACTGGCTGTGATTACGTCGCCCGGGTGTGACACCTCTCTCTCCGTCTGCCTTCCACAGGTACGTACCAGGGCCAGTGGCTGGGCGGCATGAGACACGGATACGGCGTGCGGCAGAGCGTCCCCTACGGCATGGCGGCCGTCATCCGCTCGCCCCTGCGCACCTCCATCAACTCGCTGCGGTCGGAGCAGAGCAACGGCGCGGCGCTGCTGGTCGGCGAGCGTGCGGGCGGTGCTGGCGTGGGGGGCGTGGCCTTGGCGGGCGTGGCCTTGGCGGGCAGCCCGGCGGTGCTGCGGGGGGGCTTCGTGCTGACGGCCCACAGCGAGGCGGAGCTGCTGAAGGCCAGGAAGAAGGGCCTGTTCCGCCGCTCACTGCTGGGCAGCCTGAAGCTGCGGCGCTCGGAGTCGAAGAGTTCACTGGCGAGCCAGCGCAGCAAGCAGAGCTCCTTCCGCAGCGAGGCGGGCATGAGCACGGTCAGCTCCGCCGCCTCCGACGTCAACTCCACCGTCAGCCTGGGCGAGGGAGAGTGCGAGCTGGCCGGCGCGGACGAGGACGTGGACGCCACCACCACCGAGAGCTACGGCGGCGAGTGGAAGAACGACAAGCGCGCGGGCTGCGGCGTGAGCCGCCGCTCCGACGGACTCTGTTACCAAGGCGAGTGGGCGGGGAACAAGCGCCACGGCTACGGATGCACCACCTTCCCCGACGGCACCAAGGAGGAGGGCAAGTACAAACAGAACGTGCTGATCAGCGGCAAGCGCAAGAACCTGATCCCACTGCGCGCCAGCAAGATCCGGGAGAAGGTGGAGCGTGCGGTGGAGGGGGCGGAGAAGGCGGCCGACATCGCCAAGCAAAAGGCGGAGATAGCCCTGTCCAGGTGAGACTGCTGACCGCTGCTGTCATCCCACAGGGGAAGGATGAGCCCAAGCATGTTAATAAAAGATCTTCCCCCACAAAACAAACACAAAACACGGCATATAAAAATGAACAGCTAGTCTAAATTATGAGAACACTGCACAAGTGTTAACATGCTTCCAAATGATGGTGCCATGGTTTGAACAAACAGGTGTGGAAACATCTGAATTGAATTGAGTCTGACGAGTCTCTGAATCCAGCATTGTTTGAGCTGTGTGGGGCTGAGCTGTGTGGGGATGAGCTGTGTGGGGCTGAGCTGTGTGGGGATGAGCTGTGTGGGGCTGAGCTGTGTGGGGCTGAGCTGTGTGGGGATGAGCTATGAGAGGCTGAGCTGTGTGGGGATGAGCTATGAGAGGCTGAGCTGTGTGGGGCTGAGCTGTGTGGGGCTGAGCTGTGTGGGGATGAGCTATGAGAGGCTGAGCTGTGTGGGGATGAGCTATGAGAGGCTGAGCTGTGTGGGGCTGAGCTGTGTGGGGCTGAGCTGTGTGGGGATGAGCTGTGTGGGGATGAGCTATGAGAGGCTAAGCTGTGTGGGGATGAGCTATGAGAGGCTGAGCTGTGTGGGGATGAGCTATGAGAGGCTGAGCTGTGTGGGGATGAGCTATGAGAGGCTGAGCTGTGTGGGGATGAGCTGTGTGGGGCTGAGCTGTGTGGGGATGAGCTGTGTGGGGATGAGCTATGAGAGGCTGAGCTGTGTGGGGCTGAGCTGTGTGGGGCTGAGCTGTGTGGGGATGAGCTGTGTGGGGATGAGCTATGAGAGGCTGAGCTGTGTGGGGATGAGCTATGAGAGGCTGAGCTGTGTGGGGCTGAGCTGTGTGGGGCTGAGCTGTGTGGGGATGAGCTGTGTGGGGATGAGCTATGAGAGGCTAAGCTGTGTGGGGATGAGCTATGAGAGGCTGAGCTGTGTGGGGATGAGCTATGAGAGGCTGAGCTGTGTGGGGATGAGCTATGAGAGGCTGAGCTGTGTGGGGATGAGCTGTGTGGGGATGAGCTATGAGAGGCTGAGCTGTGTGGGGCTGAGCTGTGTGGGGCTGAGCTGTGTGGGGATGAGCTGTGTGGGGATGAGCTATGAGAGGCTGAGCTGTGTGGGGATGAGCTATGAGAGGCTGAGCTGTGTGGGGCTGAGCTGTGTGGGTTAGATCTGGCTCACGGATACTGTGAAGCTGTAGGACATGGATGGTTATTGACATGGGACAACAGTGGCACGATCTGTAACTGATCTGTGACTCATCATGAGTGTGTTTTATGTGAAAAGGCTGTGTTTACTGGGTGTGTGTGTGTTTGTGTGTGACAGACCTTGAGCTAGACAGTGTAACTGACTAGGTAGTGCTAGGTTTTCCTAGATAATGTAACTGAGTGTGCTGAGTGTGAGAGAAAGAGAAAGAACAGATTACGAGAGGGGAGAGAAAGAGATTTTCACATTATGCCAACAGTGTTAAGAGACCTGCCGAAGAGACCAGGAAAGTGAAACCATAATAAAACCAACATACCCCCCCTTCTCTCTTACCCCCCTCTTATACCCCCCTCTCCCCTTCTCTCTTACCCCCCTCTTATACCCCCCTTCTCTCTTACCCCCCTCTTATACCCCCCTCTCCCCTTCTCTGCAAACAAACAAACATATGAGCAATGATCCTTCATTCTCAGTTTCATAGTGTCAGAGAGCATGTGTCTCTAAGCATGTGTCTAAACACTCACACCGGACTTCTGCTGACTCCTGGTGTGCATGGATGTGTATATGAATGTGCATTCATGTGATATATCTCGATCATTGTGAATTTTCTGGACCATAGTGATATATCTGGATCATTGTGAATTTTCTGCTCCATAGTGATATATCTGGATCATTGTGAATTTTCTGCTCCATAGTGATATATCTGGATCATTGTGATATATCTGGATATTTTCTCACCATTCAAATTCCAGTGACTTCATTACACAGCCTGATATGATGATGCAATAAGGTGATGGGGTGAAATCTGATGTGATGCAGTATGATGGGGTGTGATGGGTGTGATTGGTGTCATGGAGTGTGATGGGGTGTGACGGGGTGTGATGGGTGTGATGGATGTGATGTGGTGTGGTGTGGTGTGGTGTGATGGGGTGTGACGGGGTGTGATGGGTGTGATGGATGTGATGGATGTGATGTGGTGTGGTGTGGTGTGGTGTGATGGGGCGTGATGTGGTGTGGTGTGGTGTGGTGTGGTGTGATGGGGCGTGATGTGGTGTGGTGTGGTGTGGTGTGATGGGGTGTGATGGGGTGTGACGGGGTGTGATGGGGTGTGATGGGGTGTGATGGATGTGATGGATGTGATGTGGTGTGGTGTGGTGTGGTGTGGTGTGATGGGGTGTGGTGTGGTGTGATGGGGTGTGATGTGGTGTGGTGTGGTGTGATGGGGTGTGATGGGGTGTGATGGATGTGATGTGGTGTGGTGTGGTGTGGTGTGATGTGGTGTGATGGGGTGTGACTGGTTTTGTGATGCATTTGTTCTAGCATGTTCTACCCCCAGCCTGCTCTCAACACTGCAATATCCACAATTCCTCCTGCAACACCAGCTACAATAACTGGCCAGGTGCTTTTCTCAGCCTGGATGACTTATAGTCCACAATCATGATTGACTCATGTGAGTGTAGTGAAATGAAGACATGAAGAGTACTAAATAACCCCACCATGCACCATGCAATGAGATCCTTGGCGCTGAAGGGGTTAATGGGGTCCTTGGCGCTGAAGGGGTTAATGGGAAGCAGGGAGCAGTGCGGCCTGCAGGCTGCTGTGAAGGGAGCTGATGTAAATATTTTGGTTCATTCAAGCAGAACACTCTTCATCTAGACCCAGTGGGACGTATCCACTTAAGATCCTGAGACTGCATGTTTATGTATGTTTATATATGGGTACTTAGGAATGTTAGAAGAAATGTTTCAAGTGTATTTATGATTAAATGTGTACAGTGTGTTTCTTATATGCACAATTTTTATATTTAGCACTTTAGAACACATACAATACAGCAATTCTGTTTACTTAGCTTTTACACTAACAGAAATAAAAAGATTATATATGAAAAGTAGCAAAAACACCAAACACCAAACAACTGGCTTTAACGCATCCCAGGAGTCACTTCCAGTTCTGAGTGTGATATTGTATGTACACAGTCGTATGAACAAAGTGCTCTTGAACTCAAGGGTTTATGTATAATAGTAAAACAATTATCAGGTAAATACAACCTCAAATAACAACTCATGACAAATTACACTTTGTTATTATTCATTTAACCAAAATGTAGAAGTGGCGTGTGAAAGGTGCGGCTCACCTGTCCAACTTCCACAGGGGTTCAGAGGGTCACTAGCGCCCAGGCGCTGCCCATCAAACATGTTTGATCAACTGATCGTCACCTCTGGCCCATTCAGGTGTGTGTTAATACAACACTGAGGATGGAACACAGTAGCAGTGATATTACAGAAGAAACTGTTACTCCCCACCAGTCTGGGGGGGTTAGATCACCATTTCCAAAGTTTGAAGTCCATAAAAGATTCACAACTGGAAAACATTCAGTTGTCAGACAGTTGTCTGGTCAGGCAGCAAGATTGCAAAAAAAAATAAACACATGAGCTACATGTCAGGCTAAGCCAAGACAATGAAGGTGTAGCCAAGACAATGACGGTGTAGCCAAGACAATGAAGGTGTAGCCAAGACAATGAAGGTGTAGCCACGGCCCAGTCAAAGTCCAGAACTCAGCTCAGCTCAACTGCTGTGAGGGGACGTTAAGACAGCTGTACATGAACAAATGCCCACACACTGAACAGCTCCAGAGCAGTGAGAGAGACAGCTACAATCAGACAGAACCTGCTAACGGTGGATCTCCACACCACTCTGTGCGTCTCCACACCACCTGGTGCGTCTCCACACCACCCGGTGCGTCTCCACACCACCCAGTGGATCTCCACACCACCCGGTGGATCTCCACACCACCCGGTGGATCTCCACACCACTCCTGGGGTTCCCACATATGGCTTCTCCATTTTCGCTTCATTTTTGTAAAATACATGATAGGGTGGAATCTGTTGTGTTGTTGTTGTTCACCTGAGTGTTTTCTACCTAATTTAAGACCTGCTAAGGGCCTTTCGTTGTCCTTTTAGAGAACACCACAGAAGAGGCTGTGCTTCATTAACATGACTGTACATACATACACAGCTATGTTTTCTGAATTCTGACTGATCCTATTCTATAGCTACACCCTAAAAGGCCAGACCACCTTTAGTCCACTCTTATTCTATCTGTAATACCGTAATGCATAACTCCAGCCAACACACTTGTGCTCAGTCAGCTGACCTACTGTACAGTACTGCAGCCCTGTATCCATCCCTACTACTACAACAGGGGCAGTAGAACAGGGGCAGTGATTCAATCTCCTTGAAAAAAGATTTCAGGAGACAATGATGAGGAGTAAAGGGACACTGGCCCAAATGCTGCTAGGATGGGATTAGTTCTACTGGGATGGGGTTAATACTACTAGTATAGGATTAGTCCTACTAGGATGGGATTAATGCTACTAGGATGGGATTAGTTCTACTAGGATGGGATTAGTTCTAATAGGATGGGATTAATACTACTAGGATGGGATTAATTCTACTAGGACCACTAAACAGCCATAAACCATACTCACAGCTGCCACAAATATGCATGTCACAGAGATGATATTTTTATTTAAAAAAAATCATTTTAACTGTCGTGTGTCACAGACTTCTGCTGAGAGTGATTTGACATGTAACCCAGATTTATCTTGCTCTCTGTCACCCCTCCTATTTCTGTTCCCAGGAAGCCACAGAACTAGAGAGTGATATGTTTTCCAATACAGGCTGCATAATAACATCACGTCCTGAGGGTGTCACATCACAGTAGCCTGACTAGCAAGACATGTCCTCCATGGCTGGAGCGGTCACAGCACGTACTTTACAACCAAACACAATCACAGTGGATCACATTGTAAAGTGGAAAGCTGTTCAAACCATGCAACAAAGTGGCCACACGCAGGGGGCGCTGTGGCCTGCTGGATGTCTTAGTGGGATTTAGGCTAAGGGACTAAGATGGTCATTGCTCTTCAAGCCGCACTAACGGCAGAAGCATGTGTGTGTGTGTGTGTGTGTGAGTGGGTGTGAGTGTGTGTGTGTGTGTGTGTGTGTGTGTGTGAGAGTGTGTGTGTGAGTGAGTGAGTGTGAATGTGTAAGTGATGAGTGGGAGAGAGTGTTCTAGAATGATTAGTTTGAATCAAAGTAATGAAGCTACTGCAACCCAGAAAGACATAAACTAACTTCTGATTAGAAAACACATACACACACAGCACCCTGTAGCTGTGTGTATGTCTATATATGTAAGATATGTGTGGGACAGCATTATGAAAACACTCTACCCCTGCCTCAGTACCCACCTCCTCTCGTCTCCTCCTCCTGTCTCCTCCTGTCTCCTCCTCCTGTCTCCTTCCGTCTCCTCCTCCCATCTCCTCCCGTTTCCTTCCACTCTTCTGCCTAACACCGTCCTCTCACTCCCTCCATATTTTGTTCTTTCTCAGCACTCTCACTTACTGTTGCCAGGACAACCAGAGAGGCATGGGGTGAATGCAATCCACAGTGCTCTGCATCTGTGGCATCTTACCTCATCTCACCAAAACCTACTCATCACCAGTCACCAATCACCCATCACCAGTCACCAATCATCCATCACCCATCACCAGTCATCAATCACCCATCACCAATCACCCATCACCCATCCAATCACCCATCACCCATCACCCATCACCCATCACCCATCACCCATCACCCATCACCCATCACCCATCACCCATCACCCATCACCAATCACCCATCACCCATCACCCATCACCAATCACCCATCACCAATCACCCATCACCCATCACCAATCACCCATCACCCATCACCAATCACCCATCACCCATCACCCATCACCAATCACCCATCACCAATCACCCATCACCCATCACCCATCACCAATCACCCATCACCCATCACCCATCACCAATCACCAATCACCCATCACCCATCACCCATCACCCATCACCCATCACCCATCACCAATCACCAATCACCCATCACCCATCACCCATCACCCATCACCCATCACCAATCACCCATCACCAATCACCCATCACCAATCACCAATCACCCACTCTACACATCACCAAACCAGCCATCGCTCATACATAGTGAGTCAGTTCAGACCCACACTACACACATGCCCACACATGCTTCTTCACAATGATTGTGCACACACAAACACATACACACACATACATACACACACAAACACATACAAACACACACACATACAAACATACATACACACACAAACACATACAAACACACACACACACACGTACACACACACACACACATACACCTGACCTGTTTGGCTTTACTGTCTGGGTGAAGATGCCAAGAGAAAACGAAACAGACAGAAAACGAGAAAAAATCAATACACACATGGGGGGGGGAGAAGGGGAGAGAGAGAGAGAAGGAGGAGAGATACAGAGAGAGTGAATGAGAGAGGGGGAGAGAGATACAGACAGCAAGGGAGAGGGAGAGAGAAGGAGGGAGGATTGATGGGGTCTGGGAAAAAAAGAGAGCTGGGGTGGTTGAGGGAGTCTGAGAGAAAATGAAATATGAAAGATGCAAGTAGGGAAACTGTCCTGTCTCTACCCAGTCTGCCCAGTCTCTACCCAGTCTGCCCAGTCTGCCCAGTCTCTACCCAGTCTGCCCAGTCTCTACCCAGTCTGCCCAGTCTCTACCCAGTCTGCCCAGTCTGCCCAGTCTCTACCCAGTCTACCCAGTCTGCCCAGTCTCTACCCAGTCTGCCCAGTCTGCCCAGTCTCTACCCAGTCTGCCCAGTCTCTACCCAGTCTACCCAGTCTCTACCCAGTCTGCCCAGTCTGCCCAGTCTCTGTGTTTAGGTGGGAGAGCAGCACAGTGACACAGAGCAAACGAGACTCATCTCAGTGTCTCTGTAGCATCACACAGGTCAAGTCAAGTCAAATTTATTTATATAGCGCTTTTTACAACACATGTTGTCACAAAGCAGCTTTACAATCATATGGGTCCAGATCCCAAATGAGCAAGCCAGAGGCGACAGTGGCAAGGAAAAACTACCTAAGATGGCAGGAATTTAGGAAGAAACTTTGGGAGGACCAAGACTCAGACTCCATTGGGCGGCCCGCTAGCAGAAGTCCGCATTTATGGTGCTTGTATGGCTTGTATTTTCTTTTTGTAGAAGCATGCAATCAAGATATAAAATACAGGTTGAGTATGTGAACATCAATTTAGACAACCATCGATTTAACAGACATACATAGCTCACGTGCTAGTGATTAGCATGTGGCTCCGGCAGGCTTATCTATAGCAGCATAACTAAGTGTGTGAGAACACACAACACTGACAGAAACATCCACTGGTATAGGTGAGACCATGAACTAATACCCCACATCACAGAAGGTCCTTCAGCAGGTCTGTGGACCTCTAGGACACAGTGTGCATCTAAGGGAAGGATGTACAAAAATAAAATGACAAAAATAACAGTGATCTCCAGCACATGTGAAATCCAATCTCTACTCTGTCTCTTGGGGAGGGAGAGTCAGAGGAAATACAGATGACCAGGAATTATGAATAAGAGATCATATGACAAACAGGAGCAAACAGGAGCAACCAACTTCTGAGAAACCAATCAGGACTGGATGATGGGTTTCTGGGATGGTGTGACACCTGCAGCTCTGTGGTGTAATTCATAACCTTAATTCACAGAGTTAATGAAGTGAGTTACTGAAGTATTGAAGTATTGTAAAGTACGTGAACTAGACTTTAAAGACTGGTGCTGTTTGAATAATGATTTTTTTTAGCAGATATGAACAAAAAAAGCATCCAAATCGGTTCAGTTCACAAACACAGTCAATGCTTTACGCTTTAAAATGCGAACCCCAAAGCTCACATTCCTGCACCCGCCTGGTGGAAAGTTCTAGATATGACGGCTTATGAGTTTAATAACGGTGTGTTGTCTTTGACGTCTTGTCTGTATATCTGAACGGTTTCTACCCCCAGGACGGCGCATGCCCAGGGCAAGGCGGACGCGGCCAGCGCGGCTGCTCAGAAGGCCCAGGAGGAGTGCAGGCTGGCCAGGGTGGCAGCGAAGGAGTTCTCCCCCTCCTTCCAACACAGAGGAAACGGTGAGCACCAGAACTCACCACCACCCACACCCCACCCCACCCTGCCTCCAGACCACACCCACCATTCATCCTGCCCACACCCACCATACATCCAGACCACACCCACCCCGTCTCCAGACCACACCTACCCTGCCTCCATACTTTGTCTCCAAATCCTTTCATCAAATAATTAACAAGAACTGGTAACTTTACATTACAGGACTGTGAGGTTGGAGCCTGAGCAACTGGTGCAGTGGCCATATATTCAGTCCTTAGTACAGAAACAAGACGGCGCAAATAACAGTCATGTAGGAAGAATTGGTTGAGGAGTTGTGGGTAGCAAAGATTGTCTATGTGTAGTTATACTGAGTTGACCGAGTTGTGCGATTGTGAGTTGAGAGATTGTGAGTTTTAATTATTGTGAAATTGTGTCCCAGTTTTGCAATTGCGACGTGTGTTTGTGAATTCTGTGATTGGACCGCACTCTCATTGGCTGCTGTTCATCCCACACTCTCATTGGCTGCTGTTCATCCCACACTCTCATTGGCTGCTGTTTATACTGGTCACTGCTGGTCCTGCTCACACAAGAATCACCAGTGATCATTTTTAGAACATGTCTGGAAAACAGAAATTGTGTATAGAACAATATACAATGGACAGGACAGTATGTTCAAATTAAATACAGCAGTACATCACAGTGTAGTACAGCACAACACAGTATATTGCAGCATAACACCATACAGTGTAGTAGACTAGTATAGTACAGTACAGTTTAGTAGAGTAGTATAGTGAAGCACAGTATAGTGGAGTAGTATAGTACAGTACATTGCTGCATAGCACAGTAGTATATCACAGTGCAGTATAGTAGAGTAGTATAGAATAGTACAGTATAGTAGAGTACAGTATAGTGCAGTAGTATAGCACGGTATAATACAGTGCAGTAGAGTAGTATAGAGCAGTACAGTATAGCACAGTGAAGAAGAGCAGAACAGAACAGTACAGTATAGCAGAGTACAGTAGTATAGTACAGTAGTATACCCATACTGCTCTCAGCTAGACCACACCCATACTGCTCTCGGCTAGACCACTCCCATACTGCTCTCAGCTAGACCACGCCCATACTGCTCTCAGCTAGACCACTCCCATACTGCTCTCAGCTAGACCACACCCATACTGCTCTCACCTAGACCACACCCATACTGCTCTCAGCTAGACCACACCCATACTCCTCTCGGCTAGACCACTCCCATACTGCTCTCAGCTAGACCACTCCCATACTGCTCTCAGCTAGACCACACCCATACTGCTCTCAGCTAGGCCACACCCATACTGCTCTCGGCTAGACCACTCCCATACTGCTCTCGGCTAGACCACTCCCATACTGCTCTCAGCTAGACCACGCCCATACTGCTCTCAGCTAGACCACACCCATACTGCTCTCAGCTAGACCACACCCATACTGCTCTCGGCTAGACCACTCCCATACTGCTCTCGGCTAGACCACGCCCATACTGCTCTCGGCTAGACCACGCCCATATTGCTCTCAGCTAGACCACACCCATACTGCTCTCGGCTAGACCACTCCCATACTGCTCTCAGCTAGACCACGCCCACACTGCTCTCAGCTAGACCACGCCCACACTGCTCTCAGCTAGACCACACCCATACTGCTCTCAGCTAGACCACGCCCACACTGCTCTCAGCTAGCTGCTTTTGTTGGTTCCAATAGCTTTTGACCATATTTGTAGCACTGTTTAGAAACTGAAAATTTTATGAATGTTTAATATAACACTAATAGACACAGTTTAATGTAACACTAACAGACACACAGTTGAATATAACACTAATAGACACAGTTTAATATAACACTAATAGACAGTTTAATGTAACACTAACAGACACACAGTTGAATATAACACTAATGGACAGTTTTAGTATCACATTTTTATTTTTTGCAATATGTTCCTGTGTCTTTAAAAAAAGCAAGAGAAGATGAGGCGTGATCAGGAATGACCTTTCTAATGCGCCCACGCAAAGCAAGCTCACACACGTGCACACACACACACATGCACACGCCCACACACTCTCACACACACACACACACACACACACACACACGCACGCAAACGCCCACACAAAACTGCAAAGAAGTACTAGCACATACCTACATTCACACACGGATGCACAGAGCACCAGTGAGTCCTGGAGCTTTCTCTCTCTCTTACACACACACACACTCACACACACTCACGCACACTCACGCACACTCCAGCAGTGCTTCTGATGAAATAGTTGTATTCTTCTTCTTACTATTATTACTATTATTGTTGTTGTATGTTTCAGACCTTAAGAAAGCTGCTTGTTTTCAGCATTTAGTTAGAAAAATGAAAATCACAGACTAGACAAAACACAGGGCTTAAATACACAGGACTGAATGAGGAACCAAACAAGACACAGGTGATAATGATAATCAGGGGGCGGGGTTACAAAACATGAGGAGGGACCACACGGCTACATAAACAAACACACTTGACTTGGGGGCGGGTTAAACACCAACATACAGTTAAACACCTGAAATGCATTGCCGGGTGTTTATTACAGTAAGACACCTATAATGGGTTGGTGTAAAACATGGTGAGGTCTCTATCTGCCATTCAGCAACTCCATCAGTCACACCTCCCTCCACACATCTCTGTGCTTCTGAGTGAAATGGAGTAGTGAATCCTTCTACCTGTGTTTGTTTTTATTATTTATGAGTGGCAGTGCACACTGATCAGTTCAGAGCTGGCTATGCCAGTAAGCCATCTGCTAAATGTCAACTGTGGATCCTGAAGCCTGATTTTGCAGGCCATAGAGAGTTAATGGAGAGAGACAGTGTATATTATCAGGAAAGCTGCTGAGGAGTGTCATGTGACTGTGTCATGTGACTGTGTGCAGGGTTGGATTGGCAGAGGCCGAAGCACCAGCACTCCAGCGAGAACGACGGTGAGATGGTGTCCAGTGGGACGGCTGACAGTACTGAGCTCTACATGAAGGGCTCCACCCCGCCGGACCTCACGCCCGACGTGAGTCCGTCCACCAGTCACCCATCCACTCCGCCAAGAAGCCCCGCCTCCAAACCCTCACACCGGCCCAAGAACGCTCGCTTCCTGCGGCAGAGTGCCGTGGACGACGAGCGAGGCGGAGCCTCCGAGATCCAGGTGCTGCTGGAGGGGCGGAGCGAGGGCAAGGAAGGTGGGGCCGGTGGTGGTAGGGGGCGGAACCTGAGAGCCAACAGCTGGAGTGAGGACACACGCCCATCACGTGGAGGCAGCAGTCATACAACCACCCCGACTGTTCAGGACGAGGCTCGAAGTGGGCCAATCCGCACCAATGGTCACAAGCACTGCTCGTCCAATCACAAACCCCGAGAGCATGGCTGCTCGAATCACAAAACTTCGCGGGAGAGGTGGGTGGACTGCTCATCCACTGCCTGGACTTCGCAGCGTGTCCATGGTGACAGTTTGGCCCATCCCCGCCTGCTAGAGCAGGATGAGGAGAAGCTCAGTAACTATGAGATGGAGATGAGGCCACTGCAGCCTATGGACTCCAACTCCCAGAAACCCTATGGGCAAGGGGAGAACCGACACGGTCATGCAGAGACCCGTTCACACGCACTGCAGAGACGGAGCAAAACCCGGGACCGGGAGAGGGATCGGGAGAGAGACCGAGAGAGGGAGAAAGAGAGGGAGAGAGAGAGGGAATCCCAGGACACATCACAACCCCTGGGGCCTCGGGACGGCCGGGAGAGGCCCAGTCTGGACAGCCACAGCACAGGGGGGACGCTGGAGGCTCTGCCTCTGTGCCGGGACCTCACTCTCTCGCCCCCCCAGAAATCCTCACCCATTGCACTAGAACATGACAGCGAGAATCAGAGACTCAAATTGGACTCGGTGAGTGAGGCAGCACCTTGACTTTCCCTTATCTAGTTTGTTTATTTTTTATTCGTATTTTGTTTGTTATTATGTTTGTGTAGCTTACGCTCATACACTCAGCTTGTGATGAAGGAGCCTGCATGTCCCCTCCTCCCTAGACAAGCCTACATGTCCCCTCCTCCCAAGACAAGCCTGCATGTCCCCTCCTCCCTAGACAAGCCTGCATGTCCCCTCCTCCCTAGACAAGCCTGCATGTCCCCTCCTCCCTAGACAAGCCTGCATGTCCCCTCCTCCCTAGACACTTAAACTCAGTCAATGCTAAAAGTATTTAAGAATGTATATGAATTTGTTACTCAGTTTTGTGCACCCTTGCAGTGGATATCCACCCCATCAGCATCCAGAACCAACACCACACCCACATCTACGGGTCACATTACAAGTGATACAGGTGTTAACACAAACCCAAAAACCCAAAGCTCTTGGGTTCCAAAGTCACTTTGTCCTGTTGCCCTTCATGTCATGGATCTGCTGGAGAAAGTGACTGCAGGATGAGAATAGGGATCGGTTTATGTTCCGCCATCACCATCTACATTGTACTTGTTTTCAAATAATAATAATAATAATAATCTTTATTTGTATAGCACCTTTCATGCATACATGCAACTCAAAGTGCTTTACAGATTAAATCTGCCTTAAATTCCATCTGACTGCAGCTTCCTGTCCACCTCACCCGCCACTACTGTGCACCACCTGTAGTGATGGTGAGGTAGACTACAGGTGCCTCTGCTGCAGGGGAGCATGGGTAATGTTTAGCCACCCACTCTCAGCCCAGCAGTGTCACACAAATGCAGAAACTGTACTCTGCACTCTGTAAAAAATGTAGACTGTCATGTGCAATTGTGGCACACTGCATATAGTAGCCGACAGACTATAGTCTGTAAACGCGCGCCTCTGACATGCCGTCATAACACAAGCAGCCAGTGAGCACGGAACAGACGTGCAGTCTAACATGGAGCTATAAAACAGGAGAGATTAAGGGAGAGATTAACTGTTCGGGGGTTAAGACCCCCAGCACCGGCCCACACAGCTCACAGCCTGGCTGCATCTACCACACTCTGCATCACACCAACCTTGGTAACAGCAGACTGGTAATGTGGCTCTTTCCACAACACAGCCCTGGATTGGCTGCCTCATAGTCTGTTGCTAGGGAACAGCCTATGCCTTGCTCCAGCATGAGCCAATGGGAGAGTGTTTGAGAGTTGGGGTGGGGTGGGGTGGGGGGGGGGGGTGGGTATAGCTGCAGAGGTAATGAGTGCAGTATATGTGTGTAAAACAGGTTACACCAACCACAATCTGGCTTATGCAGCAAAGGAACCCCCCATACAAAATGTTTCTGCTTCTCTGTGTTCCTGTGACACACTTTAAAAAAACAAACTACAGGTAGAAAAGCTAATCCACTGTGCGCTGGAGCAGCTACAGGCTGCACTGGGGTTCTTACGTTTCATTTTAAACACACAGCTCCAGTGAACACTGAGGGCGACACTCGTTTATTCAGCGGGTGAATGTGCCTGTTCCGCCTTCCTCACAGCGGCGGGAATCACGCACTTCGGTTGTCACATAGTTTGTCCCATGTGAAACGTGTGTGCCCTGATTCCCAGGAGAGGCGACCACGGGCCGTGACAGAGTTACATAAGCACATCATTTAAACATCACGGTGGCGCTGAGTCCCGTTCATGCTGTAAACACGCTCACCCTGCCATCGCTCATACACTCCAGAGCCTCACCCAGATATCTCTACACTACAGATCCTAATGGCACGACAAACCCCTCCCTCTCTCCCTCACCCCTCTCTCATCCCTCTCTCCCTCACCCCTCTCTCTCTCTCTCTCTCTCTCTCTCATCCCTCTCTCACCTCTCTCTCATCCCTCTCTCCCTCACCCCTCTCTCTCTCTCTCATCCCTCTCTCACCCCTCTCTCTCATCCCTCTCTCCCTCACCCCTCTCTCTCTCTCTCTCTCTCACCCCTCTCTCATCCCTCTCTCCCTCACCCCTCTCTCTCTCTCTCTCATCCCTCTCTCTCTCACCCCTCTCTCTCATTCCTCTCTCCATCATCCCTCTCTCACCCCTCTCTCTCATCCCTCTCTCCCTCACCCCTCTCTCTCTCTCTCTCTCTCTCTCTCATCCCTCTCTCATCCCTCTCTCATCCCTCTCTCTCATTCCTCTCTCCATCATCCCTCTCTCTCCCCTCTCTCACCCCTCTCTCTCATCCCTCTCTCCCTCACCCCCCTCTCTCTCTCTCTCTCTCTCTCTCATCCCTCTCTCACCCCTCTCTCATCCCTCTCTCATCCCTCTCTCACCCCCTCTCTCATCCTCTCTCCCTCACCCCTCTCTCTCTCTCTCTCTCTCTCTCTCATCCCTCTCTCATCCCTCTCTCACCCCTCTCTCTCATTCCTCTCTCCATCATCCCTCTCTCTCCCCTCTCTCACCCCTCTCTCTCATCCCTCTCTCCCTCACCCCCTCTCTCTCTCTCTCACCCCTCTCTCTCTCTCTCACCCCCTCTCTCTCTCTCTCATCCCTCTCTCCATCATCCCTCTCTCATCCCTCTCTCACCCCTCTCTCTCATTCCTCTCTCCATCATCCCTCTCTCCCCCTCTCACCCCTCTCTCTCATCCCTCTCTCCCTCACCCCTCTCTCTCTCTCTCTCTCCCTCTCTCTCTCTCTCACCCCTCTCTCTCTCTCTCATCCCTCTCTCCATCATCCCTCTCTCCCTCTCTCACCCCTCTCTCTCATTCCTCTCTCCATCATCCCTCTCTCTCCCCTCTCTCACCCCTCTCTCTCATCCCTCTCTCCCTCACCCCTCTCTCTCTCTCTCTCACCCCTCTCTCTCTCTCTCACCCCTCTCTCTCTCTCTCACCCCTCTCTCTCTCTCTCATCCCTCTCTCCATCATCCCTCTCTCTCCCATGCCTGGCTGGCTGACTTTGTAGCCGTGTGAAAATTCAGGTCTTCAGAACAGTGTTAGGAAATGACTATCACGATTAGACACGTGTAATAAATGTGTAACGGTAGCAAATGTTGATATACTCCCTCTCTGACTCACTCTCTCTCTCTCTCTCTCTCTCTCTCTCTCTCTCTTCCCCATAACAGGGCTCCAGCTCAGTTCTGGTTGTCATGGTGATTTTGCTCAACATTGGAGTCGCCATTTTGTTTATTCACTTTTTTATTTAACCTGTTATTCCCTATTAGTTTGTCTTATTTATCAGTGATATTGTTATGAATCAGTTAGGAGTGTTATCCTGTCCCGTTTCTAAACCACTGCTTCTCCTGATGGGATTACAAAACATGTCAAAGGACAAAGGAAGACAGCAGAAGTGAAGTTAAACAGCCAAACCTGCTCTCAGTAGCGCTACCTGGAACACCTCCGCTTTCCTCAAGAGCTTTTCTTCTTCTTCTAACCAAACATTTATTTTAATCAAGTACAGAGCTGAAAGATGTTTGTTGATTTAAATTTTAACTTAATTGTTGATCCGATTTATTCATATTTATAACTGATATAATTTTCTTTCCTTATTTGGCCATTTGTTATTCTTGACGATACGTTTTTATTTAAGTTTGAACATTTAACTCATGAATGGCGGTAACGAGGGAGGGATGGAGTGTGTGAAGCCCATTATGTTTTATTCTGTTTTATTGATTTATTTTATTATTTTATTCTGTTTTATTCTGTTTTATTTATTTATTTTATTATTTTATTCAGTTTTATTATTTTTTATTGTATTTTATTATGTTTTAGATGACATGAGACTTAAGTAAGCACATCATGTCAAAAGAATGGGCACACCCCCTTCTTACACACACCACTCACACCATCCCTACACACACACACACACACACACACACACACACACACACATACACTTCCCCTCCTCCACTCCATACCCACACACGCACATACACAAACTCACAAACATACACACTCATACACACACACATACATGTAGACGGCCCTGGTGTAGACGGCCCTGGTGTAGTCGGCCCTGGTGCAGTCGGCCCACCCAAACACTGCAGTGGGAATTAACCCAAGCAGAAGAGTTTCACCATGTTCCAACAAAACCAGTGACAACACGCCCCCATCCCTGCAGTCCTGCACCCAGAACTACTCTGTTCATTCATCTCCTTATGTACATACATGTATGAAGTTATATGACGTTGGCTCAAACTGATATACTCATATTTTATACATGTTTGAGTTTGATTAACAGGATTCATGTTTCAGATTTAAACACTGTTTGAATGCTGAGGGCTATTACGTGATATTCTGTAAGGCCAAACTCACTTTAAATCACATCAGGGTTTAGCACCCCCCTCCCACCTCAGCACCCCCTCTCTCAGCTCCCCTCCCCCTCCCCCTCAGCACCCTGCCCCCTCCCCCTCTCTCAGCTCCTCCCCCCCACCTCAGCACCCCTCCTCTCTCCCCCCCCCACCTCAGCTCCTCCCCTTCTCTCAGCACCCCTCCCCCTCTCTCAGCACCCCTCCCTCTCTCAGCACCCCTCAGCCCCCCCCCTCTCAGCACCCCCCCCTTCTCTCAGCACCCCTCCCCCTCTCAGCACCCCCCTCTCTCAGCACCCCTCCCCCTCTCTCAGCTCCCCTCCCCCCTCTCAGCCCCCCTCTCAGCCTCTCTCAGCACCCCTCCCCCTCTCTCAGCACCCCTCCCCCTCTCTCAGCACCCCTCCCCTTCTCTCAGCACCCCTCCCCCTCTCTCAGCACCCCTCCCCCTCTCAGCACCCCTCCCCCTCTCTCAGCACCCCTCCCCTCTCTCCCCTCCCCTTCTCTCAGCACCCCTCCCCCTCTCTCAGCTCCCCTCTCACCTGAGAACATTATAGACTGTTCATGTTTTCCAGCTGCTGCTTTCAAAACAAATATTTATCGATAAAAGATTTTAAAAAGGGAAAAAGTTTTCTAGCTATTTGCAAGAGGTCTGGGAAAGAACGGAAAAACGCCAACTGCCTTGTTTTTTAAAAGTAAAGGACAAATTTGCATGCTCAAGTGTTTTAGTTTTGTACAGATAACTTTTAAGAAAAAGGATATAGACTCCTCTAGTTTTGGAAGCAGTATAGGGTTGCAAATTTTATTTTTTTGTTGTTTTCTTGGCAAATCTTTTAAGTGAGGCTGTGTTTTATGGGCTAGTCTCCATGACGATTTACATATGACACGTGGAGTTTTCACCTGGCTGAGCAGAAAGTGGAGCAGCTGTGAGGAACAGGAGATCCAGTGGAACAGGAGATCCGGAGGAACAGAAGGTCCAGAGGAAAAGAAGGTCCAGAGGAAAAGAAGGTCCAGAGGAACAGGAGATCCAGTGGAACAGGAGATCCGGAGGAACAGAAGGTCCAGAGGAAAAGAAGGTCCAGAGGAAAAGAAGGTCCAGAGGAACAGGAGGTCCAGAGGACTCCCTACAGACATGTCACATCTACCTGTCTCCTCACAGCCTGAGAAACACACTCCTAAACACACTGAGACACAAACCAAACGAAGAAACAAGAGAAAATGTGTTTATTTTTTCTAACTGGCTGAACTTAAAGACTGTGCGATGTTTTTTATAGCATGTGTGTATGAGGCCTATAGATCCTGCAGTGACCCCTACCTTCCTCCCTCCCTCTCTTTCTTCCTGTTTCTCTTTACAGCCAAAATACGTAAATAAATGAACAAAAGAGAAACATGTACATGTTAAACCTGCTGACTGACATGAGAACACAGTGGAGGTGAAACACGTGGAGATGTACACATGGCCACCATATCTCCTCTTCCTGAGATCTGCTGGGAGTATGTGATCAGTCACATGACCCTGTGCAGACTGTATGATTGGATATTTGGGAGTGCAGAACTGTGCACTCTCCCTGTAGTGTGTGGTGGGCTGGTGTGGGTGACAACCGCCCTGTCTACGCCGCGTGAGACCGTCACCCTGACGCCCCTCGAGACCGTCGCCCCGCGAGACCGTTACCCCGTCGCCCTGTGAGACCGTCGCCCCGTGAGACCGTCGCCCCGTGAGACCGTCGCCCCGTGAGACCGTCCGCATGCCGCAGCACGCCTGCTCTTCTCTCCCATTCAGTTTCTCTACTTTGTTTTCTGAGGGTTTGTTTGCGTTTCCTTTATGTGAAGAACATAATGAATGTTTTGAAAGTAAAGCACTGCTCGTGTGGTTACTGAGCCCGGCTGCTGTCTCACTGCTGTCTCACTGCTGTCTCACTGCTGTCCTCTTTCAGTGTTTGTTTATCTACACTTTCAAGTTTGATTTAAAGTGACAGTTTTTCCAGTGCGATCATCGCAGAGCTGGGAGCAGCAGAGCTGCCTGGCTGGCCGTCTGCATGAGCACTGTGGATGGAATCAGATCCTCAGCATTAGTAAAGCCCAGCTTTACAGAGAGAATTTAAAAACAAAACACACACACTTACAGGCTGCTTATGTAAACATTTTTTTTATCAAGGGTAGGCTGTTACCATAGCAACCTAGATTTCGGATTCTTTTCTTTGATGGTGGAGGCGTGGCCAGGCAACTGAGGGGCAGGGCTTGCCTCCTGGGCGTGATAAGTGGTTCTAATTGAGAGGTGGACAGAGAGGCAAAATAATGTTCACGTCATGCTCTTAAAACTCAGCGTCTGTTTAATTATCTTTAGATTATAAAATAACTTATTTGCTGTTACTACCTTAATCTCCATATTTTCTCAATTGCAATAACATAACCATAATGCAAGGAAAACAGACCCCACCCCCACCTCCACCTCCTGATGGCACAGTCCAACATACCCACAAAGGCATGTGTATGACACAAAGACAGAACCATGATCAGTAAGACAGAACCATGGGGGATGATCAGTAACACATGAACCAAGGGGCATGATCAGTAAGACAGAACCATGGGGCATGATCAGTAAGACAGAACCATGGGGCATGATCAGTAAGACAGAACCATGGGGCATGATCAGTAAGACAGAACCATGGGGCATGATCAGTAAGACAGAACCATGGGGCATGATCAGTAAGACAGAACCATGGGGCATGATCAGTAAGACAGAACCATGGGGTTTGATCAGTAAGACAGAACCATGGGGTTGATCAGTAAGTGTGAGATTCTGCAACGATGGCAGTTATCTTGTTTTGGTTACAGCACACACATCCAACAATTCCTAGATGCATACGTCACCATCTCTACCATGTGTAAACCTCACATGCTAAGGTGGAGGTGTGTCTACGTGTCCTCCGAGGCAGTCTGTCTTTTGGTGTGGCAGTCTGTCTTTTGGCGTGGCAACCTGTTGACTGTCTATGGGGACCTTAAGCCAATTTCAGCGGAGATTACTGCAGAAGAGTGTCTGCGTGGAGTTTAGCCTCGTCCCAGAAGCTGAAGAGGATTACAGGTCATGTCTGTAAATCTTTTTTGTGAAAGGAGGAATAGAGGAGTGTGAGGGGAGACAAGTGTCTACATGTGTGTGTGTGTTGTAGTATAATGTATGTCAGATAGAATGTGTGTATGGAGGCACATATAAATTCATGCATTTTACCCAGATACTACTTTGGAGAGTCGAAAACTCCAACACTGTAATCACTATAATCATTTTTTAATGTAGCAAATTTGAGTTAATGTTAGAAAATTGTAGTCATAGATAATTCTCAGATTTTTAGAGGCAAAGCTTCTAAATCATTTCCATTAAAATGATCTATAAATGTGACCCGCAAAGTGAACTAGAAAACGAACAAAAAAAATGAACTACAAAAACATTAGAGCACAAGTCCATCCTTTTCTTTACACGCGTGCACACACAGAGCTTCTGAAATGGTTACTTTTTATTTATAGACTCTATAAATAAACTCTATTTTTACAAAAAAATGTGAATTTGAAAGAAAGGAGAGACTGACAAGTGAGTGGAGAGAGACAGGAGAGAGACAGACACTGAGTGGAGAGAGAGACAGACACTGAGTGGAGAGAGAGACACCAAATGTAAAGAGAGGAGACAGACAGGAAAGACAGATGACTCAAGAAAGAGAGATCGACACTGAGTGTAGAGACAAGAGAGACAGACCCTGAGTGTAGAAAGAGAGACAGACACTGAGTGGAGAGACAGATACGCCCATCCATCTGCCTGCACATTATTTATCAGTTCTTCTTTTTCTAGTCATTCTTCTAAGCCAGTGAAGAGATCACTTTTGTGTGGAAACGGGAATTGCACTGATCCCCCTGAGCAGCAGTGTCCACGTCAAACGATTCAATCGAAGAAAGTTCGTGGAGGAGCTGGAGCTGATCATGCCTGCACTCCCCAGTGTAATTACCAAGACATGACACCAGAGGGAGACACATACCACTTCATGACCTAAAAAGATTGTGTAGCAGGTTTTAGCATATTCCTAGAAAAAATATCCATCAAAGCTACATACAGTTAAAATAATTATAATTAATAAATAATAAAGTACCATTATGAAGGCACGCATTCTAACTTCGTAAACATGTTTACGAATCATTTACAAGTTTCTTAATCGAATATTTGGGTCAACCTATTGCAGTGGATACATCCTGCCGGTATTTGCTATGCTAATAATCAACTGATCTGTTTAATCTGACACCAAGTTATGAGAACGTATTCATCAGAACATTGACATTTATACGAAAACCACAGAACGTTAGAGAGTAAAACATGCACCTGAGTCTACTTAAATGGTCTACGTATGACACAGATACGCAACAGATACGTATTCCATTAATATCCCATTATAATGGAACATTTAAATGTGTTTAAATATGACTTTGAATATATTTTTATATAAACCTTTAAACACGTGTTTCGAACCTGATCAGATCCTACAGAATACGACCCTTCCTTTCACAGGAAGCTACCCAGGTGCTTGTGTAGTCATCTCAAAGCTGGATATACTGCAACTCTCAACTTCTTCCTCTACGGTTCATCAGACCTCTACAGCTTACCCAGAATGCAGCAGCACAACTGGTGACCCTAAGTTCACGTCACTCCACTGCTGCTCTCTCCTCACTGGCTTCCAGTAGCGGCGTCTGCCTCTGTACATAAACACCTCAGGCAGTCCACTGCAGTCTTTGTTGGTCGAAGCGTCGTTATGGAAATGATGATTAATATTTAAACCCTACATGACAACAAGCTAGCGAAAACAGATTCTGTACAACAGCTGTAATTTAGAGCAGACTTCCGGACCCTTGTTAGGGCAGACATAAGTGAATAAGTGAAGAGATTATTACTGGGTTTATGGAGCACTGCCTTCCTGTGACGTGTGTCTGTTCCAGACTATTCACATCTGCCAGAAAGATCTCCTTACAGAAGGTGAAAGTAGGCCATTAAAATGTGATCATGGCTGTCTCATGAATGATTAAGTAGCCTATGTCCTCTCACTGTGCTGGTTCTTTGGAGGGGGGGAGGGGTGCTAGGGTGGAGACTGAAGGATGCAGCAGGAAGTAATCAATCACCCCAACCCAGGGAACACACACACACACACGCACATACACGACAAGAAAAACATGAGTCACACTTCAGGGAAGGTATGATCTATGCTTCTATGCTCTCTCCCTCTGCCTCTCCCTCTCTCACACACACACACACATCCCCATGTGAGAATTCCTGTACTCATGCCAAAAGCACTGTGAAATAAAGATATGAAGACTTACAGGTGACACACCAGTATGGTTCTGGTATTGGGTCACAGCACAGAGAGCCAGTAGGTGAAAGACAAGGAATCTGTAAAGATAAAGATCCTGTTACAGAGTGACTATGTACTGGGTGTGTTTGGGAGAAAGATAAAAAATACCAGAGAAATTTCAGCCATGCTGAGCCCTTCTCCACTGCCCCACCCCATTGCCCCGCCCCATTGCCTCTTCAGAACACTGCTGCTGGTTCCATTTGCTCCTGTCATCTGGACAACTGTCCGCTACAATTAATAAGTCTTCACATATAATCAAGACCCTGTGGATGTGTTCAGGGGCAGTTTGACCATGTGGATGTGTTCAGGGGGCAGTTGTTTAGGGTGCTTTCTCTGCTGCATGTTAATCATTTAAATACAACGAATCGGACATGATCTGAACATGTAAACAGGTGAGTGGGACAAATATGAATATTAATGGGACTAGCAAGAGAAGCCTTACAGAGGGGAAAATGGAAACTGTCTGGGCCCAAATTCATGCAAAGCTACTTTACAAATACTGCTACACTAAACCAGTATTTAAAAATAACCTGTGAAGTCCTATGAGCTGTGAGTAAATGTGTTGTTCATCTGATCCGTTTGTCCCAGCTGAATAAGTGTGAATGTGGTGGATTGTCCTAATAAACTGGAAACGACGTCACTGCTGCACTCACGACAACCCACCATAGAAACAGCACATCTTGTTTTATGGAAACAAGGGGTTTTCTGAGCTTCTGGCACACTGGTATTACTGCATTTGCGGGGACGCTGCGCTAGCTCCCAGTTCTTACTCAGGAATACACGTTACAATGAACACACTTGGACCATGATCAAGAGAATTGTGAAATTGAACATGACGAGAGACAGCAAACCTTTAAAGGGACATCCCCCTGTCCTTTAACCTCATGTCGGCCCACGGCAGCACTAGCGGGGACCGGTTACACACAATCAGTCTGACATGTTTCGACATGTGGACACGAACCATCTGTGTACTGAAGAGATAAACCATCGACCTGAACCACATTTACATTTGACTAGGCTTCCATTAGAAGTCACTGGATTTCTACATTCTTTTTAGGGAAAAACGTGTAAAAGTCAGTGCTTATGGTAACCAGCCACAGCAGCAAATATGAGCCTGAAATGGATGCAGTAAAGGAGACCCAGTACAGTACTGCTGAAGGGATCCATACAGGAGACCCAGTACAGTACTGCTGAAGGGATCCATACAGGAGACCCAGTACAGTACTGCTGTGAGTGTATTGGCCACACATCCACTTAGACATCACAGAATGGGAGAGAGGTCCCCTCAGGTTTCAGCCCCAAAGTTCTTTACAATGTATTTTCTTGTTTTACATTTTTGTTAAGTAAAACCACCATTTGTTTAGCCTCACTGACCTGTTCTTGTATCACTAGCCCTAACCCTAGTCCATGTTCTTCAGTCACTAGTCCTAATCCTAGTCCATGTTCTTCAGTCACTAGTCCTAACCCTAGTCCATGTTCTTCAGTCACTAGTCTTAACCCTAATCCATGTTCTTCAGACACCAGTCCTAACCCTAATCCGTGTTCTTTAGTCAGTAGTCCTAACCCTAGTCCATGTTATTCAGTCACCAGTCCTAACCCTAATCCGTGTTCTTCAGTCACTAGTCCTAACCCTAATCCGTGTTCTTCAGTCACTAGTCCTAACCCCTCTTCGTCTGCCACTGTCCCCAGCCAAGCAGACTATGACTGAAGCTTCTTAAAAACCCAATAACAGTTTTGCACACGAGCACAGCTCCACCCACCAGCCCTGAGCCAATTGCGTGGCCCAAAATGCCACAAAAACAAACACGCAGCAGTCTGGACTTGTGGCCGTTGGGCTCTCACCTACATGGGACAATTCCACATTCTGACTAGGACTACGATCTTGTAAAGACAAGACTGCACAAACCGGCTGAATTCTCAACCTCCATACATCAGTCACCCCCTTTAACTCTGCCTCTATTTCTCACATATTTATACATATATACACACACACTCTCAACATATGATGCCTATTCAAAAACAAGTACAAAATCCACATATGTCGAAGAAACACAGTAGGAACAGTGTGGACTGAGAGCACAGATATGTGAACACACAGACAGAAACGTGCTACAACAGATGGGAACATGCAAAACATGCAGCCAGACAGGACGAGTCAGGTATGTACCGAGCTCCGCTCCTTCAAAGCCTCTTCACACCATCATCTACAGCCTTATTCCTTTTCAAAATGCATTTATTCACATTTTATGCAAATGATTCAAGTACAAGGATTATCCAATACATCCCTCTGAATCTGACAGATCAATCACTAGCACATCAGTGTTCAGAGCAAACACACTTCGTTCCACAAACACACACGACTTTTGTAAACAGAATACAAATAAAGCACTTCAATTACAAAACACACAAATCTCTTAGAAAAATATGTTAATCTTTGTAAGTTTTGTTAGATAATATATACATAAAGTTCTTTTCGGTAAAATCTGGTTAAAAAGGAACTAAAGAAATGGCCTTTGGTTTCAAGACAAATATAAACAACACACTTCATTCACTGTGCTGGATGCAGCGTGCGCCCGAGTGGTGTGGGGCTGTGGAGGCAGGGCGTGGGGCTGTGGAGGCAGGGCGTGGGGTTCTGGAGGCAGGGCGTGGGGTTCTGGAGGCAGGGTTGGGTTGGGTCAGGCTGGGGAGGTGCCTACGGCCGGCTGGCAGAAGCGTCTGTAGGCGACGTGTCCCAGCACGATCAGCAGCATCTCGGAGGTGCTGCTCAGCGCCACGATGAAGGGCGCCTGAGAGACGTAGTCCGCCTCCGCCCGCCGGAACGACAACTGCATGACCGCCAGCGCCAGGAGGCTGTTCTGCACGCCCACCTCGATGCTGACGGTCCGCCGCTGTGGCCCAGGCAACCCGGCTAGCCGCGCCAGCCCCAGTCCTGTGAGCAGCCCCACCACGGGCACCGCCACGCCCGCCGCCACCACGTGCACGTGCACGCTGGCCAGGATGGACGCGCCCATCTGACAGGCCACAAAGACTCCGCCCACGATGAGGACGAAGCTGAAGGGTCGAATCAGGGCGAGGAGCACGCGCGTGAGTGCGGGCACACGCAGCTTCACCAGCACCCCCAGCGAGATGGGAATGGCGATGAACAGCAGGGTGCCCAGGATCTTCACGAAGGGCACGTGCAGGGCGGCGTGAACGCCCAGCAGACGTCCGTACAGCGCCGAGGAGAGAGGCATCGCTGCCGTGGCAACCACAGTGGAAACCAGAGTCATGCAGATGGCTAGAGTGACGTCCCCTCCTAGCAACAGGCTGTAGAGGTAGCCGCCGCCCCCACCAGGAGCGGAGCAGGTGATGACCAGGCCCAGGGAGAGGGCCTTGGGTAGGGACAGCAGGAGGGACACCCCGAAGGCATACAGTGGCATGATGAGGAACTGGCCCAGCACTCCCAGCAGGAGAGGAGCCGGACGGCGCACCAGACCACGCAGTGTCTCCCCCCTCCACCTTACAGCCGAACGCACACTTGTTGATGAAGATGAGTGGCAGCAAGGCAAAGAGAACCGGGTTCTCCGTGAAGTGAGAGAAGTCGCCTGACTGGACGGGTCGCACGTCTGGGTCGCTTCCTGGCGCCACCCTGATGGAGTAGTCACTCCGCTCCTCAATCAGGACCGGCTCAGAGTTCTGGTCCAGATCCATTAGCTGAATGAGCAGAGGCGCGGTGCCCGCCAACCCCGATCTGATGCTGATTATGTAACTCCTAAACGATCCCGCGTGCCCGCTATCGCTAATGTTCAAGATAGACAGAACATCGGGATCTAACGAGCGCACCCGCACAGTCTGCCGCCAGCTCTCGCGACCCTTCCGACTCGCGGCGCTCCTGTATTGGCAGGAAATCACAATCACGCCCTTAGTGTTCTCGGGGAATTCGAATTCCTGAGAAGAACCGTCCCCGATATTCAAATACCTTTCGTTGGTAGCAGCTGTAACGTTTTCACTGTTTGGCAGTGACCTGTCTGTAGTGGCTCGGTCCGTTCCGTTGGTAACCAAGACAAGACAGCAGAATGCTAATAGCGTCCTCATCGCTTTGACGGACAGGGGGCAGAGGGGCGCTACGAGACACTTCTCTCCTGGGTAGCGCGGCCCCAGCCCGCCTTTGACGGTCTCCACCTTACCGGACAAAGCAAAAACTTCTATAATCCTCCGATACGACGGCAACGCTGTTAGCCGCGCCCGGGAAAATCCGTTTGGCACTCATTCGGTTGCATCGTGCTCTTGATTTCGTTTTGTACCGGAACTTAGACATCACCCCGCCCCATTCGAGTCAAGCGTTTCAGTTAAAAAAATAAAACGGCTTTAAAATCCGATGGCGTGCTCCGAGTTAATGCGGTTGTTGTAATCTCGTCCAGACACAGAAAGCATTGTTATTGTACCTACACAAGCGGCTGCAGCCCGTTCCCCCTCCAGCCTTCTAGCTGTCTTCCTTGTCTCTTCTCCCGTTAACATTCACGCGCTGACGCCTCCCCCACTCCGCGCCACCGTGAGCGTTTTAACACTGTGGGTCCCTTCCTGAATAAACGCCCACGTCACATGAAAACGGTCGAGACGACGGTATCGGTCTCCCAATCTGCAGCTTGCCCCGGCCGGCGGTGTGTCGATGACGCATGCGATAGGCTGACCATGATCGACGCCGGTTTGGGCACGACGTGAACTCGCATCGCTTTTGTTCAACACGGGGAATCTGCGTTCATTAAGAGGCGGTTATTGTGAGATAATGTGCGCACAGCGTTTCGCGGTAAAGGACTTGCTGAATCAGAGGAGTCAGGAAAACCGGCTCCCCTCCGAGGAAAAAAATAGGACGTGCGGAGGACACGAGAACAAAGAAATGAGATTTCACTCTGGCTACTTTTAACACCCCTTTTAAACATCATTAAACGTATATATTTTAAATAACGCACACCGCAAACTTATACATCACACATTGTGCAAACAGTGTCTCGATCACGTTTTCCACCTGTGGAACATTTTCAGTTATGCAACACGTTATTCTGAAAGTCAGCGTTGGCCTTTGTAACGTACGTCATCAGCAGCCCTTAAAGATTATTCTTATTATGTCTACACGTGTCAGATTAGGGGAAAACTCGTGCTTTGTGCACGTCCACTCGACCACGGTGGTCTGGAAGAACGGTTAAGTGCGTGTTTGTACCGAACTGTACTAACGGGTGGTGGATGTATTGTGTATTGTACCGTGAATCCCTGCGCGTACCGGTTTAGGTGGCGCTTCTGTGACTTTAGACAGCACAACAGTGTTTCTGCAGGGGCAGCTGGTGCATTTGCTTGGCTGGTATAGCAATGCGCATCCCAACACACTACACACACAAACCTCCCACGCCATGACGTTTGCCAGTACTGAACTGTGAAGATCCACCCACATCTCAGACTTTGTGGATACAAAAAGTGACAGGGTTTACCTTCCATGCCTGGCTGGAAAAACAGGTGTGTGTGCTGGTACTGCAGGTTAAAGCTTAATGAGCACTTATATCAAATGACAACCCCATTAGCACGCAATTATCACAGGAACTTTATTTCCACAAGATAAACATACAAAAGCACCATCAACTGAGCCGCGGTATAACCTTCCCTTGTGTACCAGGACAGCCAAAAGAGCAAGAAGCAGACACGTCCCCGACAGAGAGCATCCCACACCAGACAACGTCTGCCCTACACACCAACGTCTAAGTGCCCTACACACTGTAATGTCTCAGTGATCTCTGCCTCAGGCACGGAGGAAGGGCACCTGTGCAGTAAAGCTGAAATTAAACAAACATGACAAAAACAAAGATGCCTCAAACTCCACTGGTGAGTTTAATGAAGTCTGTCTCCACTGGGAGGGGGGGGGGGGCACACTGAGCTGTGAGACACAAACAGGTGGTGGTGCATGCACAACTGCTCCGTGACTGAGGACACTCAGAGAAGAGGGACAGCAAACACATACAGTGATTTTCGCTAGTGTTGTTTACACAGTTTTACAATAAACGCATAGTCAAATAAAACAAAACCTCTAATGAGAGTGCGTATTGTAAGGAGGTCTGTAGTGCAGCTGTTCATGCTTCCATATACTCTTCACATGTGCACATTACAGTTCTCTCACAAACACACAGGCGACGGAACCTCAGCAGACGACAACAGAAACTACAACAGGAAGGTCCTGCTGCCTAAAGTCACCAGTATCCACAGAGAGGCTCCCAGTCCTGGACTGCAGTGAAGATTCACCCAAATACACTGGAGTGATGGGAGAGGAGGAGGAGGAGGAGGAGGAGGGTGGGGGGGTAGTTGTTCAGCAACAGAGTCGAAAAAGAAAGATTGTTTTCAGCAGAAGGTGCGTGTGTGATCTGGGACACAAACACTCTTGGGCAGCGTTTTTGGCAACTCTGAGAGAGTGTCTGTGTATAAATAGATCTGGGGTTCAAAATCAGTGGCCTTGTCAGGTCATCCGAGTAAGAAGAGTTGAAGTGAATCAGGGAGCTGCTTCTCGTCCAGCGGCACTGCCCCGTCCAGCAGCACATCAGTTCCGCAACGCCGCAAGTCTGCCGAACAGACCATACAGTCACGGAATGAACACGGTGGATTCTCACACACAATCACAGAGTGGAGTCATTCTGTAGCAGGTAAAAGGAGAGGTCTGAACTGTGTAGTGGGCAGTGTGTGAGGAGGTGTCTGAACTGTGTAGTGGGCAGTGTGTGAGGAGGTGTCTGAACTGTGTAGTGGGCAGGAGTGTGTGAGGAGGTGTCTGAACTGTGTAGTGGGCAGTGTGTGAGGAGGTGTCTGAACTGTGTAGCGGGCAGGAGTGTGTGAGGAGGCGTCTGAACTGTGTAGCGGCCAGGAGTGTGTGAGGAGGCGTCTGAACTGTGTAGCGGGCAGGAGTGTGTGTGAGGAGGCGTCTGAACTGTATAGTGGGCAGAAGTGTGTGTGAGGAGGCGTCTGGACCTGCGGGACAGCTGGTCCTCCTTCTCCTGGGATCGAGACGAGCCTTCCCCGAGTGAGGTGGCTCCCGCCGGCAGCTGGTTCAGCTGGTCCATAACTTCCAGACCGCTCTCCTCCGCGATCTGCACGATCAGGTCATCCACCTGCTCCTGTGGCGTCGTCAGCGTGGTCGCCGAGCTCATCGAGTCCTCCATCACCTAGCAACAGATGACGGATGGAGTTTGTGTGACCTCACACCAGGATGGTGAGGGGGGGAAAACACAGTGACTACAGTCTGTATTACAACGCACTACAGTCTACAGTACAACAGTCTACAGTCCGGACTACAGTTGTTCAGGGCGCTGCCCGCTCCTGCTGTGACGTGACCAGCCTGAGCGGTCACACTACACCCAGCAGCACTTACTGAAGTGTGGACATCCAGATTCTGAACTTGGCTCTCAAACTTGTCCATAACAGCAGAGACTTTCTGAAGGTCCATGGAGCTCAGAGCTTTATCCAGTGCTTTAGTCACCTGTGTCATGTTCTTAGTCACCTTATTAACAAACACAAGAAAGAGCAGGTCAGTATTGAGTGTTGAATCCACACTGGTGGAGAAGAGATGGAGCAGCCAGCAGCAAACCATTACAATTTATTATTTTTTTTACAGAAAAAGATTACAAGAACAATACTGCACATGTTGTTTTTGCGCTTGTGATCTGAGCATTTATTGCACATGGGTTACATATTACAGTAGAGAGACCCTGACTGCAGACTCACCCCCTTCATAGTGACAGCCGTCTGGACCTTCGAGGCCACTGCATCCACCCGCGACGCCATGCGCAACAAGTTCAGACCTTCGTTCTTCTTACGGATGGCGTTCTCAGCGTACACACGCGCACACTCCACATTCTTCTGCTGGAGGGCCTATACAAACACATGCACACACACAATCAGGAGAACCGGGTGTAATGAAGCCGGACACCCATGAAATGCTGCACATGGCAAGACTAGAGTTTGGGAACAATGAATGACAACAATTCAGAAAAACAATCTGAGTCCCTACTACACACCCCACACTGACCGTGTGAGTCCCTACTACACACCCCACACTGACCGTGTGAGTCCCTACTACACACCCCACACTGACCGTGTGAGTCCCTACTACACACCCCACACTGACCGTGTGAGTCCCTACTACACACCCCCACACACCCCACCGACCGTGTGAGTCCCTACTACACACCCCACACTGACCGTGTGAGTCCCTACTACACACCCCACACTGACCGTGTGAGTCCCTACTACACACCCCACACTGACCGTGTAAGTCCCTACTACACACCCCACACTGACCGTGTAAGTCCCTACTACACACCCCACACTGACCGTGTGAGTCCCTACTACACACCCCACACTGACCGTGTGAGTCCCTACTACACACCACACACTGACCGTGTGAGCCCCCTACTACACACCCCACACTGACCGTGTGAGTCCCTACTACACACCCCACACTGACCGTGCGAGTCCCTACTACACACCCCACACTAACTGTCTCGCATTCAAACAGAGATGTTCTGCCACCTGCTTGTCAGTAGACCACACTGCCTAGAACGGCCTGTGACAGAGGGTAAGCGCTTTAGCGCCCTCTTCCTCCAATCAGAGGAAGTAATGCGGTCTCTTGGTCACCAGAGACTCGTAAACAGGAAAGAGTGGAACAGATCATCCCAGCCTACACTGCACTGCACTTACATACCTAATATCACCTTCATGAAAGAAGTACAAATGTTTTAAACCTCCTGACAGATTTCATGAAGGGTCTAATATTTAACTGAGTGTTGCTGAGTGTTATCAAGCACAATGAAGACATAGACTAGAAGACATTACATCATGTATGTTTTGTGTACCTTGATGGAAAACATCTGCAATACACAATGGGTTAGCACTGTGGTATAAAGATCTAATCCGTGCATTATGCCTCTAACCACAAGATCATATATATCAGTTTTCTCTCAAGCATTGTGGTGTGTAGGATAACCAACACAGTGACTCACTTTTTTGAACTGTTAAATAATACATATAAATAAATATTATTTACTTTAGTTTTTGATCTCTCTCTCTTACACACACGATAAATATATATATATATTCCTATTCTCATGAGATCTACACAAAAGTAGGAAGTATTATCCAGTGGTAACAGTATTTATACATTTACTTTAACACTCCACTGATCCCAGAACAGTGTTCCCATTTCCAGCTTACCTTCTTAACTTTGGCTTGCTCTGTCTTTGAGTCTTTCTCAGCCTTCTTGGCCAATCTTTCTAATTGCTTTGCAGTGAACTGCATGCGAGCAGAGAAAAAGAGAAAAAGTAAATATAAACATCTGTGGTAAATATTGTTCTTAAAATAATAACATGCACCTGAAAGCTGAAAACAATTAGTACTGAACTCCTGAAAATTCTTATGAAGTGCTGAGTGTATGAAACGTATGTCCTGAGACTTGTTATATTTGCACATACCTTTAACTGGAAGAGTGTCTCTGTAAGGAAGAAAACGTACATGCTTAATCCCACAAACACTACATTGACTTTAGCTGGATAAGATGATGCAGCTTTGTTTACCTTTCAGAAATATTAAAGCTTTTCCTAACACAGTATGTTAGTAGCTTAAAACTGTTAAAATAACGTCTGGCATGTAATGACGCTCATAAGTAGCTAACTAGAACCCTCATTGTCAAACTACAAATTGCTGTATGTTATGTAACGAAAGATATTCAAGTTAACTAGCTAACAGCTAAGTAGCTAACCTATACAAAATATAGCATATCACACTTGTCTGATGGGATATACTAAATACAAAAACACAAACATTATTAACACAGTAAACATAACAAACGCATGTATTCCGAGGCTGTGTTAGTCTAAGATGTTACCCTGAGGTTTAAAAACTGCTCCGCCAGTGCTGGGCGAGTCTGCTAGCTTAAAGAGGTTAGCCAGACAGCTAGCTACACGACATCCATTTGGTTAACATCGTGACTTAGGATAACTAAGTTAACATAATTTCATCGCTACAAGATAGTATCAAAGTGTTAGAAACTAATCTTAAAGAGAAGACAAATATTCTCACCATCCATGGCTGTATTTCTCGGTGCGCCTCAGTCGACTTATTAGACTAATATTATTTGTTTATTTATTTTCACTGTTTTCTGATCTGTATCCACAGCCACTGTCCTCTTCCGTATTCGGGAGCTGGGAGTGATCATGTGACATATCGTAAGAAGGTAAACGGAACTATTTTCATGATTCTATAAAACACATCTTATATATATACATATTCAACACGAATGAATGTTAAAGTCTGTTGCTCTGCAAAGAACAATTTATAAAGTCATAAAGTAAAATATCGTTACATTCTAATAACATTTTGAAATTAAGCGAAAGACTTTTATTTTGGCGTAATGAGTGTGGGCAAATCTCCGCTGCGATAACACTTCATACGCGGACAGTACCAACATCAGTGTAAAAGGTTCCACCAGTCCCAACTCAAATCAGTCAAGTGTGTTTCGTACACTTTGGTCTGTGGACTAGTATTTAGTCCAGTTGATAATATATTATCTGTGATACATTACAATGCATTATTATAGATACTCAGATAATACGTTATCTGCTGACTCATCTAAATCTAGATAAAGTTACCGGTCTAGGTCACTGTTGCAATAGACAGATGTACTTTCCACAGATATCTCGCTGTCAACTCTTAAATCTCAAAAAATATATTTTTGTCTTTATAAATATTTTCTGTCAATGAAAATGGAAAAAATCCAGTTTTTGTGCTGTTCTCATAGCAACCACGAACTTCTCTCCCAGCCTAAATAAACTTATCCTAGTGGATTAGTGCACAGAGGCTTAAAGAGAGAGAGACGGAGGAAGAGGGAGAGACGGAGGAAGACAGAGACGGAGGAAGAGAGATTTGTACTGCAGTGACATAGAAGTGCCATTATTACATCTCAGCGTCAGACCGTAGTTTCCACTATGAGTTTCAAATGAGGAACGAGGAATGGGGACTGCAGCTGGAAAATCAGCAGGACCAGCAGGTAACAGCTTGTTCACCGTCCAGCTAGGTGGCATTTGATTAGGTAGCCAGTGAACACCAAAGCTGGTTGTTCTTTTAACAGACATGTTAGGGAGTGCAAGAGCTTGGTGGTGTCACCCTGACCCTAACCTAACTCTAACTCTAACCCTAATCCTAACACTAATCCTAATCCTAACTCTAACCCTAACACTCACCCTAGGTCAGGGTGCAGTTCTTCCTTTATCTCTCTAATGACTCTCTTCTGGACCTTTCTATTCGTAAATGTTACTATTCGTAGTAAAATTAATGTGAAGTAAAGTTAATCTAACCCAGTTGATTGTTATGATCCAGAGTGTCCAGTAATCTTTCAGGTTTCTAGTTGATTGTTATGATCCAGAGTGTCCAGTAATCTTTCAGGTTTCTAGTTGATTGTTATGATCCAGAGTGTCCAGTAATCTTTCAGGTTTCTAGTTGATTGTTATGATCCAGAGTGTCCAGTAATCTTTCAGGTTTCTAGTTGATTGTTATGATCCAGAGTGTCCAGTAATCTTTCAGGTTTCTAGTTGATTGTTATGATCCAGAGTGTCCAGTAATCTTTCAGGTTTCTAGTTGATTGTTATGATCCAGAGTGTCCAGTAATCTTTCAGGTTTCTAGTTGATTGTCAGGAGCCACAGCCTCCACTAATCTTTCAGGTTTCTAGTTTATTGTTATGATCCAGTAATCATTTAGGTTTCTCTAATGTTTCGTTGCATGTGTAAATTCTATGCATGTGCTTTACAGAATGTGAAGGTGCTCCTGAATCTTCCAACAGCAGTTCCACATCTTCATTACCACCATCAGAAAAGCCCCCAGCGCCCCCTGCCATCATTGTCACTGCTCCCTCCCGTGAGGATCTCACAGCCCCAGCGCACACCAGATCCATTGCAGAGGCCAATAGAGAGCGCAGGCCAGGCGGGAGCCCTGTGGTCGTGGGCGGACGTTTCACTGTAGGCAGAGCATAACACTGGCAGAGGCACTGATCCTCACCACTGAGGTACACACACCACTGAGGTACACACACCACTGAAGTACACACACTACTGAGGTACAAACACCACTGAAGTACACACACCACTGTAATACACACACTACTGAGGTATACACACCACTGAGGTACAAACACCACTGAAGTACACACACCACTGAGGTACACACACCACTGTAATACACACACTACTGAGGTATACACACCACTGAGGTACAAACACCACTGAAGTACACACACCACTGAGGTACACACACCACTGAATATATTAATAATATGCTTTTATTAATATATTAATATGTTAATATTAATAATAATATATTCAACCAATTGTGATTATATAAATGGTTAATGTATATAAAGTGTATATATATATATATATATATATATATATATATATATATATATATTAACGATAAAGATATGGTTGTAAATGTGCATTTGTAAAGCGACCGTGGGTATGCTGAAAGGCGCTAAAATAAGGTGTACATTTTATTAATTCATTAATTCATATTCATTCATATGATGGCTAGCAAAGTCCCATCTGGGTCATAAAAAGCGTGAACTTTCACATTTCGCTTGTGTTGCCTAAAACAAAAACGTACGAACGCATACAGTGAAGAAGGAAATCAGTTTATACAGCCCAAATGACAAAATCACTTTTTAAAGTAAAATGTTGTATCTGCGTTTCATTTAGATCGAGTCTGCCTGTCTCCGGAACAGGAGGACCTTTATTCAGCGCACTTTCTCAGATCGGACATAGCTAATTTAACTCATCGGTTACTCTATAGGTTTAATGTTTGAGGAAGGAAATTACGCAAATGCGCTAGATTATGTTCAGCGTTGCGCACTGATGTTGCCGTTCTCAATCTAGAGATTACCCGGAGATTATCTGTCGGCACTGACAGTGTGGTGACTAACGTGATCTGAAGCACACCACGGTCCAGTAAGGGAGAGCGATGGCCTGGTCGTATTTTTGCATATGGTTTATCTGGTGCTACTCAAACACAAATATTTGTGACTAGCAGATTGATATCCATGCACAACAGTGAGAGTTCTACCATCGCGAGATCTCACGAAAACGCGCAGCTATCGTGCGGCTAGTTACCCCTGTGTGACACCGTCGTGTAGCTACTTAGCACATTTATTTCTGCGATGGAGACTGGGGCAGATCTGGAACCAGAGCCGATCAAGCTGAAATCTTTAAAAACCAGCAAAACGTTTCTCGTGCCGCAGAAGGACCGGGTAAGACAGCGGGTCGGTGAGCTAAGATCATACGTTAAGTGGCGGCGAGCTTGCGCAGCTCGCGGTCAGAAGTTGGATGTCGGTCACCATGTACACGGATTATAATCGTAGGACACGGTCGCTAGCCAGTCCTGCACCAACATGCAGCCAGTTACCCGGTCGAGAGAGACCGCAGCTCATTTAAATCTTCGTTGTTCATCTAGGGTTAGTGTTAGGGATCTATGGTTATTGTTGGAAACATCCCCATTATAGAGAATACAGAGTCAGGGTTTGCTTACAATTATTGGTCTTCTACCTGTTATGTCTTACTATATTTTCCTTTATCTCTAAAGTTGGGGAACTGCAGAAGTGTGAAAGAATTTGAAAAGCTGAATCGCATTGGGGAAGGAACATATGGCATTGTTTGTAAGTTTTAGAATAGAAATGTGTTTGCACAGTATTATGTCAAATAAATCAGCCATGTTTTGACTGAGAGAATCTCTGTGTGGTAAATATGGCTTCACTTTACTCTCCAAAAAGACAGAGCCCGTGACACCATCACACATGAGATCGTGGCGCTGAAGAAAGTGCGGATGGACAAGGAGAAGGACGGTGAGCATGGTCATTAGTCATTAGTGCTGTGGTTGTGTGTGTGTGTGTGTCTTGGTATGTGTAATGGTGTGTGTTTTTTGTGTGTGTGTGTGTGTTTAAGGGATCCCCATCAGCAGTCTGAGGGAGATCACACTGCTTCTGCGCCTCAGGCACCCTAACATCGTTGAGCTCAAAGAGGTGGTGGTGGGCAGCCATTTAGAGAGGTAAGCTCCTCCCACTCTGAATCGTTTAGAGAGGTGAGCTCCTCCCACACATCAATGAATGTTTAGAGGTAAGCTCCTCCCAGATTCCTCATGGCCTGTGGCCACGCCTGCAGGCCTGTTATGTTTCACTGGTTCAGATGTTGAATAAGTGTAAAATAGCCGTATTTCCTCGGTAATATTAGTCCAGAGTTTCGGGAGTGATTTGATCCTGTGTGCGTCCACAGTCTGTTCCTGGTGATGAGCTACTGTGAGCAAGACCTGGCCAGCCTCCTGGAGAACATGCAGTCTCCCTTCTCAGAAGCACAGGTGCACTCACAGATCCATGCCTGGCGCTTTATGGAAAAGAGTGTGTGTGCATGTTTGCAGTACGATGTATTAGTTGTAGTAGTTATAAAGTAGTAGTTGTAAAAAGAACTTGCATTAGCTTTTTCAGTAATTGCATTACCATGCTGATGAGGGTGTGGAGCAGAATCAGCACCATCTAAGTGTGTTAAAAAGAAATCCTTGAGAATTGAGTATGGTGAAGCGGGTGAAATGGTTGAATGCAAGTGAAGCAGGCGATTCCTGTTGCAGACAAGTTGATTTGGTCCAGTTACTTAGAATAAGGTCTTAGCGATGTAACTGTGCGTGTAAACCTGGCTGTTGTGTGCGGCTGTTGTGTTGCTCCAGGTGAAGTGTATCGTTCTGCAGCTGCTCAGAGGCCTGGCGTATCTGCACCACAACTTCATCCTGCACAGGTAGAATAGCTTATAATAGCTTTTAAATTAATTAATATATTTTGGTGTGTGTAAGGGTCAGCATGGTCTGGTGTCTGTGCACATGTGTTTTAGGGATCTGAAGGTGTCTAATCTGCTCCTGACTGATAAAGGCTGTGTGAAGATCGGTGAGTGTCCCCTCACCAGCAGCATCCACTACTCTACTGTCAGTGCATTATGCACGTTGTTAGGGATATCTGGGATCACGGTGAGGGAGTGTTGGGAGGGGGTTTAAGTGTGTAAGGGGGTGTGATGGGGTTGGGAGGGTGGAGTGTGTGTGGAGTGTGCTGGGTGTGTTCAACCGCCTGTGTGTGTACAGCGGACTTTGGACTGGCGCGGGTCTATGGTGTCCCTCAGCAGCCGATGACCCCCAAAGTGGTGACACTGTGGTGAGTGTCACAACCTCCACCAGTTTATCCTTTATCCCTGTCCTCCCCCACGGACACCAGCAGCCTGTCTCGCACACCCTCCACCTGTGCTCCTGTCTCACACACCCTCCACCTGTGCTCCTGTCTCGCACACCCTCCACCTGTGCTCCTGTCTCGCACACCCTCCACCTGTGGTCATGTCTCACACACCCTCCACCTGTGCTCCTGTGCCCAGGTACAGGGCTCCAGAGCTGCTCCTGGGGACTAAGAGCCAGACCACCGCCCTGGACATGTGGTACGAACCCCATCCTCACATCTCCGTGATCAGCCACATCCACCCAAATGGGGTTGTGTAGGCCATAAACTATAAACCCAACAGCAATACCACAACTCTGCTCATCACAGAACCAAGTGTGTAAGGGGTCGGTGTTGGTGTGTGTGTTCTGCAGGGCAGTGGGCTGTATCCTGGTGTGTGTGTAAAGGGTCAGTGTTGATGTGTGTGTGTCCTGCAGGGCAGTGGACTGTATCCTGGTGTGTGTGTAAAGGGTCAGTGTTGATGTGTGTGTGTCCTGCAGGGCAGTGGGCTGTATCCTGGTGTGTGTGTAAAGGGTCAGTGTTGATGTGTGTGTGTCCTGCAGGGCAGTGGGCTGTATCCTGGTGTGTGTGTAAAGGGTCAGTGTTGTTGTGTGTGTGTCCTGCAGGGCAGTGGGCTGTATCCTGGCAGAGCTACTGGCCCATAAGCCTTTGCTGCCTGGAAGCTCTGAGGTGCAGCAGCTGGATCTGATTGTGCAGCTGCTGGGTACGCCCAATGACAACATCTGGCCGGTACGGCACAGAGAAACACCTAATGAATACATACATTCATTTAATACTACATACATACTTTCATTAAATAATATATAATAAAAATATATCTGTGAAAAGCAAATTTTTTGCGGAATATCTTGAACCATGTTCCAAGTTATGAAGTTACAATCAACTAAAGATAGGAAGCAATTTTCTGGCCTGTAATGATGGTTGTACATGACCTGTGGTCTGCTGTGTGTGTGTGTGTGTGTGTGTGTGTGTGTGTGTGTGTGTGTGTAGGGTTTCTCTCGCCTGCCCCTGGCTGGTCAGTACAGTTTGCGGAAGCAGCCCTACAACAACCTTAAGAACAAGTTTACCTGGCTGTCTGAGGCCGGACTCCGCCTCCTCAATCTGCTCTTTATGTACAACCCACTGCGCAGGTGAGCACATGCACATCCTAACCCATAATGCCATAACCCATGTATAAGACTGATGGTCTCTGCTGTGGGGCAGTCATGGTCTGGTTAGGGCATCGGCATTGTGAACGGAGGCTCGTGGGTTCGATTCCCGGCTAGGCCATGACGGAGGTGCCCTTGAGCAAGGCACTTAACCCCAACCGCTCCATGGGCGCTGGGTCTAGGGCTGCCTGGTACCACAGCTAGTGGACCCTAATGATCACTAGTGTGTGTGTAAATGCAGGTAAATGTGGAAGATAAATTCTGATTGGGCTGCAAATTGGCAACTCGCTGTGCTTGGGTGGCTTTAGGGCTTCTGATGTTCTCTCCCTCTGTGGTAGGGCTTCTGCACAGGACTCCCTGGAAAGTTCCTACTTCAAAGAAAAGCCTCTGCGTAAGTAGCAGGTAGCAGGTTGTTTGTCGGGTGTTTAGTAAGAGTTTTTTAATGTTTGTATTTCTTCACAGCATGTGAGCCAGAGCTCATGCCCACATTCCCTCACCATCGAAACAAACGGGCGGGACCTGCAATCGAGAGCCAATCAAAACGAAGCAAAGGGGGTCGAACACTTGCTTCGTAGTCCTGCAGTCAGCAGCCAATCAAAAGGACGAAAAATGTATATCACCTGGCCCAGACAACCAAGACCCCAGACCTGGTCCAGGGTTGAGGTTAGCTCTGAGGGTTAGTCTCAGCCCCAGGGTTGAGGTTAGCTCTGAGGGTTAGTCTCAGCCCCAGGGTTGAGATTAGCTCTGAGGGTTAGTCTCAGCCCCAGGGTTGAGATTAGCTCTGAGGGTTAGTCTCAGCCCCAGGGTTGAGATTAGCTCTGAGGGTTAGTCTCAGCCCCAGGATTGAGTTTAGCTCTGAGGGTTAGTCTCAGCCCCAGGGTTGAGTTTAGCTCTGAGGGTTAGTCTCAGCCCCAGGGTTGAGTTTAGCTCTGAGGGTTAGTCTCAGCCCCAGGGTTGAGTTTAGCTCTGAGGGTTAGTCTCAGCCCCAGGGTTGAGTTTAGCTCTGAGGGTTAGTCTCAGCCCCAGGGTTGAGATTAGCTCTGAGGGTTAGTCTCAGCCCCAGGGTTGACATTAACTCTGAGGGTTAGTCTCAGCCCCAGGGTTGAGTTTAGCTCTGAGGGTTAGTCTCAGCCCCAGGGTTGAGTTTAGCTCTGAGGGTTAGTCTCAGCCCCAGGGTTGAGTTTAGCTCTGAGGGTTAGTCTCAGCCCCAGGGTTGAGTTTAGTTCTCAAACTGTTAGGAGCTGGAACAGAGCAGACATGCTGACCCAGAGCCACGAGGACTGAACTGGGTGTGTGTACTTGTCAGTGCTCAGATGTGTTTGTGCATGTATTTGACTGTTCTCAGATGAGTGTACGTGTGTGAATGTGTGAATATATTTGACAGTGTGGGGGTGCGTTGGGGCAGTGACAAGAAATGGGTCTTGTGTCGCTAAATGATGTGTAACTTATCAAATGTGTAACTGTGTGTAAGAGAAAATGGAATAAGTTCACAATATGTTTACCAGTTATAATGTAGTCTGCTATGCTGCTATTTTTGGGGACTTTTTTGGTAAAATTTTAAAGGGTGAATAAAAAGAATCAGTGCTAAATGTGAATCTTACTCTAAAAACAGACTCAACACAGAATGAGTTTCGTTTAACTCGATAATGGCTTGATCTGGCTTGGAAACAGACAAAAAAGTTAAAATAAGATGGTACTAGTTTAATTTCTTTTACAATTCAGATTTAATTAATTCAGGCAAACTCGGTACTCATAACAGAAGTCAGCTGTGCCGTCCCCATGGCGATCCAAGACTGACAACACCATCCAACTGGACCTTGACATCTATGTATACAAAGACCAAAATGACAACCCAACAGAACTCTGCCGCCAGATGAGAGATTCAGTCTGGAGTCTGTTCTCAACTGTTTTGATTAAAACATGGTTACAGAGGCTGCAGGGCTTCTGTAGTTCAGTAGTTCAAGGCCGTGTACTCAAAGTCAAACTAGCTAAATTAAAGCAATGCACTAGTCATGAAGGGTCACGCCACCAGTTTTAGTGGATAAACAAACATACAGGCAGCGTCTACTGGGACGGAGGAAAATAAATGTAATACTGAGCTTAAACTGGGGGGGGGGGGTGTTGAAGAGGACAGTTGACAGGCACAGCTACCCTGCCCCCTGCTGGTCACCAGGGCCGCATTCGTATTCACACGTGTGCAGACACGCAGTCAGTCATACAAATTCACTGTCCTACAGCACGAGAGGTGTGTGCAGCCCTTCCACAGGCCTGTCAAACACGGTGGATCAGAGGGCCCTAAGGTCAGAGGTCACCACTGCACTTCTGTGGAAAGCAGGACCAGGGAGCAGTGTAGTGATCTCTGTAGTGGAGAGCAGGACATGGAGCAGTTGTAGTGAAATCTGGACAGTGCGGGACGGAGTACGGGACAGTCCTGATTAAGGGCTGAGAGAGGAGAGGTGGGGGAGGAGACGAGTGTGGACTGGGCAGGTCTGGAACTCAGCCCTCCTGTCCAAAGTCCCTCCGTAAACTTCTTCACCTTCAATAAGTCTTCAGCGTTCACCGTAGGACGAGTGGTGGCAAGTGAACGCTGCATATCAGCCTGGATGGACAAACACGGACACACACAGCAGACAGCAGCTATGATGATACTGTACAAAACCTTATTTACATGTGTATATTAGGATTGTATATTCAAATGTGTGTGTATTAGGAGTGTGTGTGCATATTAGGAGTTTGTGTGTGTTTGTGTGTGTGTATATATATATATATTAGAACTGTGTGTATGTATTAGGAGTGTGTGTGTCTTACCATACACACTATGGGTTCCAGCAGCTTATCTCCAGGCACATCCATCCAGGTCATTTCTATGGCAGCAGGGTCACCAGGGGAGCAGGGGGTCAGGAGGTCATCGACCATTGTTGAGGGGTTACTGCGAGAAGGCCCTCGCACCTGTCATAGCAATGGCTAGTGTTATGGCAACAAGTTACCATGGAGCCACACAAAAGTTGGAGCTTCCAGTGTTGCAATTGTATCAGCATACAGTCAGGGGGAGGGGTTAATGTCAGGGGGAGGGGGTTAATGTCAGGACAGGGAGCTCTGCACAGGTGTGCAATGCCAACTCTCCATCTAAGACACCTGCAGGATCATGTGACTGCAGACAGGATTGGGGTTAGCATCAAGTCTCCTCCACTCTACAACTTACTGCTCAGCCAGAACACGTCCTCTCCTTCCTACAGACAGGACAGCTGTGTGTGTGTGTGTGTGTGTGTGTGTGTGTGTGTTACCTTCTTGAAGTGTGTGGCTGACTGCACTTTGCGGACGGGCTGCATCAGTGCATCTCTGACGATGATGCTGATGTCGGCGCCGGAGTAGCCGTCGGTGCTGCGAGCCAGCTGCCGTAGGTCCCCCTCACACAGGCTGTGGGGCGTGTTGCCCAGGTGCAGCCGGAACATGGCGGCTCGGGCCTGCTCCTCCGGCAGGGGGATGTAGATACGCTTCTCAAACCTACAGCACAGGTGGAGTCATACACCCACTACACTCACCCTGCACCCACTACAGCAAACCTACAGCACAGGTGGAGTCATACACCCACTACACTCACCCTGCACCCACTACAGCAAACCTACAGCACAGGTGGAGTCATACACCCACTACACTCACCCTGCACCCACTACAGCAAACCTACAGCAAACAGCACAGGTGGAGTCATACACCCACAGCACACATACACCCCTGCACCCACTACACAAACCTACAGCACAGTCAAACCTACAGCACAGGTGGAGTCATACACCCACTACACTCACCCTGCACCCACTACAGCAAACCTACAGCACAGGTGGAGTCATACACCCACTACACTCACCCTGCACCCACTACAGCAAACCTACAGCACAGGTGGAGTCATACACCCACTACAGCACACTCACCCTGCACCCACTACAGCAAACCTACAGCACAGGTGGAGTCATACACCCACTACACTCACCCTGCACCCACTACAGCAAACCTACAGCACAGGTGGAGTCATACACCCACTACACTCACCCTGCACCCACTACAGCAAACCTACAGCACAGGTGGAGTCATACACCCACTACACTCACCCTGCACCCACTACAACACACCCTCTGCATAGAGAGGGAGTCACTCACCCCCTACATCATCAATAGGTAGATCAAACACACACACACACACTGACCTCCTCCGAATAGCAGCGTCAAGGACCCATGGGATGTTGGTGGCCCCCAGAACAAGGATCTTATCATTGTTATTCCCAACACCTGCCAGCAGTGACACCCAAAAGACACTTTTCAGCCGTGAGTCATTCCACACACCACCACCACCTTCCCCGTGACACCACCCACACCTCTCCACCTCCCCCTGCACTCACCCTGCATCTGCACCAGAAACTCCGTCTTGATCCTGCGTGCTGCCTCACTCTCGTTCTCACTCCGGGAGCCACACAGTGAATCCACCTCATCGATGAAGATGATGGAAGGCTTGCGCAAGCGTGCCAGCTCAAACAGGTTCCGCACCAGCCTGAGGGGCAGAGAGAGCAGCTAGTCCTGAGCTGGGGGGGGGTCCTAGAGACGGGGCACGGTCGGTGTGTGTGTGTGTGTGTACAGTAGGGGATGTAAAGCAAAGATGTCTCACTTCTCACTCTCTCCAAGCCACTTGGACATGAGGTCTGAGGAGGAGACGGAGAAGAAGGTGGAGTTGTTGGCCTCGGTGGCTACTGCCTTGGCCAGGTACGACTTCCCCGTCCCTGGAGGTCCGAACAGCAGGATCCCCCTCCACGGAGTGCGCTTACCTGCAACACACACACACACATGCACACAAACACACAAGGTTCTCACTGCCAAACTACTGAAGGAGAGGGCAGCTGTCTAGACACCATACGGAGTAGAAACACAAGGGATCATACTCTACCTGTGAACAGGTGAGGGAATTTAACAGACCAAATGACACTACTTGTGAACTACTTGTGAGGAAATTTAATAGACCAAACGACTCTACCTGTGAACAGGTGAGGGAATTTAATGGGCAGAATTACAGCCTCCTTCAGAGCCTCTTTGGCCCCCTCCAGCCCTGCTACATCATTCCAGCTGACGTTGGGCTTCTCCATGACTATAGCACCTGTAACACACATACAGGTACCCACAGATGACGTCACAGAGGCTCTGCGTCATTGTTAATGTGCCTGAGGACTGTGTTTAAGAGGTGATTATCAGCCCACACCCACATATACACACCCACACCCACATACCCACACCTACACCCACGTAACCAGCATTGTGACAGCTACCATCTTACAGTGGCATGACCATTAGCTGAATCTACTTCACATCCTTCTCATTTGGAAACCAGCAGCCATAAACAACCAATCAAATAAGTGTCAAATAAACGTGACACATTTGTGACACACACACACACACACACTCGCACTCACCCATCAAATGCTCTTGCAGTTTTTTCTTCTCTGGGTTTTCCCCCTCACTGTCACTGTCACTCCTACAGGACACACAGTGGTCATTAGGACACAGCAGACACCCTGTCTCACTGAGGAGATGTGTGTACGCATGTGTGGAGGGCAGGGAGTGGACAGGATCGTGTAGAGGAGGGAGTGGACATGAACGTGTAGCACAGATGTGATCAAATAGAGGAGACGGGATGGTGCAGAGGAGGGGACGTAATCGTGTAGAGGGCAGATGATCGTGTAGAGGAGGGGACGTGATCGTGCAGAGGGCAGATGATGGTGTAGAGGGGCATGTACTTGTCATTGCTCTGTGCCTCCTTCACTGGCTTCTTGCCCTGCTTGTCTTTGTTCTTCAGGTACTCCTTCAGTTTCTCTGCACGGTCCAGATACTGCATACATTTCCCACGTATGCTTTCTTTAGCCTTGTCACTGTGAGCCTCATCTGCAAGCAAAGAAAACTCAAGTGTCTCACCCACTGTGGAAGCTGTCGAATACCATGTCCTACACCTAAACCAGGAGTGCTCTACGATGGTGGGATTGATTTCATGCAGCAAAAACAACTTTTTTTTTTACAACACTTTTCCGCCAGTTGCAGACAACACAAGAATAAAGATTTAGGGTTATAAGATGCACATATGATGGGCAACTATGGGTCTAGTTCAAGAAAGCCAGTCAACTGCAAGAAAACAGACAACCCTGACAACCCTGCCTGACTCCGTGTGTCCACTCACACTTTATAGCATGCAGGAAGTATTCGACCACAGACAACCCTGCCTGACTCCGTGTGTCCACTCACACTTTATAGCATGCAGGAAGTATTCGACCGCATGCTGGTAGAGCCGTAGTGCCTCCTCATAGTTCCTCGCCTTGTCCTCCTCTGTCGCTTTGGTGACCAGATCGATCGCTTTCTGTAGACAGGCAAGGGGTTTCACAATAAACACATGGCAAACCAACTTACTCAAATTCATAGACAGCCCTGCATGAGGGCATCTACTGCCAATATTGTTTAACTGGGGGTCTACTCGCTTTTGAAACCTTGCTGTACATCAGGAACAGGATTGTGTGACATGAACTCTGGGTAAAGAATGGTCCATCCATAAGTAATGGAGATGTATATAACTGATATAAGTAACATTTCTATAAACCCCTCGTTGTGAAAGAGTAAATACAGTAAATACAGCATGACACAGCTTAAAGCAGTTTGACCTCTGACACTAACAAAGTCCAACAGCAGATTTATGTCAACAGTAGGTGGGTGTAAACCGGCCCGCTACACCGTTCACAGTTAGCAATGAGTGAACACGGTGTGAAGCCCGTTATGACGGTAGACACCCGCCTCACCAGCAGCGAGATGTCCTTCGGTGGCTACTGTGAACTGGTTATAACGGTAAACAAGCTGACGTGTACGGTGAGCGGTAACCCACGGTTATAGCGGTAAACCCCGGCTATAACGGTAAAAAACCTAATGTGTACGGTGAGCGGTAACCCCCGGTTATAACGGTAAACTTGCTGCTTTTCGTATAACGTTAGTTACCAATTGGTCGCGAGCTACCGAGTTTGTTAAAATACCATTGTGCACGATACCAAATGGGCACATATTCACAATTCATAACACTGTTTACACAACGGCAAGTTATTTGATAGGCTGCTAGCCAGCTAGCGTTTACTAGCAAGCAGTCTAGCCATGTAGCATGTAGCCGCAGCTGCACAGCTGAGCGAGCTCCTAGGTAACGCTAGCTAACTGTAGCCGTGTTACCTGTAATGTTGACGTTGTCATTTCATCTCACGGTCTTTCTATTCCCCTCCAGTTTCGGACTCTTACGATTCCTGACACTCTCAAAACTCTTGTCCGATGACTGAAGAATTCCTCATCCGATGTAAATTGTTTTTCGCATACAATGACAGGGGGATTCAAAGAAAGGGTTCAGTACTCATCTACAGCAAAACAGCAGACCATAGACGTCCATAAAACGGCTCACTGTCTAAACGCAGTTACTATACAAGTAGAAGAGTGCTGCCACCTAACGGCCATTTCTCTCCTCGACACGACCCATTTATACCTATACAGTAGTTAAAATGAAGACAGCAAAAAAACAAAAAGCACAAAACAAAAACACGATTGTACACACGTAATACAAAAAACACAAGATATAAAATGTATTTGCTTTAATTCATTGGCTGTACAGTTACATATTAAAAGTGTTGTTCATAATAAAGGAATATGTTGCATATCTTAAGTGGAGTTTATATATAAATTGTGCATAAGCAGTGTTTGGCCCCATACTGTACTTCTGTCTGCTGCTTTTGCTTAATGATTGTGTGAACGCAAGTTGCAATAGTACAAAACCTTGGTGCAAAATTCTTTTCTCTTCAAAAAAACAAACAAAAGAACTGCTAATAACAGTTCAGCATTAACACAAGACAACCAATTAAAATGACAATAAAACAATAAAATGACCATGCATATTGTGGTCTCATGACTGGACAGATACAAGGATGCATTACATTCATAATCTAAGCATTTCTGATCTGAGTGGTGGTCAGAGAACTGGTGTTAGCATAAATGAGCCCTTTACCGCTCACATGAGGGTAACTCATGAATGAGCCCTGTACCTCTCACCTGAGGGTAACTCCTAAATGAGCCCTTTACGACACACGAGGCTGAACACAGCCACATATTGGGCTGAAGAAACCTTGTTAAAAGCACTTATTGAAGTTAGGGTTAGTTAGACTTAATTCTCCACAGGTTACAACAGAAAAATTTAAGGCCACTTGAAACACCCTTTGGAGGTTACCCTTTGACCTTTTGAGAAAAAGTAGACCCATGTATCAGCTTATTCAAACTGAAGAGTAAAGGCAGTCATTACTAACACAGACTTTAAAGACGTCAGCAGCACTTATATATCCAAACAAGTTACTCAAAATTCCTGGAATGTTCGGAAAGCTAATTCCCTTAATGGTGTAAATGGTGCCCACATGGCAGTGCTAAAGGCCTTCTACAGGCAAGGGTCGCCAGGCCTGACTCTCCTGGCCACAAGAGGGCAGCAGAGAACTCTACTGTTCATCTGTCCAGAGAGGTAACATGAGCTCCTGTTTATAAGCAACATTGCAGGGGGATTGTACATTGTACACTGAAGCCACACCCAGCACAAGACCCTTGGCTTTCCTGATCTTTATAGCTGGCAAATATCATCAAATGCAGTAGTCCCTCTTAAAAACAGACAAAAACACACTGTTCAACATCAGGTTTTAGCTGAGAATGACTCCCTGGTCATTCGGGTAGTTTCTGCTGTCATTATGATTTAAAAAAGGGCAAAACAATTGTTTGATAATAAATATAATGAACGGCTCGACCGAACAACGAAACATGAATAAAAGAAAACTTGTATTATCATTATTATTCTCTGAAAGAAATCTTGTAAAAATCACAAATTCTGCCAGGGTATGTAACCCTATGAGCAGCCCTGTAGCTGCAGAGGGAGAGTCTGTTCCAGTCTGCACGACTCATCGCTCATCAGACCACTGCAAGTGGACGTATTTGGAATGTTTTTTAAATAGACAATTTGAAGTCAGATAACTTTACACTAACGAGCAAATGTCGATATTATGCACTAGGGCAGATTTTCCCAGTCCAGAGCTCAGCAAAAACAAATGCCTGTCAGTGTCCTGTAGGGCGACGCTGATGCACTGCTCCAAGCTGACAGGTACAGCAGTGCTGGGATGTGCAGCAGTGCTATGCCTCTGACTACAGGGGATCTGCCCCTGGGGCAGTTATGGGGATGGACATGCCATATGGGGCATGTTAAGGGGGTGGAGATGTCCCGGGGCAGCTGGGGGAGGGGTAAGGGTTAGTTATGTCCTGCCCAACACCCCTCTAACCATCACACACTCAGAGATGCGAAGGCTCTCAATCATAAGACTCTTTACATACATATACAGGTAGATGAACACAAGACTACACAGACAAACATAGAAAAGCATAATACTACAGTTCTGCAAATTATGCAAAGCTTTCCTATAATGCATAAAAAAGAAAAAAAAAATATAACACACACACACACACACACACACACACACACACACACACACACACACACACACAGACACAGATAAAGGAAACTCATTCATCAAATGACAAAGACAGAAACCAGTTCAAATCCTCCATCATACTCCCTCATACTCCGTTAGTGGAGCGCTGAGCTCAGAGCGTGTGCAGGAGGGGCTGTATTTCTGCACCAGCCCTCTGTGCACTCCTCACTCCTGCTCTGGTTCACGTGGGTTCACGTGGGTTCTCGTTAGTTCACGTGAGCAGGCCCATGCGGGTGAGCTTGGCCGAGAGGAAGGAGTGTAGAACAAACACCAGCGGCTTTGGGCTGGAGTGCAGATCAAACACCTACCAACACAGACACACTGTCAAACACCCACCAACACTGACATGCCGTTAAAACACCCACCAACACACCTCCGAACAATCAAAAAGATGGCTGAAACAAAGTGTGGGACGTGCTTTCTGCTAACCCACAGATTGTGTACATGTTTAACAGTGCTACATGGTCTACAGAGCCGCCTGTGGCTCTTTCAGCCAAACCTTCAGACAGGCTTGAAGTGGTCACAACATACACAACACAGCAAATCACTTCAGCCGTTTGGCGTTTACAGTACCAGCTCGCCCTCCGGACCCCCGAAGTTGAGGTAGAGGTTTCGGATGCCGTCATCTGCAGACATTTTTAGCTTCTCAAAAGGGTAATGAAAGAGCAGAGCGCCCTCTGCAGGATCCCCACGGTCTCGCATCACGGTGAAGCCCCGATCGTAGTGCAGGAGCAGCTGTACGTCCTCCCTGTTCAACACGCAGGCTATACAACAGAACACAAAGCCTACAGATCAAAACACACAGGCTATACAACAGAACACAGAACATAACACATGCTATTGATCAGAATACACAGGCTATACAACAGAACACAGGTTATAGTGTTGTACTGTTGTAGTGTGTGTGTGTGCATTTATATTTTACATTTGTGGCTGGGTCATTTTGTAGTTCTATTTGTGTGTGTGTAAAGTTTTGTATTTGTGTGGTTTTGTATGTGTAAGTGTGTGTGTGAGTGTGCATGTGTGTGTATATGTGTGGAGTTTTAGAAGCTGTTCTCTGTTCCTCTTGGACTTTCCCCTTCCAGTAACTCCTCCCTCAATACACCCACAGAGTACTTAAAAAGCCCCAACGTGTGTGTAATAACCTCCCCATAACCCCGACCCCCTGACCCTCACCTATGGAGACCTCCTTGATGAGCTCGGCAGCAGCATGTCCCCCCTGCACAAGGGCCCGTGTCCATGACGACAGGTCCCAGTGCGTCTCCACGCGAAACATGTGAGACTCCACACCACGATTTGTACCCGTACGCGTCGCAAAAACCAGATCCACTCCTAAAGAGGGAGACGTCCGTGCACTACCAGAGTGGACTAGCCTAGGGGGGGAGGGAGGTGGAGAGAGAGAGAGAGAGGAGGGGAGAGAGAGAGGAGGGGAGAGAGAGAAAGAGAGAGAGAGAGAGAGAGAGAGAGAGAGGGGGGGGGAGAGAGAGAGAGAGAGAGAGAGAGAGAGAGAGAGGGGGGAGAGAGAGAGAGAGAGAGAGGAGGAGAGAGAGAGAGAGAGAGAGAGAGAGAGAGGAGGGGAGAGAGAGAAAGAGAGAGAGAGAGAGAGAGAGAGAGAGAGAGAGAGGAGGGGAGAGAGAGAGGAGAGAGAGAAAGAGAGAGGAGGGGAGAGAGAGAAAGAAAGAGAGAGAGAGAGAGAGAGAGAGAGAGGAGGGGAGAGAGAGAGAGAGAGAGAGAGAGAGAGGAGGGGAGAGAGAGAGAGAGAGAGAGGAGGGGAGAGAGAGAGAGAGAGAGAGAGAGAGAGAGAGAGAGAGAGAGAGAGAAAGAGAGAGAGAGAGAGAGAGAGAGAGAGAGAGAGAGAGATGTTGCTCATGCTGATGCTGTTCATCAGACACTGACTCCTTAGACATTATTACTATCAGACAATTACTATTGTTAAGTTATGCATCACTGTTAGACAATATTACTTTAGACAACATTAATATGCATTACTGTTACACATTATTACTGTTTGACATTATTGTTATTATGATTATTGACATTTTGGGGGTAAAAATGTAAAACAAACCTAAAATGGTTTTGCATAGGATATTTTTTACATCTTATCATGTATATAAATACAATTGCTACTAATATTAGCCATCGTCATCATAATCATCATCAATAATTGTTCTCGTTATTCTTGTGTCAGCAACACAGAACAGGGCGGGGTCTGCTACAGCTGTGGGCGGTACCTGGTGGCGAGGAGGGGGTGTGTCACAAGGGGTGTGTTCCAGGCCTCACGAGTCCATGGCACTGATTCGAAGAGCAGGATGTCCTTCTCAGTGAGTGCCATGACAACCGGTTTATACTGGTACCGTCCACCTTCAAGTGGAATCTAAACACAAATTCATGAAAATAAACATGAGTATTAATACATGTGTGTGAGAACGCAGGCTTATCTGTGTGAGTTCCAGGGAATGTATGTTCCAGTGTGTGTTGCGAGTATTGGGACCTCAGGAAGCAGTTAACACAAAAGCAACTTCCTGTAGTTTCCTTTCAGACTTCCTGCCACCCCCACTTTCCTGTGCTCACTTTACTCAATACTCATTCAGCAGAACTGGACTACACTGGACTATAAGCTGGACCAGCCAGCTTGTGTGTGCATACGTGTGTATTGGGCTGAACCTGTTTTAGCATTGTGTATGTGTGTTTCTGTGTAATCGGACAATACCTGTTCTGCCAGCCAGCCGATGTGTTTCAGCTGTGTGTGCGTGTTGGTGCTGGGGCAACTCAAGTAGGCATTGAGGTGGGCAAGTGTGTGTGGCAGCAGGGCGGCGATGTTGGTGTGTATGGCAGTGAACCAAGAGTGGGCAGTGGGTCCATCCTTACAACGCAACACTACAGCACACTGCCCATCAGGAGAGTGAAGCTCCAACAGCCTGGACACACACACACACAAACACAAAGTGCAAAGAATGTGAAGAGCATTGAGATATCAGGTCTCCTGATTACCTCCTGATTACCTGATTTAGTGATACAGCTGTAAATGTCACAAGGCCTGTACTGACAGCCCAGTATCAGTGAACCCCCCACTGCCCCGGCGTCCCATCATGCTCAGTGCTGTCCCAGCATCCCGAGCTTCGCAGTAAGACTTCACAATGACTGCAGAGGTTTGCTGCCTTCACACAGGAAACTGAATGTGAGCAACCGCTAAGCATGACTGGGGCTGATGGGGCAACCGCTCAGCGTGACTGGGGCTGATGGGGCAAACGCTCAGCGTGACTGGGGCTGATGGGGCAAACGCTCAGCGTGACTGGGGCTGATGGGGCAACCGCTCAGCGTGACTCGGGCTGATGGGGCAACCGCTCAGCGTGACTCGGGCTGATGGGGCAACCGCTCAGCGTGACTCGGGCTGATGGGGCAACCGCTCAGCGTGACTGGGGCTGATGGGGCAAACGCTCAGCGTGACTGGGGCTGATGGGGCAAACGCTCAGCGTGACTGGGGCTGATGGGGCAAACGCTCAGCGTGACTGGGGCTGATGGGGCAAACGCTCAGCGTGACTGGGGCTGATGGGGCAAACGCTCAGCGTGACTGGGGCTGATGGGGCAAATGCTCAGCGTGACTGGGGCTGATGGGGCAAACGCTCAGCGTGACTGGGGCTGATGGGGCAAACGCTCAGCCTGACTGGGGCTGATGTGCTAATGCACACTCAGGTGTATCTTCCTCCCTCATCATCTGGGTTGTAACTCCATTATGCAAACACACACCAGGAATAATGTCATCAGACCATGTCGTCACCATAGTGAACACAAGCTCTTGAAATCTAAACACCACTTATCTGTGTGCATTTCCAATAGTTAAGAAAAAAAAACTGATCTACGCTCTTGGAACGTGGAACCCCATGGAATGAATGTCAAACGTTCTCCTCAAATGAAGGGGCAGCTACTGTGCAGAATCCAACATCTAAGACACTTCATCTTTAACACAGCATAATCACAATCTCACCATTTTTGGCACTACATCTTAAAATAAATGTAGAAAATATGAAAAGCATAGTGTCCATAGTGTTTTTTGTGTCCATTCTGACAGGTACTACATTCACACATATGCACCTGTAGGTAAATACACACCTGCATACGCACACACTCACCTGTTCTCTAGGTCAGGCATGGTGAGGTTTCTGCAGATGAAGCTCATCTTCAGAGGAATGATCTTCTGGTCCCGTCCTGCAGCTGTTCTGCCTGGGGCCTCCACAGTGCTGTCCCAGGGCAACTCTGCCAGAACAGAGGGCTTCCTGAAGAGGGGTGACACCTCCCTGATGTAGCGCACTGTGGAAACACACACACACACATATCTCTCCTGAACACAACTGTACAGTTACTATATAACACTACACCACAGTTCAATACTTAAAAAACATTAATGGAAGTTTTATGTTTTTGATTAAATAAAAAAATTCTAAACTAAATATTCACAGGTAAACAAATTAAGTTTGTTAAAATAAAAACTTCAGCCGATGCTGGAAAAAATACCTCAAGATACCATTTAAGATAGACTAAGATAGATTAAGATAGGCAACTAGTGACCGCCGCCATAACATATCCTACTAATAACAATGATACCAATAAATCCAATAATACCAGTAATGCCAATAATTCCAATAATACCAAGTCTTAATGCCATTATTCTACAAAGTACTAGAACACATGCATAAACCACCTCCACAGCACAAACCTGTTCCTGTTTGCTGGAACATATAAGGGGTTATAAATTATGTATCTGGGTGGAGGAGGGTGGTTGATGTATCAGGGTGGAATGGGTGGAGGAGGGTTGGCTGATGTATCAGGGTGGAGTGAGTGGAGGAGGGTTGGCTGATGTATCAGGGTGGAGTGAGTGGAGGAGGGTGGTTGATGTATCAGGGTGGAGTGAGTGGAGGAGGGTGGTTGATGTATCAGGGTGGAGTGAGTGGAGGAGGGTGGTTGATGTATCAGGGTGGAGTGAGTGGAGGAGGGTGGTTGATGCTGTGGACCCCTCTGCCTTCCACAAACAACATGGCTTGCATTCTCATTCTGGGTCTTAGGGTTAGGGTGTGTGTGTGTGTGTATGTGTGTGTGTGTGTGTGTGTAGAAACCTTGTGGGACCACCTGTCCATATGATAACTTAAGTTTAAAGGTTAGCTTAAGGGTTTCATGAGAAAGTTCAGTATTAGCTTCAGTAAATGAAAAAAATCTGTGAGGATAGTAAACCAAGACTGCCTGAGTCTCTATGTGAGCATGTGTCCTGTGTTTGAGTGTGTGTGTGTAAGCCTCATCTCTGAAAATGAAACCTGACATGAAAAGAGAGATGGATGAAGTCATGTTTGGAAACAGATGAGAGAGACAGAAAGAAAGAGAAAGGAGAGTTTTGTGAGAGTGAATGTGTGTGTGTGTGTGTGTGTTTATATGACTGGTGTGGACTGGTACTGCAGAGTGAGAGGGTGTGTGTGTGTGTGTGTGTGCGTGTGCGCGCGCAATTGTGTGTGTGTGTGAGAGAGGTTTTGTCCGTCAGCGACTCTTGTGAACTGGAGAAAGACTGAGTCAGCAGAACAATCCCACAATCCCCTGCACATTTCTTGAACAGTGTTTGCACCACTCACCCCATGCTCACCAAGGTAGTTTCAGCTTTTTAAAGACTTATCAAGAGAATTCTGATGGGTAAAGCCAACTGGAAGAACTACAGAGTACATTTCGAATTCGATGAAGGTAATTTTAAAGGCCTCATATTTGGTCATGATGTTAAGCTGCTTCACTCATACATGCCCTTTGTTCCGTGGTGAAATCCTGTCCACACTCAAATCCTCATTCAAAGTCTACACATCAACCTGAACCTGTTCTGTCACAACATTAATGCTAGCACTTGACATTAGCAGACTCATACTGTTCTCTGGCAAATCACCACTTCTTAGCGTAGTTTGCTATTTATTTTCAAAAAGCCTGATTAAATGTTCAGTTCTTTTCTTTGGCCACTTCTTGGTTACTTATTTGCTTGCTAACACACAAGATAAGTTAAGATAACACACAGGATAAAAGCTAAATCCAGCTAACTCCAACAATGCCAACAATCATGATTAAGTAGCAAAAATGCTTGTGATGTAATGACCTATTGGTTAGGGTTACTATATCAACACCAATCATCGGCCTTCAGGAATATTTGCATCATAACTTGAGTGAACACAGCCATTTTCAAGAATGTTCAAACTCAACCAATCCAATAATTTAATTTAATTGTGCATTATTGGGGTTGCCAGTGATGCATGGTATTGAACTAAGCCATCTGTTTTCTAACTCTAACTGTGAGAGTGTGAACCCAACCTGCACAACCTTATTACAAACACACATCTGAGCTGCCTGTTTTTGGACAGTCTGACGCAGGACCTTTGAGAAATCTGAGATCAATTCAAGCTGCTTTTTAAACTTTTATGTTTCCTTTTCATTGATTTATCTAAACAATGAATTATAAAATCATAACAGTCGTACTGTGTGCATATTTCTGTGATTGTGTGGATGCTATGGTTTGTTTGTGGAGTGTTGGGTGATTGTGGGGAGTGCAAGTTAGTGGCTGGTCACTGCTGTCCCTCCTCCTCTCACACGCTCTCACTCTCTCCCCCCTCTCATTCTCTCTCCCCTCACACGCTCTCTCCCCACGAAACACGTGGAGCATTGAGACGTGTCCTCTAAAACTGTACTGCAAATTCCTGAAGTGAATCCACAAAGAAGCGTAACGAAAATAACAGCAATCGCTTTTTACCATTGTATGTTAAACTGTAATGTTAGTTTGTTACACTCATGAAATGTTATGCAGCAAGCCACAGACGAGGGAGGAGGATCAGCCCTCCTCTCCTCCAGACCCTCCCACCCCCTCCTCCAGACCCCCCTCCTCAAGACCCTCCCCTCCTCCAGACCTTCCACTCCCCTCCTCCAGACCCTTCTGTTGGCCCACATTGCTGTCTCTGGCTTCCAATACAGATCTGCTACCCACAATCCCCTGTGTATGTTCCAGTACTGCTATTACCCAATTTCTCCTCCACAACAGCCCTCTCCTGCCCACTCTCTTCAGCCCTTAATCAAAACAATATGTTTGTGCGTTGGGGAGGGTGGGGCTCACACATCAATCTTATTGGCCACCCCACATATCCAGCACACCACTGCTGCTCATGGAGCTCCAAACACAGACCTGACAAACACTGAGCAGTCTAAAGTGTATCAGCATCTGATCATAAAACACACTGCCCGAAACCAGCGTATCAACACAGCCCAGGAAATAATGCACAACTGTTCATCAGTGTCCCACCATCATCTCCTTGAGTCTTCCGCAGACCTGAATCCATGTGTGTGTGTGTGTGTGTGTGTGTGTACACGCATGTGTGCGTGATATGTCTCGCATGCAGAAGAGTAAATTATCTGGAGAAATGCAGTGCAGCACACTACAGGTCAATGTGGGAGGTGGAAGTGTCTGTAGTAGGTCTGTAGTGGGTCTGCAGCAGGTCTGCGTGAAGAGCAGGATGGATGGATGAGCTCCGTGTCCTGAGCCTCCACACGCTGGTGAACCTGCCTGATTCTTATTAGACCACAGAGCACTCAATATTAACCAAGACCTTCACACACACTTGTTGCACACTGTGCAAAAGACCTCAAACACAGCATCAAAACACATCAGATGGAGGTTTCAGTCTGAGGGTGAGCTGTGAGCACACACACACACACACACTCAGTCTGAGGGTGAGCTGTGAGCACACACACACACACACACACACACTCGGTCAGTCTGAGGGTGAGCTGTGAGTGCATACACACACACACACAGTCTGAGGGTGAGCTGTGAGTGCATACAGTCGTGGGCAGAGCATCCAGGGCAGTTCTGAGAGCCCCATCAGTGCAGGAGGAGGGAGGGGGAAGGGGAGGAGGTGGAGGAGGGAGATGCAGGTGGCAGTGTGGACGTGAATAGAAGGCCCTTGTGTCACTCCGCATGGTTTAATTGGACAACACAAAGGCCACATCTTCAGTGCAGTGTCACACAAACACTGGGGGGTCTGGGCATGTTCTGTTCTTCAGTACGGGCTTCATCTGAAGGTTTGGAACTCAACAACCCCATAGTTGTCCGACAGTGAGGATTAAGATTAAAAACAACATAAATCCCACCAGAAAATCATAAACCAAAGCAAACAAGGGATGAAAACTGTAGAAATTACCTCACTCTCAGTGACACCACACTGTTTAAATCTCATGCAGTTTGGATTTTTTATCATTCTCTGCAGCATTTGAGTTCTTGCTCAGCAATGCTCTGGCCTACAGTCCTTAAACAGGAAATGCCATAGCATTTCCCCCATGGGCTTGGTTTCATCACACACTGTAAATATGCCAATGTGCCATTCGCTTAAATTCTTCTTGAGCAAGTTGTTCAGGTTCCTGTTACAGTCAATAAGGTCCCTGTCTGATACATGGCCTGGTTCACCTTAAGTCTCTCAACTGTAGAGCAAATCAGTTCCTTAAGGATACGACAGTTACTTAAGGTCATGTCAGGCCATTCTGTTCCACTATGTCTGACAAGATGGATCCTTTAGAGTTAAGACAATTTTATTGGTTCTTTTTATGCGTGTAAAACAGCACAGTATACATTCAAACACATACAAGAGAGAAGACGCTTAATTAAGCCATGCAAACTGAACACTCCTGTTGTTCTGGGCACAGTTCGGGGTCAGGGGTTAGCCAACCATGCGTAAGCCATGCCAAGCATGTTCTGCAAGCTTTCCGTGCTGAACACCATTTGTGTAGAAATGTGACTGGAACGAAACCAGTCCAGACTCACAACCACTTCAGACCACAGTGGGAAAGAGTTAGGAATGACCAAACATACTAACGGAGGCCAAATGTGCTAAACATCTTCATGAAAGTCACCATGAGCTCGTGGGTAATTCCATATACAAACAGCACACCCCTCAACACACAACTTCCACTTACACACCGCCAATAACTTGCGCGCGACTGGGACATTCCTTCCGCCAATTTGAGGGTTCTTGCGAATAGAGGAACTCGGCCGCGGGAGCGCCACTGTCGTTATTACGGGCTTAGCTACAATACTACGGTGGGATTGGTTGATACGTTCAGTAACCTGGCGCCATATGAATTGCATTCGCCACTAACTGGTGTCCGTCAGAGCTTGTGCGAGCACTGATGCCACATGAAGTTCACTGTCGCTGCAGCAGGAGTGCGGCGCTGCACCTCCTCATACTCCCTCCCCTCACTCAGATCTAGGCAGCTGCTTATTACACTAACCCACGTCGTCAAAACGAAACAGAGCAGGGAGCCATGGCCTCTAAAACTGCACTGCAAATTCATGAAGCTTTTTTACCATTGCACGTTAAACTGTAATGTGGTAAACTCGTGAAAATGTTATGCAAGACGCCACAGGGTGATTTCATTAGCTCTGTGCGAATCGGGTCACGCGATTTTCGCCTTCACCCATTGTGTTGTAGTCCAAACGGGCTCGGGGCCCTACAGAATCCACGCGATTGCGTTCAGAAACTCACCCTCAAGCGTAACCTCTTTTCCGGCCTTTTTAAGCGCCTGCACCGCCTCGTCGTGCGTAGCTTCACGGAGATCGTTTCCATTTACCGACAAGATCGCGTCTCCAACCCGGAGAGCCCGACTCTGATCGGCTGCAAGACCGAGAAAAATCTTTGAAATTAGGATGGGCATTCTGTTTTCACGACCTCCCTTGATACTGATGCCTAATCCTCCCGATTCCTGTTTGACAACTCGAACTTTCCTAATTGCTTCTGACGCGCTTGTTTCGAAGCTGGTGGAAGCATCTCCGTGTCTAGAACTAAAACTAGATCCTGGACTCCCATAACTAGAACCTGGACTTCCAAAGGCAGAGCTTATTCCGTTATCACGATTCAACTTTTCAGAACCGGGACTGTTGTAGCCGTAGTTATTATCGTATTGCCCGAATCTTCCGCGTGTTGGGCTTCCAGCTGGGTTTAAATGACTGTGGTTGTGATGTTCGTCTAAGTTCACATTCTGTGTACGGTTCTGGTTTCCAGAGACGAACCCAGGTTCGTTTCCGTTCGACATTCCATTTCGTAACCCAGATGGAGAGCTGTACTCCTGACTGATCGGGGGCCCGCTCGGCTCACCCTCCACCGTCAAAGTCAAAGTTTCGCGAGTCAGTTCGGCTGTAACGCGAATCCAGCGGTCCCGTAACAGTAGATCCAGCTGACCATTCTTGTCCGCTCGAGTCCAGATAGCCATACTGTCACTCTAGGGAGAGTTTCAAACTACACATAATAAAGTTTTTCCTCTTTTCGGAGTACGTACAAGCACTCTTCAAATGACACACCCACTTGTGCGTGTAGATTTCGAGAATAGAGGGCGCGAGAGCAAAAAAAAAAAATCTAGATTAAGAGAACGAAAAACAGCGCGATTGGGCAGCGACGCTGCGCGTGCCTAACCCGGGCAGAGGAGACGGAGCAGGACAAACTAAACACCCGGGACAAGAAGACACGAACAACAAGATTAGTCACACAATTACTTATTCATGACAGAGGTGGAGTTTTTAATTTTTGTGCGTCGGTGTTTATGTCCGTTGATCAAAATGCATAAAACTGATCGTTCTACATGTTCACAAGATTCACCACTAATATATAATTCAATGAAATTTTGCACGGTGTGTATCACTATATCACCCATTTTACAAGTTATACGTTTTGTAACGGAGTTACGCTGAAATAGTCAATAAGACATGTATATCTGAGGGTTTTAGACAAATCTTCACACCTTCTTACATAAGGCCTCAATGGCTGCCTAACGAATATTTTCTTATTGGCTTTCATAGCGGTCTTTATGTTAGGCGCTCCCAGTAAATACAGTATACTGGGCAGTATTTAAGCAGCCCCTCGTCTCATTCACTCACATTTAGTCCAGGTGTCCTCGACTACGCCTCGCCACTGTCTACCGCGATTCGCCCGCTACCCATAAATAATCACAAACATACGCAAACTTGTTAAAAATTAATGAGATATTAACGCAAGTAATACGATATTAACGTAAGGAATCTTTCTGGTAATCTAAACCCAACCAATTCTGCCAAAGTTACAACAAAGCTCGATTGTAAGTCGGTGTGGACAAGAGCGTCAGCTAAATGCTTTAAAGGTAAAGTAGATGTGCGAGGAGCCGTAGGGAGAGCACAGTAGATCTCACAACGTGGACTTCTACAGCTGGACGTTTATAACCTAAAGATGTTGATAACATATAAACATAGTTCACCCTTCACATGGAATCAACCAGGTACACACGAACACACACGTCTATTTTGGATTTGATTTATTGCAGATCTACAGCATGTACAAAAGGAGAGTGAACTGCATGAGACGAGTGTTGGAGGTTTCAGCTGCAGCCGGTGATGTAGGTCTGGGTGGAGGGGTGTGGTTGGTGTACGTTTGGGTGGAGTAAGTCTGGGTGGAGGGTTGTGTGTGGGGCTTAACTTCATGGTGATGCTGGATGGAGGAACAGACCAGCCATAATCCCTGATGCATTCAGTCAACCAATACAAAAATGTGACACATTGAAAATATAGAACATTATATTCTATTTAAATTTTGGAATTCACCAGCAACACACTGCAGTATATTCAACACGCTGCAGTATGTTCAACACACTCGATTGCATTGAAGACAAATAAGACGCATTTCAGAGCTGTTGGTCACAGAATATCTGCACATTTCAGAGCAGCTTCAACGTCATCAAGCTTATCTACAATCATCATTCATATTTCTTCTAAACATCATACACTAAGCCGTCTACTTTGGTAAATGCCCTGTCTGCTCAGAGGAAGGATGGGGGATGGTTCTGTTATGTATCAAGTTTATTTTACATTCAAGGTTAAACAAGGCAGACAGAGACACTCCTCCTCATCATCCTCCTCTCCTCTTCTTCATGTGGATCACCTGGCCATGACCAGCACTTCCCTAAACCTGGTTTCTGTCCACTAGGTCCATATAGTGGAGAACAGGGTCAGGGGTTAGGGGTCAGGAGTCAAGCTCCCTGAGTGTCTCCTAGCTGGGTGGTGCTACTGCTAACAAACTCTCCAGCTCTGGAGGGGCACTTGCAGGCTAGGGGTAAGTTAGAGGAGGTTTAGGGTAAGATTAGGGGTTAGCAGAGCAGCCCAGCAGAGCACCAACTGTGACTACATTCCTCCACCATTGGGGGACAGGGTTCTGTGATGGGGGGAGTGGCTGTAGTTATGGCGGCTGTGGGGTTTCTCTCTTTTGGGTGTGTTGTTGATGAAATCAAGGCTGCGACGGCTTGAGGAAACAACATCGGCGACAAACTTGGTGCAGTCAGCACAAACATCCTTTAGAATACAGCCTGCAGCGTACAGATAGGGGAACTCCTCTTCCACGGAGCACCGGGAGAGAGAGCGCAAAGACCTGGAGGGCCAGACGAGAGAAAGACAGAGGATGCTTTAGGGATGACCTGAGCCTGGGGTCTCTTAAACTCCTGTCCAGTGATTTAAACATTAGGGCTACGGTTAGGGTTAGTCTATAGTTTAGGGTTAGGGTTAGTCTGTAGTTTAGGGTTAGTCTGTAGTTAAAACACAAGTGTGGTCATCACTCCTACAGCTGCAGACTGTACTGTCATTGCTGTACTGGTTGTTCTGCCACTGTTCCTCCCACTACAGGCCACTACAAGCTCACAGCACAGGAGAGCAGCTCTTACATAAGCCCTGCTGAGTGGGGGTAATTACATAAGAATGCTTAGGGATCTGAGGGGCCGTTATTAGGCTGAGTGTGCGGCCAGCTCGTTAAAGCCCGTCACCCCGGCCACAGTGCACAGCCCTCATCATGTGACTCACTTGTAGACTTCACTCCGATGGCCATGACTCTTCGGGCTGCTGTGGAAACCCACTGTGTAAACTGGAATATGAGCCATCTTTTTAGAGGGCATCTTCATCTGAAACCGAAGGAAAACAGACAGAGCATTACACGAGAACTCCTCCCACAAAACCATCATGGCTGACAGTTACTGAATGCCAGCAGGGAGCAGTTAGCATGACTTTAATAATGCTGAATAATGCTGACTGCCACCTTTCAGCTCCTGCGCATTATTATGCATTAACATATTAGATGAACAATCCATTTAAGATGAGAAGGGCATGTTTTAGAAACTTTAGCACAGAAGACACACAGACTGAAACCTATACAGGAGAGACCAGAGCGGCCACTGCCCCTGTGCCCACTGTACAGTTCCTACACACGCAGACATGGAAGTGCACACAGAGGGAGTTGGGCAGTGCCAGCAGAGCTGCTGTAGGGGGAGGCGTGAATTACCTTGGCACTACAGGAGCTGCAAACGGCCCTGTGGGACAGACACAGCAGGTCAGCACACACACCACAGCAGGTCAGCACACACACCACGGCCTGAGGTCAGCACACACACACCACAGCATGTCAGCACACACACACCACGGCCTCAGGTCAGCACACACACCACGGCCTCAGGTCAGCACACACACCACGGCCTCAGGTCAGCACACACACCACGGCATTTCAGCACACACACCACGGCCTCAGGTCAGCACACACACCACGGCCTCAGGTCAGCACACACACCATGGCCTCAGGTCAGCACACACACCACAGCATTTCAGCACACACACCACGGCCTGAGCTTCAAGAGCCAAAGGCCACAAGCATGAAACAGACACGAAATGGCCTACCAACCTTTTACACAGCAGACAAGTAGAAGGCCAAGAAAACAGAGGAAACTTGACCCGGCAGCAGCAACACACCTATTAAACACGCAAACCCGTGCGCACACACACACACACGCATGCACATATGAACACACACACACACATATGAACACACACAAACACACACATACACACACACACACACACACGTTAATCATATGCCACCAGCAAGACCACGGGAAACACAGAAGTGAGCAGGACTCTTTTAGATTAAGCAGTTTAATCAAACAGACTCATTGGAAAAAACTCCTAACTGCCCACGCTGCGTAACATCCACATGAAGCTCTGCTCACTGCTCAGCTGCTGCGCTTCCTCTGCTACGCATGTATTCAGTGTTCTTCCCGAACTCCAGTGCGGCTCAGTGAACCGAGACAAACCTCTGTTGCTCTGTACTGTGATTAATGCTGAATCGAAAGATTCGTTTGTCAGTCAGTGCTACAAGCAAAGTGTATTTTTTAGGAAGAATGAAAGTGATGATAAACCCACCCAGGTGATCTGGGCAGGTAGTGACATTAGCCCGTGTGTTAGCTAAACACACCACTACAGGCAGATGCTTTGTTGTTAACTGTGTGTGTGTGTGTGTGTGTGTGTGTGTGTGTGTGTGTGTGTGTGTGTGTGTGTGTGTGTGTGTGTGTGTGTGTGTGTGTGTGTGTGTGTGTGTGTGTGTGTGTGTGTGTGTGTGTGTGTGTGTGTGTGTGTGTGTGTGTGTGTGTGTGTGTGTGTGTGCCACCTTGCCCTTCCTCAGGTTGTTGTAGAGTTCTTTACTTTGGAGAAACTTCTCCATCTCTGCCTTCACCAGCACTCGCCGCACACTGATGACTTCATCCACCGTTAAAGCAAGAGACTCGACTGGGTGGCTGAACTCCTCCTGTGTGCGTCAGAGGAAAAGGCGGAGTTAGAGAGGTGGAGTTAGAGAGGTGGAGTTAGATAGGGGGATGAGAGAGACAGGCTGGGGTGTTACAGCATTCAGTCAGCATGTCTGAGAGAGACTGGGTGTTAGACAGGGTTAAGTGGGTGTGTTTGGGGTTAGACAGGGTTAAGTGGGTGTGTTTGGGACAGAGCCTGGGTGTTAGACAGGGTTAAAGTGGGTGTGTTTGGGGCAGAGCCTGGGTGTTAGACAGGGTTAAGTGGGTGTGTTTGGGGCAGAGCCTGGGTTGGGACAGGGAGTGGGTGTGTTTGGGGCGGAGCCTGGGTGTTAGACAGGGGGTGGGTGTGTTTGGGACAGAGCCTGGGTGTTAGACAGGGTTAAAGTGGGTGTGTTTGGGACAGGGCCTGGGTGTTAGACAGGGTTAAAGTGGGTGTGTTTTGGGGCAGAGCCTGGGGGGTGTTAGACAGGGTTAAAGTGGGTGTGTTTGGGGCAGAGCCTGGGTGTTAGACAGGGTTAAAGTGGGTGTGTTTGGGGCAGAGCCTGGGTGTTAGACAGGGTTAAAGTGGGTGTGTTTGGGGCAGAGCCTGGGTGTTAGACAGGGTTAAGTGGGTGTGTTTGGGGCGGAGCCTGGGTGTTAGACAGGGTTAAGTGGGTGTGTTTGGGGCAGAGCCTGGGTGTTAGACAGGGTTAAGTGGGTGTGTTTGGGGCAGAGCCTGGGTGTTAGACAGGGTTAAGTGGGTGTGTTTGGGGCAGAGCCTGGGTGTTAGACAGGGTTAAGTGGGTGTGTTTGGGGTGAGGTGTTTAGGGACTCACCATCCACTGGCAGGTGCTGAGAGCTGAGGAGGGGCCTGAGGCCTCATATGCTTCCTCCACTGCACTGAGAGAGTGACAGGCAGGAGACACCCAGCCAATCACAGAGAAGGAGGCTGTCCAGACAGTAAAAGAAGAACACAGTGTTTACTGTCCCTACTCAGTCATCCATGTGCAATCCTGTCCTGTTTTCCCACAGATTTGTGACTGCAAGTCTGGTTTCCACTAGCAACCTTAATTCCGTCCTTCAGAACTGAATGATACTGCTACACAATACTGGTTATAGACCACTGATCATCAATCATTTGGGACTCCATGGCAACCACTTATTCACCTAGCAACAACATAGCAACTATTTGAGGTACCATAGCAACTATGAAGAACATAACAACCGCTTTGCAACACCCTAGCATCCACCTGGAATACCATAGCAACCACCTAGCAAGACTATAGCAACCAACTGGGATACTATAGTAACCAGTTTGCAACCACATAGTAAACACCTGGTTATACCCTAGCAACCATGTAAGATCACCTAGCAACTACCTGAGAAAAGCTGTGCAATCACTCATTTCCACGAAATATGCTTTTTCTAGGGACAAATTAATCATTCATAAATACTATCAGATTCATAGGTTTTGCTGTAGACATGATAAACAAAATCAGTTTATCTGATGCTTGTATTATCTGAGAATGAGAAGAGATGCACTTTCTGCAGTCTTAGTTCACACAGGAAGTTATGCCTTGATCTGAGTCAATCTGATCAAAGTAAATCTGACACTGAATCCTATTAGCAACAGCCACTGTAGTCCCCAGGTCCCCAGACTGTGAGTAAAACAAAGACCTGTTTACAGCTTACTCTCTTCAAATGGGTTCTTTAAAAAATGAGATACCTAAACCTAGACCCCCAACCATAAACCTAGAACCCTAAACCTAAAACTCTGACCCTAAATCTAGAACCCTGAACCCTAACACTAAACCTCTGTGTGCACGCCTGTGTGTTCGTAGGGGTCACAGTTCTGTGCAAACAAGAATCAGAACCCAAAATATATAACCACAAATAGCACAGAATGTCAGGTTAGTGTGTGTGTGTCATCACACATCAGTCCATGGGGTGTAGGGGTAGAGGTCATGGTGCTGTAATGTCAGTGTGTGTGTGTGTGTGTATATGTGTGTGACAGTGTGTGTCTCAGTGCTATAACCTCTGTGTGCGTGTGTAATGGTGTGTGTGTGCCCTAACCTCTCTGTGCATGTGTAATGGTGTGCGTGCTCTAACCTCTCTGTGCATGTGTAATGTAGTGTTTGTGTGTGATGGTGAGAGTGTGTGTGTGTGTGTGCTCTAACCTCTCCATGGATGTGTGACGATGGGCGTGTGTGTCTGTGCGCCCTAACCTCTCTGTGCATGTGTGGATGTGTGACGATGGGCGTGTGTGTCTGTGCGCCCTAACCTCTCTGTGCATGTGTAATGATGTGTGTGTGTGTGTGTGTGTCTGTGTGTGCCCTAACCTCTTTGTGCATGTGCAATGGTGTGTGTGTGTGTGTGTGTGTGCGCACACTCTAACCTCTCTGTGCATGTGTGATGGTGGGGGCGGTGAAGGTGGAACTCCGTGGTCTCTCCCCCCGCAGACTGACGCCAGCGCTGGGCTCCCCACGCAGCTCTGCCAGGTCGTGCTCAGAGAAGGAGCGATCTCGCTTCAGAGGGAGCGGAGAACTCTCCACACGCTTCATCTCACTGCCATCAGGAGAGTCTTCATCCTACACGCATGAACACACACGCACGCACACACACATCCACACGTGTTTGGAACACTGCATCAACACAAGGAAGGATCCCCTCAGTCATTTGTGGCAATACTCAGGCCCTAGGCTGTAGTATTTAACAATACTGATACACCCAGGCTGTAGTATTTAACAATACTGATACACTCAGGCTGTAGTATTTAACAATACTGATACACCCAGGCTGTAGTATTTAACAATACTGATACACCCAGGCTGTAGTATTTAACAATACTGATACACCCAGGAGGTGGCATTCAAAGGCTGCTCACTGTTAGTAAGGGGCCCAGTGTTTGCCAAGAAAACATTTTCCACATCATTTCACACTGGCAGGAACATGCACTGGTAACACAAGGGCTCTATACTTCATGTTGTTTATTCACACCCTCACCCTGCATGTAACAACACACACGAGTCCTGTCGGTCCTGTCAGACCCATCAGACCAAGCGTTTCCCTCAGCATGCCAGTTCCAGCCTGCGCACCTGCTGACTCAGACACTTCTTGGTTGTCAGTGGTGCTGCGTCTGCTCTTCTCATCTGCTCTTCTGCATCTGCAGCCCGTCCGCCTCACAGTCCTCACAGTCCGAGATGTTTTTTCTGTTCCCCCCAGTTGTAGTGTGTTTATATGACTTACCATAACCTCCAAAACAAGCTCCAGTCTGACCGTTCTCCTCTCTCATCAACAAGACTTTCCACCCACAGAACTGCTACTCACTGCCTGGTTTTCTCAGTCCAGGAGGGACCAGTTCCAGACCAGTTCCAATTCCTGTGAGGCAGGAATTCCCTCCAGTGGTCACACTCAATAATTGGGACGTGATGAAGCCTCCATCTTGCGTCTCACAGCCCCATCACCACTGGGACCATCTTGGTGTTCACCTCCCACATTCTCTCCAACTTTTTCGCATCCAGTTGGTAACACCTTATCGTTACCATGGCATTTGTAGAGTCGTCCTCCAAAGTTCAAAGAGATCTGGATCAAGTCCTTCAATGTCTCATATGTCTTACATAAACAGGATATACATCACAACTACAAATACGACAAATATTCTAGTGCATATACAACTACAGAACCCAGAGAAATAGATATCTGTCTTTCATCAGATACGCAAGAAAAGGACTACAACACACCTCAAACAGGTTCATCTCTTCCATCTCTGCCAGGGTGGGTGCCTTCAGCAAGACCCGGGGGCGGGGCAGAGGGCGGCACCCAGCCTCCATGATTGACAGATCAACACAGGAAGTGGATTTGAGTTCACAGTGGCAGGCGTATGCCAGGCAAGGTAGTGAGCCAAACGCTGAGGAGAGGAGCAACCACACAACTGTGAACCAGTGAACAGCACTAAATACGCACACACTATTCAGAAAACACAACACACACAGTCACAGACTCTTCCACACTTCCACATGACACCAGACCAAAACAACAGTTCCAAACACCAGACCCAAACACCAAACGGATCATGCTATAGTACAGGCTCTGAAACAAACTGAGTGGAGGCGGAGACTGACTGCTGCTGATTGGCTAAAGGAGGCAGTGACTGACGCACGTCTCTTGCCGCTTTGAGGCTCCACTGGCCGCAGTTTGTGCTCCTGACGGATCTCAGCTAAGACGCGATCATGCAGAGACTGTTGCTGGAGAGGGGGCGGGGCAAGGGTGCGCTCCGACACCTACACACACAGACACACACCAAACATGACACATGATTCACAAACACACACACACACACCAAACATGACACATGATTCACAAACACACACACACACCAAACATGACACATGATTCACAAACACACACACACACCAAACATGACACATGATTCACAAACACACACACCAAACATGACACATGATTCACAAACACACACACCAAACATGACACACCACACATGATTCACATACACACACACACCCCAAACATAACATACACACACACATCATTTGTTAATGCTCAATACTGAAAGAGTACTCACTGCTCACCATAGTGGGCACATACGTTCAACATATAAAAACAATTAATCCAGCTAAAATTAAAATAACGGTTCAATTTTATTTTTATGTAATTTAGGTTTAGTGTAATGACCAAGTGACAGTCACAGCAGTTTAAAGCCTGCTGCTGAGTGAGCTCACGGGTTTCAGTGGTGGTCTTGATCTGATGAAGTCCAGGATCAGCTCATGGGCGTTCTGTTTGACACGTGTGGGGATGTCACCATCCACCTGAGGTCAGCAGAGAGCAGAAAGAGCAAATCAGCAAGGAAAAGCAGCGACATAACCCTGGAAGAAGCCCCATCCTCTCTGTCAGCAACATAACCCTGGAAGAAGCCCCATTCTCTCACCCATATCTGTACATTTTTACATCAGAATATTTTAAAGGGGTCCTGGATACTATTTATAAAGAGATATTATTCCCCCTCAGGTTCAAAGTATCATTAGCCTCAGTATGACCGTGGTTCCTAACGACCTTAAGCATATGACATTGCAGCCTCTCGTTAAAAAGACTCATCTAGATCCGCTGGTATATACTAATCTATAAGTAGATGTATAAGGAGTGTGTGTGTGTGTGGTGTATGTTAGATGTATAAGGAGTGTGTGTGGTGTACGGTAGATGTATAAGGAGTGTCTGTGTGTGTGGTGTATGGTAGATGTATAAGGAGTGTGTGTGTGTGTGGTGTATGGTAGATATATAAGGAGTGTGTGTGTGTGTGTGGTGTATGGTAGATGTATAAGGAGTGTGTGTGTGTGTGTGTGGTGTATGGTAGATGTATAAGGAGTGTGTGTGTGTGTGTGGTGTATGGTAGATGTATAAGGAGTGTGTGTGTGTGTGGTGTATGGTAGATGTATAAGGAGTGTGTGTGTGTGTGTGTGGTGTATGGTAGATGTATAAGGAGTGTGTGTGTGTGTGTGTGGTGTATGGTAGATGTATAAGGAGTGTGTGTGTGTGTAGACTATTACCATTACTTTGCGCAGGCTGTACTTGCGGGAGCGAATGTCCTGCATGAGCATCTCAAAGGGAGTGAGGCTGAACTCAGAGGGGAGAGGATCAAAGGGCTGCTGCTCCACCTTCTTCAGCTTCACACCCTGCCTCAGCTCCTTCATCAGCTGCACCCACAGACGGGCCTGGAGCGCGCACACACACACACATGCACACACACGCGCACACGCCCGTACAAACATCCATGTAAATACACACATGCACAGACACAAAAATCGATCCATGCACACATCCACACACAAACATCCATATACCACACATAAATCAATCCATGAACACACATATTTACAAATGCACACATTAGCCACATGCTAATCACTGGCACATGTACTATGTACTGTATATGGACGGTTCATTCAATATTTATCTCTACATATTCTCATGTTTTGGATTCTACTTACATGTTTCCACAGAGACAATGCGCAAAGCACTGATGTCCCCACTTCAGAAGCTACCCACCCTGACCTGCTCCACCCTGACCTGCTCCACCCTGACCTGGTCCACCCTGACCTGCTCCACCCTGACCTGCTCGCTCTAGATACAGAAGTATAAAGTTCGGCCTGCTACGAGCTGGGCTGCCCAATGGAGGATGGGTTCCTTTTTGGTCTTGGTCCTCCCAAGGTTTCTTCCTAATCCGCCTAGGGAGATTCTCCTTGCCACTGTCTCCCCTGGCCTGCTCCTTAGGGATGTGGACCCACGCGCTTGTACAGCTGCTTTGTGCCAACATATATTATAAAAAGGGCTACATAAATAAACTTGGCTTGTGTGTGTGTGCATGTGCATGTGTGGTGTGTGTGTGTACGTGTGCGTGTGTGTACGTACCCAGTCTGTGTTTTTGAGGTTGTCCAGTTCTGCAGCACATCGCTCCTCCTGTGGCTCTTCAGTCTTAATCTTTCTCAGCATCTATAAAAAACACTCAAACACACGCGCACACACACACACACACACAGTGAGCACTCTCACACACACACACACACAGTGAGCACTCTCGCACACACACACACAGTGAGCACTCTCACAGACACACACATATATACAGTGAGCACTCACACACACACACACACACACACACACACACACACACACACACACATATATACAGTGAGCACTCACACACACACATTGAGCACTCATACACATACACAGCACTCACACACACACACACACACACACACACACAGTGAGCACTCATACAAGCTAAACTTCACCCTAACCCTAAGCCAGTGGAGCTAACCATAATCCTAACCCTACTCTGGCAGTGTAGTAACTCTAACCCTAATCCTAGTTACTGGTCTGTCTCTGTGTGTGGCACACGGTTGCAGATATCACACAAACAATAGAGTGCTATTTTTAACTGTTCTAGCAGAGCTGTTGTGCCACTGTCTCCAGTTCGAAGACGCAGATACAGTGGAGCTTGTTTGACTGGGAGGAGATGAGGCCAGCGTTCATCTGTAAACCCTGCAGCTACACTGGATCGAGAAATTAGCATAGACAGCTACTCTTCTTTTTGGAGACAGCAAAATCTGTAGCTCTACCTAGGGTTAAGGTTAGGGTTAGGATTAGAGTTAGGATTAGAGGGTTAGGATTAGAGGAGGCTAACCTCCTCCTGGTGAAACAAACTACACTTCATATATTGCAAACAAGTAATGTTATAATAAACAACCTCAGCAACCAAGTTAAACTAAACTGCATAGGACTGAAGTACCTGTACTGTGTTCTGTAGTTTAATCACACTGCAGCTTTCAATTCTGTAGTGTCTCTCCCCTCCACCCTCCTACTGTCTCTCCCCTCCACCTTCCTACTGTCTCTCCCCTCCACCCTCCTACTGTCTCTCCCCTCCACCCTCCTACTGTCTCTCCCCTCCACCTTTTGACATGTCTTTGTTTTCTACAAAATAAATATTTGTAAAAACTCATTTTTATGTTTAGACAAATACAATATTCATATTGAGCTCTAATGCTATTCCACCCTCACTACTCCCTTTTACATCCTAATAATTCCTACACCCTCTCTGGAACCCCACGCTGACCTACACCCTCTCTGACAACCTTCCATTCTCTACATTCCCCCTTACACCCTTATCCCATCACCCATGTGGGTTTGGACCACTGACCTCTTTAGCATCTCGGATCCTGCAGAGGAAGGTCTGCAGCTCCAGGGTTTCCAGGAACAGAGCTCGGCACACTGCCTGGTAGTGTTCTGGAGCCAGGCCTGGATTCGCCAGCCTGCAGGCACACAGTGCCATCACCTGGCGAAAGGTGCGTACTGCACGCATGCTGACCTCTTCCTGGTCCTCCTCCTCTTCCTCCTCTGGACCGCTGTAGCCTTCATCCTCCGTGGTGCTGCTTCCATTGCCACTGGTGTCACCGCTGTCCCCGCCCCCCACCATGCGCTCGATGAGCTGCTCCAGCTGGGGACTCAGCTCCCGCTCTTCACTGTCAGCCAATCCCCAGTCCAGTGCACGGTAGATGGCCACGCCCATGGACTGGACCATCTGAGTAAATGTGTGGGGGGTTGGACAAGTTGATGTGCCAGTCGACAGGTGCGGTGCAGGTACCACATAGTGCAGTAATGTGGAGTGTGTGCAGTGTGTGGTAGTCCAGTAGTGTGGAGTGTGTGTGCAGTGTGTGTGGGAAGAAGGACACGGACTCACCTGGCTCTCAGGAACAAGCAAAGCAAGTGCAGCACCTCCTTCAGCTAAAGCAGAGGGAGGGGAGAGATGGAGGAAAGGAGGGGAGGGGAGAGGTAGAGCATAGAAAGGAGGAGAGGGGAGAGGGGCAGAGAGGTGGAGGGGAGGGGAGGTGTAGAAGTGGTGAAGAAGAGTTATTCTGGAGTCTAAAAGCACTGCTGCCTCAGAGAGCCGCTGTTGCCACAGGCATCACACTCTGCGCTCATGGGCCCATTCTACCCAACCCATCTACCTGACCCGTCTACCCGACCCGTCTACCCGACCCGTCTACCTGATCTCAGATATCATCATACTGCTCGCTTCTGTTGCTGGATCCTACTGCCTAAATCTGTTCTTGTTCTTTTACTCCCTCTAATGTTTGATGTGCTGTTGGTGTTTTGGCTTCACCTTTGTTCTCTGTCCAAGTCATCAAAGACAAACACAACAGGACCGTGTGGTTACCCCGGGGTCCGTGTGGTTACCCCGGGTCTGTGTGGTTACCCCGGGTCTGTTTGGTTACCCTGCACTGTAACTGTCAGGCCATCAAGACTGCTGTGTTCACGCAGCAGAGCTGAATCCCCTCCAGACGCCTGGACACAGTGCACTGAGGGCTCAGGTTACTGGCAGCACAGGAGGAGGAATCACATACCATACCCACAACACCCAGGGGAGCCCAACACAGACCATCAGCTAAACCTGAGTCCATCTAACCCCCCTCCCCCCACTCTGAAACAGGGCAAAGCCACACTGCACAGAACAGGCCTGAACAGGGCTCAAGGACAAACAGAGCACTAACTCTCTGTTCGGTTCGGTCGGCATGGGCAGGGTAAGTTCCTCATCAGGGTAAATTTCTCTTCAGCCCCTTCGCATAAAGCCAAAATACTGAGCATGGAGTCGCTAGACCCATCAGACATGCTGCGAGGAGCAGAGAAGTGCCAGCAACACCTCAATATTGACATTTAGTCCAGCAATACCACGATACTAACATTGAAATCATTTAAAAACATTTAAATACCCCAGAACCTTTGTAATAATAATAATAATAATACATCCAATTAAAAAAGTTCAGAGATTTCTTTCAATTTCTAGACAGGCTTCGTCATCTGTTGCCACGGAAATTACATACATGGTATTTGAAGACACCTTCAAATAGAGACATGGGAGGGGGAGAAACATCAGGTGGAGTAGGGGAAAAACACCGGGTGGAGTAGGGGAAAGGAGAAACACCACGGTGGAGTAGGGGAGAAACACCACAGTGGAGTAGGGGAGAAACACCACAGTGGAGTAGGGGAGAAACACCAGGTGGAGTAGGGGAAAGGAGAAACACCACAGTGGAGTAGGGGAGAACCACGAGGTGGAGTAGGGGAGAAACACGAGGTGGAGTAGGGGAGAGGAGAACCACCACAGTGGAGTAGGGAGAACCACCATGGTTCCACTCCCACAGAACAGACATTGTCACACTGATCAATGATACTAATCACATCGTCATACTGAGCTAGACAAGCGGGTCTTCACACACAGCAACTAAAGAATTGGGGCAACAGGATAGTTCTGTGTAAATATGAGGCATTTGCTCTGATTGGCTAGGAGTGTAGTCAATGTAGAAACGCTACATATCCACAGCAACGGCCAAACATCCATGAAAGTATTATAATATGGGCTATAAAATGGTTTCCTGAACTTGACATATGCAAACATGTTCACAAACCCTTTTCTTTCACTCAGATTATATGCGTTTTCTCGCCGATATATGGGTGCTGATCTTCTCAAGAGGTCGCGTTTTGTTTTAGTTTTTTTACCCTCCTTTATGCAACTTACAATCTGAAGAATGGTCGAGTAAGGCGCGTTAGCTGCTCTCACACACTCAGTAGCTAATTTTACACCAGAAAGCCATGGACTACGTTCTGAGGCGCATTAGCGCTAAAAGGCGTTTTTATAGCTGTGTGTACGTGCAATCATCCAGCCACGTGCGTTTATACCAACAAGCGTTTAGGGTTGCCTTTAACCAGTCTTTATGTGGAACTATATGCTTCTTCGTAGAGTGCTCTATCGCAGTAAGAAATTCTTCTTCGATCCTCTATATTCTCCTTGCCCATCTACGAACCCCGTTCCGTACGGACAAGAACCACCATGCCAAGTGTTACTAAGCACGAGCACATCAGCAGTCTGCATTTTTCTAATCGTCTCTCATCCGAAGCTTCCGGGGACTTCCTGGAAATGTTTTCATTTACAGTGGTGTCGGTAGAACTCGCCAGCTTGAATCTAGGATTTATGTTTTTGCATCTCATCACGCCAAGATTTCATTGCCTACTGCACCGCATAAATAATAGATAATTTACTGGCCCAAGTACAGTCCAGAACCGAGGAGGTCATTTACCGGCTCAAGCACATGACCAGAACCGAGGTGGTCGATTACCAGAACTGCAGTGATTGCAGCGTTTTGTCCTCGAATTTCAGTCACCTAGCTTTTTGTCATGATTTGTTAACTAATTACTTTATTGCAATACATAACTACAAAAGAAACTGACTACGTAGTACTGGGGCTGGCGAAAATGCACGTAAATGGAGACGGGAAGTTAAGATCAATCAATGGCACGTGTCTTACCAGTACTGCTTTGAGGTTCGGCCCGCAAGGAGACTGTCCCGTCTCTGTGAAGGAGAATCGAAGAAGGACCCTTCACGCGGTAAAGAAGCGCTGGGTCTGCGCGCGCCCGCGGCACCCTGAGTCCGCCGCAGCACTGATAACACACCGCCCAGGCCTGCTCCTCATTTATCGGTTGCTCATATGATTTCAGCACTTCCTCGAGAGACAGTTCCTTGGGGTCTCCAAGGTCTCGTGTATCTCCCCGATCTGTGGAAGCAGACGGTCGAGACTCGCCGTCTCTGCCGCCTCTGTTTGCTGATCTGGCCATGGCTGCGGTACCGAGTCCATTCTTTACGCCACGCACTCCATAGACGTGTTCCGCTCGCTCCCCTCGCCTTTGCCTCCGAACAGATCGCCAGCTCCTCCTCCGCAGCAGCAGTGAATATTCCTGTCAGTGAGCACGAAGCTACTTTTGATCCGCACAGTGTCAGGCAGTGGCGAAGCAAAGGATAACCTTATCGTTGTACAATGACAAGCAGAAAACACCCGACAAACTTGTTGAAAACCTACTGCCTTCCACAGGATGCGTCTGGTGATGTAATGTGGGAGAACATAACGTGGGGGCAGCGGACCGCAGGTAGACGAGCTCAGCTACGCGTGATTCGGAATTCTGACATCTCCGCGTCCCCGTTCGCTGCTACTCCTGAGACAGGCGCACGAGCGTGCACAGTCCGCATTCTCAAATTTCAGATCAATCAAATACGTGACCTCAACTATTAAATACCCTAGCATTCAAGTAAGGAAAACAGTTCAAGTCAAACATTAACTTCTTTGGAATAACATAACAAATGCAGTAGTTATATTTGAAAGCCATATTGTTAATATTTGTTTTGTTTTTATAATGTTGGTTGTACGTGGTTTATTTCAGTTGACAACGACAAAAGTAATAACAACAACGAACTATATGTTTAGCAGTTATAGATGAAACATGCAGATCAAAGTGCCTTACAGTACAAAACAAAAAAAAGAAATTAATCAAATCATTTTACTCAAAAATAAAAGGTTAGAGATTAGACTGAAATTTAAATTACTGATTCATTTTAAGAATAAAGGAAACACATGATGATCATATAGCCCCCCCCGTAAACCTACCCCCAAACCCCCCACCCCACCCTCCCGTCCCCGTTAACTAACCTAACCCTAACCTTACAATAACCTAACCCTAACCTTACATACAAAACGTTTGCGCTGAACATGCAGCCCCAGGACGATTTTCTTTGTCTGATTGTGCGATGCTGTATCCAAACATTTCTCATCAGCCTCATCTGATTATAGCTCCCCCACCCTGTCGAAGCGGGAATAGCGATTGGTGTTAGCGCTACACGCTTCGTTTTTTAAATAATGCACAAAAGTATATTGTTTATGTCATTTATCGTATTTGTGCCTTAGTTGTACTAAAATGATCTACTCCTTTGTCATTGGATTAAGACAATCCGCTTGATATTTGATCTTCTGCGTGGACATTCCTCTCTGTGGCAGGAAATATACAAAATGGATCAGAATGTTGTAGAATGATGAAAAATAATGCTGTAGAATTCTAATGAAATGCTGTAGAATTATAACAGAATGCTGTAGAATTATGAAAAACAGTGCTGTAGAATTATGACAACAGTGTGCTGTAGAATGATCTTTTAATTTAACCTTGGGGTATGCTGAAAAGTTTATGTTCGCAAACTGGTAACAATCAGATAAATCAGATTTAAACCAGTAAAGGGCTATTGCCCTAATCCCAACAATTTAGATTTAGAGAGTCAAATGCTGATTTAGAGAGTCAAATGCTGCACTGAGATCAGTATAAGCAGAGCCACATGACCTGACTTGGAAATAAAGGGAGACTTTGAACACTTAGGACTTTGGGGATTCTAAGACTTTGGATAGACTTTGGAGATTAGGAACTAGGCCCTGCAGAGGGCGCTTATGTTCCACAACACTACTGAATCATGCGACTGCAAAGGGGAAGAATGTCAGATATTGTTTACATTAATTCAGAATTACCTCTATAGACTATGAACACAGTACATATCTAACATGTAAATGCTGTCTTATTTAGAGACATATATCTGAATCTGCAGATGTATAAACAGACATTACACATGGGCCAAAAACTCAAGTGTCAAATAAAATCGTATTAAACGTATTACATCATCAGCCGCATGACATACTACTTGGTACCGTTTTTGAAAATTTCCCATATTGAACAAAAGCAGAACCCATATAACAACAGTACAGTAACAATGTTACTCGCTGCTGGAGTGTACTTGTCCCTCTCAGTAACAGTGTTATCAGTGTTGTCAAAAAGGATCCTCAGAGCTGGATTGCTGGGGTTTGGATTGCTGGGGTGTGGGTTGCTGGGGTGTGGGTCTGGTGAGGTTTTGTTTAACCAGGATATGCACAAATAAACTGGTAAACTTCAACATGTACAGCAAGTTACAGGAAAAATAATCAGGACTGCTGAATTTAAGTATAATTAACAAATACATTTAAAACAAAGAAAGTACCAACAGCTTTGTCCAGTTTTCTCAGAGTGAACAGTTCATAGAAAGGGTTATGGCTAAATAACACAGGGTTATGGAAGGACTATAAGTTTATTGCCTTAAATAAAAGCGGAGGACAAACAAGAAACAAACCAGAAGGCGTTTCTCTTTTGAAACTAGAGTTAGGGTTAATATTAGAATTAGGGTTAGGGTTAGGTTTAGAGTTTTAGATTAGGGTTGGGGTTAGAGTTAGGGTTTAGGTTAGGATTAGAGTTAAGGTCAAATTTAGGGTTAGTGAGCTAGAGGACTTCATTTGGACCTGGATTCCTTGTAAATAAGTGCACAGAGTGACTTCCTTGTCTCTTCATGTACCGTTTGTGAGTCACTCTGTTACTTCACTGCAACTCAGTAACACTATAATGCTGTAACACCATAAAACAGTCCCTTATTCCACCCCCTCATACTGCATTACAAAATGAAAACATTAACAGTAATATAAAAATATCAATATAGCCGCAAGCGGGTTCAAGCACGTATGTAGGTCCCAGGGACCTAAGCAGCCCAAGGGGCCCAATGGGCTGTTTTGGGGAAATGATTGACCTTTGGTATGAATGCATGAAGTGTTATTTTTAATGTCAGGCCAATTTAACAAGCCTATGAGACACTAAAGGCTCAAAAGACCAAAATAAATTCTAATGGCAAAATGATTCAGATCATAGAACTAAACCACATGCTGAGATTAGCTTTGTGTGCATGTGTGTGTATGGGTGGTATGTTTCATGTAAGCAATACTTTTCAGTTCCTGTCAGTTCCAGTGTTTGACCAGTAGACTAGTGGTTTGGCCATGTATTAGCATACTGATATTGTACTGAAGACCAAAGAAATTTTAGTGAATTAAAAGGTTAATTTCTGGTCAGTCAGTGAACTTTTTGTTATAAGATGCAATTAGAATTTTTTTTTAGCTCATAGATCTGAATCATACAAGACCCATTACTTGTGGACTTGTGGATTGTTCATAACAGGATGGCAGTGAGTTTTGCAGATTTGAGAGGTTTTTATGTACTGTAGCACCTGTGAAAGGTCAATTTGCACCAAACTTGGCACACTTCACAAGAACCTCATCTGTTTCAAATTAGGAGTTGGTCACACGGTTTATAGTTATAGCAGTGTAGCTCATATATGGCAAAGCTGCAAAGATTCAATGAGTAAGTGATTCAATATGAAAAGTTTTTTTTTACCTACCAAAGATTATGACTGTATCAATTATGACATGACTGGATATAATTCCTAAAACTTCCTAAAGAGCTATTTTTTTTATAATTGATGAATGTGAAAACATTCTATGCATTTGAATAACATTTGTAATTGCAAAGTTGTTATTTGTACTGCCACGAATCAAAAGCATCTAGTTTTTTTTTTTTAATTAAGCGCCGCCTCAGAGATATTGATTGATGTAACAGCCAGAGTATTTGCAAATGTCACAAATGTTGTTGATAATTATTGATAATGAGATTCTTGTGAATAGTTTGACACCAAGATTCTGGTGATCAGATGAAAAACCCAGGACTAGTTCAAAAATGTAGATTACATACAAATTAGGAAAAAAATCTGAGTGACTGGATCTTAAGTGTCCAAGAAGTGTTTCTAGGATTTAGAGGTGTGGGAGATATGTAGATGTGCAGATATGCAAATATGGAGATATATAGATATGTAAATATGGAGATATGGACTAAAACACTATACATGCTTGAACCCTAAATAATAAACTGGGAGTCAACATTTTACTACAAAAACTGCACTATGATTTTCTTCATAATTTAAACTTTTTACAATTAGAGGTGTATAAAATAAGAATGTATTACTAAATGGTAAAAAACTGATATTAGTGCTATCACTGATTATACCCTTACTCTTATTATTCAATGGTGTAATTTTTTTTCTGTACATATGTAAATTCCATTGGAAATTTTTAATAGCATTTTAGTTCAGTACCTTTTATATTATTTAGTTTATTATTCTTACTGTTTCTCTTCTATCTGGCATTCTTGACGAGGAGCAAAGAAAGAATTTCATTGTACATGGAAACCTGTTTCCATACTGCAAATGACAAACTCTCTTAACTTATCACACACACACACACACACACTACATTCCATCAGAGAAAATGTGTGATTTAAATCTCCAGTGTTACACATGCACTGCTACAGCTGGTTTAAAAGGGGAATTCCAGATTCACTAAATGCACCATGTGAATATGAATTACAACCCAGTATTGTGGCATTGCTGTCACCCTAAAGAAATAAGGGAGAACTGATTGGTATACTGACACACATATCCACCTGGCTGTAACACACAGGCATTTGGCTGCTCTGTTCCTACTGGTTCTCAGACTGAGCATACCAGCCAGCCCCACCCAGACCATCCACTCCCACCCAGACCCGCCAGCCCCACCCAGACCAGCCACTTCCTCCCAGAGCACTGATGACAAACTCCTCTGAGAGAGTCTCAGAAAACTTTCATTTAGTCACCTATGAAAGTGCAAACTCCTAAATTACTTCATAAAGTTTCATAAAGCTTCATAAGCTAATAGCTAATAACAGCTGTATTTCCTAGGTTTGATTCCTTATGTTACTCATTCTTTTCAACAACTGAATTAAAAATTTAGCCGAATCAAGAATTAAGTGTGCGTAAACATGTTTTCTCCCATGATTTAGCTGTGCCTTTGCATCTGCCTGTAATCTCTTCAACACTAGACATAAAAGCAGGGCAGGGTGACTAAACCGGGACACATAATTCAGTGAAATTATCAGTGCATCAGCGTTAGCACAATAAAGTACAGTGCAATACTCAGAAACTAATCTACATGAATATGCAAAATCTCTACTTTATAATGTTTAAAAATGTGATGAGATGATTTTAGATATTTTATGTCTTATCAGCCAGCATCAAGCTGATGACCACAGTCTGTTACAGTGGAACAGGTTCATATTCTTAAAGACACGGTGGCTGACGTCACATCATTTCACAATTTTTATATTAAAGTTAAAAAACCTTTTCATCCCACTTGACTATTGCAAATTTACACTGATTCAAGAGTCATCTGAGAAAAGTAATAACCAAATGCAGAGGCGACCACAGAGGTCCAGATTTGGAAGGACTGCACTGAGTCCCAGTGTGATCCTGTTCAAACCAGATTCCCAGAGGGCTTCTACAGGAATCGAGAGCCCTGACACCATGAAATGATCAACCACAGCTCTAGGGGCCTTAATCATACACTCATTGAATATTTGCTTATTGGACAGTTTTTAAAATAAAATTGTTAAAAATCATTTAGAGATGCCCTGGGGCAGATGCAGATGCCCTGGGGCAGGTTTGTCTCTGCTAGCGGGCCGTGTTAGCCCTGGCTGGGCTCTGTGCTTGTGGACGTGAGCCAAGTGAAGTGATGGCGCTCACGTCCTGCGGTCAGATCCACGTCCAGCTGACGCTGCTCCGCCTCACTTTGCACCACACGGTAGCCCAGCAGCGACATGGCTCCCTTGCAAACGTCTTGGATTTGTTTGACCTTTTGAAAGGGTAAAGTCGTCCTCCAGGCAAGGGACACGTCCTCTGCATTCCGGGAGGTGATTTTGAACGCGTCTTTCTTGGTCCCTTTGCCCTTGCCGTGGGTGATGCGGTAAATCCATTCCTGCAGCGTCTCCATCATCTCCAGACCCACAAAGTCGTACACGGCTTCGATCTCGGCTAAGGGGTTGCGCACCAGGTCCTCGTAGCGCAGCAGTTTGTACCGGCCCTGCAGGAAGTCGGGCGCTTTCAGCGCCGCCGTCTCGTGAATGCGCACGTGACTCCGGCACACCTCCCGCATCACGCGCATCTGGGCGTCGGCCGGGAGCGGCCCGTTCTGCTCCAGTACCAGCGCGCTGTCCTGCTCCAGGGCCTTGGCGGCCTGCTCGCGGGACCGCAGCACCGCCCGCGGGTCCCGCACCAGGTGGATGATGCGCAGGTCCAGCGAGGGGTCGCGCAGCAGCGGGTACAGGGACTCCAGCTCGAAGAAGCGCACCTCCTTCAGCACGATGTGGCTGTACGTGCGGCAGGCCTGCTGCGCCCTCTGCAGGCCAGCGCTGTCGCAACGCAGCTTGCACTCGGGCTCGTGGCTGATGCTGTCGCGGGGGGTGAGCGGGCACGCGGGCGGCGAGCACAGAGCGCGGCTGTGACTCCACATGAACACCTGGGACACGTTGTAGTTGGGCGGCAGGTAGGCGTCCATGACGGACAGGTCGCACTGGAAGACGCTGTGCACCAAGTCGCGGACGGCCATGCGCAGGCCGCGTGCGCCCGGACGCTTCAGCGCCATCCACACGTGCCACGCCGGCTCCATCAGGTAGAAGACGGACGGGTGCTGGCTGAACACCTGTCCCAGGAAGGAGGAACCCGAGCGCCATGACGACAGCAGGAGCACGTGCACCTTGCCCTGTGTTGGAGACGCTTCCTGGGTTACAAGTGGGCTGTACCATCCCAGAAACAACACCATGGCAACACTCTGGAGTAGCAACAGGGTAACCACGGCGGGCATGGGTACCCGGCAACGCAGCATACTTTCAGCTCTCCCTGCTCAACACAGACACACACACACACAGACACACACAGGGTCATGCTAGGAAGATACATTTACCCGACTCACGTTATGAAAATCAGTATATCAGTTGTATTTATCAGTGTCTCTAAACACTTACATTGCACATTAAATCATTAACTCACTCTTGCAGCATCACAGGATTATTTGAAATCATGTCAGAGAAACAGACAAAATGATTCCGATTCTCCCTTACTGTAGCATGATTCTGCTGTGAGTCTTACCTGACAGTGACTACACATGACCAGCAGATGGCACTAGGCAGACTTTAAAACTGTACATTTCTGATAAGTATACATAATTACCAGCAGCAGTATAGTAATATATATTTATTGTTATTTGGAAAACATATAATTTTATATAAATCTGATATGTATTTGTAGATTTATATAATCCTTCCAAACTGATGCCTGATTAAAAATACCAAACCACACTGGAGAACCACACCGGAGAACCCATACACCGCTGTCAACATAAAAGGGTCTTAAGGACACAAAAGTTATTCACAGCTACTCAAACAACCCTAATTGGCCAGACGAGGGCCCCTTCACTGCCACAAGCATCATCTTCATCCTCACCTTCATCAGCTTTATTTTCCTGATGGTTCTTCACAAAAGCAGACCAATCAAATACTGATTCTAGTTTACAGTATTTGTAAACACCCTCAGAGTTCAGTACAGGTCACAGTTATGTTCCTGAATATAACAACTGAATTCTTCACCTGATAATTTTGCAAATATTCCTAGATGTTCTTTTATTTTTATTATTACTATCACTGCTATTATTATAATTTTTATTATCATCATTGCTGTTGTGGTTGTAATAATTATTTCATACTGTATACTGAAGACTGTGCTGCTGGAGTTCACACTGTTCTTGTGAATGAAGGTGAAGCACATCAATCTAAGACCTGCTTGTTTGCTTTTTCCATCCCTCAACTTTGGAACAAACACAGATGCGCGCGCACACACACACACACACACACACACTTTGTCCTCACTGAACCACAACTGTCTATATAATAAACATGTTGATAGAATAGGTGTGGGATGACATGTAAACATCGTGACACTGATGGCGTGTTTACAGGAAACACTGGGCAGACATTAATTGCAAGCATAGCATAGCCAGAGCCACAAGCATAGCCAGAGCCATCATGCAGAGCACGCAACACAGTACTTGGCTAAACAAAGACGAGCAACGAACACAACATCGACACCCTAAATACTTACATTACAGTTTTTCTCAACGCCTGAAACACTAAATCCCATTGGCTGAACAAAGTTCTCAGTTGCCTGAACTCATTAAGTTATTTGATTAGTCTGTTGTCAATTCCTTAAACCATTTCACATGGTAAAACACAATTTGCAGATCTCGCTTACACTTTTCTACAAAACCCTAAAAACATTCTAAACTCTAATGCACGTCATCCATACAGATAAACACAAGTGGCAACGATTAAATACAAATTAAGCACTCGTCATTGATTAAACTCAATCACTCAAAATGGATTTCACTTCTTTCAAATGATGTGACACACCCATGCCATGGAGTCAGTCTGTGGTGATATAGGTGAGGAATCATGCCGGCTGGATACAGCACACGAGAGGCTTCTCTCCCGCTGCTTCAGGGGGGAAAATATTACTTGTGATGTCGAATTGTTGTGGCCTGACCCAGCCCAAAGACAAGCACACTGATCACATGCTTAATCCTTTGATTTTTGTCCCTTTTGCTGTAGGATTGTATACTGTAGCAGAGTACTGTGCAGTGCATTGTAGGTTGTATACTGTACAATACTGTAAACAAACTATATGGTCCTGAACATTGTGCTTTCCATTTATTTACAGTACTGACCGCTCAATAAGACTACTGGTTGCAGGTTCATATCAACAAAGATCAAGAATGACAGTATCACAGAGACAAAGGACACGCGTGTGAGATACAGGGTACAGTTCTGTAAAAACAGGGTAAGGAGCAAGAAGAAACATGGCATAGAGCAGAGGAGTTTCTGATCAGTTTTGAATATGTTTTTGCAAAAGGAGTCAGAAGATTTTTTGTATTTAATGTTTATAGAAAATGGTGAAAGGTTTCAGAAACTGTGTTTTAACAAGTTTGAGAAAAACTAACAAGATACAAGTATAACGCACAACGCCAACGAGACAAGAGACATGTGAGAGAAAAGACACAGACGAACACACCCACACATGCAAGCAACACATGCACACAGACCAACCCGAGGAGGAGTCAGGGCCGGACCGTGACACCCAGCTGTGCAGACGCAAGACTCATCAGTGTGAGGACGCAAAGGAGTGGAGCAGTGGTGTGAAAGCAGAAAAACGGATAAATGTTGGAGCACAAATGTCGCGTGTTGAGTCACAAGGGGGAAAGGACAAACAAAGACAAACTCCTTCCCAGGATTTTACTCAAGCTTGCTGGATTTTCTAATTAGTGCAAGCCAGGTAAAACTAGTGGAATCCAAGAAACACAATCCAAGAAGCCTGAGCAAAATCTTGGTGAGAACTTTTACTTTCTGAACCTGGAATGTCCACCTCTGGTAATCGTTAGACTCTAAAAATTGGCCACACACATACACACACACACACACACACACACACACACACACACACACACACACACACACACACACACACACACACACACACACACACACACACACACACACACACACACACACACAGACACAACACACCACACACACACACACACACACACACACACACATACACAGTTCTCATCAGTGTCAACATCCTCTAAAGCATGCAAACTCTCATCAAGAGTTAGGGTTAGGGACATCTGTAAATTAGGGTTAGGGACATCCATAAATTAGGGTTTGGGACATCTATAAATAAGGGTTAGGGTTAGGGTCATCCGTAATTGAGGGTTAGGGACATCCATAAATGAGGGGTGCTTGTGCAATAATGAAAGTAGGACTTCTGGTCCACTGTCAGCTGACGCCTACAGAGCGCGTGCTGGTTTGGGCTGGACACTGTGCTGCAGTTTCCTTTGTTTAGCCACAGAAAGGTTGCTTTGCACATATCACTACACCATGCACAAGAAAGACCAAAGCTAGCATCTGCTTCAGGCAGTGAACACACACCAGGAAAGCAGCAAGATTTGGGGAAACCAATGTATATTTTGAGCTTGGCCATGTAACCTCCACATTCATGCACATTAAACACATTAAATAAAACAATTAAAATCCTAATCACAGAGGACAGTTCTTCAGGAGTAAAGTACACGTACGATGCAAAGCGGTTAAAGAACAAGGGGCAGCCATTGCTGTCTTATCACCAATGATTGACAAACAGATTCAATGGTCCTCAACTAATCTAAGACGCAGAATAACAGAATTTGCACGACTGCTCATACAGAGAATTTCAACACCATTCGTCAGAATACTTCGAGCGATACTCTTCGCCTGTGGGTCGCAAAGAGAATTCGTCACAATTTTTCAATAAAAAGATTTCACCTTTCGTTTCGTCGCCGAACAGTTTGAAGATTCTGCCGAATACTTTCTTTGAAAATACGGATCCAAAAGTTGCAGTGTGAATTGGACGCATAATAAAACATGTAAAGGACTGAAATGGCTGAAGGAGTCAGGCCGTCTTCCTGAATGTAGGTATCCCCTGTCAGCTCAGTCCCATATTTCACTGGCATCAACCTCATCCTTGTGTCTTTACTAAACAAACTACTGAAATGAAAACACTCATCTACATGACAAAATCACGTAAATATTCTCACGAGTTGGCTATTCAATTCCCTGCTCTCTAACACGCCACTGTAACCCCTTAATATACGAACATCCTCAAATAAACACACAGTCCTGAGATTATCTGAAGCAAACAGACGTGCTTCTGTGTTCGGTACATTCTGACAAGAAACAGTTGCCTGCACTACAAAAAATAAAGAGTTCAGATTCCGTTATGGACAGAGACCAAGGCCCAGAGGCACTAGCAGGGGACCAGTCGCTAGCAAACACTTTGATGAGTAAAAGATACTACAGTGTTAAATGACGGTCATACAGTGTTCATTCATGTCCACCTGAACTTCATTGTAGACTTTATTCAACACGATCAGAATTATATCCAGCATTCCTTAGACGACAAAATGCCTTTAGATTTTGGTCACGTTCAAAGTGGTGACTTCACTCTAGCCAACTGCAAATGTATAGTGTATCGGATCCTTTTGGAACTTCTGAGAACGCCTAAAAACTTAATAAAAGTAGGAAAGTTTTTTTCGTGAACGTCAAGTAGTGTTCAGCACTGCTCAAGAAACAGCAGACAAAACCAGTTTATGGTTAGAAACTTCTTGGAAACAAAACGCTCTTTTCAGTAATGTCGCCGCGAGGCGCAGTTTGGTCTCATGCGCCACTTTTATTCTACCCGAAGTGCAGGAGCGAAGTGAAAAGGGGACTAAAAATGGTGATATTTTAGTGACACGATAACGCGTGAATACAATGCTAGTCGTGTGATACAGTTTAGGACATTGATTACACATATTCCTGGAAATGTTAGCAGACACAGCGCTGGTGACTTACCTCCACACAAGTTCGTTGCCTGGTACAAGGCACCTGAAAAAAGAAACGTTATAGCTAATAAATCCCGGGGAACGTGACTAGGTGTGAACGCCGAGCCGCAAATTTAACGTTCTTCGCTTTGAGACGTGGCCATAAAACCTCGTATGGTGGGCGGACGGACAAGGGATTGCGAAGGGAGGGGAATGTGTGAGAAACGCTGCTCAAGAAAGTGGTTTACGTGAATTGTCCGTATTTACTGTGAAATCATTACAAGATAGTATGCCAGATAAACAATAAAATTTTGCTTTTATGCTTATTTTTGTTTTTTATGCTGGAATTTTATTTCACGTATGTAAATATTACATTAATTATATATTATTCATAAATGTATACGGATTACATTTAAAATGTGTAAAAACATATTTCTAAAATGTAAAATATGTGAGTTTTGCCTGTATTTGTCCTCAGTTACATCACTAATCTGCCAACACAGAGTGAATCCATTTTCCTTAGTATCGCTTTCCCAAACTATATGTAATATACTGTATGTATCTAATAGTATACTGGAACAAAACAACTATGGGTGATTGATGAATTATAAAAACATATTTGAATTAAACTTGTAATTATTCAGTATTTAACACGTTCAGAATTTAACAGGTTCAGTATTTAACAGGTTTAGTATTTAACAGGTTCAGTATTTAACAATGTAGTAACTATTCAGTATTTAAGAAGGAATGTGGGTAGTGTTGTCTTTCTAAACAATAAATTTTCAATTTTTAACAAATCAGTTTTTCAAGTCCATAATTAAAAAAACAACCCAGAGTGCATGCAACAGGAAAACGCTACATGTGTTTCCTGTACATGGAAACACACACTTCCTGCATGCCATGTGTTTACAGCAGAAAAACACTCGAAAAGACCACACGAATGAGTGTTCCACTGCACTGAGAACAGCGTCTGGGCATGGGAGGAGGAGAGAGTGGAGGAGAGACTGGGGAGAGAGGGCTGTGTGGGGGTGGGGGGGTATAGAGGGCTGTGTGGGGTGAGACTGGGAAAGACTGGGGATGAGAGTGTTAAAGCAGACTCAAAAAGACCACACGAATGAGGAAAGTCCGTATGGGCATGGGAGGAGGAGGGAGAGGAGAGGAGAGACTGAGGAGAGAGGAGAGACTGGGGAGAGAGCAGAGACTGAGGAGACTGGGGAGAAAGGAGAGAGGGCTGTGTGGGGTATAGAGGGCTGTGTGAGGTGTGGGGTGTAGAGGGCTGTGTGGGGTGTAGAGGGCTGTGTGAGGTGTGTGGGGTGTAGAGGGCCGTGTGGGGTGTAGAGGGCTGTGTGGGGTGTAGAGCCTTTTTCATTCCCTGAGACAGATTTACAGTTGCACCTTTCCTTCAAACTTGTCAGTCAGTGTTCTGGAAGATGGCTGAATGAGTAGAAAGCAGATGTCAATGACATCAACAGGTTCTTACAACTAAAGGAAACTAAATCAGAAGTTACTGTGATTGGCTCTTCCATATAATCAAAAAGCCTGTGGGAAGGTCTGGGCTCTCAAACACCTTACCTTAAAATCTTGGGGTGAACACTGAGCTGAAATTTGATAAGCAAATTAATTCAGTGATTACATACAGCATTATCCATCTTAGAATCATCTTGAGACAAACCATTCCTTGATCCACCTGATCTGGAAAAAAGTCTTCATGCTTTTGTTACAACCTGATTGCATTACTCTAATGCACTGTATTATGGGATTAGTTGAGACGTGTCCGGGGGTTCGGGGGGGGGGGGCGTTTGTGCGGGGGCACTCCAGAGCTTCAGTGCCTCAGCACTAATACCCAGAAAGGACAGTCGAGTAGGTTTACCTTGTACAAGGTACAAGGATTACTTCAGACTAGGAGCAGATTACTGCCAAAAGATCGAAGAGTGCAAGAGAGATTATGAATATAAAGAGGAATGTGAGAATGAGGATGTTATATTTGTTACAGGATGAGACAGGTAACCAGTGTAAGTCATGAAGAACAGAAGGAATATGAGCTGAGGTCTTTGTGTGTGTCAACACCCTAGCAACAAAGTTCTGAATGAATTGAAGTCTGTCCAGATATTTTATCCATAAAAGGGAATTATAATAGTCAAAACAGGACCTGTTGAAGGCCTGGACTAGAGTTTCAGCATTATTGATATTCATAAAAGGGTGAAGAGGCAATATTACAGAGACGAAAGAAAACAGATACAGTGAGAGATTAGATATGGGACTTGAGAGAAAGTGTAGGATCAAAATGAATGTAAAGTGTCTAACCACGTCCTGACCGTCAGTGCAGTGGGAGCAGTGGCGTGTGTTAGGGTTAGGGTTAAGTTAGAGTTGTGTAAGGGTTGGGTTAATAGGGTTGGCATTAAGGTTGGCTTTAGAGTTGATTTTAGGGGTGGAATCAGGGTTGTGTAAGTATTTGGTTAGGGTTGGATTAGGGTTAGATTAGGGTTGGTGTTACGGTTGGTGTTAGGGTTGTGTGAGTGTTGGGACAGGATAGGATTAGAGTTAGATTAGGTTTGGCGTTAGGTTTGGGTTACGGTTGGTGTTACAGTTGGTGTTCGGGTTGTATAAAGGGTTGGGTTACGGTTGGATTAGGGTTACGGTTGGCATTATGGTTGACGTTAGAGTTGTGTAAGGGTTGGATTAGGGTTAGATTAGGGTTTGCATTAGGTTTGGGTTATGGGTGGTGCTACAGTTGCCGTTAGGGTTGGGACCACAGCACGTGTGTAATAAAATCCAACAAGCTGAATGCCGTCTTGAACCCCACAGGTAATTCTGGGAAGCAGCAGAAGTTTGGAACAGTGTAGTGACTGTCATGGACCTGCCTTGGACTAGAATGGTTCCTCTGTGGTTGGGAACTGTGCTACTGAATAGTAATGATGATGACAAAGACAACAATGATTTTTTTTTGTTTTATGTTTTATTGAGGAGTTTGCCAAAAGAAAACAAATGAATAATAAAACAATGTACAATGGGCATTTTAATTAATAATAATCCATCCATCCATCCATTTTCTTCCGCTTATCCGGGTCCGGGTCGCGGGGGCAGTAGCCTAAGCAAAGAGGCCCAGGTTGCCCTCTCCCCAGCCACCTCTTCCAGCTCTTCTGGGGGGATACCAAGGCGTTCCCAGGACAGCCGAGAGATATAATCTCTCCAGCGTGTCCTGGGTCTTCCCCGGGGCCTCCTCCAAGTTGGACATGCCCAGCTGGCATCCGAACCAGATGCCCGAACCACCTCAGCTGGCTCCTCTCTACGTGGAGGAGCAGCGACTCTACTCCGAGCCCCTCCCGGATGACTGTGCTCCGTACCTTATCTCTAAGGGAGAGCCCAGACACCCTGCGAAGGAAACTCATTTCGGCCACTTGTATTCGCGATCTCGTTCTTTCGGTGAATAATAATAATGAATAATATATGGGCATAATAATAGTAATGAATAATAACAAGAGTCCTAATTTACAGGCCTCCTCAAAATCTTTCATTTGAAACCTCTTTTTAACCCACACATGTCACATTCTTCCACCCACACAGCCATCCAACAAAACATTAGCCAAGATACAGAAAGGGAGCAGGGAGGGGGCGGAGCTAAAGAATGAAAGGAAAGGATTCCATTTAGAATAAAATGCATCAATATTCCCTTCTTCTCCCATCACTTTGGAAGCGCACACCATCTTGGAGCCACAGAGAGAGTGAAGTGATGATTTTGTGGACATCCACAGTAGTCTCTGCACCCATTAGGCAGAATCACAGGGGGATTGAATGATTCTATGTATTTGTTTTGTTTCGTGTAACTCTTCTGTGAGCGTGTTAGGTTAGGGTTAGGGTTGGGGTTAGGGTTAGTCAGAACCCTTCAAGGTCAGGAAGTCAGAACTCCCCTCCCTCATCCACGCCTCTCTATCTATCCCCCATCCTTCATCTTCTCCTCAAGTCAAATGGCAGCCAGTACCAGCAGGTTTTATCCGCTGCTCTGACGGCCCATGAGGGAACGTGCCTCGTGATCAGACTGCTGAGGTACAGAGGAGCAAGACCAGCAGAAGGGTTTTAAAGTAGATCCTGAATGACAGGTGCAACTCATTAAGGACACACGAGAGACATTTTTTCCTCATATTAGTACATGCTAGGACTCTGACCAGTGTATTCTGATCCCTCTGTATACTAGAAATAGTTTTCTTAAAGAGACCTACTGGCAGCGCATTAGAGTAGTCCAGACGTGATGCAGTCCAGCCAAATGTATGTATAAGCTTTTCACTATCAGTAGCTGTGAGGACACTTGTTAGACATTGCTAACATGGCGTTTAAAGCTTCGGTCACTGCGAAATGTGACACCCAACAGTGTGTTGGGCCGTAGCTGACCAGGCCTATAAATAAGTTACGCCAGCACTCTCAGACACTTCACTTTCATCATCATTAAGTTGCAGGACGTTATGACCCTTCCAGGACTTCAAGTCAATAAACAAATCAAGACACTGGGACACCAGTTAGTTAGGGACACATATAGGACACATATTATGATAACTGATGACTTGGGCCATTGGATGCATAGCAGGATGGTAGCGTAGCAGGATAGTAGCGTGCCGGTCCGGTGTCTTGAGAGACACCACAGAGTTCAAAGCTGCTCTCACCTCCTGTGAAACAGTACTCACAACTTGACTGAGCTCAGAGATCATTTAGGCCAAGCAAGTCTTTTAGACCATTGTGTCAAATGTAGTGTTGAGGTCTAGAAGGACCAGTACAGTACAGATAGGTTAGCGGGATCATGGCTTAACCAGGTGTTGTTTTGGACCTTTGTTAGTGCAGTTTTTGTGCTGTGATGTGATGAAACTGAAGTCTCATTCAACACATTACTGCTTAATAAATCTTGTAATTAAAAAGACACCATATTCTCTGTGATCTTTCCTAAGAATGAAATATCGGAGATTGGTCTATATTGTTAAAATTTGCATGGTCTAATTTACTTTTTTTCAGAAGAGACAGATAAACACTGTTTTGAGATTTTTGGGGTAAATTCCTTGTTTAAGTGGCTAACAATTTTATCAGTGAAATTCGACAGTGTGCTGAAAACTTGTTTAAAGAATTTTGTAGGTATTGTGACTAGACAACAGCGAGTGTTTAAGAGTGAAATCACTTTTGTAAGTTCGTCAAGGTCAGACTCTGAGAAGGCAGACAAAGTACTTCCTGGTGCTGTGAGACCTTGAAGGTCTGGGGTGCTTGGAGACCTTGTTTAACACTGTTCCAAATGGAGGAGATTTTACTGCCAGTGACTTCAAATTCAAATGCATAACACATCATTACCAAGGTGTAGTGAGGACTAAGGTGAGAGGTCAACCAGGTGTAGTGAGGACTAAGGTGAGGGGTCAACCAGGTGTAGTGAGGACTAAGGTGAGGGGTCAACCAGGTGTAGTGAGGACTAAGGTGAGGGGTCAACCAGGTGTAGTGAAGACTAAGGTGAGGGGTCAACCAGGTGTAGTGAGGACTAAGGTGAGGGGTCAACCAGGTGTAGTGAAGACTAAGGTGAGGGGTCAACCAGGTGTAGTGAAGACTAAGGTGAGGGGTCAACCAAGTTAACAAGTAAAGTAAAAATGAATGTTATTTTATGAATGTTATATATTTATAGGGCTATTTGGTGTCTGTCAGTCAAGATAGAAAAGTTCAACGCTGATCTGCATGTTATGCTGATTGTTAAAAATCTCAAAGTTGACAGTAAGCTTAGGCTGTCTCAATCTCTCTTCATGTCTAAGGTGAGGTCTAACCTGATAACAGAGATCTAAGGTGAGGTTTAACCCGATAACTCAGATCTAAGGTGAGGTCTAATATGATAAATGAGGTCTAACCTGAACATGGAGTAATATAACATGGAGTGATCATGAGGCACATTTGATAAGAGCGAGATTTATTAGGGGCAAATCCAGAGTCATAGTTGTTTTCCCAATACAACGATAGCCAGAAGACAGGAAGGAAAAAAGGAAAAAAGGCTAGGAAGCTTAAAGGCTAGAGACACAAGAACAAAACCAAATAGGGATACAACAACACAGCAATATCTATACAGATTAAGGCACAAACAGGGATACAACAAACACAGGAATATCTATACACAGATTAAGGCACAAACAGGGATAGAACAAATACAGGAATATCTATATGGAGATTAAGGCACAAACAGGGATAGAACAAACACAGGAATATCTATATGGAAATTAAGGCAAAAACAGGGATAGAACAAAATGAAGGTAGCAGGAAGTAACGAGAGGCTGAGGAAAACAAATGATCAGCGAAGTAGAACGGAAAACATTGGCTATATATACACACTGACTAACAAGGGACAATAAACAATAAACCAGAGACTAATGACAATAAGTGGAGAATTGAACAAGGGGGCGTGGCAACTGACAGCAAAAAAAAAGCAGCACATGGAAAACAAAATCAAGGATGTGATTGACAGATGGGTGTGGGCCCATATGTGACATCTAAGGTGAGCTCTAACTGAGGTCTAAGGCAAAATGTGTCCCCTGACCTCCAGAAGTGCTGTGTCTCCAATTGGTGGTTAAAAGGTTATGGTGTGATGGTGTTCATGTCTTCATTCAGTATTAATCTAACACTATCAACCAGCCTATAACATGTTAAGCTTTAACATATCATCTCGGGCAGCCATTGGGAAGAAGAGGGACAATTAGTTCTATATGGAATATGTTAGACAAAGTAAATGTAAACATTTCTGGAGTGTGGCAGCGACTCCGGCAATTAAATTATTACAGCCTAGCTAAAGGGCAGAACCAGAAGGTAACACAGACTTGGGAGCATCCTGAGACACTGGCATCCATCCACTACACCGTCGACAAACTTGAGTGACCGCGTGCAGTGATAGGATGACAGCACCAGCGCCCCAGTTTGCCATAAAAAACCCTTTGCCCATGAACCCCTGGATCTGTTACCTTATCTAAAGGGGCACATTAATTACCAAATGCTAGATCAAACAAGTAAGTTTTCAACCTAGACTTAAAGATTGAGACTGTGCCAGAGTCCCGGACACATTCTGGAAGACTATTCCATAGTTGGGGGATAAGAAAAGGCTCTTCCCCCTGCTGTTACCTTATTAATTGATGGAACTAATAAGAGGCCAGCACCTTGGGATCGTCAGAGTCATCTGTGAAATTGCACTTCGTAGCAGGTTTTGCTTATTATAACTCAGTTTAAAGTCTTTAAACCGTCGAGCACACTGATTAAAAAGAAAACAGCGGAATGGCCTGGTATTTCAACATTAAGTGTGTTTGACACCTTGGTCACTTTAATCAGGGGTATAACTCAATCAAAGGGATGCATTTTCATTGACATTACATAAAGGGATTTATCAATATGATACGGTCAGGTGGATACTGAAGTCAGCATTGAAAAAAATATGGTCAAAGTCAATCATAATTTTTGATAAGACTCAATAAAACCTGGGTGATGTGTGGGGAGGGGCTACATAGGTCAATAATTACAACCAACTGTTTACAACTAAGATTAGTAGCAAGATATTCAAACCTTTGCATTCGCCAAAACATGGATATGTAAGAAATATCTTCCTTTGACAAATACCTGCTTCTCCCTCACCTATTTTAGCAGTTCTCAGAATCATGGTGACATTGATATCAAAGTTTATTCATTAATAAACTATCAGTGCTGAGCCAAGTTTCGGTGAGAAAGATGATATCTAAATCATAGTTTCAACCAGTTACGCTACTGTAAAGGTTTTTGAGCTGACGAGCTCTTAAAGCATCGTCGGGCGCAGCGTTTCCTCGCCCTGTTCCTCGACAGTGTTTGTTTTTTGCGCGCTTCACAAATTCCTTGTGCATATTTACTTTGGCATACTCAAACTCTAATAAACCACAATGACACCAACCATTAAATGCCACTTTGGTCAGGCCCGGTGCTGACGTGCGGACACTGCGTTCTGATGACGGTGTCTCACAGTTACAGTGGAAAGCACGCAGAGGAAAATAAGGCCACACTGAGGAGTTTGTGTTGCAAGATACACACAAAGATAAAAGAGACATTACAATCTTTCCAAACCTCCCAGGCATCAGGTCTAGAGAAACAAGAGTTTCTGGGCCACTCAATGCTCCGCAGCCGTATAAATAACGCACGTTATATACTGTGATGGAAATACTTGAATCCTTTAACAGTGGTGTCTCTAAGCAGACGACTGAAGTGGGAGTGGGTCAGAACAGAAGCCCAGACTGTGGTACTGGCTTCTGTTTTACCCTTTTTTATAATATCATGCATCAGATAAGCCATCTAGGTGTAAATTTAAACCTCTGTGGGTGTGAATTTACTCTTCTCTGGGAGTGTCGTTATCTGAAAGAGCAGCTGTCTGTGTACCAGTCTCTCCTGCTGGAGGAACAGAAGGCAGAGGGAAAGTCCCCAGTGCCTCGTCGGTCCAGCTCTTTGGACTTCTTGAGGTAATAAAATGTGAACGACAGAAGAAAAACATTTGTTTTCTAGGCTTCAAACACCTTTCAGACACATCTGATGAAATTGAAACCATGGCTGGAACACAAAGTCTCTGTATGCCAGTTTTGTGCTGCACTCAGACTTTGTGTTTGTGATGGGTTAATACATTACTGGAATACAGCCAGAAGGTACGAATAACAGCAGTACAAGCAGATAGGATGCGGTGCATTACCAGAGCAGTGGCCAGTTTGAACCAGTGGCTCAGTTTGAACAGGGTGGCTCAGTTTGAACTCATGAGAAGAGGAAATATCCCACATGCCTGAACCATGACACACTGCCAGCCTACATCTCTCCTGTGTGAGGTGAGTGTGTGTGCGGGATCATCTCCGCTGAGACTGGTATAGGGATAGGACTCAGGCTGTTACTCTGGCACTTGTTAACAGCATGCGCAAACACAGACATGACATCTAAGTGATAACAGACATGCGAAGGTGTTTCTAAGTAGCTACTTGTGTGGTGAGGTGAATATACTCCAGACCATGTCTGATCAGAGGAAGCTCATATTTGTATTAATAAACAGGTCAGAACTAACAATTAACCAATCAGTATGGGCCAGACAGATGTACATGTTCACTGATTTGTCTGCAACATCACAGAGTCAGCATAGGGAAGCTGGAATGTTAGTGCATTTCCATAGCAACAGCAAAGGGCATATAGGGGCTGAGGGGCCTAGAAAAGCTCATGTGGGATCCCACCACATCCACACCATCACAAACACATCCACACCATCACAAACACATCCACACCATCACCATACCATCACCATCACAAACACATCCACACCATCACAAACACATCCACACCATCACAAACACATCCACACCCACACCATCACCACACCATCACAAACACATCCACACCATCACCACATCCACACCATCACCATCACAAACGCATCCACACCATCACCATCACAATCACATCCACATCATCACAAACACATCCACACCATCACAAACACATCCACACCTGGAAAACACTCGGGTAGATCCTGTAAGTCTGACGTATGTGATTTTACAACACTGTGTTTGCATGACGTTATCAGTTATGGCTGGAGGGACAATGTGATAAGAAACAAATGGGGAAATAAAAAAGAAACCATGTCAGTCATATTCCTCACATAGTCATAATGCGGTCTGAGCATGGATCAAACAAATAGATTATTAATAAAACTACTGTACATATCATTACATTTACATCTTGTCCAGAATGCTTTACAATAGTAGTCTTGAGATAAAAATACATAAAAGGGTGTCTAATAAAGTCTTGGTGATGGAGTGTCTTGAAGTGACTCTGGATCATTCAAGAGCTTCAGTCTGTGCTTGAAGACGCCGAGAGACTGATGTACAGAGAGGAAGTGGGAGTTTGTTCCACCATCATGATCTTGTGTCTTGAGGAACGGTTTAGTCATGCTGTACTGGGGGCACGAGGGGCAGGAGATGTGGTGCGGGGGAGAGAGCTTGCAGGTAGGAGGGAGTAGAACCAGTCTTAGTTCTCTAGGCAAGCATCAGGGTTTTTAATCTCATGCGGGCAGGTACAGGGAGCCATCTGAAGGAATGTTGTAGCAGCGGCAAAAATGAAACGTGTGACCTTGAGAAGACTGAATATGTCTGGATAAGATGCATGAGTCTGTGTGCAGGTGTGTGCAGAGGGGCCCTTGTGAATAGATGATGAGGGCATGGACAAGCAACTGAGTTTCATCTCTGGGAAGACGTGGCAAATTCTCCTTACGTTGTATGAGATACATCTCCCTGCCCAGGTCATGTTAGTAACGTGGGCAGACAATGGCTGATTATGCAGGACCACGCCCAGATTTCTAGCATTGTCAGATGGTGTGAGTGGTGAGTTCTCAAAGGCCAGTTCTTTCACTAGGAAATCACTAGGAATATGTAAGAGATCTGCCTTGCTGAGGTTCAGTTTCAGATGATGTACAGCTATCCCTTATGAAATGTCAGAAAGGTATGCAGAGATCAAAGTTGAAATATCAGTATCTGAGGGAGTGAAGGAAAGGAGGATTATTGTAGAAGGATGATTTCCACAATGAACTCTGTAGGGGGGGTCTGGAGATCTCTGTGGAGATGAGTGGAGCACTCTTCGAATTGTGATTTTCACCTTAGAAAACCAAGGTGTAACAACATGAACCTTAATTGGCTTAGAGGATAAGCAGATTACTCAGGAGGACAATCCACGGTTGTTAGGGATGAAGTCGAGCAGAAGATGGACTGTATGTAAAGCCATGAAAGGGCATCTGTCCCAGAGTAAGATAGGATGGATTTTATAGGCCCAATAATTTACATTTACATTTACGGCATTTAGCAGACGCCCTTATCCAGAGCGACTTACAAAAAGTCACTTCTACACTTCTAAAATAAAATATGGGGTAATGTTTGCATGCAGCACTCTGTTGCCAAGTACCAGAATTTCTGTTTTGTCTTTATTTAACTGAAGAAAATCCTGCATCATCTAAATACTATGTGCTCTAAAATTAGATGAAGTGTGTCTACTGGGATATAATCAGAGGGAAGTGCAGTTATACAAGTGCATCATCTACACACCTGTGAAAGGAAATGATTGAGTAAGAAGCCCAGTCTGAACCCTGGGGGACTCAGCACGTTACATCTGACTTATCCAATTACAGCTGGGGATCGGAGACATTTACTCCCTCCTTCTAAGTAAAACCCAAATCCTAACTGTCAGTTCCAAATTGAGGACATTTCTGAATGATCCTAACACATTTCCCAGCCTCTTTAGAAGTCTATAATCAACAGAGTTAAATGCACCGTTGAGTTCTAGCAGCACCAAGACCGATATTTGACCACAGTCACTAATCAGGTGTTTTTATTTTGTTCCTCTTTGAGGGCATTCTGAGGGTGTCAGAAACCTGAATGTAATTGGTCAAGCTGGCCATTTATATTCAGTCACCTAGTTATCATATCACCTGCTTATGCACAACTTTCTCAGCGATGTTACTTATTAAAGGAAGATGTAAGCCAGCTCTTAGCTGTTCAGTAAAGAAGCGTCCAGAGTGCACAATTTGAGCAACTGTAGATGGTTCAGGTTCAAGTTCAGGTTTGAACTGTTCCCTCAAGTGTTTTATAGTAACAGCATTACTGCAATATAACACCCTGCTTGCATCGACCAGATGGACTCAGTATTGACTCGTTACTACATTACTGAAGACATATTGTCTCTCACTAGTGATGTTACAAGAAATGCTACATTATGAGGGTTTTTGTGCCTGTATCCCTCTTTACACACTCTTGGCAATTTTCACTGGTTAACATTAATATACAAGACCCTTCCAGGACAGATGCTACCCTATTTGCAACAGCAGGTCTTCCCACACCCAACTGAAAGACTCTAAAGCAAACACTTCATTTCAGTCTGCCACGGTATATGATTGGAACACACTGCAATAAACGTCACAATGGAATTAGTTCCTGTGCTTCTGTTAACTGATTATTTTAGGCCCATCGTGTATCACAGCTGTGTTAATTTCTGGTGTTTGGCATTGTGACACTATATATAAGTGTCTTGATGTCTTTGCCTGCTTACATTAAAGATTACATTTAAAAAATTAACTAAATAAATGAATTAAAATATAATGCTTCACCAAGACCTAAAGAAGCTTGTGCCTGTCTTCAGCTCCAGCAGGGTGGACTACTGTAATAGCCTCCTAACCAGACTCCACAAAGACAATACAACAGCTCCAGCTCATTCACAACACAACTACAAGTGTTTTAACCAGGATAAAGAGATTAGAGCACATTACGGCAGCTAGAACATCTCCACACTGGCTTCCAGTTGGTTATGGAACTGACTTAAAGGCACTACTTTTAATCTACAAATCAGTGAATGGATTAGATCCAGAATACTTCTCATAGCTGTTCAAAGAGTATAAACCTAGTTTTTAGCTCCATGGACACAGGCCACTGTGTAGAGCCCAGAACTTAAATCAAACATGGACACATGCCAGTGTGTAGAGCCCAGAACTTAAACCAAACATGGTAAAACTGTTTAGTGCTGATGATGCTACAAAGATCTGGAACAAAATCCCATTTCAACTTTGATTAGCCTAAATTGCAGCGATTTTTAAATCCAGGTAAAAATATCTATTCACTTCTGCTTGTATATATACCTGGCTGTAACTTATTTTATGATTATCAATATTTTCTATTTCACTTAATTGTTTCCTGTAACTTTTTTTAATTTGTAAAAAAAAATCCTGTTACATCTTAGACTGTAATAAACTGTTGATTTCATTCTACTATTTGTGTAAACAACTCTGAACGATCTCAGTGCTATACAAGCACACTTGACTGACAAGGTGATGGTCCTCCCTGTTTGCTGTTGAGTCTGAGCACACAGGCTGGGCTACGTACTACGTCTGTGCCTGAAAGAAGGGCTTTGGAAGGAGGGCAGGTTGGAGGTGAGGGATTAAAGGGATCGAGTGGACTCACCTGGTAGATCAGGTAGAGCGAGATTGTAGTTGAGGACGGTTCAGTACCCAGGGAGCACACATGCGATCACACTGGAAAATACACACATACCTGTTCTGGATAAGAGAACCTGCCAAACGATGTAGAGATATGTGATGAAAGAGTCAGGGTGGACTCCATGGTTACGGATGACAGAAAATGTCAAGAACAGTTTTTAAATCTTTGATTTGACATATCAATTTTCTATGGGAAACTAGCAGTGATCCAAGAAGTCTTTCCTTTACCTACTGCGATCAGTAACGTAATGAAACTGTGGCTCAGGCCTGTGCTAGATGCCACACCCCCACACTGCACCACTGATTACAGCTGCATGCTTCGAAAACACACAATAATGTTTAACTCAACCACATCATGTACAATTACAGCAACAACCGAAGGTTAGGACACATAGGAGTATTTGTTCCTATTAATACTGGACACAAAAATGTCAGAGAAACATATTTAATCAAAAATCAGTAAATACAGCATAAAGTTCTACACATATTAAAATGTATCAAAATGGAACACTCTAAGCAAATGACAGATTATTATTAACACTACCTCAGAAACACACGCGCACACACACACACACACACACACACACACACACGCGCACGCACGCACGCACAGCCATGTGCAGGAAGCAGAGTGGCTGCAGATGCAGGTCAGCAGTGGTGGTGTTTCAGCATGGGTGCAGGTACAGGTACTGTGGGCAGGACCTGGTTATGAAAGACGAAGGTTTGAATCCGCTCAAACACCCAGAGGAAGATGAGCAGCACACTGACATACTGGATCCAGGCAAACTTGATTGTCTCCCAAAATCCTGGTCTGTAGGTGGAACACTCGGTCAAGGAGACAGACGGAGGGAACGGAGGAACACACGCAAATCAAACGGCTTCACTGAGACGCTGTGAAGCAGCTTGACTATGTGAACTCGACGCATCCTTCAATAGCATGTAAAGGAATGTAGATAATGAAGATGATAATGGTGCTTGTACCAAGGCCAGGTATCCAGTCTAATACCTCTAATACCATGACAACAATCTTATAATGGTAGTCTACTTATTACTCAGGAGAGTAAGTACAGATAAATAAAATCACAATGTTAGCTACATTTTATATAATAAAATCACAATACTAGTTGATGTTTTATATCATTAATGTATCATTTTCTTTATTAAATGCTGATAAGTCACAGTGGATTAAGTAGAAGCTTCCACTAGGGTCACTAGGGTAAGGATATCTGATTGTCTCAACTGGGTACCCAATTTCCACATTAATCTGAAAGGGAGTATTTGCGGCTCGACCAGCTGTCCATACTGGAGCTGGACAGGAGAGATGGGTCGTCACTGCAGGGGAGGAGAAGGTGGGTTAGACACAGCACCAGTCTCCCCTGATGAGCTCACAGTGAGTCTGTGGCCACAGGATGAAGCCCCTCAGGAAAGTGTGTCCAAGCCTGGATTAAAACACACACTTGGACACACACTCAGCTATATATACCACCCTACCTACTGTTTCACTGCGCGCACACACACGCATGCACACACACACACACACACACACTCCATGCTTACAGTTTCTCTCCTGGTAGGACCCGATGATTTTGGCCAGGTCATATGCACTAGCAAAGGGGCTGGCACCATCCACCACTGACACCTGAACATGGAGATGATGTCATTAAAGGTATTGCACACAAGCGGAACCCAGCCAGGTCAACGTGTATAACCATACACCTTATCTGCTGAGGACGGTGTGCTTTTTGTTCTAACCATTTAGAAGATATTTATATTAATTTGTTTAATTGATAGTTGTATGGAGGGGTTCTGGCCTGGTTAGAACAAATACTTGCAGCCACACCTGAGGATAAGCCTACCTGCCCTGTTCTACCCCTCACACCTGAGGATATGGATATCTGCACTGATCCTACACATAGTGAGATAATTGGAGTCTTATTCCCTGAGAGCTACAGGTAAACCAGGCTGGTGAGTCATAATTGCCAGAGCTCATTATTATAATTTATCTAATAAGCATCCCTGTTATTTCTGTAGGAGCACTGTGCAGACTCATATTTATATTTTGTTTCTGTACCTATGTAGTCACCTGTGCACCTATGCGGTGTTTGTGCGCCTGTGTGGGTGTCTCAGACTAACTGTGCGGGCGTCTCTGAGACTGTAACTGGGCGGATGTTTCTGAGACTGTAACTGTGCGGGTGTCTCTGAGACTGTAACTGGGTGTATGTTTCTCAGACTGTAACTGGGCATATGTTTCTGAGACTGTAACTGTGCGGGCGTCTCTGAGACGGTAACTGGGCGTATGTTTCTGAGACTGTAACTGGGCATGTTTCTGAGTCTGTAACTGGGCGGATGTTTCTGAGACTGTAACTGTGCTGGCATCCCTGAGACTGTAACTGGGTGGGCATCTCTGAGACTGTAACTGGGTGGGCATCTCTGAGACTGTAACTGGGTGGGAGGGTGTTTCTGAGACTATAACTGTGCGGATGTTACCGGACTGTAACTGGGCGGGTGTTACCGAGACTGTAACTGGGCGGGTGTTACCGAGACTGTAACTGGGCGGGTGTTACCGAGACTGTAACTGGGCGGGTGTCTCTGAGACTGTAACTGGGCGGGTGTTACCGAGACTGTAACTGGGCGGGTGTTACCGAGACTGTAACTGGGCGGGTGTTACCGAGACTGTAACTGGGCGGGTGTTTTCATAACTTTGATCGATTCCCTGCAGATTTAAATATTTGTTGCTCGTGTCTGCCTACTTTTCCTGCTTTCTAGATATAATTACTGAAATAAATTTGATCAGATGTGCAGAGAAAGGTGGTGAGGAGTTAAAGGGTTTTTTAGACACACTCACATTGTAAGCCGTGTGTAGCCCACGGTGAAGAAGTGGAGTTCGCTGGTGGAGCCTCAAATCTCCACTGACAAAGAGCTGCGATCCTGGGACAGAGGACGAGTGTTGAACCAGAGCAAGTGTCTGCATCACCACAGTAGACATCCGCTAAAGACACACATGCACACACACACACAAACAAACAAACATGCACGCACGTACACAAACATGCGAACACCCATGCATGTGTGCACATGTCCACAGAGGGAGAGAAAAAGATTCATGTGTGTTACTCAAAAACTCATACAATACACAAACAGGTATAGCTTAGGTTAGTGAAGTACATGGAAATTGCATACAAACAGCTGGTAGGAGAATGCGAGAAGAAGCTGGATGCTGTACATTTGCTCTTCCGCTTTCAGGGGAACAGCGAGTTGCAGTGTTAATCGGTCAGTCTTCCCATCCTGGTTCCGGTCCTGCTCTTGGACCTGTTTGAAGGACCAGATTGGTCATGGCAGACCGGATCCTTCAATCCACAGCAACGTTTCGCGCACATGCAGCACTTACAGACACGGCAGGGATGCGAAGATTATTTCCCAGCAAACGATTGAAGTTGGGAAAGGTACTCCATGCCACATACTCCCCTGTCACGCCAGTGGATCCGATCATTAACATTTGGTACTGGAAACGTACAACGGGCTGCTCTTCGTACGTACTTCGCTTCAACCAAAAACCTGTTCGACACGTCAAAAATTGCACTGAACATATTCTAGAGAGATTAATAACGTGTACTGCATCAAATAAATGAAAACAAAGCATGTATATACCTTGGCTTCTGTAAGCAACGAGCAGCGGTGGAACGTACGTGAGACACAAGACGACTGCCACAAACAACGTGGCTCGTGTGCAAAAGCTGGTTTTATACCTTATCAAAGCCGGATGAGAGTACACTTCATAAAAGGCCATCACTACGGCAGTGATTACTTTTACTACTGAAAACTGTATTTTAGTAGAGTGCAAATACGAGACGCATCTAGATCACGGAGTCAAACATGCTCGGCGACGCGCCTTCTTAGCTAGTTAGCATGTCTGCTAGGTAACATTTTATTGTTTAAGTACAGTCTTGATTGTTATGGAATGCTCCAGGCTCTTAGCTACTTTTCTTATCTTTAAAACGCAGAATCAGCGAAAATGTTACTGTTACTAGTTGGCTATCTAGTTACCCAGTTTAATTTAAAAGTGACGCTAGGATTTTAGCCTCACTCTTCTGAGTCGCTCACTTCCGGTCTGTAAGCGTCCGTTACCATGACGCCTGGCAACGTCACTACACCCCGCTAAATATGTTTAATGTCTACAGAACCACATTCATCCAAATGCATGATATATGTTTGCGAAATATCTACTTATTGACAAGTTGTTTGTTGTAAAATATGATAAAATTAAATAGAAGCTAATTTCAACGAGTTTGGTTTTCTTTGCGTATATTAATGCAACGCTAATCATGCAGTTACGGTTGTGAGGGTTTGACCGGACGTGTTTTAATACATGGGTATTCATGTGAGGGTTTGATCGGACGTGGGTATATACATGGGTATTCATGTGAGGTTTTGACCGGACGTGTTTATATACACTGGTATTCATTCATGTGAGGGTATGACCGGACGTGTTTATTTACACGGTATTCATTCATGTGAGGGTTTGACGGACATGTTTATATACACGGGTATTCATGTGAGGGTTTGACCGGATGTGTTTTATATACACGGGTATTCATGTCAGGGTTTGACCGGACATCTTTATATACATGGGTATTCATGTAAGGTTTGACTGGATGTGTTTTTATAATGACGGGTATTCATGTGAGGGTTTGACTGGACGTGTTTATATACACGGGTATTCATCTGAGGGTTTGACCAGATTTGTTTTTATAATGACGGGTATTCATGTGAGGGTTTGGACGGACGTGTTTATATACACGGGTATTCGAGTGAGGGTTTGACCGGACGTGTTTTTATAATGACGGGTATTCATGTGAGGGTTTGACCGGACGTGTTTTTATAATGACGGGTATTCATGTGAGGGTTTGACCGGACGTGGGTATATACATGGGTATTCATGTGAGGGTTTGACCGGACGTGCGTCACCACGGCTCGGCACTGGCTAGTCAGCTAACTAGATTGTTGACGTTTTGTTATTGACGTTGTTGATGTTGGTAACATCGTAATTTCTCCTATTTAGTTAGATAACATTAATATTTGTATTCACCTTTCAATAATAGCATTACGCTACTGGAGCGCGGAACCTGCAAAAATGAAATGGATGTTTAAAGAAGACCATTCCCTGGGTAATTGCGTTTCATTGGAAAGCTAACCTAGTTAGCCTGCATAGCTAGCATAGTTTAGCTATCTTAGGTTGTCTGGCTGTCACACAAGTTGTACTTCTTTTCCAGCCGTATCCGTAAATAAATCTATATAGCTAGCATTAATGAGCCAAACGACCAACTCTCAGGGTTATCTATATGTTTTGTGTGGTTGATGTCGCACCGTCGTGTTTACATTGTTGTGGCCAGGCCTCGCACTGATGATAGTCAGAACATCATCTTATCCTAACTATCTCTCTAATCTCAAATATCATTTTATCCTAACTATCGCTCTAATCATAAATATCATTTGATCATATCTCTCTAATCTCAAATATCAGATTACCCTAACTATCTCTATTCAGTACGTCAGCTCTTAAAAATATTAGCCCCTTGTGTGTTTTTTAGAACAGACAATAAACGTCTAAACTGTAGAGATGATGAAACCAACCTGGGAAAAACAGTTAAAGTCTCTAACACTAGCCAGCTAAATTAATGACTGGTTTTATGCAATACAAATGTAACGCTCTGAATGTAAGACCGGCATTGTACCATCCCTAAGAAGAACGTTCGATATAATTCCCAGCGTTTTACCTTCGCTTCCAAATTATGTTCTCATGGTTCTCAAATGCAGAGTCTGGGGTTATTGCTGTAAACATACACCAAACGCAGTGGTTCAAAATGAAGTTGAAAATGTTCGAGCTGGAGAAACTGTAAACTCGGCATGTTTTTTTGCACTTTGTTATTGCATGCTATGCACGCGTTCATCCTTCTAATCACATGATCATTTCTGTGATCGAAAGACATTGCTTATAATATCCTGGTGTATGATGTCCTGGCGTGAAGTTGCATAATTGAAGTGTACGTGCAGGGAAATGTCTTCGAGTTCAGTATTGCTCAATGTCCACTGTCGGACTCGCGCACGTCGCTGTTGGTGGTTCTGAATTCTTTATCCCACGTGTTACTGCATAAACATTACTTTTACAAAATAGGTGGTTTAAATTCTGTAGATATGCAGTTTCCACCTTACCAAAAACACAAAAAAAGGAAGCATTTAAAAAATGTATTTTTGAAAGCTGCAATGTAAACATTCCCAGCCTGAGACACCTGTTTCCTTGTTTCCTATGCAGAGCACCGGTGTGTGGAGTCAGCCAAAATTCGCCACAAGTACCCAGATCGGGTCCCTGTGAGTATCACATCCAGTTACACCCCTGAGTCCAGTGTTGAGATGTTACTGAAGGCCTTAATTACCTGGGGCAGGTGTGTTGGATTGGGGTTTGAACTAAACTCGGCATGCAAAAGGGACATGCTTTAGTTTGAACAATGGTGTTTGAATGGTGTTTGCATGTGGGCAAAATAAAAAGACAGGGGCATCATTGTTGAGGGAAAATTGTGCTCTGAAGCCAATACAATGGACCTTTAAGTACCTGAGACACACACCTGCTCCTTCAGAAGGCCTTCACCTGTAAACTGACACCTGAAAGAGTTTCATACAGCCCTGTGGGGTTTCCTGCTGCGGGGTTTAGGGAGAACCTACGCTGTCTTTCATCAGCAGTCCAGATGGACTGTAGCAGCTTCGGAGCGGCAGTGTTTCTGCTCATAACGACAACAAGGACCTGCAGTGTGGTTGAGTCACGTCTGCTCCGCCCTTCTAGGTGGTTTGTCTTACTTCCTTCTCCATATCTGAGCAGGTTATCGTAGAGAAGGTGTCTGGCTCACAAATACTGGACATTGACAAGCGGAAGTACCTGGTCCCGTCGGACATCACGGTAGCCCAGTTCATGTGGATCATTAGGAAGCGGATTCAGCTGCCCTCAGAGAAGGCCATCTTCCTTTTTGTTGACAAAACTGTCCCCCAATCCAGGTTAGTCATGATGATATTTCAGACCTGTGTTGAAAACGTTATTTGGTGAACTGGGTTAACTGACGTGTGTGTCTTTCAGTCTGACCATGGGGCAGCTGTATGAAAAAGAGAAAGATGAGGATGGCTTTCTGTACGTGGCTTACAGCGGAGAGAACACCTTTGGATATTAAGGCCTTTGCGTCAGAGCTCCGCCCATTGGATCAGGTTAACCCAGCCAACTCCAGTCTCAGATGGTTCCTTCTGGACGAGGGCAAATCTGCTTATGTCTGGAGGTGTGGATGAAATGTCTTTGCATCAATTATACAATATCTGTATGTGTCATCTGTATTGTATTATGAAACTCTAAATAGTAGCGTTAGTTAAATTCATTAAGATATTTTTGTGAATGGTATTGCAGTATTATTAGAGGTGCTTAATATTGTTTTAAGCACCAATATACAGTAATAAATTAAGTTTTAATTTATCTTTTTCCCTGTATAAAAATATTTAAGAAAAACATTTGAAAGGTAAGGTAGCTGGATGACCTAACCAATAAAAAAATAAGACAAAGGAACACTTGTTACATATATTTATTATAACCTCTGAACTTAAGACAGACTAGAATCAAATCAAATGCCTGATTGTTGAAAGCAAGCAGCCAGACTGTCGGGTCAGTTGACACACCCCTTTACACTCTCACACACCAGAAGGGCGGCAGTTACTGTACTTCTTTTCTGCACCTTTGGGTCCATAAAACTCTATTTAAAGCCTCTTTGCCCTAAAAATCCATTTAATGCCTCTCTGCATAGAGACATGGAGGTCGCAACCTTGTTGCTAAGACGACTGTCTTTGCCACAGTCAGTACTGTGCTTGCTGCAGTGTACAGGATTGGTCCCCAGTGAGGGTTCTGTCTGTGTCTTTATGGATCTGTGTTTGGGTCAGGTGCTGGTCCTGTTGCAGGCAGGGGGCTCGGTGGGCGGGGCTCGGTGGGCGTCTCCACTGAATTGCAGCAGCTGTCGGGGGCTTCTGGGCCACAGGGTGAAGGCGTGAGTACGCAGCAGGGCCCAGGCATGCTGGTATTCCTCTGCTGCCTGCTTATAGTCCCAGTACGAGTGGAGCTCCTTCCCCCTGCAACACACACACGCAGCAGGACATGTCCGAGTGCAGGGCTAGTGTTGAACAACGGGACATAACGGGCTCCATCTGGAGCTACAGACATGCTACAGCACACCGCCTGTCCTGCCAAAGCAGCCAAACCCTAACCTCACACTAACCCTGACCCTAACCTCACACTAACTAACCTCACACTAACCCTAACCTCACACTAACCCTGACCCTAACCTCACACTAACCCTGACCCTAACCTCACACTAACCCTAACTGTCCAGAACATACGACAGTACCCCAGAGACCTTCAGGCACTGAGTTTTTAATACCAGTGAAAATGTCACTGCTGAATACACAGGTACACATATATTATTCAGTCTTTGGTAATGCAAGTTATGTAATAATGTGCAGATGAGGAGCAGGCAGGCTGTATGCCGTCTCTCTGGACAAACAGATGAATTCACACACTGTACCTACATCACCCAGGACCTGAACGCTACATCAAACGTGCTGTTGTCAAACAGAGACACAGACAGACAGACAGAGTTCAGTAGTGGGGCTCTGGAGGGGGGGGATGGGACACTAGGATCAGGTGATGGAGACAGGTGCAGAACATGGACACTGTTCCCCACAGTGGAAACACTCCCTCACACACACACACACACCTGGGGGGGGGGCTCACCTGAGGGACTCTGGCAACTGAGAGTCTTCAGTTATATCCAGAAGTTTCAAGAATAAATGAAAGAGTTCCAGCTTGCTAATGAATGATCTATATGAAGAAAATTATATTAGAACATAATAAACAAATGTCCACTATTAAAGCACATGGACACAATGGAAAAGAAAATACACACGGGTGTGTAAACTGAGAACTACTGTATGTTTGGGTAAAAAGGTGTAAATGTGGAGGGCACACGTGTGGAAGGTGTGTGTGTTTGTATATACATGTAGGGCACTGACCGGGCGCGCATGTGTGGAAGGTGTGTGTGGAGGGCACCGACTGGGCAGACATTGTGGGGGTTGTGTGTGGAGGGCACTGACCGGGCGCGCATGTGTGGAATGTGTGTGTGTGTGTTTGGCACTGACCGGGCCTGGAACGTCCCCCGTGTTTTTTTCGTTGCTCCTTGCTTGTAGCCGTTGGCAGTGACATCTAGAGGCTGGGTGGAGACAGCGCACCAGCTTATAGCTGAAACACAGCAGCACAGCTCTCTGAAAAACGCCTGGGTGGAGACAGCGCACCTGCTTATAGCTGAAACACAGCAGCACAGCTCTCTGAAAAAACGCCTGGGTGGAGACAGCGCACCTGCTTATAGCTGAAACACAGCAGCACAGCTCTCTGAAAAACGCCATGAGAGACTAATCTTGCCTCCTACGCACTACAGCAGCAGTCTGCCTGGAAATACATCACCCATGAGGAGTTTCCTTCCTTTAATCTCCATTCTACTGGCTGTGTGATGAACTGAGATTAAACTGCTATCTTATATTTGGAAGAGTGAAGGTATCTGGAGACTGGATCCCTGCCCGTACTAAAGCTCCGCCTCTCTTGTAAAGAGAGGCTAGTGCAATCACAGCTGACACCTGCACATGAATATCATGTCTAAAGAACATCCAGGCTGCTGGTGGGCTGTAGCTGCTTAATCGCCAGCTAGTCCAAGACCCAATGACCTTTGACCTCGGGACATAGCGCGTGTTATCTTTCTATGAAGTTGGGCCTCTGAACCTGATAAAAATAAATCTGGAGTATTGTCAGCTGACGAAGCGATGTGCACCATGGCAGGGCTGAATAAATGCAACAAAATGAGCAACCCAGGCAGAGGTTACCCAGGGAAACGGCAACTCCTCACTCACCTGCCCCACATGGTACTAGCCTGGTCTGTGTGGAACTGTGGGATTGCTGCATGTGTGCGCGAGCGTGGAGGAACTCCAGCTCGGACTGCTGCAGTGCTGGGGGCTGTGGGGAGAACCCTGCTGGGAGACCCCTCACATGTGCACATCTGGGCAAAGCAAGAAAGACAGCAGGGAATTGTGGTGAGCTGCAGGGGCACGAGCTCCACGTTCTACACCAACGCAGTGCACACATGGTGAATCATCTCAAAGATGAGTTAACTAGGCTCGGGAATCACACTCTGCTCTCCACTGTAACTGCAAGATTCCTGAGATCATTTTAATGTCTTCAGCAAATTCATAAAATGTCTGTTCTGTCCCATCATATTTCAGAATGTTATTGCACATTAGCAACAGAGTTAGTGTTCTCCAGTGATGACTGAGTAATGGTAATGTAAAATCAGAACGTCACCACCACACAGCAGAGCCAGCACTGCCTCTGTGGTCACTCCTATCCCAGGATACACTGCACACATATTCATGAGCAGGTCCTCATGATGAAGCCACCCTCACTGACATGGTGCTGATGACAAAGATAAAGTCTCCATCCACCCTGCAGTAACCACTCATTAAATCACTCTGACATAACAATGGGAAAACACTGACAGTTCTGACAAACACAGCAGTTCCCTTGGATTAATGAGCCTGGATTAACGAGCCTGGATTTGTTCACTATGGGCAATAATCAGAAGTTTAAGACACACAAGTACTGACACAACAATGACCTGTCAGGAGTAATCCCACATAAGCACTTCAAACAGGCAGCAGGATTTCACCACTAGCTGAACACACAGACCAGCATGGGCTGAATGACTGACTGAACACACTGTAACGTTTCATACGACGTAAAATCAAACTAAGGCCAATTACATCAACTAAAATGCTAACAATGGGTTAGGGTCATCGCCTAACCCTGACCCTAAGGGTCGTCGCCTAACCCTGACCCTAAGGATCATCTCCTAACCCTGACTCTGACGAGAAGCCAAGACTCATGCAGAGAGTTAGAGCTCTCTGATGAAGCAATGGGTGGAGTCAAGTGGCCTGATAACTGTTGGGACGTTTAGCCGAACCGAGCGTGTGCAGGGTGTTTAGCTGAACTGAGCGTGTGCAGGAGGGTGTGTGACCTGCTCAGAGCTCTCTCCATGGCCTGCTGGCTATATGGACACTTCCCCACCACCACAGCACTGAAGTAGATGCCTTCCTGTAGGAAGTGGGACAGCAGCGCCCCCTGGAAACCAAGCACAGTCCAGCGGGTCAGTTTGTCACTGCAGGACAGGGAGAGTGTGGGCTGGCCCCGACCCGGTTTCACACGCAGCACCCCCACTGTATGGAATCCCAGTCCAGGCAGCAGGGGGTCCGCTGGGCCTCCACACACACACTTGGCTCCAGTACGGTGAAGGTCGGGCAGCTGCTGGCCCCTGCCGCCCTCGGGGTGGCCGAGTCCCGGACCTTCAGCGGGTTTCTCAGCTGCAGCTCCACTCTCTGCCTCTGTGGGGCGCTGTGCTGTAGGCCGAGGGGACTCTGTGCTGACTTTGAGGCGCTTGCTTGGCAATGCTGTGGGGCTGTTTGTGCGCCGTCTCGCACCTCCTTGTTCTGAAATCTGATTGGCCTCATGGCAGTTCTCCTGCGCTGTGACTGGAGGGCAAGGCTGGGCCAGGCTGTCAGTCATGGGTATGATGGAAGCATCTCCACCTGCATGAGTTAGTGAGGACAGCAATATCAGCAAGAGCTGTGTGAAGTAAATGAGGCAGCATACAAGGTGACCTGAGTGACACTGATACTGTGAGAGGTAGGTGTGTGTGTGTGTGTGATTAACACACAGGGGGTGTGACTGCTGAAGAACAGGAATGTGACTCCAGGTCGAAGCCTCCACTTCCCTTTCTGTTCACCAGGACAGAAGAGCGTGCTGCACCCTCCCCTCAGCGCTATACCCAGCTGCTCCATCAGATACCTGCATACACACACGCGCACACACACACACACACACACACACACCCTTGAGCTGTGCTGGCAAAGAACTGAAAAGTCTGAAAAAATTATTGATTCTCTGATGGGGAAAAAAGTGTAAGGGACTCTAACAAGCATCAAACTGCAAACTGACCACTCCATCTCGCTCGGCTTGTACCACTGGAACTAAGCAGGATGAGTCCATAGATTCTGTCTAACCTTAACCCTAACCTCTAACCCCTAACCTTAACCCTAACACATAAACTTAACCCTAACACCTAAGCCCTAACCCAGTCAGGTTAGATTCCTCAGAACACAACAACATTCATTACTCATCAGTACAGCCAAGTCTGTGGGCAAGGTGGCACTATAAGCCTGACCTTCCACTGCTGAGCGCCATGGTGACCAAGATGCCCAAAAGCACGTCCCTGCCATACGAAGATCCACCTGGAACGCAGGTGACCTTCCATCAAGCATTTCACCTCTGACTTCTCCTGATCATATCTTTGGGGAAGGATTTTATCGTTCAGAGAGCAGCTGCTTTTGAGATGCTGGCTGCACCATATAATTAACCCTAACACCATATCAAAATGAAAATCTGCAACACCCTGCCACCCTAACTAACCTTCTTTTATAGGCCTAAGTCTTAAACTTAAAGTCTGCATTAAAGGGAAAGGAAGGGAGACTTATTTTGTGGTAGTTATTCATTTTGTTTTCTTGTCTTAGGGTACGTGACGAACACAGCCAAAAGTACTGACAACTCTAATGCCAGAAGCATAACTTGTCTGACGCCAAACACCCACCTTTACACAAACAGAACTTGGTAAACATGGGCAATAAAGGGAAAACCTGCATATATGAAATGAAAAACACAGAGGTAGCAGTGGTTCAGGTGGTATTCAGAAAAGCGCCGAGGAATGAACATACACGTGACTTTACACACCAATGCAGCTGAAGCGCGCTCACCTCACGCAGCTCCGCCTCGCGATAACCTCCGCGTGGCTATCGTTCAGGACGTCGCCTGCACGGGAGACTTCTGTTAATAATAATTGTCTTTCACAAAGGCATTTCATATTAAATAATTCTGTAACTGTAGTACAGGTAGAACGCCATACTTGTTCACTCAGTGTGTGTGTTCTGAAGATTTATTTTACCTTTAGGACTCATAGCGGAGCGACCGATGCATTTAGTGCCCGTCCCCAAAGCGACAACTTCCTTTTTCACTAAGGACAAGAGTTATTACAATCCTCCAGAGTTATAAAAGTGGTGCGAATGAACTCGCTTAATTTATTAACATTTCCTACGGCCAATTGCCCCCACCCCTACCTCTCGCGTGGTCTGAAGACTCTGAGATTTGAACCACGGCGGCCAGCTGGGTCCACTCACGCCCGGGCTCCGGTTTCCCTCGCTTCGGCAGCTCTTTAAAGCGCTCATAACACAGACGGGCTATTTCGTCTGCGTCCCACATCTTGGTAACTAAATCTTTATCTAGACGAATAGTTATCGCGGCCACGGCTGGTGTAGTGTGTGATTAAAGTAAGCTAGCCAGTCAGCGCGGGTTAGAAAGAACCTGCTAAATTAGTACTGTTTTCTCGCGGTAGGTAGCGGGTTGTTTTGTATTATTCATACAAAGTCTTAGTCACTCCTTTTAACACAGAAACATTATTTCAGGCATAAAGCCGGGAGGGTAGATCACAACCTTGAGTGCAATTTTTGCTTAGTTTTGCAAGTCTGACTTCCGACGTCGAAATTTCAACTTAAGAGTCCTTAAACTTCTCGAAGTAAACGTTTACACAATGACCGTCACTATGGAAGCTCATTCCCGCCACCGAAAATAAAAAATAAATACAGCACGTATTTTTTTCCTCATGCGTAAATTGATATCTCATTATTTTTAGATACTAAGTCATTCTTTCGAGACACCAAATATTATATTTATATGGTATAACTTAAACATCAGTCACCATATATATATATCTCCCTATCCCAATATTTTTGTATACCTAACCTTATATTTATAGGGTAAATATATACCCTATATTTATATATCTAACCCCTATATTCATAGTCATACCTACAGCACAATGGCAATGGCGCTGAGTCATACCTACAGCATGGTCAGTCACTGTGATGCATCCTCTGCTGTGACATCTTGTCTTTTCATTATGTTCATTATGTTGGGGGGTGAAGTGTTCCACACACTGGTTTATTAAGCTGCCCATGGAAATCCATCAGTAGTCTAACATTACAGACAGGTTAAACATATACATTTTGTAAAAACACACAGTTTTGGTTGAGACCCTTGCCCATTAGTCACTGTTCTCATCTCCTGCTGTAGTGAATGTGAGACTCAGGCCAGCGTTTTTATATACAGCGTTTTTAATCAGGGATTTTTGTACAACCCTTTTGTTTCCAAACGACACATGGATTCTCATTTTTTGTTCTGTACAGTATTATGAGTTATTTCACAATAAGCAAAAATTAAAACAAACCAGAGAAATAAAATACATTTGACGCAAGTCTTTTTAAAGCATACACACACGCTCACATCTGGTCATGTAAATATTCTCTCATAAGCTCTAGATATGGGATGTTTACGTTAGCTGTGATGCTGATTCAGAAGTTTGTCATTTGTTTAAAATAATTTGTGACAATTTGCTTTGTTTTGTGATTGTTGTGATTCTCTGGGTCTGGTGCAGGGACAGGGGGTGGTGGTGGGGGGGTTCTGCTCTCTACTGCCCTCTAGGGGATGCTTCAAGATACAAAAAGTATCTTCACATTGCATTAATATTAATAATCACATTCATATTTTCACATTTCATTTGTGTCTGGCTCTTTACTGACTTATCGAAGACCTCATGGACTGTCAGATCACAAGACAGCCTGTAACCTCCCCTGCTGCCATAGTAAAGAAACTTTGTAGTGGCACAAGAGTTTCCATAACAACTGCTGATAATGTGAACAACAAATATCACACTGCTAATACAGGTTTAAATCCTGTCTTAAGGCATCTCATTTTAGCATGTAGCCGACACTTCTATCCAAAGCAACATACAATTATGACAAAAGTACAATTGTGAAAAACAGATTATTAAGAGCCAGAGGTGCCAGTGGCGGGGGTGTGACTCGAACTGGCAACCTTCCCCTCACCAGTGACATGCCTTAACCACCACGCTACCACTGCCCAAGTCTTACGTTTTATCACTTTTGTTACTGCTGTGCATTATTGCTGTGTGGCCTGAATTTTTGGTTACTACATACTTGATTACAGTTTTTTTTTAATTTCTTAACCTAGGACCTTTATTCAAGAAGCACATATATTAATTACGGTTGCATTCAAATTGGCTTTAGAAATAAATCTGACTGATTGACTGACTCAATGAAGATAATGGAAAATGTTTCCTTAGTGTATCTTTACTACTGCCATGAACCCTCCCCAAACCTTCCTCCTGCTGAGTCACTCCAATCCCAGCACTCCCCCCACCCCCATCATGGCACCGCCGCTCATGAACACTCATTCCTGCCCAAACCCCTCCGTCTCCTCAATAGCAAACAGAAGCTTCTCCCTCAGCTGTTCCAGGTTCCTGTATGGCGGCAGGTCCAGTCGGTTGAAACTGCGTTTGACAAACAGAACAGTTGAAGGAAAATGCCAGTGTGATGACAAATCATGAGACGTTCGAGTGAATATGAGCCGTACCACGTGTGACTTCTGGGCAGCCATGTCTCCTTTCCTACTTTGTCTATGCAGAACTTCTGTGGTCCGTTACTCCCTGAGGAAGAGTGGGGGCAGGAGGACTGTGTCATCTAATCAGCACCGACATTAATGAACTGTAGCAGGCAGTTACGATAGGGGTCAGGGGCTAACTGTAGCCAGCAGTTACGATAGGGGTCGGGGGTTAACTGTAGCCAGCAGTTAAGTTAGGGGTCAGGGGTTAACTGTAGCCAGCAGTTAAGTTAGGGGTTAACTGTACCTATCAGTTCAGAAAAGCCCCCGACTGGCAGTCGACAGGTTCCTGTAACAAATTGCAGCAGACGGATCCTTTTCTCATTGTCCATTTCCTTCACAACCTAAAGGCAGGAGACAACACAGGATTACACAGGCTGACAGACAGCCACGAAAGCACATGCACACACACACAGGCACAGATGCACATGGATACACACACACAAACAAGCAGGCACACGGATACACGCACACACAGTACCTGCCAGAACCAGTGAATCTGTTTGCTGTTCTTGGTGTAATGGCGATAGATGGTGTTTTTCTGCCAGTCACTGAGGTCAATCTCCTGCATCCCACACAGCATCAGCTGTGAAATCAGCGACAGCCAATCAGCCAATCACAATAAGCTCACACATGTAAGGGGTTCAGGGGACAAGGAACAGTGCATTTACAATTAAATGCTGATTTTGGAGTGGACATAAATACTCTCTAAAGTGTTAAAAGTGTTTGTTTTAGCCACGCCCACCTCCAGCTCTTTCTCGTCAAAGTAGCGAAGCCACTCCAGAGGCACCACTTCGTTAAAGCCGTCCAGGAAGGCCTTGGTCTGCTCCTCCACCCCACGGGTGAACCGCCAGTCCGTCAGCAGTCTGGGAACAAACACAAAGGAAGATCAATCCCAAAACTAAGGCCAATTATAATACTAAGCCCAATCCGACATTAATGCTAATTTTGTCACCAACACAAATACAAACAGCTAATTGAAATCTAACCAATGTGAAGACAAACAGGAATACTATTATCTACACATGATAAAAACTGGGTGATGTTGAAGTCAAAGGGGGAGGGGTTTGGTATCAGTACCCAATATATTCCTCTTTGTTGTGTTGGGTAACAAGCTGGTTCTCGCCATCGTCCTTCAGCTGGTGGGTGGACACCTTTCCCAAGATCTCCATGTCTTGTGCGAAATACAGCTCCACTCCACACTCCTCCAAGTCATTCTCCCTGACACACACACAGCCCATGAGAACAAAAGTAATACACACATTGTTTTGTTTTGTATTGATGACTCTCCACACTCAAGACATTAAAGGGCGACACTTACTTCACCCACATGATGGAGTTGTAGAACTCTGGGTCGATGGACTCCAAGTCCTTCAGAGTGGGCTTCTTATTCAACATGCGCTTGTAGAAGGGAAGTGTGAAGCCTGTATCAATGAACTTCCCATGGTAGAGAGCCTACAGAGCACAGAGGCCATAAATGCACAGCACACACACACGAGCATCTCCCACCCACACACACACACACACACACACACACACACACACACACACACACACACACACACACACACACACACACACACACACACACACACACACACACACACACACACACACACACACACACACACGAACCAATGCACTAACAAATGTGAAATTATGTACTACTTCCTCTTTGACAGGAAGACCCAGTTTTCGTCCATTTGCAACCTAAATATACACTTAAATACACCACATTATGCTTTACTCATGTCCCATGTGCATATACATTATAGTCATTTATAACAACACAACATTCTCATACACACACAGACTGGACAAGTGTGTGTCTATACACACTGACAATTAAGGCTTGTGTACACATTTATGTTTATATTAGGAATGTAAGCATTGGCCATTGACAAATATTAATCACGGCATTTCTGTGTTTACACAGTTCTGCCCAGGGTGGGTTGTCCAAACCTCCCTCACTGCTGAAGTCATGAGCTACCATGCAGTGTTCCCTGGGGACGCTGGTTAAGCCATTCAACACGTCCAAACTTCAGCGGTCAGACATTTGGACTTTCAATGTCTAAATTGTGCATTTTGTGTTGTTGTAACAAGAGCTCAGACAGTGTGTGTTCCTCACTGCTCCGTTAGACACTAATACACACACATCACTCTACATAAGTCTATCTTCACTTGTGCAATAATGACAATGTCACTACACAAACTACATTAACTTCATTAAACTCACTACAATAACCACACTAACTTCATTATGCATTACCGTCACGAAGCTATTAGTGCAACTTCAGTAAACTAAGGGTTAAGGTCAGGGTCAGGCTTAGCGTTGGGGTTAAAATGAATTCACTTGTGAACCCTCACCCTCACCATAACCCTCACCATAACCCTAACCCTCACTCCATTTCCTGACCTTTTGAGACATTGTAAACATCTACTACACAATACTACTCTTACACCAAATGTGAATTCAGATTCAGTCACTTTATGGAAAATGAAGATATCTCTTTCCTATGAATGTTTTTCTAGTTCCAACAAACAGACAGGATACACAAACATGACACACAACCTGCTGAAACCCAGAGTAAAGAATCTCACCATGGCAATGAATCGGCCAATGAAACGGAAGTAGGTGAGGTGGTCTGGGTTGATGGAGGAGGCGGGGTTTATCTGCAGACAGTAGTTATTTTTGCCAGCGTACTCAAACAGACAGTACATTGGGTTCAGGACCTCGTGGGAGAGCAAGAAGAACCACTCTCTGTAAGAAGAGACAGACAGACAGAGATATGTAAGTCTAAATGTTGTGATGTAAATCATACGTTGTAGCATCACTACTTATGGTCATACCAGTAACCCTAATACTAAACCTAACACTAACCCAAAAACCCCAACTCTAACCCTAATGCTAACACTAACCTCCAACCCCTAACCCCACCACTAACCCAATTGTAACCCTAAAGTCTAACTCCCAACCTCTAACCCCTAACCTCTAACCCCTAACAGTCCAGAGCTCGGACAGGTGCTGTGAGGAGGCCGGTGAGCCTCAGCGTGCGAACAACACCAGCACACAGCTAACACACCAGAGACAAAACAAGCTGAAGTGCGCGCACACACACACACACACACGCACACACTTACTTTGTGGACAGACAAAAGACCCAGTAAACAGTGCAAATCCAGGAGAGACTTTTCTAGCAGTGTGTGTGTGTGTGTGTGTGTCTGTGTATGTAACGGCAATACAAACATAGTTGTTTAAAGAAGACAAGAGTGCAGCATTTAGGAGAACTATGATCTGCAATTTAAGTTGCAGAGAGCCATCAATACTACAGAGGACCATATAAACACAGATAGACACACTTACACACACGCGCACAAACACACGTACAGACACACACATGAAGAAACACAGCAAGCGAAGCGCAGACCCCCGACCTCTTGACCGTCTCATCCAGACGGCCGGGGGTCGTAACCAAGGGCAGCGGAGACATCTCCAGGCATCCCGTCCGTGGTTCTACCCTGTGGTAGAACAGCATGACCCAACCTACCATAGGGTAAAACCACTGAGCGACACCGAGACAAGCAAACACCACCGGGAGGAGGGGTTCCAAACACCACCGGGAGGAGGGGTTCCAAACACCACCGGGAGGAGGGGTTCCAAACACCAGGAGGAGGGGGTTCCAAACACCAGGAGGAGGGGGTTCCAAACACCAGGAGTACCAAAACAATGAGGGGGGGGTGGGGAGCCAAACAAGCACACAGTGGTACTGAAGCTCCAGGCAACACACACCAAGTGTTGTGATGGGACCCTGACACATGGGACAGGGGACAGTGGACACTATTGGTAAAGCCTCACAGGGTGGGTGGGGGGAGGAGGGGGGGTAGGGTGGGGTGGTACTTGCCTGGCAATGCCGCCATAGTCCAGCCCCTCCTCCCCCCTCATGATGATGTAGAGCCTCCGGCGCAGGTCATAGGGCTTCATATTCATGATCTGAAGGGACAGGAACATTACTACTTCACTCACACACAAACTCTCTCTCTCTCACACACACACACATGCACTCTCTCACTCTCACACACTCTCACACACGGTGAAATTAGATACCAACGTGAGTCCCACCTGCTGGAATGAGTCCTCAAACAGAGTCTGCCTCGATACAGAGATCTTCACATGGCTGGGTAGAGCATTGGACTAGAGACAGAGAGAAAATCATTTTTTAACAGATTATAAAAGATAAAAAATTGGGGAAAGAACAAGACGCACATGCACTACACACACAGACACACACTTACATGACACAGGAAGCGGAACTGGTGATATTTCCATCTGAAGCTGCGGTCATATGCACCTGGAGACCCACCTTGACGAGAGCTGAGAGAGAGAGAGAGAGAGAGATAGAAAGAGAGAAAGAGAGAGACGGCTTTGGCAATACAGTTGTAATTTACAGTCATGCCAATAAAGCTCCTTTGAATCTTGAGAGAGAGGGAGGGCGCTCTGCACCTCTGGAATGACTTTGGTACATCAGAGAGGCCAATCTGTGATGGGGGAAGCAACCTAACACAGTACACTCACACAGACGTGGTCACACACGCCACGGGGCACATACAGGCACAATCTACACCGACTCAAAGCCTTTTGAGAGCGTGTGTGCATACGTTATTTATCCTGATGTGTGGTATCTACCCTGACCAACACTGCTAGAGTGCTAGTGCATGTGCACGGTATCTACCCTGACTCAAAGCCTGGCCGCGGGTCTTTGAAGGTGGTGGTGCGAGAATTGTGGTCCACAAAGTAGCGCACGCCCTCAGCTGTATACTTCATCTCCCAGCCAGGGGGCAGTGGAGGCTCCTGTATCATCCTGGAACAGGCAGAGAGTGAGGAACAGTGAAGAAGGGTGGGGACTCGTGTGCGCGTGCGTGCATGTGTGATGGGTGTGTGTGTGTGTGTGTGTGTGTGTGTGTGTGTGTCTGTCTGAGTGTGTGTGTGTTTTAGGGGAAGGGGGCAGAAGGTTGACCAGTGCAGAAGAACTAGCCTTCACAACCACCTCGGAGATGAAGCTTTGGAAAACACAAATAACAAAGTGAGAGTTGAGGAGAACTAGAACATTAAGCTCCTTTAACAGCAGAGGAAGGTGGTGGTGACGACCAGAGGTCCATGAATGTGGCCTTGTTCAGGGAGTTCGGAGTGTGGAAACTTCTGGAGCAGCAGGGTGGGGCCACTCTGCCCACCAAGCATCACGCACCAGCAGGGCTAATTACTGCAGCGTTTCCACTGCACAAATACACTTACTGAACAAACTCTTATTGTACCACACCAGTAAACTCTCAATACTCGAGTCAGCTGTGAGTCAGAGCAGTGGGCGGAGCCCTCACACTGAGGTTTAAGCTGGGGGCGGAGCCTGAGACCACAGCTACTGCCTTCAGCGGCAGTACAGATCAACCAATCAGAGCACACGCAGAGGAGGCGGAGCACACAACCACAGTATGCAGATATTAGGGACCGTGTGTGTGTAGTTACACATTTACTGGAAATGTAATCCTCCACACACACATGCACACACACACACACACAAACACACATGCACACTCACCCTTGGGTTCGAGGGTCCTCCCATTGTGTGGTTCGTGTGTTATGGTTGACAAAGTAGACCCTGCCATTGTCTTGACGTTTCTCTGTAAGAGGCAGAGACACAGACGGTGGGTGAGAGAAACAGATGGGGGTGAGAGGGGGAGAAGTGGGGAGATGATTTTGAGTTTATTTGCTAGAGCAAAATGAGGGTTTGCGCTTTCTCCATTTCTCTTCAGGAGACAGAAATAGAATTTAGAGCACAATCAGACATTGTACAGGGGTGGAGCTTTGAGGTGGGTGGTGTGACAGAAGACAGGCATGTGTCACTGGACAAGTGGAGAGGTGGACGGAAAGTGGCACAGCTAGAAGCAAAAAATAAAATAAATAATAATGTAGGAAAAGTGTCAGGTCACTGAGGCATTTCACTACAGCCATGGAACACTCCCCTCTACCCATTACTTACTGACTGGTTAATTCCACACCCCAACACCAACCCTAACCCCTAACAACTATCCCAAACAACTATCCCAAACAACTAACCCTAACCCTTAACCACTAACCCAAACAACTAACCCAAACCCTCACACCTAACCCAAACCCTCACACCTAACCCAAACACCTAACCCAAACCCTCACACCTAACCCAAACCCTCACACCCACCAGACTTGGTGTGTGCATGTCACTCATCCACTGTGTGTTGGTACAGTCATGCCTGATTTTCTGACCAAAGATAGCACCATTCCTCCCTCCCAAAACCCCACCACACACATGAACAAATGTTCATGCACACACCCACACACACACTTTCCAGATCCAGCGCACCCCCAGGTCTGCGCCATACTGTTCTCATTAGTGAGTGTGTGTGGACCCTGGAACAGTAGTCCTTGCATTACAGACACCACCACCCCCTCCCTCTGCTTCTCCCTTCTTCCCTCCCACACAGGGATCAAACTAACAGTTCTGTGGCAGACAAAGGCAGCTGTGAGCAGCAGTGTGTGAGTGCGCACGTGCTCCATCCACAGCACAGCGATTCAGCCTAAAATCCCTTTCAACTGAAGGTGAGAGTCCAGAACATGAGACAGGGCAGATCCTCCCCTTGTGGAGACCACGTGTGTCCGTGAGTCTTCAGCCAAACACGGTCAAACGGACCATGGACAGCGGAGTCTCACTAGAGACTGGTGTGTCCCAGACAGACGCTGGCTTGTCCTGCCAGGCCCGGCAGATGTTTACACAGTACGCGACAGGAGACTCATTCAGACTCTACACTGAACGCCACGTTGACCTGTCCATGAATGAGCACCCAGTGAGAGACAGCAAGACTTACCCCATCCTGGAGGAAGAGGGCCCAGTGGATCATTCTCAACAGGAGCTCCAGAAGACTACAGGAGAGGCAGAGAGGGAGAGAGAGAGAGAGAGAGAGAGAGAGAGAGAAGAGCGCTTCAGTTAAGACACTCTAAGCTTTACTGTGCATCTTCTCTGTGCGGACGGCTGGGTGTGGAGGTGTCCTCCATGCACAGGCCTGATCCAGCATGAGTCTGGTGGTGGTGAAGCTTGAGGAGAGGCAGACTGAGCTCCCTCCATCCGCCGCTCCACCACACTGACTGAGCCCCACACGCACCCTGCATATGCCTTCCAAAAGCCACACTGGCCAGGGCAGGAAGGAAAGCACACACACGCACACGCTGTTCCAATGAGATCACTGGCTGGCGAAAAGGCCCCGCCCCCGTCTCCTGCCCTGTCCCGCTCTGAAGTCGAGCTGTTGTGAGAATGTAGCAGGGAGGTGCGATGTCAGAGTTAACTGAAGAAAACATTCATCCCTGTAACAGAGGCCACAGAGCTCTCTGCACAAAAGCACCTTTATTCACGTACACACTGGAACCTGCACTTTTCTGTCTGCCAGCTCTGTGTGTGTTTTTGTGGGTGGGTGGAGAAACATATATTTTTTGTGTGTGTGTGGAAAATTTGTATGTCTATGTGACAAACACCTTCTGTGTGCACTCCTGTGTGTGTGTGCGCATGTGTGGACATGTTGGCATTTGGGAGCTGGTTTTACACGGGCACGGTGATCTGTATGAAGACCAAAAGCACGAGAAATTTGGACCCGTATGCATCTTCAGCGATCTCACTGCAGAGAAAGCTAGTGTCCACACCACTAGCCCTAAGTTTATAAAAGACCTTTCACATCACATCTGGAGTTCTTAATTAGGGTTAGAGATCCTTTCCATCATAATTTTGTTACATGCACATAAAAATCAAAAACCTGCAGAGTGAGTGGTGCTGGGAGGGGCAGCTGGGTGGTGTACTAGAATGGAGCTGCTCCACCCAAACCCTCAGCACCTCCAGCAGGCCAGCTCCTCTAAGGCCAACTGGGTCACACCGTTGAACACATTCATGTCGTTCATCAGGCCACAGCACTGCAGGACTAAACACAGCTAGGAACCACAGCTATGAAATACAAAACATGATGAAATCGAAGGAAAGAGTGTTTGTGTGTGTGTGTGTGTGTGTGTCATTCACTCAGTCACAGGCTCAACCCTCCTGAGTCTCTATGACTAAAAAAGGTAGAAAAAATGAAATAAACCCCTGACATCATCCCCACTGGCTCTTCCTGTCATAGAGAGAGAGAGAGAAGAGAGAGAGGGATAGGAGAGAGGGGGAGGAGAGAGGGGGGAAGAGAGAGAGAGACAGACAAAGAGAGAGGGAGGGGAGAGAGGGGGAGGAGAGAGTGAAAGGGGGAGAGGGAGAGAGAGAGAGAGAGGGAGAGAGAGAGAGACGGTTGCTGGATTGAAGTAGCTGATAATGACTCTACTCTAAATGACGGGCAATTACTACACAAAACTGCTGTGTGTGTGTGCATTGCAGAGTGTGTGCCCACTACTTCTGTGTTCCTATGTATGTGTGCTGTAAGCTGTGTGTGTGCTGTCTTGTTCTGCTATATAAATGTGATGTATGTGTGAAGGTGAGTAGTGCGAGTCACAGTGTAGATGAGTGTGTATTATGAGTGTGTATTTGTATGTGCTGTGTAGAATGTACTCAGTGTACTGTAATGTTGGAGTCAGGTGTGAAATGTTTGAGGTGTGTGATGGGGGCTGGTCTGAGGTCTTCAGCTCTCAGTAAAGGTCATTTACAAGCTGCACAGCTCCACTGCACACTACAGCAACTCTGTCCAAAGAGCCTCCACCCTGAACGCCCGCACTCACTCCCGCACACATGCCGCCCACACTGACACCCGCACGCAGACCCACACACCCGCACAAACCCCTGTGCACGATCCCCCAGTTGTGAAGAAGCTCTAATCCAGGGTGTCTGTGGGAACCTGCTGGTCCTGCTCTGCTGTCTGGACAGATGGAGCCCCAGAGGGGGTGGAGGTTATTCTGGTGCCAACTCTAACCGTAACCCCTGAGGGGGTGGAGGTTATTCTGGTGCCAGGCCAGCATGGCAGCTGGGTGGAGTTGCTGGTGTAAATAGCCCAGCAGAGACTCAGCAGTGTTTTAGTAATTAAGTTAACATCTCAGAAGCAGCTTGTTATTCTTTATAATCTTTGGCCACGCCCCCTGCCCTTGGCCCTAGCACTTCACCCAGAATGCACTGCACTGTGTCTTTGGTGCTCTGAGCCAATGACTGATCTTCTACAGTGGCGAAGTGAAAACGCTCCACTGACTGTTTTTGTGAAGCATCATGCAGGTGTTCAGTTCAAGTCTACATGCTGTCTGCTGTCTGCTACAGGCTGTGTTTTCTCTGCTGGGGTGAGAAGGTTCTAGTAACTCTCTACGCTTTAGGAGGCTGCTGATTATTAGGGTTGTCCAACTGTTTATCTGAGATCAGACAGGGGAGAACAAACATAAAATGGTGATGGTATGATCCATGAAGTATTCACACACCCATACCTGAACCTGAGGGTCACCTGATAGGGAAGGGGCACCTGAACCTGAGGGTCACCTGGTAGGGCAGGGTCACCTGGTAGGGGGGTTACCTGGTACAGGTATCTCTGGTTGAACTGATGCATGGCCCCCTGTAGCTGGCTGCGCTGGCTCTGCCACTGTTCGTAGCTGCGCACAGACTCAGCTGTGGGACGCTGCCATGTGGTGGTGCGTGTGTTATGGTCCACGTAGTAGAACCTCCCACGCTGATCAACTCTCTTCTCCCAGCTACAGCATGTACACACACACACACACACACACACACACACACACAGGCAGACAGACACACAGTCAGAGCTGTTTTTAAGACCCTATGCGTAGCCTTCATGTCTAAACACACATAGTTGGATATTCTCATACCATTGACCAAAAGCTCAGTTTGAAAGAGAAAATAGTGATGTTTTCAGGTCACACACAGCCATGGATGTGTAAAACCATCAGGGAGTGTGTAACTAACCCTGGAGGAAGAGGTCTTTCCCAGGTTGTGGTCTTGGTGTTGTGATCCACATAATACACACGACCGTGTGGCAGAACTCTCTGCTCCCATCTGGGGACATAAAGAATGTATGTATGTATGTGTGCGCGTGTATGTGTGTGTGTATATATATATATATATATATATATATATATATATATATATATATATATATATATATATATATATATATATATATACACACACACACACACACACACACACACACACACACAGAGCACACATGTATAGCTACATACAGCACATACATCATTACAAACAGTACATAAAACTATTTATTCATAATAATAAATTAATAAAACTTATTAACATGTATACATTATACATGAATAACAATGTACAACAATGCTGTAACAACCTTGCTGTAACAACCTATCCCCACACACACTCACACACACACACATCCCACACACATACCCCTACCCTGCAGGTAAGGATTCCACAACTGGCTCTGAGGGTTGATCCTCAGCTGTGGGCGGGGCTGTATCTGCAGGTGGGGGCGGGGCTGTATCTGCAGGCGGAGCTGTATCTGCAGGTGGGGGCGGGGCCCTATCTGCATGCGGGGGTGGGTCCGTATCTGCAGGCGGGGGCGGGGCCGTATCTGCAGCTGTGGAGGGGCTGTTTGCATGTGCAGCAGGTCTGAGTGATGAGGATGAGGGCACTGCTGTGTGGCAGCTCAGACCCACATGTCCATTCTCCAGGCCCTCCTCTTTACCTACACACACAATCATTTTATATATACTGCAAAAACTCAAGGACGCATAAAAGTGGAAAGTGGAAGCAGTAAATTGGAAAGTTTTCAGTTGATTTTTAAAAGAACATAGGAGGGACATGAACAGGGGCGGAGGGATATGAACAGGGGCGGAGGGATATGAACAGGGGCGGAGGGATATGGCTCCTGTGAGTGTGGACCAGAATAATCAAGAGTTAGGAGACTGAAGCCTGTGAGATAGACAGTATACATGAATGACTTCAGTACTAATTTAAATCTGAATGTTGTCAGCATAACAATGGAATGTAAGGCAGTCTTGCTTAGTGCAGAAATACATAAAAAGAAAAGAAGAGATCTAAGACAGATCCCTAACCCCTACCACTAAAGAAGAGATCTAAGACAGATCCCTAACCCCTACCACTAAAGAAGAGATCTAAGACAGATCCCTAACCCCTACCACTAAAGAGTAGATCTAAGACAGATCCCTAACCCCTACCACTAAAGAAGAGATCTAAGACAGATCCCTAACCCCTACCACTAAAGAAGAGATCTAAGACAGATCCCTAACCCTAACCCCTATCCCTAAAGAAGAGATCCAAGACAGATCCCTAACCCTCTATCTCTACTAGATAGAGATGCATATTCTGACTGAACACATAGCACTTTTGTAAGTCGCTCTGGATAAGCTCGTCTGCTAAATGCCGTAAATGTAAATGTAAATGTAACCCCTACCCCTAAAGAAGAGATCCAAGACAGATCCCTAACCCCTACCACTAAAGAAGAGATCTAAGACAGATCCCTAACCCCTACCACTAAAGAAGAGATCTAAGACAGATCCCTAACCCCTACCCCTAAAGAAGAGATCTAAGACAGATCCCTAACCCCTACCCCTAAAGAAGAGATCTAAGACAGATCCCTAACCCCTACCACTAAAGAAGAGATCTAAGACAGATCCCTAACCCCTACCCCTAAAGAAGAGATCTAAGACAGATCCCTAACCCCTACCCCTAAAGAAGAGATCCAAGACAGATCCCTAACCCTAACCCCTATCCCTAAAGAAGAGATCCAAGACAGATCCCTAACCCTCTATCTCTACTAGATAGAGATGCATATTCTGACTGAACACATAGCACTTTTGTAAGTCGCTCTGGATAAGCTCGTCTGCTAAATGCCGTAAATGTAAATGTAACCCCTACCCCTAAAGAAGAGATCCAAGACAGATCCCTAACCCTCTATCTCTACTAGATAGAGATGCATATTCTGACTGAACACATAGCACTTTTGTAAGTCGCTCTGGATAAGCTCGTCTGCTAAATGCCGTAAATGTAAATGTAACCCCTACCCCTAAAGAAGAGATCCAAGACAGATCCCTAACCCCTACCACTAAAGAAGAGATCCAAGACAGATCCCTAACCCCTACCACTAAAGAAGAGATCCAAGACAGATCTACCCTAACCCCTACCCCTACCCTAAAGAAAGAAGAGATCTAAGACAGATCCCTAATCCCCCTACCCCTACCAAAGAAGAGATCTAAGACAGATCCCTAACCCCTACCCCTAAAGAAGAGCAGATCTAAGACAGATCCCTAACCCCTACCACTAAAGAAGAGATCTAAGACAGATCCCTAACCCCTACCACTAAAGAAGAGATCTAAGACAGATCCCTAACCCCTACCACTAAAAGAAGAGAGATCTAAGACAGATCCCTAACCCCTACCACTAAAGAAGAGATGTAAGAAGACAGATCCCTAACCCCTACCCATAAAGTAGAGATCCAAGACAGATCCCTAACCCCTACCCCTAAAGAAGAGATCCAAGACAGATCCCTAACCCCTACCCCTAAAGAAGAGATCCAAGACAGATCCCTAACCCTAACCCCTACCCCTAAAGAAGAGATCCAAGACAGATCCCTAACCCCTACCACTAAAGAAGAGATCCAAGACAGATCCCTAACCCCTACCACTAAAGAAGAGATCTAAGACAGATCCCTAACCCCTACCCCTAAAGAAGAGATCCAAGACAGATCCCTAACCCTAACCCCTACCCCTAAAGAAGAGATCCAAGACAGATCCCTAACCCCTACCACTAAAGAAGAGATCCAAGACAGATCCCTAACCCCTACCACTAAAGAAGAGATCCAAGACAGATCCCTAACCCCTACCACTAAAGAAGAGATCTAAGACAGATCCCTAACCCCTACCCCTAAAGAAGAGATCCAAGACAGATCCCTAACCCCTACCACTAAAGAAGAGATCTAAGACAGATCCCTAACCCCTACCACTAAAGAAGAGATCTAAGACAGATCCCTAACCCCTACCACTAAAGAGTAGATCTAAGACAGATCCCTAACCCCTACCACTAAAGAAGAGATCTAAGACAGATCCCTAACCCCTACCACTAAAGAAGAGATCTAAGACAGATCCCTAACCCCTACCACTAAAGAGTAGATCTAAGACAGATCCCTAACCCCTACCACTAAAGAGTAGATCCAAGACAGATCCCTAACCCCTACCACTAAAGAGTAGATCCAAGACAGATCCCTAACCCCTACCCCTAAAGAAGAGATCCAAGACAGATCCCTAACCCCTACCACTAAAGAAGAGATCTAAGACAGATCCCTAACCCCTACCACTAAAGAGTAGATCCAAGACAGATCCCTAACCCCATTAAAGGCCATTAATGAATGTAGAGAGTTTAAATGAAAAGTAAAAAGCAAAAACAAAACAGAAAAAGAACACAAGAAAACAAAAACAGCAAGAGAAAAAGATACTGGACACGCTGGACACAATCTGAACCGGACGTGCGAAAGTGACAGATAGAAATATAATAATAATATATAAAACGTGTATTTTTGTGTGCCTGTATGGTAGTGTGTGTGTGTGTACCAGTATTGAAATACACTTGTACATGTATGGTGAAAGCTGGAATTCGTTTTGCGTACCCATTGATTAGGGAGGTGTGTGTGTTCTGTCCATGTGAGTATTGTGCAAAGTAGAGAGAGTGTGTGTGTGTGTGTACCTGTATGGTTGTGTGAGATCTCTGGTTCTCTGTCCAGTTCCCCGTTGGTAAGAGCTGGGGGTGGGTTTGGGGTTCCTGCCTTAGATTCACCAGGAGATGCACTAGACACAGCGGTCGAGTGTCTCTGACTCCTAAACAAACCCATGTACATACACACAACGTCACCATGGCACCCATTCACCACATAATCAACCTTAACAACCCATTCACCACATAACTGACCGTAACAACCCATTCACCACATAACTGACCGTAACAACCCATTCACCACATAACTGACCGTAACAACCCATTCACCACATAACTGACCGTAACAACCCATTCACCACTTAACTGACCGTAACAACCCATTCACCACATAACTGACCGTAACAACCCATACACCACTTAACTGACCGTAACAACCCACCACATAACCGACCCAAACAACCCATTCACCACATAACTGACCGTAACAACCCATTCACCACATAACCGACCTTAACAACCCATTCACCACATAACTGACCGTAACAACCCATTCACCACATAACTGACCGTAACAACCCATTCACCACATAACTGACCGTAACAACCCATTCACCACTTAACTGACCGTAACAACCCATTCACCACTTAACTGACCGTAACAACCCATTCACCACTTAACTGACCGTAACAACCCATTCACCACATAACTGACCGTAACAACCCATTCACCACATAACTGACCGTAACAACCCATTCACCACTTAACTGACCGTAACAACCCATTCACCACTTAACTGACCGTAACAACCCATACACCACTTAACTGACCGTAACAACCCATACACCACTTAACTGACCGTAACAACCCATACACCTCTTAACTGACCGTAACAACCCATACACCTCTTAACTGACCGTAACAACCCATACACCACTTAACTGACCGTAACAACCCATACACCACTTAACTGACCGTAACAACCCATACACTACTTAACTGACCGTAACAACCCATACACTACTTAACTGACCGTAACAACCCATACACTACTTAATTGACCATAACAACCCATACACTACTTAATTGACCGTAACAACCCATACTACTCAACACACCTCTACACAGGTACAGGAGGGCTTTGTGTTTTACACAGGAGTGGGGGAGGGTAAAAGATTCACAGAGGGACACACGGCCCCTCTCACCCCACAGACATCCCTCCACACACACAAACATACCACACATTCCCCAGACACCAGCTGTGTGTGTGTGTCTGTCTCACCAGCTGAGTGTGTGTGTGCACATGTGTCTGTCTCACCTGCTGAGTGTGTATGTGTCTGACCTGCTGAGTGTGTGTGTGTGTGTGCATATGTGTCTGACCCGCTGAGTGTGTGTGTGTGTGTGTGTGTGTGTGTGTGCATATGTGTCTGACCTGCTGAGTGTGTGTGTGTGTGTGTGCATATGTGCATATGTGTTTGACCTGCTGAGTGTGTGTGTGTGTGTGTGTGTGTGTGTGTGTGTGCGCGCGTGCATCTGTCTCACCTGCTGCGGGGACTAACACTGCTGGTTGTCTCCTCACTTTGACTCCTGCGAAGGTTCAGTACATCTGTCTGTAGAATCTCTATACACACACACAAACATGCACACATTTAAACAATAAGACAATTCAAAAAGCCTACTGATACATCAGAGTAAAGTTAGTTATGAACAGCTGTTTCTGCACTCACAGTGTATGTGCACGCGCTTGTGTGTACACCCTGTGTGTGTGTGTCTGTCAGACGGGCACTGTTACCAAACACCACAGGGAGAAAGCCATATTGATCTCTTTCTATACACCCACACACACTCATGTATAGAACCACATGTTTCTATGTCCCTACACATAACCTCTACCCTCGTGTTTCTATGCCCCTGCACACACACACACACTCGTAATCCCTACCCTCGTGTTTCTATGAACCTGCACACACACACACTCACAATCTCTACCTTCGTATTCCTATGCACACACAGTCTCTTAGATTTCAGAGGCCAAACCCTCGGGCACAGGAACCTGAAGTGAGGGGCTAACTCTAGGCTGAGTGCTAGGGGCTAACTCTAGGCTGAGTGCTAGGGGCTAACTCTAGGCTGAGTGCTAGGGGCTAACTCTAGGCTGAGTAACTAACAACACCCAACAATGGAGAGCACAGACCACCTGCACCTCAAAAACCAAAACAAAAATCGCAATTGTGCAGAAAATAAAATGTTTTGAGTGCTGTGTATGCGCATGAGTGTGTGTGAGTGTATGAGTGCGTGTGAGTGAGTGAGTATGAGTGACAGTGTGAGAGTGTGTGTGTGTATGTGTGAGAGTGCATGTGTGTATGAGTGTGAATGACAGTGTGTGTGTGTGTGTGTGTGTGAGTGAGGAAGAGGCAGCACAGCTGAATGTGTGCACACGTTTAAGGTGTGCTCCGTCTCAAATGCCTTTTTTTTTTTTTACTAGGACTGTAGAACAAAGACCTGTTTATGAGGAACCAGAAGCATATGTGTGTGTGTGTGTGTGTGTGTGTCAGCATGTCAGAAAGAGAGCCAGGGGAAATAAGGCAAAACACTAAACTAACAAGAGCTGCCTTCAGACAGAACACAGAGACCTTTACACACCTATCCTTCTACACTGAAGCCTTTATATACCATATATACACGCTTACACCACACACACACACACACGCGCGCACACACACCATTTCCCCCAAAATCCCAGGAGACCATGAACCCTCTCAAGACCTCTATTCACTCCTAATCCAGACGCACACACACACGCTTACACAACACAAACACACACACACTCATACACACTTACACCACACAAATGCGTGCACACACACACATGCTTACACCACACAAACGCACACACACTCATACACACTTACACCACACAAACGCACACACACACACATACATGCTTACACCACACAAATGCGCACACATGCTTACACCACACAAACGTACACACTCACACACATACATGCTTACACCACACAAACACACACTTACACCACACAAATGCGCACACATGCTTGCACCACACAAACGTGCACACACACACACATACACCACACAAATGCACACACACTCATACACTTACACCACACAAACGCACACACTCATACACGCTTATGGGGCAGTCATGGTCTGGTGGTTAGGGAACCAGTCTTGTGACCGGAGGGTCGTGGGTTCGATTCCCAGGCCTGAGGCCATGACTGAGGTGCCCTTGAGCAAGGCACCTAAACCCAACTGCTCCCCGGGCGCCGGGCCAGGGCTGCCCACTGCTGTGTGCACAACAGCCCCTAGTTATCACTAGTGTGTGTGTGTGTGTGTGTGTTCTGACTGCACAGATGGGTAAATGCGGAGGACAAATTTCGATTGGGGTGAAAATCACAATTGACAATGTGGCTTGACTTACACCACACAAACATGCACACACACACACGCTTACACCACACATACACGGTTACACCACACAAACATGCTCACACTCATGTTCACATGCACGTGTACTCTCACACACACAAACGCACATACAGACATGCTCGCGAACACAAACACTCACCCACGTGCACACACACACACGCTCTAAGACACACTATGAGCCCTCTGTCCTCTGAGGGAAAGGAACGGACACAGCCACCATCTCAGTGTAAATATCACGCTGGACATTTTTTTTGTGAGAATTATATAATTGAGTACCATTTCTTAGCTTGGCAAATGAGCTCACGTGTGTGTGCGCTATCTTATCTAAGTTAGATGTCGTCCAGTGTATAACAATTGAATCAAACATTTATTATGAGAACCATTCATCACTCATGGCAAACTGTAATCCGTTAGCGTAGCACAATTATATAAACATATACATCATGTACATCATAACAGCATAAAAATATAACAACTTTGGCTCGTACAGACAATTTACTGTGTAATGATTTCAGAGAGCATTACGGGGGTCACCACACACCCGTGACATGTAAGGGTCACACACTCTGCGTGTATGGTTCACATATTAAGGTCACACATTAGCCCCAGACATCTGCTGTCTGCAATGCTACCCCAGCATACAGCCACCACCACACACACACTCTGGAACTCTTTACGGAGTGGCTGTGAGTGGGTGTGTTATAAGGCGGGACTCACTGTCTGTTGCTGAGCTGCCATTGGGCAGAGATCCCAGATCAACAACCAGGCCGTCCAGACAGACGCTGAGTTCACCTCCTGCTACAACCAACCCTTTGTTCTCAGTCTGCAGCACCAAACGGACCTCCAGGTTCTCCACTGGGAGGGAGAAAGTGAGAGGGGAGGGGACATTACAGAGGGGGAGGGGACATTACAGAGGGGGAGGGGACTAAGCAGCTTGTTCTTGTTGACCACAATGGCGTTGCCGTGAGTGAAGTGCATGACTGTGATAAATGCGTGTTTCAAAAAAGTCTAGAAGGTACTGCTCATCAAGACAGCTTTGTTCAAAACACACTAAAATAAAGGTTCTGATCATTAAACAACTATCATTTAAAATACAAATCCCACCTACCTAGACACAGTAAACTAGTGCTCAGTCATACCACTACTGTCTAGGTGCTGTGCATCTAGGTTCTCTGTGTTGGAGGGTGTGTGGTTCTCTAAGGACTTTAACATACTTTTGCCGTCGTGCGTGCGGAGTGTGTCCAGCAGGTCGATGGTCGCACTACCCAACAGCTCCTTCCTCAGTGTGTGACAGCTCCACAGCTTCAGGTCCAGGTGGCTTTGAGGAGTCACATTCCTACACACACACACATGCACACACGCACACACACGCACACATGCACGCACGCTCAGACCTCACTGGAGTACAACTGCAGATGAGTGTAACTGAGCAATGGGAGAAATCACAGGCTTCTAACTGCTCAAAGTTACACTTGATCAGGATATGACATATGGGTATGATAACTCATTAGTTGTATGCTGTGGTTCTGGTCTGGTTAGAACAAATATCTGCAACCACAGGGGATAAGACTACCAGCCCCTCCCACACCTGAGGATAAGACTACCAGCCCCTCCCACACCTGAGGATAAGACTACCAGCCCCTCCCACACCTGAGGATAAGACTACCAGCCCCTCCCACACCTGAGGATAAGACTACCAGCCCCTCCCACACCTGAGGATAAGACTACCTGCCCCTCCCACACCTGAGGATAAGACTACCTGCCCCTCCCACATCTGAGGATAAGACTACCTGCCCCTCCCACACCTGAGGATAAGACTACCTGCCCCTCCCACACCTGAGGATAAGACTACCTGCCCCTCCCACACCTGAGGATAAGACTACCTGCGTCTCCCACACCTGAGGATAAGACTAAATGCCCCTCCCACACCTGAGGATAAGACTATGTAGTGGGAGGAGCACGTAATACATACAGGGTTTCACAGTCAGGACTGAAGGGGCTTCTACTCTGCGTGTAGCAGTGAATCATTAGAAGAGAGCAGGAAGAGGAAGAAGAGAGGAAGGCTTACAGGGTGAGGAAGAGGAAGAAGAGAGGAAGGCTTACAGGGTGAGGTCCTCATTCCACTGCAGTTCCTGCTGTCCACTGCGTTTGCCCGTTTTCTTGGTTTCGCTGCTCAGGCCATCAGCAGTCACCTCCACAAATGAACTAAGGCGGGAGAGGCGGCGGGACTGTGGCCGGGCTGAGATCACTGCCCCACACACACACACGCGTACACACACACACCACCCAGAGTTAACATTAATCACAATCACACCACTGCCAAGCACAACTAGCTAACAAACAGCACCAACAACAGGCTGATATTAGATACATCCAAACCAGTGTTTGGATTAACCCTAGCACCTAACCCCAACCCTTACCCCAACACCTAACCCCAACCCTTACCCAGTGCCATAGTCTGCACAACTGCAGTCTCCAGCCTGAAACACTGTGCCCCCAGGGACTGCTGGTTAGCCTTTATGCTACAATTAAGGGTGTCTCATGAAGCAGTTATTGCAATCACTGGCACTGCATTAAATTCTACTTAATGATGTTCACATGAACTTCATATTAGAAACGTGGCAACAAGCAGATATGTCATCTCAATGACATCACACTCTTAAAAGCACATGGGTTCTTAGTGAGCATAAGTGCAAGTCTGAAGTTTGCACAGACTAAAGTGTCCAGTCAAACAACATGGAAGTAACCATCGCCCTCCAGTGGACACAGAAGTGACATGCAAAAAGATGAAGGCTGGAATCATTAGTTTACTCTCCTTTCCTACAAGATGAACTGGTAATTATGTAGTTTAGTTCCACCCATTACAACTGTTCTATTGAATAATTAATGTGTGAGAACTAGGGACAGAAGCAGAGTAAGTGTCAGTTTGAATTTTACCTTTGAGGGTGAGCTGGGATTTCTCTGTGCCCTGGACACTACCTGGTCTGCTCACACTGGCAGCTGCCATTACATCACAGCTCTAAAAACACCCCACACACACCAACACATTCATCCACAAACCAACACATATTCCAACACACCCATGCACACACCAACACATACACACCCACCAACATGCACACAAACACAAGCACACCCACCCACCAACACACATACACAAGCACATTCACCCACCAACACACCCACCCACACACGGTTATAAACGTGCAGACTTCACAAGTTCCCCCATATTTACAATTTTACCACTTGGTAATGTTAACATAGTATTACATTATAGTTTCTTATTTGCTATACCAAGTATTTTAAGAAACGCTTCTCTTAACACAACAGATATCTACTACTAGCTACATCACAGTGTTGCGTAAACGAGTGATGCTGTTTACCACAGATATGAGAATTATGAAATATGCGTTTTGGTGGTATTAAACCCCTTTCGAGCACTTTTCACACTGCCTTCGTCACGGCAATATAATCTCACTAATGAAAACAACAACGATGCCGGGCCAGAGCACGCATGGTGCAGACTAACCCAGATGAAGTTTAATTACACTCATCACATAACGCGAATTTCTTTGAAATCAATATCAAGGACGTCAACTGCTACTGCTAATGCTAATAGGAAAATTGCATGCAAGGCAACCGAGCAGCTAACGCTGCATATTCACGTTAGCCAGCTGCAATTACTTTTATGATGACTACCAAGACTGCTGCCATCAATACCAGTTTATCTCGATTTAATCTACACTGTTGATCTGCGGGTTAATGTCGATAAATGATACTATATTTATTGTTTAGGTCAGATGAGGATAACACGGAAGCGAGTTCAGTGCTGGAGTAATACGGTCAGCTAGGGATCGAACTAGCATCCTGGCTAAGACTCCTAAAACTTAACTTCACAAAATAGGACTATCACATTAAGGCAGCATGACCAAAACAGTGCACAACCACATACATGTTTTCTTCCAGCAAATAATCCGTAAAACAAAATAGCAGTGCAGTGTTCTTTAATCATACCGTTCCGCCGTGCTCTGCTGGTGGTGCTTAGCTAACCGTTTAGCCTGCACTTCCGCCTCAGTGGTCACATGACACAAAGGCACAAACGCGGTGAATTGTGGGTCGCATTACGTGCGTCAATCAGTTTATATTAATATATCACGTTTGATTCAAAGTTATTTTAACATTTTAAACAATTGCATTTAACGTTGTAATGTTGTATTCATAATATTTGGATCATAAATTTGTAATGTTTTGTTCATTACGCAACGTAAACGGTGTAATTTTAGAGCAACTTCTATACGATTTGTAACGTCCAAGACATAGACAGGCTATGGTCCAAGGACGACGACCTTTAATGTTGCATGCATCTTTATTAATAACTTCTAAAACGTGGACGTCCCGTCAAAAGCACATATGGGGGAGATATGACACTGGCCACTTATGTCAATAACATAAACAATGGAAAATGCTTCTACAGCTTTACTGGATTTCCTAGTCTGAATCAACAGTATGATCTACACTACTGCATTACCGCTGGCTAGGGTTAACATTATCTCTAACCCTATCTCTATCCACAACACTACTGCATTACCGCTGGCTTTCCCGATGACAGACACGTCCCTGTGATGTGATTTATGTTAATTTGAGCGACACCTGAAGCGCGCAACCCCACACAGAAAACACTGTGACATGGATATGTATCAGCCAGCAGGTGGCACCATAGTACAAGGAGAGCAGCGTTCTGTGAGCCGCTGGCATGTCCAGCTTACATTTCAAATAATGGGGTCTGATAATAAGAATTCGCTGAATTTGGCAGCAACTCTGGAGAACGATCATGCTTTGCCTAGAGCACGCGGGAAGCGGTTGGTCAGGGACGATTGAACAGACCAAGATCTTGTAACATACTTGACGCATGGGAACAGGCAGGCTGTTTAGCACTGTCAGTTAGTCCTGTAGATCTACTTCAAACGCTTAAAAATTACGTTTACTTTTAGGACAGACTTAATTAACATGTGAATGTTGCCCTAATGTGTGGACTCAGACCATTTAAACAGCTGATATGTCTTAAGGGTTAATGTTTGAGGTGGTAAAGGTGTTATCACTGCCATGACTATGTACCTTAATGCAAAGTTAAACTGATCAGGCATTACATGTCTTTATGGTATAAGGAGCATAAACACGTATACTCCTGCATTATTGGACACTTTACAGGAAATTAAAACCCACATGTTGTACTGCAGTTTACACAGAATTGTTGGCTGTTTGAGTGACAGACCATTCTAAACCTTAACCCAGACCATTCTAAACCCTAACCCTGACCATTCTAAACCCTAACCCTGACCATTCCAAACCATTCTAAACCCTAACCCTAAGCCCAAGCTTGACCATAACTCCAGCAAAAGGGATCTGTCTGCTTATACTTGGGCAACGCGTAAACAACACGTCAATGCCATGCCATTGTTACTGCTGTGTGGAGAATAGTCTACTACCTGAGCATAACATTACCATATGAACAGTTATCCCGCGATCTGAGCCCTCGCGGGGATGCTTGTCAAACTGCGTGGCTTCATACGGGCTAGTCAGTAATAGTAGACTTGTATGATGCGCATACAAGTTGTGGTCATTTAATCAACTGAATGATGGCTACTGTTTTAAGTTGAGACTAATATATTGATACATTGTGATTGCATTTTATGCGGCGGTAGACCAGGACAAAACAAATATATGACAATTAATTAAAATATAATCATATACATAAATAAAATTACTTAATATAATAAATATGGCGCTTTACGCTAGTAATGACATAATGATAGTCTTTCACGTCGTGGAAAAAAGACTGTCAAGCCAGTTCAGTGAATGAATTCAACAGAACGAGACTACATTGGCTTCAGTTTCCATTTTCTTTCCAAACTGCTTTTCGCCCATGTAAAGGACGCCTATTGGTTCATCAGTTATACGCATGCGCAGTACGCGAGTTAGCCAACCAACCCACCAGTCAGCCTGCCAGCCAACTAGCTAGCTAGCTGCTAACACAACATCGACTCACATCAACTTCAGTGATTCGAACTAACGAAAACCAAGTAAATTGTGGTAATTCAGATGTCTCACACGAATATTTAGCGAACAAGAATGAGTTTACATTCTGGAAATCGACTTGCGGTTTTGGCGATTAGCTAAGAATCTCTTTAAAGGTTTAGTTCGTTACCTTAGTGTTGCCGTTTTGGCGCTCGGGAGACTTTTGTGAGATTGACCGTTAGCCGCTGGCTGTCCGGCTCTCGCGCTGGTGTTCGCTTTGGCTACAGAACACGGATGAGAGAAACTCGCAGATCACCGGAGTCAAGTATAACATTCGTGGTCGAAGAACAGTGGGTTCGCTTTAGCAGAATACAGTAATACAGTAACAGTAAGTATTTGTCTTTTTAGTTTCCGATCCACCGCTCAGTTGTTAGTTATGTATACTATCTGTCTCCCGTCCCGCATTTAGCGAGCGGGCTAGCTACGTTAGCTAACTAGCTGTCGCACATCGCATTTATGAAAATAATAAGAGTAGTTAATTGCTAACCAGCAGAGCTAAGCTAGTTGCGCAAAATCTTTACGCAGTCCGGGAAGTTTCTATGTAAAGTAAATTAGGTTTTGTAGCTGTTATTACTACGTTATAAGTTATTGAGCTGGCTAGCAAGCACAAACCCTTTCTTGTGTGCTGTATCTTACCAGCCCAGTTAGCTGTGTAGGTTAGCCCGCGAGCTAATAGAACTGTAGTTTGCTAACAACACGAATTCCTCTGCTAAGCTACACTGAAGCTACGCGGATTTTGTTTTGCTAGGTAGCAAGATAACGAGCCACATACACCACTCGAAACCTGCGGTTGTTGTCTAACGTCGAGAGTTAACCTCGTATGAAGTGCGTCCTAACATTGACTTGACAGTTAGGTATACTAACGCCTAAGCAGGTAAAGAAAATTTTGAATTCAAAGTTTTGAAGGACATAGTTAGCTTCTTAGCTAGTTTTGCATCATACAATAATTTTACTGTGGACATAACGCGTTAAGGTTACAGTAGTTAAAATGCCAGTTTTTGGTTAAAATTTTTTTTTAATGATGGATGTTTACATGAATTTACGTTAATTTGTTACCCCTACCATGAAGCTTAATTGTGAGTTTATATATAGCTCAATGTGTAGGCTTGTTCTGAGTATCTAGCACTGGTCCAGAAAAGTTGCACTTTCGTGACGAGCGAGAAACCATGTTAGCTAGCGAAGCTAACTTAGCATGTAGCTATACAAGCCTACACATTTACCCTGCTGGATCTATTTTATTTATGGTTACATTTGCAACAGTAGATTGGGGTGAGGATGTTAGATTTTATTGAGGCAGCGACAAAATGTGTTCTTCAAATGAGATCAAGAAAATGTTCGTGAAACTTCCGAGCTAGAGGGAGGGGCGCTTTATGAAAATATTTCAGGAATTTTTCATTCTCCAAACCATCTCGGCGTTTAAGATCAACCACTTCGTCTTGGGGAAAATAACTCAGAAATTATGTTAGTGTACCTCGCTTGCTTGGTCACCTAAATAAGACGCGCTCTTCCCTTTGAGCGTCGAAGCATCTTTTTTTACAAGCCTTAACGTCTAGTGTTTAGATCAGTTTTTAAAATGTTTATTCATATGAACTGGGGATTAGCTAATGTCCTCGACTTTTTAAGTCATCAACTTTAAGATAAATATACATACATCCACTAGTTTCGCTTCTGTTTCGCTGTTTACATAGATCGTGTCAGAAAATATCTTAATGAACATCCATAAATAAATATCGATATTCATACAAGCGGCTAAATGCCGTACTGTGGTTTGGTTGGAATTGATGTAAACACCCCATCAAACTCTGCAGGCTCAACCATCGCCACAGCTAGAGGCGGTACTCAAGAACCCTAATCCAGTACATATCAAGAATGTCTGTCTGTCTGGTGCTGAGCAATGAGTCAGGAACCCTGATGGCTGAGTCTAGGTAAGAGCTTGCTGGCCTAATATGTATTCTTAACTGTGCTACTTACAGGGATATGGCACTTTTAAAAGATCTGGCTGGTTTATACAGTTTAAAGTTCCAGTGGTGTCATGTGTGTGCTGGTGGCCTGTGTTCTGGTGTTCTGGTGTCGTGTGTGTGTGTGTGTTCTGGTGTCGTGTGTGTGTGTGTGTGTTCTGGTGTCGTGTGTGTGTTCTGGTGTCATGTGTGTGTGTGTGTGTTCTGGTGTCGTGTGTGTGTTCTGGTGTCGTGTGTGTGCTGATGGGCTCTGTGCTGTGCCAGGCACCCAATGGTCCTCTGAAGAAGCCATGGGAAGCTGTTGGAGTTGTCCAGACAAGCAGTCCATTCCTGACAATCACCAGAGTAAATTCAAGGTGGGTGTCCTATGGTCATGTTGTGTGTGTACACGCAGTGCGCTTGTGTGTGTTGTGGAGCTGCTTAGGTGTTGGGTGCTGTGTGCAGGTGGTTAACGTGGATGATGATGGGAATGAGCTGGGGGCCGGTGTCATGGAGCTGACGGAAGAGGAGCTGGTCCTCCGCACGCACAAGTGTGACGCAGTCAGGTGGCCATACCTCTGCCTGCGTCGCTATGGCTACGACTCCAACCTCTTCTCCTTCGAGAGCGGCCGCCGCTGCCAGACCGGGCAAGGTACTGAACCTCCACACCCCTGAAGCCCACACCTAGGGTATTAAAGCCTGCTGAGAACTGAGCCATGGGTAGGGTTATACATGGTTAGGGTACATGGTATCTGCAGTGGTTCAGATATCTTCACTGGTTCAGCGCTATTAACTCAAAAACACAAAATATGCTGCATTGCAAACAAAGTGCAGAAACTCTACTGATTTGATTTAGTGTTTGACAAACTACAATCCAAGCAGTCGAACACACAGACAGTGTAGAACGCTCAGGTGTTAGCCAGCGACTTTTACACTGTGCGAAAAAAATGCCCTAATAGTGTATTCATGATCCAGGACACAATCTTTTTATTGTAGGGATATTAAGTCAGGTATTCATTGTATGGACATGGTAATCAAAAAGTACATTTTACTGTGGACTTGCATCCTCTGTAAATATATTTATTCAGTTTGGCTTTTCTTAGGATATTCTCTAAAAACTGTTACAAATTTTATATTGCAATAATTATTGAGATAGATCAATATAGAAAAATGTATTGTGATGATTTTTGGCTATCCTAGCTATAGGTTAGGGTTATTAAATGTTAATGTGGGGTCCCAGAAGCAGGTTGTGTTGGGTATGGATGTGTATGAGGCTCTGTTAATGTGTAGTACCAGAATGAAGCACCTCTTTGATGTAATTTTTTCACTGCTTTTTTAAAGTAATTGAATGTAGATTTAGTTTGTGATGATTAGCGACACAGCTTAGAGGACTCTTAGAGGTTACAGTGGTGAACAGTTACGTTTCATTATTGTTGGTTTATTCAGTATGCCTGTTGATTATTATGGCACTAGTAGTAATGAAATGGTGGTGGTGTAATGTGTGGTAAGGTGGTGTAATGTGTGCAGGTGGTCCTGATGCCCCATCACTCGTTTGTTGTGGAGAAGCTTCAGGAATAATTACTTGCAGTTGAATTTGTGCAGCTTTTTGCCCACTGATTAATGTGACAATGTTAACTTTGACCCCACTGTGAACTTTGACCCCACGCTTTCAAAAGGATGAGCTTGAGAGAGCAGGGGCCCTGGGCTCCATGCGGTGAGTAAAGGTTAAAGGTGGCTTGCTGTGCCCCCCTCCCCACGCGAACCCTGCCCCTCTGGTCCTGCGGCGGGACCACAGCAGGACAGGGCTGCAGTGTGTGTCGTGTTCTAGTCTTGTCTTTACGTTCATCATCAGGTTGTGTGTTGAATATACTTAGTGAGCATCACTCGATGGCTGTGTGGGGCGTTGGTGTTGTGGGTGGTGTAAGGGTGGTGTAACACTGCTGCCTGTGTTCTGCTGCAGGGATCTTTGCGTTTAAGTGTGCACGTGCAGAAGACATCTTCAATATGCTGCAGGACATCATGCACAACAACAGCATCAGCGTGGTGGAAGAGCCCGTGTGTGAGCCTGCACTCAGTCAGGCCGAACCAGACCCCCCTCTCACCCCACGCACACCCACCAGTGAGTACTGCACCCCCTCTCACCCCACGCACACCCACCAGTAAGAGTACTGCACCCCCCTCACCCCACGCACACCCACCAGTAAGAGTACTGCACCCCCTCTCACCCCACGCACACCCACCAGTAAGAGTACTGCACCCCCCTCACCCCACGCACACCCACCAGTGAGTACTGCACCCCCCTCACCCCACGCACACCCACCAGTAAGAGTACTGCACCCCCTCTCACCCCACGCACACCCACCAGTGAGTACTGCACCCCCTCTCACCCCACGCACACCCACCAGTGAGTACTGCACCCCCTCTCACCCCACGCACACCCACCAGTGAGTACTGCACCCCCTCTCACCCCACGCACACCCACCAGTGAGTACTGCACCCCCTCTCACCCCACGCACACCCACCAGTAAGAGTACTGCACCCCCCCTCTCACCCCACGCACACCCACCAATAAGAGTACTGCACCCCCCTCTCACCCCACGCACACCCACCAATAAGGGTACTGCACCCCCTCTCACCCCACGCACACCCACCAGTAAGAGTACTGCACCCCCCACTCACCCCACGCACACACACACACACCAGTAAGAGTACTGCACCCCCTCTCACCCCACGCACACACACACCAGTAAGAGTACTGCACCCCCACTCACCCCCCACACCCCACTAGTAAGAATACTACAGCCCCACTAAACCCCCCCCCCCCACACACACACACACCCTGGTACCACAGTACCACACCCAACCTCCCTACAGTATTTAAACAGGCGCATTGTGTTTGTGCAGTTGTGCTGTGAGGTTTTGGTGTTCGTCTGAAGAATGTGCTGTTTGCTACAGGTGCCTCTCTGCCTGCGTTGCCCAACGGGAGCCTGCGTTACCCGTCTCTGGGCGACGCCTCGTCTCACCCCTCCAGCAGACACCCGTCAGTGGGGAGCGCTCGCCTGCCCTCTGTGGGAGAGGAGTCCACACACCCTTTACTGGTCCCAGACGAGTCTGTACGAGTGAGTGTTGTGTTGTCTCGGTGCTGTGCCCCGGGCCCCGCCTGACAACAGTACTGATGTGCCACTGGTGTCTCTGCAGGGTCACACGTACGTAAACACCACGGGGCTCCTGGAGGAGCCGCAGAAGGACGGACCTGCTCCCCGCAGCCCTGCTGCCGCGCAGGCCGACGAGGCCCCGCAGGCCCCAGAGCCAGGGCCACGGGTGCAGCTGGAGGCCGAGGGCGTGAGGTTCGTGCTGGGCCCCACCCCCGTGCAGAGGCAGCTCATGGCGAGGGAGGGCCAGTTGGAGTCAGGAGGGCAGAAGTGTTGCGCACGAGCGGAGGAGGGGCCATCCAGCTCCGCCCACAGCGCAGACAGGAGTCTGTCCGCTCAGCCCCGGCCGGACAGCGCGGACGTGGCCGAGGTCAGCAGGGCAGAGGACGCGGTGGAGCAGTCCAACGGCCCCGCCCTCAGCCACCACGGCCCCTCCCGCCGGCGTAACCGGCCCCCGCCTCTCAGCCCCGACGCCAACGTCAACAACTCTGCCCAGCGCAGGACGGCGCTGTTGGACTACGAGAACCTGCCGGCGCTGCCGCCCCTGCGGGAAGACCCCAGGGCCAGCGAGGAGGACGAGGACGCGCGGGCAAAGACGCAGCCGCTCAACGGCTACCACAACCCCCGTCAGCCCAGCCCCGACCCCACCCACCTCTACATCAACACGGAGAACGTGACGGCGCCCCTCAGCGCCGGGAAGGCGGAGTGCGCCCGCTGGAGAGACCGCTCCGTGTTCAGCTTCGATTTCCGCCGGCCGTGTGAGCCGCACGCGCTCAACTACATCGAAGTGGAGACGGAGAGGGGCTCGGACTCCAGCGCCCCACAGACACCCAAAACGCCCACCTCACCCCTCCCCCACACGCCCACGCGCAGGACGGAGCTCTACGCCATCATTGATGTGGAGCGCACCGCTGCCATGTCGAGCCTGCAGAAAGCACTGCCGCGCTATGATGGCACCTCCAGGAAAACACGACACAACAGCGTGGACTTGCCTATGTGAGACCTGTGCCCCGCCCCCTGCTGCACCTTTTTTTTTCTCCTCCCAAGGCAGGTGGGCTCACCCTCAAAAGAATGAACACCTGTAGGACATTGTGACGTAGTTGACGGAGGCGCTCTGCATGAGGGGCACAGAGAGGCTTCACCACACAATCATTTTATTCCTATGGCGATATACTACTACTGCCTTACACGCGGTTACCAGTGCCTGTGTATTGTGGTTTTATTATGTTAATAACAAGGTTGGACTACAGTCCTTGTCCATTCCATACAAATCAGTATTACTGATCAAGCATTCCTGGGGTTTGTTCTGTTTTTGTATTGAAATGACACTACAGGTTATCAGGATGCAGGGACGTTACGGTACACTACAGCTGAGGGTTTTTTTTTGACTGCATATAGATTTCACTACTCGGCACAATAAAAGTCTATTTTGTTTGATTCATATTTGTAATGATGTAGAGTATGACTTGAAGCCCCGCCCCCTGACCTGGGAGCAGATGGAGGGTGTGTTCCAGTCCTGCATGCTTGAGGCCCCGCCCCCTGAGGGAGGGTGTTTTTTTCTATCCTGATACTGCTGTTTCATAATCTCTCTAATCCGAGTCGGACGCCCAGGTCCGCCCTGATGCGCTCCTAATCCACACACGCCAGTAATTCTTATATCCCCAAGACAAATTTATGTAAATGCAGCCTCGTGAAGTAGAGAATTTGTGCTGTATTAGAACATTATATCTGCATTTTATAATATAGCCATGTACATAGTTGCAGAATTTTCCACACGTATTAACTGAAATGTAAATGATCTGTAAATATTCTCAGTGCTGGTTTTGTAACTGTGGAAGTGGTGAATTCTTCCTCTGGGCTGTTTGGCCCGAATGTGTTCAGCAAAATTAACTGAGGAAGAGCTGAGAGGCCCGACCTGGTTTCAGATGGGATTTAGGACTAAGGGATTAGGTGCACCGTAGCCTCGCACAGCCCCAGCCCTCTTCCTCCTCCGTCTGTGAACGATCAGTCCGATGTATTATCTCAAGACTCCTTGGGGTCGCGTGTACACACTGCATGAGCTGGTGTGTAATTCCACGTCTAACGTGGAGCACGGACTGGTGTTCAGCAGAAGGACTTGTGTGTTCTTCATTATGACGGCACATGGGCTCCCTGGGGGTTGATCCCATGTTCTTGTTGGCACTTTGCTCTACTGGCTGCACCTGAACTGCATAAACACCTTCAGCTATTTGCAAGCACTCAATCTGATGCACCGTGGAGTTCTTAATGTCCGACACCACCGCCAAATTCTTTTTTTTTTTTAATAGTTTAATTAGGGCTGCAATGAACATGAAAGACAAATGAAAATTTTAATTGCATATAAAATAGTTTTACAAAACTGCACATTCATTCACTCGAGTGGTAGAAAACTGAAGGAGCGATGCAGTTCAGACGGGTTGCGTCTGCAGTCGGGGAGCGTGGATACGGTGTCTGCTGCTCTGCTCCACCACTCTGTGGTATTCGTTCAGTTTCATCTTCAGCCTCTCGTACACCTACACACACGAGGGGCAGAACACACACCTGAGTCGTCAGCCGGCCGCGAGTGCGGCGGCGTGCGGAGGTGACGAGCCGTTGATCTCACCGTGCTGTGGGACTGGCTGGAGCTCAGACTCTGGAGGAGCTGGTCGACGGAAGTGTAGGGCAGCCAGACCAGGGGGGCCACGGCAGACAGGGGCCTCTGCACGGGGTCGGAGAGGCAGCACAGTCAGCGCCCGCACGCGCTCAAGACGCTCCCGGCGGCGGCGGGACGGAGCGTTGCAACTCACCTCTACACCGAAATACTGGTGTCCCTTCCCCAGCAGGGCGTCCACGTACTCCAGTACCAAGTCGGCGGCGGATTCCAGCAGATCGTAGTTGAGGTACAAGCGCAGCAGGGCAGCTGCATCCACTTCCTGCAGTGTTCAGGACACAGACACCAACATCACAGCACCAGCTGGAGGAAACGCCTCCACTTCGTAGACCTCATGTTGGACAACTACTAAGCAGGATCATTTAGATGTTCCCTAATTACTGTACTGTTATTTCTGCCCGGTTTATAGAACAGGAGACCCCTGTAACAATCTCCCCAAACGTTCTCATCAAACTAACACCCCCCTCTCCCAACACTTATCTATCTAGTGTCGTGTGGGATTCATTTAGCCAATGTTGGTGTGCAATAACGTTTTATATTCTCATATGGTATTACATTCTCTCATGTTATTTATATTGCTTGCTACTGTAATGCCACCTGACCCTAGATAGATGATCACTGTAAGTAATCAGAGTTTGGGTGCTGTTGGTGTCAATTTTAGAGAATCCTGAACCTTCAGTCTGGCCTCCTGCAGGTAAATGTCCTGGTTCGATCTCTGTACATTAAAGATCTAACAGATGGTGCAGGCTTTACCCCATCTGAGACTCAACACCTCATTTACCTTAAAGGCATTGATCAGCCAGTCAGGTACCGGCACCCCATGAGAGAGCAGCCTGTTGATGACACAGCGATGGTACTGAGCGTTCTGGGACTGATGCTTCTCCAGGTACACAGCCAGAAGTCTCCACGCTTCGTCTGTTGCGCTGCAGAGGAAAGACCGCGTTTGTCAGCATGAAGCCGCTCGGCACGTGGCCCTTCGGCCCTCCAGGAAACCGCAGCGCACACCTGCACTCCTTAGTGGTGATGAGACCTGCCAGCTGATTGGCTGCTAACCAAGTCCATGCTTCATTCTGGCTCTGCTCTCCTCCATACTGAAGCTTGATACACCTGCGGCACAAGGGAGTGAGTGCGGGCGCACACACATACAAACAGGCACACACACACACGAACATGTACACACACACGCACATTACATACACATGCTCCTTTTCAGAACTCAGACAAAAAAAAATACTTTAAAAGCGATGTTGGGCTCCGAGAACACCATCCTGAGATCTATAACTTACTTAAAAGTCAGACCTTCAAAGACAGGAGTGAGTGGCAATTTGAAGGTGTGACAGAGTAACAGTGCAGTGTCAAACAGGCCAGACTGAACCAGCAGGGCAACCATCTCCACCGCAGAGGCGCCCCCTGGTGGTCAGAAAGAACCAATGAAATCTCACCATCAATTCTGAGCAAGTCTGAAAACATTTCCTAAGATCTTCAAGCCATCGATAAAGTGAATGATGCAGTGTGTAATATGTGTGTGCGGTGTGTAGTGTGTGTGCTGCTCCTGTACCTGCGAGGGCTGCTGAGGCGGGGTGGTGTTGGGCGAGTGTGAGGCGGCTGCGTGTGAGGACGTACTCCCTCTCCACGTCCTTCAGCTCCAGGATCTCGATCTGACGACTCACTGTGGCCACAACACGGCAGCTGGGATGAGACAGGCAGGTGCAGGTGGGGGGTGGGTGTGCGTGTGCGGGTGGGTGTGCGGGTACCTGGTGCTGCAGCTAACTCGCCATCATGGTCTCGCTTAGGTGATGCACCAGGACGGTCAGACTGCTAGGAGAGAAGAGAAGCAAAGGTCTGCACACACACTGGGGACACTACAGCCCTCCCACACATCAGATCTACGGGATCTGGGAATGTCGGGGGTCCCTAAAGTGGTGTGCAAGCTGCATTTCATTATAGCAGAAATAGTTCCCACACAGCTTTTTGCTTTTGTCCCCTGTATAATGCAGGGAAACGGCATCCACCATCGTGAAGACATGAACATTGTCCCCTCGCACGACCTCCTGCCGATTTTTTTCGTCTCATTTTAATTTTTCTGCCAATATTAACTAGTGTTTAAACCTTCAGAAAATAATATACTACTTTGTTGAAGTACAATGGGCTATAAAAGGAGTCAAGAAAACCCATACAGCCATAACACCAGCAGTGTACAAAATCATTATAATTTATAATGGGTGTGCCACAAATATCTGACTTGCTTCCACCAGGAAAGCTATGCATCTCATTTGCATAATGTGCACAGGATGTTGCTTTTCTCTATAGAAACAGAACAGCAGGCAGAATGAAATCGCAGCTCTGCTGCAGTCAGAACACAAAGCCTAACTGAAGTTTGCCAGGGGCGGGGCTTGGCCAGGGGCGGGGCTTGGCCAAGCAGCTTACAGCAGCTCTGGATGATGGTTGGACGATCCAGGCGTACTCAGGCCGGATGAGACGGAGGCAGTTGAGGGCAGCGAGTAAACAGTTGACCTGCTTCTCTAAACCACGCAGCGTTCGAACCTCTCTGCCCAGACGCATACTGTACTCAAACATCACCGTCCCAGCTGTGAAACACACACACACACACACACTTCTGTAAACCACGGCACGTTCAAACATCACTGTCCCATCACTGAACTCGCGCTTAGCTGTGCGTTTTGGGCAGGTGGCACCTTTGCGGTAGTTGTGCCGGTTTATGTGGAAGGCGTAGAGCAGCTCGTAGTAGTTGTGGGTCAAGAGGTCGACAGCCCGGGCACGTGACTCGATGATGACCACCACCTACAAAACACCGCACCGCACAACCTCCTCAGCCAATAACAACGTCTTAAATGCGCGCGCATGTGTGTCTGCAGGTGCCGCTCTGTGAGGTAGTGAGAGGACCCACCTCTTCATGCAGGTTGACGTAGGGGAACTGGACCAGGTCCTGTAGCTGGGCCCGTTCACACAGGACCACCACCAGCTGGCGCAGACAGTCCAGCCGGCTGCGCAGACAGGAGGGGCGTGGCTATGAGCCCGAGATGCGGACGTGCAGCAGACAGGTCGGACACACCTGGGTCGTGCGTTTGGGTTATGTGTTGTGCGTTTGGGTTTGCGTACCTGCTGGGTTCTGGGTTCTGGGTGAGGGCTTCATAAGCTTCCCGGTTGTGTCCGAGGTCCAAGTGGTGTTTGAATATCCGTGTCCACAGAGCAGCCTGTAACACACACAGGGGTGAGTGTGGGTAAGAGACGTTACGGTCTCTGTGAAGGTGTGTGGGTCACTTTTCCTACCTGCCTCCTCTGATCGTTCCCTGCCTCTGATATGGCCAGTGTAGCCAAGTTAATAACCAGCTCTGGCAATCCAACATCTTCTAGGAGCTGCAGCACCTAACACACACCACCACACACACATCAGTGTCTCCAAGAGCAACACCAACTAAATCCACAATCTCTTACATGTAATAGTGTGTGTAAGACCAGCTCTGAGTGTGTATTAGTGTGTGTGTGAGAAAGCACCTTATTGTAATAAAGCAGGCGTGGTGCAGCAGTGTTTGGCTCCGCCCCTACACCTGTCACTCTCATCAGAAACTCCTCCTTCTCCACCTCCGCCGCTGCCTCCTGGAAACACTGCAGTGCCTACAAACAAGCGAACACATGAGCACATGATCACATGAGCACATGAACACATGAGCACATGAGCACATGAACACATGAGCACATGAACACATGAGCACATGAGCACATGAACACCCCCCAGCAGTTTTAATGACAAATATAACTTAACAGTGCAACGCTTACAAATGAACACACCTCAGTGTGGTTTTTGACAAAAAGAACATTTCTGTAAGAAAAACAAATACTAGTGTGGATGATCAGACTTGTGCGCAGTCTCTGATGTGCTGATGCGTGTGAGGAATGTGGAGGTGTGTGTGTGTGTGGGTGTGGAGGTGTTTGTGTGGGGTATGGCTTTGACCAGCAGTCAAGAGTAAATGTGTTGGCAAGTGTGAGTTTCACTGTTGTGAAGGCGTGTGTGGAGGTGTGGCTTAACCTTGTGCCCCTCCCCACTGGCCAGGTAGGCCTGACCCAGGATAAACCGACAGGACCCCACATTGGCCTGACACCAGGGGCCGATGAGACGCACGTACTCCTGCACACACAACGCTGGGTTAGGGGCAATGCTGCTTTCACATCAGGGTAAATGCTACATGTAAAAACAAATATCCAGTGACCAGCTTTCAAACATTTTTTATTGTCACACGGAGACACACACACGGGAACGGCCCATCACGCTAGCTTGTGGAAGGCTCCGTCTCACCTGCAGCTGTGTATACTGGCAGTTTCCCATCATGCACTCTGGGAACAGGAAGCTGGGGTTGCTGGGCCAGCTGGTCATGGTGATGTAAGGTCTCAAACATGCGCGGACACAGAGTCTGATATTCTGTCTGATATTACTACTGACACTGTTAGTGTCAGTTACTATTAGTGCTCAAATACCTTAGCTTGCATTTGAATGTCACTCACAATCAAAACTGATCCAATATCAATATCTTACATTTGCACGTCGATATCCTGATACTATATATATTTTCCCATTAAAAACCGTGGAGCTATAGTTTAACTAAGGGAATTGTTTTGTGTGAGATGTATTATAATTATTATTCTATAAAAAACAATTATAAAAAACAAAACATCACATGACTGAATCACCCTAACCATGTGCAAGCAGTGTGTAGTGTGTTTATGTGCAGCGTGTAGTGTGTATAATGTCCTTTCCCCTGAACATCCTTTACTTAAAACTCAAAATAGAAAGGTCATCATTTATGGGTTTGTTTTTTTAAGAATGGATTAAAACAAATTAAGTGTTGGTAGTGGGAACAGCAGAGAACAGTGATTACGTCCTGCATGTTTAAATGCCCTCACTAGAAGACAGGCAGCCTGCTCCCCACACTCACCCATCACCAGTACAGGTTAGTGTAATGGTGTGTAATAGGTAAAGGGAAGTAAACGCTATGGTACACCCCATGCAGCATGCAGTTAGAAATTGCTCAAATGAACCTGGCTGTTGTCATGTAACCCACTCAAATGAACCTGGCTGTTGTCATGTAACCCACTCAAATGAACCTGGCTGTTGTCATGTAACCCACTCAAATGAACCTGGCCGTCATGTGACCTGCTCAAATTCAACTTGCTGCTATCACATATACTGCTGTGCTACTTTCAAGCTATTTGTGATGGTATTGGATTTACTGATATCCAATACAGCGTGTTTTGTGATATCACCCTGTGATCGGTTCCATCTCCAATTACTACAGCTACCACCACCATTATTAATGCCAAACCCGCAGGTGTAATGTGTGTCGGAGAGAGAGGGAGAGCGACATTGTGTGTAGTGTGTGAGGATGTGAGAATACAGGTGCTGTGTGTGTGTGTGTGTGCGTGTGCGGATACAGGTGCTGTGTGTGTGTGTGTGTGTGTGTGTACAGGTGCTGTGTGTGTGTGTGTGTGTGTGTGTGTGCGCGCGCGCGTGCGTGCGGATACAGGTGCTGGGCCAGCAGTGTGACCACGCTGGAGATGAGCTGGGGCCAGTGTAGTGGAGTCTGACTTGCCTCTGCCCCCCGCTGGCCGAACAGCTGAGAAACAATAACCTTACGAGCCACATTCTGATAAAAGAGCTCCACCACCGTCTGAGGATTCAACACTGAGAGAGGGGTAGTCAGAGAGAGAGAGAAACAGAGAGGGGAAACGGGGAGAGAAACAGAGAGATAGTCAGAGAGAGAGAAAGAGGTAGAGAGAGAAAAACGGAGAGATAGAGAGACACAAACGGAGAGAAAGGGAGAGAGAATTAGCGCACACACTGGTGCTAGCAGGTACTGCTCCAGCCGTGTGTGTGCGAGTGTGTGTGTGTGTGTTTTGGGGAGCTCACCTGATCTACTTGGGGCCTGAACAGCAGAATCCGACAACTTCAAAACTGACAGATGCTGCAGATTAGTGTCTCTGAGAGAGAGAGAGAGAGAGAGAGAGAAGATAAATGGTTATAAATGTATAAAATTAGTTTCACTCACAAGGTAGGGTTGTGCATCAAGAGTGTGTAGGAAGTGTGTGTGCGAGTGTGCCTAGGAGTGGTGTGTGTGTACACTCCTAAAGTAGCTAGTGGACAGGATAAACATGCATCAGATTTAAGGTATTTGGCAGACGCCTTTATCTAGACTACCATCATTAGTATGACACTACAGGTCGAGTTGCTTCAGTAGGTAGTGTGTGCGTGTGTGTGTGTACCTACAGTGTGTCCAGTGGTACAGGTGAGGTGAAGGTTTGGCTGAGTTGCTTCAGTAGGTAGTGTGTGCGTGTGTGTGTGTACCTACAGTGTGTCCAGTGGTACAGGTGAGGTGAAGGTTTGGCTGAGTTGCTTCAGTAGGTAGTGTGTGTGCGTGTGTGTGTGTACCTACAGTGTGTCCAGTGGTACAGGTGAGGTGAAGGTTTGGCGGAGTTGCTTCAGCAGGTGGTAGCAGCACAGCAGGTGTAGCAGCACAGCAGGTGACAACAGCGCGGGATCAAATCCTGCTGCATGTGCAGAGACTGACCACAGCCAGGGAGCAGCATCTACACACGCCCACACAAACACGCCCACACAGACACGCCCACACAGACACGCCCACACAGACACGCCCACACAGACACGCCCACACAGACACGCCCACACAGACACGCCCACACAGACACGCCCACACAGACACGCCCACACAGACACGCCCACACAGACACGCCCACACAGACACGCCCACACAGACACGCCCACACAGACGAATGAATTTGAAGACACAACCTGCTGGTTTTTCATTAATCAAAGTAATTAATTTACTTATTGCTCTGCTTCATGCATCCGACACCCTCACACACACACACACACACAAATTCGTGGTTCTTCAGAAATTATTCACTCATTGGTTTGCTTCATGCCTCTTACCAGACACACACACACACACACACACTATGTCAGTCTCACACTCACGTTGTCTCCGAGCCGGAGGTAGAGGTGCTGAAGGATCAGGAGGTCTCTGCAGAGCCGAGCGCGGCTCATGGCTGTGAGACACACAGTCTGGCACACGACGCTGACCGCCACAGTGCTGCCGTACAGCTGCGACAGACTCATCCGTACACTCAGAGACTGACCTGCAACACACACACACACACACACACACACACACACTCTCACAAGACTGACTAATTACACCCACCACCTCTGCGTAGGGGCTTCATGCCTGTGCCACAAGGCCTTATTTTAGTCATTGGGTCGACACTCTCGTGGTGATGTGCAGTGTGTGATTCCACCTGTGAGAGGCGCTGTTCCCTCTGGGCTTATATCCATGTCTGTCTCCAGGTCGAGCTCTCTGAGCAAAGCGTTCATGGCAGCCAGGGGGTTACGGACGTCCTGTAGCTTGTTGGTAATGTCCTCAATAACGTCATCACTGGGAGAGGAAGAGCAGTTAGACAGGGGTGTGAGGGACAGTGTGTGTGTGTGTGTGTGTGTGTGTGTGTGTGTGGTACAGACCTGTCATTGGCCAGGAGATTCTCCAGCACCTGTTCTGCAGCTCTCTCTGGAGACAGCAGCATATCCAGAGCTCTGTCCATTTCACACGCCATCTCACCCTGCACACACTCACCCACCAACCGCACACACTGCACCAACTGCAGGACATCACTGCCCAGCTCTGGATCTGACCACACACACACACACACACACAGATCACCCTTCCGTTCTTGACTATGTACAATGCTAAGCATTAAAACAGTTCTTCAACACAGTTCACCAGAGATGTGTTGCTCTAGTGAGCGTTACCCTCACAGATGGGCGTTTCCTCCTCAGAGAGCAGGTGCTCTTCACACGACAGGTACAGATGGTCCACAGCAAAACAGGGCAGCAGGAATGACACGAAGCCCTGTCACACACACGGAGTCCAGTGAGCCCACACCAACCCACCCCCCAACAACCCCCACCACCCCCCACCAACCCCCCCCACCAACCCCAACAATCCCCACCACCCCCCACCAAACCACCCCCCACCAACCCCCACCACCAACTGTACTACTGTGCCCCTTTTGGATTTGTTATGCCACCGGACTGGTTTCCGTTTTTGGTCCTCCTGATCTGATCCGTACACACTCCCCGATCTCATGCAGCATTTTTTGCTGATACTGACTCGATGCCAATATGTATTATCAGATTCCTAATGTCTAAGACAGAAAAGCCCGTTAAACGCACGCGCCAGTCACGTCACCTACAAATGCACGCGCCAGTCACATCACCTACAAACGCGCGCGGCAGTCACGTCACCTACAAACGCACGCGCCAGCCACGTCACCTACAAACGCACGCGCCAGTCACGTCACCTACAAACGCGGCAGTCACGTCACCTACAAATGCGCGCGCCAGTCACGTCACCTACAAACGCGCGCGCCAGTCACGTCACCTACAAACGCGCGCGGCAGTCACGTCACCTACAAATGCACGCGCCAGCCACGTCACCTACAAACGCACGCGCCAGTCACATCACCTACAAACGCACGCGCCAGTCACATCACCTACAAACGCACGCGCCAGTAAAATCTTTTTGCAGAGTGTTGTCACATGATTCACATACACCACCCCACATATCCGAGCGACTGTAGTCAAAGAGCTGAGCGTACTGTACCCCCCCCCCCCAAACTGCAACCCCTCTTTGGTACCTTCTTGAGCAGGCACACCATAGCTGTGGCCTGGTTAACATGCAGGGCGAGGGGTGTGGACAGCGCCTCCTGGTACTGTAGGCAGCAGGCGTAGAATTTGGACCAAAAGTCCAGCTGCAGCATACGGTAATCCTCCTGAGAAAACTCAAACTCCGTCACACTGCTCTGGAGCTGCACACAAACAAGACACCCAGCTGTCAATCAAGAGCCAACGAAGTACACGTACGTGTGTGTGTGTGTGTGTGTGTGTGTGTGGAGGAGCTGCACGTACCTCATTCTCCACAGTCAGAGTGACTTCCTTCTTCAGTGAATCCCACGTCAGATCTAGAATGCGCTCTGTACCACGCCTGTAAATCTGCACAGCACCATTAAACCATTGGAGTAGAAAGAAGACAAGTGTGTTTGCAGGACACAGGGCATGTGTGTGTGTGTGTACATGCAGTCCAGTGTGTGTGTGTAGGGGATGAAGGGTGTGTGAGCTCAGCGCACCTGCAACGCCTTAACGACAGCAGCAGCAGTAAAGCGCAGAGAGAAGAGCGCATCCAGATACGCCTCCTGTAAAAACACCACCTCGTTAACACCACCTCGTTAACACCACCCCAGAGGAGAGAAGAGCACATCAAGGTATGCTTCCTGTAAAAACACCCTGTTAAACCAATACCATTAACCCCAACACCAACCCCCCGTTACCCTAATACACACACATTCACATGAACACACACTAGCCCAAATGCAAACAGCCATGCTGAGAGTGATTGGGCTGAGAGCGAATGGGGTGAGTGATTTGGTGATCAGAGGTGTGAACTCTCACCCTGGGGTCCTGGTCTGGCCCAATGTGGATTTCCTCCTCTGGAGGGGGCTGCACGAACACCTGGTTCCACAAGCCTGCTACATTACTGCACAACACACAGCACAAACATCAGCATTACCACCAGCTTCACACACACACACACACACACACAGAGCAGCTTAGAGGCCGATCAATGAAGTCAGTACTCACTGCTCAAAATTGATATACTTCATAACAGTCTGATTGTCGTCATCCACCCAGAGTCCCCAGATGTCAGTGGAAGTCAAAACAAAGTCCACCAGGGTCTCCTGTGGCAAAAAGAAGCACTAGTCATGTGTGTGTGTGTGTGTGTGTGCGCGCAAGACTAAATGTGTAAGTGTTATGCGAGAGTGAGGGTGGATGTCAGTGTGGCAGTACTGTGCAAGTTTTGTGTGTGTGTGTGTGTGCATACAAGACTAAAAGTGTTATGTGAGAGTGAGGGTGGATGTCAGTGTGGCAGCACTGTGCATGTTGTGTGTGTGTGTGTATGCATGTTATCTATGACTGTGTGTTTCACCTCGTGTGCATGTGTGTGTGTGTGTGTGTGTGTGTGACCTGTGTGTTGAAGAGAGTAGAGATATGCTCCAGACTGTAGCGGCTGTTGTCACTGGCAACCAGCTGCAGGACACTGAACTGCCCTTGGTTGTGCGCGGCGAGGTAGACGGCCACACACAGCCCCGTGGCGGCGGAGAAGCTCAGGCGCAGGCGGTGAGTCTGGCCCGCACTCCGCCTCATCTCCGCACGGCCCGCAGGGACGTAGTCCAGCAGGTCTGCCGCCAGCACACACTGCTGCTCCTGTACGGGGGAACAGGAGCACGATGACGTTCAGCTCAAACCGCCCCCCAGGGGCACTAGTGCACTACGCCGAAGGCTCCGCCCTTACTGCAGCAGGGACAGAAGGGCCTTCCTCACCCTGTAGCTCCACACGCGCAGTTTATGGTCCTGACACAGAGTGAAAAGGAAGGTGTCGTGCTCCAGAGGCCAAGCCGCCACACACACAGCCAAATCACACGGGCTCTGCTCACCCCTGCAACACACACACACACACACACACACAGTCAGGTCACACAGGCTCAGAGCCTCAAAATTTCTCCTCTCTTTCTGTGTATATATTATTATATGTTCAATTTATATAGCGTCTTCCTCACTCACCTGATGGCAGTGGGCATCCACCCTGCCAGCCTTTGCATCACTGAACTGTGTTTCAACTCCAGCAGAGAGATGGAGCCTGCAGGGTTCAACACACCACAGTTACGCTCTATACACACACACACAGATGGAGCCTGCATGGTTCAACACACCAGTTACGCTCTATACACACACACACACACACAGATGGAGCCTGCATGGTTCAACACACTAGTTACCCTCTATACACACATACACACACACACAAAATCAACAGGAAATGCTCCCAGTATGATATACAGGTAAAAGATTAGGTCACGTCATTATAAATATTACAGTTCACAAACACACCACATTCTCTATGTCTGCAGCAAAATACTTGGCAATGTTACCCTGCTGATCATGGGGTGGCAAAGTAACCACGGTGATGCCTCCAGAGGGTGTGGCTAGGGCGAAGTGGGCATGGCCATCTGGGCTGAGCCAGGTGGCAGATGTGATGGGGCTCTGGGCAGGTGGCAGCACATAGCTGTGGGCAGCGTCCTGAACACTCACCTTCCACACATCAGTGAAGACAGACTGCACCTGCAGCTCTGTAACGAGTTCCTACAGACCAGCACACACACACACACATCAGTATAACGGTTTCCCGGATCTAAGCAGCAAGGCTCTAAAGCAGCATAGCAGCTTACACTGCGGTACATGTGGGTGGGGTGTGGCAGCACCAGCTGGTGCACAGACTGGCTAGTGACGATGAGGATGACGACATTGTTGAGGGTCTCGTGGACATGCACTCCCCCAGGCAGCAGGGGGCAGTGCAGGATCTTCAGGCGGATGGCATTATTGAGCAGGTTAACGTCCAGTGACTGCTCCACCAGCTGAACTGTGTCTCCAGATGTGGACCTGAGAGCGAGAAACAGCCATGTCCACTCAACATCTGGCTACAGCTCATTTGTGTGTTCTAATTCCTGAATGCAGCCTGCATGAATAATGTTGGTTTAATAGTTCAGCAGCTCTGTTCTGGCACACGTTACCAGTCACCACACACACACAATCACTATCCTAACCCATAACCCTATATCTTTATCCTAACCCACGTTTCGGATATTAATAACTAAACACTCACCAGTGAATGAACCTGTTGCTCGTGACAGAGAGGAGCTTCCCGCTCTCCTCATAAAAAAACCCGCCGGCGCTGTCCGGATGCTTCACACCACCGGGCGCAGCACTCACGCCTGCAGAAAACACGTTAACGTAGCAGGATAACAAATATATAGAAATCTTATAAAGAGTGGTTAACAACTGTTCAGTTCCGCATACGAATTGTATAAGCTTTACATACAACTGAAACTGAAATCACTAACGCAAAAAAGCTTCAAAGACAGATTAATTTGTCAAGTACCTAGTCAATCAGCTAGCTAGTTAGGCTTAGTAATAGCGAAACGTACTAGCTAGCTATTTATTATATGGCTAGGTTATCTAACCTAGTAATGCGATATATTGTAGTTATATATATTATAATGCAACAACAACTAAACATTGCAGCACAGTAAAGCCGTCGTAGGCGTGCGGGACTAAACCGGGATAGTGGGAATAAACCGGGTCAGGGTTAGCCGTGGTTAGCCGCTGGGCTGTTAGCGTCGTATGTGCGCTAGCATGGCTAACCCAGCCAACATCCACACGACTTCAAAATCAGTCACGACTTTCTGTACATGCTGATTTGAACAGGATTTCACTGCAGTAACCGATGCAAATATGAATGAGCACTGCGAAGTATTTAACATATTTTACCTAGATTTATCGTAATGTCTCTAACACGTGAAACTGTTTCTCTCTCAAATCCACAAATTTCTATAAAGCTTCTCTCCAAGATAGCCGCCATCTTCCGCGCGCTAGCGAACCGGATATGACGTCGTATGAACGGGCCTGTGTTGTTGGCAGTGAGCGCGCCTCCTTTCGACACGTGCTGGATCTGCGTTCCAGTGCTTATTTACTTCTTGTAAGACTTTCGGGATCTGGCAAATCTGGTATTTTACGACCTAAGCATTTGTGTAATATACGTGTAATATAAAATGAGCGTGGTATATTACTGTGTGCGTATTAATGCGTATGTAAAGATAAACCTTAGAGCATGGCAACTGTTATTTCCATGCCTTATCTCACTTATATAGCTATACCACTGGAATTCTTGTCCATATTCAGGCTTCAAGATGGCTGCTGTTGAGGCTTTATGATTTACTATTTGTGTTGAAACAAATTATTTTTATAGTGACTGCACCATTCTGTGCCTTCTTGTGAATGATAATTTCTAAATTAGATTTAAACGTTTATGACACATCTTTCTTTTGTGTATTTAAAATCTATTTTTGATGGTATAAATGTCAAAACACCTATATTGTGTTCGTTTATTTTGAAGACACCAACTGCTGGGGCAGAGGAGGACGGAGACATCTAAAGAGCAGAAGACAAGTTCACGGTCTAAGGCTAAAGTAACTGGGCTGCTGCAATGGTGTCTATAGATGCAGTGATTCGGATTGTATAAATACACAATAGTGATTCGGTTTGTATAAATACTTAAAAATTAGCATCGGTTCTATTAGACAATTTGCAGATCACACCACATCATAATCATGCATTTACAATTGTGAAATGAAAACGTATAAAACTTTATCAAGTATGTCCCTCAGTGAAAAACAATAAACGCATACATGAAAAACCGATATGTTCATTTATTTATTAACTAAATCAAATAAAAACAATAGATTTTTTAATCCGGAAAAATCTATCCGCACTGTTTTAGGGCTCACGGTCCTATAAACAGCGGTAGTCTCCTGCCTCTTTCAGATTAGATACAGAGGGCGGTGTTCCCACGTCGTTAGGAACTTGGATTTTTGTTTGGAAGACGACCAACCGTTTAATTAAATCAGGGACGCACGTTCGAGATGCCCACTGAAATTGTGAGTTTACGGCATGTCGGTTAGTGGATCAGCAGTATAAAACTCGCTGTATTTGGACTTTTGACTTGCCTGAACCCCCGCCTGCTTGGTCGTAAAAAGAAGTTAAGCTGAAGCCGAAAAATAGCAGCGCAGGAGAAATGCAGATCTAACGATTTCTTCCACGAACATTCGCGTTCTGCGCTTTGCTCTTCGCGTTCAATAAGGTAAATAGCATATTAACCTGCGATCGGTTTACAGGGTACTGTTTGTGCGTAGCTGCTTGTAAATTATCATTTGGTGCCACCTCTGAATAATAAAAAAATCTGTTTAAATTTCGGTTCTGTAACCTGCAGTGTTGGGGTGTTTACCCGTGAATGTCCCTCGACATTTAGTCCGATTTCTGGGCTTTGTTTAACCTGTTGGACCTTAGCACCGCATATTATTCCACAGCGATATTCCCACTTCTGATCTTTTATCTGAAGTATTGGCTGCAGAGCACAGTGGACATATTGTTTAAATGGTTGAAATGAGGTGTTTAGACTACAGTAGGTCTCACGTCGGCAGACGTCTCTGCAAAAACCGCTTGCCATCGTCGAGGCACTGTAAGTTTTAAGAAACGGTTGAAACTACGCCATACCCCTCCTATAGACTGGACCGTGGGGCGCAGGGCTGTATGTTGGAGCTTCTGAACGCACCGTTGGTCAGCAGGGTTCATTCTGTGGACAAAGACGAGAGTAGTGTGTCAGGATGAGACTACACAGGATTTGATAAAGTATACTAGACTGGATGCACGTGTCTTATCTGCAGGTTTGCCAGAATGTGGTGATATTGATATGAGATCACCTGCCGCAGGTTAATATCTACAGAAACCCAAAAGGAAACGGAATGGGCGTGACTAATAGTTGAGAGTAACTGTCCATTAGTTTTGATAATCAGCGGTAATTAGTGAAAATTCAGCTTTGACCTTGTTTGTGAAGCAGCGCTACGGTCCCTGTGTTTGTCAGCACACGCCTAGCCCGAGCAGGGGGGTTATCGCCGCAGACACGTGGCTCCCAACACAACACCCTTCCTGTATCAACAGATGGTTTATAGATGTGGGGAATGCGGAAAGGAAATTTGCATTCTTTGCGAAACCAAGACTGATCTTTGTCTGAACACTCATACAGTGTCTTACGACACACAAGCCGTTTACTTTTTTCATCTGAGGAATTTTAGTCCTGTTAGTCCTATTTAACTTTGCGTCTGTGAGCGCTTATAAGGAGAATTGTTTTGGTAAAGAGTTCCTGGGCATGTGGACGTCATTAGAGATCCTGGACAGATTTGCAGCAACCCCCTTCAGTCAGGGGAATAAACCAGTAAGACCAGCTGAAATAATATTTCTCAGTGATCAATTGGAGAAATTTTAAATAAATCAATGAATGAAGTTATGTTTATATATAGCCTTTCAAGGAACCAAAGGTTGCCTTACAGGTTAACATGTACAATTTATGTACAAGAAGAAATTACAGTTCTCTTTGTGAGAGAGAGAGAAAAAAAAAAATATATAATATATATATATATATATAATCAGCAGTTTTTTTATGTTGGAGTGATGACATGCAGTGCCTTTAAGATGGATTGGATTTGCAGAGTGGATTTTGCAGAGCAGATGTTTTAATACCATGTATTGTCTTTGAATACCAGTATATCCAGGAACTGATACAGATACAGTGCTGTCTTTTCAAGCATTTACACCTAACTGTATCACATAATTTGAATTAATTAAGCAAAGGAACACTGAACATGTAATAAAGGCTGTTTTTACATATGTATGTGTGTGTTGGATATTGAGGAGCCAATTCAGAATAATACCATGCATGCTTTGTGCTGCTTTGAAATGTATCACACTTCAGCTGAGCAGTGAGGGCAGGTTAGGGCATGTTGGATGTGTGTGAGGCTCTGGTGTGCAGCTAACTGTAACTCCTAACTCTAACCCTAACCCCTAACTGTAACTCTTAACTGTAACTCCTAACTGTAACTCCTAACTCTAACCCTAACCCCTAACTGTAACTCTTAACTGTAACTCCTAACTGTAACTGTAACTCCTAACTCTAACCCTAACCCCTAACTGTAACTCTTAACTGTAACTGTAACTCTTAACTGTAACTCCTAACTGTAACTGTAACTCCTAACTCTAACCCTAACCCCTAACTGTAACTCTTAACTGTAACTCCTAACTGTAACTGTAACTCTTAACTCTAACCCCTAACTGTAACTCTTAACTGTAACTGTAACTCTTAACTGTAACTCCTAACTGTAACTGTAACTCCTAACCCTAACCCCTAACTGTAACTCTTAACAGTAACTCCTAACTGTAACTGTAACTCATAACTCTAACCCTAACCCCTAACTGTAACTCTTAACTGTAACTCCTAACTGTAACTGTAACTCTTAACTCTAACCCCTAACTGTAACTCTTAACTGTAACTCCTAACTGTAACTCCTAACTGTAACTCCTAACTCTAACCCTAACCCCTAACTGTAACTCTTAACTGTAACTCCTAACTGTAACTGTAACTCCTAACTCTAACTGTAACTCTTAACTGTAACTCTTAACTGTAACTCTTAACTGTAACTGTAACTCCTAACCCTAACCCCTAACTGTAACTCTTAACTGTAACTCCTAACTGTAACTGTAACTCCTAACTCTAACCCTAACCCCTAACTGTAACTCCTAACTCTAACCCTAACCCCTAACTGTAACTCTTAACTCTAACCCTAACCCCTAACTGTAACTCTTAACTCTAACTCTAACCCCTAACTGTAACTCTTAACTCTAACCCTAACCCCTAACTGTAACTCTTAACTCTAACCCTAACCCCTAACTGTAACTCTTAACTCTAACCCCTAACTGTAACTCTTAACTCTAACTCCTAACCCTAACCCCTAACTGTAACTCTAACCCTAACTGTAACTCCTAACTCTAACTGTAACTCCTAACTCTAACTCCTAACCCTAACCCCTAACCCCTAACTGTAACTCCTAACCCTGCAGGCTGCTGAAGACAGTCTGGCTGTGTTTCCCCACAGCAGCTTCATGATGTCATCACTCTGCACCAGTGCCTGTTTATAAAGATTACGTTGTTTTTGGAAAACCTCTCAAAACTGTAGTAAAATGTCACAGCCTAAATGCAGAGTTGTTTTGACTTTAGAGTTGTTCAGAATTTAGCAGACCCTTAGCCCTGTGCACATTTATGTCTTTTGTAATTTTCATTCTTGAGCTGCATGTTTGGCCATCGTCAGCCAGAACTGCCATAGCCCTGTTTATCATACTGTTTCACCTTCATTCACCTGCTCAATACATTACAATGATTATTTGGTCTTCTACTGGACTATAAATCTGTGGTTCTTTTGTCCTTATTACTGCTTGCAGCAACATGTACAGTTGACTTGAGCAGAGTTCATTTTCATTTTTGAGTGTCTGAAACAGTGATGTATGACCAGGTTTCGAGGGAGTCTCGATGTTGTGTTAACGAATGTGGATGGGCACTGAGGCTGTTCCTGGACCAGCAGTGTGGAGGGCCTGAGAGTTTTGAATCATGCTCTTTGCTGCTGCTTTATGATTAGTTACACATCTTCCTGTAGGTGCCCACTCATTTACATATGAACCCATGAGACAGATGACCTCGCAGAGCTGAGATGATGTCAAGGGATCAGGTACGTTTGGCATTGGAAAACATGAATAGATTGTAGTTCATTTAACATGCACTATTTGGTTTAACTCCTGTACTTTAAATGATCTCTAAAATCGCTTTTCATTTCAATATGAAATTCCCTGGTAGTCAGCCCAGTAACCCTAGTGAGCCAAGCTGTAACCCTGACCCCTAAGCCTAACCTAACCCTGACCCCTAAGCCTAACCTAACCCTGAACCCAGTATTCAGTCCTTCACTACCAGCTGCAGGGTTACTGTGACTCGTGCTGGTGTGGTCAAGCTAATAAAAAGGCAAACCCCTTTATAATCCATCACTAATTGAAGGATATTGTCAAATTAAAAAATGTACTTCAAAGACATCGGTGCATCATACAAGATAAGGCCAAGGGCAGGAGCACACAGTGCAACTGAGTGCAGAACATATCTGTGGTCTCTCCCTGAATGCCAGTGGTCTCTCCCTGAATGCCAGTGGTCTCTCCCTGGATGCCAGTGGTCTCTCCCTGGATTTGGACAAAGCCAAAACCCTTTTCAGTCATTGCATGTGTCTCTAATCACTGGCAGCATCAGCACACGCCTCCCTGAAGGAGGACAGTCCACACCTTCTTTTTATAGAGTTGTAACAAACAGCGCTACAGTATACTAATATATGCAATGAATTTGTGAGCGTGAATTTATGTTTTACACAGTGGACATAAATCACCCTGCAGCAAGAGTGTCTGAATACACAGGACATCTGGGCTTGGATAAAACTTTAGAATCACAGAAATACACAATCAGTTAGAAAAACACACTTAATATTAGCAAATATTAATGATGTTTACGACAATTACACATTACAGTATATACGGAGTAAAGGTTGGGTGTAGCACGTATTAGAACCGGAGTCCTGAGACAGGAAGAGTCTCCCTGACTCTGTTCACCAGCCCTCACCAGTTTCCCCATTACATCTGATCTGAACTGAAAATGCATGGAGTGAATCTGATTGGTTGTGTGCGCGGAACAAGAAAACACGACGTGTTATGTGGTCTGTGTGGTCGTGTGACTCATCACAGGGACCAGCAGAAGGGTGACGGTGCCACACTGTAGTTCCTGCTCAGTGGAGGCTGCACAAGCAGCAGTAATGGGGTTGCAATGCTCTGCCAAACGTTCCTGTTCAACGTTTCAGTAGATCTTTTGTTGCAGGCCGTCAGAAGCTGTTCCCACAAGCTCACGTGCTTGTCCTTTATTTTTAGGTGGAGCGTTCACCCCTATTTCCTGCTTTCTCAGTGGTGTCAGGTCTGCGGCGTCAGATGTTGAACTCCACATTCAGTAGTGATGCTTAAACACAGGCGGCGTCAGATGTTGAACTCCACATTCAGTAGTGATGCTTAAACACAGGAGCTACAGCTACACGCAGCAGGCCTGTTGAACTCCACATTCAGTAGTGATGCAGCAGGCCTGTTGAACTCCACATTCAGTAGTGATGCTTAAACACAGGAGCTACAGCTACACGCAGCAGGCCTGTTGAACTCCACATTCAGTAGTGATGCTTAAACACAGGAGCTACAGCTACACGCAGCAGGCCTGTTGAACTCCACATTCACATTCAGTAGCGATGCTTAAACACAGGAGCTACAGCTAGAGGAGGCAGGCCTGTTGCAACTTGTACGAAACACCCACATCATGTGGCCTTCCTGCTCCTCAGAAATCTCTTGGTAAAGGAGCCCCAGTGTGCAGTGGTACTAAGTACTGAGTGACTAAGTACTGAGTGACATTTAAGGTTTGTGTTCCTGCTGTGTGTTTTACGGCTGTGTTCATTATGTGGGTGTACTGCTGTTTGCAGGATTGGACATGATATTTCTCACTGAATAGGGAAAAAAAGGGGAAATAATGACCCTCTCTCCTCAAGATTCTGCAGTGTCGTGCACTTTGTAAGTCAGTTTGTCAGTACGCAAACAATCCGCTCTGGAACGCAGGTCAGCAGTGCCTAACTGCTTGTTGGTGAGCTTTATGGAAGGTTTTATGTTGTGTATTGACTGGTAATGCTGTCCTGATCATTTTCAGATAAAGCACAGTGTTATAAGTGCATACAATTAAATTCAAATTTAACCCAGAAACGGGTTTCCCAAGATCCCATCAACTAGTTTAAAGTGTATAGTCTGTGCTGTTGGATTTGAATAATTTGTGGTAACATTCCGTACAGTTTAGAATTGGGGTTAGTGGAGGGTTGGGTCAGGTTAGGATTATTTCTTTTTGCAAATGTGAGATTTTAGATATTAGAGTAACCCTACACACATGAGAGAGATTTAGGGATGAAGTTACAGAATACCAAAACATGGGAATAAATAAGTGAAAACATTTCTAATTGTCTGGTGAGTTGATCTTATTCTGACTTCCTTAATATGGCTCCATTTCATTATTATGAAATTGAGATATTGATGAGCTGGCTTGCCAGAACACCGCACGCAGTGAAGTCCGGAGCCGCCTGTATGCTGAAGCTTCCCCGAACAGTTTCCAGACTATAATGATGGTGGTGTTTCTGATAATCTCTGTTGGTGTTTTGTGCAGATGGAGCAGAGTGGAGATGGCTGCTACGTGCTCAGTATCCCTGTGCCCATGCTCCGTGTGAGCTCCGACTCCAACCTGAACACCTACAGCGAGCGGCTGCTGGAGACCCAGCGAAGTCAACTAGGGGTGGACAGCCTGCAGCAGAAGATCCTGAGGGTGACGGAGAAGCTGAGGGTGGAGCAGATGGAACAGGACGCAAACGTGGCGGAGTTCCTAAAGCTGGTCAACATGGCGGACAAGCAGCAGGTGGCGCGCATCAGGCAGGTGTTTGAAAAAAAGAACCAGAAGTCGGCGCACAACATCGGCCGGCTACAGAAGAAGCTGGAGCAGTACCACCGTCGCGTGAAGGACGGCGACAGCCTCCCGTCACAGCAGCCCGACACTCCTAACCTCCCCTCCAGACACAGCAGCCCAAAAGACCTGGCCAAGGACTCGTCCGGAGATTCATCCAAGGACATGAGTGGAAGTGGGTCACGGTCAGGGTTTAGGGTGGGCGGTGGGCTACATCCGTGGGACAAAATCAGAACCATCGGTCCCGGTGTTTCCCTTTCACCCCCGTTTTTCTTCAGCAAGTCCAAGGAGTTTGCCAACCTTATCCGCAACAAATTTGGTAGTGCAGACAACATAGACCACCTGAAGACCACCTTGGAGGGCAGCGGCGAGCGCGCCCTGGGTGGCAGTGCCAACCTAGTCGGGTCCAAGTACCACAGTGACGACGAGTGTTCCACAGGCACCTCGGCCTCCTCAGATAGTAACGGCAATCCTGATGTTTCTCACTGTGGCGACAGCACCATTCCCATGGTGATGGACGAGCTCCGGGAAATCCGTCATTCTCAGGAGCGTCTGGCTCAGGACGTGGAGGCTCTGAAGGATGAGCTTAGCGGCGACGGCATCCTCACACAGACCCTGGTGGAGGAGAGATACAGGTTGGCTTTCAGCTTTAACAGTGAGATGCTGATTCTAATGCTCTAATCAATTACCTATAGTAGCTTATAGTGTGCATGGCTCTCACCCACACCTCACATCTCTCACTTCTTCTTTCCACCACTTTTTTCATCCTTTCCTTTCCTTTTTCACTCCCTCCTTCTCTCTTCCTCCATCACAGGATGGAGCGTCTGGAGGAGCAGCTGAATGTGCTGGTGGAGCTTCACCAGCGAGAGATGGCTGACCTGAAGCAGGAGCTGGCAAGCATAGCGGAGAAAGTGGCCTACCAGGCTGATGAGAGGGCCAGGGACCTGCAGGTAGCCCACATGCAGAGGTGTGGGGGGTGGGAACCTTTAACCCCTAACCTTTAACCCCTAAACCCTAACCCTGCAGTCGAGGGGAGGACTGGAGTGTTTACTCTGGTGCAACTCCGTGTGAGCTATGACTCATGGGTACTGCAGTCTGCAGTGTGTTCATGGCCTCCAGGAGCCAGCATTACTTAAGTTATTACTTTGTGTTTTTGTTTTCACATCTCAACAGTTACAGTCTAGCTCTAGATAGTTTTGGTCAAGTGTATTTTCAACTCTACATGGTAAACAAGAATTTATTTTGACACTTTAAAAAATTGAGTTGATACTGCACATACTAATACAGTAATCCGAGAAATTACTGAAATTACTGAAGGTCTGAGAGAAATGTCCTTTGCGCTCTTCCCACCAGGAGGCACTAGAGTCGTGTCAGACGCGGCTGTCTAAGCTGGAGGAGATGCAACAGCAGCAGGCGGGGCATGTAGAGGGGGCGGAGCCATCCAGCCGCGTACTGCTAGGAAAGGGCATCAGTGTGCTTTTGGCTGTCGCCACGCTACTGCTTGTCTGCGTTTCCACGGCTGCCAGGTTCATAACACCAGTTCTGCGGAGCCGTCAGCACCTGCTGACCACGGCACTGACTGCTCTGCTGCTCTCCCTACTCTGGAGGAACTGGGAACATCTGCAGCACAGCCTGGAGAACCTGAACCCCAACCTTAGAACTGAACCTTAGTACTGAACTCCAGTACTGAACTCTTCACTGCAAATCTGAGCCCTGGCTAAGACGCATCAATGCTAAACCACAGTACTGGGCTAAACCCCAACACTACCTCTGGCTCTGTGTACAGCTGTCATTGTTCCCTGTTTAAGAGGCTGCTCACATTCACAGCTGGGCATTTCCTGCCATGCAACATAACCCTAAGCCTCAAACCCCAAGCCTAATCACAATATCCTGTCAGACTTGTTTGTTGTTACACATTCCCAAGGTTTCCATTTCCATAATCAGTAATAACAGAAACTTGAGTTTCAATTTTTGGTAATTAACCACCTAAGCCTTAATTAAGCACCTATCCCTTAATTAACCTCCTAAACCACCTATCCCTTAATTAACCACATAAGCCTTAATTAACCCTTAAGGACTGAGAGAAAATAAAGATTTGAGAGACCCCGGTGTTGCTCACTGTGGGGGCTGTGATTGTTGTACAGAATTTATGAAATACACTCATTTTAGTTTTTACTGGAAATTTGAAAATATATCATATTTTCTGTACTTATTTAGTACTGTAGTACTTGACTGTACTTGTTTTGCCCATCTCGACTCTGGATAGATTTGCAATTAAAAGCTTGATCGTATTGTCCAAAAATCCTTCATGTGAATACCCACACCCACCCACACACACTGAGGGCACACACACACACACCGAGGGCACTCCCACACACACAATCTGGGCATGAGGTGTTGGAGGTGTCTGAGGTGTTGGAGGTGGCTCTGGGTCACACTCGTCCTGTCTGTCAAATTTGTCACTTTGCTTTTTTTCTTTTTTTCATATTCCTATCACACTTTTTACAACCTCGTGTGTCACAAAGCAGCTGTACAAGCGCGTGGGTCCAGATCCCTAATGAGCAGGCCAGGGGCGACAGTGCTGAGAACAAACTCACTGGGCTGTTGCGTTCTACATAAATCAACCCAGAACACCTGACGGGATGGCCAACAGCTCAGATTACCAGGAGATGCTATGACTATTAGTTTCCACCGGGGGGAGCAAGTGCGGTAGGAACGTCTGTCTCAGAGGTATTCACATCAGTCCTCTAGGTCCCAATCTGAGCACCTCTGTGTGTGTGTGTGTGTGTGTGTGTGTGTGTGTGTGTACACACCTCAATATCATAAGCCATATGCCATGTTTTGCGCACAGTTCTGTGTATCGAGCAGATTGCCTCTCTTTGAATGTGATGCCACTCTGTGCTGTCTGAACACAGTACACTGGTACAAATTGTTCAGATTTCATTTCTGTTGTACTAAAATATTCAGACTGGTTCTTTTCTTGCAAAACACAGTCCAGCTCAAACTGCCCTATTTCTCAAGTTCATTTTTCCGCTTGTTGCCTAGCAACAGTTCACCATCAGAGGAAAGCTTTGAGTTAAGTGCTGAGTGAGTATGTGTACGTGTGAGTGTGTACGTGTGAGTGTAAGGTTGTTTGTGGGTCTGTGTATTGTCTGTGTGTGTGTAAGGTTGTTTGTGGGTCTGTGTATTGTGTGTGTGTGTGTGTGTGTAGTAATACAGTAACATGATCCAGACTCAGGACAGAGAAGGTGAGTCTAGCAGACTCAGTCGGGTCACTGGTACATTTAAAAATACAGAAATTGGTAACAGAAGTACATTTACAGAAATGCAAGTCACGCATACCAATTTGTTCTTAATGGTTTGCATTATTGACCACAGAACGCAGGCAAGTCGTACAGTTGTGCCAAGAAAGAAGGCAAGTTGTCATCAATGAACTTGTAAGTACATCTGACTGAAAATAATCGTTATCCTATAGAGACTGTGGAGGAAGAGCCCTGTAGGTTCTATAACAGCAACAATTATGAAGAGCCTTTTCTATGTAGACTATACTTACTGGCACCACAGTATGTATCTGTGAACCTCTGCATACATCCGCTTTGGTAGCATTCAGGAAAAGTCAGAAAAGCTGACAGGATTAGGTTAGGTTTAGGATTAGGGTTAGGTTTAGACTTAAGGTTAGGGTTAGAGTTACGATTAGGGTAAAGGGTTAGAGTTTGGATTGGGTTAGGATTAGGTGTTGGAGTCAGGGTTAAGGTGTTGGGGTTAGTGTTTGGGCTTTTGTTATTTTAGTTTACTGTGTGCAGAGTTCTGAGTGTTCTGCTTACAGGGCACTGGGTTGCCGTGGTCCGGATACAGGGCACTGGGTTGCCGTGGCCCGGTTACAGGGCACTGGGTTGCCGTGGTCTGGTTTCTGTTAGATTTAAGCTCCTTCTGTTTTTAGGACACATCTGTTTTGTCTATCTAATAACTAACTCATATAATGAATTTAACTCCTATATTTTAAAACAACTGTTGAATAGGACAAGCTGATCACTACTCTCTTAAAGACTCGCTGTCTCTCACCTCTTTTGTTTGTTTGTTTCTCAGAAATGCACTTCCTGTTCTCTGTGACCCATTTTCTCACATCTGCAGCCTAACAGACAGAGAGGATAAGATTCTGACCAACATTCTCACGACCCCAGAAGGGTTAAAGCTGGCTGCAGCTCCCTGGAGCTATTCACATAGTTTGTGTGTGTGTGTGTGTGTGTGTGTGTGTTAGTGTGCAGTACATTTCTGATGTCTTGCGTTGATAAGAAGCCAGCTGTCTGAAGAACAGAAGGGAGAAGAATGTTCTAGAGCGGACACAAGTTAGGGTTTATTTTCTATGAATATGGAGTAAACAGAGAAGAAGCTCTTCATCAGAGGTAAATATGGACCATCTGGAGGAGAGCGAATGCTAAGAGTGTTAGCGTGTGTGTGGATCTGGTGTTAGAGCAGAACACCATCCGTAGAGCAGGAAGTGAAACCAGCAGTGAGGAGCTGACTCAGAGCTGCAAGATGTCTGCTGGAGACCCCTCTGCCCCCTCTCTCTCTCCTCTTACCCCTCTGCCCCCCCCTCTCCTCTTACCCCCTCTCTCTGTCCTTTTCCCCCTCTGTCTTCTCTCCCTCTCCACTTACCCCTCTGCCCCCTCTCTCTCTCTCCTCTTACCCCTCTGCCCCCTCTCTCCTCTTACCCCTCTCTCTCTGTCCTTTTACCCCTCTGTCTTCTCTCCCTCTCCAGTTACCCCTCCTCTCCCCTCGCTCTTCTTATATTCGGCTTCTTTCCTCCTACACTGTTCTAGGGTAATCAGACTCTTCAGACCCTGCATTTTCCTCTGTGTGTGTGTGTGTGTTCAGCATGCCTCCCTTTTGTCTGTGTGCATGTGTTTGTGTGTCTGTGTGTTAAGTGTTGGTGGGTATGCAGACTCCAACACTCTCCTCCCACATTGTTATGAAAGCCATGGATGGATTACGCCACTTCTAGAGGAAGTTCTGGACTCCCCAGGTACAACACAGCTCTCTCTCTCTCTCTCTCTCTCTCTCTCTCTCACACACACACACACACCTCATTAGCTAGTGAGCACATCTAACACAAAAAAGCTGAGGGGAAAGAAAATGTGAGAGAGAGAGAGAGAGAGAGAGAGAGAGAATGATACAGGGAAGGAGGGATAAACAGAGGGAGGGAGGGAGGGAGCAGGAAGCAAGGACAGAGAGAGCTGGAGAGAGAGTCAGAGAGAGAGAGAGAGAGAGTGTGAGTGAGAGAGTGTCACAGTAAGGGAGCACGAGAGACACTTCGCCAAAGCATTCCTGTTCAGGCAGAAGAACTGTGAGCAGCTGTGTGGATCTTTGGTTGCTATGGACACATCAGGACTCTAATGGAGCAGAGTGACCCCTGCAGGTACGGTTATGTCATCGCCTGTGTGCATGTGTGTATTTGTATGCACTACACTAGTTTTGTGTGTATCACACACACACACACACACACACACACACTCAGACACACACACAGACACACTGACCAACACTTACTCTTAGAGCAAGAAATGTAGAGAATGCAGCTCTTCATGTTGAAATCGTAGTGTAACAGTGTTGTCATTGTGTGGTGGTCTGTCACACATGTCTGGATTGTAAGGAATGTTCTGTGTTATAAGACGGAGAATCTCAGGGCTGTTTACCTCTTAGTTGAGTGTAGAGGAGTAGAGCCATTATCCCCATTATCCCCATGGTCCTGCCTGAGAGGGTAAGGTCATAAATGTTGTACTACTGAACATGATAAAATGTTGCAAAATGGATCTGTGAATCTGTACTGAAGAAAGTAGATGGATATGAGTGTGGGCTACATGCAGTAGGCCCTGAGGGACCTGAGTGTGGGAGTCAGGGGTTAGGGTGAGGGAATTAGGGGGTTAGGGTGTTGGGGTATTAGGGATAGGGTGAGGAGATCATAGTGTAGCAATTAGGGACAATAGGGGGCTGTAGGAAATAGGTTTAAGGTTAGGGACAGTTTATGGGATCATTTACATGCCCATTTCACTCATGCTTTCTCGCTCTCTCTGTCTCTCTCTCTCACACACACACACACACACACACACACACACACACACACACACACACACACTCCCACTCATATACACACAAACTCATTCTTTCACTCAAACACACCCACACACTCTCTCTGTCTCTCTCTCACACACACACACACACACACACTCCCACTCATATACACACAAACTCATTCTTTCACTCAAACACACCCACACACTCACTCTATCTCTCTCTCCCATGTACTATATTGATATACCTGATAATACACACACACTGTACTTTTGTACCTGCCAATACACACACAGAGACACACACCCTACTGTTGTACCCGCCAACACACACACACACACACACACACACACACACACACACAGTACCTGCCTACATACTGCTCACCTCCTCCTCAGTCTCATCAGTACAGCATCCTAGAGGCCCTTAGCGCTTTGCCATCCCTGCTCCTCCACACACACACACACACACACACACACACACCAATATGTATACACATACATACACGCACACTGATACACACAAACACAGACACACAAACACTCTTACCCACAGATTTTGCACATGCACCCAAACACAAATGCTGATTTGCATATATGTACATTTATATGTGCGTGCACACACACACATACTTGTACATATATACATTATATATACACACACGTACACAAACATATAAATACACACGTGTACTTATACACAAGTATGAATACACATCTGCACTTGCTCACATGCATATATACACATGTGTGTGTGTGCAGCACTAAAGCCTTTGCTCTTTTGCTGCTGTAATTCATTCCTCCTCCATCCACCCTCTATCCCTTGGCCCTTGGACATTTAGATGTTGTCTTGTTAACAAACCACTAGATGGCAGTGTTGTGATGTGTCATAAATAACCATCAGTTACTGGAACACAAAATCATTGCAGCGTTAGTTCAGCTGATCGTTAGGTAACCTTCATTAGTCAGAACTGTTTAATCACATCCTTTTATCACAAGAGGAAAGAGGGAGTGTATGGAGGGAGTCTTTATAGGCGCCCTGATACTTTGCACCCATATTGGGTATCTGTCAGCCTTCCTGAATCTCTGCTTATATGATTACTCTCAAGTGATGGGCAAATGATTATAAGATATCAGTATCTTGTCTGCTGGTCACATTTAACATGTCCTGTTACAACAGGAGTACAACATGTGCAAGGAATGACCAAACTGACTTTGAAATATGAACATTGACAGTAAAGACCAATAAAGAAAAGTTGAGTGCAGTGGCGGCTGGTGCTGAAAGTTTTGAGGGGGCGCAAACAAACTGAAAAATCAAAACACATACCAAAGGTACAAAAAAAAGGTAACACGCATATCCCGGCCATATATCCCATCGAGACTGTACCATGATTTGTAATAGCATAAGGATGTTAGCATAAGGAAGTGTATTACATAAGCTTGATGGTGTATTAATATATACTTAAAATATATGCTAGTTTGGTTAGGATTTGCTCCTGTACCTAGCTTAGCTACCAAATATTTGTAATGTAATAAAGCCAACTATTAAGCCAGATAGATATTTGTTGTGAAATTAAATACAGATAATTTCAAGAATTTTCAAGAACTTTAGCAAAAATGTCAGCACTTTTCAAATCTGGAAAATGCAACATTAAATTTCAAGCACCCGTACGAACCCCGAAATTGGGTCTGTCCGCTCCAAACTCCTTTATCCTTTTTTTCTTCAACCGAACGATTGGTAAAGGGGTTTGTTTGTAAGGATAAAACTGAAATTTCCTTCATTTGAAAGAAATTATGTGCCAACGTGAAATGTAAACTGTTCAACGAGTTAAATCTTCCGTGTCCTCTTGGTCAGTTAACAAGCTTTTCGGAATGCTAACGGAAATCATCAAGGATAATCCAATCACATAAGAGGATGACTACTTATGGGCTGCCGATACAAATAGGCGTTTCCGGGGCGCAGCAAACTTTAAGGCAACCAATTAAAGAGCTTCTCCAGATCACGTGTTATCTTATACGTTTCTGAGTGTTTTATCTCATATAGGCTGTGTTCGAAATAGCCTACTACATACGGCATACTGCATACTGCACTCAGTATATACTGGATACTGCATACTGGTCCTCGTAGTAGTATGCAGTACAGTTTCCACTATGTGACAAAAGCAAAGCATACTACGGGTCACGTGAACGTAGCGTTGCATGATGGGATGCAGTACACCATGAAGATAGCTCTGTTCGCGTACTGGAATATTTTGCGGAAGTAATGTCATCCGGGGATGTTTCGTGTACTGGAAAAATTCTTTTTATTTGCATACTGCATACTGATTTGGGGCCCAAGCAGTACACCAGTAGTGTGTAGTAGGCTATTTCGAACACAGCCATGTTCTCATGTGTCTCTGGATGTGTTATGTGTTTCTTTGCTGGTGTAGACGAGAGTAGTGAGCCAAAGGCAGCGGAGGCAATTATGAGCGCAGCCATGATGGAGAAGCAAGAACAGACGGAGCTGGAGGGGAAGGCGGAGCAGGCGGAGGAGGTGCTGTCTGAGCGGCAGGAGCTGGACACCCTGAGGGCTCAGGTGCTCCATCTGCTGGTGGAGCTGGAGGAGGCGCAACATGTGGCCCAGCGGCAGGAGGAGAACAGTGCAGAACTGCAGGGTGAGTTCTTCCAGCCTTCACATCCACCTTGAGTAACATGTCTGCGAGGAGCCTGTGTGTCGGGCCGGTGCTCTGTGGAATGGAACAACAGCTGCAGGCTCACAGAAGCTTCCAGACATGCTGTCCTAACTCCTACTTGGCTGATGAGATCACTCATTCGAACTGAGCATGCCCAGCGGCTCCTGGCTGAGAGAGCTGAGATGCTTCCTCCGCAGTGCTGAGGTCACCAGTCATTAGAACCACTGTCACAACACAGTGCTTCTGTTGCAGAGAGCAGGACCTTATTAACCCCTCTCCCTTATTATCCCAGTGCTCCTTTCACTGGATCAACCTTATTATCCCAGTGCTCCTCTCACTGTATTAACCTTATTACCCCAGTGCTCCTCCCACCTTCTCCTTTCTGTCTCTGCTCAGCAGGTCTGTTGGAGGATGAGCGTTTGGCGAGTGCTCACCAGGCTGAGACCTTCACACGTCAAATTCAGTGCCTTCAAGGTAACAGTCCTGACACTCCAAGATATCTTCAGATGCTCTTCTGACTTTCTCAGGACTTGTGACCTCTACATTATTCACATTTGCCTGAGGGATTCCAAGGAACTTGTATCTGCCCTCAACATCTATTATGTTTCCGTCTGGCAGTATGATCTAGCTCTAATAGTTCTACTCCTTAGCCCTAACCCTAGTTCCACTCCTCTCCTTGTAACCTCCTGACCACTTATCCAGTCCAAATGCTGGATATACAGTTGCTGCTGTATACCCTGGTGAGATGTATGAGTGAGTCAATGTCTTGTTCATTTCTGGCATACAGTTCGATGTCGTCCATGTAGGAGGTGGCCAATGGTTGCTCAATTCTGCAGATGGTATTGATGATGATCTGGGTGAAGATCTCGCTGAGGGAGTTCAGGCCTATGTAGAACAGCAGCCCCCAACATCTCCCCTCTGAGTTCTCCTTCCCATAGCATTCATATTGTACCCTATCAATTTCTAGATGTGATGGTAACTGCTGGTTACAGATATTGGAACACTGAGCTACTAGTTTTTTGGTGTTAGTCTAGATATTGAGTATCAAAGCATCCATAGTTCCCACATCAATGGACCATGTTGCCTTGGGTGACATCCCAGCTAGTGTGACTCTTGTTTTTGATTCTCTTTGTTGGCAATGGGCCTAGTAAAGTGACCACACCGGAGACGCCCTGTTCGAGATTCAAACCAGTGACCTCCTGTGCCTAAATCAGTCATGTAACTCAATATTTGGTTGCAAAAATACGTGCTGTGATCCATAAGCACAATCGTAGGAACAAAATACAAAAATTCTGAAATTCAGAGTGTGAGGGGGAAGAAATACGAGCACGTACTGGAAGGACGAGACAGGAATGCTCCTTGTCTACCTTTGTCCTTCTGTGTGTATCTCCCCAGCCCAGCTGTGCTCTGCTCAGAAGGAAGTGGATGCCCTGGATGAGCAGAAGGAGAGGGACCTGGTGGAGGCTCGGGAGAAGCTGCGTGGCACTCAGGAGGAGGTGGAGCTGCTCCGGCTGGCAGCTGTGGAGGCTGAGGATGCTGCTGCCACGCGGGAGAACGACATTGCCAGCCTGCAGGAAGAGCTGTGTCATCTCCGCACCGAACTCGGCCGCATGGAAAGCACAGCACAGGAGTACGAGCTGGAAATGGTGACTCTCCGAGCAGAAATCGCCATGAAGAGCCAGCGACGAGAGCAGGAGAGGAGAGAAGGAGATAGAAGAGAGGGTAAGAGGAGAGGGTAAGAGGAGGGAGGGGCAAGGGTGAGGGTAGAGGGAGAGGGGAGAGGAGAGACAGGAGGGACCCTGAGGAAGGACCCAGATGGTTCTTGTAAGAATGCCTATAGCAGTAGAAGCTGGTCAAAGAGCTTCAAGAGTGTGAGCTAACCTTAACCCCAACCTTAATCTTAACCCCAACCCCAACCCCAACCCAACCTTAACCCCAACCCAACCTTAACCCCAACCCTAACCTTAACCCCAACCCTAACCTTAACCCCAACCTTAATCTTAACCCCAACCCCAACCCAACCTTAACCCCAACCCTAACCTTAACCCCAACCCTAACCTTAACCCCAACCCTTCAAGCTGGTCAGAGAGCATCAAGAATGTGTGCTGCTCTAGAATCCAGTTGTGATTCATTTCAGTATAGCCAGTTCAAATTATTCTGGTACTGCTGGGAATCACCCAGGCAACTGAAAGCAAGCCCAGTCCATAGCCCAGTTTCATGACATCATTACACTGCTCACACCCTCCTTGGTCTATGTAATGTTTATCAGTTCAATTTTTAGGAGTGTCCAGGCAAAATTGAAAAAGAATTGGATGTAAAACTTCAATCACAAGCAGATGTGGTGTCCCCCCCCCACCCCGGTCTCTGATGGTACAGTCCTTCCACTTTATATTACAGTTAACAAACAAAAATGAAACACTTGAAAGTTGGAAAAATGAACAAAAACCAATTTTTCATTTATTCTACCAAATTAAATAATTTTTACATCCAACTCTTAATTTTTGAGTTTTACCTGAACCAGTCTGAAAATTGAACTGATATCAACAATACACGGACACTTTAGGTGCTCAGAGTAATAATCTTTCATCTCAGAGTCTCATGCACACAGGAGGGCTAGTCACGTCACATAGTAACTTCTCCCTGCCAGCAGATTATACTGGCCCCCAAAGCTGAGGTTGCCCTCACACTGCTGTGTGTGCTGAGGTCAGTGTGAAAGCAGCACATGATGATCGGCATCATCTCCAAAGGCCTTTACATGCCTCACACCCTGCAGCCAGAGGCATTAATCACATGGCTTTTAATAAGATGCAGAGGCCTGCAGCAAGACGGGTGTGTTTGCCCACTGGGGCGACTGGAAGGGGGAAAACACTGCATGCCAAGAGGGTGATGTCATCAGTGAGAGAATGACATCACAGGCTGAAGCCCCTGGACACCCAACTGACCAAGTGAATGGAGGAATGTGAATGCTGTAAAGAACCCGGCCATTGGGGTTTGGTTAACCCAAACCCAATCCCACACCCCCTTAACTCAGTGGGGTTAGGGTAACCCGAACCCAATCCCACACCCTAACAATAACCCAGTGGGGTTAGGGTAACCCAAACCCAATCCCACACCCTAACCTTATCCCAGTGGGGTTAGGGTAACCCAAACCCAATCCCACACCCTAACAATAACCCAGTGGGATTAGGGTAACCCAAACCCAATCCCACACCCTAACCTTATCCCAGTGGGGTTAGGGTGACCCAAACCCAATCCCACGCCCTAACAATAACCCAGTGGGGTTAGGGTGACCCAAACCCAATCCCACACCCTAACCCTAACCCAGTAGGGAGTCCCCAGGCCTGTGTTATTGTCTTTATGGATTAGTTTATATGTCAGCATTTTCATTTCTCACATCGGTGCTCAAAATCAAAACATTGTTCATTTACATTATACAGATAACCTTAAGCCTAACACTCTAAATCCCTTGGTGCTATTTGTTATTATTGGTTGAGTGAGGTACTGATTGACTGATTAATAAGTGTGTGACTGTGTGACTCTCTTTCCAGGTGAGATGGAGCAGCTGAAGCAGGACTGCGCTGATCTAAAAGCAGAGTGTGAGGCACTGAAGCAGACCAACGGCAGACTGGCACAGAGAGTACAGCTGCTACAGCGGACAGGGTAGAACACACACACACACACACACACACACACACTACAGCTGCTACAGCGGACAGGGTAGAACACACACACACACACACACACACACACACTACAGCTGCTACAGCGGACAGGGTAGAACACACACACACACACACACACTACAGCTGCTACAGCGGACAGGGTAGAACACACACACACACACACACAGAGACTACAGGTGCTACAGTGGACAGGGTAGAACACACACACACACACACACACACACAGACTACAGGTGCTACGGCAGATAGGGTAGAATACACACACACACACAGACAACAGGTGCTATGGCAGACAGGGTAGAACACACACACACACTCACTCACCCACACATACACACACATTCACATGCACTACAGCAGACTGGCGCAGAGACTACAGCTGCTACAGCAGACAGGGTAAAACATACACACATAGATGCACATTCACATGCACATAAGCGCACACACACACTCTTCCACAGACTTACACATACATTTTTACAGACACAGACTGACAACACGTACACAAGCCCACACAATTAAACAGTTATTGTCTCTCACTCTCTCTCACACACACACACACATTTTAAGTTATTCTGTGTCATACTCACACACACACACACACACACTTACATAAACACATTCATACACACACACACACACGCACGTACGAACACACTTTATGGTAATAAATGTTTGTTTCCTTTCCGGTCTCTGTCACTGAACAGCTCGGGCGGCGCGTGTGTCCCTGTGCAGCCGGCACAAGCGGAGGGAGGAGAGCACGCTGAGCGCTCAGGACCAAACTGCAGGCTGGTGGATGTTTGCATCCAGAAAAACATTTCCTTCGAAGGCAAACCACTCACACCCACCAGCTGGAGTGGAGGATTCTCGGAGGTACTATCTCTGCGAGACCAGCTGAAGCAGGCTGAGGAGAGAGCTGAGCAGGTACAGAGGCAGGTGAGAGGAGACCCTGACCCTAAAGCTAAAGCAGGGGCAGAGGCAGGTGAGCGGAGACACCTGAGCAGGTGCAGAGCAGATGGGCAGTGCTTAGCTGGGCAGAGACACTAAGGAGGGACATTCAGCTGTGATGAGATTCTCTGCTAAACATGTTGTCTTTTACTATCTAGTTTTCCATGAACCACTGAGCTACACTATGGGCTGTGTTTCTGTCTGCTGTGCTTGTGTTGCCTGTGTGTTTTGCCTGTTTGTGGATGGTAGTGTGATAGGGTGCGGACTGACCTGAGGGAACTACAGGACCTGTTTGAGACAAGTCAAAAGGAGCGGGCGGAGCTGGAGCTGGAGCTGCTACATTGTAGGGAAGAGCTTGAGAAGATCACAGATGGGGGCGAGCAACAGGTAGAGAAACACCTGCACCTAACCTACAACCTCTACACCAACCTACAACCTCTACATCTAACCCACAACCTTTACACCAACCTACAACCTCTACATCTAACCCACAACCTTTACACCAACCTACAACCTCTACATCTAACCCACAACCTTTACACCAACCTACAATGTCTATATCTAACCCACAACCTCTACACCAACCTACAACCTCTACATCAACCTACAACCTCTACATCTAACCCACAACTTCTACACCAACCTACAACCTCTACATCTAATTCACAAACTCTGCACATAACCCTATATTCCCTATATCAACCCCAACCTCAACCTACCTAACCCTCCACATGAACTCCAATTGCTATGTAACAAATGTAAGAATGTAAGCTCTGTGTCCTTCTGTCTCTCATATTCACATGTCGCTATTCCACTCCTCCACTACATTACAATAAGAGCTTTGTGTTTTTATTGTTGTTTCGTTGACCATTCATTCTTTAATTTGTGGTTTTCCACCCTCACCTCCATCTCTCCCCTCACCTCCATCTCTCCCCCTCACCCCTCCTCCATCATTCCCTCACTCTCAGTTCTCTACTGAGCCATCTGTTCTCTCACTGCCTTTCCTAGGAATGACCGTTATCGTCGCTGTTCTTTGGTGCTGCTGGTGTGAACTGGCAGCCTAGAGAGTTAAAGGTAGTACATGGCAGGGCAAGTCTTCATATTCACATCCACAGTCTGATGTAGCGCTGTGATTTCAACATGTTATGGAAGATGCATATGTAAATGTGTGTGCGCATGCATATTCATGTGTTTGTGTGTATGTATGTCTGTGAATGCTTGTGCCTGTGTATGTGTGTGCACATACAGTATTTGTATGAAAGTACAATGCAAATGCTTTAGAGATTTGCTCCTCCCGAGTAGAGATCTGTTCCTCCCCCAGTAGAGATCTGTTCCTCCCCCAGTAGAGATCTGTTCCTCCCCCAGTAGAGTTCTGCTCCTCCCCCAGTAGAGATCTGTTCCTCCCCCATTAGAGTTCTGCTCGTCCCCCAGTTTTTATCCTACAAGATCCCAAACCTTTTGAGTATTCATCAAAGAAGTGATGCTGTTTCAACGGCAGTTTAATATTTGGCAATATTTCAAGCCAAATACTGATATGATTTCTCTTATGGTCATTCACTTTGCATTTTGTTAATTGACAAACATAAACTATTAACCCTTCCATTTTTGAAAGCATTCTTTCTTTGCAGCATTACTATACACACACACATACATGCACAAATACAATACATACTCACATACGTGTGCATGTGTGTGCATGTGCGTGCATGTGCGTGTGTGCATGTGCATGTGTGCTTGTGTATATGTGTGTGTGTGTGTTTTGATTTTATGTGAACAGTCACCAGATTCCTCTATTTCAGGGAGCCACAGGGGACCTGTGTGCATGTCTGGATGTACTCCAGCAACAGCACATGGATCATTATCAGAATTTAATTTCATTTAATTTTGGACCTATTGACCTTTCACCAGTTTGGGGGGGGAGGGGGTCTTTCATCACCATGGATCTGTCCCTGCTTTGGCTACATCTAACCCTCTGCTTTGGGCTCCACCCACTCACCACTGCAGACTCCTCCCACTGACCGCTGCAGACTCCGCCCACTGACCGCTGCAGACTCCGCCCACTCACCGCTACAGACCCCGCCCACTCACCGCTGCAGACCCATGGGCCTCATGCAGCTGACCCAGACTGGCACAGACAGCCGTGACCCTGTGCTCCGCGGCTGCCTGGTTTCTTTCACCCAAACAGAACAGCAAAAGGTGGAGTGGGAGGTTCCTGTACCAACTTTGCTCTTTTCTGATTTTTAAATGGGTGTGTGTTTATGCATTAGATACTATGGTTACACTTAATTTTATTTAAAAAAATGCCCTATGTTGCATAAATACATATTAATTTATCCATTTACTTAAGTATTGTTGTGTTGTATAGAATATTCATTTATGCTGTGATATGTGAAGCTACTGTACAAAAAAGCTACAGTACAGTAAAGCTACAGTAATATATTTTGAATTACTAATACATGAGAATGGTATTGAATGCAATAAGAATGCACAGCTTTTTCAGCATCTCGAAATCGGGTACAAAACTAAAATGTTGTAATAATGTGTCACCAAGAACTCGTACATTTAGACCAGATGTCCCATGGACCAGATGTCCTGTAGACCAGGAACCCTACAGACCAAGAATCCTCTAGATCAGGTACCCTAGACCTGCAGACCAAGTATCCTTCAGCGCACAGAATCGGTACAAGAGTTTTTAGTGTGTTTACAGACATAAAAATATATTTGTGCACTTGAACATTTTTAATAGACTAGGGTTATGGTTATGGGTTAGGATTTGAGGTTATGGGTTAGGGTTAGGGTTTTGGTTATGGGTTAGAGGTAACCTTAACAAAACTCCGAGTTCTGTGAGTTTCTGGTACAATACAAGTGGTGATTTCCTTTAAGCTGAATGTCTGCATATATCTTCCCATCACTCAGAAGAATACACAAACATTATGTGATATTTAGGTTTTTTGAATTTGTCACAGTACAAACATTTTTGATAATTGCAGAAATGGTAGGATTAGAAAACCAATCCTAACCAGGGTCAGTCATTTTCTGGTGGTTAGGGAACCGGTCTTGTGACCGGAGGGTTCTGTGTGCTGACAAATTCAGGTAGACAGAACAAATCATTTACCCTTCACACCTAAAAGTGCATTGTTTTATTCTTTCTAAATAAACTGACTAGGGTTAGTAGTTTGTTGATATGAGTGGAAGTTTGCCTGTTCTGCAAACTTGCCTCTTCTTATATAGGCTTTGGGCCCTGTGGTTTCCTTATAGGGTTTAAGTACTGTGGTTTTCTCTTAGGCTATAGGTACTGTGGTCTTCATGTCTTAGATTTCAAGTGCTCGAGAGGAGGATCAAATACTCTCTACCTTTATGTACTTTGTGAAGGTGACTCATCATTGTGGGAAAATTATTTAAAAATGCTTTTGTTTTCTGGTGTTTTGTGATTTATAATAAGTGCTTATTAGATGCTTTATATAGAGAAACTTTATAGGAAAAATGTTTGTATTCAATTCAGCTCACAATCTTACAAATGGTTATTTATAATAATATAATATGTCGAAGATAAAAGTGTAAGTTGCAGTGAAGGCTGCATGGTGATTTGATATAACTAATCCCACTTCTGAGTGCTCAAGAAAAGCACACTTAAACCTACACCTGCACCTGCACCTGCACCTGCACCTGCACCTGCACCTACACATACACCTATACTTACACCTACACTTGCACCTGCACCTACATCTACACCTACAGTTACACCTGCACCTACACTTCCACCTGCACCTACATGTACACCTACACCTGCACATAAACCTGCACCTACACCTACACCTGCACCTACACCTATGCCTACACCTACACTTTCACCTGCACCTACACTTTCACCTGCACCTACATTTACATCTGCACCTACACCTACACTTACACCTGCACCTGCACATACACCTATACCTGTGCCTACATTTACACCTACATTTACATCTGCACATACACCTACACCTACACCTGTGCCTACATTTACATCTGCACATACACCTACACCTGCGCCTACATTTACATCTGCACCTACACCTACACCTACACTTGCATCTGCACCTACATCTACACCTGCGCCTACACCTACACCTGCGCCTACACCTACACCTGCATGCTGCTGCCATGCATCCAGCTACAGCCTCTCGTGGAAAACAGGAGCAAGCACAGTTTCCTTATAGCAGGAGACTAGAATACAGCAATACATTTGTTCTCCATCTTTGATAGAGTAAACTACAGCAATATATGATTGTCCTCCATCTTTAGACTACCATAGACTACCATTAAAACAGCAACAAATCCTGTTTTTGTAAAGCTGATGAGAATGTGATTGTGGTTGAGAAACATGTGGTTGAGGTTGACTTCAGAAACTGGAGTTTTGTGGCACTGAAACTTGTTTTAGTAGCGTTCAGGATGTCGGTAGAGAAGCGTCATTACCCAGGCTGTTGTGGTTTATTTAAGTTAATGTTGCTTTGCAGTTTGCAATAAAAATATTTCAGCATGTTAATATCGTTGAAAAATCAATTTTAGATTCTGGGTTTATTTGCATATTGTAATGTAGCCTATTTGAGTAAAATGTTAAATCTTACATTGTGCCTAACCCCTAACCCCTAACCCCTAAGTTAGTGCATGTCTTTCACAAGTGTTCAGTTCAGTCTTTCTCAGTATCGACTTGCTGATGGTCTTCATTCATCAGTAGTCATTTTGTAACCCAGAAGTATATTTGTACTGTATATGTTTTGAAAAATAAATCAATAAATAGGACATTTCTGTTGTGTTTTTCCAAAGGTGTGTAATGTAATATATATAGAGCATACCTGTATGTAATGTGTAATGTAATATATATGGAGCAGTTCTCTCCAGACTCGAGATGTGAACAGAAGGTGAGCTGTCTCCAAGGCTGTGGGCAAGCATGGTAGGGGAATAAAGTCCACCATCTTTAAGAACTAATCGACAATCACCAGGATTAGTGTTTCCATCGTGGTGCATTGCCGGCCACCAGTATACCCCCAAGAGCTGAGCTGTTTTGGTGCTTCCTCGGTTACCCATTCCCAGAGATGTGTGAGCCCAGATGATGAGCATGGTGCGATGTTTGAGGGGCACATACAAACGGTGTGGGGGGCACTGAGGGTGAGGATTGGCACTCCTTATTTCCCTGTCCAGCCGCCAGTCAATCGTCGCTATGAAGCAGGACGGGGGGGGGGTAACTGGCTCGTAGTTGTTGGATTCAGCTAGGTCATCGTACTGGCAAGAGAGCACGTCCGCCCTCGTGTTCCTCTCTCCAGGCCTGTAAGTGACCACAAAATCAAACCCGCGAGAAGAAAAGCGACCACTGAGCCTGCCTCGAAGTTAACCTCTTGCTGGTCTTGAGGTATTTGAGGTTTTTTCGAGCCAGTGTCTCCACTCCTCAAATGCTTATTTCATCGCCAGCCGCTCTCGGTCGCCAACTCCGTAGTTTGATGTGATGTCACACATTCCCTCACCCTAGTGTCTGAGTATATATATATATATATATACCCTCAGATATATGATATATATGTGTGTATATATATATATATATATATATATATATATATATATATATATATACCCTAACAGACACATTAACCCTCACTCTAGTGGCTAGGTTTCACAGATGGTTCCCTGCACTGGTCTATTAATACTTTCACGTACTGGAAGCTTACACACAGCAATGTAAAGGGACTGGCTGCTGCCCGCACAGCTGATGGGGCCAGTTTGTATTTCTCTCTACCAACATCATATTACCTCCTCGAGTGCATCATGATGTCATGGCTAGGTTGCAGACACATTTGAGGAACCCCTGATGAAGCTTCTAGTAAGTATTCAAATTAAGCAATACCTTTTACCAAAGGTCAGTCTTTAGCATTGGTTTGTATTTCAATGACTTGTATGGACTGATATGCAAAATTTTCATATATGTTTATTCAAGATTCAAAGAAGCTTTATTGGCATGACTGTACTTTACAACGATAGACAAGAAATAAATTAAGAGCAACTATAATTACAAAATAAGTGACAAAGGTAAAAAATAAAAATATCAATAATTAAAATAAAGACAAAAAAAAGGATATATATGTATAATGTGTGTGTGTGTGTGTGTGTGTGTGTGCATATATTATATATATATATATATATATATATATATATATATATATATATATATATATATATATATATATACATACTGCATCTATACACACAATACTGTTAAACAGTGATGGTAGGTGTTACCCACTGTCTCTCAAGCTGATATATACTGGGTGGCGAGGGGGGCAGTGTTTCCCACTCATAGAATTCTTTTTGTGCAGCTCGATTTGATACTGTATATCAGTGATTTGTATATGTTCGTATATTAATCTGTTGAATAGAACATTGCACTCGATTTAGGGTACTGTATATAAATTAGGGTTAGGGATTAGGGATTAGGGTTAGGGTTGGAGTTAGGTTTAGGGTTGTGGTACTGTATATATGTGTATGTTCATGTTGTATATTGCTTCACATGTTTGCTTATAATAGTGTGATTAGCCTAAGTGTGTGATGTGTATAGTGTGTATGATGAGGAGTGTATTGTGTGTATTCAGTACCACACTGATTGTGTGTATTCAGTACCACACTGATGTAAGGGACCAAGTTCTCCACTCCTGTGTAACGGCAGAGAGTCAATACGTTATTCAATTTTTGTTGACAGTGTAACATTACCGATGTTTCATGTTCTTATGCCTAATGCTCTATTGAGTGTTTTAGCTTAGAATGAACCACAGGGTCTTGTTTTGTTTTGCTTTTTTTAAAACATGGTGTAATGTAAAGTTGTAAAACTGCAAAATAATAAGATGATTTTATATCACAAAAATATTTGTAAGGATAGGCACTGTCAGCACCTCTTTTCTGGTTGGTCAGACATGTCTGAGGAGTACTGGGAGACTAAAGGTCACTCATACTGAGTCACTGGAGATTCTTCTCCCAAAATATACCTTCAGCCAAGCAAGCCAGTCATACTTTATACACAGAAGATTTCTCTGGTGGATCTTACTAATCAGAAAGCTCTAGAAGCGTGTTTAGCTCAGTAGGAAGTGGGAAGCAGCACAGGAAAGTCATTATTGGGGTACTGTTAAGTACAGTTAAGTAGGAATAAACTTTCAATAAAACTTTTTTTCAATACATATGTTTACAATGTAAGTTTTTACACATATGAGAGATTATTTACATTTTAAATGTTTCCAAATGGTAAATGCTGATTTATCACATTACTAGCACTATGGCATTGTGAAATAATGGATTGATAAAGAACTAATACTGAAAACCACTTGAACTTTATTCCACAGTACCAGCAGAAGCAACATTAGTCCAATATCTCCTCTGGCATGTCAAAAGAAAAGTCAAACACAGGCACGCTACATAAATTGAACAGAAACACATTACACATTATCCCAATGTGAAAGTATATATATATATATATATATATATATATATATATATATATATATATATATATATATATTACAAACAACACATTCACAACATCAAAACTGGTATAGTAATAGAGTTATCTCTTGTTCCCTGAGAGGATGTCAATTTTGACCTTCTTTAATGCTTACATTAGCTCCCAAAATGGTACAGATTTGACTCTAAGGTCTATTACTTGTTTTATAGAACACTGATTGGTTCAGGGCCAATGTATCTATCTGACATGCTCAAACAAAGAGCACTAGGGGCCTCACAAGGGGCTTGTGGTTAATCGTGTGTGAGGTCAGCACTAAGCATGGAGAAGCAGCGTCTAGCTTCTGTGTACTTATTGGGATCAGCTGTTTAAGAATCTCAAAGTGCCCGACAGTGGACATATTCAAATTGAGACTTTACACCTATCCAGTGTTGTTAGGCCCAACACACTGTTTTAGCTTTCAGGGACAGTTGTGCATTTCTGTTATTCATCAGTTATTTTATTTTCAGCACTTTATGCCTCAAAGAATTCAAACTTAATTCAGTTTTCATTTCTTTAAATTAACATATAATAAAATAATAAAAATAAATACAACAATGCAGTCAACCATATTTTTTTCTTTCACCAGTGTCACTAAACATTGTCAATAAACAAGCAAAGAATCAAGTAACAAGTGTCCTCTTCTTGAAACCTGAACATTACATGTGTCTAAATCTACAGTTACAACCAATGTTTACTCCAGAGTGTACACTTAATGAAAGATTTCCTCTTCTTCTGCACAGGTTGCAGATTTGATGTAAAAGTCACAGTGAATACGTCTCTCTCTACATAATAGAAAAAAATAGATGTTATCCAACTCATTAAAGGCCTAAAAGTTGAGTCTTCCTTGATGTGTTTAAAATCTTGAGATTTGATCATTAGAACGATCCCCTCCATGATACGTCACTTTCTTTTTTAGAGCCCAGAGTTCAGCCTGATGAGCGCATGTATTTAGGCTAGCAGGCCAAAGCGCGTCCCCTACGCGCTCCCCTGCGCGCAACCCCAGCCAGTTTCGGAAAGCGTAAAAATAGCGCTTATTGTCACAACTGTTGCGCTATATGTGGTGTAGCCAATCGCAGGCTGTTACATTTGCCACGGCCAATCCACAGTCTCTTCGTTATCCTTCAGGGATAGAAGTTTGTTCATCACTCATGTGTACAACATGACAGCGGCATTCCTTCGATCTGACGTGAAGTGGGGGGTCCCAAGATTTATAAACCGACGCAGTTACTCCACTACCCTCATTTCGAATTCAGGGTCGAGAGTCCGCTATCCGCTAAATCACACGACGCTGTGCATCTTGCTGTCGCAAAACTTCATTTATCAAAAAGTGAAATTCTTCAGCGCACGTCCATTAGGAAGGACCGACTATATTTGACAAGAGACCGCCAATTAAAAAACTAGGACTAGCTGCCTTGTAAACTGTAAATCGGATTATTTAATTAATCATTATCGTGACAGAAGTGTGCTCTTAACAAGTAAGTTCGAAAGTCTTTCTGGTTTTTTTTTACCTCAACAAAGTTTTGAACTTTTTAACTACGTGTTTGCGTCTCACACTGTTCTGTAAAGCTAACGTGAAGCAAATTTCACACATCAGTAATACAGAGTATAAAAGGGACAAGGGAAACGGAAAGATGATGAGCCACAGCACGCACGTGGAAGACCCGCCGCAGTACTACCAGGACACCAGCCTCGCGGAAGGCGAAGAGGACGAAATGCCGGCGACGGAGAAAGACCTTGCGGAGGACGCCCCATGGAAGAAGATCCAGCAAAACACATTTACCAGATGGTGCAACGAACACCTCAAATGCATCAGCAAGGGAATCAATGACCTCCAGAAAGACCTAGGCGACGGTCTGAAGCTCATAGCGTTGCTGGAAGTTCTAAGTCAAAAGAAAATGTACAGAAAGCATCATGTCAGACCCAACTTCAGACAAATGAAACTGGAAAATGTGTCTGTAGCTTTGGAATTTCTTGACAGGGAGCGAATCAAGCTAGTATCAAATCAAGCTAGTATCAATAGGTAAGTTCTGTTTGTATAGACTGAATTATCAATAGGTAAGTTCTGTTTGTATAGACTGAATTATCAATAGTTCTGTTCTGTTCAGTTTTGTTTGTATAGACTGAATTATCAATAGGTAAGTTCGGGTTTGTATAGACTGAAGTATCAGTAGGTAAGTTCTATTTGTAAAGTCTGAATTGCATTCAGTAGCAGAAAGCCAGAGGATGTTGGGGTTAAAATTGTAATGGAAGATGTGCTAAATAGAAACGGCCCGTTCCACCCCCCTTTCATACCAACACACAAACACACACACACACACACACACACACACACGTACACACACACTGCACCACCAGTGTCCCTGTCTTTTCTTTGAGCTTTCAGCTGTGACGAGGCATCAGCTCCCTGTACCCTGAACTGCTTCCCTTTGTGTAGCCATTCAGTGTAATGTAACATACACATATGCACATAGTAAACAGGTGTATTGGATGGTAAGATGTGATATGGTAGATCCTTCCAGAAGTGCTACATGCTGTCCTTGGAATATGTGAATGAAGAGCAAAGGGTCAGGGTTAGGGATAGGATTAGGGTTAGGGTTAGGATTAGGGTTAGGCTTAGGGCTGTGCATGTGGGTCTTGGGATCTTAACACAGTTCATCACTTGTTGAGTGGCACATGCCAATTATTAATGGGTGAGTCATGGGTGTTAAAATATCTCCTCTCCCAACAAGGTTTTAAATTAGCCTGCATGTGTGTGTGTGTGCAGGTCTGAGACCCCGAAGGTCATATGTGTGTGTGCAGGTCTCAGACCCTGAAGGTCAGACTCTTCACACAGCAATGTAGTTGTGTGGAAGGGGCGTGAGATCAGGAACATGTTTAGTCCCTGATGGAGGAGCAGGCTTGGATTATGCTGCCATTTCAGATTGTTGGAACAAAATGGAATCATTTCCATACTAGCCAATCATAGGTGCAGACGCCTTCATGTTCACGTGTGTCACTAGTATTGTGTGGCATACTTGCTAATCTGTTAGCGGCAGGAGTGATTTTGGCGGTATGTTAGCTTGTTTATCAACAGAATCACTTCCAGACTGTAGAGGCAATCCTCCAAATACATCATACAGCTTTTCAGATATTATAAAAAGCTGATTTTCCAAAGCTAAAGGAAAACATTCTGGTTATTAATGTGCTGACAACCGTATAAGTGAAACAGTTCTGTGTGATGTTTCTCAGAGACAGGCGGAGAAATTTCGAGTGTGACTGCTCCTTTGAGAGCCTCAGTGTAAAGGGTGGAGTGTTCACGCTGCACTTCTACATGCTGCAAACAGCCTCACCCACAACCACTGTCTCATGGACACACCCTCTCATGAACACACCCTCCTTCGAACCTCTCAGGGCTTTCATGGCCTGGGGAAGCGTAAGAGCTTCCTCATGTTTGGGGGTGGGAAGTTTTTTTATGAGGAACAGGGTTTGGCTTCAACTATGGAACAGAAGGGGAGGGATTTTGAGTGGCGATGAGGAGCAATTCTCTCTTAGTCATCGGGCCCTTTTACTCCACTGGTTTTGTTGCTTGTATTCCTCCTATTCAGGTTGATTTTTACAGCTTCTCTGCTCCACAGACAGCAAGGCCATTGTGGATGGCAACCTGAAGCTGATCCTGGGTATGATCTGGACTCTCATTCTACACTACTCCATCTCCATGCCCATGTGGGATGACGAGGACGATGAAGAAAAGAAGAAACTCACTCCTAAACAGCGTCTGCTGGGCTGGATCCAGAACAAGGTTCCCCAGCTGCCCATCAACAACTTCAACCGTGACTGGAGAGATGGCAAGGCACTAGGTGCCCTGGTGGACAACTGTGCCCCCGGTGGGTGCTCTGGGAAAACCACGCAAACCACACTTAACTTCATTTAACATCTAGGAGGGACATGTGGAGATGGTGTGGGATCGTGGAGCTGGAGAGGTTGTGTGGTTGGAGAGGGTGTTGGGGTGGAGAGTGTTTGTGGTTGGAGAGGGTGTTGGGGTGGAGATGGTGTGTGGTTGGAGAGGGGGTGGGGGTGGAGAGGGTGTGTGGTTGGAGATGGGGTGGGGGTGGAGAGGGTGTGTGGTTGGAGAGGGTGTTGGGGTGGAGACTGTTTGTGGTTGGAGAGGGTGTTGGGGTGGAGATGGTGTGTGGTTGGAGAGGGTGTTGGGGTGGAGAGGGTGTGTGGTTGGAGAGGGGGTGGGGGTGGAGAGGGTGTGTGGTTGGAGAGGGGGTGGGGGTGGAGAGGGTGTGTGGTTGGAGATGGGGTGGGGGTGGAGAGGGTGTGTGGTTGGAGAGGGGTTGGGGGTAGGGAATGATGTCAGCGGGTAAACTGTTCTGCTGTATCTCATTGGGCCTTTTTGTTATCTCAGGCACTTGTATAGACACTGCTGTCACTGTCTCACACCAAGCGCTTAGCAGCTCCATGACCCTGAGCAACGCTCTTTATAACTAGCCCCTTAGTGCCCAGATTAAACACAGATAGCACTCAGAGATTCAGAGATGTGTGCGATAAGAGCTGTAATTAAAATCTCATTTGAAGTAATAGTTTTGTTTATGGTCTCATGTGACATGAGTAAAGGAATTCTCCTCAGGCCTCACTGTGACCTCACCGTGACCTCTCCGTGACCTCTCTGTGACCTCTCCATGGCCCTGCAGTTTCCCTTGTATCTTGGAGGTGGTGGGAGTGTTGATTATTTTGGTGGGGTGGAGAGAGGTGTTGGTGGTTGTGGTTTTGGTGGTAGTGGTGGTGGTAGTAGTTGTGGTGGAGGGTGATCTGTGTTTACTGCAGTGAGTGTGTGACATTAAACAGCTCCTTCTGAGGCATCGTTGCTGTGACCATACACGGCTGTGCTGGAGACCAACACGGTCACTGTTACTCCCAGCCAGCTGAGCAGCTCTCACCACTCAGCACCTTAAATAGGAATCGGCTGCTTTATCAGGGCTGGTGACAAGGCCACGAAAGCACAAACAGCAATGGATCACACACATCATAGAGGTTGTGGTGTGATTGGATAGCACACATCATAGAGGTCGTGGAGTGATTGGATCACACACGTCATAGAGGTCGTGGTGTGATTGGATCACATACATCATAGAGGTCGTGGTGTGATTGGATAGCACACGTCATAGAGGTCGTGGTGTGACTGGATATTCTGATTCAGAAATGACTGGATTCTGAAACAGAACAGGCTTGTGATGTGGCCTGATCTCTTGGAGAGTAGTCTGTTCTCAGGCCTGGTCAGTGTTTAATGCAGCAGAAGGGAACAGGAACAAAGATCTGTTTCCCCTGTCTCAGCCTTGCTGGGTTCGACCTAACACTACCTTAACCCTACCTTAACACCAATGCGAACACTACATTAACACTAACCCTAGCCCTAATGCTACCATTAGCCCTAACGATAACCCTGTGCTGTGCTGTGTGTGTTGGTCTGTAACTGTCTGGTCGGGTGTCTGCAGGTCTGTGTCCAGACTGGGAGACATGGGATCCCAACCAGCCAGCGCGGAATGCACGTGAGGCCATGCAGCAGGCCGATGACTGGCTCGGTGTACCACAGGTGAGCACACACACACACACACACACACACACATACACACACACACACACACACACACACACACACACGCATACACACATACATACACATTCATATATATACACACTCACACACACACACACTCATATATACACACTCATATATATATATATACACACACACACACCTACATGCACACACACAAAGACAATGACGAGTGCACTCTAACCCTAACCCTACTATAACCCTAACCCTAGTATAACCCTAACCCTAGTATAACCCTAGTATAACCCTTACCCTAACCCTAACCCTAACCCTAACCCTAACCCTAACCCTAGTATAACCCTAGTATAACCCTAACCCTAACCCTAGTATAACCCTAACCCTAATAACCCTAGTATAACCCTAGTATAACCCTAACCCTAACCCTAGTATAACCCTAGTATAACCCTAACCCTAACCCTAGTATAACCCTAGTATAACCCTAACCCTAACCCTGCTCTCTGACCTCTTCCTTCTAGGTTATTGCTCCTGAGGAGATTGTGGACCCAGATGTGGATGAGCATTCTGTGATGACGTATCTCTCCCAGTTCCCAAAGGCCAAACTGAAGCCGGGCGCCCCCGTCAAGGCCAAACAGCTGTATCCACAAAAGGCCAAGGCCTATGGGCCAGGTGGGCGGGGCTTGGTGGCAGGCGGGGCCAGCTCAGTCTGCAGAGAATTTACAGCACACACACATGCAGTAAACACACAATGCCACTCTGCTAGTCAAACAATATTTCAATATTTTTCACTATGCTAAACAAAACGTATTTCACATTTTACAGTAATGCTTGAATGTTTTTTTTTTGTTTTTGTTTTTATCAACACAGGAATTGAGCCTCAGGGTAATATGGTGCTAAAACCAGCTCACTTCACAGTGGAGACACTGGAGGCGGGGCTTGGTGAGGTCATTGTGTATGTGGAGGATCCGGAAGGCCATACTGAAGAGGTGTGTGGCAGACGGGTCATAGCCAATCTAAATACCAAGCATAGTACCAGCCTAAATACCAAGCATAGTACCAGCCTAAATACCAAGCATAGTACCAGCTCCAGTACCAATCACAGCTCCAGCTCTATTACCAACCCCTGCTCCAGCACTAGTTCAAGTCTCAGAAACAACCCTACAACAGCCTGAATGCCAGTCCTAGTAACAACCCTAGTAACAGCCTTATGATGATGCTCAGTATTGTCAGTAAGAACTACATCATATTCCAGAGGCACAGGAAACATCCACAGCAACATACATACGTTGCCTGTCAACATTAACAAAGAAGTCATGATCAGGTCTTTTTCATCTCTTGTGATTATTTTTAATTTCGGCTTTGTCAGTCTATCAAATGGCTAATTTAAACCTATTTACTGAGAAAATCACATTTCAAAGACTGTTCCATTAAGTAAAGAATGAGCAGATCTGAGATCTTTCAGGAGTGACACTGCTAACGTGGTTTCCACTACGCAAACATAATCACATATCTGCCAAGTTTCTACTCAACACTGTGCTCTCACTCACCTGTCTAGGCAAAGGTTGTTGCCAACAACGACAAGAAGAGAACGTACTCGGTTAGCTATGTGCCCAAGGTTGCCGGCCATCATAAGGTACAGCAGATTTACACGCATGTGTTTGTCATACTCATATAACACAGATCTGGGGCAGTATTTATTTGCCTGGTATTCAGATGGCGATCTGTCTGCTGCTCTGTCCCAGGTGAAGGTGCTGTTTGCCGGGCAGGACATTAATAAGAGCCCCTTCCCGGTGAATGTTGCTAAGGCTCTCGGAGACCCCAGCAAGGTGCAGGCCAGAGGTCCTGGGCTGGAGCCCACGGGGAATGTGGCTAATAAACCCACCTACTTCGACATCTACACTGCAGGTGAGCTAGTGTGCTAGTGTACGATCAGGTGAAGCTGCTATTTGATTTCTCAGTTTAAATGTTGTCTCCTTTTTGTCTCCTACAGGAGCAGGAACCGGTGACGTCAGTGTGGTCATAGTGGATCCTCACGGGGAAAAAGACACCGTGGAGGTTGTTCTGGAAAACAAGGGTGACAGCGTGTTCCGCTGCACCTACACACCCGTGCTGGAAGGCATCCACACCGTCCACGTGTCCTTTGCTGGACAGTCCGTTCCCAAGAGCCCATACAAAGTGCAGATCTCTGAAGGTGAATGTGGTCTTCACTGCACCTCCTCTTTGTGCTCTGCTGTGTTCTCCCCACTGGTCCTCCACCTTCTCTACATTGCCAGATGGAGTTACTGTTGTGCTGTTTGTTGTTGTAGCTCCTGTAAGTGCTGCTCCTCCAGCAGGGCAGATTCTCCCACAGTCAGTGCCCACTCCTCCTACGGGGAAACCCCTCCCCAAACCTAAAGGTGCGGCCTACGGACCGGCTAGTCAGGCGAGGCCCGGTGTCTAGCCACGCCCTTCCTTTGTGCAACATGTCGCGCCTTTCCTGCTCCGCCCGTTCTGTCCGTTATGGCTTTCTCCGCTTGCTGTAGTTCTTGCCGAGCCTGAGCACTCTGACCTGTGGCCTGCTTCATGCTTGGGGCCCCTAGCTCTGCTTGATGGTGTCTAGTGCAGGGAGACTGAGAGACAGACAGACACAGAGATAGGTAGAGAGAGAGACAGACACAGAGACAGATAGAGAGAGAGACAGGTAGAGACCGGTACAGAGAGAGACAGACAGACAGGTAGAGAGAGAGAGACAGATGCAAGCAAAAGAAGTGAGAATGATGTTTCTCCTTTTTTTCCCCCCATTTAAAAGTGTTTACCGGTTTTACTAAGATCACCAGTCAGATTTGGGTGGGTAATTTGTGTTGGTAATTTGAGTAGGTAATTAGGGAAGGTAGTTTGGGTGGGCAATTTGGGTTGGTAATTTGATTAGGCAATTTGGTTGGGTTTCTCTGTGCAGAGGTGACATGGCTTTAATAAATTCACCACGTGGCCGTACCGTGCCGACTGTTTGCATCATGAAAACAGAACCGTACCCTAATCCCTGTCCAGCACATTTGATCTGTTTTCTACCAAGTCTTTCATGTGAAGATCCAGCCTAGAAGCAGACGTAGCCCTAACCCTAGCTCACTAACACAAGATGCTGTCTGTGCCATCAAGTTTGGTACTTTCTGCTCACAAACTCAAACACTGTCTCTGCTCCCTGCGCAGCCACCAATGCTAACGCCTGCCGGGCCACCGGGCGAGGACTGCAGCCCAAGGGTGTCAGGGTGAAGGAGGTGGCAGATTTCCGCGTGTTTACTAAAGCTGCAGGCACGGGAGGACTCCAGGTCTCAGTGAAAGGCCCCAGTACGTGCATTCTGTTCACATATTCTCCATCTCCGTCTACTTTCTCCATCCGTGTGTTCTTTCTCCATCTCTTTGCGCACTCTGAGTTCTCTCTCTGATTTGTGCTTTGTTCTCTGGGTGGGTTTTAGGTGGAGCTGAAGTGCCTGTGAAGGTGCGTGACGTTGGTGATGGTGTATATGAGTGTGACTATTGCCCCACGTCCCCGGGAAAGTACACTGTGACCATAACCTGGGGAGGGCAGCCGATTCCCCGCAGGTAGGAACCTACACCACCCACACGGACCAGCACCACCACCACACAAAGCAGCACCACCACACAAATCCAGACCTGCACTTGCACATGCACCTTCACCAAGATGCAAACCTACAACCACACGCAAACTTACACCAACACACAAACTTACACAAACACAAAAATTCCTAAACAAAACTGAGCTCAGTCACTCCTGTCTGTAATCCTGAACTGGGATTCTCTCTGCTGTAATTACAGGTGCATTACCATATGATATAAAGTGTGTGCATTAAAAAGTGTTTGTGTGTGTGTGTGTCTTCCAGCCCGTTTGAGGTGGAGGTGGGGGTGGAGGTAGGGTTACAGAAGGTCCGTGCCTGGGGTCCTGGATTAAAAACCGGCATGGTGGGAAAATCAGCCGACTTCGTAGTTGAGGCTGTCGGGACTGAGGTTGGAAGTCTGGGTGAGTAAGCAGAGTCAGACGTGGGCGTGATGTAGGAGGTGGAGATGTGATGTAGGAGGTGGTGGTGTGATGTAGGAGGTGGAGGTGTTGGGGCTCTTTCCTCAGTGCAGCTGCTTTGTGCAGGCTTTTCCATTGAGGGTCCATCGCAGGCTAAGATCGAGTGTGACGATAAGGGAGATGGCTCCTGTGACGTGCGCTACTGGCCCACAGAGCCAGGAGACTATGCCGTCCACGTCATCTGTGATGACGAGGACATTAAGGACAGCCCCTTCATGGCCCACATACTACCTGCAGCCAATAACATCTTTCCTGAGAAGGTGAGAGACAGTGTGAGTTCTGATCAGCTGGATCTAAACTGTAATGTTTTTCTGTAGTGTGATTGTGCTAAATGTTTCTCACTTGCAGGTTCGAGCTTTTGGCCCTGGTCTGCAGCCCACTGGACTCATCGTGAACAAGCCAGCAGAGTTCACCGCAGACGCCCGGCAGGCTGGACAGGGGCGGCTGGACATCTACGCTCAGGTGGACGCAGTGAACACTCACATACCTGTCTACCCACAGAGGACAGCACCACTCACCTCAGGGCCTTTGTGTTTTGCAGGATGCTGAAGGATGCGTCATAGACGTCCAGATCACCGATAAAGGCGATGGTACCTTTGTCTGTGTGTATGTCCCAACAAAACCAATGAAGCACACCATCATCATCAGCTGGGGCGGAGTCAATGTGCCCAACAGCCCTTTTAGGGTGAGCACCTTTACTACCCCAACACTCCTGCCTGTGTAAAACACCCCCAACACTCCTGCCTGTGTAAAACAACACCCCCAACACTCCTGCCTGTGTAAAACACCCCAACACTCCTGCCTGTGTAAAACACCCCCAACACTCCTGCCTGTGTAAAACACCCCCAACACTCCTGCCTGTGTAAAACACCCCAACACTCCTGCCTGTGTAAAACACCCCAACACTCCTGCCTGTGTAAAACACCCCAACACTCCTGCCTGTGTAAAACATCTCTTTTGTAATGTATCTCTGTCACTGCTGATACTTTTTTGATGCCCACACGTTCACACAAAAGGCTTTGAATACACTGATGGGTTCATATGTGTGTAGGTTCTCGTTGGTGAAGGCTGTTATCCAGACAAAGTGAAAGTCTACGGTCCTGGAGTGGAGAAGACGGGTCTGAAGTCTAACGAGCCCACGTATTTCACTGTGGACTGCAGTGAAGCCGGCCAAGGTCTCACACAGCGACCTTGTTTTGTTTAGTTCCTCTCGGCTGTAATGACCCAGTCTCCTAATTGCTATTTTGGGGCCTAACAGGTGATGTCAGCATTGGGATCAAGTGTGCTGGAGGGGTGGTCGGCCCAGCCGAAGCAGACATCGATTTTGACATCATCAAAAATGACAACGACACTTTCACTGTGAAGTACACACCCCCTGCACCTGGTCGCTACACCATCATGGTGCTCTTCGCTGACAAGGTAACACAAAACCTTTTGATTCCTCAAACCAACTAAGACAACTGAACACACTATCACACTGCTGAACACACTATCACACTGCTCAATATAATTCAGTCTGAGAGAGTTTTAATAACATCGACTCATACTGATGTAACCGAGTGCTGAAACAGTCTGTCTATAATGCAGGAAATACCCAGCAGTCCCTTCAAAGTAAAAGTGGAGCCCTCTCACGACGCAGGCAGAGTGAGAGCAGAGGGCCCTGGACTCAACAAGACAGGCTAGTGCTGCAGCACACACACACACACACACACACACACACACATACACATACACACAATGCCCCATACACTCCACACATACTCTTCTCCACACACACATACAGAGACACACGATGCCCAATGCATACTCTCTAAACACACACACTTCACACAGAGTTGTAAACACACATGCACTATTTCACATTCCACACACACACTTCACACACACAGACTCTGCACATATGCTATCACTCAGGCTAGTGTGTACTAACGCTAAGCTGTGTTACAGGTGTGCAAGTGGGAACCCCAACCCATTTCACTATTCACACTAAGGGTGCAGGCAAGGCCAAGCCAGACGTGCAGTTCCACGCTGCTCAGAAAGGAAATGCAGTGAAGGACTTTGAAATAATTGATAACCATGATTACTCCTACACTGTCAAATACACGGCCCTGCAGCAGGTGAGTTTACTGCATCACAGTCATGAACTTTTGAAGGACTCAAATTGGAGTTGCTCTTCATTTATAGTTTCTGCTCTATTTGTATACATAGGGGAGCATGAATATTTCCGTCACTTATGGAGGAGACCCTGTCCCCAAAAGCCCTTTTAACATAACTGTTGCCGCTGCGCTGGATCTGGGGAAAGTCAAAGTACAAGGCCTTAATGAAAGTAGGCGTCAACACCTCACACACACGACCAACACCTAATACACTGTATCAATGCCTAACGCATTGTATCAGTTCCTTACACACACTGTCAATACCTTACGCACACTGTCATTACCTTACGCACACTATCAATGCTTCACACACACTACATAAACTTTACCCACCTTATCAGTTCCTTACACACTATAGCAGTACCAGTGTGATTGTGCCTTGTCTCTTTCTCGATTCTCTCAGAAGTGGAAGTTGGAAAGGATCAGGAGTTCACAGTCAACACAAATGGCGCTGGTGGCCAGGGGGAGGTGGCTGTGAAAATGGTCTCTCCCTCTGGAAGGCCGATCCCCTGCAAGCTGGAGAAAGACCAGGCGAGGGAGACCACCAGCGTGAAGTACATCCCCCCCGAGGAGGGCAATTACAAGTTGGATGTCAGCTATGATGGAAACCCCGTGGCAGGAAGCCCCTTCACTGTAGAGGCTTTAATACCTGCAGACCCCTCAAAGGTACTGGTGCTTCATATGGGCCATGATTTTGGTTCCTGAATTTGGGATTTGGGGTAACAAAATCACATATGCATGTGGAGTATTGATGTAACCAGGGTATGTGTATGTAGAGTATTTATATAGGCAGAATATGTGTTTGTAGAGTATTGATATAGAATGAATGACAATGAATGAAACCGAACGTGTCGGCTCCTCAGGTGCGTGCATACGGCCCCGGTCTGAAGGGGGGTATTGTGGGTAAGTCGGCTCCATTCACAGTCGACACCAAAGGTGCGGGTGCAGGTGGTCTGGGGCTGACAGTGGAAGGTCCATGCGAGGCTAAAATCGAATGTCAGGACAATGGCGATGGGACGTGCTCCGTGTCCTACCTGCCCACCGAGCCTGGAGACTACAACATCAACATCCTGTACAGAGACACCCACATCCCCGGCTCCCCCTTCAGAGCGGCCGTGACCCCGGCGCTGGATGCGGGGCGGGTCAGGGTCAGCGGCCCAGGTCTGGCCAAGGCGCAGGCCGGAGAGGTGGCTGCCTTCACCGTGGACTGCAGTAAGGCCGGGGAGGCAGAGCTCACGGTGGAGATCGTATCCGACTCCGGAGCGAAGGCGGAAGTTTGCATCTCTAACAAGAAGGATGGAACCTTTACTGTCACGTACACGCCTCCTTCCCACGGCCCCTACACCATTAGCATCAGGTATGGCGGACAGATGGTGCCCAATTGCCCCATCTGTGTCCAGGTGGAACCTGCTGTGGACACTAGTGGGATTAAAGTGTACGGACCTGGAGTGGAGCCCACAGGTGAGTGTCGCACTTATCAGTGTTATGATGTCCTACATCTAAACAGAACAAAATCAAAAGCATATTAAACAAAATGTTCAAAGTATTTATGATTATCTGTTAGATACATTATAACTATTTTGGTTGAATAAACATCTGTGAGTACCTGTGTGGACATTCAGATTAGTCATTCAGATTAGTCATTCAGATTAGTCATTCAGATTAGTCATTCAGATTACTGGTTTGACTGCAGGTGTTTTGAAGGAGGTAACCACACATTTTATCGTGGATGCACGAGCCCAGAATAAGACTGGAGGGAAACACATCACAGTGCACATCACCAACCCGTCTGGCACTCGCACTGATGCCTACATCACAGATAAGGGTGACGGGGTGTACCGCGTGGAGTACACGGCATTTGAAGTTGGTAAGAAACCCACGGCATTAAGAGACAATATAAACTGTAAGAGAACCATTTCTGTCCAAACAACTTTGGTGTGATAGTCAGGTGTTGGACCCGGTGCAAGAGGCAGATGAACAGGTGTTTTGTAGAGCAGACAGTGGTTATAAATATAGGGGAGGAGAGCAGAGCCTGTGGGAGTGAACCCTGATGGAGGGAGAGAGAAGAGATGCAGGGTTATAAACAGAAGGTCTCTGTAAACACACAGGGATGTGTGAGATGCTTCAGCAATTGGCACTGTGGGGTTGCTGCTTTCAGTGAAGCCTGTCAGCCCCAGATCACTGTTATAAATAGGACTTACCATGAAGCCCCAATATAACTCAGCCCAAGGCCACAGACGTCCTACTGAATCTGATATCTGTTCATTAGCGTATGGCCCTATGGCCCTATATCCCTCCTGACTTTGTTCTGATGTGTGTGTGATGCAGGTGTGCATCTGATCGAGGTGTTCTATGATGACGTTGGGGTTCCCAAAAGTCCCTTCCATGTGTCGGTGGTGGAGGGCTGTGACCCCACCCGTGTACGGGCCTATGGTCCGGGCCTGGATGGAGGCCTTGTCAACAAGCCCAACTGCTTCACAGTAGAGACAAGGTACGACCCTACCCACACTACCTGCCACAACCCCACCCCACCCCACCCACACTACCTGAGTACCTTATCTTACATCTGAATGCATTTGTGTCTGCATGTAAGAGCTGAGGTGGGGGTAGTTCTTATTAGGGGTAAGGAGCACGTTTGTCCTGCCTCTCCCAGGGGTGCAGGGACTGGGGGATTGGGCTTAACCATCGAAGGGGCATCTGAGGCTAAAATGTCCTGCAAAGACAATAAGGACGGCAGCTGCAGCGTGGAATACGTCCCCTTTCTCCCAGGAAGCTACGATGTCAACATCACCTATGGGGGCCAGGCTATTCCAGGTACAACCAACTCAAAGCTTTTCATTTGTATGAATAATTCATTATTTTGATTTATTATATTCTCATATTAAAAGCGCAAGCGTGAGACAGAGAGCGAGCGAGAGAATAAGATTGAGGGAAGCAGTGCGAGAGCGGGTTAAAGAGTGAAGGTAACAGGACTTTGTGTAACGCGGTGGGTTTGGTGACCGGCGAACCCAAGAGCCAGTCCAATGCAAAAAACTTGAAAAAAGAAAACTTGAGATAGGCCATGGAGCAGCGCACGAGTGAAAACACTCGAATAAGCAGAGAGAAAACGTGGTGACGAGACACCAGACGATCGCAACACGATACCAGAAACAGGGCTGAGCATAGCGTAGGGCTACAAACAATTCAGCAGTGAGACACTGCGACTGCCTACCTTAAATAGGGAACGATACAGCTCCAGGTCATCACTGCTGATTGCGCCTGAGTTGTCGGGAGCTGGCTAGTGGGTTTCTCCTGGTGGTGGCAGGGTGGAACTACCTTGAAACCAGCCCTGACATTTTGGCTGTGTTGTGCAGGCAGTCCTTTCCGGGTTCCTGTCAGAGACGTGGTGGATGTCAGTAAAGTTAAGTGTTCTGGTCCGGGGCTGGGAAGTGGTGTCCGGGCCGAAACCCCACAAACCTTCACTGTGGACTGCAGCAAAGCTGGTGTCGCCCCCCTGCAGGTACAGCTACATGGCCCAACAGGTGAGATATGCAGACTCGAACAACGTCACTGCAGTCACAGACGAGTGCATGCTGATAAAGACGTAGGCTATGTTGTGTGCTATGTGCTACACGCTCTCCACCATTCAAGAGTTCAACACTGACATGTCTGTGCTGACTGCTGTTCTGTCTCAAAGGTGCCACAGAACCAATTGCCGTCATTAATAATGGCGATGGAACGCACACAGTGAACTACACACCTGCTCAGGAGGGGCCGTACACCGTGTCCGTCAAATACGCAGACAGAGATGTCCCACGCAGGTCAGCATTCGGGGATGTTGTAGTAGCGTGTTTATGTTCATGACATGGTAACTAAAACGAACTCTGATTCTGAGTATATTGACTCCCAACACGACAGAGAATCAGGGTCAGTGTTGGAAGTGTTACTCTCATTCCGAGTTGTGTTGGGACTGTGCTGACTCTGATTCTGAGTGTACGAATTAGCACAGAATGCTGACATCATCAGCGGTTAGGTATTACTAAAAAATACAGCCGTAATTTGACCCAAGCATAAGGTGTTTCTGTGTGTCCAACAGTCCGTTTAAGGTTCACTCTGGCCCAGCGCATGATGCCAGTAAGGTCCGGGCCAGCGGTCCCGGGCTGGACCCAGCCGGAGTGTCAGCCAGTCTGCCAGTGGAGTTCACCATCGATGCTCGTGATGCGGGCGAGGGTCTCCTCACCGTGCAAATCCTGGTCAGCTTCTTACTCGTGTCTCAACAGACATTCAGTGCAGTGTCCGGTGTTGCTGTGCTGATGGGATTGTTGTCGTGGTTACAGGATCCTGAGGGGAAGCCAAAGAAAGCCAGTATCCAAGACAACAAAGATGGTACCTACACCGTGTCCTACGTGCCTGATGTGACAGGCCGCTACACCATAACCATTAAATATGGGGGGGACCACATCCCCTGCTCCCCCTACTCCATCCACGCCACGCCGACGGGCGATGCCAGCAAGTGCCTCCTCTCAGGTACACCACGGATAGTCCACTAGTGGCTCTGAAACCGAAGGATTCAGCTTCTTCTCACTGTGCTCCTCTGTCTCTGATCTTTGTTTCAGTCTCTATTGGAGGACATTGTGTCGGTAAGCTTAACGTGTCTCCCTTTTTCTACCAGTTTTTACAGCTGGAGTCCAAATGCATGTCGTTGCTTTTCACGAGGGCTGTTTGTTTGTGAGTGCCATGTTGTTATTTATATTTATGAGTAGGCAGTCTAGGACCCACCATTCAGGCGTCAGAGGAGACGCTGGTCAGCGTGGACGCCAAGGCCGCAGGGAAAGGGAAGGTCACGTGTAAAGTGCTCACTCCAGACGGGACGGAGCTCGATATGGATGTGGTGGAGAATGTAGATGGAACCTTTGACATTTACTACACGGCCCCAGAGCCGGGCAAGTACACCATCACCATCCGCTTCGGAGGGCAACACCTTCCCAACAGCCCCTTCCACGTCCAGGTACGCAGCACGATCAGACTGAGCTGCTGTGAATACTGCCATGGTTACCGTTTTCCTCTCCTTACACCGAGACCACACGTCCTGTACTGCAGTTTAATCTTAAAAGGAAAAAAAATCGATTGAGGTCGAAGTGCAGAATCTGCTGGCTCTGTTACTGCAGTGCATGTTTAACCCAGTGCATGTTTAACCTTTAGTTTTTACTGCAATGTACTGTACTTTACTGTACCTTAAATCCTCTGATATTATCCTCTATACTGGATAAACTGTAGGAATAACAGCTTTCGTTATACAGTATTTCCCAAATGTACTTTAGGGAGTTAATGAGTTCATGAGATTTATTCTGTTCTTCTTAGGCTACAAAGGAGCCCGTTGTCCCCAGAGATGCCAAGCAGCCAGCACTCCGCCCCCTCAACCTACTGATTCCATTCTCGGTGCAGCAGGGTGCCCTGAGTGGTAAGGCTCTCAGTTCTGTCCAGCGGCTCCTCCTGACCCCTGACCTCTGACCTGCCGCTCATACGCTGTGTGCGCGCAGGTGAGGTTCGCATGCCATCAGGGAAGACTGCACGACCTCTGATCAAAGACAACAAGGATGGGACGATGACGGTGAAGTTCGCTCCCACAGAGAGAGGCCTGCACGAGATGGACATAAAGTACGACGGCAACCACATCCCAGGTCAGAATCCCCACCCTAGAGCGACAGCTGAAAATGTGCAGCTGGACTAGAGCTGCAGCTGTTAATCAGCTTTATTTATTTATAGCTACTCAGTGAGTTTGAATCACTGGCTGTAGAGAGAACAATGGATTGACTCTTTCCACAGGAAGTCCTTTGCAGTTCTATGCAGATGCTGTCGACAGTGCGATGGTGACAGCTTATGGACCAGGCCTGTGTCATGGTACAGTCAACAAGCCAGCCACCTTTACTGTGGTCACCAAGAACGCTTCAGAAGGTAGCCGATACACAACGTGCAACTACTTATTCATCTGTGTCTCAGAGTTGAATATGGATGTAGTGTGCTGAAGGCTCTGGCTGTGCTGTGGTGCGCAGGTGGCCTGTCGCTGGCTGTAGAGGGGCCCTCCAAGGCCGAGATCAGCTGCAAAGACAACAAAGACGGCACGTGCACAGTGTCGTACCTGCCTACCGCACCTGGAGACTACAGCATCATCGTCAAGTTTGATAACAGGAACATTCCTGGCAGCCCTTTCACAGCTAAAATTACAGGTGGGTCAGGGGTCAGGGGTCAGGGGGAGTGTCAGGGTGAGCTGGGTTAGGATTGGTATGGGGTCAGGGTCAGGGTTAGGATGAGGGTCAGGGTTGGGGTTAGGGTTTAATGGGTTAGAGTCTGTAAGGTTAGGTTTAGGTTTACTTTAGCCTTAGGATTAGTTACTGCTTGGGTTACTATGTGTTTGGTGGGGTAGGGATTAGAACAGATTAGAGCAGACTCTAGAGTGTGTGATGAGTCTCAGGCCTGTGTGCTTGTTTGTCATGTGTTCAGGTGACGATTCCTTGCGGACGTCTCAGCTGAACGTGGGCACGGCAGCCGACGTCTCCCTGAAGATCAGTGAGACCGATCTGAGCTCCCTGACGGCCAGCGTTAGAGCTCCATCAGGAGCGGAACAGCCCTGCCTTCTGAAAACACTGCCCAACCGCCATATTGGTCAGTACTACACACAGCTAACCTCACACACATGACCCCACACAACGTATTTCACACATATAAGATTATGCCGGCCCTACGTGTTCTCATACCCTGGAACACTCATTTATCATTTTGTCATTGCAATTTCTTTGGAAGTGAAACCTTAAATCTCTATGTTTCTCTCTAACTCTGCGCTCTGTGGTTGCTTGGATATAGGCATATCCTTTACCCCTAAAGAGGTTGGGGAGCATGAGGTGAGTGTGCGTAAGAGTGGCAAACATGTGAACAACAGCCCCTTTAAGATCATGGTGGGGCCTTCTGAAATTGGCAACGCCAGCAGGGTGAGGGCGTTCGGGAAAGGTCTGGTGGAAGCACACACCTTCGAAGTGGCTGAGTTCTTTGTGGACACCAGAAATGCAGGTGAGTGTATAGAGATACAGGAGAGGGAGACAGGAAGGGGAGACAGGAGAGGGAGACAGGAGAGGGGGACATTAGGCCCAGCTAGCGGCTTTAACATCAGAGCAAAGTGCATAAAAATAAAGGAATAAGATGGTTAAAGTGTTAGGGTTAGGGTCTTCTTATGGTCATATTGTTTATTTTCCCTTGTAATCCTGTCTTTAAGAATGAACGTTATTGCTGTATATTCATATTTGCAATAGTATGTTCATATGGGCAGTGTATTCATGCTCCATGTGAGAGTGAGCTGTGTGTTTAGCAGCACTGTGGTGGTTCTGTGTCAGGGTATGGTGGACTGGGCCTGTCCATTGAGGGTCCCAGCAAAGTGGACATCAAGTGTGAGGATGCTGAGGATGGGACATGCAGGGTGACCTACTGTCCCACCGAGCCAGGCAACTACGTCATCAACATCAAGTTTGCAGACAAGCACATCCCAGGTCATACATGTGTGGATGTGTGTGGCACTATGTGGTCCTTTTTTGGCATTTTGACGATTGTGGTATTTATACGTTTTGCTGTGTTTGGGTGTGTTTTTCTGTTTGTATGTGTTTTGGGTTATTTGTGCATGTTTGGGTTATTCTCTAATGTGTTTGGGCATGTTTGGCTGCGTTTGTTAAGTTGCCCTCCGCATTTACCCATCTGTGCAGTGAGAACACACACACACTAGTGATAACTAGGGGGCTGTGGTGCACACGTGCCCAGAGCGGTGGGCAGCCCTAGCCCGGCACCCGGGGAGCAGTTGGGGTTAAGTGTCTTGCTCAAGGGCACCTCAGTCATGGCCTCAGGCCTGGGAAACAAACCCACAACCCTCCAGTCAGACCAGCTCCCTAACAACCAGAACATGACTGCCCAACGTGGGTGTTTGGGTGTGTTTATGGGTGTCTGGGTGTGTTTGTGGGTGTTTGTCTTGTTTAGGGGATCTGCAGTGTGGCTTCTTCTCATTGTTGCCTCTGCCTTGCAGGGAGTGCGTTCACTGTGCAGGTGAGTGGTGAGGGCAGGTTGAGGGAGACTATCACGAGGAAGAGGCAGGCACCAGCCATCGCCTCCGTCGGCAGCACCTGTGACCTCAACCTCAAGATTCCAGGTGAGAACAAAATGGGTGATGCAGAATGGCACACGCCTGTATCATCATGGCGGGCGTCACCCTAAAGTCTTACCCTTGTCTACAGGAAACTGGTTCCAGATGGTGTCGGCCCAAGAGCGTCTCACGCGCACGTTCACGCGCAGCAGCCACACGTACACGCGCACAGAGCGCACGGAAATCAGCAAGATGCACGGCGGGGAGACCAAACGTGAAGTTCACGTGGAGGAGAGCAGGCAGACTGGCCGAGACCCCTTCACAGACGTCTTCAGCTCGCTACTGGGCAGAGAGGGTCTGGGCTGCTTTGGAATGCTCACGTCAAAGCAAGAGGGTGAGTGGAGAGGGCGAGTAGTCAATAGCTTCATCCCTGTAATCGGTCACATGCTGTTCCCAGTATAAGCACCATCCCTTGAAGACATCGCGTTGAGTTCAATGCTCTTCCACTGGGACTTAAGCACAGGCTCATGGGTAATGTAGTGCAGTTACTGCAGTAAGCCACTTCCAGTGTGAGCCATGTTGATCCCAACCAAACACCAAAGCCTTGGAACAGCTGCGGTTGACTGACCTCCTGCAGCAGGGGGGGGGGATTAGCCGTAGGATTTAAAAGCTCGTAATGCAGTGCTGCTCTGGAAGATATTATGAGCTCTCCAGCAGTCTGCAGGGATGAAGAGGAAACTAGTGGGGGCAGGTGGTGGGGTTTAATGTTGGTTGGGTATGTTTCACTACTTCTGCAACTGAACAACCATTAAAATACCTTGTTTTAACCAAAAACATTGTTCTGTGTGTGTGTGTGTGTATGTGTTCAGGAGACGTGCAGGGTATGTCTGCCCAGGTGACGAGTCCTGGGGGCAGAGTGGTGGATGCTGAGATTGTGGAAGGTGGAGACAACACCTACAGTGTGCGCTTCATACCTACTGAAATGGGCTCCCACACCGTGAGTGTGAAATACCGGGGGCAACATGTTCCTGGCAGCCCTTTCCAGTTCACCGTGGGGCCCCTGGGGGAAGGGGGGGCCCACAAGGTCCGCGCTGGAGGGACTGGACTTCAGAGAGGCATCGCTGGACTGCCCAGTACGTCCCCCACACATCTCCAGCTTCACATCTCTGTCAGGATTTGACAACAGCTGCCTGATTGGCATTTTCCATTATTGAAAGTTATGTTAAGTTAACCCAGACTACGACCCTGACCTGGTCTGTAACCCTAATTTTAACCAGTGCCTGACTTTTCATTATCATTCTCCTCTTCCTCACGCCCCTTCCAGCGGAGTTCAGTATCTGGACCAGAGAGGCTGGCGCAGGTGGCCTCTCCATTGCTGTTGAGGGGCCCAGCAAGGCAGAACTCTCCTTTGAGGACAGGAAGGATGGCTCATGTGGGGTCTCTTATACAGTGCAAGAGCCAGGTACACCATACACTACTCACGTGAGAGCCAGGTACATCATACATTGCTCACGTGAGAGCCAGGTACATCATACACTACTCACGTGAGAGCCAGGTACATCATACACTACTCACGTGAGAGCCAGGTACATCATACACTACTCACGTGAGAGCCAGGTACACCATACACTACTCACGTGAGAGCCAGGTACATCATACATTGCTCACGTGAGAGCCAGGTACACCATACACTACTCATGTGAGAGCCAGGTACATCATACACTACTCACGTGAGAGCCAGGTACACCATACACTAGTCACGTGAGAGCCAGGTACATCATACACTACTCACGTGAGAGCCAGGTACATCATACACTACTCATGCTCAGTCATGATCTTTAAACATCCCTAATCCGAACCCTTCAAGAACACTGAACTCTGCTTGTGCAGATATTTGTAGAATGTTCAGCAGGATTTTGAAAAAAGCAGCATTTGTTGGAAACACAAACTGCCTCAAAGTGTTTGATTTGTTCACACTGAGCGCAGTTTAAAATGGCCAGCAGTTCTGGGGTCATGGAAGATGAACTCTGAGAAAGCAGGTGAGGCAGCTTCAGTGTCGACTCTGATCCCTGCAGGTGACTATGAAGTCTCAATCAAGTTCAACAACGAGCACATTCCAGACAGCCCGTTCACCGTTCCGATCGCCACGCTGTCCCACGATGCACGCCGTCTCACCATCACCAGTCTTCAGGTGCGTCACAGAGGACAGCATTCCTAGCTTTTCCCCCCAACACTCACACTCGCCAACATTCCCAACGTTCCCAGCTGTCCTGACCATCACTCCCAGTCTCTCTAGGAATGCAAAAGTAAATTACAATAAAAATGTAAATTAAAACAGTTTTCATATCTCTCACATTTCTAAGAAACCCTCTTTATTAGACTTGAATTCTGATGTCTCTACTGTACTATCTAGGATGCATTCTGTGAGAAGATGGCAAAGCACTTTGTATGTCGCTCTGGATAAGAGTGTCTGCTAAATGCCCTAAACGTAAATATTTTAGTGAGGCCCATACTATAGAAATATGACCCAGCCTACTTCACATAAAGTTATAACCTCACCCATCTAATCCTCATGTTTTTCTCATCTTCATTGTTTCTTGTCTCAATCATAATGTAGGGGTACATAATAATAAAATAACTGCATTAAATACATGTGAATTAGCAGTCTAACTAACTCTGTAGCTAAAAGCTGATCTGATATCAGCAAATAACCAGAACCAATACCTCGTGGGGTGAGGTGGAGAGGCATTTCAGAAAATGCCGAGGTCCCTGGTGTCATAGCTAGTTCTCTCCCTGGTGTCATGGCACCAGGTGTCATGATTATATGAGTGCGTCAACCACACCCTTGAGTGAAAAGTTGTCTGCCATCTAAATTAATCCATCTTACAGTGGTTCTGTAGTCAGAAAATGGTCAATGATGGCTAACATAGCTAACACAGTCTGGCATAGCAATAGCTGGGTTCTAAAAGTTTCCAACCATGAAACTAATTCCATCAGATGGCCCCTGTTCAGTGCTGCAGTGCTGTGGGGATTAAGTGCCCATATCGCATCATCTGTGTGAGCTCCAAATATGTCCTGGACGCTCACCAGTGTGGTAATGCTCCCTGTCTGTGTAAACCTTGTACCCATAGTGCAACCCCCTTCCCCATAGAACACACCTCCCCCTGCAGGGTTTGCATACTACTGTGTCTTTTTTAGGAGAAAGACCTGTGTTAGGGTTTAGGGTTTAGGGTTAGTTTGTTTAGTGACACACTTTGTCTTTTTTAGGAGAAAGACCTGAGGGTGAACCAGGAAGCTTCTTTCGCAGTGCAGCGAAATGGCGCCCGTGGTGTGATTGATGCCAGAGTGCACAGCCCCTCTGGGGTGGTGGAGGAATGCTACGTCACTGACGTGGATGCTGGTGAGTCAGGATTTACTTCACCATCAGCACAACTGCTGGGTGTCCTCAGGAATTCTGCTTTCTCATGGCAGAGAAGCAGAATTGCATTTATTTCCATTGAGGCTTGTGTGAGCTGTGGCTAAGCGAGCTAATGCTAACCCTAACCCTAGGCTAGTGGAGTTAGGGCAAGTTGTATCACACCTCTGCTGTCCTGTCAACAGACAGCACCGCTATCCGCTTCATCCCACGTGAGAACGGCATGCACTCCATCCACGTCAAGTTCAACAGCAGCCACATCCCTGGCAGCCCGTTTAACGTGTGTGTGGGTGACGTGAGTCACGTGGGTGACCCCGGCCTGGTGTCGGCCTTCGGCCCCGGACTGCAGGCTGGATGCACAGGTATCAGAATCCAACACAAATCAGTGTGGTTAAGGTGCCACAGTCTAGTCAGAAAACTAACGTGCATTTGTCCTCGCTAATTCGTTGTGCTGTAGGTGTACCTGCTGAGTTTGTGGTCAACACCTGCAACGCTGGATCCGGTGCCTTATCTGTGACGATCGATGGCCCTTCCAAGGTCAAAATGGACTGTTCAGAATGCTTGGAGGGCTCTAAAATAACCTACACCCCAATGGCACCTGGCAACTATCTCATCTCCATAAAATATGGCGGGCCACATCATATCGTAGGCAGCCCTTTCAAGGCTAAAGTCACAGGTAAACGGCTAACGCTTGCAAGCAGGACACAGTCAATGCTTCTTTACAATCAGGAAGCTGCAAGGGTCAACCTTAACCCTAAGCTTAGCTTACCTTAAAAACATGACAAAACCTCATGTCGATTTCCCTCTGGGATTAATAAAGTGATCTATCTGTCTTATGCGAATCATAGTGTTGTATGTGTCATATGCAAGAACGCCAATATCACAGACTGGAACAAAAGAAAAGAGCAAATCAGGGTGAGACCAGCGGTAGCGGTACCGCTGGAGAGTGGAGAGAGACTGTGAGAGTGAGAGTGGCAGAGAACATATCGCAAATCTGTTCTATTCTGTGAAATTCCCCTTCTGTGTCTGTTTTGTTTTGTACTGTGCAGTAACGCAGGCGTCCTGTCACATCACAGAGGGTATTGAGGGGCATGTGTGTTGTTGTATTCTGCCGTAGGCGTACGTCTGTCTGGAGGACACAGCCTACACGAAACCTCGTCTGTGCTCGTGGAGACAGTCACCAAAAGCTCAAATGTGGCAGGAGCCTACAGTTCCAAATCCAGTTCCTCCCTGCCTTCAGACGCCAGTAAGGTGGTGTGCCAGGGTGCCGGTCTGTCCAGAGCCTTCATAGGACAGAAGAACATCTTCACTGTAGACTGCAGCAAAGCAGGTAAGAGAATCTTCACTTTATCGTGAGCTGCAGACCATAGTAGCTTCACATCCGCACTGCCTAGTAGAGTCTTGTGGGAACAAAGTCCTTCCTTCTGTTCTACAGGCATCAACATGTTGATGGTTGGAGTGCATGGACCCAGGACACCGTGTGAGGACGTTTATGTGAAGCACTTAGGCAACAGGCTCTATAATGTCACATACACAGTGAAGGAGAAGGGAAATTATGTTGTCATTGTTAAATGGGGGGATGAAACTGTACCAGGAAGCCCTTTCCATGTGACCGTGCCCTGAGGTAAAGTCTCATAATCCCTCCCTCCTGCAGCTCCTCCGAAATGCACTATAAAATCCTGAAGACTTTTTCTTAACTTGGGGAAGAGTGTCAACTATATTATATATGTTCCAAACATTTTATATTAACTCATTGTCTGGAGAAATCTCTCTATAATGACACTTGTACTCCTGTTTGTGTTCCCAGGCTGTAATGTTCTTTTAATCATTTACCACGACACCTAAAATAATTCTTTTAATGATTTTTGGATATTTGAAACTTTAAAATTTAAGAGTTTTTATCCATACATTGTCTCTATTCATAAACGATCCAGTGGGTGTGGTTTTCCAAGACCATCAGTGTGGTCAGGGGTCAAACGAACCCTCATCAAGGGAAGAACAGATTTGTGTTTGAGTGTTCTAGTCCATTAAGCTGCATTAGGTGTGATTTTCCATGGTTTCTATGCTTTAAGGAGTGGAATTTTTTTTGTTATATTAACCAAACAATTGGTAACCCTTTGCAGACCTAATAAAGATTATATTATATAATATAATAAAGATTATTCTGCTAACTTGCAACATTTTTTGTTTGGGTGATTTGTGTAGATGTAATTCGCTCAAAGTCCTCACAACTAGTAATTATCAGCCTCTCTTTAAGGAACCCTCTGACCTCTCCAACCATCATCCCCTCCAACCATCATCTGTTGTTCTTTTCAGTCTAAGATTTTGGACAAAGTTGGTGTCCCCACAGCTTGGTAGTCTAACCAGCAAAATGTTTCTGTTTGGCACTGGGGAGGGTGCTTACTTCAGACTGTGGGTGTGTGAATATATATATATATATATATATATTATTATTATTATTATACACACACACACACCCTAGAGTGAATGTTTGTAAAACATCTGGGACTTTAAGTATAATCCAGTTATTGCAGTGAGTTTGCTAAGTACCATTTTTAAAAGTCAACATGTATATGATATATAGTTGAAAGCATTTGGCAAAGACCTTAGAACTAAATAAAATCAAACATCTGTCACCTCTAATGTAATGAGGACAATATCTGTGCTCATCTTCCTGTAACTACGGTGACATTTCATCCAACACACAGCTGTGTTGAAAACTTTAATCACAAAGAAAGAGAGCATGTATTTAAGATGGCTCAGTAAACACTGAGTTTTACAAATCAGACCTCATAGTTTTACAAAACCATTGAAAGTGTACTTAAGTATTTATTTTGTTTGTTCTGGCTCTGATACTAAGTCCAGAAACCAGCTACAGTGTAATCAAGAGTGCTGAGGCCATCAGATACAGCCTCCTGCCCCCTCTGTGCTTCAGCAGTCTAGAGCAGTGAGTCAGGTCTTCAGGATATCTCCAAATACCTTCTACCCTGGATATCATTTAGCAGAGGAAGGCCCTTCAGCCAAAACCAACAGTGACCTGAACACCTTTTCTACTCTCACATCTCTGCCTAGCCACCAACGTTTGTTGGAAACACCACAATCCTGCTAGAAAACACTAAACTGTAATCACCTTGAAAGCAGATTTCGACGCTACGCCACTGATCTGCAGTCAATCAATGCAAAAGTACCTCTCAGTCTACACTACTGAACTGTAATCACTGTGAAAACACCTTCTCAGTCTACACTACTGAACTGTAATCACTGTGAAAGCACCTCTCGGTCTACACTACTGAACTGTAATCACTGTGAAACTGAACTGTAATCACTGTGAAAGCACCTCTCAGTCTACACTACTGAACTGTAATCCCTGTGAAAACACCTCTCAGTCTACACTACTGAACTGTAATCACTGTGAAAGCACCTCTCAGTCTACACTACTGAACTGTAATCACTGTGAAAGCACCTCTCAGTCTACACTACTGAACTGAAATCCCTGTGAAAACACCTTCTCAGTCTACACTACTGAACTGAAATCCCTGTGAAAGCACCTCTCAGTCTACACTACTGAACTGAAATCCCTGTGAAAACACCTTCTCAGTCTACACTACTGAACTGAAATCACTGTGAAAGCACCTTCTCAGTCTACACTACTGAACTGAAATCACCGTGAAAGCACCTTACAGTCTACACTACTGAACTGTAATCACTGTGAAAGCATCTCTCAGTAATTCAGCAGTATTCACAGCTGAAGCGTCTCTCACAGCCTACACTACTGAACTGTAATAATTTCCGAAGCACCTCTTACAGCCTACACTACTGAACTATAATCATTGCTGAAGCACCTCACAGCCTACACTACTGAACTGTAATGAATGTCATCATGTTTACACAAGCACATCTTAAATATCACATTTTTGCACAAAATCTAAACACTGAATGTGTAGTTTCATTCACATTTACCCTCTTGTATATTTTACTACATTATCATGTCTGTATTGTATATTGTTCTTGCCGTGTATTGTGTTTATTACATAGTTGTCAGCAATCCCATCATTATATTCTACAATTATTGTTTAACTCTATTATATTGTCCTGCATCATTATATTCTATAGAGCAGCTTCCATCATACCAAGGCAAATTCCTATATGCGACAAGTACTGTTGAATAAAAGTGATTCTGATTCAAAAAGCCTTTGGTTGCCTGTTTGCGCGCATACACTAGTCCGTCACATTATTTAACGGTTATTTTCTCACCAAGCTAAATTCTGAGATATTTTTCCACTGTGACTCAATCTTTGAGGCAGTCATGATAGAAGTGGTCAGATTATCATTGCCAATACTTCTGGCTCTGATGAACAAAATATATTAGTCTCGTCTGCATTAAGACGTCAACTTGTAATTCATCCAAGGAGTACTGTATTTAGAACAGAATCTGCAAGACAAAACAGTATCATCAGTACACAAATGCCCATTATATGCAAAGGAAATGACAGGAGAACAGAGGAAAAGAACAAAACAGAGGACTAAGCCTAAACCCTAACCCAGAGGACTAAGCCTAAACCCTAACCCAGGGGACTAAGCCTAAACCCTAACCAAGGGGACTGAGCCTAAACCCTAACCCAGAGGACTAAGCCTAAACCCTAACCCAGAGGACTGAGCCTAAACCCGAACCAAGGGGACTGAGCCTAAACCCTAACCCAGAGGACTGAGCCTAAACCCTAACCCAGGGGACTAAGCCTAAACCCTAACCCAGAGGACTAAGCCTAAACCCTAACCCAGAGGACTAAGCCTAAACCCTAACCCAGAGGACTAAGCCTAAACCCTAACCCAGGGGACTAAGCCTAAACCCTAACCCAGGGGACTGAGCCTTGAGTAACACCTATTAGCACAAAAATAATTAACTTTAGCAATAGCTACACATTGCTGTCTATACGTGAAGTTCAGGTAGAGAAGTCTTGTCCTGGTTTTGACAATTACGATTCATATTGAAACAGGCATTTGAGTTCCATACAACACATAAAAAAATCTGCAAATTAATCTGTATTTTGTAAGCATATCCAGAGACCAATGCCAACTCAAGATCCCAGAGAACCACTTTCCTCCAGGGTAGACGGACAGTGATACCCAGGACCACTGTAACTCAGCTTGTGGAAGACGTCTGTATAAATCTCTGACTTCTGGCTCAGTGTTCAGGTTTCATAGAAAAGATATTTGTGTAAAACCTAGTGTTACATTTTTGGAAAACCATTTTTTAAACTGGTGATGCGCTGCCATCGTGTGGTGGTGAGGTTTAATCACATCACTGCTGTGTGCTACTGCTCTCTCAAGCAGAGGAAATATCTGCTGTGACCTCTGGCAGTAGACTAGATCAGATTTTCCAGGATTTAAAACCATTCTTACCACACAGATAAGGAGCCCAGGTAAGTACAAACAATTCTATTGGATTTAATATCCATCAGTTCTTACATAGTCTACCACAATCAAAGCCACTCAGAGGGCTGAGCAATCACATCCAGAAAAGACAACCAGCACACAGTGAATTAGGCTTCAAGCAGTACCAGTTCAGTAGCTTCCACCTCCGTGACCTACACAGCTATTCTCCAGGCACCAATAGTACAATAATGTCCTTCCACATATACTTACAAGTGTTATAAATCCCCTCAGGAAGGACTTGGTTCATTTAGCCTGCGAGATCTCCTCCTCATTACTGCTGGACTGTGGTCTATGATGCACTCTGGCCCATTACTGTTCTCACACGGTTTAAACTCTCCAGCCAGAAGACTGAGTCTGTACCACAAATACCAGAGAAATGAAATTCCTTTATTGCTCCACTGTCCTCAACCACAATTGGGCTACAGGATACACTTCCTAGATGTACATCTAAACCCCTCCACATCTCCACAATTCTGCCATGCGAGACTCATAAAAAGCTCATGACCTACCAAGCGTTGCAAAACCCATCCACCCCAGTGAAACCTTAAACCCTGTCACATTTGACACTATGCCATGATGTAAGAGCTAGTTTTGCTTATATGGAAACAGTGAAAATCTCCAATCAACATTTAAAATATTTCACAAGGCTCACCAGCCCACGGTGAACCTCCAGCGATCCTCACCATGCTGCTGGATGACTGACAGGGCCAGTGGGGTCAGAGCCCAGGGGCTTCACACCTACAGGCCTCGTGTTTATGGCCAGAGTGACTGTCAAGATAGCTGCAAATTAACCAGGTCATGAACAGTTTTGCAAAGAGGAACGCAGGAAATAAATCTGCATACATTTGTTCCCCAGAACTCTGCTTTGATAGAGAACGGTGTACATTTAACAGAGATGCTGGATGGTTTGGTATCCTGTGGCCCAGCGGAAGAAATGGGGAAATTAAAAATGCTATAAAGTGAAATACGTTCAAGAACACGATTAGTATGTGCAGAATAGGTTAACCCCAACCGTAACCCATAGTAGGTGGGAGACCTGTCAAAATGAACGACTTATCCAAGGAACATTTATCCTAATGAAAGGTCAATTTCCATTGATTCCACATGAAATGAGGCCAAACTGGATAAAAGACGTCACATCCAGAGCAGCATGTGCAACACAGTCAATATTACTAATGCTGTGCGAACACTGGATTCCTGAACCAACGCTGTGGGAACACTGGGTTCCTGAACTGTACCACTCAAACTACCTGCAAACCAGACATTAACATGTGGACAGTCACAATATGACCACACTAAGATCTTTCGCATCATTCTAAGTTCTTTCACATCATTCTGAAAGCTACTTCAGAGTCGCTGCTGAATACCAAAGTGTCTGCATTTCAATTTAAAAAAATCAACTAAACATAAAATATTTCAATATTGTTTATTATTCAAAAACCAGGGCTTATGCAGTCAGTACACAAGCTCCGCCCACATCCCTGATCTTCTCCTCTGCTCGTCGACTGAAGAACTTCGCCTTGACGATGACGGGCTGCTTGGGCAGTTTGCCTTTGCCAAGCACTTTGAAGTAGCCCTACAAAAACAACAAGCACATTGTATTCACCACAGGCAGTTTTCCATTAGCCCAGTCAGATCATATGGCATGATGGAGAGAAGCATCACAGTACAACTGCACCCCAGCACTCCTGCAGTCAGAGAGCTCAGCAGGACCTGCAGTCCTGCAACCCACGAGGGAGCGTGGAAGGAACAGTGCAAACGCTGGACAGCACTCGTCATATGGACTTCACTACGAACCACCTTAATGTATACACCAGACACCAGAACCATGAGCTCAAGACGTAAACAGTTCAATAACTGACCCCGTGAGCTCAGGAACGATAAGAGTCTAAAACAGCACATCTAACACACACACACACCCATCAAGACAGACTACAATACCCACGAAGAGTGGAACTTAACATCATGGACCAGTCTGGTTAATGTGCTTTAAAATAACTTTTCCATGATCACAGACAATGAAGCACCAGAAAACCCAAACTGTCCCTAATCTCAACCTACACACATCTACTTTCATCCATTGTCATCTGCTTATCCGGGTCGCGGGGGCAGTAGCCTAAACAAAGCGGCCCAGGTGTCCCTCTCCCGGGCACCTCTTCCAGCTCTTCTGGGGGGATACTGAAGCATTGCCAGGACAGCAGAGATATAATCTGTCCTGCGTGTCCTGGGTCTTCCCCGGGGTCTCCGCCCAGTTGGACACGCCTCACCAGGGAGGCGCCCAGGTGGCATCCGGACCAGATTCCCGAACCACCTCATCTGGCTCCTTTCTACATGGAGGAGCGGCGGCTCTTAAGAGTCTCTGCCGGATGACCGCACTCCTCACCTTATCTCAAAAGGAGAGCTGTACCCTCTGCAGAGAAAACTCTTGTATTCATAATCTCATTCTTTGAGTCACTACCCAAAGCTTGTGACCATATGTGAGTCAGAACATAGCCAAAATGCAAAGCTCTCAATTTACTGGTCAATCTACACATCTACCTACATACAAGAGCCATGTCATTCGCAAAGAATAACATCCTGACATTAATGCAGAACATCTCTACCCTGCACAACTACACTTCCGTGTATTAAACAAAGCATGGTATTACATGAAGCCTGCACAAGCCTGCATAGGGGCGCCCTAAACCGCACAAGCATGTTGGGGATGCAGACGTTTGTTCTAACCGAACCAACAGTTTAACTACACTGGGGTGTATCTGACTGGTGAGTCACACTAAGGGTTTAACAAACCTTACATTTTCAGGAATCAGTCAACTCCCGAGAGGACTGAACTCAACTGAAGCGCGTATGCACTACACCGCACACACTACACTTTGAGAGCAGTCATCAACTGAGCACTGATGGGATTCTACATGGAAGAGAACAATTGGGAAAACTACAGTTTTTAAAACTGCAGTACATCCTAAAGACCATTTAATCATTCAACACACATCAGTTATTTCACTGGTTTGTGTTTTTTTTTTTATCTGGATTCTGTTTTTTATATATGATTAAATTGTTTTAAGCTTTATCCAATAAAATCTTCATTTTTGTAGTGATATGCTTATGGTTGTAGTCTCTAGGGATTATAGGGATTACAATATGACAGAAAGCAGCGAATTTCCACAGGGTTTGTGTATGACGATCACTTCATAAGATCCGGAGTATGTGACATCAGATCAGTTTGTCTACAAAGGTGTTGAGGCATGAAAGACAATGTGTGATGTGTTTGTGTGTAAGAAAGTAACCACAATTAGTTTCGTAATTTTACAGAACTTTTACAAGCTGGTTGGGAGATTAAATGTTTGCATGCAAATCTTTTCCTCCTTCTGGGTATTGTGAAGTGATTTTCTGCCAGTGGTGTTTCTTAAACTTCATCATTGACAGCAGAAAAGTTTTTACTTACAGAACGAACTACATCGATGATGGGGGCAGGACCATCTGGCTTCTTGGCATGATTGACTCTGGTCTGCTCACTAACCAGAGTCCACAGCTTGTCCAAGTTTATGGTAGGGCAAAATACAGTGTTCCTCTTCAAATGGTAGTGCCTCATGCCCACCTTTCCAAAGTAACCTGGATGGCTGAAATGCAGGACAAATTAGCAATACAGATAGATGCCGTTCCAAAACCAAGATGCTTTGAGTATATAAGTCACTACACATCCTGACAGGGAATGTTCAACAACCAGTTACTTCAATAGTTGAAAAGTGAAACCCCCAAAAAGACCAATTTGTAGAGCTTGTTCACTTACTATTTGTCAAAGTTGATTCTGTGGTGATGCATCCCACCGGCGTTACCACGACCACCCGGATGCTTCCTGTGCTTACCTTTCCAAATAATAAAAAACGTCGTTATCAATAATAGCTACTAACTACACGGGTCTCGCATAAAAGTATGTGTACTCACCGATGCGACCGTGTCCGTGGCTCACGTGCCCACGGAGCTTCCTGGTCTTGGACTTCTTGGTAGGCTGGAAAAAAAGTTACCGTTAGCAACGCATTCACCGAGCTACCCCACTGCAGATTTATCATTTACAGCTCAAACAAGAGCGCGGACATAAAACCACAAAATAATCTCTTTTGCTATAAAGAAACACGCCAAAATCCCTCAAATCTCCGCCGCATTTGGAGATAACCCTTTCAGGACCGTATGGCAGAATTATAACAAGTTAACTGCGAACGTGAGACACGCGGGCTCCATGTTAGCTAGCAGGAAAACCCATCTGTACGTTGGTCTCCTCCATACACAAACAGACGTGTTCTGCTTCAGGTATACGTGGCTAACAAGAGCTTTGAATCATTCAAGGATACGAAATACATGTTACAGCCGGCAAAACGAACTCGATCCCACTTGGCGCATCAAACATGGGGGACTAAGTGCTTTGGCCTCCACAAAGCGACTGGCAAACGGAGTGTCAACTGATTTTATTTTTTTTGTCGATTTCAGGGTTTAAATCCAACAATACGGAAACCACATTAAAGAACAATTGCTATAGCACAGCACAGCAAGGCCAAATAATGTGTTTTCTCTTTGATAAACACAGGATGGACTCCGATTTTGGCGATAATTGTAGTGCGAGATCATATAGTAGTACCTACCATCTTAGAAGACAACGTGAAGAGGACGTGAAATCTCACGAGGAAATACGAGACTTCGTGCGGTTTTTTCGTTTTCCTGACTAGAAGCATCAAGCAAACAGCGCCCCTATCGCACTAGAAGAATCACTGCAGGGTTTGGTGTTCAAATCGCGCCGTCTGCTGGTAGTCGCGATGTATAGACGATAGTAGTAGGCGTTATATACGTTTTTAAAATGTATTTTAAAACAGTAACAGCAAATTAAGTAATAGTTCAGCCAGCGTTTCTTACATTTGTACTGTAATTTCATGGTGTAATCTCGTATTGTAATCTGTCGTTATAGTCACCGCTGTTTTGTGACAGTAACACTAGGGGCAGTCCACACCTGTACGGAAGGTCTGAAGAGATGTAGAACATCTTCTGTCATTATCGCTGGATCTCACTATACGCTAGAGGATTCAACGGCCATAACGCACTAAAGCGCCATTTCATTCCTATTATTTAAAATGTCAATGTCCGCATTTCAAAAGGTTACACTGGTGTCTTGTCTGGTGTTGTGCGTCGCGCTGCTTCTTCCGAAAACGCTTTTGTCTCGAGGGAAGAGAGATGCGCCGCAGTCTGAAGGTAAGGCTCGCTCGGACAGGTCTGGTTGCCAAGTCGGTGTCTCTTCATCTTCCACGTTGGGTTCATTACTACGACGTTTGGGATTTTAAAAGCGCAGCGTTTTCCTAATGTGTTACATGTATAATTAATAAACATATTTTACTATATTATTAATTTTGCCTTTTACCGGGGAATTTACCGCGGAGTTCTCGGGATTATTTATTTCACAGCATTTGAGTTTCAGGATAAATGATTTTCAGTATAATAAGCCTGTTTCTAAAATCATGCTTACGATATCTATGCGCAGGCTGAGTAGGCTAAAAATTTAATATGAATCCAGAAACAGTAGTGGGTTAAAAGCCCTACATGATATTTGCCAACACGGAGGAGGTTAGTAGAACAGACAGCAGTTACTTAAATAGATAACACATTGAAAGCAAACATTTTAGCTTTTTAGCTTTAGAGTATTTTGCCATATATTATTGACTTTCATCAAATGAACAGATATTCCCATAATCAAATGTAAAATATTCTCAAAGTGCATTTTACTATAAATCTGAATTATCAACATGTAAAAGGAAATAACAAGAGGAATGATTTTTTTCATTGCACACTGTTTCTAAATATAAATGAACACAAGGCTTTGAAAACAATACTTGTTTAACACATTTTTATATACTAAAAAAAAGTGTTCTCAATCATTGTTGAATATATATGTTATCCTTTAAGTACCATTATCTGTTATGTACTTCTGAATGTACTACATCTGAGCAAGATGGGTGTATATTTACCAGCTCTTCTGCCCTACGTCTCCAGGGTCTGCAGGTCAGCTCCCCCCAATGCTCCACAGGAAGCCTGACAGAGGACCAGGGGGGCTCTTCTCCCGCGCCCACAACCCAGAGGCCATTGCCAGAGCTAAAGGCGGCACCGCTGCTAGAGGCAAAACAAACCTTGCAGGCCAAATCATACCAGTCTATGGATTTGGAATCCTTCTGTACATCCTTTACATTATTTTTAAGGTTGTGACTTCATAATACACATAAGAATCTTCCATCGTGCTTTTCGTGTGTGTGTGTGGTCTTCTTTACTTCTCTTCTTTCCCTAAAAGATCACATCCAAAGGGACTTCCTCCCAGGGGCATGAGAATACGAGATTCTCCGCTGTGAGATCAGAAAATTTGAAGACTAAAATTAGTGAGTTCTTGTATCAATTTTTACTCTAGATCTACAGACTATATTCATGTCTCATTTTTAAGCCTTCACGGTTTTTTTATTTTTTTCAGCGGACTTTGAGCTCACACAACTTCAGGAGAGACTCAAGGAGACAGAAGATGTGATGGAGAGGATCGTGTCTAGAGCCCAAACTCACAATCACCATGGCATCCCAGACAGGTTCGCTTCATTCCTCTCAGTTATTCCTGCTGGATGAACTGTGTCATGGCTGTTGTTCCATGCTATAGTGCAGGACCTGTGAGTGTGCACATGTGCTGTAGTGTGAGACCTGTGTGTGTGCATCCATGCTGTATTGCAGGATCTTTGTGTATGGACGTGTGTGTGTGTGTGTGTGCATCTGTCCTGTAGCATGGGACCTGTGAGTGTGGATCAGGAGGAAGCATTGCTGCTCCAGCTGAGGGAGATCACTCGCGTGATGCAAGAAGCTCAGCTATTGGAAGGGATTCCTCTGGAGACAGACACGATGGACTCCAGTGGTGACCAGGATTTAGAAGGTTTTTAAATGTTCAGTAGCCCATGTGGGATATGGCCAAACACCCAGACATGTGTGTGCTGTTGAAAACACAAAGCTGGTCCTGAAGTTCATATATTACAGTAAAGTCTCAAACCCTGAAAAATGTGCTCATGTGCTCAGTCATAATTATTGTTTAAAGCAATAACAAACTTAAGATAAAAAGGAGACCATAAGAATGAATGAGCTCTTTGTGTGGACAGGATACTCTACACAGGCCCAGTGCAGTGGGCATTTCTGCACACTATGCCCAGCAGAAGCACCACCTGGGACAGCAGAGGGGGGTCTTCCACTGCCAGGACTGTCCTGATAACCACAATCTACATGATCAGGTTCAAAATGAAGAATGTGTCATTACAGGAACTTGTGATGAAGAGGAGGTCCTGGCTGGTGAAAGGATGAAGACTCTGGAGAATTGATCATCACACGGGGCAGATGAGACTAAATACAAATGTGTTCAGACTTTCAGAATCAAAAAGTTAAGATGGTGCATTTTCAGGCAATGGTCTGATCAGACAGAAGGCCCCGCAGGACGCAGTCATTTAGTTCTTTTGCATACCCACTTTGTCTATTGCATGAGATTCTGTGACTTATTACTGAGGAAATAAACAGCTGTTTAGTAGGAAGATTCTTACTAGCGAAGCATAATGCATCTGTTGAATATAGCATGACACTAAACTGAAATGCACTTTTCTGTGGCAATATCTGTGCTCTTGAAGGATCAAATCTTGCTCTTAACCCGGTCAGGCTTGAAAATGTAACAAATCTTCCAGCATATATGAAATAAATGTTCACATATTCTTAAGATGACTGGTTATTCATGCAAGGCACCATATTTCGAAAAAAAGCATTTATTGAACTGAACTCCATACACATACAAAACCAAAAACCTTTCATCTACTGCAGATGCCATAAGGATGTATTTTGTTGATCCAGAAAAACCGTGTCACTGCCCTGTGACTCCAACAAGGAAGCTGTGGGCCAGAAGGCCTGGGGGAGCCTCAGTGTTCCATGGGCTCATCAGGTGCAGCTGGTGACACCTCGTCCGCTGGCTGCACCACCTACAGCTCGCGCACGCACGCACGCACACACACACACACACACACACACACACACACACACACACACACACACACACACACACACACAGAGCGAGTTAAAGCTGCTCAGGAACTGGGCTGCATACCTGAGCCAAGACGAACACACAAGGCCTTTGTTACCTTTCAGCACCAAGGTTAGGTTTAGGGTTAGTGTTAAACTGGCTTAAAGGATTGTGGGTCCATTTCCTGGACACAATGCTTAGTGGTGCCACTGCCATCAGTAGCAGGTTTTGACCTCACTGGGAAAGGAGGAAGCCGACTTCCCCTCTGCCTATTAACATCAGAAGCCTTTCAAAATGCCCATTCATACACACACAGCTGAGAAGGTGGACTCTCCACAAAGTTACTGTGGAAGCAGCAGTTCAAGACGATACAGCAGTTGGTTACATGTGTTTCAGAGGATGATGAATCACTGAATATATATCTTATATTGTAACGATGCACTCTGATCATGATTCAATACGGTTTATGATACGGGATTCACAGTACGACGTTCTCACGATATCCGGCAAAAAAAAAATTTTTTATTTCTTAAATGTAGAGGGAAACTGGAAAAATATGTTCCTTTATAATTCTGAAGCTCAAATAAAGCAAAATGCTGTGCAAATATAAAAGAAAAAATGTGGAACATTAGTTTATATACTATTCCATCAAAAAGTGCCACTGTAACAGCTTCGCAAGAAGTCAACCTTTAGTGTTCAAAAATGCAACTGCATTAGCATAATAAACAGAACGAGATCATCACCCATCGCCATGTTTCTGCATCGTTAACCCTGTGTATAATTAGATGGTGTAACAATGTATTATTACACCCTATTTAGATGGTGTAATGATGTATTGTTACACCCCTAGTTATGTATTTTAGCCTTTTTGGAGTTGGTTCGTGTGTTAGCTCTCAACCTCTGGAGTTGAAACTCACGGGTTATTATCAGCCCTGCCTCTCTACTCATCTCTAAGCAAGTCTCACCTTCCTCTGAGGTCTCTCCTCTAATCCTTCAAGGTAAGGAGCAACCTCATCATCATCGTAGATGGTGAACTCCATGTCTCTCCCCACAATTCCAATGGAGACATTCTGAAAGAGAGAAAGTGTTCTCTGACCTAGCCAGACAGGGAGTCTGCTTACTGAACATGGGCTATGGGAAAATGTCTTTAAAAACCTTGGTGTTGAGATCTTGTTCAGCAGGCAGAGTTTCTCTGAGCGCACAGAGTCCATGCTTCACCAGCTCCTTCAAAGTACCTGAGTTGAAAACACAGACCACCAACCAGTAGCACACCACACACGTTAAGATACGCTATGTCTACAGCATGCACATCAATGAACTTAACCTCCAATAGGACTGTGTGCAGGCGTGTGTGCGTGTTGGAGATTGTCCTCTTACACTCAGGGAAGCTCTCCATGTGTCGTTCCAGGTATGTGCGTGCAGACTGAGAGCGTGCTCCAATAGACATGGCCCTACAGTCAAAGTAATTAGCTGAGGGGCAGGTCTGGAAGATGTGGGGGCCCATGTCCTAAGTGCACACAGCCAATAACCAGTGATTCACTTGGGAAATTTGGAATATACCAACAAAGAATGCGTGCAAATGTTTATTTTTTACATTATGGTCTTTTGGGGCATCTGCCACACTTACATCATAACCTGCAATAAGAAGACCCACTCCGTAGGGCCGACGTCCGTAGCGCTGCGTAGGGATTTGGGTTTCTGGTGTTTACATTAAAGAACCATAAATGGCAAAACAACAATTTCAGATTTGATTTAAACTAAAATATGCGATAACAGGATACTGCTGCCAATGAGGGAGACGAGGCGGGACACAGGAAGAGGGCGGTCGAAAACGAATCTGGAATCCAGACACTCCTGACGCATGAAACTACTAAAGTGCCATGAGGGGGGAGAGAGATTCATCAGCCATGACCAATATGAACACATTTATTAGTGATAGATGAACAAATATTAGAATGGATATTATTTAATCCCATGGCAAAGTGCTTTAATGAGATCCCCAAAATAAGTATTTAAACTGCAAAGAGAAATCTCATCTGAAATACCATCGAGGAAAGCAACTACTCGAAGCAATTTTATTTTCATATCAGAGCTTCACGATATTATGTATGAGAAAAAGTGCTATTCTGAATGTTTGCCATGAGATTTGAGACACAACCATGAGACAACACATCCTGCATGTAGTGCTGCAACAAACACATTATATTGAATACAGACGTCCTACCAGAGCAACCTGGCATCAGCAGTCAGTCCAGCGATGGAAATGCCAATGTGGTTGTCAACATGGAGGACCTTCTTCTGATGTGCAGCGAGCTCAGACTGAGCCCTCTAGAACACAGATTAGTGATGGATCGTCAATCAGAAACCATGACAGCACAAACATCTAGCTTCACAACGACAAATCAGAGCTTAAACATCTAGTTTTTACAGTGACAAAACTAAGCTTAAATATTTAGCTTTACAATGACAAAACTAAAGCTTATACATTTTAGATCACAACACATCTTAAGCAACAGTTACTCGAAAACAATCCAACATCAGATTGGAACGCACCAAATACAAAATGACCCTGTCTTGCAGGAAACTCCTTATTGAACCACTGAAGTGACATAATATACATGTATGTGAATATTTTATACCAAACTGATTCACAAGAATGAAAAGGGAATAACATTAAACTACAGAGGTTACTTTAGCAATTATTCTCAGACATGCAAAAATTGCAATTATTAATGCAACAGCACCAGGATCAATGGTGTAGATTAAATGGCCAAAAGCCAAAGGTGAACCCAGCTGATCCCAATACCAAATCTAATGAGAAATACCTTTAAGGCTACTAGCACAGCATGTGTCTGGGACTTGAGCCCCACTGTAGCAGAACCCTGCTTCACTGCCTCCATGGCATATTCAATCTGATGGATCCGTCCCTGCAAGGAACACCAATAAAAACAAACACAGTGAGTAACACCAATAAGAACAAACACAGTGAGTAACACCAAATAAGAACAAACACAGTGAGTAACACCAAATAAGAACAAACACAGTGAGTAACACCAAATAAGAACAAACACAGTGAGTAACACCAAATAAGAACAAACACTGTGTGGAACACCAATAAGAACAACAGCTGAGTCCAGGAACAGTTCATCCTTACCTGTGGACTCCAAACAGTAACATCATTGTCATACTGGTTTCGAAACTGTAGAGGGGAAAAAAGATGTATACTTAGAATCTAAGTACATTAGAAATTAAGAAATAAACACAAGGCTTCAGGGCTTCAGGACATTAGGGCTTTCAAGAGAAAACTTGCTTTCTAATTTGAAGATTAAGTGTCAGCTTTGCTGCAAACTGTGCAGGGTATGATCTTTATGGACAGCAGTGCCCACAGTCAGTACTTACACAGTCAGCACTTAATGATCACAGTACTTGGTATTAGCTAATATGTGATATTCAGTCCTCAAGAGTTGCTTTAATTAAAACCGGAAGGTCTTATGGTGAGTAACGTTTAACCGTTTCGGCTGGGTTTTTAGGCACAGATGTCAGGCCAAATACACTTGCGTCCAAACACTAATAGCTACGCATCATCAAATGATGAGGTGATCTAAACTACGAGGTGGAGGACGATCTCACTGTATGACTAGATAACACTGCATAATACTACGAAAGCATGAATGCTTAAATGTGGCTCCAAAAAACACTTCAAAACCCAGAGTGTGCAGCCAGATGTTTAATTCTGTTGACATATACAAGCCCTTAAACATTCTAATTTAAATTTAATTTCCTGGATTATAGCCATAATTAAAACGAAACGTCTTTGTTCTGTTTAGGAGAACGCAATGCTGATCGCCTAAAATCCAATGACAGTGCATTTTAAACCTCCAAATCATCACTGGGCCCCAGTGGCTCGAAAACGAAAGCAGAACTTGATGAAGCTCGTGTCACGGTTATTAATCTTAGCAATATAGCTACGTAGCCTCGGTTATATACGCACATAACTAAAGATCATTTAGTTACTAAATTGAAAAAAAAGAGTGGGGCTGCTATTCCTGGCACCGTGGGCTACGTTAGCTAGGTAACCAAGTAGCTTGTAAAGTTTCTTGGTAAATTATCCAGGGTTAGGGTTAGCTACCTGGTAGCGCTTTAGCACTGTTAGCTACGCAGCTAACAATGACGAAGCCAGAAGCCAGAAGCCGCTCTCCGCTATTCCAGATCAGGCTCGTGTGTCTCTATAAACGTCCCGACACGTATCAGCACAGTGAGCGACACACGTTAAGTAGTCGTGACATACACATAAAACTACTCTCTCGTTTACCGTTATCGCACTTTAAACTTGCTCCCTGTGCTGGGTGGCTATGATAGCTGTGCTGGGTGGCTATGCTAGCTTGCTGTGTAAAACATAAGTTGTTAGCTAGCTAGCAAGTAAACGCTTACTCACGGTGTATTGTTTGTACCAGGTAAAATGATTTTTGCACACGTTTCAGACAAGGGCTATAGCTATCTCTCTCTATATATATTCACTGCGGACAGAAGCCAGACTAATGTAAAACATTTAGTATTAAAACTTTTCCTTCTTACCATGTCTGCTTCTGAATCAGCCGCTTGTCAGCACAATGATTCAGCTCGATTACTTTTCCTAGCTATTTGACGCAGGGCAAAAGCAATACATCACAGAATCTGAATGACAAGAACTGGATGATCCTGGTGCAGATGCGATGCTATTACAGTTTTTCTCAGTCGATCTGGTACATTTCTCAGATCAGAATTGAAATTCTCAAAACTATTCATTCAATCTCCACATCTCCTTGTCACTTGTGCACTTCATAATCGTATTTCTCATTGTGTTTCACATTTTGCAAATGCTTTTGTACATTTTGCAAATGTCATGGACAATTGTCTGTTGTTTTTTGCATTATCAATTGCTTATGTCATGTTTATAAAAATGTGTTCTACGGATTGTCTGTTGAATTGTCATATGCTCCAAAACATTTAGTCTTTAGGTCATCGCCTAGGTCATTAGATGCAAAAGTGCTGAACATGTTGTCATAATCTCTAAGGCATCATTTTACTTTTTTTTTTTTTTTGGTTACATTTTTGTAATTTATCCGAACTTGGTTAAATTGTTCGCAGGTGAACATTCAGTTACAGTAAGAAAGGGAGTTTGTGAAGGTTTAGATCAACCAACGGTCCTAACCATAGGTCAGAGGTGCATCTCATGAACCTTTACTGTAATTGGCAAACATATATAGACGCTAAACACTGCAGTATCACAAAATCTCATAATGGAAAGACGAAGCCATGTACAGGGTGAACAGCCAAGAAAAGGGGTAAGACTGTGTGGTGTAAGACTGACAGGATAAAACAGTGAAATACTGTAAGGGCAACAATTGTGGACCATGTTTTACATGTAAGTCATGGTCTTACAATGGCTGAAGCTGGTTGCTGGGTGCAGCCAAATATTGGAAGAATAACTGTGTCTTCAATCGTTAAAATATTTCATAGAGAAAACATTTACAGTATGTAAATTCAGAAATGTGCTCTCTGACGAAATCTGACGTTATTCAATTTTTTTGTTTTGCATTTTTGCATTCTTATACTATATAGGATATCAAGACCAGCTCATAGGGGTGGCAGAGGTTCCATTTCACACCTCAACAACAGGAGGCTGTATTTGCTCAGGTTGTTTTGAATGTGTAGAGTAAATTTCAAATTTTCCAGTCAGTTGTCTGTCTTTTCTGAATTTCAATCAGATTTGTTTTTGTCAACAAATTGCAGTGCGAACAATAGAGTCAAACAATATTGCTGCACAAATTTGATTCCAGTCCAATCTCTTGCTATCAGTCTACCACATACAGTCATGTGCTACTTTTGTGTTCTGCAAGTTTGTATTTGTGTGTGTGTAACATGGACCATTTCAATTGATATGCCACAGAATGTGCAGCGTTCTTGTAAACAAAAGATTAGTTAGTTTCCATCAGAATATGCTTACAGTCTTCACTGTTGCACTGACAACATGACAAAGTAGTTTGACTGCCTTGTCGTAGGCAATGGCACACAAACTAGATATTTTGATGGCATTGACAAATTGATTGACCTAAATATTTGCTTTTGAGGCAAAAACAAAGAATTTTGAGTGAAGTATTTGCTTTTGCAGGTATTTCATTGAGTTTTGCTGTTTGCACTAACTGTTTTGAGAAATGCACTTGTTGTGATGCCAATGTAAACCATGATGTGAGAAATGTACCAGATCGACTGAGAAAAACTGTAACATGCTGGACAACGGACTACAAAGCTCAGTGTTGTAGTTATAAAACAAGAAACATAGTTTGAGGTTCCGAACGTCCAGAGCATTTTAGCTTTATTATAATGTGAGTTTTTGCCCATAGGATTTACTGGGTATTAATCAGTAACATTAATCAGAGTAGTAATATTGCGGACAAAACTCACTAGATGGCAGTATTATAGTGTTTGTGTTTTTATTGTATTTATTGTTTTTGCTTGTATTTATGGTGTGTGCTTGTTTGTTTGCTTTTTAATTTAAAATGATCTGCATCAAAAATATGCACTTGATTTAAAAGTATACACTTGATTTAAGAGTAAGTGCCTTAAAAGTATGCAATTTATTTTGTGTGTATGTCTAAGGCCTAAAACAACAACTCTAATTTCAGTGGGTAACACCACGAATAGGAGGACCACTGACTTTGGTGAAGAAGGCTGGGGGTTTGAACCCCAGCCAGAGCATTTCCAGTGAGGACCACTGGATGGTCATGAACAACTGTCTTGGGAGGCTAAATACCTGCTGGACTGAAATGCCCGCTGGTCTGCAGCTCAGAGGCCGTGGCTGGGCGTTTCTACAGGGTGTTTCTACAGAGCTCCATTATCAGCTAGGCTAAGTGCTTCTCTGGAATCTCTGATTTCCTGTTTTTTCTCCTTTATTTGAAAAGTCCTGTTTGAAGCCTCAACACTCATACAGCGTACTCTGCCCTGGAAACCCTGCTCCCTGGTGACTGAATCAGGTGCAGGAAGGGGAGAGATGACAACATCCAGGACAGAGCACCATACACCACTGGACATACAGACAGTCTCAGGGAAAAAGGAGGATTTAATGAATAACGTGCACCAACATAAAGCCTGTGACAAATCCAAGTGAAGGATACAATAACCAGCAGTCAACTGGTACAAAGATAAGACATATATAGACAGAAAAACGACCCTCAGGTGTCTGGTTTCCTAATGGGCTCTGCCCACCTGAGGAACGAACACAACGTCACAGCAACAGGACAACATGAAACACTCCTGCTGGTGACAGGGACGGCCGGCAGGGAGCAACCATAGCGTGACATACTATATATATATATATATATATATATATATATATATATATATATATATAACTCCTCAGAGGACCTGAGCATGAAGGAAAAATGAAGGAAGAGGGTGAGTATATATGTGTTCCCCTCTCTCACCTACATGTGGGTTTGATTCCCAGGCCCTAGGCTATGACTATGCACTTAACCCCAACTGCTCCTGCTCTCTCTTAACCCTTACACTAACCCTAATACTAACTCTAACCCTAACCCTAACAGTAACTCTAACACTAACCCTAATACAAACACTAACACTTACAAATACTACCACTAACACTAACCCTAACAAACACTAACACTAACAAACACTAACAGTAACCCCAACCGTAACAAACACTAACACTAACAAAAACTAACACTAACCCTAACCTTAAATGAACTATTATATTTTTTTCTACTATTATTTTCTACTATTATATTTTGTACTTCTTCTATTTCCTATCACCAGTAGCCCCATATCCATACGGTTATAGAGCAGAACACCTTCTGTTCCTATTGGCCCACATACAACAGGACCAACACCCAGCTGGTGGGTGTCTGATGGACATTCACTGAAGTTCTTACAGTTTGTTTCCTGTAAATATGTTCCCTCCCAGCTTAAGGGTGTAGGAAAATTAACGAGTTAACAGCTCGACACGTGTTTGACGCTGAAGAGGAAGCGTACTATATAAGGAGATTTACTATATAAGGAGAAATGCACTACACCACAAGTGTATATATGTGAGTGCTAAAACTCAAACAAAATAAAACAATACTATTATTTAGAGACCAATATTGATAAACAATTTATTCAAACTCAAACAAAAATTCTGTGAGTTATGGTGATGGTAACTAATAATAGGTAACTAATGCAAATATATATTTATACACATGCATGCACACACGCACACACATGCACACACACAGACCCTAACTCTGACCCTGACCATAACATCTAATTCACCATAATTCATCTATCATAAAGAACTGTCCTTATATTTACAAAAAGGCTCACGTCACCATCTGTTATTATTAATGCTCAGTCATCAGAAAATGCTAATTTGTACGAACAGGAAAGATGTTGGAATTATACAAAATAGGTTCTAAGAAAAGCTGTTAATATAATACCTCAGAGTCTCCTTTAACCATTCATAGCAATGTAAATTGTTACAAATTCACAATTATGATGTAATATTGATTATTAACAAATTGATTTATACTGTATTTTTACAGTGTTAAGAAGAATAAACGTTGTCTTTGTAATGCATTAACACTGGTGTGCTTTACCACTGGAGCTGCTTTACTACAGTGGGGCAACTACATACCTGCAATGCACATCTTTCCCCAGCAGATGGTGCAGTACCAGCAGGTTCAGGGTGGTTGTTGAATAATTTCATTCATAAATGACTTTTGGACATCTACTAAATATTTATTGCTTCAGATGGTTACTGTGGACATTCACATTAATTGTTTCAATTGAATTATTATTACAAGAACAAATGCAAATGCTGACATTAAAACAACTGAAATGTCTGATTTTGTGAATGAACCTTGAGAATGACATCATTAGCATGTCAGTGTCACAACCACAGGACCACTGCTCATTGGCTGGCCACTTCCTATCTGGTAGATGATTGGATGATGAGGGATAATTAAACACCTACACCATCAAGATACAAACCCAAAGATATATAGGCTTGTCCATTGTTGCTGCATTCAACAGGATCAAGCGTTGCTCTACAGAAGAAGTCAACTTTGTGTGCTGCACATATTTATACAACTGTATTTTCTGTGCAGGAAGACTTGACAAGGTAGGCAGTGGTTTCCATGGAGAGTTTTAACAGAGTGCAAGGGCAGCGATGGTTTTAAACATACCTGAAGCAGAAAAGAAAAGATCCTGTGCTATGTTGAACTTTTTACTGAGTGTACTGAAGTGCTGAATTATGTTCAGAAATTAGTATGATCAGTGTACAATGGCCACTTGGAGGAAAAAGCTAAATTGTGTAACTATGTGGACAGTTTCACCTCATTACACCAGTGTAGTGGACATCTGAGGTGGGTGAGCTTGTGTGCAAAGGGTGATCACTGGATTAAAGTTACTTGAGTGTTTAATTCTGCAGTAGATAGTGTTCCTCGCCAGAGAACCCTCATTATACAGGCTGTACCAGCTCTGATGTCTGAATGAAGCTTTGTGGGGAGAGATAGGGGGGGGGGGGGTGGACAGGGAGGAAAAGAGAAACAGAGAGAAAGAGAAGGAAAAGAGGACAAAGGGAGGTAGGGAAGGTAAAGAGAGAGAGCCATCATTTGTCCTGTCCTCTGTGTTCTGTTAGAGAATTATACAAGGCAACATGCAGACCACAAACTTCACAAGAAGTCGCATGTTTAAATAAATTTACAAATGAAAATGTACTTTATGATTTTGCTGTTATTAAATGGAAGTCGACTTTTGCTGTAGGAAACCATGTTTATGTTGAAGATTTCTGGCGTCCTTGCTGCATATTTCCTGCTGATGTCCCATATGTGCAGCTCATACGCCAGTCCTGTCAGGTAACAGCAAGGAATAAGCAACAGCACAAGGGTATAAACATGCATATTCAGAAGCATGAGATCCCAACAGTAACAGTGTGTTGAAATGTTTAGAACTTGAAATGTAAGAAAATCTAAGGGAAATCAGATTATTTCATTTAGGAGAAAACATAAAAATATTTTCTCTGGAACTTTCAACTGCCACCAGAGAACAGATGACCGATGCCGGGCTTCTTTCATTTAACTTGGTGACATTTGAATTTTTCATGTGTTTTATTTTTGTAGATTCTTGATCAATTTTAGAACTGTAGTGTTGTGTTGTGTGTGTGTGTGTGTGTGTGCGTCAGTCAAAGGAGCCAAGCTCTGCTGTCAAAGCAGGTGATTGTCATGAATCTAAACTTGGCTTCTCTCTGCTCTGCAGTGACTGCCTTTAGTGGTAGGAATCCCTTCACTATTTTGGGTTCAGTGGCACACAGTTTTGTGAAGCCCAACCAGAGGTAACTCTGGTTAGAATCTGGGTTTGCTGATCTGTATACAACATTGTTTTCCTACAGACCTGCTTTAGACTCTATGACAGACAGAGTCTTGATCACAGACTATGAAGCCCGGAAGTTCTTAACTGCCATTGTCAAAGAATTTGTGCAGATGACGGCAGAAGAACTGGAGCAGACAAATGATGGAAACAGGTAGAATTAGGGTTGTGTTTTTGTTCACTTGTGCAAACGGTTCTAATTGTTAGATTGCTCCATTACCTGAAATCATACCTGTCTTAACATCAACTGTAATTCTTTTCACTGGCATGTGCAAAAATATACAAAAGTTGTTCAAATCAATGATCATTTTAATCCCCAAAAGATAATATTTAATCCTAGTCAAACTTCAGTGACGTGAGAGTAGGGAAATGTTACTTAAACAGTGGTCCATAATGGACATTTAGTAGAAAGGCATTTTGGTTTAACAAATGTAAGTAAATGTCATGGTCTCTCTGCATGCATCCATGTTTCTTTAAGTTTATGGATTTAAATATTACGTTTTGCCAGTGACTGATGGGAATGTTGGGAATGTTGGGAATGATCCACAAGGCTGAAAAAAGCATGAAAACCTGAAATCTAATGGAACGCCGCATGACAACAGCAGTGACCTCATAATGGACACTGAGGCAGCAGGTGCATGTGATGCGTACTTCCTGGGTTCATACAGAGCATGTGATGCGTACTTCCTGGTTCTGACAGAGCATGCTGCTTATCGGAGACAGTCAGCGTGCCGCTGCTTCGAGTGCATGTAGTGAAGGGAATGTTCAGCATGAGGGGGTGTGGTTGGAGGTGGGAGGAGTTTGTGTGCATGCCTCTGTGAGCTTGTGCATGTTTGTCTCCCGACAGCCAGGGCAGAGTGCTGTCCAAACGCTGCTCCAACCTCAGCACCTGCGTGCTCGGAAAACTGTCCCAAGAGCTGCACAAGCTACAGACGTTCCCACGGACAGACGTGGGTGCTGGCACGCCCGGCAAGAAACGCAGCCTGCCTGGCACTGATCGTCATGCCAGCTACGGAGAAGCGTTTGATGTCGTCTGACCTGGCCACGCCTCCCCTGGCCACGCCTCCTCTGGCCACGCCTCCCCTGGCCTGTTTTTCCCCTTTTATCTCTGATCTTGTTGCATGTGGATTCTGCCTGCTTGACTGACTATGAGAAGATGACTAATATATGATCTGTTACTTCAGTTTCTTTTTCATTTCTTTCAGCAGAGCAGGAACTGTTAGATTTCAATACCGAATGTCTTTAATAGTTCTGAATAATTTTCCATGCAGAAATGATTCAGTCAAATTTAGCTTTGCAAACTGTACATTACAAAATGCCTCTTGAACAGAAAACTTGGCTTCAAAACAAGCAGAACAACAGGGAATCTTACATGTCCTTTTAGTTTAATAAACATATTTTTCTATCAGAAAGTTGTTTTACTTTTATCACTGAATTATGTAAGATCGGTCCCAGTGTGTGAACATGTTGAACCTAATTTATTACATGATCGCTATCAGTGCTGTACATTGAAACCTTAATGTGTTTGGAAGTAAACATCAGTAACTTCAAGTTATGATCAGGTGAGGCAGCTGATGCATATTAATGCCATTGACACCTATGTTTAAATATTTGTACATTGTTTGTTGTACTTTTGCAATACAATTGTACTTAAATGAGTGAATTTAAATGTGTTTGTGTTTGTGCGCGTTTGAGTTTGCTTGCATTCGCATGGTTGAAGGTTTTGTAAGTCTGAAAGTGAGCGTGTTTGTCTTAAATGAGTTTTTTGAGTGCGTTTATTTGAGTGTGGGTTTACTAGGCATCTACTCATTCCCTCTGTGTCTCTGCTGAAACAGTGGTACAGTGCAGAAGCGAGCGTGTAACACAGCCACGTGTGTCACTCACCGATTGGCTGATTTCTTGAGCCGCTCGGGTGGAATGGGCAACAACAACTTCGTCCCCACCAACGTGGGCTCCAAAGCCTTTGGCCGCCGCCGGAGAAGCGGTGAGAGGTAAACAGTGAATACTTCATTACTGTTCTTCATAACAATGATGTACTTCATACAGGTGTCATTTTACAGAGCATTTAAAATCATTGCATATTTAATTATTACTTAATTTGAATCTTTACTATTTCTTCTTATGGAATTAATTTCATCTGTGTATTGTGGCAGCACTGCATTACATCTAATCTGAGAGAAAACTAGAGAAGAAGCAACTACAACAACTGCAACTACAACAACAACTACAACACGAGCAGCAGCCAGTCCCCTCTAAACAACAGTGTGTATAACAGTGTGTATAACAGTGTGTATAACAGTGTCATCCAGTAGCTCCTAACTAATTTATTTTTGCTTTTGCAAACAAACGTGAGCTTAGTATTGTTAATAATATTCACAAATGATGATGAATCTATAGAAATATGATTTTTATATTAAAAACAATTTTAAATAAAAAGAAAAAAGCAGTCCTTGTTCTTTATCTTGTTGATAAACACGTAATGTATTGTACCACTGATTCAGGAGAGGACAATATTAAAGGTCAACTTGAAGTCATGTAGCCTGGGCGTCCACTGTAGACATGTAGCCTGGGCGTCCACTGTAGACATGTAGCCTGGGCGTTCACTGTAGACATGTAGCCTGGGCGTCCACTGTAGACATGTAGCCTGGGCGTTCACTGTAGAGTGTGCGTCCACTATAGACTGCATATCCACTGTAGACTGGGCGTCCACTGTAGACTGGGCATCCACTGTAGACTGCATGTCCACTGTTTATCCATATGCTGCCCATAACACCCTAATGAAACCCTGTTATGAATAGGATGAATTGCTATATTCCTGACCTTGTAAAGGGTAAACAATTCTCTGAAGGATGACTAAATATAACTCCAGGGTTAGGGTTAGATCAACAACTATCATGAAACATTTACGACAAAACATGAACGTAACGCCTTATTTACCACCTATAACTCAGGCATTATATAAGATGAAGCAGCAGACGTGGATGTCTTTGGAGCATCTTTACTTTCCATAGTGAAGACAGACACAATATAATAGCAGTCTCTTAACATGAAATGAAGTCACAGCTCTAAGCGCTAAATAAAATGAAGCTGCGCTGATTAAAAGCCAGAGTCTCTCTCACTCTTTAGTGTCAAAATAGGAGTCCTGACGACAGCGCTGCACTCAGAGTGACGACACCACTGTACTCAGTATGGCTTAATGGGCAGCACTGGATGTCTAGACCTGAGGGTTTAAATGTTAGCAGTGATTAGAGAAAGGAATGTGAGTGTGTGGGGAGTGTCTGTAGGAGGGAGCATGGGAGTGAAAATTTGGAGCGTGGGAGTGGCTCAGGGCGTGTGTGTGACGGATTGGGAGTGGCTGAGGGTGTGTGCATGAGGGAGTGGGAGTGGCTGAGGGCGTGTGTGTGAGGGAGTGGGAGTGGCTGAGGGCGTGTGTGTGAGGGAGTGGGAGTGACTGAGAGCGTGTGTGAGAGAGGGGAGTGGCTGAGGGCGTGTGTGAGGGAGTGGGAGTGGCTGAGGGCGTGTGTGAGAGAGTGGGAGTGGCTGAGGGCGTGTGTGAGGGAGTGGGAGTGGCTGAGGGCATGTGCGTGAGGGAGTGGCTGAGGGCGTGTGTGTGAGGGAGTGGGAGTGGCTATGGGCGTGTGCATGAGGGAGTGGGAGTGGCTAAGGGCGTGTGTGTGAGGCAGTGGGAGTGGCTAAGGGCATGTGCGTGAGGGAATGGCTGAAGGCATGTATGAGGGATGAGATTGTACATTGTACAACTGATATTACAAATAATTTTTTAAATCAAAATAAATACGTCTATTACCACCACCAGGAATACTACTACTAATACTACTACAACTACTACTACTACTACTACTAATTTTCCTCCAGGATTGATGGCACTGAATAAATATTCATAATTCTCAGATATTCAGATACTTAATGTTTCCTAATCCTGATAGGCACACAATTGTAAACATCATCTGTAATAGAAAGTCCCCAGTTTTTATGTGTTTTAAATTATTTCCTCAACTCTCAATACTGAAGCAAAGAGATTTAAATGCCATCATACCCAAACAAGCAGTTTCATCTGTCATTGGCTTTTATGGTTTTTCCACTGTCTCCGCACAGTCCGTCCGGATGAACTCAGCTCTGGGCTGAATCATACTGGAATTCATATGGAAAGTTTGCTTGGAAGATGGAAAAGCTTTGCAGATAATTGCTGAGGATTGGAAAGGCTGTTTTTCTGTTTGGGTTTTTCTTACTTCTTCAGCAATGTGCGTTCTATGCCTTAACAGTGAACAGCTGTTAGTCATTTGGTAATTTCAGCTGGGAAGATATCCCTGGGTTAACCCCAACCCTAGATCCCCCTCTCTCTGCATCAACCACTCAAACGCCGCAGTATTTTCTTATGTAAAGGTATTCATTTGAAGCTTAAGTGAGATGTTGACCACTGACATTGGCGGCAGTTAAAATGCCATTTAAATTCCTTGTTTATTCCTTTCTGATCTCTCAGTTCTGATGTTATACTGGCACCTTAACTGACCAGTGATGTTGCTCACCATGTGCTGCTCAACGTTCTTGTGTATTTTTCCAGTCATAGTTTCCAGTGAATTGGCACTCTAGTATGCAAAGAAACAAGACACCTTTTGTAAATTTGGAATCCTAGAAATAGCTTTCTCCAAGACAACATCCTGACATCCCCAGTGTCCCCAATGTCCCCTCCCTCCCAGTGTCCTGAGGAAAATAAACATACCCTGACTGGGGTGAGAAATATGATTTCATTCAGCTCATTCTGCTGCCCCAGCAGTTCTTACCGCCAGGCTCTCTCTCCAGTGTATTCCCTCCGTCTGCAGCACAGCACATCTGGGTTCCAGTGCCTCATTTATTTATGCAGTCTGAGTAGCTTTTGTGGGACTTTAGAAGTTCACCACCTTGTGCTGGCAGTTTGGACAGATCTGATGAAGGTTACAATTACATCGTACCATAACTGGTCAGTCTGCAATTACATGCTTGACCACAAACTCTCAGGAAAAAAGTGTAGCCCTTGCCTCTTAAACAGCAGACAGAAATAGAATAGTTTCATGTCTGCCTGGCGTGGAGCCCAGCTGGAGCTGCTTGCCTGTTGGAGGGACGTGAGTTTGCTCTAAAGCTCAGAGCAGCACCGTATGAGTTTCACACAGTCTTTGGGCTTTGTGGAGTTGTGATCTCATAAGGTACATGCAGCAGGTAGAGAGGATGAAACCCTGTGGGAATTTTCAACCTTACTGGGGTAAGTCTTAACTTCTCACACAGTCTATTTTAACAGGACAGCTGTCGGAGACACAATGTCTTTTAGTGTTAGGGTTAGGGTTAGGGTTAGGGTTAGGGTTAGGGTTAGGGTTAGGGTTAGGGTTAGGGTTAGTGTTAGGGTTAGGGTTAAGGTTAGGGTTAGGGTTAGGGTTAGGGTTAGGGTTAGAGTTAGGGTTAGCTGCCTGTTGTCCCCTTTCAGCAGTATGCATGTCTTTAGAGTGTTCTTATCATTTTCACTGAAAAGTAAAGGAAGAGTGCTTGTGAGAAGTAAGCCACTAACAGCCCTGCAGATGCACCACAGGCCATCTCATTCAAAATCAGAGAAAACTTTGATGTTGATCATTGAACTTGTTTTCAGAGGAGTGGATGACCCCCGGTGAAGTGAATGATTAATTTCAGTAGTCCTGGTTTCACATCCCGTGGTAGCGATGTTCTAAACGGCGCTAATTTTATATCACAAAAATATTAGTAAAATATTTGTAAAAGAACAAATAAATAAATCCAATTTCTATAAGACCAGTTTGGGTGTGTTCATGTAGAATCTGAATGAAGAGAGAAGCCCTGTCAGTAATGACAGAGCAGATGGAATGAGAGCTTCACCACTAATGACAGGCCTGCGGTAGCATACTGAGACTGATCAGGAGAAGGTTCCTCCCCTCTCCACACACACCCACGACGGCGGAGGGCTGCAGGGATACAGTTACTCCTCACAGGACCTCTTTGTTTGACATAGTTGGGCCTCAAGTCAAAACCACTGATGCATTGTTTTAGTCTGCATTTTAGTCCCAAACTGAGAGTGGGTACAGGTCTTCTGTAGGCTGTACTGCAGACTGCTTTTACTAATATGCATTAGTTTTACAAAACCATTTATAAAGTCAGAAATCAATGAAAGACAATGAGGTTTCAGAAACACTGAAATGTACAAAAGTACAGGAACAAATGTTAGAGTTCTCAATCAATTTTAAGATGATTGGGATATAGTAGTGTGGACTGTGCATGTCGACACTATAGTGTGCAGAATGCATCAAGATACAATAGTGTGTGTAGTATATATCAGGATGCAGTACTGTGTGTAGTATACATCAGGATAATGTGTGGTGTGTATCAGGATTCAATAGTGTGAAGTTTACTTCAGGATAAAGTATTACGTAGTTTACACCAGAGTACAGTAGTTTATAAGGTACATCAGATGAGAGTAGTGTTTAGTGTACATCATATGACAGTGGTGTGAAGTCACCTATCACGACACTCTCACTATTTCTAGATTTAATACTTGATCCAGCTAGAGCTGAAGTGAAAACTTTAACCTTCAACCTTCTCTATCTTTTAGTACATGCTGTTTAATATATATATTTATATATATATTATTTATATATATTTAGTATAGACAAGTTTTCCAGGATCTTAAATGAAGATCTTTATAGTACTTCTCATGCATAACTATGACATCCATCCATCCATCCATCCATCCATCCATCCATCTCTTCAGCAGTTCCTGTTGTACAAAGTGCAGATGTACAGTACATGTATGTGTGCTGTCCCAGACTAACTAAGGGGAGTCATGCGCACTGTCCCACTAGCCTCTTTCCAGTGGGACATCTGCTTCTGTTATGTTGCTTCTTTACGTCTTGAGATGTTGAACAGTTTACCAGAAGATCTTTGGGACCAAAAGTATTTCTTCATGATCTCGCTCTCTTCTAAGACTGAACGTTCTCATGTGTTTTCTTGTATGTTCCCTTGCGTGTTCTCTTGTATGTTCTCTTGTGTTACAATGAGTTCTAGGATTGCTATCACGACACACTGACATCTTGTTGATCACAGTTTCATGTTGATGCTGTATGATTGAACATGGTCCTGTTCCCCACTCTGTTCCCCACTCTTTGTGAGAAATCATCTCACAAAGAGAGATCAGGCCAACCAAAGGGTTCTCTTGTTTTTCCCATTCAGCAAGTGGTGATTTACAGCTTTGGTTTTACTAAAATAACATTAGACTAAATGCAGTTTGAGGCAGGAGGTTTTTTTCCTCTTTTTGCCCATTCAGCGCTTTACAGCTTTGGTTTTACTAAAATAACATTGTTAGGGACATACCACACACACTCACACACACACACACACACACACACACACAGAAAAGCTTCTGTAGAAAAGCTTCTTTTGTGTAATATATTACTTTGACATTTTCTAAGTTTTATTTTTTCTTGTTTTGCTTCAGAGGGAGGAAGGCCTTTGGGTCCACTGGTTTTGAAATGGACAGAACAAAATTCAACAAAACTCAACAAAACAAACAAACTGCAGATGGCTCTTTCATATGTTCGCTCTTATGTTCGTTCTTATGTTAACACACAATAAGCATTGTGCATCAGTGTAATGAGGCGCGACTACTTTGACTTCACTGGGTAGAAGATCCAGACTCATTTATTATTAAAAGAGCCAATGGAAGACAGAAGGCTGTTTAGTCCTGCAGTACAGATCTCCCCTCTTCACAGGACACACGCAGAAGACCGTTATATTCCAGTAGTGATATTCCACCAACCCTTTACCACATCCCTGTAGTGGTGCGACACACCAGAGAGACTGTTCAGCTCAACACAGGTACTGTAGCACTGGGCTTGATTGCTTCTGTAATGTCCACCTTGTTTAGGCCTGTGTGGGTATTGTGTATCCTGTGTGGGTATTGTGTAGCCTGTGTGGGTATTGTGTAGCCTGTGTGGGTGTTTTAGAGCAGAGCTCTGGAAGTACTCACTGATGCACTAAGAGGAAATGCATTGTGTGCATTCTGTACTGCTACCAAAGCAAGAGCTTAATTGTTCATAGTTAGGGTTAGCTAGCCTAAACCCAACCCTGACCCTAACCCTAGGGTTAGCTAGCCCAAACCTAACTGTAACCCTAACTATAGGGTTAGCTAGTCTAAACCTAATCCTAACCCAAGGAGAAACTGCTGATTGTTGTTGAAAATTTTGAAAATGCCTTCTAACAACAAATGACAATGTCAAAGTGTATTCAGATTATATTATATATTATATATTCAGTAATTTTACTGATTACTAAATTGATTGTTATTATAATTGATCAATCTTTCTATTAATTCTGTCTGCTTGAGTCATGGTGTTAACTTGGTGTCATGGTGCTTGTGTTGGGGGGAGGGAGCAGGTATCAGCCAGCATAGTTGTGTAAATATGTGTGTTGTACACAGAGGGAGGGATCCCACTTAGCTGTAAGATGACCTCTCTCCATCACCTGATCCCTCTGTTCAGAAGGACAGAATAGAGAAGCAGGGGCAGTGAGACTCAGACAGCCTGCTTCTCCACTTCCAGTGTGGTGCGGCATATATTGCTGTGTTTTATTACTGCTGTAGTTACACAGACGTGTGCTGTAGTAAAGTAGTGTTTATTATTTGTAGTTACAGGAGAATAAAGGGCGAGGCAGGCTAGACAGGTCTCATGTCCTAAACTGGCCTGTGAGCCGAGGTCTTGCATTTTCATGATCTGTCTGCTCACACCTGGCAGACACAGTGGACTGACCTCGAGTGATGTGCAGAGATTCAAAAGGGGGTGAGTGTATATGCATAACTACGCCAGTAGGTTAGGGTTAGGGGTTAGGGTTAGGGGTTAGGGCTTAGGGGGTAGGGTTAGGGGTTAGGGCCTTTAACACTGTCCATGTGCCTGTTAACTTTTTTTTGTGGATAGGCCTTGCATTCTGCAGCCAGTATGAGTTTAAGTGTAAAAACAATAATTGATGTATTTGACTGTAAGCTACCTATCCTTGTGCCCACTCCTACACCGATTACATAACCCACAGTAGAGTGCAGGATCCACCATTCTTCCTTCTCCTGACATCAGCTCTGCTCTGTCATGAGAGAAACAGCTGGAAAAATAGCTGCTTGACAGTTGGATTTCAAACTTAGAAGTAGATAGAGGAGGACTGAATAAATCAGCGCACAATGGCTATTTTAACAACAACAAAAAAAACATTAATACGATTATAGGTGTATGGGGTACATGTAACATGAATTGCATATAGAGGTGTGATGAGATGTGGAGGTTCACATCTACCCAACCCTACCCTACCCTACACCTACCCTGCCCTAATCCCAACCCTACCCTAATCCCAACCCTACCCTAATGCTACGCCTGTCACGATCTGCCCTGCTCCTCCTGTCATTTCCTGCCTGTTTGTTTTGTTAGCCATGTGTGTTCTTACCAATCCTACCCTAATCCCAACCCTACCCTAATCCCAACCCTATTTTACCCTAACTCCAACCTTAGTGAACTCCAGAAGGGAAGCAGAGGTTCAGACTCTCCTGCCATTGCTGAGATTTGCTTAGAATGAGAATGAACAAATGCAGTGAACACTAGCACCATTACCATTAGTGAACACTAGTGAACATCACCACCACTGCGCAGGAAATGCACTCGACTGCTTACATTGTGCTAAATTGACAAAATATAACGTCAGTAATCTCAGTTTGAAGAGCATGGTAAAGGGCAATATTACATATTTTATATAATTCAGATAATTTGATGATAGGCCCTTGCAGAGAAATTGGGAGATGTCGTTTTGAGAGATGTTTTCAATGGCATTTGACATGATTGTAGCTTCCACTTCCCAGTCTGGTGGTTCATACTGTAGACAGGATTATGGGATCTTGACAAACAGAACCCATTTTCCTCCTTTTGTTCTACCACTCTACCAAATACAAACCCATCAGACTCTGATTGCTGTGATGTTTGGGCCATGACCGGGACTGCAGATGTGAGCACATACAGGAATCCCCCTCTGCTCTGCTTTGCCCACTGCACTAATACACTTGATACTACATTACATACACTTGTAATTAATGTTACAACAGGACCAAGGGCCTGGAGGTAACGTACTTTCAATCTTCTGTATGCCTTGTACAGAGGTGAGAGATGAGAGGTCAAACACAGAGATCAGATAATCCAGAAAAACATAATCCAAAAGCAGAGTAAATAAACAGTAAAAACATCAAAATACAATCAGGGCAACCAAAACCGAAGGGCAAATCCAAAGAGAGGCAACAAACCAGCAGGGGCAGAAACACCTGGATACATCACACTTGGAGGTGTGTGTCAGGCCTGTATAATGCTTCTAAATAATGCCTTTGGTAGAATGATTTAGATGTTTAACGAGTTAGAAGTAACTCACACTTAGGAGGTATTTGCAGTGATTAGTGTGTTAATTGTTTCAGTTGTTAATACGTGTTTTAGCCAGTTGTTGAGTTGCTCATATTAGCTATGTTCAGGTGTGATTAGTATTAGTACTGAGCCTAGCTATGCAAGGGTTGTGGTTAAGATAATCACCAGTAAGCAAACGTATGTGTATTCCAGAAAGAAACTGCAGTTCACTGTGTTTGGGAACACTTGGTATTGATGAGAGGCACTGGGTATTGATGAGAGACACTTGGTATTGAAGAGAGACACTGGGTATTGAAGAGAGACACTGGGTATTGAAGGGAGACACTGGGTATTGAAGAGAGACACTGGGTATTGAAGGGAGACACTGGGTATTGAAGAAAGACAAGGGAGTTTGTTCAGTGCACAACCTCTGTGAAGTTTTTTTGTTTTTTTTTGCTCTGTGTCACTTTCATTGCGGAAGCTGGCAACTGCAGATCTTGTTTAAACAGCAAAAAACACCCTTAATAACTCCTGGCATGGATTCAGCTCTGAGTGGTAGTTATAGGGATTTTCGCTTGGCGAAATTCACCTAAAGCAATATTTACTGTAAAGTCTGCTTAAACCTGTGTCCAGACTCAAATGACTCTTCTACTTCATGGAATAGTTACTCTCCATCTCTTTGTTTGCATGTAATCCAACCAGGAGCTACTGTGGGTCATCAGACGGAGAGTGGACCGGGCTCTAATGACTGTACAGCAGGATGCCATTATCTTAATGGATTACAATAGCACACAGCACTCCCATATTCAGGGTTAAAAATTGAATAATCTAAATCGGATACGTCAATAAAGAATGCTGAATGAAGCTACAAGCACTTCCCCTGCTTGGCACTCATGTAGAGGCTCTGGATGGCAGCCAGTCAGTAAATTAGAAGATAAGGAATATTCTATTGGGTCCCTTCAGTTCCACCTATTTAAAGGGGGAGTTTATTGATAATGAAATTGCATTGTACAAAAAGACAAGATGACAATAGAAGCTTTTGGATGCAGATTGATGGTGGAATACAGCAGTGAAGTTTGAGCTTGATAATGAATGACTGATAGGAAAACTAGCAGAAAGGGTTCTAAGTAAAATATACCACTAGCACAAAGGGTTCTATGTAAAATGTTATATATTATATATATGTTATATATTATGTAAAATGTGATATGTCCAACAACTGACATGAATGATTGAAATTTACTCACAATCATGTTAGATTAATAGAAATTTTGACCAATGCATATGCTGCCTACTTTAAATACTCTCTGCATTTTTTACCCTTATTAACGAGGACTGAGATATTGGTTTAAATATGGCAGTAATTTTCTTGATCTGCTGGTCTTGGGTGCTTCTGGCTCCACAGGCTGAGTGGAGGAGTGTGGGATCCTGGTCTTGGGTCTGCTGGGTCTGCTGGGTCTGCTGGTTATGCCACACAACTCCAGAACAAGCAGCTCTTCCGTATCCACTGCCAAAAGGTGGGTGAGCACATTCCACTCACATACCTGAATACATCAGCTCAAACGCTCCAAACTGCTGGGAAATGCTCTGTACTGTTTATGCACGTCTGATTTGATCACCCTAAAGAGAATTAGGGTTCATTAGACAGAAGCTCAATGGAAAGAACTGTGTCTAGTGTGTAATAGTATGAAGTGTGTAATAGTATGAAGTGATGGAAGCCGATGGGACATCGATGTTGTTGATGTTGCTGTTGTGTCTCTTCAGTGGTGGTGAGGTGTTCAGTCAAACTGGTGCTAGTACTGGTATCTACACACTGGTGCTACTGACTGGTATCCACACGCCGATGTAAGGGTTATGCCTTTAGTGTCGTGGCATTAGTGTCGTTATCCACCGACGTGCCAACAGCATGCTCATGTGACCTGTCTCTACTGTCACACTGGCTTAAATCACGAACTGATCTCATGCTGTTGGATTGGGATCTCTCTCTATATTAACGGTTTCAGATGGACAGTGTTTTATCCCTGATTACAACGTCAGGACAGTTCACGACAGGCACAAAACAAGTAAACAAGTAAACATGTAGTCTTTTTTGTCATAGAACAACATCTGCAGCACTGAATCTCCAGTATGATGCCATATGCTGCAGCTGTGCGTATATATGTGTGTGTATGTGTGTGTGTGTGTGTGTGTGTGGGGGGGTACTCAGACACAAGATGGTGGAGGACTACACAAGTTATAATAGGTTATAATGGGTTATAATAAGTATAGAGTAATATATGGGGAGTTCAGTATACTGTATAAGCTGCTCAATAGAGTATTCTGCCCAGTATTCTGTCTGCAGCTAAAGTGTGAGAGAAACATCTGGACATCAGATGCTGAGAGCTCCATTTAACACAGCACTGCCCCAGCTCAGCCCAGTTCTTTTTATAGACCCAGACTATGAGACATGCTGCAACTCTTCTACTGGCCTCTGGATTTCCTCACCACTCAAATATGAGTGCAGCAGGACCAGGGTGGGATCAGATTATGTGGAAGTGAAATGCTGACTGCATTTGAGCAGTAACAGACATAACCTCAGTGGCAGAACATTAAATTAACAGGCCAGTGAGCTCTTAGATTTCAGGTTTTCTTCAGTGATGCAGGTTATGTTGGTTAAAATAGCATGTGCTATTCAGTCAGATCATATTACTCCACTCTGATTCATATTAACACTGGCTTAATAATAAGGTCTATGTTGTCTAAATCCCATAATAGTGTGATGTATGTAGACAGCCTCGTGTCATGGCCCCTCCTACCACTGCCTTTAGCTCAAGCAGGTTCACCGTTAATCCATGCTAATTCCTGTAGTGCTGGTACATCAAACCCAGATTCAAGTATTTGTTTAGACAAGAGGTTAAGGAACTTCTACCTGCAGACCAAATGGGGTATAAACAGCTAAAACCTTATGACATAAATTCTGTGAGGCACAATGTAGACACACTTACGCCACTTAAACTACATTTACACTACACTTCAACTACACTTAATCTACATCTACACTACATTTAAACTACACATACACTCTAATGAGTGAAGATGTTTAAAGATAAAATTAACTTTATGCATTCCAAAGACTTACCAGTGGGTCAACGTAATTACATTGTAATCTGCAGTAATTACAGAATAACAAGCCTTATGCTTAATAACTACAAAATTAGTGTTAGTCTAACTAACCTTAACCCTAACCCTATCCCTACCCTTCTTAATGGTGATAACACTAACCCTAAACCCTAACCCTAACCCCTAACCCTAACCCAGAGGATGATGACATGGTAATGGTAATAACCCTAACCCCTAACCCTAAACACTAACCCTAACCCAGAGGATGATGACATGGTAATGGTAATAACCCTAACCCCTAACCCTAAACACTAACCCTAACCCAGAGGATGATGACATGGTAATGGTAATAACCCTAACCCCTAACCCTAAACACTAACCCTAACCCATAGGATGATGATGATGGTGATATGCTGCTGTCGGAGGAGAAACAGAGTTGGTTCTGAATGGCTGTGACTCACTCTGCGTAATGTCCTCACTTTGAGTTGCATGAATAACAGGAAAAGCTGTTTTTCGTGACAGCTCATGTAACAGCCTGACATGCAGAGCCAGTGGCAACACAGATGCAAACTTTTCCCTGTATGAGTCAATATAGGAAGGCAGAGAGGAGTTTTATTAAGATGCATTCAATAAAATCATACGCTGATACAGGCAACTAATATTATTCCCCCATATAGAAGTGAAACATTATTTATGTCTTCATTATTGTATTTGCTTAACTGCATAGTAGTTCACTGTGCAGGTTTTAATGGAAAACATATTACTGTTACAATGAATATATAACAAAGATGCATATACCCAAAGGCTGTAATAATATCACAACCGTAGTACCTTCACCAGTGCATTTGTATGAAGCATGTAGTATTTACTGACTTTCACACTGTTATTTCAATTTTTTGTTGACTTGTAATTCCACATTTTTGTAATATTAGCAATATATAATTATAATACATGATATTTTCCTATTATCTACATGCTATTAGCATTTTCAAGTTGAGTGCATGCATAAAACAATGCACAGACCTGCTCATACATGTACATATGTCTGGATATGCCTCATTATACCTGCACATACTTGTACATGTGACGGGCAGGAGGTGCGAACGAAAAGGAAGCGATCACGCCAAGTCTCAGAGAAAAAGAGGGGTTTAATAAATAAAGTGCGCTAACCAAAATCCCGTGCACTGATCCAAATTAAGGATACAATAACCAGCAGTCAACTGGTACATAGACAAGGCATATATAGACAGACAAACTACCGTCAGGTGAGGGAGCTAATAAGCCCCACCCACCTGAGGGAAGCACAAAACGCAACAACAACAGGACAACTGCCGCTGTGCCGGAGGCGACCGGTCGGGGGGGAGCCTCCCTCACCGTGACAGACCCCCCCACCAAGCCGCACTACGGCCCGACGTGCGGTTCACAGCGGCAGAACACAAGACGCCAGACGAAGGGGCAGGAAGGCGGGGACAAAGCAGGATAATACCTCCTGCGGTCCCGGAGCTGAAACACAAAAACATATAACAGACATTAGCTCCCGCCTCCCTGGGCGGGACCCTGGACCGGCTGGGCCGTCAACAGTAGACAAACCATGCCCCAGTCGGTCACAGAGCCCTCGCACCCCAAAGGCCCCACAAAGTGTGCGTGTGTGCAGGTTACCTCCCTACTGCACAGTTGATCGTCTCCTGGACCAACCTCTCGGCTCGGGGAAAACCCCTATATGGGGCCGAGAATTCCCCTGGGCATCCCTAGAACGGCCGGGGGAGACCGCCCCTACCTAGAGGCACTTCCAAGCAGCGTGGACTCCTCCACCCCCTGCCGGAGGTTCCAGGGGAGACGAACTCCTATCCCCAACGAGGGCCGACTACTCCCCAGGGCGAACCTTCTCGTCATCCCGAGCACGAGGGGGGGGGGACCTCTGTCTTCAGCAGGAGCTCTTCAGGCCGGAGCCCTCTGGTCACCCACACACACGGGGAGCCCTTCCCCTCCAGGGAGGCTACTTACGACCAGGGCTCCGGTCACCCCATCACATAAGGGGGCTCCTGCCTACTTTGGAGGTCCCACAAGGTCCAGGGACTCCACAGTCAACCGCGGGAGGAACCTGCACACAACACATATGCACACACACACAGACACAACACAAACGCGCACTTACCCTGACCCACTTACACCCTTTACATGGGAGGAGGGAGCTCCGTCTCAGCATGAGGACTCCCTACCTGCTCAGGAGACTCCCTCCCGTAGGTCAGGGCCTCCCAATGGAGCTGCGCCTTCCGTGCCACAGGCCGTGGCACGGGACCCTCCATAGCCCCTCCCCCAAACGCCCCCTTGGAGGAGGAGCCTACGGGGAATTACATACAACAACTCACAAGCACGCTAGGACAAACACAAACACTAGGGGGGGCGTGTGTGCAGGCTACCTACCTACCATATAGTTGAACGCCTCCTGGACCTACCTCTCGGCTCGGGGCCAATCCCTGCACAGGGCCTGGAGTCACCCTGGGCAACCCTAACCGGCCGGGGAGACCGCCCCTCATGGGGAGGTGCATAGCAGGGTGGACTCCTCCACCCTGCCGGAGGTTCCAGGGGGGGAAGCACTCCTTCCCCACTGGTGGCCGGCTACACCCCAGGGTGTGGGCCTGGGCATCCCTAACCGGTCGGGGAGACCGCCCCTAATGGGGAGGTGCATAGCAGGGTGGACTCCTCCACTCTGCCGGAGGTTCCAGGGGGGAAACACTCCTTCCCCACTGGTGACCGGTCACACCCCAGGACCAACCTCCTAGCCACCCCGAGCACGAGGGGGGGACCTCTGTCTTCAGCAGGAGCTCTTCAGTCCGGAGCCCTCTAGTCACCCACACATCTGGGAAACCCCTTTTTTCCCTTCAGGGAGGCCACTCATGACCAAGGCTCCGGTCACCCTACAACATAAGGGGGCTCCTGCTGTGGGCAGGAGCTCTTCAGACCGAGCCTTATAGTCCCCACACGTACGGGGGGCCCTTACCCCTTCAGAGGGGCTATTTACGACCAGGGCTCCGGTCACCCCATAACATCAGGGGGCTCCTGCCTACTTGGGAGGTCCCACAAGGTCCAGGGGCTCCACTGCCAACCTGCAGGAGGAACCTGCACACAACACATACACGCAGACAACACAAACGCGCACTTACCCTTTCACCGGCGGGCCTCCATCAGGAGCTGCGCCATCTGTGCCACTCCTCATATAGAGGACGTAGGTGGTGGCACAGAACCCTCACGCTCACATACCCTTCTCACCAGCGGGCCTCCTTCCAGAGCTGCGCACTTCTGTGCCCGAATTGGTAGCACAGGACCCTCCATTGCTCCCCTCCCAAAACACCATTAACAAAAAAAGGGAGGGGGCACACGGGGAATTACATTTAACATAAACATACACACGTAGACAAGACCCAACACGCAAGACAAACGGCAGACGCACCTTCCACTCGCTAGCTCAAGCCCGCAGTCTCACACACGCATCACACACATCTCACACATGCACATGCACATGCACAAACACAGACTACGGGCGAGCACAGTAGCGAGAAGGCGCCGCCCCCTTGGAGGAGAGCGCTACCAGGTCTTTCGCTACCGTCACCGTCGTGCCACACAACGTGCTATACAAACACACAAACAAACATGCACGTAGGCACGACGGGACAAGCGGTTTACAACCTAGCTCTCCTCCACACACATTCAAACAACAAAATTTCACACGGACAAACACTTACCACGAGACATGACCACAAACGAAGGAGAAAGTAAAGGAGACTGGCGGCTTCCGAAAGGTGGCTGGTTATTCTGTGACGGGCAGGAGGTGCGAACGAAAAGGAAGCGATCACGCCAAGCCTCAGAGAAAAAGAGGGGTTTAATAAATAAAGTGCGCTAACCAAAATCCCGTGCACTGATCCAAATTAAGGATACAATAACCAGCAGTCAACTGGTACATAGACAAGGCATATATAGACAGACAAACTACCGTCAGGTGAGGGAGCTAATAAGCTCCACCCACCTGAGGGAAGCACAAAACGCAACAACAACAGGACAACTGCCGCTGTGCCGGAGGCGACCGGTAGGGGGAGCCTCCCTCACCGTGACAGTACATATGTCATATATATCATCATCATCATCATTATTATTACTATTATTATTATTAATAATAATACATTGTATTTATTATTATTATTATTATTATTATTATTATTATTAATTGGTTCTTTTTGAAAGATTTTCATTGCTTCCCAAAATGGAATGGCTGGTTAGCTGAGTCTTGGGCTTAGGAAGTCTAAGGTTAGCCATGGTCTAACCAGGTCTGCCTCTCTATGTAAACAGCTCATCCCCAGCAGAATAAACCAGCAGAATAAAGGCTTTGTGCTTACTGACTTCTCTGTGCTGGTGTATGTAAATATTTGTCATTTCCTCTGCTTAAGAGCAGCTATTTCAGCCTCTCCTCCAACCAAATGCTGTTAGCATGATTATTCACCCTCTCCTCCAACCAAACGCTGTTATCATGATTATTTCACCCTCTCCTCCAACCAAACGCTGTTATCATGATTATTTCACCCTCTCCTCCAACCAAACGCTGTTATCATGAAAATCCAGGTGAGGTGTTTTGTTCTGCTGCTGTTGGTAGAAGCTGAAATTGAGACTGTAATTTTGTTAAGAATGTCCTCCAACGGTCAAATACATTTTATATATAAGCAAGAAAATGTAATCTTTTACATAATCAACAAAATGAAAATATATAATTTGAAGTTATTCAACAAAGGTTTCCTAAGATGATATCATTTAAGATTTTAGAATGTGCAAATGTAAAGTGTTTATTAGCCATTGATAATGTGACGGGCAGGAGGTGCGAACGAAAAGGAAGCGATCACGCCAAGTCTCAGAGAAAAAGAGGGGTTTAATGAATAACGTGCGCAAACCAAAAACCCGTGCACTCGACACAGATTAAGGATATAATAACCAGCAGTCAACTGGTACACAGACAAAGCATATATAGACAGACAAACTACCGTCAGGTGAGGGAGCTAATAAGCCCCACCCACCTGAGGGAAGAACACAACGCAACAACAACAGGACAACTGCCGCTGTGCCGGAGGCGACCGGTAGGGGGGAGCCTCCCTCACCGTGACAGATCCCCCCACCAAGCCGCACTACGGCCCGATGTGCGGTTCACAGCGGCAGTACAAAAAAGACGCGAGACGAAGGGGCAGGAAGGCGGGGACAAAGCAGGGTGACACCTCCTGCAGTCCCGGAGCTGAAACACAAAAACATACAACATACATTAGCTCCCGCCTCCTGGGCGGGACCCTGGACCGACTGGGCCGTCAACAAGACAAAACCACGCCCCAGTCGGTCACAGAGCCCTCACGCCCCAAGGGCCCCACAAAGTGTGCGTGTGTGCAGGTTACCTCCCCAGGGAGCGGTTGATCGCCTCCTGGACCTACCTCTCGGCTCGAGGCAAACCCTTGCACCCAGCAAGGCGTGACCCTGAGCCACCCCGAGCACAAGGGGGGGACCTCTGTCTTCGGCAGGAGCTCTTCAGTCCGGAGCCCTCTAGTCCCCCACACATCTGGGAAGCCCCCTTTTTCCCCCTTCAGGGAGGCCACTTACGACCAAGGCTCCGGTCACCCCACAACATAAGGGGGCTCCTGCCCACAGCAGGAGCTCTTCAGACCGGAGCCTTATAGTCCCCACACGTACGGGGGGCCCTTACCCTTCCAGAGGGGCTAGTTACGACCAGGGCTCCGGTCACCCCATAACATAGGGGCTCCTGCCTACTTGGGAGATCCCACAAGGTCCAGGGACACCGCAGCCAACTGCCAGGAGGAACCTGCACACAACATCTACGCACACATACACACACAACACAACACAAACGCGCACATGCCCTGACCATCTCAACCCCTTTTCATGGAGAGGGGGGAGGGATCTCCATCCTAGCAGGTGGTGACCCCTGCAGCAGAGTACCGCATGCCTCCACTGCGTTCCCTACCAAACTCAGGGGCACCACCGGCTCCGGAGACGCCCTCCACCAGGTCAGGGCCTCCTTCTGGAGCAGCGCCATCCGTACCACAGACCGTGGCACGGGACCCTCCATAGCCCCTCCCCAAACGCCCCCTGTAGGGAAGGGGCATACGGGGAATTACATACAACAATTCACAAGCACACTAGGACAAACACAAACACTAGGGGGGCGTGTGTGCAGGCTACCACCTACCATATAGTTGAACGCCTCCTGGACCTACCTCTCGGCTCGGGGCCAATGCCTGCACAGGGCCTGGAGTCACCCTGGGCAACCCTAACCGGCCGGGGAGACCGCCCCTCATGGGGAGGTACACAACAGGATGGACTCCTCCACCCTGCCGGAGGTTCCAGGGGGGAAGCACTCCTTCCCCACTGGTGACCGGTCACACCCCAGGACCAACCTCCTAGCCACCCCGAGCATGAGGGGGGACCTCTGTCTTCAGCAGGAGCTCTTCAGGCCGGAGCCCTCTGGTCCCCACACATCCGGGGAGCCTTTCCCTCCAGGGAGGCTACTTGTGACCAGGGCTCCGGTCACCCCATCACATAGGGGGCTCCTGCCTACTTTGGAGGTCCCACAAGGTCCAGGGGCTCCACTGCCAACCTGCAGGAGGAACCTGCACACAACACATACACGCAGACAACACAAACACGCACTTACCCTTTCACCGGCGGGCCTCCCTCAGGAGCTGCGCCGTCTGTGCCACTCCTCATATAGAGGACGTAAGTGGTGGCACAGAACCCTCACGCGCATATACCCTTCTACCCGGCGGGCCTCCTTCCCGAGCTGCGCACTTCTGTGCCCCAATAGGTAGCACAGGACCCTCCATTGCTCCCCTCCCTCCCAAAACACCATTAACAAACAAAAAAAAAAGGGAGGGGCACACGGGGAATTACATTTAACATAAACATACACACGTAGACAAGACCCAGCACGCAAGACAAACGGCAGACGCCCCTTCCACTCACTAGCTCAAGCCCGCAGTCTCACACACACATCACACACATCTCACACATGCACATGCACAAACACAGACTGCGGGCGAGCACTTTTAGCGAGAAGGCGCCGCCCCCTTGGAGGAGAGCGCTACCAGGCTTTCGCTATTGTCACCGTCGTGCCACACAACGTGCTACACAAACACACAAACAAACAAGCACGTAGGCACGACGGGACAAGCGGTTTACAACCTAGCTCTCCTCCACACACATTCAAACAACAAAATTTCACACGGACAAACACTTACCACGAGACATGACCACAAACGAAGGAGAAAGTAAAGGAGACTGGCGGCTTCCGAAAGGTGGCTGGTTATTCTGTGACGGGCAGGAGGTGCGAACGAAAAGGAAGCGATCACGCCAAGTCTCAGAGAAAAAGAGGGGTTTAATGAATAACGTGCGCAAACCAAAAACCCGTGCACTCGACCCAGATTAAGGGTATAATAACCAGCAGTCAACTGGTACACAGACAAAGCATATATAGACAGACAAACTACCGTCAGGTGAGGGAGCTAATAAGCCCCACCCACCTGAGGGAAGAACACAACGCAACAACAACAGGACAACTGCCGCTGTGCCGGAGGCGACCGGTAGGGGGAGCCTCCCTCACCGTGACAGATAAACTGTGGCAATAACAGCTATAATCATCTGTGTGTGCTACATGAAAAATACAATGATAATGAATATGGATAATGAATATGAATAATAAATATGGACACAAACAAATTATTCAGATGACCTTTCAAGCAAAAGCTTTTCATTATGTTTACAATACAAACCCTGGGAACTGTGGGTAATACATTAGCCAGACTCTCTGAGAGCACATTCAAAGTAGGCTGGCTGCTTTACTGGAAGCAGCTTTGGCTGGATCACAGATTATTGCTTTAGTTTTCAATATGTACCTGCCGTTATAATACACGAACATGTTTTACTTAATGAAACCATATCATTGCCTGTTGTCTCAAATTGGGTGGATATTTGTCTTTTTGGTTTGGCTACACGAGTGTTAGCTGAGGCTGAGGGATATAGAGCTGCACTAAACTTCCCCAATTAAGAGACACCAACCTTCCCCCACAGGGCTTGGCCACTGATGAGCTGGCCCTCAGTCTGCGTGGGTGGGAAGCCTCATTGTGGGTATGAGGTGACCTAGTAGTTATCTTGGCTGGTTATTCACTTTGTGCTTCTGACCTGTATGTGTCCGCTGACCCTGCACACCGCTGCCACTGTCTGGTCTGCCATTGAGGGCAGCGATCAGAAGGTAATTGGCCTGCACCAGGAATCATCTCTGTTCACTTCTTCATCACAGTATCATGTTGTTTAACCTCCCCCCCCTACATCTGACACACATCTGATTTCCTATCTCATGTTCCTTTTTTATCTTTTCTTATGAACTCTCGATTGCAGTGACATTGTTTCTCCCTTGCTTGCTAGTGTATTGTTTATGAATCGTAACTGATAAAGTCTTTGATGAAATACTATAGAACTCACTGTAGTCTCACAAGTGTCATCATAAGAGAATCTGTGAAGTTAAATAGTTAAAGGGGCTTGAATGAGTTCACATGTGTTGGATGTCATTAACATTGGAGACTATTTTAATCTAGTGAATGCAGTTGTACAGGGCACTATTATTTGCTAACCATACATGGTTTTTGCTAGAGTTTAAGTAATTTGCCAAGAAAAACCTTTATACCTGTCTACTATGTTAGTTTATTTAACTTCAGACACTTTAACAATAAGTAAAACTTTCTATTCTTATGCCTCAATCATAAAACTCACTATTTTTATAATAACGCTTTTGGCATTCTAAAAGAACAGCTAAAATTTAAATTATTACATTTTGCTGCTTTTGTCATTACAAGCAGGTACTCATTAAAGCATATGAGTCACTCACAGATAACAACTAAAACATTATTCAAACTCTGGCAGTTTCTTAAATACGTGTTCGACATCCACTGGGTGAGCAGGGAGGGAAGATGCTTAATGAAGAGCACAAACTCACCTGATTGGCTCCTCTGCTTTAGGTGTAATGCTGATGTTATGGGATATGCTGAGTGATCATCTCCAGCGTTCTCTAACGGCATGTCAGTTCCAGTGATCTTACAGCATGTGTGGGAATGTAACGCCGGGAGCGGCGGAGAGTAGGCTGGCGGACACAAACGCTGAGATGAGCGAGATTTATTAAAGGGCAATCCAAAATCAGAGTCGTGTACACGGGCATGGGTCATAACGTTAGAGGAGTCCGACACAGAAACATAACCAACACGAATAGACATTATTAAACGAAAGTAACAGGCAAGACAAACTAAAGACTAGACACAGGGCTGAATAACTCACGTAACACGGAGACAGGATACAATGCAATCAACAGGACAGAGAGCTAGACGAATGACTAGACAAAATAACCGGCGACATTCCAGACATAACACAGGGTTTAAATAGACAGGACTAATACAAGACACCTGAATGGGAATAACGAGGGGCGGGACTATGAAACACATGGCTATCACAACAAACAGACATGAAATGACAAGGAGAGCAGGGCGGATCGTGACAGTACCCCCCCTCTAAGCGCACCACACCCGGGGTGCGCAAACCAAAACCACGAACAGGACATTAACCAAAGACACAAGGGAAACCAGGAACAGACAAAGCAGGCACACCAGAAACAAACGACGAACACAAACCAGAAACGGATGACATCGGTAGGGAAGGAAAACCAGGAAAAAAATTCGGGGCAGGGCGAGAGACTAAAGGAAAGCTAGGGACAGACACGGGAGTGCAGACGGACGAGGGAACAAAACTAGAACAGGTAGAGACACAAGACTGAGGACGACGAACAGGCTGACATGAGGGAGGAGGAGCAACATTACAAGAAGGGTGACGATGACTAGGAGGAGGCACAACAGGAGGACGAGGAAGACGAAGACCTAACATAGACCAGGCAACCGACAGGGGGACTGGCACAAACACAGGGACAGACACCGGGACAGACACTGAAACAGGCATAGGGGCAGGCAAAAATGGGACCGACACAGGAACAGACACCATAACATGGGCAAAGACAACACCAGGAGTAACAGAAGGCAAAAACAATGGAGTAGAGTCCACAAAAGAGAGCGGGGAGGGCGGGGCACAAGGAGCAACAGGGGGCAAAGTGCAGGGCGGGACGGGCGGGACACGGGGAACTTCTTAGGGCGGGTTGGGCGGGGCACAGGGAACTTTGTAGGGCGGGATGGGCAGGGCACGGGGAACTTCTGCAGGGCGGGACGGGCGGGGTCCGAGGCGCTTCGCAGGGCGAGACGGGCGGGGCCCGAGGCGCAGCAAGGCGCGCAGGCAGTCCCAGGTCCCCAGATGGCGCTGCGGGGACTTCTGGCGGCGGTGGATCCAGATCCACCGGAGGCGCGGCGGCGACCGTCAGCTGCGGCGACGGCTCCTCCAGAGTCGCGGGAATAGGCGGTGAAGGTGACCCCTTCTGGGTCGCGGGAACAGGCTGTGAAGGTGACCCCTTCTGGGTTGCGGGAACAGGCGGCGAGGGTGACCCCGTCTGGATTGCGGTAACAGGTGGTGGTGACTCCTGGGCCTCCGGTGCTATAGCTGGCCTCTCCTGGGCCTCTGGCGCTAGAGCTGGCCTCTCCTGGGCCTCCGGCACTAGGGCTGGCCTCTCCTGGGCCTCCGGCACTAGGGCTGGCCTCTCCTGGGCCTCCGGCGCTAGAGCTGGCCTCTCCTGGGCCACCGGCACTAGGGCTGGCCTCTCCTGGGCCTCCGACACTCGAGCTGGCCTCTCCTGGGCCTCCGGCACTCGAGTTCGGCCACTACTCCCCCCCAAAAAATTCTTTGGGGTAGCTGCTGTACCGGGGATGACCATAGGGGGCGCTGCGGCAGCAGGGCTCGATTCAGGGGGCGTGGCTTTCCCCACTGGAGCTTGAACGAGGCCGGGAGAACATACAGACACGGCTGCCTCTCGGTTGCTTTCTCTGCGACGGCTCCGCCTGACATGAGGCATCGGGAGCTCGCAGTTGCTCTTAAAAGCCAACCGAGGGCTGAGCAAATGCTCGTCTGCATATTCGTCCCTCTCAGCCACGTCTTGCACTACAGGTCGCTCCTCCCTGTAGTGTTCATCAAAACGGGCTGATTCACAGCGTTTATCAGGGGTCTCGTCGCGAAAACCAGTAAGAATTTGAAGTAAAGTCACCTTCTTTCTGGAGCGACGAGATCCCCTTGTTCCCTCAACGCCAGGGGAATTCCTGTCTCTGGTAAGTTCGCGCTGTAACATCGGAGATTTGGACTGCATGGAAGCAGCCAACATCTCATTACCGCGATTGAACTTACCAGAGTCTCGCTCTCTCGCTGTGTCCTTGTATGGCCGGTTATTATGTAACGCCGGGAGCGGCGGAGAGTAGGCTGGCGGACACAAACGCTGAGATGAGTGAGATTTATTAAAGGGCAATCCAAAATCAGAGTCGTGTACACGGGCATGGGTCATAACGTTAGAGGAGTCCGACACAGAAACATAACCAACACGAATAGACATTATTAAACGAAAGTAACAGGCAAGACAAACTAAAGACTAGACACAGGGCTGAATAACTCACATAACACGGAGCCAGGATACAATGCAATCAACAGGACAGAGAGCTAGACGAATGACTAGACAAAATAACCGGCGACATTCCAGACATAACACAGGGTTTAAATAGACAGGACTAATACAAGACACCTGAATGGGAATAACGAGGGGCGGGACACATGGCTATCACAACAAACAGACATGAAATGACAAGGAGAGCAGGGCGGATTGTGACAGGGAACCTGTCTTAACGCTGTTTACTAAGTCTTAATCTTTTCTATAAAACTGTTTAAAAACATCTCCCATATTTGCACTCGGATCCAAAATGTTTAAGCTGTTCCAAGAAACAAAATGGCTCTTGGCCTGCAAAATTGGTCCCATTTGGTGCCCATAAACTAGTTGCTATGGAACCCCTGAGCTTGCAACACCATTGGCCAATAGCCTGAGCCTTACCATCACGTCTGAAAATTGTTACATTTTTGTGACTGTAGGTTTAATCAATAAGCATACAAATACAACAGACTCCTATTTTAGCTCATTGTTCACCTCACATACATATTGATTGACAGATTCTAAAGGCTTGTTTCCATCTTTTATGTTGACTCGGCACTAGAAGTCAAATCTGCTTCCAGAGGTCATGGTGTTGCTGTGGCCCTGACCCCAGCACCTGAATCCCACTGTTGTTACACCTGTTTGGCTTGCACAAGTAATTATTCATACAGCAGAACAGAGAGTCCTAATGCACCGGCTTTTATTGTGTGCTCATCCAATCAGGATGCATGCCATTCAAGTGGACTCTGTGCAGCGCTGGATGGAGGATTTACGTCACATGACGGAGGTGGAATGCATGTGTGTCCTGCAGTCGAAGCCCATTGGCGTGGATGAAGAATGTCCAGGTGAACTCATCGTGTCCGGACTGGGTACCGCTGGTGACCACGTGACTCGGGACAATCTGCAATCGCTCCTGAAGAGGGCTCTGGTGGTCAGCACTGAACTGGGGAAAATGTTTCATCGGCTGGAGAAAGGTCGCTGGCTGCGTGTGCATGGCACTGCTGTCAGGGCCAACTGCCATGTCCGTTCACTCGTGCTTGAGTATAGCTGTGCCAGGAGCACACCTGCACACATGCACCAGGTGAGCAGACTCCACACCTGCACACATGCACCAGGTGAGCAGACTCCACACCTGCACACATGCACCAGGTGAGCAGACTCCACACCTGCACACATGCACCAGGTGAGCAGAGCTTTAACGCAACAGAAACTGCACTGTACAACAGCAGAAACTCCACACGCTCACTGATGTTAATCTGCATGTTTACATTTATAGCAGGTGTCAGATCTGACCTGCATATCTTCAGAAAGGCAGAATTTCAGCTCTTAGAAACTGACAAACATGACCTTTCACTCACAGTGAGAGAATAACTGACCTTTATAATGGTAAAAACATCACATATAGGAAAACATTACAGATGTCACCTCTAGTATCGCTAAAACATCTCTGGCATCGGTAATATCTTTAATATCACCAATGTCTCTAATATGTCTAGTATCTCTCCTGTGTTGCAGTATGAAACAGCTCTACTGGAGAAGTGCATGGAGCTCACCGTTATTACTGAGAGGTAAGAAAACCCAACCAAACCAACAACTCAAACAACATGGCACATGTATGGTAATTATCTCGTATCAGAATGGGACTGTCCCATGTATGTCTCCACATTTTTACATGTGTCTCATGTATGTCTCCACATTTTTACGTGTCCCATGTATGTCTCCACATTTTTACATGTGTTGCATGTATGTGTCCACACTCTACATATGCTCCATGTTCTACAGGTGCCTTCACACTAATGATGAGTATTTCCTGAAGTCCATGAAGGAGGCCATTCACGAGATCCTCACAGATGTCAGTGATTCCTTCAGCCAAATGATTGACATGGCGCTAGCCAATGAAATACAAGTAAGGACATGACTATGGCTATATACTGTATAACAAGGCAGTAGATACTGAGTCCTTTAGATACTGGATACGAGAATGTGATAACCATTGAATGCGATGCAGGACCGTTAATGCAGATTGTCAGTTACTTGAGCTGTTGTGTTTATAGGAGCTGTTGTGTTTACAGGAGCTGTTGTGTTTATAGGAGCTTTTGTGTTTATAGAAGCTGCTGTGTTTACACGAGCTGTTGTGTTTAGATCTTGTTATGTAGTAATGGAGCAATGCAAACCGACTCATAGTATATACCACATCATAATGAGGTTCACTACACACTACTGACTGTGTCTTTAATCACTAAACTCCACTGATTGTGTCTTTAATCACTTCAGCATGGTCCCCCTTTTCGCTTGCCTTTATTTGTCTTAAGCAAAACAAACATTTGAACTTTTGTTCAAACAGATCCTGATCAGGCAGATTGAAGAATCAGACGATCTCTTCACTATTGAGAACGCCATCAGTAACCTGCTCTCACTAACACAGGACGGGCCACAGCTCTGCAGTATCATTGCCAAGGTAACCAAATGGGAATTCTCCCCTCCACCATAGTTATAGAGTAAGTGTAAGGGTTAGGGTTAGGGTTAGGGTTAGGGTTAAGGTTAGGGTTAGGGTTAAGGTTAAGGTTAGGGTTAGGGTTAGGGTTAGGGTTAGGGTTAAGGTTAGAGATAGGGTTAGGGCTAGGGTTAGGGTTAAGGTTAGAGATATGGTTAGGGATAGGGTTATGGCTAGGGTTAGGGTTAGGGTTAAGGTTAGGGTTAGGGTTAAGGTTAGAAATATGGTTAGGGCTAGGGTTAGGGTTAGGGTTAGGGTTAGAGATAGGGTTAGGGCTAGGGTTAGGGTTAGGGTTAAGGTTAGAGATATGGTTAGGGCTAGGGTTAGGGTTAGGTTAGGGTTAGGGTTAAGGTAGAGATAGGAGGCTAGGGGCTAGGGTTAGGGTTAAGGTTAGAGATATGGTTAGGGCTAGGGTTAGGGTTAGGTTAGAGTTGGGGTTAGGGCTAGGGCTAGGGTCAGAGTAAGGGCTAGGGTTAGAATTAGGGTTAGACTTAGGGTTAGGTTAGAGTTAGGGTTAGGGTTAGGGCTAGGGTCAGAGTAAGGGCTAGGGTTAGAATTAGGGTTAGAGTTAGGGTTAGGGTTAGGGCTGGGAGAGGGTCAGAGTAAGGGCTAGGGTTAGAATTAGGGTTAGACTTAGGGTTAGGTTAGAGTTAGGGTTAGGGTTAGGTTAGAATACGGGCTAGGGTTAGGATTAGGGTTAGAGTAAGGGTTAGGGTTAGCGTTAGGGCAGTGCCTGTGGAACTGTCATATGGTGTTCTGTTACTTCTTCACACTATTCTCACTGCCAATCTTTTGTTTGAATTTAATATATGTTAGTCAGGGTTTTCAGTAGTACACTGAGGAATCTCAGGACACTGAAATAATCCCTATACATTTAGAGTCAAATGCATCTCAACAGGCTCTCTGAAAATGACGTTTAAATGTTTAAAATGATGTTTACTGGTTGAAACAGAATGGCAGCCAATTTAGTGCGGAGTGCAGAGGCAGGTGCTGTGGTGTGTGTGATGGAGGAGTTCATGCAGACAGAGAGGAAGAGAGCGTTCCCTCTGGATGAGACGTGCTGTGGTGGCTCCAGACTGAGATACTCCAGATGGAGCTGTTACAGCCTGCCTGGCCATTATGGCAGTCATGTCACCATCGTAATGAAGCTTGTTGATATAATGGCAGTTATTACCTGTGATTGTCTTACTGGTAATTTTTTGTTATCCCCATAGTGGCTGATTGAATTTGATCAGCCCCCTTGCTGACACAGAGGCATTTCTAACCCTGAGCACATCAGCTTCCCTCCAACATTGCCATGTGTGCAATTTGGCAAGAAAAACATTGTGTGAACCTTACTAGATATGATAACTGTTGGACCAAACACACACACACACACACACATAGATAGATAGGGAGAGGGTGCGTGTATGGGTTTGTTATTTGTGCATTCACAGTATATTCTTCAACATGTTGTGGAACAAAGTTTGATTCAGTCTTTCCTGATTACTATTTTTCTAAATTAAATTTGGTTCTTATAAAACACTATCTATCTATCTATCTATCTATCTATCTATCTATCTATCTATCTATCTATCTATCTATCTATCTATCTATCTATCTATCTATCTATCTGTCTGTGTTGCTACCATGTATTTTGTTAATCTAACAAATAATAATAATAAAAAAATAGTAAAGTTGTTAGTTTTCTTAATTGCCATCACAAAAGTTATTTAATCCTTATTTATTTAGAGCAGTAAAAGTTACAAAATGCAGCACATTAGAACAAAAGTCTGTGAGCTGGCATGCTATATGAAAAAAGAAATAAAGACTATTATATATGAAGCATTACATATATATATATACATTACATAAATATACATATATCTGACCTAAGCCATCTAAAGGTTTAAATGTAAAAAACAAGGCAGGAAAATGTAATAAGCTTTTAGGCTTTTTTTAATAGGCATTTCATCTTTGGATGATTAATACATGTACTGCAGTCATTACTTAGTGTTTAATGTTGTATTTAATTCTTGTTTCTAAGGTAGATTCTTTTTAAAATGTTCCTACATCATTTCCTGTCCTTTGCTGTCTGGATACACAGGAAGGTGGGGTTGTGGCTTTGTTAAAGCTCTGCAGACAGGACTGCTTCAGCTGTCTCTACGCCCAGGCCTTGAGGACGGTGGCCTCCATCTGCTGTGTGGAGGAAGGAATCAACCAGCTGGAAAAGGTACAGTGGCACCAACCACACAGCTCAGCAATGGAAAATGGAGGTTCACAACTGTGTCAAGTCACATCAGGAGGCGACAGAACTTAAGCCACTGATACCTGTCATTCATACTAGAGCCACAATATAGTATCAACACAACCCAGAACACGTATTTGTTTAGAGCACCATGTATTTTGAAAATGAACCCTAACATCATAACAAAAGCACGAACGAAAAGTTTTCCCGGCGATTCATGAAAACCTGCGAGAAGATGCTCAACAAAACAGATGAGAAACACAAGGCATAAATACATAAATACATGAATACATAGATGAACAAGGGAGACATGAGACACACATGAGCATGATAAGAGGTGGGGAATGCAAACTTGCCATGACAACTGCAATACTAAAGTGGCGAAACCATGACATCATGTGGGTGAGCTGGCAGGACAACAGAAGGTGAGTGTTGCATAACTAAGGTGTTGCATAAATTAGATGCTGCATACACTAAGGTGTTGTATAACTAAGGTGTTGCATGTACTAAGGTGTTGCATGTATGCTAGTGTTGCAGGAACCTTACTGGCAGGAAAATGATACTTTGGCTTTAGGAGAGTAAAGTGTGTCTTTATTCTATGAGGTTGTATAACACTGCCCCCTTATGGGGAAGCACACAACATGCAGGAGATGCAACATTAAAACTGAACAACAAATGCACTTAACAAGTGTCTGTAATTTATGTTATTTACTTACATATAATATTAAGCATATGCTAGTGTTATTGGTCTCTAGGGTTAGGGTTAGGGTTATATGTCAATAGGGTAAGGGTTAGGGTTATCTGTCTCTAGGGTTAATGTTATATGTCTCTAGGGTTAGGGTTAGGGTTATATGTCTCTAGGGTTAGGGTTAGGGTTATATGTCTTTAGGGTTAGGGTTATCTGTCTCCAGGGTTAGGGTTATCTGTCTCCAGGGTTAGGGTTATATGTCTCCAGGGTTAGGGTTATCTGTCTTCAGGGTTAGGGTTATATGTCTCCAGGGTTAGGGTTATCTGTCTCTAGGGTTAGGGTTAGGGTTATATGTCTCCAGGGTTAGGGTTATATGTCTCCAGGGTTAGGGTTAGGGTTATATGTCTCCAGGGTAAGGGTTATATGTCTCTAGGGTTAGGGTTAGGGTTATCTGTCTCCAGGGTTAGGGTTATATGTCTCCAGGGTAAGGGTTAGGGTTATCTGTCTCCAGGGTTAGGGTTATCTGTCTCCAGGGTTAGGGTTATATGTCTCCAGGGTTAGGGTTATATGTCTCCAGGGTTAGGGTTAGGGTTATCTGTCTCCAGGGTTAGGGTTATATGTCTCCAGGGTTAGGGTTATATGTCTCCAGGGTTAGGGTTAGGGTTATATGTCTCCAGGGTAAGGGTTAGGGTTATCTGTCTCCAGGGTTAGGGTTATCTGTTATCTGTCTCTTCACTCTGAACATACACAAAAGTGAAAAGTAGTTCCACTACTATAAAAGACATTGACCACACTCCTCACATTCCTGTGTGTGTGTTTCTAGGAGGATGGTATCTTGCTGATGTCCTGACTGATGAGGCATATGTGTGCATGTGTGTGTGCGCCATATGTGTGCTTGTGTGTGCATGTGTGTGTGTGTGCATGTCTGTGTGGGCCATATGTGTGCGTGTGTGTGCATGTGTGTGTGTGTGTGTGTGTGTGTGTGTAGGTGGATGGTATCCTGTGTCTTGCTGATATCCTGACTGATGAGGCTTATGTGTGTGTGTGTGTGTGTGTGTGTAGGTGGATGGTATCCTGTGTCTTGCTGATATCCTGACTGATGAGACTTGTGTTGAAGCAGCTCGGGCGGAGGCGGCTGCAGTGGTGGCTCAGATCACGTCTCCACACCACACCTCCACACAGCACCTGGCCAGCTTCCTGGAGAGCATGCAGGACATCGTCACATCCCTTATTAGTAAGTGTTCGGGGCATCACAGGTGCTCAGCGTACGTGAGAAGGTGCTCAGGGCATCACAGGTGCTGCCTCATGAAGCTGGTTAAGAACACCAAGAGCATCCAGAGCATCATCCCAAACTTTACAGGAATGGGCGGCTCTGGAGAACTTTACAATCTACAGCCATCTATTAATTCATTGTTAATGTGTTAATTCATTATTTTGATACCTTCACCGTTTTTCGAAAATATAGAACATATTAAAAATAATTAAACTAGGTGTGTCCAAACTTTTGACTGGTAGTGTATATATATAAATATATATGTATATATACCTCTGTCCACAGATCTGTGTGAGAGTGCGTCATGCGGCGAGGTGTTTCTCTTGGCTTCAGCAGCCCTGGCCAACATCACCTTCTTTGATAGCATGGCGTGTGAAATTCTTCTACAGCTCAACGCTGTTCACATTCTCCTCCAGGCCTGCAGGGACCGTCAGCGAGTAGACACACCTTACTCTAAAGACCAGGTACTCCAGTCTTCCTGTGTTGTCTTGTCTGTTTGTGCAGTCTTTAAAGGTTTGGACACTGCAGCACATTCATTTGAATAACCAGCAAAATGAAATGATTAATTCAAAATCTTTCATGCTTTAAAAAGCAAACTTCTTGCGTTGTAGGTACACTAAATGTACAGCGTTGCGTTGTAGGTACACTAAAATGTGCAGCGTTGCGTTGTAGGTACACTAAAAGTACAGCGTTGCGTTGTAGGTACACTTGTAGGTACACTAACACTAAAAGTACAGTAGGTACACTAAAAGTTGCGTTGTAGGTACACTAAATGTACAGCGTTGCGTTGTAGGTACACTAAAAGTACAGCGTTGCGTTGTAGGTACACTAAATGTACAGCGTTGCGTTGTAGGTACACTAAATGTACAGCGTTGCGTTGTAGGTACACTAAATGTACAGCGTTGCGTTGTAGGTACACTAAATGTACAGCGTTGCGTTGTAGGTACACTAAAAGTACAGCGTTGCGTTGTAGGTACACTAAATGTCCAGTGTTACGTCTTTGATCTTCCTGTCACTCCTGTGGTCTGGACACCTATTTTCATTTGCATCACATATGAGGATCCTGGAACGAAATCTAACCACATGGAAACCATCACCATGAGAATGCCATTCCAAAGTTCACTAAATAACTTTATTAATCGCCAGTTCAAACTCCAACAGTGCCAGGCTGCCACTGCTGGTCCCCTGAACAATTACATGAAGTGTATTTAGTCATTGTAATTGTAAGTTGCTTTGAATTAAAGCATCAGCTAAATGCCATAAATGTCAATGGAGGGCTGGAGAGGGTGTGGAGCTGGAAAGAGGAGATAGACTCCTTTGGTGGCCAAGTCTATTAAGACATCATGTTAATCACATTGTGTTTTGTAACTGTTAATCACATTTTTGACTAACAGTTAGCTTTGTTTCACTCAGGTTGTAACAATTTTGGCAAATCTTTCGGTTTTGGAGCAGTCTGCCTCAGACGTTTTACATGAGAATGGTATGTGAAAAAACATAAGACCCCACTGAACACTAAATAAACGTAAACTAAACACTAAATAAACGTAAACTAATATGTAAAATGCTAAAGGTCGGTAAGTAAAGCATCAGAATAGTCTGTAGTCAACAGTGATTTGGCTTCCTAGTAAAACGTTTCTGTGTATTATGTATTTTTGCATGCTGAAACCAAATATGCTTTCATAATGTCTTGCATTTAGGCTTCACTATAGTCTTATATATGGAGAGAAAGTGGAGAGGCAGCACAGATAGTCAAGAGCTCATTAGAACCAAGGGACATGACTGGCCATATAGCACGCGACAAACAATGTGACTGTACTTTTTGCCTGTAAGATTTTAGAGAACAGTCATGGCAGGATTCTTAACATGGCTTGATATTTTGGGGAAAATAGACCTGAGATTTAAACCAGTATTCTGTATATGCTCTGCTGGTCCAAATATAATTAGAGTCAAAACTGCAGGAATTAATTCAGCCATGTGTAAAAAGTACATAAAAAACATAAACATAAAAAAAACCCATTAAACCTTTATGGTGAAAGTGAGAAGTAAAATCACCTGGTCTGGGATCCGTGATGGTGGGAACATGTTTTCAGGCACAAACAACTTTACAGATGAACTTTTTCAGTGAATGCTTGTCTGTCGCTTTTCTACGTAACTCCTTCATCTTCGCTCTTATTCTCCACGTTTCATAAGGAATAGAACCACTGCTCCTGCTGCTGGGTGAGAGGCCTTCATCCTCCAGTCCATCAGAGGGCGCTGCATGTGAGCGAGTTCAGCAAAAGGCAGCCGTCACGTTGGCACGTCTTAGTAGGGACCCCGGTGTAGCCCAGGCAGCCATACAGCTTCAAGGTAAAACACCACACATACTAGACTGAACTTGCCCAACATTAGAGTGTTCGTATTATTGCAGAGCAGCCATTAGCGTGATGTTCCTATTAATGCAGAGTCCAGGGTTACAACAGCGCACTGTGGCTGTACAAGGATACAGTAAAACACAGCAGAGCACTACACAGCTCTGAAATATTTATATACACACATTATGGACAACTATTAATAAAGACCATTGAAAGAGTATGTGGAAATATACCTGGTGCAAACATCTTCACATTTGGCCACATCCATGTACTTAAAACCTGACAGTGTTTCATCAATATTACATCTACAACAGTCTGATGACTGAAGTCTTCGGAGCGTCCAGTTTCAGAGTGTCCAGTTTGGCAGTTGAAGGATTTCTGGTAGTGAAAGTGAATTTGTGCTAGTTTGTTTTACTGTTGCTAGGTGCAGCTGTAAATGTTGTTTGTTTTTGAAGCTGTGCCCCGCCTCATCGAACTCTGCCGCTCTCCCGCTGAGAGGAACAGCAGTGACTCCGTGCTGGTCGCTTGCCTGGTAAGAGATGCAGCACTAACCCTGCCTACAGGGGGCAGCACCAACCCTGCCTACAGGTGGCAGCACTAACTCTGCCTACAGACTGGGTTCTTTTCATGTTCCTGTGTGTTTGCATGTTGCTGCAGGCTGCCCTGAGGAGACTTGCGGCCGGATGTCCAGACAGCATTAACCCTTCAGATCACCAGCAGCTCATTAAACCAAGACTTGTTGACTCCTTTTTGCTCTGCTCCAATATGGAGGAAAGCTTCGTCTGAGGGAGCCAGAACATCGCTGCCACAATTTATTCATTAGTGTAAAGGCCACTACGCTGGAATAAAATTTTAATTTTTGTCATGCATACTAAAGTTGTCATACACAAAACATTTTTGTACTTTCAAATGCTTGAGTACTATTTTCTGAGTTATCTATAAATTACCAGTCTCAGTAGCCTTGCTTTACCTGTAAAAATTCAAATATGAATGGAACTGTATATTCATTACTTTTATTATATTTGGATTTTATGCATTTAGGATTAATTTATTTGTAATCACAAACACCATTGGAAGTAATAAATTCATATGATTAATGTCTACACACCGTACGTAAAGCTACGTCATTCATTTAAGTCTCACATGCAGCATTTTGACATATACGGTCTTTCCCAGACAAGAATCCAGTCAGTCAAATGTCAGTCTTAAAGTCAGACTTAATGTCAAATTCGTTACTGAGACCTTTAAGAAAAATTGTTGTTGTTTATGAAGATCAACACCTCTGGCTCATTTCTCCACTTCATACCCGTATGTAAGCATGAGGTACCGCAACATGGGGTACCACAATAATTATCCTTGCTCAAAGCCTCTAAGCTGTCTCATTTATTATACACGTTTTATTCTCTTGCATTTCAACAATTGTACTGAAAATAAATGAATTCCAGTCACATACCACGTGGAATAACAACATGAGAAGCTAATTTATTTGGCAGATTCAAGAGTTGGGAAAATCAGCGTTGGACTGCTTCAGAAAGATGAACCACTGGAGAAACACCTTAAGGCTTTAACACTGGCACACTCAGTGAGACCGTACGGCAGGGACAGCTAGGCTTAGAAATGGCCACCTGGTGGAAAGGTACTTTAATGGTCAACTGGACATAAGGCATCGCTGTGGTAAGATCACAGGCATTGAAAATCATGGGGAAAGGTACTGCCCAAAACTCATGTCATGTCAGAGTCACTCACCATAGCAACCACTGCGGTTGAGGCTCCCACAACTACACTAATGCAGCTACATGGACCAAACATCATGTAGTGTAGCATGGAGTGTTTACTGGCTGGGTTGCCCAAGGAGGATGGTTCCTGCTCAACTCTTGGTCCTCCCAAAGAGTTTTTTCTTTGCCACTGTTACATCTGGCTTGCTCATTAACTTTATTAATTAACGCATAACTTTATGAAGCTGCTTGTGTGACAACTTGTATCACAAAAAGCACTACAAAATAAATTAAACAAATCTTAAAAAAACATTGCATGAATAAATCTGGCTTGATATAGTTAGTGGTAGGGATAGTGGTAGGGTTAGGGTTAGTCTTGGAGATAGGACATTATCTGAGTGGACCTAGGGTGAAGAAGTACACAGATGCAATCTGAAATCTAGGTCGTAAACAGTCCGAGTCAGTACACCAGTACACTGATACATACAGAGTATCAGTCAGTGGTAGCAGAGAGTATTGAACATCAAAACCCATAAGAAACTCAGAAGACATGAAGAGAAACCAAGTACTTTAGCGAGCTTCTAACAATGCTTCACAAAGAATTGCTTGAATGGAAGTTTTATAGGATTAGGTTAGGGTTTGATTTATGAGGATTAGGGTGTGGCTTATGAGGAAGAATGGTGAACATAAGAATAGCTTTATTGTCACATGTAAGAGCAATGGAAATTTGTTTCACGTGTGTGTGATTGCATCATTGCTGGGGAAAAAACGTTCAGGGGATGGCGACCTCTGGTGGATATACTGGGAGTTGCACATTTTTTTATAGTCCTTTTGTGCTCAAGTGGAATCCCACATCCAAGGTCACAAATGTTTTGCCTATTCCACAAAAACAAATACAAAAAAAATAGATAATTGGTCTGCCAAGTTTTACATCATGCAGTCTGAAATCATGCACTGAAGTATTCTATACTGACAAAAAGGCAATGCTATTATCGTTACCTAAATACACTACATATTCATTCAGCACCTCATTCCTATGCGCCACATGACCAGAGCCAGAAACATCATCGGTGACCCCTCACACTGTTCTCCATGCTGGGCTCTGGAATGAGCTTCCGTTGCAGTTGGTGCCGGACCACCAGGTTCTGCAACAGCTTTTCCCCCCAGGTCATGTGACTGCTAAACTCTTATGATAATATGCTGTTCGAACCAACACCATGGTTCTTATTCCTGTGCTCTTCCTGTGCACTTTCCATCACCTTTTAATCTACATCCTCTAATATATGCAAACATTATTTAACTTACTATTTAGTATATTTGGTTGCTATCCATGTGGAGCTTATTGCAACATAATTTTGTTCTGGGTGCCCTTGTTATATTCCGAATGACGATGAAGTTTGTCTAAATCTAGTCTAAGTACTACACTCTTTTTCACAATGAAATGCAACCTTGGATTCTATGCTTAAGACGTAAAGCTGAGTTTTTAAATGATTCTAAACCCAAAGTTAATACATAGCCCTAACCCTAACCCTAGTTAATATGTAACCCTAACCCTAACCCTATGCACAAGTCAAGCAGTGAAGATGCCCAAATGGACTTTGATGTGTCCCAGTCTTGCTGAGTCACTGGACACTCAGAGGACATGGGTCACACACATGGCATGTGCCCAAACACAGTCCCAATAAACATGTCCTACTGACAAAGGCCATACTGTCCTCACCATCGCACAGCCGCCACTCACTTTGGTGTTGAGCTGGATTTGCACTGAACTCATCCAACGAACGAATGGAGCCTCTCAGAAACAACCAAAGAGATGCATTCCTGCACATAGACGTGTGTTTGGATGAGGAAGCACCTCGTGCTGGAGTCGTTAAGATACTGAAATTCTTGAGGCCGCAATGGAAACCCGAGGACATTCAGATGAAGGCAAGTTGGGTGGTAGGACTCTGGCCCCTGCGACTGTCGTATACTGCTGACAAAAATAATAATGAACATCTTTATGACTGCACTTCAGAGGCTGAAGGTTAATTGAGTTTCAGAATCATAAAAAAATGACTTATTATGTTCATGGGTGAGATGAAACTCAAAGTGACCTGAACCTGAATCTTTTCTGAAATTCCAAATTGCTTTTCTTGTGTGCGGCTTGTGTCTTGGAAACAACATAGTTATGATACAATATAGTTATGATACTCGAACATATAAATGTTTGTTTTCTGCACTTCCTATGATTTATAATTATAATCAATCAGCTTTATGGTGGATTTAAAGATTAGTTAAATTATTTAAATTAGTATAACCAGGATTAACAAAGTTAACAAGCATAGTGCTAGCTGTTTTTTGATGTAGTTTAAAGATCGTGTATGGCAAAATTAAAGGCCCTTCAGAGTGACGTGATTAAAAGTCTGTATGCACTTCCTTACACAATCCTTTTTGCTTTCTTATTAATGTGTGAATCCTCGAGTGACGCTTTCTGAACATAAGTTTGAGAGCAATATGGGAAGGAATAAAGTTATTTAAGCGTTATAGTAACTCTTTTTGTTGCTGGACAGGTTTTCACAGAGGGCATCACTAATCAATTGATCGGCTGTTATGTTGGGTCTGCGGCCGACACAGAAATGATGCTGGTGCGAATGTTTGGCCAAATGACAGAGCTGTTTGTTGACCGTAAAAAAGAAATGGAGATGTTGAACCTGCTCCATGCACACGGGTGCGGCCCGAAACTGTACTGCAGCTTCCAAAACGGCATGTGCTACGAGTTTGTGAAAGGAAATGTGCTGGATGACACCCTACTCAGACAGCCTCCTGTCTACAGGTCTGTACCTTCTGTCCACAGGTCTGTACCTTGTGTCTACAGACCTGTACCTGGTAATGTAGCATAATTACATAGAAAGTACCTCATATTAATAAAAAATACGTTTGACATAGAGGTAAACAACAGGCCAAATAATTGGTTGTTCTACTTGTTTTTTGGATCATGTAAGGGATCATGTCATTATCACAAAATATACTGTGACAGAACGATCAGGTCCCATGCCCTTCCATAGCTAGCAATGATTACCCATAGAATAAGCCTGCTTTTCAAAAATAACAGACCTCTGAATGGCCAATCAGAATTGAGCCTTCTACAGTGCTATGTAATACAATCAATGTAAGTCCCTCATAGGTGAAATGAACCAATGCTTCATCCAAAGCATTGCTTAGTCCAAAGTTTAAAGCCACCAGTGGTCTATATGGTTTCAGAGTTTGTATGAAGTTTAACTTGAGTTTGAACCAATGGAACGTTTCTTAGTGTACTTAAATAGTTCCACATCTCTGATTGACAAACTTTAGTGACAGACATCTCATTCAAAGGCTACATTTCCATATTCTGCTTAAAAATCTGATATGCCATTAAAATGTCACTAGTGTGGTTTATCTGGAAATTACTGCTCCACCCCAGTGCTGAAAAACAGCATTAAACTACATTAAATTACATTAAACTAGCTTTAAACTATCATTAAACTAAGATTAAACTATATTAGCTTGTATATGGTCTCTTAATGTTATATATGAATTTGCATAATCAGATAAGGTTTAAGATAAATTAGGTGATAAGAGTGTCTTTGAGGAAACTAAGACGCCATGCAGAGGTGAGAGTGTACAAAAACGTTTATTACAAAGATGTTTATTACAAAGGTGTTTATTACAAAGACATTTATTACTAACACATTTATACCACATTTAAACTACATTTATACTACATTTATACCACATGTATACTACAAAACAGAGCTTATGTGAGGAAAAAGGTAACAGAAACCAGGCTGAACAGAATGACACATGTTAATAGAATTATGAAAGTGTTACATTTTAATAAATAAAATTAATAATCTATTATTTTTTTAGATTGATTGCAGCAGAAATGGGGAAAATCCACTCCATAAAGCCCAGGGCCGCTTCATCTCCTGTGCCAGTCCTGTGGTCAAAATTATCCCATTACCTGCAATTGCTTCAGAGTTCAGAAAATGATGCTACTCTGTGCCACAGGTAAGAAACCATCCCACATAACTGAAACCCTCCCCATGAAAGTTCCTTCACACAAACACACTCATATTTCAACAAAGATGTTGTAAATAACATCAGTTATGTCTGCATATGTGTTCACATTTCATTGTCCGTGTTGCTAATTTGCTGCTATTTTGCTTCAGAACTTTTATGTTCTTTTTTGGTATATATTCACACTTTGATTTATGAAATGTATCAGTAACAAAGCATTATGGGTTCTCCAGAGAGAGCCTGTAGAGCATTATGGGTCCTTCAGAGAGAGTCTGTGATGCATAATGGGTCCTCCAGAGAGAGTCTGTAGTAACAGCACAAATCATCTCAGTATTTTAAAAGCTATTCTCCTTGTAGCATCCCACAATGACGAATGTCTGTGTCTTCATAGGCCAACCCTCTCAAACAAATAAACAAACTGTCATCCTTTTATATAGGTACATCACTAAAACCAGTATACCCGATTAAAATGATCTAAATGCCTGATTGTTGCTTTTGAACACATTTGAACCCCAAAGGTCCAGTGTCCAACAGAAAGTTCCCAGTGTTGACACCTTACTAAGAGAGATGGAAGATGTGAAGAGACATTTAAATGGAATAGATTCTCCAGTTGTACTGTGCCACAATGATCTCCTAATCAAAAACATTATCCACAACCCAGCTGAAGGTGACATAAGCAATTCATATGCAATATTAGCTAGGGTTAAGCCCTTAATTATGGGACTAAAACATGTACACATAGTGGGAGGACTGGCCTACACATGGGGGAAATGGCCCATGCAGACATATCTAATTATATTAGAATGTGTACAAGACAGAAAAGTATTATATTGTCTTCATTGCATTTATTATATATGTACTGTATACCTGGAATCCAGATTCATAAGCAATGTCAAAGACCAAAGGACAAAATTAATACAAAGATATCAGGAAATAGTTCATGTTAAAATTTACCAACAATGTTTTGCTGGGTGGGAAAGGTGCTATCTGGTCTCATATAGGAATCAAACCCGGGCCTCGCAGTGACCCCAGTGAGCTACAAGTCAAGCCACCAGCAGTATGGGGCACATTCAAGTGCAGAACAGATCTAGAACTTTACCAAATTACATTCAGAACTGTAAAAAAACCCCAAGACTGAGTGCTCAGGAGTGAGAGTTTCCCTTAAATTAAGGCAGGCATAGGTGCTGCTGGTTTGGCTTGGGTTAGTGTTAGTGTTGGGGTTAGTGTTGGGGTTAGGGTTAGGGTTAGGGTTAGATTAGGGTGAGGGTTAGGGTTAGGGTTAGGTTAGGGTAAGGGTTAGATTAGGGTGAGGGTTAGGGTTAGGGTTAGGGTAAGGGTTAGATTAGGGTGAGGGTTAGGGTTAGATTAGGGTGAGGGTTAGGTTAGGGTTGGGGTTAGGGTTAGTGTTAGGTTGGGGTTAGGGTTAGGGTTAGGTTAGGGTAAGGGTTAGATTAGGGTGAGGGTTAGGGTTAGATTAGGGTGAGGGTTAGGTTAGGGTTGGGAGAGGGTGAGGGTGATGATTAGGGTTAGGTTAAGGTTTGGGTTAGATTAGAGCGAGGATTAGGTTAGGGTTAGAGTTAAGTTAGAGTTAGTTATGGTTAAAGTTAGATTAGGGTGAGGATTGGCTTAAGGTTAGTTAGGGTTAGGGTTAGATTAGGGTGAGGATTAGGGTAGGGTTAGGGTTAGGGTAGGGTTAGACTGATGAGGAGCTCTGTCCCTCTGGTGATCATGGATGCCTTAACAGCTAACCATACATTGAAATACTGAAATCTTCATATATAAATTCATATAAAAATATAATATTCGTATTTTTCTTTTAGGTGTAGTAAAATTTATTGACTTTGAATATGCTGATTTTAATTACCAAGCTTATGACATCGGAAACCACTTCAATGAATTTGCAGGTAATCTATTATGCAAAAATAAAAAAAATCTTCAAAATACTGCCAGCTGTTGAATTATACAAGGACATTTGTTTCATTTTGAGTAAAGGTGTGAATGATGTGGACTATAGCCTTTACCCAAGTCGTGAGCTGCAAATGGATTGGCTGACTGTATATCTGCAGAGTTTCAGACACAGCACAGGTAGAGACTGTGCTATAACCCAGAGGGACCTACAGGAAATCTACATCAAAGTCTGCAAATTCTCACTGGTGAGGCTTCTTATGATGCTTTTCAATTCTACAGCTGTGCAAACCCAAACCTCAGTAAACCATTAGAACAAAAGTCATTTTAAAAGAAAACATCCACTTTCCAGTGTCCATATTTAATGTGTGCAAAAGACCCTGCTAGAACTCGACCCAGCACAACTGATTATTATATTAATATTATATATTATATTAAAATATACGGTATGTTAAAATAATTATGTATGGATCAATTAAATGAAGGAACTATGTAAAGATGGTTAATGCATTGTAGATGCATTGATATAAAACTGATTTAACTTCATAGTGATTGTTTTATTAGACTTTTTTAAAGGGTAAAAATGCACTTATTTAATAGTGTTGTGGCTCCTTTTACAGGAGAAGAATATAAAATGAATAAACAACTTGCATTAGCAGATATGTAAATATAATAAGAATAAACACCCTGTATTTTCTCCATGCATTAGCAGAAATATCTTTATTTCAAAACCTTTTTCTAAACTCTTATAAACCTAGTAAGATTTCTCATGGTGTAGCTAATATATGTCAAAGCTGTTCATGATTATTCACATACACCTATGTATCACTGATCATCATTTAATAATCTCTTGGTTGTTTACATATGTGGATCCAATCAACATTAATTAATCTTTTGGCTGTTTACATATGTGTATTCAATCTGCATTTATTCATCTCTTGGCACTTTATGTACATATGTTTAGGCTGCACATTTGTCCTGGGGTCTCTGGGCTCTGCTACAGGCCAAATATTCTACCATTGATTTTGATTTCCTGAGGTTAGTTTCTTGTTGTTTTTACAGTGTTCCAAATCAGGTTTATTGTATAAATAAGTGATTAGCGTACATGAATGGGATATTTTGAAGAAAGCTTGGTTAGTAACCGTCTCAGTTGTCATTTCAGTGACATCACAGTCAAAGCACTGAGTGGCATGCTGAATTTTTCTGTGTTGTGCAATTTGATCATGTGACTCCTCCTCTGACCTTCATAACCTCTCTTTTAGGTACGCCACAGCCCGATTCGACTACTACTTTGAGAAGAAGCCAGAGTACTTCGTAATGAAACATATCTGACTCAGGTTTAGAGAGCGACTGTAGCTATGAGTCTGTAAAGCAGACCTGTTCACTTGGTGCTGCCGTGCTGCTAAAGTCGCAGTGTGAGTAGAGGTTTGATGTTTCCTCCTCAGCAGCTGAATGGATTATAATAGATACAGCACCTCCTGCTGTTACTCTCTATTAAAAACTAGCCTAACATTTAACCATGAGTGATGTTAATGCTTTCATTACTACATCGTAGCTGGCAGTTACAATGCTACAGTATAACTAGTAATAGTCAGTTTTGAAAGTTTTTTTCTGTGAATAATTCAATAAATTCAGCAAAACCCTGTAAAAACAGCTTACAAAACCAATAGAAATATGGAAACGCACATAACCAGTGGACAGTGCTGGTTGACTTATGGTTAGCATCGACACAAAACTACTTATGGTTAGCATCGACACAAAACTACTTATGGTTAGCATCGACACAAAATTAACAAACTGCTCAAATGAAATATAAAAGTAACCAAATTAATCATGATAATAGAGAATGTAATTGATTTTTTCAATTTGACTCCAGATACTGTTGTCTGCTAAATGTATGTGACTCTGCATAAAAGTATTTTCCAAATGTAAAGTGTTTAATCATTTGAATGCAATTTCTGTGAGCAAGAAGAATTATATAGTTTTGCACAAATTACTTTTTAAAATATTTGATAGGTTTGTGAAATGTAGTATCAGCTCAGTATCTGTGAAGTTCTGGATTCACTCCAAACTGGAAGAATGCCAAGATTTTTTTTTGGATGAACTATGGATCATTATGTATCAAGAAGTAATAATGTTTTTGCATGTTCATGCTATGATGAATTAATATACAGTATAACTAAGAATAAGATCTGAGGGGCACTAAATGGTTTATATGTATTTAGCTATTTTTTTATTTAGTCATTTAGCTGTTAGCGTGATAGCATTACGCAGTTGCTGCACATTTGTCGGCTGTGATCTATGATGCGAGTTTCCTGTTCCACCACATCCCAAAGGTGCTGTATTGGATTGAGATCTGGTGACTGTGGAGGACATTCAAGTACAGTGAACTCATTGTTGTGTTCAAGAAACCAGTCTGAGATGATTCGCGCTTTATGACATGGTGCGTTATCCTGCTGGAAGTAGCTATCAGAAGATGGGTACACTGTGGTCATAAAGGGACGGACATGGTCAGCAACAATGCTCAGGTAGGCTGTGGCGTTGACACAATGCTCAATTGGTACTAATGGGCCCAAAGTGTGCCAGGAAAATATCCCCCACACCATTGCACCACCACCACCAGCCTGAACCATTGATACAAAGAAGGATGGATCCATGCTTTCATGTTGTTGATGCCAAATTCTGACCCTACCATGCGAAGGTCGCAGCAGTAATCGAGACTCATCAGACCAGGCAACGTTTTTCCAATCTTCTATTGTCCAATTTTTGTGAGCCTGTGCGAATTATAGCCTGTTTCCTGTTCTTAGCTGACAGGAGTGGCACCCAGTGTGGTCTTCTGCTGCTGCTGTGGCCGGTGAGTGTATATTTATATACTCAGTGACCACTATCAGAATCAGCTGCATTGTATCTACATTCGCTGGCTGCTTTTAAGGCACATCCATAAAGCGGGTACAATTTGAGTTCAGCTACAGACAGGCGAACACAGAAGGAGGTGTGAGTGTCCAGCATAACCAGCAAGGGTTCAATTGACCCAAAGGTTTTATTGATTATTATTATTATGACAGTGTCAAGCATACTACAATAACACTGTGATTAAAACATATCCCACTCAATCTGAAGGTTAATAATGACAAAAGAGTCCAACACAGTCCTGTGCTGATGGAACAGATGCGGTTGCTAAGTGTCTGCTCTTGCTATTGGGGGGAGTCTGCTGTCAATCAGGCATATTTCCTCAGTCTTCTTCCTCACATGCCTCTGCCAGGAAGAAAAGAACAGGCTCAGATGTTTATGTGTAACTTCATATAATGGTTGCATAATGGTAATTTTATGTCATATACCAGTTCTACTTTATAGGTATATATATGTTGTGTATTATTACATTCTAAATGATAAATCTATAGAAACAAAACTGCATTAAGAAATCACTTGGCTATCTTCTCTCTTCTTCTGCACTGTATTTTATCCATAGTTCTATCAGTTTATTCTAGATTAAGAGAATGATGCTGAGAGTTTACAGCCAACCTTGCTGAGAAGGAATACCTTGTTGGTGTACTGGTTGTAGTTATCATAGTCACTGAGGTTCCATGCAAGCCTTCTGCGTGCACCAGCCTGCTGCCTGTCCAAAAAGGCTGGTGGCGCTTGCCTGTGTGTGTGTGTGTGTGTGTGTGTACATAAAAGGAAGAGTTAAATTATTAATCAAGAGCAGTGTACGCCTATATTTTATCTTCAGAGATGCTGTCGAGAAGACCTAGAGACGCTTTCATAAAACCTTACAGAGCAAGGGGTACCTGGATCAGTGCGATCAGCTTCCTCATTACTAATAGAGAACAGGAGACGGAACACCAGCTGATCTGAGATCTGTACTGTGAAGTATTGCTCTGGCATTTTATGCAATTTATTGGTTCGTGGTGGCCAAACAAACTCCACTCTCTGTGGGAGGTTTGACCTTCTGTGGCTTACCATGGGTTTTGATATCTGTGATTTATTCTGTCCTCTGACACTGAGCGAAACTCAGAAAGCTAATGGAAGACAAAAAAGCATATAGTCATAAAGAGAATAAAATAAAAAAAGATAGGTAAACCCTGCAGACACAGATGGATTGGAATATTGTGTTATATTAATGTGCACCAGTGAAGAAGAACATATCTGAGGCGGTACTTTATTTTTAAATTGATTTTCGATTAAATGCTTTTATATAAGAGTATTAAGAGAATCACTGGATTTTACTCGTAAACGTGTCTGTTCAATTGCAAATTTAGCAAATAATCACAGGGTGTTCATTTAACATTTAACTTAATATCTCACACCCGACCAACCTTTATCTGTCTGTTGCTTAGTAGACTCCCGCTGTTCAGTACGATGCCGTAGCCCACACCCCACCCTACTCCGCCAGAGTAACTGTGCTTCGGCAGTGGCGGAGGCGTCCGCGGCGCAGCCCGGCAGAGGTAATTTAAGTCACCGGTGGCCTCTGAAGATAAGGGGCCGATGCCGATATTCCGGGGGAAGTCGCTTAGTCTTGCCCGATAATCCCCAATACCGTCTGGTCCTTGAGAGCAGAAAACGGTATTCAAATTGCGGAACACTGAAAAGCTGTATCAGGGGCATGATCGGCTGTGATGAACAGTGACTGTTAGCATCCATGTTGACCACCATGCGGAATGTGTCCGACTTGACGCATCATGTGACATATTCTTTCGGCGTATTTTGTTAACTAAGTGAATTGCAACTGACTATCCTACCTGTGAAAAGGATTCTTTTTCCTGACGCTCGTGGGATTGCTTTATTTACACTATGTGCAGCGCCGAAGTGTAAGCCCTGCATATCTCCGTTTAAATCACCTGTTCTCAGGTGACCTTATTAATGGCGCAGAGGGCTATAGTCTATCTAGACTGCAGGGCAAACACATGAAACAGACGGTTACCATGGTACGTGGTTGCCACAGTATCGGTGTATACTACGAAAAGCATATATATATATATATATATATATATATATATATATATATATATATATATATATATATATATATATTTATGAATGAGAGTGAGAGAGAGCCACTTCTTTTGTATCTATGTGTGTGCTCTTTAAAATATTTTATATATGAAAACAACGTTGTTTTACACAGATTACTGATACTGATCTTATGTTTTTGAAAGAATGTCTACGTTATATTCTAACATGCTAAAACGTTATCATTTATCATATTTGGACTTTTTGGATTTTTGCTAACCAACACTGTATTGTTACAGTGACACTGCGCATGTTAACAAATAAAGATTATTATTATTATTATTAACATTCTTTATTTTGGTTATATTTTATATACGGTGCTTTTGGGAAAAAATTCCATAGATTTTTCCCTGTATGTAATATAAAGGTAGACATTGCAAACAAGATTGGAAGACTTTCTCCTCACTTAGGTTATCTGAAATCAAGCCTCACGTGCTCGTGAGATTTTTTATGCGCCAATTTGTCCGAATGAAGCAACATCCTGTGACCCGTTAGATGCTTTTGATCGACAGGGTCCACTTTAAAAGGCCAGCTTGGAACTTATGCACTGCAGTGCTTATAAATGTTCAGGAGATGGCAGTGACGTAATTTTTAAGGGCTCCAGGGTAGAGCGAACCAAGGCAGGGAACTTTGGCACACCCAGGGACAGAGGAAGCCGTGGTGTCTGTCTTGGGTTGACCGCATGAAGATCGTTAGATGCTGGCAAGACCAGTGGAAATTAACCATGATGCCGACTGTCCATATCTGTATGATGGATAACCAACCATTGCTGGAGCGTGTAAATCATTGTTTGCAACTCCTAGAGTTAATTGTCGATCATTGGTAAAGTTTGCTCCATATTTCATCAGCGTTTATTTTAAAAACAATCAAACAATCTTATTAACAAATTACTCAGTAGGGTTAGGTCGCAAGAAGAAAGGTGTACGCGACTCTTCTCCTCGGCTTTTCGACGATGTTTCACCAGGTTTAATATTTCTGTGAACCTGGGGAAATATGAAGCCCGTGCAAAATCTGTAGTTCTGTATTTTGCCCAATGGATGGCGACAGACCATCGCGTTTTCGGTTTATTGTTCTTCCGTTCATTAGGCATTGTGCTGAATGGGCTCGCCCATGAACACTCTCGTGAGGCGGTCACCATGGTGGTGGAATACAACAGTCGAGACGGCAGACCGTTTGACACTTTTAAAAACAGAAACAACTGGTGAACGCGGTCTGTGAAACCTCTGCTGGTTTGCGAATTGGATGAAATGGACACTTATTCACCCAGGAGAATTTGCTGCATTTTGAAGTGGAAACCTTGAAATGGAATAATGTTAACTAGGCGATATGTGCTACAGCGGAATGCTGAAGAATGCGTTCTCCTGCGTCTGCAAAAAATAAGCAGACAGTGACACTGTTAACCTGTTTCAGCGACTACATTGTGTCAACCGGCTGCTTCAGCGCCAATAAGGCTCACCTTACTTCATCCTACTGACGTCCTGTAGGATCGGCCCAGGGACACCAAGAAAACCCGGGGCTCAGGTTGTGGCCTGAGGAGACACTCTGAAACAGGAACAGTACCGTTTTGTTTCTTCGAAACCTGCTTCAGAGAGGGAGAGGCTTCTGTTTGGATTACTCGCCTGATTGTTGTGTGCGCTGGTTCTCAAAACAATGGCGTCCTACGTGGATAACAGCTTTCGCCAGGCGGTAATGATGAATCCCGCTGAACGAACGCAACAGGTCAGACTTATCCTTTTAATTATGCAGGATCAGCTGCAAGTTATGAACTGTAGTGCTTTAAAAAAATATTGCATTTCCACCCTTACCAGCATCCGCTGTCTGCGGGCAGGTTTTTTTTTTTTTGGTCAGTGGCTAAAATGCTGGCTGGATGTAGTGTAACTATTCCCGTTAGCGTGTATCTCCAGAGATAATCTTTTGAAGTACTGATATGCGCTAACTCACTATTTAGCCGATACTTGCATATTTTCCAGGCCAAGACTTAAACGCTTACAGTAACCTTATAAACGGGAGTTCAGTGAGGCACATCCAACGGTGCCTAAAGACATGACACCGCCCCCCGAAAAACAAAGCATAAAAACCCCGCACACAATAAAAACATTAAGCACTGATACCACCATGCATCACATGAGCAGTAAATGAATTAAGTGCTCTATCTTGTGTTGACATGTCATTCAAACAGCAGCTACACCCAGAGTCTTGGCAGCATCTCCACCCTTCAGCCCGAGAAGATGCTGCAGCTTTAATGTAGTTTTCACGCAGAGTCATAATTTTTGGACGATTATTCTATTGTAGGCCCAACTGTTTCTGATTGCACTGACTGATGGTCTGGTGAATCACCGATGCGAACAGCAATACACCGTTCCAATCAATACCAATTAAACGATGTCTCGGACAGTAGTGGTGATCCGGGATGGGATTCTCGGGGCTGCTTTGTCAGTCATAAAAACGATACGCTCCCATACTTCTACAACAGGGTATTATATCAGTAATACTTGTAATGTAGGCACAAGTCCATTAGAACGATCGACATGTGAAAAGGAACCGCAAAAAAGGCACATTTGAAACACCCAGTCTCACCTTGTTTAACATCGACCCAATCAATTCAGCAGTCAGTTCTGCTTTTGTTTAAGTGTTTTCAGACAGTTCATTGTTGCTTTTTAAAGCTCGCGGACAGATAAACCTGGCAAAGCAGTTCGGGAACCGGGGCTCATTTAAATAATCTCAAGGGTAGAATACCGATCACTAATACTGATCACTATATAATAATCACTGCTGAGACCGCAGTGAGCGTAGCCGATGGTCAGTGTGACATTTATTAGTGAATGCAGTGGCACGACTGGAAATTGAGCGCAGCTGCATTTCCCACAGATGACGTGATATCTTGCGTCCGCTCCCGCGGCCGTATGGAGCCTTTAAATCAGTCACCCTGCTGCACTCCGGCTTGGCTACTCTTCGCCTGCCGCACTGTTTTAACTCTATTCCTAGAATTATGTTGTGCCCTCAACAGGGAAAGACTGAAGCCTTTATCTTGAATGCTAATTCGATGCTCCACCAACATATGGTCTCAGCACCGTACTGTGTGTGGTAACGGGGTCAGGTGACATGAGATCTGAAATGGCTTTAGGAAATCTAAGGCTCGGTTTTAAGACCATTTCAGCTTTTTCTGAAAGACAGGTTTCAGAAAAAGTTTTATATTTTAGTGAATTTCGGGGGCAAATGAAGTCACTATATGTTTTTATAATATGAGGTGGCTCACAATAACTGCAGTCACCATGGCCCTCACACAACTGCAAAAATCTAAAAACCACTCATATCATGCCAAGTTATTGTGTGATTAAATATTTTAAGAATTATGCTATCATAAAATAATTATTTACCAATAAGTTTGATTACGTGTGATCTGTCCATAGGACTGACATGGTGTATTGGGCTTTTACCATAACACAGAAATAACCACTGGAGAAAGTGCATTAGCTGCTTATTAGAGGTAATTCTTTGTTATATATATTTTTATTGTAGCGGCATTTTACTTTGAAAGTCTCATCAAAACATGTTGAATTATGCAGAGAAAAGTGGAGGTTGCTAGTCTAAAGCCTGAAGCAGGTTGAAGTAATGGAGTCTGGCATCTTATCATGTAGCAGGCCAAGTTCACAGCAGCTAGCATTAACACGCTCTGCTGGCCTTCATGATCCTGCCCACCTTCAAGATGCTAATCTCTCAGTAGGGGGAAAACGGATGGCATAGGCGATCTGGGGAATGGCGGGAGCTGCACTGAGGAGCTCTTTGAGACGCCGGTCCAAAGGCATCCAGCCGAAAAGGCAACAAATAAGGAGATGATACCTTCACCTTTGACCCGGGGCAGAGCATGCATACCAAAGCAATGGTGGCGGCACGTGCGACTTACATTCAATTATTCTGCTGGTGTCGAGAGACATTGTCCCGGTGCTATTTGAAGCCTAAGAGAGTCACATGGTCAGCGTCTTTGACTGGACCAATGGCGTCTTTCCTGCCACTGGCAGGAAGGAAACAAACATGGAAAGCCAAAGTGTCAAGCTGCCCTTAAAGGAAAACAACAGTGGTTTATAATTGAGAAGTGCTCTTCCAACCCCATTCCAACTTCTTTTTGTCCATCCGTCCCTTATATTGATCTGCAGGTGAAGTTCACGTGCCGACCGTCAAGTCCCGGTAGGCTTGCCGGCCGTCCTGCTGTGGCGTTCGTCAACACGGAAACGGAGCCGCCTCGGTGTCGGGTGTAACGCGTTGCGATCGGACGCGATCTGGTGGCGTTCGTTATAGGAGCCATTTCTGGAAGTGCTGTACTGTGCATCCCATTTCCTGTTCGGAATGCAGCTTTCTGCTGCGTGATTCGCTGCCGTGTGGGGTGTTTTGATCATTCCGTTTCTGCTTGGGGGGCCTTGGCGGGTTTTTTAGTGAGGGTGTATGTCTGTGCTCCTTGTTCTCTCTCTTTGCCTGACACCAAAAGTGGAGTCACATGTTTCTTTGTGTTCAGCGTGGAGTCAGTGTCCTCAAAGAAGTGGCTTCAAACACACACATGCACACACACTGATTTCTCTGCAACACTTGAGTTTTATATTGGGGTTGGGGGTAATCTGAACCACCCAAGAGTGCTGTTGACAGACATTTTTACATTTAGATAATGTTCTATGTCTTTCCTACTTTATTTAGTGACCTGTGCATTACTTTGACTTTGCAGTATGGGTGAAGTATGATTATATTGCAAATACTTACTTGCAAGTGTAGTTGAAAACGTGATATTTCCATCTGCCACAGTTGGACGTATTCTGCTAAATGTACACTGTTTACCATGTTAATACCCCTGGTGTGTTCTAAAGCCCATGGAGTAAGAGGAACATCTGTCGTATTAATCAAAATGACTGGAATTTGAGCATTCGTTTGATAAGAAGCCCCAGCTCAGAATGCTAGATGTGGAATGCACCATCGAAGAAGGGCCATTGCACTGGGGTGTATTATGCAGCATATATAAATGCTCTGCTTGCATTATCTTTCTCACAGAATTGTCATTCGAGTTGCTGCCTGGACACATGATTGCTGAGTCACAGTTTTCTCCCTCAGGGATTGAAACTTAATGATCTGTTGCCGGTACAGTCTATCTAATTGACCTTTTCCAGACCAAATGAAGTTGACCCCTATTTAGAGCTGGATTTTAGAGTGGTGGAGTTATTTTAATCATGTGCAGGAATGATGTAGTTAATGAAACAGCTGAACCTGGTCTTTCAACAAGATCTGAAAAAGAAATGAAAACAGATCCAACCCAGATATGTTAATGGTCCATTCCATTGCTTGTGTATTTGTCTTCCTCACACACAGTGACCGTTTATAGGGGAGAATGATGTGTTCTTTATTTAAAACTTCATCAGCAGGGCTTTGGTTTACGTGAGTTGCGTCGGTTGTTAACCTTTATGTAGTGCTGGGATCTTCTCAGTACATTATTTTCCACAAACTATTGTGTTCTCTAATAAATTGGTTTGTGTTTGAGAGACTCTTGGATTTTCCTTAGTGTCAGAGGTAATATTGTTATTTTCTCATATTTGTGCAGTTTAATAGTGGACTTGGCTGGTCTAGGAAATTTTAATCTCTTCGTGTTGAATTCTTTATATCTAACTAAAATTACCTGAAAGGTCCAGAGTGTGTGACTCTCATTTCGCTGTTTTCACATCCTTGTCCTGCACAAGGCCAAGTGTCCAGAGTTCAGGGTCGGAGAGGGAGCTTAGTGGAGAATGAGGGAGCAGCTATTCAGTCTGAATATGGAAGCCCTGGGCTGCTGCTGTGTTTGATGCTAATGCCAGACTGCAGGAGTGGCTGTGGTACTCCGTCCCTTCAGGAAGCTCTTTTGATGCGGTGATCAGGTCCGCCTTTCAGCCCAGCTCTGCTGGTGGTGGACTGCTTTAATCTACTCCCCTCTCCTTCTTTTCACTCTGATCCATTGGTGACTCTCTTCTGCTGTGTTCTCTATCAAAGGGACGAACGTATCCTCAGAGGTCGCAGGACACGGTAGCCGAGTTCTCTGGCGAGGCGCTCAGTCTGTCAGGCAGACCTGATGTGTGCTGCCCAGTTCTTGGCTTCTCCCAGCAGGTTTGACTAGAGTTCTGACTAATTGCCATAAATGCGATTTTCTTGGATCATTTCTGTGGAGATGAGAGTGACTGAAATATGTGACGTGTCTGTCACGGTACAGGAAACACCCTGGAAGATTTTGGCGAATGTTTCGAACCTTTTTTTGCACTTGTACTGCTGTGAAAACAGGACAGGAATTGGGATACGCGATGAGGTTTGCTGTGAAAAGCCTGTGTCATTCTGCATTCCACCCTTGCTCCGTTCACCTGTTTCAGAATCTGTGTTAAACATAAATAGTTCTGTACCAGTTACTAACACACAAAGCTCTGTAATTCGTAGATTGTGCAGCACTCAAATGTCCACGTGCAGTAAGCTGAAATGACTTTACATCAATGTCTCCATCACTTGCTGCTTACACGTTAGCAGAGCTGTGCAAACAGTTCTCAGTGTAAGAGTTGAACAATTTTGCCTAATCATCCTAAGAATTCAGCACAGTTAAAGCAATCATGACTTCTATCTGCAGTATGCAGTCCTGGCATCTTTGTAGGTATGTACAGTATTGCTGCCTATGGTGATCGTGGTTTGCCTTGCGATGTATTAAAAGATACTAGAGGACCCTTGATTTGCCATGGTTAAAATTGAGACTGCATTAATTTGTCCAGAATAACTTACATTAGGTCTTCCAAATGCACTGATTCATCAATACATCCCTAGAACACAAATCTGAAATGAAACCCTCATTAAACCCGCCAGTAATGCATAATCAAAAACTGTGACGGCAATATATAAACAATATATTGTGCGAGCCTGCAGCTCTGGCTGTATTAGTGAGCTGATCTGCATTGCCTTGGGGTGCTTCTCCCATTGCAGTCTTGTGTCGACTTTAGTCAGTGCGGCTCGGAGCGATATTTCTGAACCGCTTGGGGACGAGGCGTGTCCGTTCCCTTGCCATGCCTGTACTGGAGAACGCTCAGTGCCGTGAAGGTTGGCCATCACATGCGTGCGTTACGTTGTGCATTGTGTTGTTCATAGCTGCCTAACAAATAAAGAACCCAGACCACATGCATTCTTCCAATATCATTACAGAAATGCCAAGGGGCAGTGGCGTGTCATTTCGCCCTGAATTCATCTCCCTGAATTCCAGTGTAAGCGCTGTTATAAGATCTGTGCTTTGTGGTGGAAAGTAAAAAAGAAGGGGAAGAAAAGCAATTTGACGATTTCCACAGCGCCGCTGGCCCCTAGTCATATACCACCACCTTTCCCAAAGCAAATCCATCATAGCAATTTTAAGAGACAGTTTCGTTTGTTTCTTTCTGTCTTTGTTGCAGAACCGCGCTGAGGTCACCATTCGTAATCCTTCCGGTGCTCGGACGGGTTTGAGTCTGTGTTTGAGCGAATTGGGAATCAAAGCACGAGCTGATTAATTACCTGATTATAAGGTCTAGAAACCCCACTGTTCTCTTCCCTCACTGGGCTAAGCTTGTTTACAAAGACCTCCTCTCTGTATGTAGGCCACCCTTCCCAGACAAGGCCTGCTAAACACGGCCAGCGCCTTGATCCCACGGTGCCCTCAATGCGGGTGATTAGATAGATCATGTGCAAACTATAATAACAAACTCATTCAGCAGTGCTAACCGTGGCTAACTATGAGTGAAACCTGGCGTCGTGCGGTTAGCGTTCCGCTACATCACGAACGGTTGGTTGAACTGGCCGCCCCATCACGGTCTGTCTCATGCCGTGTGCTATGTGCTGTTGCGGTTAGTGCCCTCGGACTGTATTGAGTCCCACAAGCCATAGCTCTGGGTCCTCGGCTCTTGTGGCCAGGCAGTAGTTGTGTAGACACACGAGCCGGTTATTGGACTCCACTCCATCGTGGCCAGTGGCAGACGGCCAGTCAAAGAGCTGCACTCCTGGTGCCTTGCTGCTCTTTATGGTGGTAGAGACCTATACTTTACCATATGTTTATCATGTTCATTCCTCCTGGGTTTTTTTTAATGTTTACTCAGTCTTGTCAGCGTTTTGACCATGTCTTTGACATTAAAACATCTCAACTGTTAAGGCTATAAAAGGCCATAGCTCATGGTTCACGTCAATTGGCACATGGTGGAATCTCATTCTTTTTTTTGAGTTATTATTCACCATTCTTCAATTTTGTATTTAGATTTATTGGGACTGCTGTGTGTTTTAGATGAGCAGATCACGGTTTGAGAAACGACTTGCTCGTTAATTGAAAAGATCAGGCCTTCCTGTTTTTTTCGAGATGCTCAGACTCTCTTTCTAAGCTTCCATGTGCGAGTGTTCAGCATGACTGCAGGTGTAGGATGCCCAGTATAAACACCTTGTGTGGAAAGGCTCCTCTGAGCTTGTGTGACTGCTTCCTGGCCTTCCAAATCAAAACAAAAAAAATCCCTGTCCTTACAAAAAAACAAAACAATCCAAAAGACAAAACAAAACAAAGCCCCACAGAAGGCATACTTACTCCTCCAGATTCCCCTTTCGATTTGGAATGTCTGCCTGTTTGGTTTTGTTTTACTTTCTTCTCCTTTTCCCTCACCTCTTTTCTGCCACTGCTCTGTGTGTAAAGCCGGGTGTCTGTCTGAGTTATACCGGGAGTCCGCAGGGAGTCCCAGTGTCACTCTGCTAGCTCTCGCAACGTCTCAGAAACGTCTTCCCAGACTGGCGCTCTTTCTGGAGTAGTGAGGTTATGCTTCATCTCGTCTCACCAAGCAGATTCACAGGTTTAGCTGAGCGACTCCCTCACATTATTCAGCTGTTTTTTCGACAAGGTGACTTGTGTCTTCCAGCGTACCTGACAGACACTTTCTGTCTGACTCACCAACAGTTTCCTAATGAAAACAAACCTTAAACCATGGATTAAGAACACTACTTCAGACAGCCAAAGCTGTAAATACTATGAAGTTCAAATTTGGGGAATTTGAAGGTCAAGTCAACACCTTGGAATCTTGTCACGTTCTTGAAACCATTCCTGAACAGTTTTTGCAGGGTAGCAGGGAGCATTATCCTGCTGAAAGAGGTCACTGCCTGTAGATAACAGTACTGCCATGCTGGGGTGAACTTGTGCTGCAGCAGTGTTTGGTTAGGTGGCACAGGTCAAAGTAACGTCCACACGAGTACCAGGTCCCAGCGTTTACCAGCAGATTGTTTACACCAGAACATGTGGTAAAAGAAAACGAGCTTTTTTTAGACCCGTAGTGCTGTTCTGATGCTCACGTGTCCATTGTAGGTCCTCCGGGCAGTGGACAGTGGTCAGTGTGGACGCGTCGTCCGGTCTACGGCTGTGTGGCCTCAGACACAAGCAAGCTGTGATGTGCTTCCTGCAAAAGGGGCGGTACCCACAGACCAGTGCTTATTCAGGAAAATACGGCACTGGTTCTCCATGAGCCTTGGTGGCCATGACCTTGTCGTCTGGTTCATATTGAATATATAGTATTTATCTGAGTATAGTATTATCTATTGTGGAAATAGGTGCAATAATTGGCCTGTTATTTTTGGCTTCTAGATATAGCTGAAAAAGCTGATTTTACAGATTTTCTGGAAATGTTTCCATAATTCACAGTTTGTTAATAGCCTTATAAAGAGCAGAACTCCTCATGCTGGAGAAAGACCGTAACCTCATGCAACACCGTTGTAATGATTTCAGCTGTGAATGACTGTGTGTGTGTGTTTGTGTGTCCTCACAGGCCTTTCTCCTGTGCTTTGCCTCTGAGCTATGTTAGCACTTCCACTTTGGCCACAGTTCCAGGCTCACTTGAGCAGAGAGCAGAGCAGGGCATGTTGTTACCTGTTAATGTGGTTAAAGGTGAAGTCTACATACAGGATTGTAGGGTTACACAAGTCAACAAAAAACACTATATTGTGTTATTAGATATTGTTTTTGTGATGTGACCTCTAGTATTGTAAAACACACCGGTGAGCTTCGGATTTGACAATTAAAGACTTGCCTGGACCAAAACTCATTTGTTGGGTAATGTGAGTGCTGTGATTGGCTGGGCGTCCACAGAGAGAGCTCATTTGGAATAGCTGAAATAGTCATGCAAGATAAAATGTAATTTCTTAGAGGACTTTTAACAAATTTAAATATTGCAGACTTGTGTGGCATCAGCAATACACAGGGCAAAGGGATGGAACAATTAATGAACGATATCTTGCATTTCCCTGCGAGGTAATGATCACGTTAACAGTCCGTATTCCTTCTCATGCACTGCTGCATTTTAAATGTTAAATATCTTGTCCAGAGGCCTGTCTAGGAATAGATTACAACTGGTTACATTATATCTAAAATTGTCACAGATCTTGTATCTGTAATACTTGCACAACCTAAAGGATATGTTGATAAATATCAACATGTTGATGAAGATTTCTCTCGGCTTCAGAAATTGTTCATTATGCAATGTTTTTGTTGTGTGGAAATAAAAGCAGGAAATTGCTAATCTGTTGCTTTGAACACTTGGATTTACATGTGACGCGCTACATGTGACATGCTAGCACAAAGACAGAAGCAGAAATCTAAACAAAAGTCTTTTATATTTTTGACTTTTATCTGATTTTATTTTATTTGCTCATTTTTATTTGCTCATTTGTTCGTGAAACTTTTGGAAACTGTTTATAGAGCAACTGCTTGGACCAGGAAAGGAAAATAAATTGAAGGAAAAACAATTGAAACACTTAGAAAAGTGTGTGCGTGTGTGTTAATAGACATCAGATGGGTCTTTCACATGATTACACATATTCTTTCTCTGTCTCTCTATCCCTCGTCCTCTTTCTCTTATTCCAAGGCTTTGTGTCTACATTTGTTTTTACTGATCTTGTTTATCAAGCTCTGCTCTGTCACAGTAAGTGCGGTCACATGACTGTTTTAGTCCTAATGCCCTGACGGCGCTAAACCCAGTCACCTAAAGCCTCTCTCCACTGATCCGTTTATGAGCGCTCACTGGGAAGCCACGTTCTGTGCTGGGAACAGGAGAGCCAAGCCTAGCAGGGAAAGTCTGCGTGACTGTCTTCCTTGTCCCTGTCCTTCTCAGCACAGCCTGCGGGAACGGGCCACTGCTGTCGAGTTAATATACCCGGATAACGTTCATAACCTATAATGAATTTTCATTTTCACGGAGGCTCCAGAGTCATTTTGACCTGCAATGTTTTCTGGCTCGTTTAACTCATAAAGTCATAAAGGTTCAGAGGAATCCGCTGTAAAGCTGTAAAGGTATCGATCCTTCGCTGCAGTGGTTAATGTTCTCTTATATAGGAAGTCACTGAATGACGACCCAGTGCAGTTCGTCTGCCGGTTTCAACCGGGACTTCGTTCAGCTGCTCTGTTGTATCATGTTGCAATATTGTGTTTTGTTGTTTTCAGCCTTGGCTGTGGGCCACCGTCTGTCCTGTCATGTGGGTGTTTTTTGAGCGCTTGGAAACGTGTCCACTCCAGTGTCTTTCACTTCGGAGCGTTTCTCAGATTTGCATAATCAGCATTGATGTCTAAAGGGCAGCTTCCATGACCCCCCACCAATCAGTGTAGAATGTAGTGGCGCTAGCCGGTTGTAATTGGGGAAAGGGGTCATCCATTCACTGGAGCCCACCCCTCCTAAGGCCCACCCCCAAAGCCTCCCCACTTTGAAGGCGTGAATGAGTGTGGGCCCTCATACAAAGAACCCCTGTTAAAATCCACATGGCTTGATGGAAATGATCAACTTCGGTGTAATGGCCCCGTAGAATAAAGCCATGCTGTTCTACTAGACGCTGGTGGAAGTCCAACGTGTGGGACGAGTGTGAAAATGACTACGAGCTAGTTTACGCAAATATGAACACAAACAAGCATCGCTCCTCGGTCACTTGTAGTAGCGTGTGGAATTCGTTTGTTCATCGTTACTTATTTTCCATAAATATGTTGTAAGTGTGTAGCTTATGTGTGGCCATATCTTACTGCAACATCACATTTTAAAGCGGCACAAAGGAATATTCATTGGGAAACATGTGGAATGCGAAAAATGTGGAATGTGAAACATGTCCAGGATTTGAATGTGTACATATCTATTGGTCGAATGCACCGATACGTAACTGAGGAGATGAATAGATCACAGTAAAGACGTTCAACAGATCTGCAGTGAAAATCAGTGCACTGTTCCTACATCTTCAAGCTTAACGAGTTTTGAAAAACAAAGAACGGGAAAAAAAACACATCTGCTTGTTTACAGTATGGGATAATTAAGGTGATTGTTTTTCAAGCTCTCGAATTTCCCCCAGTGTGCCAGTGTGTCCTCTGCGGCTGTCATCTGATACCAGGACGGTGTTGATATCAGCATCGTCATGCATCCCTTTAGCTCAGAGGTTTTGATATATCACTTGTTGATGTTGATATGTTTTTCCAGTGTCTAACCCTTCAGTAAGACTCTAGTAATCTGACAGTCCTGAGTAAATCTGAAAAAGCCTGTGACATCACTTCCTGTGGCTTTTGAATTGTGGACCTGTATCCTGAGGATGCGGTCTAAAATAGCGAGCTCTGCTTTCCAGACACCTGACCTGCCACGCCGAGCTCTCACGGTGGGGTCACAAGATTACCCTGTAAACAGGAAGTGCTGTTTCAAAACTCTAAACACTGAATTCACTCATCTGCAAAATAATGCTTTCTACAGTCACAGCCCACAATATTTATGCTTTCTTTTTTTTTCTATGCCATCCATCTAGTTTCTGTTTTATTAGAAAGGTTTCTCTTCCTTCTTTCCCTACTCTTTATCCTTTGTATTTTGAGAATATTTAACAAAAATTCTATGTAATGTAATTGCAAATAACTGGTAATTAAATAAATAAGGTTTCGTATGCATAGAGAGCTTTAGAAACCCTAGTAGATGTAGAGGTAAGACCTCACAAGCGTCATCTGAATAACGCAGGTTGATCACCAGTAAGGACACACAGTGTAGCTCAGATGGCCAGAGCAGGGTGGACAGTGGATGTCTAGCTGCAGAGCAGAGGACAGTCGCTCCTAAGGTTTGGTTTAAAGACGCCATGGAATGCGTTCTGCGCGATGGTGCCCCAGCAGTACTAGTACTAGTACTAGTACTAGTACTAGCGCCAGGCTGGATGGGAACTGTCCCGGGCCAGTGTGGGCTTGGAACACTGCACCTACTGTTGGACGGACTCTACACACTTTTTGGGCAGGGGCTTCTTTTATCTCTGTTCAACCGTTTTTTTGCCTGTTTTGTTGTTTTGCCTCCGATCCGACTTTTGTTCGGCCCTCCCACTCATGTTGAGAGCAGCCCTGCTACCCCCCAACACCCCCCCCCCTCCCCAACCCGACCCGCAACACTCAGCCAAATCCTCCCAGTGCTCGGAAGCCGGGTGCTTTGGCTGTCCGTTTCTCGGCAACGGAGGTACAATGTACAGGCAAAAATAGACTTCTCTGCCTGTTCTCTTAACACTACCGCCCTTAATGCTGCTTTCCTTACTGCTAACCAACTGCAGCGAAACAGACTGTTAAAAAAAAAAAAGGTAGAGGGAGATTTGGGGATAAAAGTTCACTTCCAAAGCTGCGCTACATAACCAAGGCTGGAGAAGCCTGCCAGACCCGGGGCTGCCTCCTCACGGCTGCCCCCCCCCCCCAGGCCCCCCCAGCTCCTCCACCCGGATCCGCCGTGCCGCGTCATCACAAAGGCGCGCTGCCCTCGCCTTCGGCCTGCGTCAGCGGAGATAATTGCTCGTTTAATCATCGAGGGAAGAGAAAGGAAGGCATGTCCCGCCATTTCTGCCGCTCTCTTTATCCCATTAGGCTGTTTTCAGCTGCGTGATGAAGTTGTCGTGGAGGCAGCTGACGGCGGAGCGGTGTAATCGCTTCCGGGTGCGTCCGCTGTCTGGGCCTTGGTGTGCTCTGTTGAGGCTGTGGTGGAAATGCCACGGCATCCTGTTAAAAGTATGCTTATTCATCACAGTGGGAATATAAAGGCTGCTCACCCGCGGTGCATGATTGCCCTTTTTGTACCTTCTCCTCTCTTTGTCTCGTTGACATAATGCTAGTGTAGTGTTACAGAAGATCATGTTGAAAACGGAATCGCAAGAATTTCGTCGTCTTTAAGGGGAACCGCGTGGTCTCTCTCTCTCTCTCTCTCTCTCTATCTCTCCCTCTCCTTCTCCGCAAGGCCCTGATCCCAGCTGCTCCATGCTGCTCTGCGGCTTTGGCGGGCTTGCAGAAGCGCTGCGCTGATTTGAACACTTTTGCTGAAACGCCCCCACCAGCACCACCACCACCCCCCACAGAGTGTGATTTGCGGTTCATCAGTAACTTGTGGTTTCGAGTGTGGAGAAAGATCTCACCTTCTGTTCAAGTGGCAGAAGTGATACAGTCAAACACGGTCTAAGAAACAAGCATGCAAATAAGACTGTAGTGTGGCCATTTCTGCCTTGGCTTTCCACTGTTTTTCATTTTGTTCAGAAACACATTACATCATGGGCCCTTGGGATGAGTTGCGAGCTACTGATTAATAACCAGTTTTCTCAGGTTGTGATAATGCAGCACAATTTAGCACCATGGGGCTTGAAGTGGAACATTCTCAAATAAACCCTAAATCAGCTCAAAATGTGTCGTGAAATGAACATCCTGATCCGTCCGCTCTAACTAACACCTTATCACAGCTGTAGGAAATTGCGAACTGATCAGCCGCCCCCCGGTCCAGGCGTCTTTGGGAAGGCCGGAGGGTGCCGGAAGGTTCTGGGTTCCCGATGCTCCTGGTGCATCGATCAGCGATGGCGGCTCGTGTGCTCCCTGTCGCCTGGGCTCGGAGGGCCTGCTGCTCCACGCCTGTCCCAGACCTCACACCTCCGCCTCCTCCGTCTGCATTATTTATCACATGCATGTCCCTCTGCCCCATGACGGTGGCGCTCACAGCTGTCGGGGGGCCTATAATGAGCTGCGAGTGGATGTCCGCCGCTCGGCTGTGGAGCTCGTAGGGCTCGATCTGAAGGGTGTCCGCTCTAGGAACTTTGTAAGATCTCGTTTGCTTTCGTGTTCGCTTGTACATACGGAGTCGTTTCTGCCTTTCGTCTTCCTTGGCTGCAGAAATGTCTGCTTGTGAGGCACAATATTATCTACAAGTACTTACACTGAGCAAGATTCTTTCCTTGTCTTGTTTTGCCCAGTTGCAAAATGTCCTGACGGTGATGCGGTAATCTTCTCGGGTGGGACACAAACCCTGAGCGCTTGAAGCTTACTGGCTGCAGTCATTTCTCCATCCACCGAAGCCCTTCGGTCTCTGGAGGGCGGCGAGCTCGGCACCAACCCACGAGCACCGTCGTGGCTGTGAAAAAGTGGAGCTTCTCCTTTAATTATTTACACCCGCTGAAGGAGCCATGCAGCTGCCATAGTGCTGCACGAAGAGCGACGCCGTGTCCCCCCCCCCCCCCCCCAAGAACAGAAGGCCGAGCCCGAGTCCCTCCGACGCCGCTGCTGCTCTGTCGTGCCTTCACTTCCTGTCTGGGTTTCGCTAATTGGCTCTAAACGTGGCTCGTTCTTGGCAGAGCTCTCCGCTGCCTCTGCTGGGTTCTCTCTGCAGTCCCCGCGCCTGCCGGGTCCCACTTGCCAGATGCGGGATTTGATGCCTCGCGTCTCGCTGGAAGTGAGCGAAGTTGGAGAGTCCTCGATGAGTTTCGCTGTGTTTTCATTAAGGTTTTTGTCACGCGTCCCGGGAGACGCGGCTGCGCGCCGCTGCGGATGGCGTCTGGGTGAAATTACGGACGCGTTTTGGCACTGAAGTGGAAAGCTTGTCACTTGTATTGGTCTTCCTGTTGTGTCACCTCCGCTGAAAGAATACCGGGGCAAGCAGGTTGACAGTATTGGCTCCTGCATTAGGGTTGTATGGGCCTGGGAAGAGCCTGTGTGTGTGTGTGTGTGTGTGTGTGTGTGCGCGCGCACATGAATATACACATGTGGGATTTCATATTTCAGAGCATTTGAGAGTGGCAGCTGGAAGATTGGATTCATTAATACAGTATTTTATTTTACTTCTCCTGAGTGATTCCACCCCGCTGGTGCTCAGCTACACGTTCTGATCTTCCTCACGTATTGCTTTGTGACACTCCTCTGATTCCCAGCGTAACGGCCAGCTGTGTGCTGCCAACCTTCAGCCAGCATCGCAGACGGCATGTTGTGGCGCACCGTCTGGACTGGAAACACGCACGTCGTCACAGGACGGCGCAGGGGCGAACTCGACACTTTGCTCGCTCCCAGAGCCTTAATCCCGCACCCAACCCAAGAGGAGCTCCAGCTCTTTCCATGTGTGGCTCCGATCACAGCCGCGGTCACCTTTGCTTGACAAACATGGCTTAAATATGCAAACTGCATCGCTCACGCTCTCCCGTATGGATGCGTGACCTCATGATGTCATATATGGCTGAACTCCAGATTTCTAGTCACATAGAATAAACCTATTATGCCTTTTCTTTCTCTTTATCTGAGCTCCATGACTGTTCACTGAATGTGAATTTGTGTATGCAAAGCAAAAAAAAATTGCACATCTTTGCAATGGGGCTGCTGGGTGCATGAAGATTGGGATTTTTATGTGGAGAGAATTTCAGCTCAGTGGATGTGAATGTTCACTGGAGCTTTACGCCCAGTTGGCTGAACCTCCAGGGGCTGCGTGTGCTCAGTTGGTACCAGAGCTCCAGTGGCTGCGTGTGCTCAGTTGGTACCAGACCTCCACTGGCTGCGTGTGCTCAGTTTGCTGGACCTTCAGTGACCTTGCTTTTGTATGCAAAGACTCCACCTGCTGTCTCGTGGCCAACAGTAGCTAAAAATACCCTTGAGGTCTGGCTGTCAATAGAAATTCAAGGACAGGGCAGCTGGAATATAGAATATATCCCCCCCTCTCTCTCTCTTTCTAACACACACACACACACACACAGTTGGAGTACAGATGGCACACAGTGATGTTACAGTGATGCACACTCCTCGATGCCTGAATGAGTGATGTATAGGTTGGCACATGAAATATCACTGCGTAAGCAGCTGCTGTGGAAAGCCGTTCGTTTCGCCTTAGCATGGCTGTTGCCCTTAGCATGGCTGTTGCATCCCTAATTCGGACGCCTCCGACTTGCTTATCAGTGGCGTTAGCCGATCGCTGCTGAGGTTTGGACGGAGTACAGGGAACGGCGCCACGGCCCAGCAGGGACCGCGCCAAAGTATTTCAGCGCGACGCTAGCAACCTCTTCTGAGTGACGCCTTCTATTCTCAGCTGACTCCGAGCCATTTTCTGCCTAGCTGACAAATCGCTTGGGCCTAATTAAAAAATGCTGTATTGTGTTTTGTTAGCGTTGTACCAGCCCAGAGCGCTGTTTTTCTGAGGCGTGGAATGGTTTTGCTCGGAAAAGCGCGTTATTAAGTGTCTCTGCTGGCATAGTGATGGGTATAATTTAAGTCAATAAACTCCCTGAAGCTTATTCAACAGTTTCAACATTAAGCGATCGTGTTACACGAGGAAGTATTTTACAAGATATATTGTTTACAGGTAAAAAGGTTATAAATGCTATTGATGTCCTTTGATTGCACTGACTGTGACTAGGCCTATGTGTTTGTAAGACAGTTCTGACAACTGGGTGATGAGTCACCTCGTTTTTCAGACAGACAAATTCCTATACCACAGGAACACAGATACAGTCTCATCTCCGGAGTCCCAAACTTCCCCTACAACCCCTCGCAGCTCTCCCCATTTAAATGCAGCGACATCACCTGCGTAGTGCCTCCGTAGAGGGATATAGGATAGAAAATCCCTACGTAGCCTTCATAAAGGTCATCACTGCATGAAACTGCGTTTTTGTTGAAGATGAAATATTAGAATATTAGTCATATTGTGTAGCAGACGTTACACACCAGCACCCCCCCCAAACAGCATCAACATGAATTTGTCACCCCCCCCCCCCCAACAATAAAGGACTGACAATAAAAACACAGTGCTCAGAGTGCGATGTTTAATGTGCGCAAAAGCAGCGCGTGTAGCAGAGGAAGGGCTGCGAGGCTCGCGCTGTTGGCTGGAGATAAACGCCTCTAAATGAGGAAAGCTGTCGGCACGCGGCAGAGATACTGGCCAGAGCGACGCTGACCTCTCCATCTGGCCAGGGAGACACCGACCTCTCCATCTGGCCCACGAAGCTCTCTGCTCTCCGTTAGCGGAAAGCTCCAGGCCAACGCGGAACGCTCCACTGAGCATTGAACCGTTTCAGTGAGCGCAAGGTATATCACCTGAATAAGTGGAGTACCCCCCCCCCCCCCCAAAGGGAAATATTATTCCCTTTTGAACACGTTTGTTGATGTTTAAGTAGAAAGTTGCCATGGCAACTGTAATACCTTGAGCCATGTTAAGTGACCTGAGTTTCCCCCCCATCCTTTGTCTCCCTTGATTATTTGATTAGGGTTAGTGGCATTTCAAAGGTACAATTAATCCTCATGCAAAGGCGAGAAGACTTGGATTTAGAAGGAACATATTTGTTATGGAAATATATGCTGGGACTGGGCCCGCGCCTGTGCTCCTGTACCGCCAAACCTGTTTGGAGCTTATGCAATCCTGCCTTTCTTCTGCATTTTTAGCAAGTGGAGGAAGTGCTTTATGCACATTTGGGCAGTGCATAAAAAACACTGTTTATTTGTGAACTCGAGGTGGTGCTCTGCGTGTCGTATGCTGGCCGCAGAGGAGGCCCCGGATGAGGTGTGCTATTGTCTGCCCTGCTCCTGGATTTCGTCACTCCCACTCCTCCCGTGGTCTCCGAGGGCCTTGTCATTCAAGCTCGTTACCACGGTACCCACAGCCGTCCCTTGGGGGAGTTGCAGAACCAATAAGGTGTGGCCACTACAGCCTTTTCTCTCTCTCTCCGACCAATCACAGGGCGCAGCGCGCCCATTGTCACAGAATACTCTAGGAGGAAGTCGCCGAGAGACCGAATCAGATAAAGAAAAGAGAGATGAAGAAATAAAAGACTTGTGGGGTAAATAGGTATTTGTTAGGAAGCATTTATGAGTGTAATGATCAGCGGTTATTGTGGTGGCTGAGAGAGAGAGAGAGAGAGAGAGAGAGAGAGAGAGAGAGAGAAAGAGAAAAGAAGCATATTGACCGACTGACTCGAGATGTATTTGTTTTAACAGGGTCCGGGGTGTGTATTCATTGGGCTATGAGCAGATGTGTGTGAGGGCGCTAGCGTAACGAGCTCCGTCTGCGTGTGTACCCATTACTCCTGACCGCACTAGGTATTCACTTCAGATCGGGTACGTCCGTAATCATTTGATCCCATGGCGCGCTGCTGTGTTCACCGATCAACCGCAAACGCCTCCCACCTGTGTCACTGCAGTGTGAGTAGTGTGTTTGGGGTTTTCCTTCACCATCACATTGAATGGTTCCCTCCGAACAAGACCAGCACACACGTGCTACTTTAAATACCGCAGAAGGCTTAGTGTTGAGAAGCTGCTTGGCTCCCGCTGTTAATCGCTGTCCTCATAAAGCTCGTGTGTGTGCGCGTGTGCGTGTTCGCATGTATGAGAGAGTAAGATTGTGTATGTGTGTGAGATGGAGAGGGAGAGAGAGACTAAGAGAGGGGGGGGGGGGGAAAGGGTAAAGACAGAGAACAAGAGCGCAGTGGGGACATTGGCTTTGGAGAAATGGGGTTCCATACATTCTTTCCATGTTGAATTTAGAAGCAATTTTTGAGGGAGAAGAAAAAAAACGAAGCCACAATATTCTGGTTTCGTTTTGTTTCAGCCAGTGAACTGGATAGAGCCTCTGAAACACAGGACAAGTCTGCCATCTAGTGGCAGATTACACGTTGCAGCCCAAGGATTTCCTTTGTGATTTAGGCCCTTATGAGACCCATAAAAACCAATCAACCTGAATATAAGCATTTAGGCTGCGTAGGAAAAACAAGCTTTTTTTGTTGTTGTTTCGTGATGGATGCCAGTATGACTATGATGTTGCGACAGAGCTGTGAGAAGGACGGCCACGTTATTTCTAGCATGGTAGTGTTCATGCTGTTTGTAAAGAGCTACGTCCATGTAGTGAACAGGGGTCAGTGAGCACGCCTGGCCTTTAACCTTTAACCTGGGTCTGCAGCAGGACAGAGGTCACTCCCTTGCAGGACACCTGAACACAACCTTATCCACCTGACAGTCTCTGTCACTGCCTCTGCTTCATGACTGACCGTCTCCATCACAATCTTGACCACAACTTTTATTAGTGACCCTTCAAATGAATTAGAATTATAAGGATGCCTCTAGTTGTTTCTCTTTGTCATTGCCATACTCTGCTGTACCATGCAACACCACCAGGGGGAGACAGAGCCCGAGAGGCCACTCTCACATTGGATTAAACACATGATAAAAATAGCAAGAAATTACTAAATGGAGTGCTTAGACCAGGATCACTGCTCTGGGTCATCAGTCTCAGTGTGGGGATGTGGGGGCTCAGTGAAGCGTGCCACACATATGCTGCTGAAATGCCCTATTGCATCGTTTAGCAATGTAGTAGCAGCCATGTTAGCTTTATCTCTCCACAGTCTTGCTAACAAATAAATGGCAGAAATGAACAAACTCCACTGTCTTTTCTGACTGATTTCTTCTCTTTCTCTCTCTCTCTCTCTCTCTCTCACACACACACACACAGACACACACAACTTCACATATTAAGTATGTTAAAGATACATGACATGGCATGACATTAGGCGTTTTTGAATGCCATTTAAAATGCCTCATCACACTTGTCTGCTTGTCATGTTATGAAAATGCTATGAAGGTGATTATGCATTAGGACAAATATGTGTGCAATGGTTGAGTACTGATGGTTCAGTAAGACAGGTCAAGAGACGCAGCCATTGGTTGTATCAAAATACTACTATTTAATGAAGGAGGTAGGCGTGTCTGCGTGTGTGGGCGGGTGTTTCTCCGCACTGTAACTTAGGGCTTCTACGTCTAAGCTAAAACAGTCCTGCGTATGAAGACAGAAGCTCTTTGTCCCACTGCTATCCCAGCATGCCTTTGTGCGTACAAAAGCGGCACAGTGCTGGCGTCTGCAGTGCTGTCTGACTATGGACAGGGCACAGGGGCCACTGTGTGCTTCACACACACACACACACACACACACACACACACACACTGACAGACAGAGTGGTTGCATGATTAAGCACTTAAATCCCCACCTGAACAGGGTGCATTTCTTTGCAAACACTGCATTTTCTGTCACAAGTGAACTGAAAAGTTGTAAAAAAAAAAAATAAAATAAATCCATCTTTGGCCTGCATTGATATCTTAGACCCAACACCAGAGTGGATCCCTCTAGTATATGGTTCATTGAGAGGGAGACAAGGTACTGGATTCTGTCCCTTCAGCGAGAGGACGTTTTGACGCTTCTAAAACGCGGTTTGCTTCGGCATCCGAGCATTCCACTAATTCCATTTAATCACTCCCACTCTCTGGTTGGCTAACATTAGAGCCTAGCGACCTTTACTCTGTGTGTGTGCGCACGTGTGTGTGTGTGTGTGTGTGTGTGCATGTGTGTGTATACATGTTGTGTATGACACAGACACTGATCTGTGTTCTCTCTCTGCCTGCAGGACTTGGAGATTGTGTATTCATATCTACACGGCATGGAGGCTCTGTCCAATCTAAGGGAGCATCAGCTGAGGTAAGAGTGAGCGCATGCATGATGAGGAGGAATAGGTCTGCCTGAGTGCAGGATGAAGATGTACATTACCGCTAAAGATCAGCGCTGGGATGCGGGACTGGAGTGTTTGGGTGGGAGCAGACATGGTATCAGACAGCCTGAACGGAAGAACTGTAGAAAAATATGTATAATTGGTTAAAATAGTTTGAAAATCATATTTGCATTTGAACACTTAATAGCAGTTGCATTTCTGTTTTTTTTGTTTTTGTTTTTGTTCTGTGATCTTTATTTTTGTTCTGTGAAGTGTGTCTGATCCCAGTGGATAGATGAAAGAACCGGTCTGACACAAATGTCTTCCCATGTGTGGGACTGTTTACATCAAGGTCATCAATGTCTTGTCTGTGCTGTTTTCAACCTGTTTTGTCATTCTACCGCAGTAGCATTAATTACTTATTAATTAATGTATTCCGCAGGATTAATTATGGGCCAGCACTGTTACTTGCATTTCTGTCTCATCAATGATTCCATGGCTTATTAGTTTCCAGACTTTGAAATTTACAACTTCAGACAACAGGCAAAATCACGTATCCTGTCCCTTCCGTATAAATGCATGTCCTTTTTAGCTTTCCTGTGGTGGTGGAGACCACAAATCCTTCACCCACATAAGCAGCAATATCTTGCTGAAATGGGTTACTTGAGTTAAAGCACTGGTGCTAAATCTTTTGTATAACGTCTGGTGTATGTAGCACACACAAAAAAAAATCTGTGTGAGTTGGAATTTTCCCAAGAAATGCCAAACTATTACACACACGATGCTTTTCATTCTCCCCTTTCACACCATCTAGCACATGCACTGCGCGTCTGACACCAACGGAAGATGTGTTAGACAAATGCGATGGAGTAAGAATATGCGATTTTAATTCTGGTGGAAATACAATTACTTAATTCTACATAAGTAATCTGGCAAAAAAACTGTAAGAAGTCTGGTAAAGAACAGTGTAACAGTGTATCTGTTCTTTTATACTTTGCTCCTGGTTGTAGTTGAAATTAAGTGGAAATGTCTACCCAAGTGCTCATTCGCAGCCTGTTCACTGTTGACTAGACCCCTAAATCGCTTTAGTGACCCCCTCAGAAGGCATTCTCAGCTCACCCAACTGCGGACTACACTGGTGGAACAATACGTAACCGCATGACTTGGGTGTTCCAGAACATTCCAGACTTTAAACCCTCCAAGCCCCTCCTGCCCTGGTTTGCGGGTATCCTCAAATATGCCTGCCTCAGTGATGTGACCTCTGAGACACTAGCACAGCCACTGTGGGGGGGCGGGGTTAAGGAATGGCCCTGCCCTTGTCCCCGGTCAGGAGGCTGAATGTTTTATGGGTAGAGAGGACTGGAATTAGAATGTGACGAGCTTAAATGCGAACGAACCTTTGCTCCACTCTGCACGCATAGCTGCCCGGGCTGTTCACAAAAGACACTGTAAATGAAAATGGCGCCATTGGGTCCTGAAGGCCCATGAGAGAGCTTATTGGTCTGAAACCCATTTCTTCATCCCCTTTGAAATGTGTGTTTAGAAGGAGTTTCCAGAATATGAGCTGCACGGTTAAGAACACGAAGAACACGGTCTGCCTCTCTGGGAGCCATCTGCCAAACTGTATTAGCTTTCACAGATATGCCACTGACATTCTCTCTCTCTCTCTCTCTTCCTCTTCCCCTCTCCTCCTTTTTGCAGGATGATGTGTGAAACAGTGCGCTATGAAAGACATGAAGCAAATGAAGTGCTCTACTAGTAAGTATCTCTGCCTTTATTCCTTCCCAGCTACAAAACGGGGAACAGAAAGGTTAGCCTTCACGCGTTTATCTGAAGGTACACGTGATGGTCAAGAACGTGGGAGGATTCCAAGGAAGCACAATTGCTCAGTGGACATCATCCTTTAGCGCCAGTGCGGCTGGCATTCGACAGCACGCTAGCGGAGGGGAAAGGGGTGGTGGGCACAGCCCCTGCTAGCGATCACTCTTAAACACACTGACCTAGTTTTGGGTCACCCTTCTTTTTGCAGGGGTGTGTGTGTGGGGTGTGTGTGTGAGGGGTGTGTGTGTCTGTGTGTGTGTAGGGGGTCCTCTCCATATTCTCTCAGTGTTTTTGTAAATGTAGTTTAAAGCATTGCTATTGTTCCAGAGTCTTTTGTACCTGCTGTTCCTGCTTTGGAGACAAATATGCATCCACCACACACACACACACACACACACACACACACACACACCCCTCCAATTTCACACTCCATTTTTCTTCTCCTGGAGGAAGGCAAACGTATTTGGGTCTGTCTCCGGGTCAGTGCTCTCTGGCCACAAAGACCAGTAGCTCATTTACTCATCATCTCAGATAGCATCTAATATATGTATGTCTGAGTGTGTGTGTGTGTGTGTGCGCGTGCGTGCGTGCGTGCGCTCGTGCATGACAGAGAGGCGGAGGGAGAAAGATGCTACCTTTATTGTGGCCACTGATGTGTTTAGCTTAGCCAGGTCAGGTCATTGTTGGCTGAGCAGGTGTGGGTGGGAAACGGGGATGTTTGATGTGTAGTGTGAAATCGAATATGTCCAGAGAGGCATCACCTTATTCCTCCTAAACAAGCGCTGAGCTGCCACTGGCAGATGCCCTGCTCGGGAGTGACATCATCAGGATTAACACCGACATGGCAGTACTGTTGGTTATATACTGCACTGGTGTTCGAAAATAAATACGTGCAGGTTTGTCAGGAAAGCGTTTCTTTGAGCCAAAATTGAGAAGCATTAGCACTGAGGCTGGCTTTCTCCTATGTAGACAAACACTGCCTGCAAACGTGAGTGTGTTTTAGCTTCCCTAATTATGTGTGTGTGTGTGTGTGTGTGTGTGGATTAGTGGTCTCATTAGGAGAGTGATCAGACAATGGGATGTGCAGAATAGTGCCTTCCCTCTGCGCTGTAACGCTTCCTCTGATTGGCTGAAACTGTGGAAGGCCTGGCGTCCATGCTTAAGGGTCCTTGTGAGGGGGGGTTGGTGGGGGGTTTGGGGAGACGTACCCTGCTGTTCAGTAGCGTTCGGAGCAATACGGCAACTCCAGTACCTCCTATAATCTCCACTTCAGCTTTAGATGAGTTCTCCGCGTGTGTGCTTATGTATGTGTGTGCGTTTCTATATGTCTCTGCATGCACTGCATGCATGTTTAAGCGTGTTTGAGAATATCTTATGAGAGCACCTTCTGTGTGCGCGCGTACCCTATCTTTGCATAGAGGCTGAATAGGGCCCCTTAGGAGTGTGCTGCCCAACTAAGCACCAGACTGAACTTCAGTAATGTGCTACAGCCGGCACCGCGGTAGCCCTCTGCTGTCGCAGACCGATAAACCTCACGGTTCTGCCTTAACCAGCGTCCCGCTTTAAGGCTTCTGGTTAATACCAGGCCCCAGACCTCTCCCTGTTACTACAGACCACTGGCTTCTATCTGGAGCGCCCGCTGCCGCGGCAACAGCTGGCCGAGCTCTCTCTCCACACAAATGCACACAAATATGAAACGTATCAGTGATTTGACCATAGAAGGCACGGGTACCACTTTTCCTGACTGAACAGTTGCAAACCCCCCACAGTAATTTAAAAGGATTTTTTTATGCAGTACGGATAGATTCGATGATGGATTTCATGTAGGGGTAATATTGGCTATTGAATATTGAAAGGATTAATAGCAAAATAGCCTTTTATTGTTTGAATGCTGTGTAGTGGTTAACAACGACCCCACCCGGGGATAAATCCCCTGTCTGGGCAAATGCATGACTCTATGACAACAGCAGCAGGGCCTTGGGGGACGACTCCTAACACGTCAGCCCCCTCTGGTGCATGGGGGATATTTGGGTAAAAACTCGTGCCAAGTTTATGAATGACAGTTACAGTTTCATTGACTATAATGAATGCTAATGTAATTAAACTCTATTTTAAATACTTTAATGTGTAACCATGACCTGTGAGTGTGTGTGTGTGTACCTGTGCACATTCCTGTGTGTGTTTGTATACATGTATGTGCGTGCACGTATGTGTGTGTGTACCTGCGTACATTACCATTTGTGTGTGTGTCAGTAGCTTTTTTGGTGATTCATCATTCTGTAGCTTGGTCTAATGCACAGACTGCACACACACACACACACACACACACACACACACACACACACACACACACACACACACACACCTACCCCGTGCCTCTGGGCAGTTTTCCCTTGTAGCTCTGCCCCACCAGGCAGTGTTGAGGGAAGCCCCACTGGAGTTCAGAGCTCGGCCTTCTGGGAGACGCTCACACACGTATGCACACTCCTCTTAGAGCGTACTAACAGGCTGACAAGACAATCAAGTCTATATAAGCGTACTAACAGGCTGACAAGACAATCAAGTCTATATAAGCGTACTAACAGGCTGACAAGACAATCAAGTCTATATATTCATGTTTGCATTTTTAGTGCAGTGGCCCATAGAAATGTAACAAAATACTAATAAATAGTAAAAACTTTTTTCCCCCTATTTTGGAGTGTAGCCAAGAATCAGTAAATAGTATTGTGCTGCACTTAAAATGAATGAGTAATTTTGCTGTGAAATCATCTAACAGAATTATTCAGGCATGCAATAGTGCAACTAATAAAACAAACAAACGATTCAATTCAGAATGTCTAAATAAAGTATTAAGCTATTATCTGGCAAATAACTCTCTTGTGTTGTGAGCATTTCTTGGTACTATACCTTTTTCAGCAGCAATGATTAGTGAAGACAAAAGTGTGGATGTGATGAGGACGGTTTGCCCATCCCCTCTTGTCCCCCCATCCCTGGGTGTCGTCCCCCACTCCCCCCTCTCCTTGTCCCCAGCTCCTTTCCTGAGGGGATCTGGGATTGTCTCTGTGTATTTGATGAGCGTTGCAAAAATGTGTCCATGACCTAGTTCAGTCAGAAGATTCTCTCTCTCTCTCTCTCTCTCTCTCTCTCTCACTTTCCCTCCCTCTCTCTCTCTTTCTCTATCTCTCTCTCTCACACACACTCCTCCTCTCTCTATCTCTCACTTTCTCACTTTCTTAGTAACGTTATGGTTAAGAATTTTCACAGTATGATAACCTAGTCTAAAAATATCACAGTTTTACAGCATCATAGTATTAATTGACAATAAAAATAGGCCATTGCTGAAAATGAATCAGTTTATATTTTACAAATGTCTGTTTGATGTGTCATTGTGTGTATATATATCACAGAACCAAAAGTAATAATATTCAAGCTCCTTAAACTGCTCTTGTGTCATGGGCCTTAGGAAAGGATGTAGTTCAGACAGGTGGGCGTGTTCATCAGATAGATTGATCACCTGAAGAATGACACCTGTGTAGTGTCATTAAAACCCAAGCAGCTGATTGGTCAAACAGTCAGGCATTGTTCGGTAACACCAAGTTCTGGTGTTGGACCAGACATATGAATGTCTTTTAATCTGTGTTTTGAAAAAGTTGAAGGTGAGGTAACTGTCCAATCACACGCTGTGACTAAACGTCAAACCTCGCCACCCTCACAGTCCTACACTCTTACTTTCTCTCTTTGTGACTGTCACTCGTTCTCTGGTCTCCGTCTGCTTCTTCTCACTTTCTCTTTGTCTGTGTTTCTGTCTCCCGCTCTGTGTGTGTCTGCATTCTGCTGATTAATAATTGAGTGTTTTGCTTTTGCCTGCTTCTAAGCAGGAGAGCGAATTCAAAGAGGTGGTGGAAGCCGGTGCGGCGGGCACGAAGGCGGCAGAGCTGCGGAGAGAGATGAAGATGAAGCGAGGGAACAAGGGAACGAGGGAACGAGGGAACGAGGGGGGAGGGGGGGGGGGGTGGCAGACGTTCCTGCTGCGTCAGTGTGCCGGATTTGCCTCATTAATGCGGCCTTGGAAATGTAACAAGGATGTCACATGAATGTGTGTGTGTGGGGGGGGTGGGGGGGACGGATATCTGTGCATATACACGTGTAAGTGCATGCAAGCATTTGTATGTCATTTGGTCTTAAGGACTGGCTCTTCAAGAGGCCTCTAGTTGCTTTTGAACCAGGAGCCTTAGAACATAAAAACATGAGGTCTGTTGCCACTTCTGCAGCTTTTCTTGCAGCAGGTGAATTTTCTGGGCTTGTGAATGCCACTCACTACAGGACACCCTGCTTCATGTATGTCTATTATCCATAGATGTCCATCGCTGCCATTACATGGAAGTGAAGCAAGGTGTCGAGCCCCGCCCACATCTCGGAGTGTGTGCTGTGTGAGTGCCAGTGGCTTAAAGCTCATGAGTGTGTGAGATGTTGTATGGTGCCACACGCACTCCTAGCTCTCCACTGCGACACGTCGCTTATGGTGTCACTACACTGCCACACCCTTTTGACAAGGAGTCCAACTTGACCGCCTCCGTCGTCCAATGGGAACGCCTGCTTGATTGCATCATGCCACCTCATGCTGTCCATGGCTGTATTGTTCCCTGTGACTGTTGGCAAAAGATTTAATCTTTTGAATTAAAAAGCTGCAAGCTGTTATGGGAGTCATTACCTTGTTGAAATTCAGTGTCTCAATCTAAGCATCAGTGATCAGGAACAGGCTGTAGCCTCTGTGTCCTTCGACAGACGCGTCTCAGCGAGCCGGTGGTGAGAAACCCACCCCTGGTTGCAGCTACATCCAAATCCAAGGACATGGTATCACTTGAAGAAAGAAAAATAGCCAGAAAAAACACCCCCCCCTTGCATTAAAGACCAGCTCTGAAATACCATGTAGATATAAACATCCAGATGTGCCATTAGGATGCGAAGCCTCTGGAGAAAAGGTGTCTAGTTCATAACTAATCTTCTATACTATATGTAACTGTGTACTGACATTACCCCTCCTGAAGTGTCTTCCTGTGCTCACCATGTGACAGTCTGTACATGCTATACTGTATACAACATGGAGGAGCTATGTTGATGTACATTTTAAAATAACAACTCTTTAGAATTCCCCATTGAGAAATTATTTCAGAGGGAGTAACCTTCCCCAAGCCGTAGAACATGTCCCGTCCACTTTTGATGTGAATGAACATGTAACCAGGCAGGCTAACAGGCAGGCTAGCATTATCTAGCACGTGGCACATTTGTTGTGCGCAGTCAATAGATGAAACACAAGAAAAATGAATTTACCGGTTGACCAGCATGTTGGCTCATACTTGCTGTGCCCCCAGGATAAATGGATGGAACAGTGTCAGCCTTCAATATATGCTTTGTGCCAAAATCCACCTTTTTTTTTTTAATATTATTTTCAAAATGGTGCTCTTGAAAATCTCTGGGTTCGACTAGGGCAGTCTGATCTCTGGGTTTGACTAGGGCAGTCTGATTTTTCCAAGTAAACTGCTCCCATTTTTCTCTGATAGGCACAGCAAGCATTCCGCGTTTAAATTAGATGAGTCTTGCTTTTTTGAGTTTGAAATGAACTTCTTAATATAGGCTGAAATATCATACCGCCCCATTCTTTGATAAATTAGTAATGAGAGGACGACCTCTCCAACACCGTATTCCCCATTAAAGTGTTTACCTGGATAGGTGGTGTTTACTAGTGAGCATGTGAGCTCACCAACATCAACAAGAGCTACTTTTGTTTCTTAAAAAACTACCAATGAAAATTTCAAAGTTACTGCATTGGCATGTCTGGGTTATCAATTTTGATATACTGAAGTGGCAACAAAAAGAGTTTAAGCCAGGTGCCCTGCTGCCGACCGTCTACAGGCGAAAAAGTAAAAACGACGAATGAGGATGTTGAGATGCTGTGTGTTGTGCTCTTTACTACCGCGCACAAGCAGGTCTTCATGAGGGCATAAGTGCCCCTTGCTCATTAGGCATTACTCCGCACTACTCTTCACATCCACTGCCTGCTATGCTTTCTGGAGGGGGGCGGGGCAGGTGGGCAGAACCAATCGGTAACTGTCTCGCCAGGCTGGCAATGACCCACCAGCCTCCAGCCCTTTTCTCGTCACTCAGGTCTGCTCTTTGACACCCGGAAGAATAGTATTTATGGAGCTGTGTGTCATTATGCTGTTTCTTTTAAACACGCACACACAAAGCGCACGCACACGCTCCCTCCTGTTGGTGGTGCTATGTTTGACTGTGTGTGGGGGAGGAGGGTGGGTGTAATTAATAGTTTCCCAGTTTACTTCTGACGGTTTGCTCGGCTCCTTCCTTGGCTGTGGCCCTATAACAAAAGTCCTTAAAGTCTTCAACTTCCTCTGCCTTCTATTCCTGGACAGCACCAGAAAGCCTGAAATACATAACTTACTAAGGAACTATGATTTTACAAAAAATATATGAGTGCCCCTTGACCGGCATTGAAGTGACAGCAATACTTGCATCACTTCTTGATGGTTTTGGTGTGTGACCACAGCAACTGTTTCCTGTGCTGAGTCCGTTAGATGCCCATGATTCAGGGAATTCTCAGATGAGTCAATGAGAAGGTCTGTCACTGGTCAGCAGAATGTCAGACTAGTTACAATAAATCGTCTGTTTCCGTTAAAACCCTATTGTACTTTTTTGTGACGTTTTAATACATTTAATTTTCATTGCATAATCTTGTAATAAGTCAGACTGTGTGTGTGTGTGTGTGTGTGTGCATGTACAATGTAAATGTAAATGTAAATGTGCGCCTGTGTGTTCTGTTTTTGTATTAAGAGTGCTTTACAGTAAAGTCGAGGGTTACTAGGAGTTTAAAACTGTCTCACCCTCTTTCCTGGATTGTAAGAGTCAATACCCATACCAGTCAATACCAGACCTCTGGGCCTGATTTATTAACACTTCCCTGTCTCTCTCCCTCTCTCTCTCTCTCTCTCTCTCTCTCTCTTCTTTCTCAGTCCGGATGACATTGGCAGCTGCTGGTACATTTTGCTCTCTGGATCGGTCTTCATCAAAGAGTCCATGTTCCTGCCCAGATCCAGGTATGTCCTGCCTGCCGTCAGCCGTCCGCCCGTGAGCCACTGTCACGTAGGGGTTGGAGCTGCGGTGCTGGAGGTGCCCAGGGCCCAGGGCGGCTTGCCCCCAGGCACACAGCTCATGTCGAGGGAGAGTGTTAAAGGAGGCTTGGTCTTGCTTCTACGCAAAGGCATCTCCAAGAAGACGTTAAAAGAAGTATGCAATATTTACTCTGTCAAACTTCACGTGCTGTAGAATAAGCTCCAGAATCCAAAACCTTTCCTGGGTTTTGCAATCAAAGTGATATTTTAGAGCACGGGTATTCAAATCACAGCTCACGAGGTGCAGATATTATATTGTCTATCCTCCTTTTGCCCAGAAATATAAAATAGTCAATAAATTACAAAGCATTTCGTCAATCACATGTCTAGCGTAACTCAGGAAGTGATCACAGCTGCGTGCTGTGCCTGACGACCCTGGTGTCTCCCAGCGATGGACGTTCTCTTCTAAATTCGGTGGTCACGCATCGCAAGAGACGCTCGGAAAATATGTGGCGAGGCTTTCCAGGTCATGACCTCAAATGGGCCACCGTAGCCAGCCTGTTCACACTTCAGTCAGTGTTCCTCAGAGCGTGAACAGGTCATGGCAATCCAAGTCACACGACAGGTTATGGTTACTGTAACCCCTCCCCCCCATGCAGAAACAGCCAGCAACACCAATCGGATTGCTCTCCACTAATAAAGCTGGCTGGCTAGTGCAGGGGGAGAGGAAGGACTCAGGTCTTTGGAGAGGAGAGGACTCATAATCCATCCTGCAGCTTGATGTGATGTAGGCCTTGTACTTGAGGAACATAGTGAGTGACTGAAGTCCACACTGCTGCTGTGATGGTACGTGGCCATTTAATGAAGACGCCATCAGCGTTCAGCGCCACATTGCATTCATTCCTTTATAAATCATGTTGCTGTAACGTACCTGTGTTGGGCAGATCAAAAGGAGCCCAGAATGACCTCTGTTGTTTAGATCCTAATGAAAGATGATCTTCAGTTCCTTCCGTTGTTCCTTGTGGCGATTCAAACGACGTGTCTTATGGTCCGTTTCTGCCGTCGGTGCCAAACTGCGCGTCGACGCCCAGGTTGTCAGTGGCGTCTGAGATTGTAAGTCAGGCTATTTTCTCCTCCACAGTTATGTCTGAAAACATGCTGGTGTTCAGACTGGAAGGAAGAACTTTACTTTGTCTTTGTATGGTGTGACGTTGCCACGCGTAATCGTGTCTTCAGGATGACGCAGTGTCACCGTTTGTTGGATTAATGTGTCTTCTGTGTGAGGTGCTTGCTGAAGTGTTAGCTGGGCTCATTGATCTGGGAAAAGCAGATACTGACTGTACGATTGGCTGATGTACAAGGTAATGGATTGTTTTACATTTTGACCATATTTTAAAGGTCCAGTCTGTGATTTACAAAGTGGTATTTATAGACTCTGTCATAGATGCACAAACCACTAGTAGTGTTCTCATGATACTTAAATAACCATGTTCAGTACAGTCCCTTGAAAAGTGACTATAGACCTACTGTAGATTCTTCTTGTGGTAGGACACGACTCGTGTGTCAAAACGGAAATGTCAGTAAGTAAACACATGGACATAGAACCAATACATAAAATAGTATATCCTTTTTTTTAATATCCTTTTTTTAATTTCCCGAATTGGTATGTTTAAAATATTGCAATCATTTTAGCAACACCAGTAAACGTTCTCTGCTGGTAGAGGTGCTGGTAATGTCAAGGTCATGGGTTTGATTCCCAGGAGCTCATGAACCGTCATCCTCATACACATGTCGTTGTTGATAAGAGCATCTAACGATTGTCATAAATATAAAGGAAGGTGTAATTCGATCTTCTGACTGAGATCGAAAATTGGTCAGAGAGGGCTGTTAAAATGAGAAAGGGTAACTGGAACTTTCAGCGAATGGTGAAGATTGAACCATTGTTATAATTTAAAGCAAACAACAGGCAAAAACAACAAGCAGCAAAGCAGAAGGAGATGAGCTAACTCCTTCGCATTAACAATGACGTAGTCTCACTTATTTCTCCCTGGAACGCGAGGCTATGAGCTATTTCTGTAACTCTTTTTCGTCTTTATTTCTCCCTCCCCTCTCTTTCTTCCTCTTTCCCAGTCTCTTTCTGAGTCTCCCCACCCCCTTTTTTTTGTGTAATGTTTGAAGTAAAGGTTGAAAGGTCACTCTTTAGTGGACAGAGGTCAGCTCTGCCTCCACAGCCTGTTCCTGGTAGCGGGAGGCTGGCTGGGATTTCGACTCCAGTCCATTCGTGGTGCGGCGTCCCCGCGGCAGAAGCACAGACGCGCTCGATCTCGCGCGCGCTCGCTTTGCCATGTGCGTGGCTGACGGGCACTTTCGCGAGTAGCACGGGCTGAGCGATTTGCGTGGAGTGCACACAGGATGTTCGGAGCTGCCGTTTGTTCCTGCTGTGAGCGGCTCTGGAGAACCCAGCAGAGAGAGAGTTAGTGTTTAACCTAGAGAGATGCCTGCCTATGGAAATGGTGCTAACGAGGATCTGGACTGAGACTGTTTCTTAAAGAAGCTTTGCCTTGAAGTGTCATCTAAGAAAGGTACTGTGTTTAAAAATGACAAGGTACATGGTGTTATGTGTGCAAGATAGATTGATTACACATCCTTAATATAAATGTGCCTTTTTATGTTGCTGGTAAATATGTTGAAAATCCTTGGATAAAAAATCCACGGATTTATTTTACGCACTTTTATTGTCATTCTTATGGGCTGTGGGTTAAGGTTCTGGGTGTGGAGTTCTGTACTCTGAGTTAAGGTTCTGGGTGTGGAGTTCTGTACTCTTGGTTAAGGTTCTGGGTGTGGAAGTCTGTGCTGTGGGCTATAGTTCTGGGTGTGGAGGTCCTCTGGTGTGGGCTTAGGTGTTGGGTGTGGAGGTCCTCTGGTGTGGGCTTAGGTGTTGGGTCTGGAGATCTGTGGTGTGGGTGCAGCTGGTGCCTTGTTGGACTGTTGAGTGTCTTGTGGGTTCTGTAACTCTGCTCCCCACAGTCACCCTCCCACCTTCTCCTCCCTCACTTTCCCACTGACTGCATATGCATAATGACTCTTTAATCTCATATTGGCTTAAAATAATTGAGGAGACCTGATTGACTTCGGTGACCTGTAGTGCTTTTGTGTGTGTGTGTGTGTGTGTGGGTGTGTGTATGTCACTGTGGGAGGGTGTGTGTAGATTAGTGTGGGTAGGCGTCGTCACCAAATCCCATTCCAGACACCAGGCATGTTGTGTAACGGGGACTGAAGAAGCTGGTGTGGTTGGCAGTGTGTGTCTCGGGAGGAAAGAAAAAAGGGAACAAATCTGGCCTTAATTCCTCAGAATTCATCTGCATTCTTTTGAATTCCTCTGAATTCCATGGCCAAAGAATGTGCATGTGCATCTGGAGCCAGTTATAACGCTGCCCCTCCTCACCTTTTCCTTCCTGCTTCTGAACTGGAACTGTATTTCATATTGGGCTTCCAGTTTTTTTTCCAAAATGTATAATATTCTACAAAGACTGATGCTCAAGAAGTGTGAATTCAGCGTGTGAATTTACTCACTTGCTAAACGGGTTTTGGGGGGTGATGGAGAATGGAGTGTGTGGCATTTATTATGTTTTTCTCCACCTGCACCTTGTAAGGGTGGTGGTGAAGGCGGAGGCGGAACAGGTAAGTCAGTGAGCCGCAGTTCCTTCCGAGCTGAAATTGAAAGGTGAGATCTGGGGGGGGACCTCACGGTGTGTGGTCACAGAAAGACGAGCAGAAATAGCCGCCAGAGGCATGCTGGGATACCCACCTGTCAGCTCTTACCACGTCTCTGTGCACGCCTACAGCCAGTTGTCCTTCGAAAATAACCTTTATCACTTTATTTATTTATTTACAAAGCTTTTGTGCTTACTGTGTTAGTATAGTGATTGGAATGATCTCTGATTCGCCAAACCCTAAGCACAGTATATTCCTATGTGACTTTTTTAAGAAATGAAAGCAAGGTTCAAAGGTAATATCAAATAACTAGATATCAATTCACACAAATGAATATTATTGATTCATATTATATGTTCAACTCTTAACAACAAGGTTATATTCCTGTGCCTTTCCATAAAAAAACTGATATGCAATTTCTTTATGGTCAAACTTTTTACAAGTGAAATAATGTCATGATAGGGCAGTTAGGCAGGTGACATTTTATGCCAGTCACAGACTCCATTTAACAAGCAGCTTCTGCCTAAAATATAAAATAATATATTGGCTTTAATGCCACTTGATGCAAAGTCAAGTCTACGTGTTACAAATGCCCCAAAATAATATACACAGAAATCGAGTATAACATACAGTACACATGACCTATTCTGTGGAATTTGGCTACATTAATATGATACAGAATCACATTTTAATTAACCTCCTTATCTGTTTACCTAGAGCGTTGTACTGATAAGGAACACTGCCCCTGCTTCTCACTCACTCAATCTCTCACCTATTAAGACTCACATCAGCGGCGCTAACCACGGTCTTTGGTCATCTTAGTATCAAATTGGTTGAGTTAGCACTGTTTCTATCTTTTTCCCCAGCAAAAGGTGTCTGTGTGTGTGTGTGTGTGTGTGTGTGAGCTCTGGACTTTAGTGCTCTTGGTCAGCTCAATCCTGTAAAACAAAAGTGCTTTACCAGCAGTAAACCACTGAGCCAAACCAGACAATGACATAAAAGGACACAGAGCGCATTAACACAGCTCAAAGGTAAAAACTACAAGAAACGGCTGAAGTAGATTTACTTAATGCCCACGTCAGCGAATAAAACTGGATCACTTTTAATCTGCCTGATAAACATCTGTGTCTCCTGGAGGTTCTTAAATATAACTGGGAACAGTCTTTTGCATTTCCTTTCATAAAGAGTGGACTGTATGTCTGTAGTATATGTTAGTATGTTTGTGTGTGCGCGTGTACCCCACCCCATGTGTGGGTTGCCTCTGACACACCCGACCTCCTGAGGCACTGGACTCCCTTCATAAGCCCAGTGATGTCAGGCAGGGGACTTTTCCAGTCCGGGGGTAGTTCTGCACCCAATGGAACCTCTCCCAGCTGCAGAACACTGTGGTGAATGTGTGTGGGTCTAGGTGGTGGGTGGATGTGTGTGTGTGTGTGTGTGTGTGTGTGTTATATGTGTCTGTGTCAGTCATTCATTCGCAAGGTCTGGAGTCCACGCTTGAATTCTGACAGCTTTCATGAACTGGTCCAGCCGAGGACTCTAATCTGTGTGTGTGTGTGTGTGTGTGTGTGTCTCCTTCTCCTCCTAGTTTTGGGAAGCGTTCAGCAGGAAGCTTGCGTCGTGGATGTGAGTGCATCGTTCTGGAGCCATCCGAAATGATCGTGGTGAGTCCTCCTGTTACCTGCGTGCCATCGCACTGTTCAAAGAAGAATATGCGAACGACATTTGCATTCAAGAAAGCCTTCTTAGCAGCACCTAAATACCAGACTCATCTTAATATGTCTTTACCCTTCCCTAAGTGGTCAAAACAATGACATCTTTGAAATCAGCTTGCACTTTGCATCTGTGTGTGCGAAGATCCTTCTGGATCCCAGATGAGATGGTTTTACCATGTGCCCTCTCCAGTGCCCATGCAGAGATGTAAAACAAGATGTTAGATGTTAGTCTATGTGATGAGTGTTGGTGTGCATGTGTGAACATTTGTTAGGGAGTTGTGGAGACAGATGAGAAAGATTATTCACATTATTCACAAGTGTGTGTGAGTGAGTGAGTGTGTGTTTGTGTGTGCACATGTACCTGTGGGGGGTACTGTCTGGGTAATGTTCGGACTCTCTAGCCCAGTCAGTGGTTTCTATCTGCTGCATCTCTTGGTAGTGGACTTCCTGGTGCGTTGTTATTGGCTGGTGTGGCACTGTAATTGTGATCCGGCAGGATACGGACACTCATGCTCATGCTCGCTCACAGAGCCCAATATATTCCCTCTGCTCCATGTTCGCTGGCAGTTGCCATAGCAGCGGTTGGTAAGGTAGCGAGAGATTTGATGTGTAATCCCAAAAGGCAGAGGGGGTGTGAAATGTGAGGCTGCAGTGAAAGTAAAGAGCGAAAGTGTGTGTGTGTGTGTGTGTGTGTGTGTGTGTGTGAGAGGGTGTGAGAGTCTATAGGGAGTTGTTTGAGATGGTGATGGAGATGTCTTAACCGAGTTAATCATGTTTTCTCACCCTGGCTAAAACTTCTGTACAAATCTTCTATCCTGGGTTACGGTGCCTCTTCACCATGTCCCAACTCTGATTTAATGGCCATTTATTTCTTCCAAATCTAGCTGTTTTCTCATTTCGTCTGCAGTGCAGCTATTAGCACGGTGCACGTAGTACATTCATGCAATGGCATAAGCCTGTGAAATAAAGCATTTTCTCACACTCCCTTGAAACGCTCTGAACTAAGAACCCGGTGGTTGTAGCACAACGTCGCCAGCGTGCTAGTTCAGCCAGAAGCAGGCGCGTCTACTGCGCCTGCAGCAGGGACGGGCAGAACCTTGGCCGGCCCCCACGCCGGGGCGGCTGGAGGTGCTGGGGACCCTCCACACGCGGCACATCCTCCCCACGTCTGCCCATTTCCCCCTCCTCCGGTTCTCCAGTTGCGCGTCCTCTCTCTGACGTAGGCATCGCACACGCGTTTGTGTGTGCGTTCTCTCTCTCTCTCTCTCTCTCTCTCTATCTCTCACATGCGGTAGAGACAGACTCGCACGCCCACTGCTATTTTTACGCAGTGCAAAGGAGAGGGGTGGGGGGGAGGCGGGGAAAAGAGTGAGAGAGAGAGAGAGAGGGAGAGAGGGAGGAAGGAAGGAGAGGGAGGGAGGGAGAGGAGGGAGAGAGTGAGGGAGGGAGAGAGGAAGGAGAGGGAGGGAGGGAGGGAGGCAGGGAGAGAGGACAGAGAGAGGAAGCAAGAGCGTGTGAGAGAACGCGAGAGGGAGGGAGAGAAGGAGAGAGGGAGCGAGAGAATCATTCGTCTCTCTCTTCCCTTTGGCAGGTGGACTATATGGACGAGAATGAGGAGTATTTCCAGCGGCAGGCATCTCACAGACAGTCCCGCCGGAGGTTCCGCAAGATCAACCAGAAGGGCGAACGGCAGACCATCATCGACACCGTGGACCCGTACCCCGCAGGGAAGCCGCCGGTAGCCCGCGGATACCACACGGTCAGTGCCGCACCTCCACCTCACTGGCGGAGAGCCCTTCCCCTCCCGTCTGCCTCGGCTCGCGTTGCCCGGCAGTGCTAAAAGGTGGTGCTCTGTTAAACTTGCTGGTTTCCTTATCAAGCTTGTGATGGTGCATATCTGAACCATGACAATTGTGGCAGCCTGTCGGAGCTTGAGGAGCTAATACTGTTTGGATTTCTGCACTTCATGCCTTGTTCAGTGTAAATTGCATTTAGGTTGAATTCACATGTGAATACTTGGGACAGGGAGCCTGGCTCACACCTGTGCGTACCTGCTCTGGGTTGAACTCTCCATCTCCATGGAGCACCATCTTCTTTTGCAGATATATGATTGAAGCTCCCACGAAAAATGTTACACTTTAAATCTTTGCGGAGGCTGTTTCTAAAATTTTGCTCTGCAGTAATTAATGACATTACCTAAAGGGGAAACATGCAGACAAATAGATGTATTTGCTGGGTGAGATTGTGACTGTTCCTCTGAACATGGCCCAAGTTGTTTCCTGATGTGTGAAAGGGATCTGTGCATATCAGCATGGTCCAAATCTGCAGAGACTCGTGCACAACTTCATCATCTAATACAGAAATATTGGACGTGATTGGGGGAGACATGATGGAAAGACCTGATTACTAGCACAATGTACACTAGAAACATATGAGCAAACCTCACTGCAGGTCAGTGTCCAGATGACATGGATGCTTTGGTTGAATAAATTACATTAACTGCACTAACTCGGTGCTAATGATATTTAGTTATCGGTTAGCAGCTTCAATCAAAAACTCCGAGACCAGCTGGTGTGTAGCTCCAAAGGGGAACTTTAGCATAAAATTAAGTGGATAGGACGTCTGGCTAATTTAATCTGGGTTTAGTATATACACCAGACATTTTCCAAGCTGCCAAAGGTGCCACACTGACTTTTTGTAACACTCTGGGCCTGTTTGACACTCTGTGCCAGTTTGCCACTCTGGCCCAGTTTGACACTCTGGCCCTGTTCTTACTCTGCCTTACTCTGCCTTACCCTGCCTTACCCTGCCTTACTCTGCCTTACCCTGCCTTACTCTACCTTACTCTGCCTTACTCTGCCTTACCCTGCCTTACCCTGCCTTACTCTGCCTTACTCTACCTTACTCTGCCTTACCCTGCCTTACCCTGCCTTACCCTGCCTTACCCTGCCTTACTCTGCCTTACTCTGCCTTACTCTGCCTTACTCTGCCTTACCCTGCCTTACCTGCCTTACTCTACCTTACTCTGCCTTACCCTACCCTGCCTTACTCTGCCTTACCCTGCCTTACTCTGCCTTACTCTGCCTTACCCTGCCTTACCCTGCCTTACTCTACCTTTACTCTGCCTTACTCTGCCTTACTCTGCCTTACCCTGCCTTACCCTGCCTTACCCTGCCTTTACCCTGCCTTACTCTGCCTTACCCTGCCTTACCCTACCTTACTCTACCTTACTCTGCCTTACCCTGCCTTACCCTGCCTTACTCTACCTTACTCTACCTTACCCTTACCCTACCTTACCTTACCCTACCTTACCCTGCCTTACCCTGCCTTACCCTGCCTTACCCTACCTTACTCTGCCTTACCCTGCCTTACCCTGCCTTACCCTGCCTTACCCTGCCTTACTCTCTGCCTTACTCTGCCTTACTCTGCCTTACCCTGCCTTACCCTGCCTTACTCTGCCTTACCCTGCCTTACTCTGCCTTACTCTGCCTTACTCTGCCTTACCCTGCCTTACTCTGCCTTACTCTGCCTTACTCTGCCTTACTCTACCTTACTCTGCCTTACTCTGCCTTACTCTGCCTTACTCTGCCTTACCCTGCCTTACCCTGCCTTACTCTGCCTTACCCTGCCTTACTCTGCCTTACCCTGCCTTACTCTACCTTACCCTGCCTTACCCTGCCTTACCCTGCCTTACTCTGCCTTACCCTGCCTTACCCTGCCTTACTCTGCCTTACTCTGCCTTACGCTAGCTTTGTCTGTTTGATTTCTTGCCGTTTTGATTTTTGTGCTGCCCCAGACAACCCCTCCTTCTCAGGGGTTTGCCATATTTATGTTTCCCTTCGCTGGATTTGTGTGTTGTGCCATGGGACCAAAACACAGTAGCTATCTAGTTTGTCAGAAGTTCTTTCCTTATTTATACATTTTTGCTGTGTACCTTTTTGGTTTCCCTCCCTTGGTCTTTTGGTTAGCTCTGCGTCGTGCCTACTTCTGTATTCACTGTCTGAAGGTGCTTTGGTTGTGCCTGTCCATTGTTCGAAGGCCTGTGTTGCGCTGGCCAAAGATTCTGTCAGTTCCAGCAGTTTCTGCGGCGAGTCACCACCACGCTCTCTGCACCTTGTCAGAGTGTGAAGCGCTGCGTGCATGTGTGTGGTGTTTTGTGTGCTGGCGCGTGCCCGACCAACGTCACCGTGCCCTGGCTGTATGCAGTGAATACAGCGAAGGGGAGGGTGGGTGTGGTCCTCATGTTCACACACGCATGATTCTCCACTTACACTAATCCTGTATACGAAGCCAAGCTCCATTACGCTCTCACCCCCCTTTAAAGCCAGCACGCAAGACCGAGGGGGCAGGCAGCCTCATTGGACAGGTGGCATTTACGCAGAACCGGAGGCCTGAGGGAGAACCTTTCACATGTTTTAGAACATCTCATGAGTCTGCTTCTCCCTTTACAGAGAGAAGGAGAGAGAGAGAGAACGAACACGTTCTGCCTTCTGCTGGAGCATCCTCTTTAGGTTCAGCTTTGGTAGCGATCCTAGAGAAGAGAGCGGAGAAGCAGCTCCTTCACTCGCGTCTTTTGCCTATAGGATATAGGAGGATTCCGTCAGTGCTCTGTGCAGTCACGGTATGCACATGTGAAATGGGAACTCCTGTAGGCACATTCCTCCGTGTTCTCCACCCCCAAAGCTCTGCTCTTCTCCATTCCTTGAATTCCTCTCGCTCCCAAAGGAAAAGTAGCTGTGTTCCCTTGTTTGTTTGGGAACGGCCTGCTCCCTTTGCCCAGGAACGCATCCCGTAGCCATGCCTCCCTCCCTATGCATTTTGTGCCATTTTGTGCTCTGGGAGTGAAAATGTGGCTGCTTGTTCCCCCACACGGATCACCCCACAGACCAGGTTTGAGGAGCTTTGTGGGAAAGCTTCTTCTGCGGCTAGTGGTGGGAGGGACTGACGGGCACTGGGTGGGTCGACCCCTCTACACTGTGCTTTTGCACAGCAAGAAAAAGTACATCTGGTAGAATCTCAGTGAATTTTTAGCACTTCAGAAACATAAGCACTGTTCAAGCGATTTATCTCCTCTCTCTCTCAAATCAAAACAACATGCTCTTCACACAGTCCATTGTTTAAATTTGCTTCAGAACTTAACTGAAGCTAACTATCACAGTGCATCCACAGAGCCACCTCACAGATACTGTCCTGTTCTGGGCCAAAATTGGACCCCATCACACTCCCTCTCTGTGTCTCTCTAAGCCAATCAGTGTTAATTGTTCAACAGCTAAATGAACTCCCTGGGGCAGCATAGTAAAGCATTTTGAGCCTGGATTTCTGAGCAATTTGGGCACATAATTAGTTCAGTCTCTTCCGTCCTAATGTGTCTGGGCCCATTTATAATTTGGGTTTGTGGCAGCATCGTTTTTTGAGCAATTCTCCTGTGTGTGTGTGTGTGTTTGTGTGTGCGCTCGCGCGCATGCACGATCTGACGTGTCCTGCACTGCCCTCTGTCGTCCCCCTCAACCCGCCTTCACAGACATAGCCGAGCCGTTATGAAGTGTATGTCCCTCTTCTCTTCCCGTACTATGACTTGCAAAGTGCTTTCCTGCAGGACTCCGCTGGGCTAATTGTGTCTGTGCTTCTCCTGACTAACTCTCCCTGTTTATAACTGTCATCTTCTCTGCTTCCCTCCTGCTCCCATCTCACTCTGGCCCCCCATCAGGAATGCGTTAAAGCTCAGGTATTGTACTTATTCACTGTTTCTGTGTGTGTGTGTGTGTGTGTGAGAGTGTGTGACAGAGATCCTAGCCATGCTTGTCTGTGGTTTCATGATTTGTAATGGATAATATCCTTAAGATAGGATTGTATATTGATTTATGTCTGTGTCTTCACACAAACACATGCACAAAATGCTGGATTTTGCTTGTACATGCAGGATATTCAAATTGCTGCCCAGTATTATTCAGTGTACCGATGTCCATGTTGTTGTTACCAGCGCTAGCTCCTGTGTGGAAGCTCTGGCTGTGATGGGTGTAAGCTTCACTCTGTGCTAACTGTGCTAACGTAATGCTCGTCTGCCTGACGCTGCCCTCGCTGGCTGCTGAGTAAATCACAGCAAATCAAGGATGCAGGCATGCGATGCATATGGGTTTGCCAAAGCTAGCGGGGCTACAGCCAGTTATAACAGCACCAGTCGGGACAGTTTGTAGCAAGGCTAATCTTAATTGTGCAGTCTGATAAGGATCCTGACCTGCTGGCTAATAGCCAGATACTGCCCTCTGCTGAGGATGGAGGTGGCACACATGCACACACGCCTGTGTGTGTGTGTGTGTGTGTGTTGTGTGTGTGTGTGCGTGCTGCTGGTCTTCATTTGGACTGCTGATGATTATACTGTGTTCTTCACTCCTCACTGAATCTAATTACTGGAAAAACATGCATCAGGAGCTACAGAGAGAGGGAGAAGGAGGGAGAGAGAGAGAGAAAGAGAGAGACTGTGTGTGTGTGGTATAGAGAGAGAGAAAGAGAGAGACTGTGTGTGTGGTAGAGACAGAGAGAGAGAGACTGTGTGTGTGTGGTAGAGAGAGAGAGAGAGAGAGAGAGACTTGTCAGGTGTTCTTGTGAAGAGCAGGGTCTATTTTTAGAGATGTCCCTTGTGATTGGTACTGTTGCACCATTGGACTACACTGAGACACAAAAGCCGTAAAGGATTTATTCCACACACACACACACAAACATGTGCACAAAAAGGCACACCTAAGAAATAAGCCTTTGAACATATGACAGGATGCATTATCTGCCGCATGACCAACCTCTTTTCTACAGCCACACCCACATTTGGCTTCCACATCTCCTGCCACATACAGCCTCACTGCACAATCCCTCTACACAGTCAGCACTGCATTACCATGTAATGTTCGCTTCACGCCTTTGAACTTCTTTGAAGCAGAGGTTGTGTGTTAGTCAGTCATAATCCCAGTATGCAGTGACGGTATGTTCTACCGAGGACACTTAAAAAGACCCGTCTGCACCCAAATGAAAGGGGGTGTGGCTGGGTGCTGGTGTCACTCCCGGCAGCGATGACTTTAGGCAGTGCATGCGGATGGACACTCGACAAGGGGTCAAAGAAGGGCGGATTCCTGCATGACTTGATATTTCTGTATCGTTGTGTGTGCATGCATATGTGTGTGAGTGTGTGTGTGTGTGTGAGAGAGAAGGAAGAGCATAATCTGTCCTGTATGAATTATTGACTCAGCTTCTGTCTCCAGCTCTGTCTGAACCAGTCATTATCTCTGCTTCACCCTTGATCCTCTTTCACTTTAGACAAGCTTCGTTTTTCTCTGTGTGCACGCATGATCCTGGGAGTTACTGAGTGTGACTATGTGATTGTGTTTAGGCAGGGGCCTAACACATGACAAGTGGCACATCACACTAAGGTCCGTTTATGCAAGACAAATATTTACATTTGGCACCGTGATCCACAGACTATAAGGCCATTATTGCACTAAAGAATACTGAAACATTATATATATATATATATATATATATATATATATATATATATATATATAGAGAGAGAGAGAGAGAGAGAGAGAGAGGGAGAGAGAGAACCCTAACCCGAGTATTAACACGTTGGTCAGATTGCTTGGGCAAGCATTACATGAACTGAAACAAATATGTTTTAATTTTTAGATCGCCACAGAACTGAAAATCTGAATAATTCATGTCAGAGCCACACTTTTGATGTGCTGGATTGTGTGCCTGCACATGTGTGCGCGTGCGTACATGTAGCAAATTCTAATGCATTTTAATGGCCCTGACCTACTTTTGGTTAAAAGTCAGCTCTTGCGTCTGCTGTGTTTCTCTGACCTCTTAAAACCACGATCAAAACGGTCGAATATCACTAAGCCATTGTTCATTCAGAGTGACTTCCGTCTCCTTTAAGGAGTGGCATTCTACCCCCTTGCCCTGCGAGGAAATCCTCTCTCGCGCTTGCTCTCCGACGGGATGTCCGCAAGGGTGGAGGGACGGCCGGGGACGCAGTGACCTCCCGCGGGTGGTGTGGGAAATAAGCCCCTTTGATAAAAGGGGCTGTGAGGCTTAGTTACGCCCGTTAGCATTAGCCTCCTATCTTTGTGCTGTATCTTCCTGGCCTCCGAGATTGAGGGTGTGTTCATACTTGGTAGTTCGCTTCTCTTGGTCTGGACCAAACAACAAAATACACATATTGTTACATTTTAGTCTTCGTTTGCTTAGCATTCAGACTCAAAAATGTTTAATCGAACAAAAAGAAGTGTGTGTGTGTTATGACGCTTGTATATTGGCTCAAAGCACTTATCGATGTTGTGTACATCTGGTGGTATTTTTACCATCTGGAACCACAGCAAGACGTGGTAAAATGAATAATTGAGTCAAAACAGTGCCAGAAATTCGCTGCAAAGAGAAGACGACGTACGTTTCCGATGCATGTGCCAGACTGTTATGGGAAACTTGTTTTGTTTGTTTATTAAATGCTCTCTCGTCTGTCGCGGCGCGTTTGTTGTCGCACCATGTGAGGGCCAGTGTATGGTTCGTTTGGTTCGTACCGTCTTCGTTCTTCAAACAAACCGCACCAGAATTCGTTTAGAAACGGACGATGACCCACCTGCTCAGGCGGTCTCGGTCCGATAATTCGGTGCGCGCCAAAGGGAGCGTTCACACATGGTCAAACGAACCGAACAAACAGTTCGTTTTAGTCGGAAGCAAAGCTACCAAGTCTGAACACACGTAGCTTTTTGTGTAACTTGCACAACACGTACGCTGTTTGTGGCACACCGAAAAAACATACCGTACATGCGTGACTTCAGAAATATGAGCTCTCCTCGCCAACGTGCTAACAGTGAATCGCGTACATTGTTCTAACCCCATGTTTAAGGACTATTTAGCAAGAAGCTGCTCTTCAGTAGTGGTGCGTAAAGGCATTGGGCACCCCATTCTCGCCCACAATGCCGTGTGACCAAGATGTCCTGTAGTTCATCAATCTGCATGTTAATTAATTATGCCGAGAGAGATGCTCACAAGCACTCAGTATGCAGATGAGCAAAGGAAGCAGACGTTTTGGTCTTCCTTATTGCGAATGGGCAGGTTAATCAGTATATTTTGTACAAACTTCAGTTAATTAATCCTCTGTGGAGTTTGTTTATATAAATGGCCATGAGAATGGTTTAAATCTAAAAGCTTTTATTTCTGTTGCTCTCTATACACTTGAATTCACAACATGTTCCAGTAATGGGAACATTTGGCCAGTCTGGAATCCCAGACAGACCTTTAGATTTGTAAAAAATATTTTGGGACTAATTACGATTTAATGGTGAAACAATGGCGAGGGTGTTGATCTTGAAGGTGAGAGATGTGAGGTATAGGAACTAAACAGAATGATCCGGAACATGTTCTTCTGTGCTCATGCTCTTTTTGTTTCTATCCTTCTAAACAAGAACTCTATTTTTCTCTTTCTCTCTAAGAGTGAGACGGGCCTAATTCTGGGGCAGACATGTATTTCTTTTATTTCCCCCTCTGGGTGCTGGAGGGATCAGGGGAGGTGTGTGTGTGTGTGGGGGGAATGTATCTCTCTCCATGCCTGAAGTGGTGTGAGAGGCCAAGCCAGTCCTCTCCCACCTGGACTCGCTTGACATTTTATTAGGAATCCAGTTTAAAAAAAATAATAATAATGTTTTAACCTCGAGCCAAAAAAAAGGGCAAAAGTGCTTCCTTCTCTATGTTAGACAAAGATCTGAAGCTTTTGCATTCATTCTTATTGTGGTCCTCACTCATTGTGCATATGCGTGTGTGTGTGTGTGTGTGTGTGTGTGTGTGTGTGTGTGTGTGTGTGTGTGTGTGTGTCTCCATGTCATCTCAGCGACAATAATGAGCTTTGATGGCCCTTATGCTACGCTTCAGAGGCCAAATATAGTCATGTGATCCATCGTAGCCCACACAGACATAAAATCAGTGAACAACAGCTCATAGATGCCATCACTTATTAGATTAATCTTTATGACCCCCATAATGGAAGGAGACCTAGAAATGCCATAATGCCTTGCAAAATAAATCAACACTAATGTGTGGAATAGTAAAACAAAAGCATTTGTTATTCGTTTTTAAGGGTACCATCAGTGGCTATGGCCAACATCACTAACCACCACGAGTCGAGCAGCTCCCAGCTATTCAGCTGCCCAAGACTTCATAGATGTTCACTTCTTTCTCTGCGCTGTGTGTATCTTGTTTCAGTTTAAATCACTGGGCTCCTCCATTGCCCTGTAGACAGCCATGGTTAGGATGAGCGTAACCATAACAGCCTCCATCACTCCTTAAAAGCCTTCTGGGTAACAGCTAGCTGTCCCTGGACGCGACTCCGTTGCCCTGGTGACGTAATGATCGCCCCGGCCCACGTCTCCTGACTGTGGTTGCCCGAGGGACAGCCCTTGCCAGCACCTGAGCTTATTTTGTTGGGCATTACATCATTGGGATGATGTCATCGCGTAGTAGTGTGGTCCCAGCACGGTGCTGGAAGCATGCCAGAATTGCCCCCCTTAATGGCAGTGTGTCTGTTAACCCTCTGCAGCTCCTTAGGCAAGGTGTCCACACACACACACACACACACACACACACACACAGGCTTTGTGCTTGCGCTGGAGATGCAAGCAGGGCTATTACAGTCCCACATAAAGACCATCACAATATTACGGGATTCAGTTAAGCTGTTGTCATGCTTTTTTACTACAGCAATCTGCGGAGCCTTTCGATCGTTCTGCATCATGCTTGCGCTCACTGTTACCCTTTATTTTCGTTCTTCTTTCCAGCTTATTGGCCATTTCTATGCATTTGCTACGACCAGCAGGACGATCACTTCTCATAATGTATTGAAGGGCTGTAGCTGTTGTGGAGCAGGTGCTCCTGCAGCAGCGGTCAGTGTGGGGTGGTGCGGTTAGAGCCCAGCCACTCTCCGCGTCCATTAGCGAGACATGCTCGGCGTGCAGGGTGCTTATGGGGATATTTACACTGCGGATTTATTTCGGGTCTTGTCGTTTGCTCATGAAGACATTTTTGGCATCTTTGGCGGCCTTGTCACAGAGAATAAAGTCCCCCTTTTCTCTGGCGTGTAAAAGCCTGTTTGATTGATCGCTCGCCTTTCTGCGGCGGTCCCGAGACTCCGGGGCTGCTGTGCCCGTCAGGCGGACGGGCCGTGGGGATTGTTTACCTGACTTTGCTCCAGCCTTCTTTGTTCCTCTGTTATTATAAAGCTCATTATCGTCATATTGCATGTCACGCCAGGGCCAAGGCTACACATCAGGGCACTTTCCTCAATCTCAAAACGAGCCTCTCAAGGGGATACATGCACTTTAGAGAGTGTGTGTCTGTGTGTGTGTGCGTGTGTGCCTGTGTGTGTGTGTGTGTGCGCGCGTTCGTGTGTGCTTGGCATGCTTGGGCACATATGTGCTTTGTAATGAAAAGGATAAGTGAAGCACAGATCATTGGATAAATTTGAATATCTGTGCATCTTGATGATTGAAGGCTGTTTTTGCAGAGTAAATGAGGAAGCCAGTGACAGACGGGGAAGAGAGAGAGAGAGGGAGAGAGAGTGTGTGTGTGTGTGTGCGTGCGTGCAGTTGAGTGTAGTGGGGTTTTGGAGAACGGTGGTGGGGGGCGGACTCGCTTCCGTCATGAGAGTATTGGAGGGTCATGAGTGGGCGGGACAGCAGTCAGCTGCACAGGCAGTGAGGGTGGGGTTTAGGGCAGTGAGGGCGGGGTTTAGGGCAGTGAGGGCGGGTTTAGGGCGGGAGCTTACCTGGGGGTGTTCTGGGACAGGGTTTGGCAGCGTTTATATTTATTTGTCCCCCCAGAAGCGTGTGAGCTGTGTGTGCTGCGTCTGTAGTCCCCGGTTGTCTTTCAGCAGTTCCTTCTGTCGCAACATCTCTGTCTCGCTCTCTCACTCTCCCCCTAGTCTGACCAGGAAATGGCTCTCCTCTGTGGTTGCCATGCCAACTGCCTGCAGCCCTGGTGGTGTGTGGTGGGAAGCGTGATAATGACATTACTCTCGCAGGGCTAACCATACTCATCCCTTCCTCTCTCTCTCTCTCTCTCTCCCTTTCTCTCTTTCACTCTTTTTCTTGCTTTCTGTCTTCTCAGATTCTCTCTTCCCTGTCCCATCTCTTCGTTCTCCTCCTTTCTCTCCTTTCCGCTCTGTTCATCTCCTTGCTATTTTTTCCTCCTTTCTCACCCTCTCATTTACTCTCTATCATGCGTCTGTTAAGCCCCTCTATGGCTCGTGCGTGCGTGCGTGCGTGCATGCGTGCGTGCGTGCGTGCGTTAAGGCAATGGGGGAGGCTTCTGAATAGGAACCTCCTCCTTTTTGCCCCTTACTCTCTCAATGAGGGTCGCCACTGATGCCTGCTATTCCCCACACACACACACGCACACATGCTCATCATCCTGCTTTGGTCACAAATGAAGCAGGAGTGTTTTACAAAGAGGAGCTGCGTGGTGGAAGCTGTCTCCCTGTTCGCCACTTAATCTAATGGTGCGTAAAGCGTTTCAAACGTGCGCGTGTGTGAGGGAGAGAGGGAGGGAGACTGAGCGTGTGTAAGCCAGAGAGAGGAGGGAAGAAAGTCGTGCGGGGAGGGAGCCAGTGTGAGTGAAAGCACCGTCAGCCATTTTTGTTTTTTTTTTTTTTATTTCTCCTCCTCCTCTTTTTGCTTTTTTCATCTCTCTGCTAAGTCATGTGCTGATTGGTGGAGGAGATTTACCTAATTACCTGGAGTGCAGCGAACGCTGGTCTGCTCAGCCTTGCCTGGATATTTCACCACCTCGCGTCACTCCATCTCTCCTTTTTATTTTACCTATTTTCCCTCCTTTTTTCATCCTCCCTCCCTCCCTCCCTCCCCCCACTCCCCAAACGGCGATCCCGTCACCCAGACGGACGCTGTGTGCGTACGCGGGGAGAGAGACAGAGGGAGAGCGTTGGCCGTGAGGCAGGACCGCACCGCCCGAGAGCCTGAAGTCGGAGCGTCGCCAGAGCGCAGCTGCCCTCTACACCACCCCCTCCACCTCCATCCCCTTCGCTCTCCTCTTCTCCCCCGGCGGAGTGCGGGCGGACGGGAGCGAGAGAGAGAGAGAGACGGGGGCACCCCGGGGGGGAGCTGTCGCGGCGGACGGCCGTCGAGGCGAGGCGGACCTCGGCGATCGGAGGGAGCGAGCAGGATGCTAACGTTCCGCTCCGCGCCTGCGCCTGCATCATGAAGCCTTTAGGGAGCGTCGGTGAGCATGGAGCCTGCAGCCAGCCAGATAAAAGCCCCGTGAGTACCGCCCCTCGGCTGGGGGGCTAGCGGGCTGCCATGCAAGGGATCGGGTTGTTCCTTTTTACTGACGCAGGGACGGAAGGGTGGAGGCGTTGATGGAGAGAGGGATGCATGAGTGGAGCAAATGAAAGGGTGGACGGTTGCATTAATGTGATTTTTTTTTTTTATTTCCTAGCGCTGAATGAGCGTTCTGCGTGTCTGGCCTTGAGACCTGGTGGTCATGGAGGTGTGTGTGTGTGTGTGCGCGTTTGTGTGTGTGCGCGCGCGCGTGTGTGTGGGTGTGTGTCCACCTACATGTAAATGTGTCCTGTGTATGTCTGCACATAAGCATGTATCGTATGGCTGGTGTGTCAAGGCTGGTCTGTGAAGGTCGAAATTGAGCATGTGAAGATGAGTATCGTTTGACAGTGTATGCATGCGTGGGTCTTAATATGTGTATGCTATTATTTGACACCATACAGTGTGTGTGTGTGTGTGTGTGTGTGTGTAGTGAATTTTACAAGAGCTGTTTTACAACACCCCTTGACTGGCGATCCTATTCACTTGTCAGCTGTGTAATGTGCGAGCGTGTGCATGTGTACGCTCCCTGTAGCAGACACACACACTCACACACACTCGAACACACTGATGCGCTAGTCATTATGGACAGTGCAGTTGACAGTATCTGTGTGATTGTGTGTGTTTATGCATGAGGCTCAGTGTTGAACAGCTTAATGGTTGAGATGAGCATTGGGGGTGTGGTTGGCAATGAGGAATTGTGCAATTTTGTTGAGCTAATCTGTGATGATTTCTTATCTGAATAAAGCTGGTGTGTGTGTGTGTGATTGTGTGTGTGTGTGTGTGTGTGTGTGTGTGCTGTCTGGTTGGTGTTTCTCCACAGCCAGCATCGATAAGCAATAAGTGACTGACCGCTGGGTAGAATCAGTAGCACTTTGAGCTGTGAATGAATTGATCTGCTGTCAGCCATGATGGTGAAGGTGTTTCGTTTGGCCTTGTCTTTTCCTCGGAGTCTCTGTGCGTGTGCACGCACACGCGGCGTTCTGGCGTGTGGGCCTGTACCCGTGCAGGAGCCCATGCGTGATTGGAGTCCATTGCCACATTTCCCACAGATCATCATTCTCTCTCGTCTCTTAAGGCATTTTTTCCCCATTCGTTTCCCCTTCAGCTTTAAAGCCGAGCACGATCGGTTCCTCTGTACTGAGTCATGGGAGATGCAGTCAGCCCGTCAACCTGACGCCTGCAGACATGCAAACGTTTGGAGCCTCGTCACCGTATAAGATCTGGAGGTCTCTTCAGATCACTGTGTTGAATTCAGTGCATTATTAATCGCTTAGTTTAGTGCCAGTCCGTGTTGTGTGTAGACGGACACGCTTCTCTCGGGTGGCTACCCCATCGGTGGAGGTTTCGGAGAATTTCAGAGATCTGTAGGACCCATTTCATATGACATTTCCTTTCGTGCCTAAATGGACGTATTTGCTTAAACAGACACGGAAATGTCAGTTATCATGAAGTCAGTTTGGCGCAGGATTCTCTTCTAGGCGAAGCTTTACATATTGAGCACGATAAGCACGTAGGGATAATCCGTGCTTATTTCCTGGTGTGTTGTCATGGAGGAAAACCGTGGAGGTATTCCCGTTGGCGTGGTGAGGCTTGCTCGACGTCCGCCATTTGTGTGACGCCCCTTCAGACGTCGTTTGCCACGCGCCGACGTCTGTAGAGGAAGACTTGGGCTCCGAATGACGGCGCTCCAAATGACGGCGCTCCAAATGACGGCGCGCATGGTGTCAGAAATCCGAGCGGACCACACACTTCAGGTTTAAGCGTAGTTAGCTGGGTTTTCCGTGTCAGCCAACGCAGGTGCCGCTACACCGCAGCCAGCCTGCACGCTCTGGCAGAAGATCAGAGGAACAAGACCCCGCAAAGACGGACATTCAGAAAGTTCTGGTGGAGAATTGGGAAGCATGATCTAAAGAGAATTTGTGCACAGATTTATGAAACTCAACACCTGTCTCAAATTGCGTGGCTTGGATAATCGCTTGAGTTTGATCTTTAGATTTCTAGTATAGTGTCATCTTGAACATGCCAGACCTTTTGCTGTTGTGCGCTGGAGCAGGTGTTGCATGTCTGTTGTATTCTGAGTTTATATTGTTCAGTAATTCAGTATTCTCAGTCAGGGGGAAATACACTCAGGTTCAAAACAGTCAAAAGTCCTGCCATGATTTTTATTATCCAGTCGGTTCCACTAATATTTGTACCTGCTGGTTTGAGATAATCAGCAGCTCTAAGAATAAAATCCAGAGGACTTTTACTTTCTGAACTCTTGTGAACTATGGTGAACTATGGTGAACTGTCCTTCTCTTGTCTCAGGACAGGATTCCCTTGCTCACTGTTGGCATTGTCGCTGGACTGAAGGGTAGCTGGTTTATTAAACAGATTTGTGTGTTTGTTTGGGATTGTGTGTTTGTGTTTATGGGGTTGTTTGTTTGTTTGTGCGTGAAAAAAGAGAATATGTGCCATGTTTAATCTGACTCCTGACTGAAGCACTTTAATCTTTTGATCCTCTCGGCTCAGGAAAGCGAGAGGCCCCTGGATGCGCTACTAAGCCTTATGGGATAGCTCTGCAGCCTCTGGTCCTCCAGTGTCAGCCTTTTTCTATAATGACACACCTTTCACACTCTTGTTCGCTTACACACACACACACACACACACCACCACCACCATCATCGCACACCCGATCTCTTTCCCAGATAGTAAAGGCAGATGTTGTACAGTAGTGAGTAGCAGGGCTGTTGTCCAGTAATGTAGGTCATTGGGACTGCAGTGGAATTCTGGGAAATTCAGACAGCCTATGAGCCATGCATGTTTAACCATCAGCACATCAGCAAGGAGCTCCTTAATCATGGATCCTACATTATTTATTACCCATTACGGGTCTAGGTATGGCTTCAAGGGAGACTTGACGCTCACATGTAGGTTACCCCAATTCCTAACTCTTCAGAAAGCTCCGCATGCGTCCCCAATGACTCCCTCATGTACTCTGCTTCTGGTGACCAGTGTAATATAGGACCAAACACCCCTTGGGTTATTGACTCAAGCCTGACCTAAATTGTGTCACATGAGAATGAAGTCTTTATTATGTGTGATGTGTGCATGAGCAGGCATGGAAAGGGCACCTAAAGGACGAAGCATGGACCCCTGTGGTGGGTGAGGCAGGCGGGAGATCGACTGCCGCCTTCGTCCCAACAGTCACTCCAATTAAGACGTATCAAAAGTCAGACTGGTCCCAGTGAATAGTCAAAAGCAGATATCGGACACCTCATGGTGGACACGTTACGGAAACTTTCCTCCTGAGCACAGTGAATCCTTAACCCGGCACTGGACTGGTCTCCCTCCTTCATCCACGCAAGCATCCATCATTATTAGGATTAGTTTACAGTGCAGGTTTATATATTCGAGACTCTGGCAGTGTTGGTGGTGGTCCAGCGGTGCAGTGTGTCCTTAAGGAAAGATGGGTCACCTTCACACTGTTTTTTACAAATGGACCTGCAGCTGCCCTACTTAACCGAGAATAATATCGATGAGAATAAGTTAAAGCAAACGGAATGAAGGGTGCAGACATGTTTGTTCATGTAAAGTGTCTGGAGAGCGTGCAGTGATGGGCTGTTGACGTGAGGGTTCTGAGGTCGTTCTGCAGACAGGGAAGGGATGACTTAATGCTCCACAGCTTCTGCAGAATTAAAGCTGATTGGTGCTTTCATATAGTGTAACGTTTCGTAGAAAATGTGTGTCCTAATGCAACACCTCTGCAGTGGGCCGTGGTCTGTTATTCGATATATAGAATGATGAGAGTACAAAGTAGGTCCTGGAGGATTCTGGGAAGAGAAAGTGGTTCCAGGTCATAGGGAATGAAGCCAGTTGCTGTGAATCCTGATTCTGAGAGTGGTAATCAGTCCCAGAGCATTACTGGCCTCTTCCTCTCGTCCTGCCTGGTTGAACGCGAGACAGGAAATATGTCATTTTCATACCGATTGAACAAACTGTTGGCATATGGCTAAGAAGACATCTATAATAAAAATAATAAAGTGCGACTTTTTTTACATTTTTCCCACTTTCCCATTTGTGGGACTGAAGGAGCCGTCAGTGGCATAATTAAAACGGCGCTAACAGCTAACAACGCTTCTTGGTGTAAATGAAATTCATCCAGGAATGAGCTGTGAACTCCACATGCAGATCAGTCCAGCCACAAACAAAGAGACACCTTTCCTGAACCTCAACACCCCAACACACACACACCCACAGGGTTCTGCTGCCTTCGCGTGACGTTGGTGGAGCACAGACGCGAGAGATGAGTGCGAGTGCGTTCACATCCGTTGCCGGAGAGCCGCGCGAGCATAGTATCACCAGCCCAGACACGGCGAGATTGGTCTGCACTGATACCTGTACAGGATCAGTAATCCACTGAGAACGGCAGCCACATATTAATGACCACACACACACACACACACACACACACAAGCATATGAAACCTGTGCAGCATATAACACACACCAGCCTGTGCAGTGTGCGACTTGTAGAGCAGTGGGCTATGAATTAGCACGCCACAAAGATGGCACAACACACAGTAGCCTGACAGATGCATGACTGTTTGAGGGGCTGTTTGAGGGGCTTTTTTTTGCCTGATGTCCTTCAGGTCCAGCTCCACTGAGCCGCTTGTGCTGTGTTTGTCCTCCCGCTGCACAGCTAGAGTCTCCGCGCTTTTCTCTCCGGGCTTCTCAGCTGTCTCCCAGAAGACGAGGCTGCACTTCCGGCCCATAAACGATCGGAGAGTGGAAATTAGGTCAGATGCATTTTATATGAAAGCTATATGCAGCTGACAGGAAGCATCCAGTAACCCCCCCCCCCCCCCCAAAAAAAAAGCCCTACTTATTTTTTTTTCCCCACACAAATACTCATACTCAGCAAAGGAACCGGTGAATGTCACAGGCGTGTGTGTGTGTGTGTTTTCAAAGATTAGTTGAAATTGGTTTTGAGGCTCTTATCTGAGCTTTGTTGTCGAAGTCCTTCATGTTGAGATGCCTTAACCACCCCCCCCCCACACACACACACACATGTGCACACACACCTCGCTGTCTTCTGCTGCAAACACCCTCTTGCGTTTTGACGCTGAGCCACAAAGAACCTACAAGCACAAGCCATGCAGAAGCAGCTTCTAATAATCAACACCTTCCCTTAAGATGGCACCAGACGTTCGGTTATTTTCAACCACGTCTAAACATACTCCCAAGTTGAACTGGGGGGAAAAAAGCAGTCAACATGCTTATTTCCATCTTTGCAGAAGTTTCAGGCCTTTAGTGTAAAGAAGTACTCTAGCATTCAGCTTCAAAAGACATTTCATTCAGCATTCCCAGAAGTTAAAAATGGTTTAGCGGTGGTGTTTATCACACGGTTTGTTTTAGTTTATGCAAAGGCGATGCCCTGCGAAAGGTAAAGGGAAAGTAATGGTACAGGTAAAGTCTGTAATGGTGATCCCAGACAGTTAACAAAAAAAACATACAGAAACTGACCACACAGAATGCTGAATAAGATAGTTTAGCGGTTTAACCGTGGATTGTTTGTTTAAAATCGGAGTGATGCTGGACACCCCTCGTTGTGTCGCTGTCCTGACTTCTCGGCGCGCGAGGATCTCGCCGTTTGCAGGCGACCGCATTGCCTGAGGGGCAACCGCCATCCTGGGCGGGAGTGAAGCGTCTCCTTGAGTCTCAGCATGGCCGCTGCACGCCAGCAGTGGACCTGAGCCGCAGGTGCAGGTCACGCGCCTCGCACTGTGGCGCACGAGGGGTCAGAGTTCATTCGGACCCAGATGGACACAACTTCTGAAGCTTCTGCATCGTCTGGTCACCTGCACAGATGCGGCCTTTGTGTTCTGCCTTTTATAAGGGGCTGTTGTTGGCCGTTGACTGCAAAAAAAACTTTGACTGTTTTGACTATTTTGTTTATAGATGGTGAATGGTAAGCATTTACTACACCGGTACTAGACCTGTCCATGTAGCCATCAGCTAAAGGGAGGCTCACATGTTTGTATGATGAACACATTTGTATGATGAGTTGCTGAGGTGGTTATTTTTGAATGATGTAAGTTTATGCTGTTTGGTTAAGTTTGGTCTTAATATAATATAGTACTCAATTATAATAATATATAGTGTCATTTGCTGCAGTTAATACCAAAATACCAAATAAACATCTAAAATATAAAATGACAATTTGTAAAAATGTTTAATATTCATTACATTTTTTAACACGGAGTAACAGCGCATGTTAGATGCAGAAATGAGGCAGTGACCCTTCACTTCAGTTGGGGACACAGAGGAAAGACCCGTCTGGCCCCATATGACCTCAGCGGGGTGGTTCAGTATTCCGCAGCACTGCAGGTCACCACATAACCATTACCCACCCTCTCCGTCTCTCCAGCTTCCAGCGGACTTCAGCCGGCTGCACCTGGCTGACGGGATCCATCCCCAGGTGACCCACGTGTCCTCCAGCCTCTCAGGATGTAGCATCACCAGCGACTCTGGAAGCAGCAGCCTGTCCGACATCTACCAGGTGACCTGTCACCCGCACACCCAGAATCTTCCAGAACACTGCCCATAAACCAATGAAAACACATTGCTTTTCCTTGAGGGCATTTGTATGGTTACAGGGCAGAATTAAACATGTGTTAAGTAATCTTTGCTTTTTGAAGAGGAGCCTATACAATTAATGTGTACTGATGTGTACCGATTTCTCACTGTCAGTATTTGTCATTCAGCTATTTTGCCTAGACCTAGATGACTTAGAACATTCCCCTGATATGTTACTGGACAAATAAGCTTCATGAACCGACTCCTATGTAACTACTTATCAGTGTGTTCCTGTGCGCCTCCTCCAACTGATTAACTGTGTTTGTGTAAGTGTTTGCTTTGCTGTTTAATTGATTTTACTGAGTACATTTGTAACGTGGTCACGGATTAGGGGTGGTGGGCTGTAGTGTGCGGAAGAATGTACGTGTATCTGAATAGAGTATATGTGTGTGTGTGTGTGTGTGTGTGTGTGTCATTCATTTGAGGTGGTGTGATTGTGTGTGTGTGTGTCTGTCTGTTGGGGGGTGGGCAGTGTCCACTCTGTGATCCTGGCCTGACGACCATCTGTTAATGTCTCATTAGCAGCTGTGTGGTGTCCTAGTGAAAGGAGATCGTATCCCTGTCTCCTACCCTCCACTCTCGTATCTCAGGGCAGGGTTTGTCTTGCGCACCTTTCTCTCACAAAAGTGTGTCAGACGAATTCAAACCAACCACTAAACTCAAACTTGCCACAATCCAGCAGTGACAAAAAATACCCAGAGAGTAGGAGTGCTTCTGCAGTGCTGACACACGGGAGCCCCGGATGTTAGGAAATTAATTGCTGCAGTTCTGTATCCAGCTGCCAGGATGCATGTCTTCCTTTATTTGTCCTTGTGTTTTGCACCATTTAATCCTGGTGAGCGACTGGGTTAACTGTTGCCGCTATCCCACAGTGCTTTGGGATCCCATTGTTTGATCCCCTTCCCTGTGAAAATGGCCCACATCCTCACTGACGCTGGCAACCTCACCGCCTTTATCATTTCATCCCCCTTTGCATTTGAATAAATAATGACGCAGGTTCTTCAGAGAGGTTTGAAAGCCATTGATCCAAGAATAGCCTCGCTGAAATATTAATGCCTCACGTCTCGCTCACCCGAGCTGCCCAAGCAGTGCCAAGGATCACACTCCGCGTACCCGTGGCCTGAAAAAAAAGATGGGACCCTTTATTGACGGGGGGGTGGGGGGGGTGGGGTTTGTATTTACAGCGGTTGGAGTGCACGTCGTCCCTGATTTAGCTCTTAATGGCTTTCAGGCCAGCACATCCCTGCCTGCTTAACTAGCATCATTCATGACGGTCGATTTACATCTCCCCCCGAAATCATCAGGGAGCAAACTGAGCGAGCAAGCGTCACGGCGCTGACGTGGGGTTTTTTTTTGTTCTGCCGAGTTAGACTGTACGTACTGTAAATTCTAACTCTAAATTCACAGTGGTGCCCTGAGCTGACAGGTGGTTTCTGTGCAGCTCTGATGATGAAATAATTGATGGATATTCACATGTTGTACCAATGAAGCTCCTGTTGACGTCCCAGGAAACTCCCAGCAGCTCTGCATGGGTAGTGAAATGTGAAAGAAGCTGTGTGATATCTGCATAACGTTGTAGGTTTGTTACTGCTGGAACTAGGGCTGTGTATGTGGACCTGGGGGGGAATTGAAGGCCGAGTTGAGCTATTGTCTGAAACTTAAAATGCTTAGCCGCGTCTTCAGCCGTGATGAGAATGTTTGCGCTGCTTTTCAAGTCAGCTCGACCTCTAGCACGAGCATCTGCTCACATCAAGGTTACGCGTCACCGAAACCTCTTTGAAATCGGTCGGAGGTTTAGCGGAGACAATAAATCGTAAGCTTCTGATTGGCCTCTTTTAGTGATATAGGGCAGTCAGGCTGTCTCAAATTGCACTTTGCCACCCACTACAGCCTTAGGCCTGCCCTCCTTGACTCCGCCCACCGCTGGAGGAAGGCGGCGGCCTGGACGGCCGTGAACGGCGCACGTGGCGCACGCGGCACACGCGGCATGCTTCCGGCCGGTCTTGCTTACCCAGCGTGACGGCGGTGATGCAGGCTTTGGCGCCGAGCAGCCAGCGTCTTTGAAGGCCGTTTTCGTGCACTTCTGCTCCTCTTTGTGGGTTTCCTGGTCTCCGAACATCTTCTGCAGCATCAGACGTGAGCTGCTTAACCCCTCGCTCTAGTTATTGCCATGGCGACAGCTGGAAGCTGCTTAAAAGGTTTAACGTGGGCTCGGTTCAGAAGGGGGGGGGTCTGTGCTTTTAGCACTTGAGCACTGGATATTTTGTTGTTCATGTAACACGCACTGCTGCTGTCATTTTATCTCAGACTTATAACTACTGACAAATATTCACCTCATTCTCAGCCTTTTCGAATACATACTTGCATATTACATATTTTACACGTACTCCGTTCTGCATTCAGAAAACAAAACACAAACAAGACATGGAGAACTGTGTCATTTCTTTGGTTTTTATTTATTTTTGTCTTATTTGTTTTGGTGTTTTACTCTCAGCTGCAGAGATCATTTGCGCTACATCTGGACAGCTGGGTTGATATGTTAATGTGAGGTCTTGTTCAGTGGCTGCTAATTACACGTGTGGACGAGTCTACGGAGCCGTTATTGCGCCTGAGGCCGTTGAAGGGATGGAGCGCCACCCTTTGATCAGAGCTGTGGGGTCAGCGGCTGCCTCGACGTATGGAGATAGGTGGATGCCCCTGGGTGGTGTTCGGCACAGACCGGGTGTTGGGGGTGAGACTGAGCTTTGGGTTTTTCCTCCGCAGGCCACGGAGAGCGAGCCCGGCGACATGGACCTCAGCGGTCTGCCCGAGACGGCCGTCGACTCAGAGGAGGACGACGACGAAGAAGACATCGAGCGCGCCTCCGACCCCCTCATGAGTCGAGACATCGTCCGTGACTGCCTAGAGAAGGACCCGATGGACCGCACGGATGACGACATCGGTGAGATGCAGGCGCACACACACACACACACACACAAAGTCAAATCTCCAGATGATAAAGTTTATGCATGGAGACTGGTGAGATTCCCTTTGAGCAATGAAAGGAATGATGGAGTCTAGTGATCCTTGCTTTAGGAGGTCACAGGCAGGGTGTGGACCTTGGAAGCAGGAGAGGAGGTGCTGTGGAGGGGAGGTACTCTGGGGGGAGGTGCTGTGGAGGGGAGATTCGCAGCTGCGCTGTCCTGTGCACATTCGACTTGGATTTGTTGGCTTTATCTCCCCCCATAGTGCTTACTGCCAAACACGTGTCAGTCAGCACTCAGTCAGGCTGGAGGCAGGAAAGGACCGACCACAACACACACACACGCATGCGCGCAAAACACACGCGCGCACACACACACACACACACACAGGCAGCGGGGTCATTCTGGGTCCTGTCAGCCCTGTCACACACCAGTCTGAGCCAGACTTGATTTATTGAATGTAGCAAGCAGCAGGATGTAAATGACCACATCATCTCTCCCTGCGAGTGCAGTTAAGACCGAGTGTGAATGAAGTCATCTGATCAAATTAATTTGAAGTCCCAGGTTATGCTAGCAAATAGAAGACCGCTCCTCATAACAGGAGCAGGCCAAGGTGCACTGCAAAAGCCACTTACTACATGACCGTTGGGAAGGCTTGAAACAGGGATGAGAACCGCCTGTGTGGACCCATCGTCCATTACGGCAGTAGCTGTCATCGGGTTCACGTTGCCTTTGGTGCTGAGGCATTTGCTGTTTTTTATTGCACTGGATCGAGCCTCTCTTTCTCTCTCTCTCACTTTCTCTCTTTCTCTCTCCCTCTCTCTCTCTCTCTCTCTCTCTCTCTGCTTTCTGAGCCTCATTCTGATCACACCGCATCCTCCTGGGGCTGGTCACATTCCTCAACTCACCCTTCTCTCTCTCTCTCTCTCTCTCTCTCTCTCATTCTCTGTCTGTCTCTACACCATCGTCTGTCCTGTTCTCTTATGCTTTCTTATCTCATCAAAACCACGCTGCGTTTTCATAGCGCCGAAGCTCCACCACCCGTCCGCCTTCCTTCCCGCCACTGACGTGCCCTGCGTCTCTCCTGCCCTTCTCCGCAGAACAACTGCTGGAGTTCATGCACCAGCTGCCAGCCTTCGCCAACATGACCATGTCCGTCAGGAGGGAGCTGTGCGCCGTCATGGTCTTCGCCGTGGTGGAGCGCGCCGGCACCATCGTCCTCAACGACGGAGAGGAGGTCAGTGGCGTTCGCCGTTATCGCTAGCCGCCCGCTTGCGACCTGGACGTCTCCGCCCCTTTATTTGACCCTGACTGTTTACGCTGTCTTTGGCCTGCTCACGTCACTCCGCTGATAGCTTTTGGATTTCACCCTGCCAGGTCTGGCTTGAGCCTGAAACTGGTCGGCGGCTCAAAGATTAGCCCTTTCAGCCTCGCTTTCACCAGAGCTCCGCCCCTTCATCCTGGTTGGCTCCCACATCTGAGCCCAGGCCCCATGTCCGAACCACAGCAAAGCAGCCCGCCGGCTGTTGTCAGACTCTGCTCTGTTAAACCCGGAGCACATGGCTGTCTGGAGATCATGCCCCGCCTTGGGGAGATGGAGTGGGAAGCACTTATCTCCTTATCTGACTGTAGACATGTCTGAGTACAGCCATTTTCCCTCCTAACGCGTCCAGACAAACGGGTCACAGAAAAGGCTCGTAGCCAGACCAGTCAATGGGAAGTTATCAGACATGTTTTCCTTGTGCTGGGCATACCTCTTTCAGGAATTGCTAGGACTCTGCATATTGAGTCTTTTAGACGGCATAAATCGCATCCAGATCCAGATGATCGATGCCTCTTTTCACCAAATGGTTACTAAGAACATTACGCGGCTCCGCTGAGGACATTACACAGCGTAATGCGTTCTGCTTACACTGTAATACATTCCTAACCATATTATATTGCCTTTTTACGTAGGGATCTAGAAAGGCGTCGTCTTTTACGCGGTTAGTAGACACACATGGAGGTTTAGGGCAGTAGCAGGTAGCTCATTATTGCCTCGCTCGACTTCTTGCTGCTGACGCTGGGTCCCTGGTGTACACCCCCCCCACCCCACCCCCCCACAGCTGGATTCGTGGTCGGTTATCCTGAACGGCTCGGTGGAGGTAACCTACCCAGAGGGTCGCACCGAGATCCTCTGCATGGGCAACAGCTTCGGCGTCTCGCCCACAATGGAGAAGGAGTACATGAGAGGGGTGATGAAGACCAAGGTGGACGACTGTCAGGTGAGTCCTCCACAGAGACGGTCTCCTGCCCCGCGATCGTGTCTGCCCAGTGGAGAGTGGAGCTTTGGGGTTGAATGGCTGAAGTTCTTCCGTTTCACTGCAGAAGAAAGCACCCCAAGAGATTTACTGTGGTCTCCCGGCCAGATCAGTTTAGTTTCTTCTAACAGCTTCGTTTGTAGTGTTTACTGCTGAAATACTATAACCCTGACACAGAAGTGTGTGTAATGGGTGAATTAACTCAAATTTGGCAATACTGAAATTTTGGCAGCCTGTCAGTTCCCTGGAATAGGCATATTCATTGAACACATTATGAGTCTAATAAGGAAATTAAAATTTGCCTCAGGTCCTGACCGGACTATCAGTAGAACGCCTTTTAGGACAGAGGAGTTTTGCTCCCTAGAGGCATGACAGCACTGACCGACACCACCTCCCGTCTCTCAGTTTGTGTGTATAGCACAGCAGGACTACTGCTGCATCCTGAACCAGGTGGAGAAGAACATGCAGAAGGTGGAGGAGGAGGGAGAAATTGTCATGGTGAAAGAACACCGCGAGCTGGACCGCACTGGCACCCGAAAAGGGCACATTGTCATCAAGGTGAGACCCTAAGCCCTACGCCCTACGCCCTTAACCCCTAACCCTGGCCTGTTTAGCTCTTTACTCATTACATAGGAAATGTTTTTTTGCCGTAAGACGGATTGGGTTGTTCTGCCAAACTCCCCCGATAGCTCTTGGAATTCTGTGTCTGCTCCTTCAGTCGACATGTTGCTTGAACTGTACATACATGTGTATTGAACATGTCTCCTCATTGATCGCTGTATGGAAATCTGCTAAATGGAGCACTGGGGAGGCTTGTGTGATGCTGATGGAGAGAGCACATCCGTATTGAGCGCAAAGCACCTGGTGATCTGAGCAGAGTAAAAAAAAATCACCCAGTGATGGTGAAATGTCCCAAGTGGCAGCTAAGCCCTCTCATTATTTCTATAAGCCACAGTCTTCCCTACTTGACTTCATTCCCTTTTCGTGCATATCTGTAATGGCTTTTGTACGGTCTGCAGTCCACCGTGTGACAAACAGGGCTGTCATTTTGAAGAGAGTTCCCTTTACCGCCCCCTGCAGGGCACTACAGAGCGGTTGACCATGCACCTAGTGGAGGAGCACTCGGTCGTGGACCCCACCTACATCGAGGACTTCCTGCTAACCTATCGCACCTTCCTGTCCAGCCCCATGGTGGTGGGCAGGAAACTGCTGGAGTGGTTCCACGACCCCAGCCTCAGGGACAAGGTATATACACACACACACACACACACACACAGACACAGGTGGTGGTGTGCATATCCCTGTCATCATATATAACCATATGTACACATGTATGATCCCAGGTTACACGGGTAGTCTTGCTGTGGGTGAACAATCACTTTAACGACTTTGAGGGCGACCCTGAAATGACGCACTTCCTCGAAGAGTTCGAGAATAATCTGGAGAGAGAGGTCAGCCCCTCCGAAGCGTCTCGCGTCCCTTCACCGCGTTTGCAAACGTTCTCGTGCACCAAAAGTATCTCTGGCACTCACGCGCTCTGGTCAACCCCCTCTTCTCCCCTCCCCCCTTCTCCCCTTCCCCCCCTTCTCCCCTCCCCCCTCCCCCCTCCCCTCCTCCTGGAGCAGAAGATGTGTGGACACCTAAGACTGTTAAACATCGCGTGTGCCGCCAAAGCCAAGCTGCGTGTGGTGACGCTGACCAAGCCCTCACGTGAGGCGCAGCTGCCCTTCGCGCTGCTCGGCGGCTCCGAGAAGGGCTTCCGCATCTTCGTGGAGAGCGTGGAGCCCGGCAGCAAGGCTGCGGAGGCTGGCCTTAGGCGTGGAGACCAGGTGAGCCCTCCCCCACGCTCCTCTACCGATCTTCAGCTGCGCTAGCTTTAGCCTACGGACGCTAGTTAATCACGCCTGCAAATGTGCTCTGATGATAACTTGAACAGGCATCGTCAGATTGTGCTAGAGGAAAGGTGTATTGCTGGCAGGAGTATCGCTGGTGGCAGTATTGTTCTATTCTTAATGTAAAGAGCATTATTTAGTTGTTCAACTTATTACTGTAGCACTACAGAAAGTATTAGCGATCATTTAAAAGTTTTGAAATTCATACACTCATGCTGAGAGTATAATGGAATGTAACAGTATTTCAAGCTGAACTGAGTTTCTAACATCATCAAAAGATTAAAGTTAAACCCATGCTGACTTACAGCTCTCTAACTCTCTCTGACATGGCAGCTGTGCCACCTGATGTCGATGTTCTTCCCCTACCCTTGCTCCTCTGTTCTGGAAATGTCACTCATCAGCACGTTTCATTGTTTTATCCCTGTTAGTAATGTCAGAAAATCTGAACCCCATCAGAAATGCCACAGTGCTTATACATATATTGATGAACATGACTCCTTTGTGTTATTGGGCCTTAATCCAAATAACAAGCTACAAATTCACAGAGCCTCCATCACTCTTCTGGGTCCTGTGATGTAGACTTCACGATTTGCAAATTCAAACATGCCTGATTTCTGGTAGTTTAGCCATTTAGTTATAGTGAACTGTGTCCGCTTGGAAACCTTCAGTGGCATTGTATGATCCACATAAGCAGATATGGTTCTTGATGTGTTCCACCTTAATGTTGGTGCCTCCCTGTCCTCCCCTAGATCCTGGAGGTGAATGGGCAGAACTTTGAGAACGTGCAGCTGTCTAAAGCCAACGAGATCCTGCGGAACAACACACACTTGTCCATTACTGTGAAAACTAACCTTCTGGGTAAGATACACACACATCGGCTTGGGCCGGTACACCAGCAAGGAGGTCATTTATTTATGGTGAGCTCACAGAGAGCAGGTCCACCGAAATGGCGTATGTGGACTTCTGAAAATACCGTAGTTAGACATAGTTGTCTGTATTGCTGAGCTTTGTAAAACTGATTGGTTTATTAGGCTCCAGCTGGTGTAAAGGCTGGTCCGAGATCAGTAGTCCATCATCAGACGTTAGGATTTGAAAGGGAAAAGCTGTTCTGAGATCAGCACTCGGATCTTTCAGTTTGAGCCAAGGTCGCCTCTCGTTTCAGTGTTCAAGGAGCTTCTGGCCCGGCCCGAGCACGACCCGGAGCACGACCAGGAGGAGGAGCTGGACAGGAAGAACGGGGCTCCTCACATCCCCAAAATCGGCGACATCAAGAAGGCCAGTCGCTACTCCATCCCCGACCTGGCCGTGGACGTGGAGCAGGTCATGAGCCTGGAGAAGGCCAGCAAGAAGGCCAAGGCCAACACGGTGGGCGGCAGGAACAAGCTGAAGAAGATCTTTGACAAGACTCTCACCAGTATTCTACCACCCAAGCCATACAAGTGAGCACAGCTCGTCACTCGGAACCAAAGTGTGTGTGTGCGTGTGTGCGTGTGTGTGTGTGCGTGTGTGTGCGTGTGAGAAATACATGTAATAATATTACAATTATTGTGTATGATATATGTCACAATTATTCTTCAGTAACAGAAACATGGTGTATGGTAGGATAGGATGTTCATGGGATTGCAGAGGTGCTGCATGTGTGAACGTGGCTGGTGTGACGGCTGTGGTTGTGTCCTGCAGTGACGTGGGTGTTGGCCAGTCCCAGGATGACAGCATTGTGGGACTGAAGCAGTCTAAGCAGATCCCCCCTGCCCTCCCGGTCAGCGGGAACCTGTCGTCCAGCAACCCTGACCTGCTGCAGTCTCACCACCGCATCCTGGACTTCAACAACCAGCCGGGTGAGTTCGCTACACTTCTCACCCGTGGAAGGGAAGATCTGGACGCTTCGGCTCGCTGGCGTTCCTCAGAACAAACGTGTGTGACGTGTTCAGGAGGTCTCCTCATTCCATCACTCATGACTTTTACACTACTGGGCTCCCATCCATCACACTCACCTTGTCCCAAATCTCCTCTTTCAGACCCGGTCCCCATAAGTAAGTATGGACTCTGGTACTCTAGTGACCGCTCCTGATCGCTTCGTAAATCATGGAGGGGTTTCTGAATTTCTTTCTGTGATTTTCCTTAATTTTTCTGTCCAAGATGATTTCTTCTGCACAAAAACGGTGGGGCCGAATCCCGGCTGCTTTGGAAAGGATAGAAAAAATGCTAGCGCTGTTAATAATGAATGGACGTCCACAGGGAGCAGTTAGCATGACGCAGATGCGTCATCCCATATGGTTCCTGCTAGCCTAGCGATGTGTCCTTAAGTGCCGTGTTGCTTTAATCTTAGCGCTGGACATGCTAATGTTGTTGCCATTAGTTACCAGGCTATTGATTTGGGTGTTTATGCTTCCTTTTAGTGGTTCATTGATCTGATTAAATCATCCGTACCACACACAGTGACCCATTTGTTTTGAAAAGCGGATTCTCAAAACGCCACCAAGCACCTTCACTTGCTCTGCTGTTCTTGTTGCTTTCTTCTCGTAGATTGCAAATAAGACTATTTTGGGTTTTTAACTGGCATATTGTTCGGTGCTTAGGAAAGTGCGTAATGACAATGGGATGGTTAACCATAAAAACGCCGAGTACGAAGGGTGGTGGTTGAGTTTAGCACAGGCTCTTCCTCCTGACCGGGCGCTGTCCTCTTCCTCAGACATGTCGGACCAGGTCTTGCGCGTGTTCAAAGCCGACCAGCAGAGTCGCTACATCATGATCGGGAAGGACACCACGGCCAAGGAGGTGGTGGCCCAGGCTATCCGGGAGTTTGCCCTGACCGCCGCCGCCGAAGCGTATTCGCTCTGCGAGGTGTCCGTCACACCCGAGGGCGTGATCAAGCAGCGCAGGCTTCCCGAGCAGCTCTCCAAGCTGGCGGACAGGATCCAGCTGAGCGGCAGGTAGCGTCCTCGAGCACCCAGCAATTAAGGCGAGATTTGGAACATGCGGAATAGCAATTTTATTTTACTTTGTAACTGATGAGTATTTATTGTTTCGTGTAAAGAATGCTTTGTGCATTTAAAGTATTGAACTCACGGCTGTAGCAGATTTTTAAAATCAGAAAGAATGAATATTTATTGTCAGTCTATAATCTATACCCCCCCACACAAGGTACTACCTGAAGAGCAACATGGAGACGGAGACGCTGTGTTCGGACGAAGATGCACAAGAGCTTTTGCGCGAGGGCCAGGTCGGCCTGCTGCAGCTCAGCACGGTGGAGGTGGCCACGCAGCTGTCCATGCGCGCCTTCGAGCTCTTCTGCGCCATCGAGCCCACCGAGTACATCGACGACCTGTTCAAGCTGCGCCCACGGCCCGCCGGCCCCTCCAGCCTCAAGCGCTTCGAGGAGGCCATCAACCGCGAGACCTTCTGGGTGGCCACCGAGGTGGTGCGCGAGCCCAACCAGCTCAAGCGCATGAAGATCGTCAAGCACTTCGTCAAGATCGCGCTGCACTGCCGCGAGTGCAAGAACTTCAACTCCATGTTCGCCATCATCAGGTGGGGAGGGGGCGGGGCTTTGGGGTCAAACCGGCGAATGCTCGCAGGCGTGTCCAGACCGCATCGCCGACGTGACATGGCGGCCTTTGAGTTTGTGGGGTAAACCTGCCAGTGCCTTTGTCGTTAAATCCAATGATCTTGTGTCGTCGCAGTGGTCTGAATCTGGCGCCGGTGTCCAGGCTGAGGGGCACGTGGGAGAAGCTACCGAGCAAGTACGAGAAGCTCTTCAGCGACCTGCAGGACCTGTTCGACCCGTCCAGGAACATGGCCAAGTACCGGAACGTCCTAAACAGCCAGAACCTTCAGCCGCCAATCATCCCCCTCTTCCCCGTCATCAAGAAAGACCTCACCTTTCTCCACGAGGGTGAGAGAGATTCTCGATGCTTTGACCTCACTAGTCATCTCATTTTGCTCATTACATTGGATGTTTTTTCATTTTTTCTCTAACCGCTTTTAGAGAAGAACCAATATACCCGACATCATGTTTTAGCCAGTTGTGAATTAGGGACCCTGACAGATTATCAGTTGGTATATAAATGTTTCGCCGCCACTGTGAATCGGTGCTCTTTGTCCCTTCTTCAGGCAACGACTCGAAGGTGGACGGCCTGGTGAACTTTGAGAAGCTGCGCATGATTGCGAAGGAGATCAGGCACGTGGGGCGGATGGCGGCGGTGAACATGGACCCCGCCCTCATGTTTCGCACCAGGTGGGGCTCCTGCCGGACCTCCTGCCTCCGGCGACTCCTCTCGTGTTGGGCCCTGTCCACCCTGGCCAGTCCGGTCCGGCCTCTGGAGCGCAGCCTGCACACCATTAAAGAGCTTTTAGTGCATTTCACAGCTGTATGTTGTAGAGCTATGGTGTCACGCCTTCAAACACACACACGGGCTTTTACTGTATGCAGTTGGCTGCAGATGTGCGTTTGCGTGCGAATATCTTGCTGTGTGATTGTATACGGTTATATCATGCTGCAATATTTGTTCTTGTCCGTTTGGCTTCTGGTGCTGCTCACCTTGGTACTCTCAGTCTCTTATTTCCTTGTCATCTAAGCTTCTCTCCCTCTTTTTCCCCTTCTTTGTCCTCTCACTCCCTCCTGATTTTCTCTGTTCCTCTTCTCTTTCTACCCCACCCTCTCCTACCCCCTATCCCCACCCCCTCACCCCCCCCCACCCCACACGTCACTGTTCATGGCTCTCCTTTACAGGAAGAAGAAGTGGAGGAGTTTGGGGTAAGTGTGGTGACCTCTCGGTGACCTCTAACCTTTGGCCCCATGCCTCCTTTCTCTCGTGCACTCCTCCCCACGCATCTTTAATTTCAGCTGCCTCCTCACCATTTCCTCCTCCCGTTTTCCGTTCTCCTTATTTGAACGATGCGTGTGCCGCTCTCGACACCCAGCTGTCCCTCAGTGGGACTGCTATCGCTTTTGCTATTTTGGAGTCGTTTAAATAAGTCTCACTCATGCGTTTACTTAAAAGCACATTCACAAAGAGGCGCCTGCACTAACACCCTGCTGTGTTCCCTCTCACGTGTGGTGGAGTTTGGTTGTTGCACCAGCACAACTGCACCGTCCTGCATGAGGCTGTGTGTTTCCCACTAGCGAAGCACATTCATGTGACCCGTTAGACCATCTTAGCAAAAGTGATCTCTTTTAACGCGTATAATGTTCAGCTGCCATACTTATCAAAAAAGCATGTTCTTACCAGGTTTTATTTGCAGTGCTGTGAGTTTCACGGTTTAAGTTTATGATTGTGTGTTTGACTTTCATGTTCAACCGTGCACTGGAAGTGAAATCCGCAGTATTGCACATGGTACCCCAATTCCCTACACCAGTTTCTGCTTTTGCCCATGTGAAATGGTCAAACTAATGCCTCAGTTAACTGCACAGTGTACTAAGACACCCCTTAATACAGGTGCCATGATTTTTCTTTAACCCTTTCAGTTGAGTTAAAGAGCCATCCTTTTCCCCTCCCCTTTCACCCGATTGGCTGGAATGCAAAATGCATGGAATGTTCTAAACCTGCGAGGAATGCGACTAGCTGCATGTCTACCTGTAATAGCGACGCCCGATCCTGGACTGGTGGTTGCTTTGTAGCAGTCCTCACTCTGAGTGTGTGTGTGTGTGTGTGTGTGTGTGTGTGTGTGTAGTTCGCTGAGCCAGGGCAGTGCCAACGCAGCAGTGCTGGATGTCACCCAGACGGGTGGGCATAAGAAGAGGGTGAGGCGAAGTTCCTTCCTCAATGCCAAGAAGCTGTACGAGGATGCACAGATGGCCCGCAAGGTGAAGCAGTTCCTGGCCAACCTCACACTGGAGACCAACGAGGAGAGTCTGCAGACGCTCTCCATACAGTGTGAACCGTCCATAAACACACGTGAGCATCTCCCTCAAACGCACAGGGTTGTAAACGAACTGTGTTGCACTAGTCTGTTTTTATACACTGCCCATTTGCTTCTGGAGCTCGCTGCCATTGCGGCTCCATCTTGGCTCTGTCCTGCGCTCAGTCGCATCGCTAACACCGCGTGTACACTCCCCCCGCCCCCCAGTACCTAAGGGCTCAGGGGACAGGAAGAGGCCAGACACGTCACCTGTGGTGGCGCGAGCCGCCGCCCACCACCGCCAGCAGCTCCAGAAACCCAACCAGGCGCTGCAGGTGCCGGCCGTCGCCCTCTACCCCTCCCGCAAGAAGGTTCCTGTCAAAGACCTGCCGCCCTTCGGTAAGGCGACACGCGCTCGCAGCCGATCCGTGTCCGACGCGGCCGCCGCCGTCGCCCCTCGGCCGTGCGTGGTTTTGGACGCACGCGCACTTTTTGGCTTTTTGAACACGATACGTGTAGTCGTGGCTCCGCCTGAGCTGCAGGCCTGTGTTGCACATGCAGGCACCAGTTCCCCGCAGTCCCTGAAGAAGATCCTGTCACTGTCGGAGGAGGCGAGCGATAGACACAGGAAGCAGGCGGACGACGCCGTCTCCAGTGCCTCGTCTCAGCTGTCCTCTCCGCCCACGTCTCCACGGAGCTCTCCCAAGAAAGGTGGGTGGAGGATAGAAAACACGCGCACATGCACGCACGGGCACACTCGCGTAGGGATTATACGCGTACAATTGCGTAGGGATTATACACGTTCAACACTCAATGCAAATTCTTTTCTTTAACCCTCTTACCCTGTTTGCTGTGTATAGTGTGGTGTTATTGTAAACTGCGGTGTTACTACCTGCTGGTGGCAAGATACACATACAGTTTATCATATTTAGCGCCATCTAGTGTACACGGTGCATTCTGGCTGCATTCTTAATGGAAAATTCTGCCATCTTGTGGCAAAATGACAAAATACACATGCACACGCCCACATATGTGCCAGAATGTTCCGCTTCCGTTAAAGGGATAGTTAATCCACATGAGGTTAACCTGACAGCGAGTGAAAGCTATTGCTAGCATGGCGTGCTGATGTAATTTGCATTCACATTAGTATTGTTGGACTAAATGCTTTCTTTAAATGGAGCTTCATTGCAGCTTCACGTCCTTGTTTCCCTTGCATGCAGCTCGGTATCCGTGAGAAGCCAGAGTGTAAGGAGATTGGATGCAAATCCCCTAAAGAAGGGGGATGGTATAGTCCCAATCTTACAACGTTACCTCTGGGCCCGCCCATTGTCTCACTCAAAAGGGGGAAATATTTTGGCTACTAAATAATAAACCATTATTCATATCCACTGAAATTTCAGATTTTTTCTTTTTTTATGGAAATAATCCCATTTGTTCTGACAATGACTATACATACATACATACATACATACATACATAAAACACTAGTGTTAGCACTAGCATAAAACCTTAGTGTTAGAAAACCAGAATATTTTTCTTTGGGTGAGCTGAGCTGGTGTTGTAGCTGTAGATGGCAGAGGCGCTGATGTGCTAGCGGAGATGCAGATGGCAGGCTGCCAGTGGGAGTCTGTCCTCTCAGGATGCTCTGCCGCTGAGGAAACTCGACGCCTTATTGATCGGCCTGGCTCTGAGCCGGGAGCCATTTTGGCTCTGAGGGATGCGGCTGCATTTTCTCAATGGCAGAGTCCAGCGAAAGTGCTGTGTAGTTTTGCTTCAGTATAGATCAGATAAAGGCAAATGTGTTGAAAGGTTGAAAGCTGATCTGATAAAGCTAATAGTTTTCTGGGAACAAAGGCTAGTCCCGCTATGGTGGTTCAGTAGTGCTATAGTAGCCAAAGGATCCTTGTTCATTTAAAAAATATATAGTTTGTTTTCTTTTGCAAGCTTGTGTGCATGTAGTTTGCTTTTTTCGCTATTGCTGATCTGCTTTTTTTTAACTATAATTATGCCTTAGTGAAAAACAACGTACAGGGTTTAACCAAACAATACGAATTCACTGGTAATACAGTATATGACAAATGTTCTGAATCCAGATGAGGATTTGAGTGTGTGGTTCTGCAGGTTTGAGCCGTGCAGCAGATAACCTGTCTGACTCGGGCCACAGTGAGATCTCCTCACGCTCCAGCCTGGTCAGCACCTCCTCCCTGGACATCGGGCCAGATGAGCGACGGCATCGCTTCGGGGGAGGGGCAGCTGATGGCCACGGCGGGGGTCACCGGCTAGAGCGCCGGGCTACGGCCGACCCGGACCAGTACAGCCTGGGGTGAGCGCGTCCTACTGGCCAGGAGTGAAGTTAGCTAGTTAAATAACCATCATCAGCTGTTAGTTTGGCTGTTATTTACACACAGTAAACACTCTTTGGGTCAGAAATTTGCGATTGGCGCTGCAGTTTTAATGGGGATGATTCTTGTCCTTGTCCTTGTCCTCAGGTCGTACTCGTCCATGCAGGACTGCCGCGGCGTGTACGCAGGGGCCACCGTGATCTCCTCGCCCAGCTCGGAGGAGCTGACGCAGGACCAGGGCGACCGCGTGTCCCTGGACGCCGCCGACTCGGGACGCGGCAGCTGGACGTCCTGCTCGAGCGGCTCGCACGACAACATCCAGACCATGCAGCAGGGGCGGAGCTGGGAGGCCCTGGTCGAGGGGGCGGGGCTGTGGGCGGGGCGAGGCAGCTGGGCGTCGGCCTGCTCGGCCTCGTCCTCGCCGGCGGCGTGCTGGGGCGAAGACTCCGAGGGCGACACGGGCACCATAAAGCGGCGTGGGGGGAAGGACGTGAGCGCCGACGCGGACACCAGCAGCATCACCTCCACGGGCTCCGAGGAGTCCAAGCAGCACAGCAGACGGCCCTCGCCCATCACCGCCGGCAACGCCAAGGGCGTGATCAGTAAGAGCGCAGCGCTTCCTGTCATCCTGTGTCCCCTTCTGCTGTGGATGCGATGTTGAAAAAACATGTCCCTTCATAAGAGCAAACTCTTGTGTTTGTGTGTGCCGAATCGTACTGAACACTGACACCCCCCCCCCCCCCCCCACCCCCTCTTGCTCCACCTTTCCCGAAACCAGCACGGAAAGACGGCCGTTACCGCGACCCCCCCACCCACGCCGCCAGGCTACACGGCGCTGACCATCTCGGACATGACGGATGGCACGTCCCACGCGGGCCGCAAGCCCCCGGACTACACCACGGCGCTGCAGCGCTCCCGCCTGGTCACGCAGTCGCCCGACGCGCAGCAGCCGCCCGCCGCGGGCAAGCAGGCCGGGCTGCCGGAAACGCGCGGCCCTGCCGACCACGAGGCCCAGGAGATGGAAGAGGAGGGTGAGTGCTTGTCTCCCAAACTCAGAGATCAGAGGAGGAGAGGGGCACACACAGCAGAGCCCCCCAGGCCATGAATCACACACACCACCCTGGCAGGTAAAACTCCCCAAACTGCAGCTCCCATACACACACACACACACACACACACACACACACACACACACACACACACACACACACACACACACACACACACACACACACACACTCATTCATTCATTCACCCTGGGCCACAAGCCTGTGCTGCATGCTAAGAAGTCACTACTCATTCGTTCTGCCCACCACCACCACCAGCCACCAATCGCCAGCACATCTCATGCAGTGCATGCGTTACCAAGGAGACAGCCTTCCTCCGCTGCCATGGCAACATCCCTACCATTACTCTCTGCTCTGCCGTGTGTGTCGGCGCTCTCTCATCAAACGCTTGCCGAGACATCAGAGCTGCCATCTGGGAATCGTAGTTCTGTTAATGCTTGCTTACAAACTAGCAACCACAGGAGGTACTTCTGTTGTAAAGAATGACTCAGTATTAGGAACTTTGCTATCACTGGCTTTTCAGATTAGCACGGCATGCTAAGTTATGACATACTTAATGCTGTTAGTTCTGAATGTAACTGAATATGTATTCATTGTAGCTGAGTATTCGTATATTGCAGCTGCATTTTGCAGACTTGAAGAACACGTCTTGGTGTTTGACACTGATGTGGAAAGAGCAGGTTATGTCACAAGTTACGATGTGTATTTGCTCGTGTATACATGTATGTCTGTGCTTGTGTGTGTGTGTGTGTGTGTGTGTGTGTATGTGGGCGGGCACTAATACTCTGACCAACATTGCATCTCCCTGCTTCCAGAGGATGAACAGGTTTCAGCTGTTTGAAGGGGAGGGGCGCCTTCTACTGCTGGACACTTGTTGCAGTGACTGAAGGCCCAATAAGAGCCTTCAGAGGCAGACAGACTGCCAGAGCAACCAATAGTCATCTGAATGGCACTGCCTGTCTCTCTCCTCATTGGTGGATTCATCTCCCTTCCCTGCCTTAAATCATCGCAAAGGGTTTTGCTGCCCTGCAAACTAAAATACTGTGAAATAAAGGTGGAGAAAGTTTAAAAAAAGAACAGATGAAAAGCAAATTACGTGGCACTTTGGAAAATCTCTTTAGCTTAAAGTACAAAAAAAGGACTGAATATGAACTCAAAAATGAACACAGCGGTGCGACATTCACACAGATGAAACTGCCGTTGACAGTGAGTGACAGATACAGCCCCGCCCCCAGCCCCACCCCCTTCTCACCCCCCCCAAAAAAGAGAAAAAATGGAGCCAAAAATAATTTTTCCTGCCTGCACTTTTTTTTTTTAAGCTCCCTTTTTATAAGATGAGAGCAAAACGTGCTGGCTCTCCTCTCCTGGATGGCAAGACTGAGACGGAGGGTGAAGCGGAGACATTGGAGACATTTTCACACTCCCGATACTCTCACTGCCTCTCCTACTCCTCTCAACACTGGCACTGTTGCAGTATTATTTGAGCAGGCGGGGCGATTGATTGTGGTTAGAAGGAAACAATCTTCCTGCACTAACAGACCCAAGGAAGCAAGCACGCACACTGCCTTTGGGCATGCGCCTACCTACCCAGCACACTTCTTCACTCCTTAGGGCCCTTGGGCGGACAGATATAGGACTCAGCCTTTGGTAAATGCTGAGGGGGAAGAGCACACCTTAACTCATCAAGTGCAGCGCTGAGAACAGCCAGCCGCGCGAGTGCAGCCCTAAAACAGCCTATGCCTTTTAGCTCCCGGGTTGGAGTTGAGCCTAGACCTTCGCGAGAAGGAGATGTCTCGGATGATCTCACAAAGCATGCACAGGTGGCGCCGTGTAGGCACGTGGCTTCTGGAAGTGTCTCTCGTTCCTGAATCTCCATCCTGAGGTTTTGTTTTCTTCGCCCACTCCCGTTGGTGTCACTTGAGGAAGAGACTGTGAGCGGTTCCACAGATTTCGCGAACCAGAGGGGTTTCCCTTCCAGTCTCAGAGGGCTCGCTCGCACTCCAGCCGCCGCGCCTCCGACGAGCCCGAGTCCTTCTTAGCAGTCTCTAAAGATGAGAGTTTGTGGGATTTATTGTTTGTTTAGCTCTTCCATGCTAAAGTTAGGCTGTCTTTCCATTCTTCACATGGATGGAAAGGCAGGGTGAGGCTCTCTGAACCGACAGCAGGGGAGGGGAGTGGACGACTGGGACTGGACAGAAGACTAAATGATCATATCAAGTGCTACAGGTGTTTGAACAAATGCTTTCTATGAATTTAGGCTGCTCAAAAAATTCCCAGGAACCCAGTATATCTCATTTGAGCAGGCCACGTGTTCATGTTGCAGGTGAAGCACTATATCCTGTACCCCCCCCCTCCTCCATGTCACTGTACGCATTTTCATGATATGGCAAATACAAAAGACCATCAGCGTCTGCCCAGTACTGTGATGTGTGGGACACGGTTTCAGCAGCCAGTCAAGATGAAGGTCTGTCAGTCCAGCCACGGCAAGGCCAGACTGGGTGCTCTTTCCTGACGCGGGCCGTTCTGGACCGTCGCGTGTTGCGAGACGGTCATGGCTGAGGTATGCTGGCTTTTTCGTGGTGCTATATAGGCCTTACGGGGGCTGAAGTCATGCTTGCGTCACGCTCTATGAACTCGAGGGGTCTTATGTGATCTGCACAGCAGATGAAAGGACTTTCCCAGAAACCCACGCTTCTGAGACTCCGGTGCGGAAGGACGTCGCTAATATGACCCGAAGGCTGACAAGCTAAGTCGAAATCAACTGGTGAGAACAAGTCACTTTTTTTGTTTCTTTTTATCACTGAGTTAAGCTGATCACATTGATCAGTGTTTAGACACGACGGACTTCGAGGGGGGAAAAAAGACGATTGCAGTGTTTTCCACTGTAGCCTGTAATATCACTTCAGTGTTTCTTTCTCTTCTTGCTGTAATTTTTCCTTCGTTTTTTGTAAAGGTCGCAGTCGTAAAAAAAAACAAAAACGTCACATTCAAAAAATTAAACAAAAACAAACATACAAAAAAAATAAATAAATAAACATTTGTAAAGCAGTGGTTATTTAAATCATTCAGTTCCATTTGACCTTTTGGAACTGGTCATGCTTTTCTGGCAAGCCGAGTGGAGTCCTATTTTGAAAAATAAGTTGCACAAAATGTACAAACATAAGATAAACTGTAGTAGGCAGCGCTGCTACTTTGTTCGATGTGTGATGTCACGTGAGAAGTGTACATTTAGCTGGTGACGAGTCTCCTTCACTACTTTTACCTGTACGTCTTTTACAAAGACAATTGGTGGAGTATGTATCGGTCGTTATTTTCTGTCTTTCTTTCTTTTTGTATTTTTAATACAATAATTGTAAATATTGGTTATATTTTTGTTGAATTGTAGAAATGTACTATGTTTATGCCTCAACATCCAGTTTATATGAAGCTGGGAATCAATAAATGCGAAAAAAGGAATCAACACATAGGTTTCAAATGCACTTATTATTTTCCCCCCCCCATCAAGGTTTTCTCCTTGGAATATTGTTACTTTAAATGACCTCTGGCACCATCTATTGTTTGCACAAAATAAGACATGGAAGTAACTTGAAATGTGTATCTCATAATTTTTTAACTGACAAATGTATGTCAGAATGAATAAAAAGACATGGATACCTGCTTGCCGTGCCTCCATAAGACTGCCTACACTTCCTCAGTGTTGGATCATGTCCGTCCACCCAGGAGAACGGATGTTCGGTTTCGAGATGAATCCTGGGAACCATTTAAAACAAAACTGGGTCGTATAGTTGCTCGTTTTGCCGTTGGAGTGAACGGCTCATGGGTTTGTTAAGAGCTCCCCAGATTCTCATTTTCCAATACACTGAAATGTGTAAAGTTCTTTCAGCAGACAGCAATCAGCAAACTACAGAGAGAAAAAAAACTTAACGTACAATGAATTTAAATCATATTTTTCCAGCATAAGGAGTTATTTTCCCATAAGAATAATTTTGTTGAACACACAAGCAAATGATTCAAAACATGCTTTAAAGTCAAATGAAGAATCTCTTATAGTATTTAATAAGACATTTGCACATTAAAATTAAACAGAACCTTTTTTATTTGTCTTCATTCATAAGACATTAGTGTTTTTGGCAGATGGCTTGTAGGTTTACTTACAGTAATTCCACACATATGTGACCACTCAGATGTTAAAACTATAGTAGAGGCGTGTTGGCTAATGACATCCATCTGATTTACTGTGGACTTGAAACTACATATATAATCAACACAGAAAGGTCTGTTGAGTACTCTAGTGATTTGTAAAAAGACCCAGGGCAAGCAGAATGAAGACATTCAGTGCATTGTTTGATTGATTACTGTGTCTGTTATTGGCACATCTGTCGTGTCCTGTAATATTCATATCTTAATTTTGAACAAAGTAGGTTTATTAAATAGAACTGATCTTGGACTCAAATGACTTACAGGAGCGCACACACACTGAAATATAGACATTTATAGAGTACAGTACATATACTGATTATGACGGGTACGCCGACTCAGGAGGAAAACATGGGAAAGACGGTTGTTTGTGATTAAATGGTGATTTGGTTAAAATCTCACAGACAGTGTTCCAGATAAATTGTGGACCAGAAGTTCGATATATTTTGTAGGTGATTTTAAAAAGGCCTGTCTATGGAACTGAAGCACATATCCACATATTGGTGCCTTCAAGACATAATGGGATAACACGATCATAATAACTGTTCTTTACTGTACATTTGTTCTTTACTGTACATTTTCTCAGACCAGACTGCAGAGGTCATTTAAATATTGCACTAGGTCAGAATAAATTCTAGAATTCATGATTGCCCTGGGCTTTGGGGGTCCAGATAGTCCAGATAACTATATACAATTATAATGGTTGTTTAAGTTCTATAAATATATAACATATTATTTCCCAGATGACTCTGAAGTGTGATATGTACCATGGACAGCTATGCACTGTTCTGCACTGGCCTGAATCAATCAGATAATGGAGTCAGTTCAGGTGCAGACTCCGGAGAGGAGCTGCCATCGGCCAGGGATGCATGGATGACAGCAAGCTGTGTGCCAAGGTGGGGAAAGACACACTCACTGCACCACCTGACCAGGAACCGGAGTCCCTATAACGGACCTGGACGACAGTCAATCAAATTGGAACCATGAGGCAGAAACAAGGAGGCAGAGCAGAGTCTTAAGTGCCTTCACCGGGTAAGGTGGGTTCTCGAGAGCCGGGTGGATGGGAATGATCAGATCAAAGCCACAAACTGCCCTGCCAGTCATCACACACTTCGCAGCCCCAATAACCTGGCCAAGAGAAGAGCTGGGAGACCAGGAAACTCCTGCCGACGCCTGGAACATTCCAGGCAAGATCCAGCATCTGAAGACTACACCATTTCTAAAGGGGATGCAAAAGGGAGCATCTATAAAGCATTAGGATCGACTGTCCAGGGTGAGACCAACGCGTCCATGCGTGTATGCAGGCGATGGCCCCCGAGAACGAGCTGATGAGGGAGTGCCATCAAACAGATGGTGGGCATGGTTACCATGGAAACAGTGTATGGGAAAAGGCAGGGCCGAGAGACGCACTTGGCGCTAGGCTCATTGGAGCAGGAGTGTATCGCGCCAGACGAGACGCAAGATGCAGAGCTGAGACAAAGGGGACCGTACACAACCAAGCAGCAGGGATGATAACAAGAACAAATGCAAGGCACGTGAGCGGAAACACACCCCAAATCCGCACGGCCGGAACCTCAGAAGGGTGGCACATCACGTTCCTTAAATACATAACTCAGTAAAGCGGTCATGTGGGCCAGATGTGTCACCTGTGTGTGACGATGCATTCAGATCCATTGTATGAACTCAGAACTCCACATGTTTTGCATGTGAATCTATTGCTGTCTCAGATGTGTTAGAGGTGCGTGAGGAGCCAGATTGACTGAAATCAACTCAGCAGTAGCTCATTTCCTAAGGCCTAAAAAATTCTGAAAGATCTAGAAGGAGGCAGTAGGTATTTAGTGAATTACAAAGGCAACTAGTAACTACACCTTGGCAGAATTAGATATACCGTGTGGTGAAAGATAAACTTTGGAAGCCTTGATCTCTTATATCAGAGGAGACTGGGGTTGTTTAACTATCCATTAGCGATATAAATCCTCAAACTCAAAATTCTTCATTTAAACATGTTTTACTGATGCAATAAATCAAATACAAATAAAATATTAACAGTCTAAGATGTCAATTTCCCTAATTTTTGAGGTCTTAAGTGGTCGGTCGATCAGAAAACTATATCTGTTGCTTCCATGATCTGATAAGCATGTATTCTTTGGCTATAATTGATCTTTTCCTTTATTAGAATAATTCCAAGTTTGGTGTCTTTGGCTAAACAACAGGTAAACAACAGAGGGCATAAATGGGGCCTCATCTGCCCTGGTGCAAGCCATCATTCCTCAGACTAGGTCCTGCTGAATCTGATAAGAAGGGTTTCCTCAGTCCTGGGGTCATGAACTTTGGTCCTCAGCAGTGTTCTTAGCAATTTTCACTTCATGCTGCAGGAACCTTAAAAGACCAGAGACAGTTAGTTTCAAACTTTGTGAGGCAATGCACTTCCTGTGATTATGACACTAAGCCCTCAGAGCAAGAAACTGAAAAATCTTCTTCTTCTTCACTCTACAAAGAGGTGTCTGAGGGATCAGGAGAAGCTGATCATATTCATGTGGCGTGCATGTTTCTCAGCTTTATTTAGTACAAATATGTTTTTTTTTATCAGGATAAACAAAAGTACATAATCATGCTTAAATAGCAAAGAGGCTAAGGTCAAAAATACATAGCCATGCTTAATAGAAGGCATGGGCCAAATCTAGACCATCACCACGTCTTGGTGGAGCGTTGCTCATAGAAACAGAATTGCTATGAATGCCATCAGCTCACAGACAGAAAGGCTTGGATTGTGGTCTGCAGGCTTTATGGAATGTGCTTCCATGCTGTAAGATCACAAACTCACAAAAACGGCCCAACACAGGCACATGCACTAATGCTCTAGGTGTAAATTTGATGGCTTTTATGTTGTTTTTTAAACACTACTCACAAAAAGGTAGGGATATTTGGCTTTCAGATGAAATTTATGGAAAACATAAAAAGTAAATGTAAGTAGAATTTAAGTAGATAAATTTAAGTAGAAGCATACAACGGTGATTTTCTCATCTCAGTTTGTTGAAACAAAAGCCAACAACAGTGGTGGGTTTTACGCCAGCAAAAAATGTCAATGTCTCAATAACTTGTCATGTGCCCTTGAGCATCAATTATAGCTTGACAATGACGTCTCATGCTGTTCACAAGTCGACCTGTTGTCTGCTGAGGCGTCCCACTCTTCTGGAATCTCAGGTCATAGAGGTTCTGGGCTACAGAGTAATTCTGCCCCAGGTGTTCACATGATTTCTTGTCCTGATGATTGAGGAGGTATCTGAGGCCTCAGGAGAAACTGACAGACACAGATGTGGAGGGCATGTTTCTCAACTTTATTTTGTACAAATGTGGAGTGCATGTTTCTCAACTTTATTTTGTACAAATGTGGAGTGCATGTTTCTCAACTTTATTTTGTACAAACAAATTTATAGAGATAAGCATAAGTACATATTCTTGCTTAAGGCAGAACTCTAAGTCATGCATAGTCAAGCTTTGAGAAGGGTGTGAGCTGATGTTATCAAAGTATACGATTGCACAATCTTCTGCCTCTATTCAGCCCTCCCTAGTCTAACAGTTCTCAATCAATCAAAATTCATTTATATAACAATTTTTACCACAGTTGTTGTCACAAAGCAGATTTACAAGTGTCCGAGGCCAATCCCCCATTGAGCAAGCCGAGTCCTTGACTTCTTGTTGGTCAGTAAGGGGTCCACGTCCGTGGAGATACATCCATAGCAGGGGGGTGTTTGGGGTGGTAAGAGGGGCCAGGGCAGTGGGTTGATCCTTCATCCATAGCTGGTTAGGCAGGAGGTTGCTGGTCCAGGGTGGATAGCAGGAAAGGCTCGTCTCTCAGTATTTCTCAGTATTTCTCGGGTAGGAGGGCAGCCATTTAGAAACGATAGAGAGACAATTACCTCTGTATGGGACTATATGTGGGACAGAGGAAATTGAAACAGCAAGTCCGGCATTAAATTATTACAGCCTAGCTAAAAGGGCAGAACCAGAAGGTAACACAGACTTGGGAGCATCCTGAGACATTGGCCTCCATCCACTACACAATACAAAATGTAGCGTACGCGTTGTCATTTTGATGAATTTGCTTTACATATTTGCAGCGCGTTTTTCGCTTGCAGCGCGATGGGCTTTCTGGGCCACCGTAAATGGAAAACGTACATTTTATACGTTTCTATACGTATTCTGTACACGTGACATTCATGCTGTTCTTTCTATAAGTATTCGATACGTTCATGCTGTTCCATCCATCACTCATCCACAAATAATGATGTAGCTAATAGTAGATGGTATAAAGGATCGTAATTACAGAGAGGATCTAGCTCTGGAGCAGGAGACTCTGTTCTTGCAGACTCATCTAGTGTAGGCAACTAGATAACCCTACTTTGACATCTTACCCAAAAGCCTCTGCTCACCAACAAGGTTAAAATTTCAGTGACAAAAGACAATTTGGAGGATAAAGATAAGATAAAGGCATCACTTGTATGTGGAGTACGACACACATCTTTTCACCTACAAAAAACATTGATGCAACATAACAGTAATTTCATATTTCACTGTAGTGAACAAGAAATGAAATTAAACAAACAATACGTAGAAAGAAATGAGTGAACACCAGTTCAGGGTTCATTACAGAGCATCTGAAAAGAATTTATTTGTGATGTACATGAGAAATTTAGTTTTGTCTTTAATAAATTTGCAAAAAATTCAAACAAACTTTTTTCACTTGTCATAATGGTGTATTGTGTGTAGAATTTTGAGGGGGGGGGGGAATTAATTGCATCCATTTTGGAATAAGGCTGTAATATGTGTGTTTGTTAGTATCACTAAAAACTTTAGTTTCATGCTAAAATCAGGACCTAATTCCTGATTTGACACAAACTTTCCTTTGAGTTTTAGAAATGGTTTCCAAATAGCTTTTAAACATGGAGATGACATTTTATCACAGATTTGTACACTTGATACTTTGTACACTTGATACTTTGTACACTTGCACCAAAGAAGACTACATCTGCAAAACTCCAGCATCCTGACACTTCCTTCATGCTCGTCATAGTGACTCTGCAACCGTGTCGTGTGTGTGTGTTGTGTAGCCTCTTTTGAGGATGACAGAGTAGAGTCAACCTCAGTGTTCTGTTTATTATTTTGGGTGGAAAAGCATAAATGTGATATTTAAGAATTATTCATATTGAAATGTGTTTTCCTGTGAACATGTTTGCATCACTTTATCGTTTTAGCTAGAAAATAATTTTATGCTCACAATCACTATGTCTTTACCGATGTTATTAATGACTAAGAAAGGAAGCTTGGCATCACATCCCGTTTTTATAGTGTGTATAAAACAACCAGGCATGAACATCATAGCTAACCAACTACAACGATCTCTCCAGCTAAGACAGTTGAGAAAGCACAGCTGCCAACAGGTAGAAAACGAGGAAAACGAGGACTTTTATCTTAAAAAATTAGAAAGAAAACGAGGACTTTTATCTTAAAAAATTATTAAAAAAAATTATAAAAAATAATATATTAGTTTAGTTTATGTATTATTATTTACTTTTTCATTTCAGCCTTTGGTCCACAGTAATGGCAATCTGGAAGGTGTGCCTGCTCCTCTGTGTTGTACTTAATATGGGTAAGTTAAATACAAAATGAAGTTTATTTTTATTTTTCCTAGTAGATTTATCTAACTAGTCTGATGAACGGACATGATAAAGCATGCTCTAGTATAGTGGTATTTCGTACATTTATTGCAACAGCATTAACATCTAACTAAAATAGTCAGTAGTCTATTTTAGATTATGGTTTCCCCAGTCTGCATGTTGTCAGACTGACACGTTTGTAGTCCACACTGCCACTACAGTTTCATATAAAGGGAACTTTACTAATGCAACCTGTGCTTAATGAGGCTTGTATTGTACCTTGCCTTATCTCTCCCTTTGGCTTAAAGAGCCAAATAAATAAATGAAAATATAAATGTTAATTTAAATGTATTTGCATATTTGCAGGAGGAACACAAATGTCCCAAGGTAAAAATTTTATAGTTCATAGTTCAGTATATATATATTATTATATTTTTAATATATAATTATTATTATTGATATATAATTAATATTAATTATATATATGATCTATTTATTTATTTTGCATAACAAGGTCTATAGATCTATTTCTGAATTATGAGATCTCGGGATGTAATAAACTCCTGTATAAAGAACTTTGTAAAGAATATTGATTATTATTAAAAGATCTTTATTATTGTGGTTGTTACTGTTGTTAACTAGTAGGAGTGTTCTTTTGTCACATACCATTTTAAAAAGCATAATCAAAAGCTCTCTCATTTTCAGTGCAATTTTCATTTTCTTGTCCCCATCACTGGACTCCGTATGGACAGAGATGTTACAGGTTTTTTAGTTACTCACAAACATGGGATGAAGCTGAGGTACAGTGCGAGTGACTCAGCTAGTTAGTCATTAAAGCTCATTAGCACTTTATTTTCAAACATTTTTAACATGCAATTGATCTCACGCTGTATCTTGCATTTCTTGTTTTGTCTGTCTGTGTCTTCCCCACTCCAGAGTACCTGTCTGACATACGGCAGCAATCTGGCTTCAGTGCACAGTGTTTCAGAGTACAGGTTTATACAAGGTCTCATCAAAACAATGTCTGGCTCTTTCCCTTTAACCTGGATAGGTGGCCATGACGCAGTGAAAGTAAGCCTTCTCAGATTATCACGTATTAACTTAATAACCAGATTATCACTTATTAATTAAATTTCCCCTATCAAGGCCCCTGAATTTGAACATCCTTCCTCTGTGCAGGAAGGACGATGGTTCTGGAGTGATGGATCCAAAATGAATTTCTACTATTGGAGAAGTCATCAGCCTGATAACTATTTGAATAATGAAGACTGCATGCAAATGAATGCTGGAGGTACTCATGTTTGATTCATTATGGCTTGTTTTGCCCACAGGACGTTGCACATAAACACACCCAGGCTTAAATAACAATTTTAGAATTTGTACTGTGTTGGATAATGTCGGCATTTCCCGACACCTAAATGTAATGAAATGTAGGAAAATTGTATTTAAGGCATTGAACGTTTTAGCGTATTGTTGATGCCAGGATGTTGTGGCACTATAGGTTATTCTGGGTGGTCAAGATAATCCTGAATACATGTACTTACATGCAATGGAACCCTTGCTAATTCAGGACCAGACAGGACTAACTGTAGTACACACACTCAGGTTTGAACTATGAAGTGGAAGAATTCAGCATGGTGCTAGAATTCAATCAATTAAATCAACTCACCAAAACCTAAAGCTAATTTTAAAACAACTAATCTAACCATTTTAATAACATGTTCTATTATTTTTTAAAAGATGTAACAAGATTAACAGATGTGTTGTTATAGGTTTAAATTGGATGAGAAGTTAGGGGTTAGGAGACTAGTCCATGCATGGACCTCGTGGGTCATCCCAGTTCCCTGAACTGCCTTTGAATGAGGTTTCTCAGGAAATGCCAACTGATCTAATACATTATTAATGAGGATTAAGATTTTCAGTGATTTAATACTGCTTTTTACATTTATTTCTTTACAGAATATGAGCTGAAAATGAATGATAATATTTGTTCTACAAGAAATCCATTTGTGTGTAAGAAGCGACGGTAAACAAGGATATAACCATCCCAAGGACAAAAGCCATCTAACTGCTTGGCTTCTTAAATAAAACATGTTGAACTATAGAACTGCAGAAATGCAACTGTTCTGTGCTAAAGATACAATAAACAAGAGCAAACTGATAGTGTCCAACTCATTTTGAACTTTAAAGAGTCATATTAAAAACATCAATAAAGCTGCATATTTCCACTTCAGGAACATGGCTAGATCCCAACCTGATCTTTATCATTCACAGTATATTACAGCATAGTCTCCTGCTCCAGTGCTATTTAAATGGTTCAACTCCTGCTATAAGGTTGCTCTGGGGCTGGTCAGTTAGTTTCCACAGATCCATGGATTCCAAAGGTCCATAGATTCCATAGAGCATCCATGCTCAGAACTATGGTAAACTGACAGTATTTGGGAGATCTGAAGCCATACACTTCAGATTTACCCATCACAAAGACTACAGAGGAAACCAGCATCAAAATCATAATAGTACATTATGTTATATCAGATGCTTTAATTAGGATTATGAACTTGGAATTTATGCAACAGAAGAGGAGTTGAAGGATACACAAGTGATTACTTGCAGTTTCCATTCCTTAGGTGGTTTTCAAGAAAAATTAGCATATTCATCTTCACCTATTGTATAAGATCTTCAGGCAAATCTTGTTGTAATGGCCGTCTATTCATTGCATCTTATTTCATGCAGGGCTGTACTTATTTCATATCAACAGTACAACCCTGGCATGTTTGGAAACCTCTGAAGGACAGGTGGAAAGCTCTCTGTGATTCTCTCCTGAAAAAAAAAATGCTTCATTTCTTAGAGCCGGGTGTTGCGAAAATTGACCCTATGGACTCAAAGGTTAAGTATTAAGAGTGTTTCTGGGGAGAACTTCTGAGTTATTTAGCATATGAAAAAGCAAAGCATGAAGGACTTCTACAGCTCTTGCTGTGTAGCCAGCAGATGTAATTAGCTGAGAGGGGTTTTGATGGAGTGATCAACAACAGACAAAGGGGACTGTCTAGATTTGACTGCAACGGAACACCATTTTCACTGAGCCATCGTAATAAGAACCGTGGTGGCGTTTTCATACCGACTACACTTACAATGGTCGTGCACAACTGACATCACATCCTTCACAGGAGAAGCTTAGGTGGGAGGTGGTATTTTTAAACGCTTTTATTCTAATAAACATTTTTCATTAAGGTCAGAGAGATGTCCTTTTTATTAAGATTATCTTGATGGCTACTCATGTGTAGATTGTAAAACAATTAGTCCACTCTGTAGTTTGCAATACTTACTTAGCCACAGCTAACAATAAATGATAAATATGATGTTCATTCAATCTCATTTAAAAGACCCTTTTATTACCTTCAAGTAAGTAATTATGCCTTAGGTACAAGAGGCAGTAGGGAGGTCAGCTCCAGCCGGGAGAAACCAAAGGCAGGTAGAGAAATCCAGCTCAGTGTTGACATGCAGTCCTCAGCAGCATATGCAGTGAAAACAAGGAATAAAACGGTTATGAAGGATAAGTCTCCAAAATCCAAACACAAAACAGACAAGCAGACAAATGAAACGTGAATGATATGGCAGGAGCAACGCACCAAGGAGATGGCCACCTTCACACCACGTTCTGGCAAAGAGAGGGGCTGTTTTTCCAACAATCAAACAAACATGGCGGCAACACCATGAAGAGCGAACACTGCTTATGCAAGTTGAGGGTGACGGACAACAAATGTTAAGACTGGAAACCTGATGGAATTTAAGAAGCTCAATACAATACAGAGCACTAGTGACCCTTAGTGGCACAGCTGGAAAACAGCATGCGGTTGGAGTATTAGGCTAAACCCAGAACGACCACTGAGAGTGATTTATTCAGAAGGGTTTATGGAGATTGCTACAGACATTAAATTGAATTGAGGCAGTTTTACTGACAAAGGGTTATTTGTTTATTGCTGAACAATTTTAAGTAATAATCTGAGATACTGTCGCTGTTACAATATGTTCATTTATTTTGTACTGAGTACCACCAGCAGGGGGCAATCGTCCTACTTCCACTCAAAAGTAGAACATAAAGCAGAGTGGCTGAAGTCACTGTGTGATGGTGTGACCGTGTACACTAGCTAATAAATATGCCGGTTGTTACACATGGAAATGCAGAACACTGTATATTAGTAATAATTACATTAGTGCTCATCTCTAATGCCATCATAAACAACAAACTTTACAAGCCAGCAAGTTATATATATATATATATATATATATAGATATATATATATATATATATATATATATATATATATATATATATATATATATATATATATATATATATAGTATCTTTATGTTGCTGCTATAACAGTCTAACAGTCTTGACTCTTCTGTTAAGGCTTTCCAGAAGATTTGTAAAGTCAGGCAATGATGTTAGACACGAGCTGGCACACAATCAATATTCCATTCCAAATGTGTTTAGTTGGTTTGAGGTCAGGACAATGTGCAGGACACTGGTGTTTCCACACTGCCCGGGACACTTACAATTGACCAGGGTAGAACTAGCAGGTCATTTCACAAACTGTTATAAGTGACACACTCATTGCTACCAAATGTGCCTGTTATGATTCACCAATATCTGTGTTATTTCTAACTCACATTAACTAGACTGAGATGTAACTCAGGTATGTAACTACCCAGTAGGACATGCCCCAAACACATTTTTACTCCAGTAGGTAATGAGAATGGTATATACGTCAAAAAGAATATGACCAAAACGTAGACGCAAACCGATGTGTGCACCAATATATCCTCACATCCCTTCATATAGCTTAGAGTGCTACAATAATACGACTGGCACATGCACATGCCCACATGAATCGACCTATAAGCTGACCTACCGGTCTCTGCAGCTATCGATAAGCAAGGTGTATATTGGGTTCTTACGGACGCAACAAATACGTTAGGGTTGCCACTTATGTCCAATAGAAAACCTGGATACACCATTGACCCACAGACCCCTTGTCCATGAGCAAAAACAGGTCCTTTAGACTGATGCAGCATTATAAGAAAAGGCTTTGCACTTTCTGAAGTGGGTTGTGCATAGCCCTGAATATGTTAAACACCTTCATGGGAATAAACATCTTATCGGATACTGGTGCGTTCTTTACACATGCTTAGGTAGGGGGTCATTACTGTGGCATTAGAGTTTCATTCACCGCACTTACACCTATAGCCATTTATATCCATCTATAGTCATTTAATTTACTTGGTATGGCGCTGAAATGACCCCTATCATTTAGACCTCATCTGTCATAATTTCCTATTTATATTTGACTTTTTGATTCTTCAGTCAATGATCAACTCATTGCATGGCAATCTAAACCTCAAAATGTCCTCAAGCTTGGGCATCACCAATGAAACAAAAAATTTCCTTGCTCAGACAAAGCAACCTTCATATGACTGACCGCTGGCTCTGCGTAGACACTGCTGACTCGTACGGAAAAAAGAAGAGCAGTTACTTTCAACAGTTCAGTGATTTCAGTCGACTTGCAGAAAAACAGGCCCCCTTTCTGTCTGGCGTAAAAGGTCTTTTAGAAAAGTGTCAAATAATTCATTCAGAATGTTTACATCACCATACACCTTGTCTCCAATAATATCCAGACCTGTTCTTTCATAATGGCTGAGACAATGACAAGTGCAATAATCTGGTCCTTGAAGCCCAACGAAAATTGTCTATGGGCCTTATGATCAGTTGACTGCACAATTGGTTCATCACTGACTACACAGCAATGATATCCTAATTGTCACTCCCCATCTTCCCAACAGAAGAATTTCATTCCTACGTCACATTGTACATGAACCCCAGGATGCGTTCAGCAAGAGTTGGACACTTCACCGCAAATGTGGTGTGCTGTATACATAACCACTTTTACCAAATGTGTTTATTACACATGCTTACAGGACCAAAAACAATTGCCTACAGAATCAACAGGGCCAGACAATCTGATTCCTCTCCATTCAGCTGTTCTTTACATTCACATGCATTCACATGCAGACTTTCCTGAAGATCGTTTTTCAATGCTTAAACACCATTTTAACAGATTGTGCACTTCACATGTGGGAATCGAGTCTATTACAGATTTCTGCACAAACTCTGGCTGCTTCACGTCTGTAATTATGTCAGATTTCTTTTACATTTCTGTTATATTAGACTTACAGACTAAAACTTTGTTTTGGATTGTAGGCGGTGTGATGTGATCATAAGGAGAGTGATTTATGTCAATTTATGTCAATATCATGTCAATATTTGTTTATTTCAATATCAACATAAAAGGAAACCAAGTCCCTGACAATATTTTAGGACCAGGACAAAGGGGCCCAGGATCCACTTCACACTCCGCAGAACTGGAGACGCCATCAGATGTTTCACAATGTGATACTTGGCAATGGCCCTTCAAAATGTGTGAGTTAATTTTAAATTTCTGATAAACCTTAACTGATGCATTTTCTACACCATTGGCAATTGTCTGCTTTTGAATGTATTTTTTGTGTGTTGCCAGAACTAGACATACCAGATCATGCTACAGAGTACTGCACTTTCTGCAACTCTGCTGCTAGCAAATAACGCCATGTTTAGTTTAGTTCTGCCACAGGACATCTCAGTTACAAAATAAGTCACTGAATATTTTTATATTAACCTTTTCCCCACAGTCAGTGGACAGGCCATGTTGCACACCATGATAAGAAGCTGTTAATTCAGAGACAGCAATTTGTCATATTTGCTTTCATTATCATGAATAGTAAAATTGTCTTGGTTTCTCAGTTGATCCAAAATCTCTAATTACAATTTTAACAACATATATGGAGCAACAAGCAGAAAGGTCTTGTGTGGCGTTGACGAGGTAGAATTTTTATTTTTCATCCAGTCATTACTGCAATATTTTGAAGGTTTAATTTTCTTTTTGACTGGCCAGTCAGACCTAGTATAGACAGCTCATGTGTGTTGTTCCCCTCGACCCCCTGCTGAATGATTATATCACTCTTTTACAATAATATTACCATTAAAATAGTATGAAGGACCACCCTGCCTGAATATTGCCACCAGTAGTAACTGCTAATACTGTTGGCCTGATCGCATCACATCCAGTGGTATACATATCTAATGATATGAATTTCAAGAGGACTGACCTACAGACAAAATCGAAATAGTGAATTAAACATAAATGTCAAAAATGTATCTAGTCTTTTGAAAACCAGGACATTAAGTGTCCTGGGAGAGATAATACATTTTCCGACACTAACCATGAAAACGCAGGACAATCCCAGGAAACTGGGACAGGTTCAACTCCTTGAGTTTGTTGAATTTGTTCATAAGAATTGATGGTTCCCTGGATAATAATATGGAGTCATCCAGGTCGGGAGACTGGATGCAGGCCAAAACCTTCACATTTCCATCCCCATGCCTCACTGTTGGGAGGAAGTTCTTCTCTTTATATGTAGTGTTGACTTTTCTCTAAACATGGTGCTTGTTATTGTGGCCAAATAATTCTATTTTGGACTCATCTGTCCAGAGAATGGACTTCCAGAAAGCCTCTGGCTTGCCCAAGTGCTCCCTGGTCAAGTTTAAAAGGGCAACTTTGTTCTTTCTTGAGAGCAGAAGCTTCCTTCTAGCAACTCTCCCATGAATGTCATGTCTATTGATTTTTCGCCTGATTGCAGACACATGTACATTTATCCTATATGCTGCCAGATGTAAGTCATGATGGCCGTCCGCTTCTGGGGAGAGTTGCGGTGATGCTGAGTGTCCTCCATTTGTAAATCATTTGTCTTATAGTGGATGGATGGAGATGGTATTGTATCTTTCCCCAGACTGATATCTATCACCATCGTCTTCCTGAGGTCCTTGGATGTCTCCTCGGATGTTGGTCTGTGTGCTTTATTTCCCAAAATTTCATTTGATTGGTCTGCTTAATTGATTAATTGAGTCCTCACATGTGTTTCACCTGAGTCTTTAACCTAATTTACTTTACAAATGCAGCTGTGGGTCATTTACTTTTGCACAAAGTCTGATTCCATGTTTCATGTTGTCTGCTGAACATAAACCTGGCATTTCATATACAAAAGCTTTTTTTTATTTCATGTATAACATAATACCAGCATCCAGGTCTCTGAGTCTGTCTATACTGGAATGACACTGGCTCAGGAGTGATAAGGAGGTAATCATTGTAGTTTTGTGACTTCTGTGATACCTGTGATACCAGTAGGTCCCACACACACTATATTACTGAAAACTATTCAAGCACACACATTTTTTGCATGCAACCATTCTGATCTACTGCAGTCTGGAGAAATGGCATTTTAGCAACAATTGTTTATGACAATTAATTCACAATGCCAGGATGTTTTTATGCCATCATAAAATATACTAGCTCTTAGTGCCGTTAGATTTTCACATGGTTTTGGCTGGAGTAGACCATTTGGAAACTGTGTGTGCTTATGTGCAATTTAACAGCCGCTCAAGGGAGGCCCAAACAGTACTGATCTTACCACTTCCTAGGAAGTTAATTTAACTGACTTAATTAGAAATCTAGAGATCTAGAGTATTATAGGTCATAGATGGAGCATTATAGACAGTATTAATACTATATCTTTCTATCTTGACTTTCAATTTTTTAGGCCATCTGCCACTATTGTGAGACAAATCACCAAATTGGCCAGCAGAGGGAACTATTTTACAGGAATTGCATCTCTCTCTCTCTCTCTCTCACACACACACACAAACACACGGGTGTGAGTGTTAATTCACACACTCTCTGATTTTTACTGTCCACCGTATATATGCTCCATTTCAAGTGCAATTTATACAATTAAGCTCAGTAGATCCCAGCTGGTAAAATAACCATTCTCGCTATAGCACATATCTAGGGCTACCAGCTGGTTTATGTGTTTGCACAGATACGCTGAACCCTTGCTGAGAACTATGGAAAATCAGAGATCAGAAGCCATAAATCCTCAGATTAATATCTCCTCTTCACATAGATTTTTTATGGACATGGTGTGAAGCGAGTGAGAGAGGAAATGGGAGGCACTGAGGGGGGGGGGGAATTTTTTTTGCAAACAAAATTCAAAATTCCACAGGTCATATGTGTGTATGCTAATGTAATGTCTTCTGAGCAGAATGTACAACTCGCATAAAAATTGCACAGTAAACAGATCAGACGGGAAGTGAGCAAGGTGGTTCTGACAGGTGAAATTCGCCTGTTCAGCATATATCATGAGAATGTATGAAAGATTTGTGGTTCAGGAAAGTTTCACTTCCTGTGGCTTCAGAAACAGAGACTTGCACATCCTGGCATGAAGATAACTTTTATGGATATTTCATTTCAATCTGAAAATATCACCATCTATTATAAACCTTCACTCTCATTCTTATTTGCAGCATAAATCTTCACATTTTGAGCTTGCAAAAACATCATCCCTTACTCACAGCTTTAAAAGATGCTCTCAAGTCACCAATTACCCCCCCCCCCCAATCTCTGCACATCAAAATGACATTTAGGAGTTATTTCCAAAAAATCCTGTAATGCCCTAAAAGTGGTTTAGACATAATTCCACACCTTTTCCTCCATTTTGTACTGCATGCAAATAATCCTCTTTTTCCACCCACCCTTCTCCTGCTCATCGTAGGCTCACCTGCTCACCTTCTGCTCTGTTCTTCAAACACATACAACTCCTGGGTGCTGCATAGCTACCTGCTGTACACCACACAGTGGCAGGTGGTAATATTAGAGTAATTGAACCTTACATGTTCTAACAGGAAATCAACTTAAGAGATGAAGAGCAGCAAAGTGTTGCCTGCAAGTTGAACTAATAGTGTGGTGTGTATATAAGTCGTACATATGCTGAAGTTACCCCTCCCAACAGTTATGTGCTCAGCGTGACGGTGCTCACAGAGCAAGAAACATTTGTTGCAGGGAAATTCCACTTGTATGGCATAATTTTTTAAAACGTTTTTACAACTTCTGTATAGCAATGATAGCTAGGTTGAGATTTGTGAATGTCTGCTATCCAGTAGTGTAGTGGTACCAAATAAAGCTACTACGTTGTTGCTAGCTAGACTGTAGCTAACTGTTGACTAGCAAGTTCCTTGCCGTGCAAGGATGGAACAGACTTCAACATACGTTTCATGTGAAAAAAGGGATTTCTTAAATATTGTATTTAAAGCAGTGCTACCAAAAACACCGGCTGCAGCACTGAGTGCTCACCAGAAGTTTGGCTGGAACTACAACCGTCTCTCTTTGAATTACAGATCCATTGGAAATAAATGACGGCTCACATTTTCTCTTCTGCAGCTTTGCAAACAAAAACAGAACATGTCTCAGAATACACCATTTTGAAAATAAGGACACTTAGCTTGCAAGACACTATATGTTTGGATTCTCCTCTGTAGCATTATGCTAATGATATGGAAAGTCCACTCCAGAGGTAACAGACCTGGGTCCTCAGGTGTCTGAATCTGTGTCGGTCCTCTACAGTCACAAAAGCTGAAATACTGAGCCATTGTGTTCACTGCTTATTTATTAATGATTTTATCTTTATGCATATAAAAACATCACACGGACATGTTAACAAGGTGAAAAACATGATTTTCATCAGAGGAGCTTGAAGGTTTGAGTCTGTTTGTAGTATACATGAAGTATGGAAATGTCTGAATAATATCATATCTATAGATTTCGTAAGGAAGTCATTGATGATATCTTTACTTGTGAAATAACCTTTACACAATCTAATGTTAAGACAGCAAACATTTCTGTGGGGCTCACTTATCATCCTACAGATAAAACAGAAGCTAATGTTACACACTTCATAATCTTCCAGGAAGATGAAGAGACAACTTCCCTTTATAAGGAGCCTCCACAAATCTCCAGAGACAAAAATATCAAATATATGCTTCTCAAGTGTGAGATATACTATCAATCAAACACTTACTTGGGTACTGTAGCCTGCAACTGCTCTACATGTAAATTTATTAACACAGTCACTAAAATGATTTGCATGAAAGGATTGATTGTTATCATCAATTACTCATGTATTACTGCAGGGGTTGCCTATTGTATCTCTTCTAAGAAATGTCATCAGCTGTACATTTGAGAAACCAAGATTGTTGATTGTTTGGTTGAACACCTTCAGACCATCTGAATTAAGTATTTGTCATTTCCAGTGGAAAGGCATTTTAATGCTAATGGCCATTGCATTAATGAGGTATCTATTTGCATTGCTAGTTGTTGCTATGGCAGCAATGAAATAACAAACTTAAAAAAAACCATATTGTTATACTTTAGAACCCCATGGAATGAATGTGAACATTTAAACATCTGCTGTTTCAAACAAGAACTGATTTCAGTTCCTGGAACTTGCATCGTTTATGAAGGACCTATCAGAAATGTGTTGCTTCTCTGGAAACCTTGTACAGAAAATGAAGCCTGAATATATGTAATGAGAACGAGGTTGCTAAGTGCCATATACATACAACAATCTTGACAAAAGTTGAGTTTGTTCTTACAGTTCTGATAGTATTAAATATGATAGCACAGCTACTAGCATGTATGCTATCAATGAGTTTATATAATTTTATTATTTATGTTGCTGAAGAGAAAGAACTTTGGAAAGAAGAGAAAACAAGGAACACGATAAGATAATTTCATAATGTTTCTTTGTAAAACACCTCAAATGCTTTACAACAGACATTGCTGCAAACATCATTAGTTATCCTGGCAAAGCCCCCTAACTACAGTATCTACAAACACCATTAGAACAACTCTAATCAACAAAACGCTTTTCACAGAGTCAATCTGCTAATCCTCTCTAAGATCTTGTTTTTACTCATTTCTAACTTACATCTTCAGTGATCTGTAACTAGTTTTCCTTGCAGTTCACCTTGTAGTGAACATCAGCTAAAAGTTTGTGTGTGTTTGTTTGGTGGGTGTATATACATGCATGCATGCATGTGTGTGTGTGTGTGTGTGCGCTGGGGGAGGTGCACATTGCCATAGATATGAATAATTGTCATCTATTCTGCAGACAGGCTCTCTGTTTGAAACAATATTATTGTAATTAATAGCTCTCCAACCTGCTCCTAGCCCTAAAGTGCCAGTGAGAAAGGACTGAAAATGTGCTGAGGTTTGGGGATGAACTGATGAAGTGTTATTTACTGGGATTCAAGAGCTTGGCTTTGTCTCTACCTGTTTGGTCTTTTCCCTTTCATTGAAGCTCTATAAAAATTAACAGAGAAGGAGACAGATAGTGATTCACTGAAGAGCTGGTGTTGTGATTGGGTCTGGTATTTGCAGTTAAATTTGGCCTGAAACACACACACACAGCTCAAGATGAAATCTTCTAACTAGACTAACTAGAGGATCAGTGCGACAAGACAATACAGCAACTTTAAACAGTGCCAAACTATTTCTTTCCAAGAGTTTTAAGAATTGATTTTAATATTCACTTTGTTACATTTAGCTTGTCTTTTTACTGGCAAGACTTTTAATAGTCTGATGAAATTATGAAAGAAATGTAATTAATTCAGTTTAGGGAATTCCATTTCATAACTGATATTGATGTTCATCAATCCAAGTACTTTCTTCAGTAAGAAATCCAGCACTTCCTGTCTCAGCCTTGCGCTTGCCACACTGCGGTCCTAATGAGCCTGCACTGTAGGGGAGATAAATGAATATTTTCCTACTGTGCTGTTGTTTAGAATAAACCAAGAGAAAGTGTGGGCACAAAAAAAGTCTGTTTTATTTCCCCGTTCCCACTTATTTAAGACCTTTTATGTGTAAAACATGAAAGAGTTATTAGAAAAGATGAAAGATTTTTGACATGCGATCTAACTGGGGCTCATGCTGTGAGCAGCCTGAAAAGCCATAACAGATCAGTCAGAAAGAAGTCCATCTGTAACCTTTACCACTTCTTCTGTCCGTAATTGACCATTAGCTTTGTCCATTAGTTTGGGGGCAGAACCCAGTCATCAGTCATCCTTATGTCTGTCTTGAATAGAACAGTCAGTAAAGTAAAAAAAAAAAGTCAGGCATCTTATACCAAGAGAAACCGAGCATCAGAGGATTAGAGAAAAGGTAACCTTTACAACTTCTAAGGGACCTTCAAAGAATCACTACCGACCTAAAATGAAAGAAGAGTTTGTGACATCTTTATTGGTCACTGTTATCTTTCACATGCTGCAAAGCTTGGCTAGCACCAAGCTAATAAGCTAAACCAGGGGTGTCCAAAGCTTTTACAGTGATGACCAGATTTGGTGAGGTGAATGTGAGGTGAATCGCCCCCGGGGTCCAGTGTATACTGGGCAGTGTATAGTATAATACACAGTAGTATACACTGCCATCTTCTGGTGAAATATAAAATAGCTTTTTTGGAGTCTACTGCCATCTTCTGACGAAATATAAAATGCTGTAGTCAACAGAGGCTGGTTGGTTTATGGGGTTTAATCACTGGAAGATTTGCCAAAAGCTACTTTTCAGCTACTACAGTTAAAACATAAATAAAGATAAAAAGAATGGACTGGTAAAATCGATATTCGAAAAGACCTATTGCCTTCTAATGAACATTAACAAAAGATTTACAAACAATCGTGGAAGTTATTTTAGCTGGATATCCCATATGGATAGACAGGATGTATTAGGATCTGCATTGTTTTTACAGATCTCAATATTCCATTCACTGTGTTTAGGTTCTCCATGGCTAGGAGATTGCATCATCTGTTATATGAGTTTATGCGCGTATGCATATGCAGCAGTTCTCACTAGTTGTTCATGATGCGTCTGAGTGACAAGTTGTCTCAGTCTTTAATTGTATTTCAGTGGTTCAGCATGGACTGATACTGTGTGATTTATTCCAAATGCTTTATGTTGCACAGGTACATTTATGACATTATTAGACCCTCAGAGAGAAATTATTGCACAAGAATTCAGCCTATTTAGACATTAACTTGTCCTGACCCCATAAATGATATATGGCAGCATGAAGTCATAAGCTGTTGTTACTGGTATCATAAAAGTGAAGACAAGTATGACATATTTGATTCTATGTATTCATAGCAACGCTTGATGGGCACCGTATAGCAACCCCATACACTCATCTGTTTCAGTCTGCAGTCATGTGCGTAGCCTCCATGGTCATGTGGTGCAGGCTGGGAGATTAGTCAGAGTTAGTGCAGCATGGAGGGTCGTGTGGTGGTTCTCGCCGCCTGTTCCTGGCCGATAACGCTGATGAGCTTTTACTTTTCACCCTGTCAATCAAAGCACTGTACCAGAGGAATGAATAGGCAGCAGAGGAGAAAGATAAATAAACAGAGAGAGACAGGGAGAGAAAGACAGAGAGCTCGAGAGAGAGCTCGAGAGAGATAGAGAGATCGAGAGAGAGAGAGAGAGAGAGAGAGAGCAAGAGAGAGAGAGAGAGATGGATAAGTGTGACCTCTCATGATTAGAATTTCTACAAAATGCCCAAAGTAAATATTTTCACAGAAATCTATATAACATATATGCATGCTAATGTGAAATGCTGTGAAGCCCAAAGGAAGTGGGGGTACTAGGGCATCTGAGGTCAGCAGTGTGTGTGTGTGTGTGTGTCTGTGTGTGTGTGTGTGTGTGTGTGTGTGTGTGTGTGTGTGTGTGTGTGTGTGTGTGTGTGTGTGTGTGTGTGTGTGTGTGTGTGTGTCTTTGCGTGTGTGTATAAGAAAACACGTAGCAGGTTTGAAGACTCACTTTGTCAGGTGAGTAGAGATAGGTTAGTGTACATTGGAAGTATGTGGGGCATGTGTATAAACACACATACAGTATATGCATGTACAGTACATAGACATTTCATAGAATCAGACATGAACTAAAAATATATGTATAACCTATATGGCATATTTATTAGTATATTAATATATATGAATAATGTATATGGAATATGGAATATTTTCCATATGTATATGGAAAATGTAAAATGCTGAAAATTCAATTAGGTATTCGCAATTTCTTTACTTCTTTCATCCAGAGCCATCTTATTCTTCATTGCTCTGGCATCAGTTATTGATGTCTGTAAGACACACCGGACGTTCACAAGGCCACAGAACATCTATGTTCAACCGTCTTATTGCTCATTAATAGTGGCATCCACGTGCCGGGTTCATAAATCTATGATTTGCAATGCACAAATCCCAAACAGAACTTGGTGAAAAATGTGGAACCTCGGATAAACGAGGCCCCAGAGGTGGGGAGCCTGCAGCGTTCGGCCACCTGCTCATGAGCAGTGGCGCCTGCAGTCTGCTGTGGAGCCCCGTCTCCCCAGCCAAGACCCCTGGGTGATCCTCCGCCGCCTTAGCAAACGCAAGCTAATGACTGAACCACAAGCTAATGCTAATGACTGAACCACAGCTTAATTCAGGAGGCACCCAGTGTCATTAGCCGCCCAGGGGAAGCAGCTGTGCTTCCTGAAGAGCCTGTGAGGCACGGCGTATGGTGCGCTGCTGCCCTGCGGCTACTGCCCTGCTTGCGTTACATGGGGCTTGTGGGTCGGGGAATGGCCCGGAGTTAGTTTAACATCTGCGGATATTTGAAGGGTCATTACAGTCCCAAAAGTTTAACTTTTGGAAATACCAGGGATGGATATCTGATTAACAACAACAACAACAAAAAAAATCAATAGTTTATTTTTTTGTTCAGCTTTTAATCTGCTTTTGTTCGAGATGGAGCGTGCTTGGTATTTATGCAGAGTGAACCAAACTGAAGATTCACAGTCGTCAGGTAGAAGTATATGTAACTGTAAAACTACTCAAATGGTACAAATAACAGCTATATGAGCAATTTCCTAGGCTCCCAACTCCATACCTGAGCATGTACAAATGGAATCAAATTGGAAAAGATCAAGTACAGTGGACATTTTGAGGTATTACTGTGAAAGGAGATGCAATATGTTATATTGCTATTGAATTCCCAAAGGGCGACAGCTGTCGGGACACTAAATTTGCACAGAAAACACTTCCAGACTCCTGCTTGTGTGCTTATGCACACTACCTTCATCTAAACATAAGATCTGCATCCCATTTGCATGTCTGTGGGGAAGAAAAACTCTCTTTCTTATTATACTGTTCTCTCAGTCAAGAATGTCAGGTTTGCCGCAATCACAGAAGCACATTGTGCCTGGGGACCTGCATCGCTGAACATCATTCTCTGGTATGGTTTGCGTGGAACTTTCTGCAACTGCCTGGCTCTCCTCATCCTCTTGATCCAGGTGGGTTTCTGACATCTTCTCCCACTAGGTTGCTTTGTGTTGGAGAAGCATTTTACAAACAGAACCACTCCTGATCTGTACGCGCTCTTGCTGAAAGACCTAGATGGGAAAAATAACCTTTCTCTCTTCAACAGAGAGCAGTCATATGCAAATCACAGTTAGATGTCTTGGTCTGAACCTGCAGCTGTAGTAATGGGTTTGCGCCATACGCTAGCGGACTGCTATGAGTGGTTTGTTTTGTGGGGAAGGAGTAAAAGGAAAAATGACAGTGACAAGGATGTGTGTGTGTGTGTGTTTGCTATTTATAACATGATATAAGAAACCTGACTTGGATATATCAGCTAACGTCTGTTTGTCAATCATCCTCACTCACCTTTCATTGTCTTTGAAGGTCGAACTTTATAACAAGAGTAATTATAGCTCATATTAACTGATATACACTTGAATTCCTCCAAACTGCATGTCTGTTCAGCCAGACTCATCTGCTAAACCGAAGGTATACATTTATCTCTTCTGTCTCAGCTCTAAAAGCATTTCACATCAGAAACAAATTCTAATTGTTCTAATTGGTGGCCATATTAATCAGTTATTCCCTTCGTATCACCCAGGGGCGCTGCTGCAAAAATTAATTAACTGATAAATTAATTAATTCTTGGCTTGTGCTTGTGACTGATGACAAGTCTTTTTTCACAGAAACAAATAACAGAAGTGTCTGACCTTTCCTCATGAAATATATGCTGCAGAGAGCTGCATCTGAGGCTTTAAAATCCAGCTGACCAAAGACATCTGCATCCAGTCATTAGTGGAGGTGGCAGGGGCTGCTTTGCCTTAAGAGCTCGCATATTCCAGCAGCTCTGTGTAATGCGTTGCCACGAGGGACTTTCCAGTGTCCATAATGGAATATTTCAGTTAGCCATAGCTTCTCTGGGTAAGTATTTTATATATAGATCTAGACCGCATTTCCAGGGTTTCAAGGATTCGGTGAGATGTGTATCAGTTCAGACATGGCATCGCCTCATGTAGAACCTCGAGATAAGCTTGAAGAGCCTGAAAATCAAATAATCTTCCAGCAAATAAGCAGCGCTCCTGCAGCGGAGAGCGAGCGGCCCGGTGCTATGCCCCACCCTGTTGGAGAATAGAGAAAAGCAGCAGGGGCATCTTGGCAAGTAATAGTCTTAGTGTTAGTCTTAGTGATAGTATTAGTCTTAGTGTTAGTTTTAGTGATAGTATTAGCCTTAGTGTTAGTCTTAGTGATAGTATTAGTCTTAGTGTTAGTCTTAGTGATAGTATTAGCCTTAGTGTTAGTCTTAGTGATAGCATTAGCCTTAGTGTTAGTCTTAATGTTAGTCTCAGTAATAGTATTAGTCTTAGTGTTAGTCTTATTGATAGTATTAGTCTTAGTGTTAGTCTTAGTGATAGTTTTAGTATTAGTTTTAGTAATAGTCTTTGTATTGGTCTTAGCGCAGCACCTCTGGGACATGGCATCACAGCAGGGTCTTCTGATGGCAGCTGTGTGCTGTTTTGCTGATGAGAGCAAGAAAGAACAGTTTGAAGAACATTGTGAAGGACTGTGTAAAGAACATTCGTGTGAATTAAGGTCTGACTAGTGTAAGTATAATGGTGAATAGGTAGATAATGTGGGTTTTGTGTATATTGTGTGTGTGTGTGTGTGCGTGTGAACTGTACGCAGGGATGAACAGATGATTGATTGCTAAACCACAACAATGCTATAACACTCTCAGGATTTTTTAAAATCACAGCCTGACTGCTTTGTCAATGCTTCAGCAAAGCCTTCTTCTCACTTTTAGATCCATAAGCCTCCATCTTTAATTTGTTGGAAACCTTGCCATTGGGGTCAGATCAATACAGAAGACCATAAACCTGTGGTGGTGCTGCCTGTGACTGTTGACAGACTGTGTTGGAGAGTAGCCATGTTTTGATTCAACATGTTTTAGTTGGTGTAATATTTTTTCTTATGATTAGAAACAATATATTTTAGATACTTCTGTGAAGTAAAAAGGGTGGCTTTATTCATTTATCTTTTTTTTCCACAAGACCAAGATGCAGGATTCATGGTCTTGAATTGGTCTGGCCTGGCCCAGGTTCTGTCAGGGACTTGCCCTAACGCATGTACAGGCTGCCTCTGCTTGGTGCAGACCAGAACACTGGGTCTGCGTCAGTGTGGAAAAAACCTTGGTGTAGCTATGAATGGGGCAGAGAGACACTCACTTAGAAAAGCTGACCACTCCTGGAGCCATTTGCTGGCTGACTGATTACAACGCTGGTTTATTTGCTTGGCACCCAATAATCTAAATCTGTCATGTAATTCATTTTTTTTCACAGAATACAGAAATGCATAAATAGGGTTAGGGTTAGGGTTAGTACTGGATTAATACTAGGGTTAGTACTGGAGTAGAGTACCCACAGTATTTCCCCTTTTCTACAAACCACTTGTTATACACACCACTATTCCTCACACACAACACACCCTATCTGAGTCCTCAGTGGTAAACAGAATCAGTCTGAATTATGTGGTAGTAACTTTTAATGTGTGGGTGCTCACAAACATACTGAGATGGTTCAGTGCATCTGTCACATAATCAGTGACCTTTAACCTATAGTTCAAAACACACAAGGACTCTGTGTACAACACCATCTGTTCAGCCATTGATGGTTACTGCTGATGAGCATCTTTGATGTGATTTATACAGTAATAAGCTTCCCTGTGTCTTGACAAAGCTTGCCTGCCTTTAATATCCAGAGAACATGTTTGTGAAATGTATTTTTAAAAAACACATTCAACACACATGGCTGGAGTTACTGTTAGCTAAACGCCTGTAAAGCTAAATGCTAAGTAATAAAAGGCAGCTGATTCATAATTCTGAAAACATAGCTCTCTGCTATAAACTAAATCTCTAGGTTGTACTCTATACGTTATGGAGTATTCATGGGGAAAACAGACATTTGTCCCCACAGTTGCTTTATGATCTATATAAAATTTTATCCAGTTCACACTGTGGACTAGCTCAGTGGTAGTAAATACTTATTTTTACACATGATTAAACTGTTTTTACACGTGGGTAAACAATTTTTACACATGGGTTTGTATGCTTGGGGTGTCATGTCAAGTTAGAAATGTTTCATATCAGTACTTTTCTAATGTCCCTAAATTGATGTATGTATGTGACTTTTTGAACATTACCACAATTTAAATATCATTAGATTAGTGATTTAACTACCTATCCTATGATTACTGTTGATTAAATAACCAACTAACACAACAGTAGCAACAATTTGTACTGTTCCAAGAGAGAGGATAGCAATAACAACAACACTAATAATAACAGTAATAATACTATTGTTATTATTATTATATACAGTCATTTCAGTGTTCAAGTAGCGGAACATAAATAAAATGCTTTTAAAAACAAATGTAAAGGTTATTTCAAGATCTTGTTCAACCAAGACTTACTGTTAATCACTGTGCCAGAGCTTTGGCTATGTAAGGGCTGGCTCCAGGGTCGTTCCACCTACCACCACCAGAGGGGGAACGCGAGCCAGCAGAGGGCGTAACCATTAATCAGCGGTGACTGCCGGCAGCTGTCCATCCCCTTACTTAAGGTGGATGGCTGCAGGCAGTCACTGCTGAGTTGTTCGGTCTCTCTGTGCTTCCCAGCCTTTTTTCAGTAACGTTGTTGCTATTCTGGTGTTTCGTCACCAGCCCCTATGCTTTTGACTTTCGAGTCCTTTACTCCTGCGCCCTGTTCTGGCCTTTCTCAAGTTTTCCTTGTCCTTTATATTTTCCTATCGTTTGTTATTTTGTGTCAGTCTCGTTCAGGTCAGATATTCCTTAGTTTCCCTTTTTTTGACACGTCGAGGTTTCTCCGTGTGTTTTTTGTTTCGCCTTTTGCATCTCTTCAGATTTATTATTATTTTTCTTTGTCTCGTTTCCCGTGCTACTTTACGGAGGTCTCTGTTCTTTATAATATTTTTCTTTGCCACATTTTTCCCGTCGTCTTCGGAGTTTTTTGTTTTATGGTTTTGTGTTTGTGGCACTTGCTTCCGCATTTCCCCAAAACCCACGTGAGCGGTCCTCCCCGGACAGCTCACGTTACAGAACAACTCAGCCAAACATGGATGCAGCCATATCGCAAGCCATAGGCGAGATTAAGAGTGCTCTGACCATTCAGGGTCAGGCCATAGGCAGGAACCAGCAAGCTCTACAGCAGGTTTCTGGTCAACTGCAGACGATTACCAACATGGTTAATGCTGCCAGCCAATCGGCGCCCGCCCAGTCCTACCGTGTCTCAGGTTGCACCGGCTTCTCCTCCCGTCAGTCGGTTCGAGCCTAATTTGCCCTCTCCCATGCGTTTCGGTGGTGTTGCCGAGGAATGTAGAGGCTTTCTTTTGCAATGTTCATTAGTGTTCGAACAGCAGCCGTCACGATTCCCCTCGGACCGATCCAAGGTAGCCTATGTGATGACGTTGCTCACGGGTAAGGCTTTACGTTGGGCCACCCCGTTTGGGAGAATCAACCCGAAATATGTGCTTCATATGCGCTTTTCTAACGCGATCGTCAGGCATTTTTTCATCCCGCTGTTGGCGGTTCTATTGGGTCAAGGTTGCTCCGCACTAAGCAGGGCAGGTTATCGGTAGCCGATTACTCCCTGGAGTTTCGCACTCTAGCTGCCGAGAGTGATTGGAGTTCGGGAGCTCTCGCTTCGGTTTACTTTGAAGGGTTAACCGGTGAGATCAAAGATGAGCTCGCGGTGCGAGATCCGCCCTCTGGGCTGGAGGAGCTCATAGAACTCACTATAAAATTAGATAACCGTATGCGCGACCGCAAAGGTCAACGTCGTGCGTCCAGTAATACGACTAGCGCTGGTCCACCCATTCCTCATCGTGCGGCGGTCACTACTGAGGAAACAGGAGACCAACCCATGCAGCTAGGTCACACAAGGTTATCAAGGGAAGAACGACAGACACGTATTCGGGAGGGCAGATGTCTTTATTGTGGCAATCAAGAACATCTTAGGCGAAACTGTCCCCTGTTGCAGGGAAAAGAACGGGCCCTTCGGTGAATGGAGTATCACCGATGGGCCCTGCTGGTTACTCCCCCTGCTGTAAGCTTTACTCCCCAGGTAATAATGTCGTGGAGAGACTCGGCGAGCATAAGTTAGCGGCTGTCGTGGATTCAGGTGCCGCAGGTAATTTTATTGATGCCGCCTAGTCGAGTCCCTAAATATCCCTTTAGTCCCGCTGGAAAAACCCCTGTCTGTATCAGCGGTTGACGGCAAGCTACTCACCTCCGGTGAGGTTGAACATCAGACGGTTCCTCTCAGAATTCAGATTGGTAATCATGTAGAGACTCTTACTCCATACGTTATCGCTGCCCCTCAGCTCCAGTTGATTCTTGGGTTTCCATGGCTACAACGCCATAATCCGGAAATAGACTGGCTCAACTTGTCTATTAGGCGCTGGGGCAAAGTGTGCGAGGGATCGTGTCTAAAGTGCAAGGAAAACGAATCCGCGAAGAACCCTATGGAAGGTGTGGATCTAGAGAGGGTTCCGCCAGAGTATCACGATCTGAGAGAGGTTTTTAGTAAAAAACGAGCCAGTCACCTGCCACCTCACCGAGCACATGATATTGCCATTGAGTTACTTCCTGCACGTCTCCTCCCAGGGGAAGGTTGTTTTCCTTAGCCCTACCAGAACGTAAAGCTATGGAGGAATATGTTCAAGAAGCCCTAGCAGCTGGATTTATTCGCCCCTCAAGCTCTCCCGCCGGTGCAGGATTTTTTCTTTGTAGGTAAGAAGGATGGGGTCTTAGGCCATGTATTGATTACCGAGGCTTAAATAAAATCACCGTTAAAGATCGCCATCCTCTCCCTTTAATGACATCGGCGTTCGAGCATTGCAACACGCTACTATTTTTTTCTAAATTAGATCTACGCAGCGCGTATAATTTACTGCGAGTTCGTGAAGGCGATGAGTGGAAGACAGCTTTCATAACGCCCTCGGGGCACTATGAATATTTGGTGATGCCGTTCGGCTTAATGAACAGCGCCGCTGTTTTTCAGAGATATGTCAATGAGGTATTACGCGAAGCTCTGGACGATTTCGCGTTTGTTTACCTGGATGACATCTTAATTTATAGCCGAACCCTCGAAGATCACGTCAGACATGTTCATAGGGTACTCCAGCTGCTGTTAGAAAACCAATTGTACGTCAAACTAGAGAAATCTCAATTTCACGTTCGAGGTGTCTTTCCTAGGGTTTGTGGTTGCTCAGGACAGGTTGGCAATGGACCCTGCTAAAACCCGTCGCGGTGGCTCAATGGCCCGTACCCACTTCTGTACGTCTAGTACAGCGTTTCTTAGGGTTCGCTAATTTTTACCGTCGCTTTATTAAAGGGTTTAGCACCCTAGCCGCTCCTCTCTCAGCTCTCACCAGTAAAGCTATGGGTAAATTTGTGTGGATTCCTGAGGCTCAGACCGCCTTTGAGGAGTTGAAACAGCGCTTCGTGTCTGCCCCTGTGTTAAGTATGCCTGATCCTGAGACTCCCTTCGTGGTTGAGACGGACGCTTCCGATTTGGGAGCCGGAGCTATTCTCTCTCAACGTGTGGGACAACCGCCGCTTACATCCCTGCGCTTTTTACTCCCACCGGTTCACTCCCACTGAGAGTCGTTACGATGTGGGTGACAAGGAGCTATTAGCGGTTAAACTGGCTCTAGAAGAATGGCGGCACTGGCTTGAGGGTGCCAGACACCCGTTTGTCGTGTGGACAGACCACAAAAACCTCGCTTACCTACAACAAGCTAAGCGGCTAAACTCCCGTCAGGCTCGATGGTCTCTTTTCTTTGGGCGGTTTGATTTTACTATTTCCTATCGGCCCGGTTCAAAAAATGTCAAACCTGACGCCCTGTCACGGCAATGGGAACCGCCCGACACCCCCAGTCCTGCCAGCACCGTCATTCCCCCGGAGATGATCATTGCCCCTGTCCAGTGGGAGGTTGAGCAGGCCGTTCAGCAAGCTCTGGTTAACGAGCCTGGCCCTGGGGGAGGGCCTGAGAATCGTTTATACGTCCCGGCTGACGTCCGTCAGAAGGTGCTGGAATGGGGGCACACGCCTCGTTTCGTAGCTCACCCTGGGGCTAGACGCACTTCGAATTTATTAGGCGTAAGTTCTGGTGGCCCGATATGGACCAAGAGGTGCGCGATTTTGTGGCTAGATGCGACATATGCAATCGTGGTAAGGTAATGAAGTCAAGCCTAGTGGTCTTTTGCATCCGTTGCCCGTCCCTCCAGACCATGGTCCCACATATCGCTGGACTTTATCACAGGGTTGCCAGCCTCTAAGGGTCACACAACCATTCTGGTCATAGTTGATCGTTTCACGAAGTTCAGTAAGTTTATTTCTCTTCCTAAGCTTCCATCCGCTCGTGAAACGGCGTCGCTGTTATTGCAGCATGTCGCCCGCAACTATGGCTTCCCCCGTGATGTGGTGTCCGATCGTGGTCCGCAGTTTTCCAGTCGGTTTTGGGAGGCGTTTTTAGACCTCCTGGGCGCTAAAGCTAGCCTATCGTCCGGCTTCCACCCGCAGTCCAATGGCCAAACTGAGCGCGTAAATCAGGATCTGGAACAGACCTTGCGCTGTCTAGCCTCTGCTAACCCGGCCTCATGGGCTGAGCATTTGGTCTGGGCTGAATACGCCCACAACACCCTATGGCACTCCTCACTGGGTATGTCCCCTTTTGAGTGTTTATTTGGGTACTCACCTCCTCTGTTTGATAACCAGGAGAAATCGGTAGCGGTGCCGGGGGTGGCTGCTCAGGTTCGGGCGGTGTCGTAACGCTTGGGTCCGGGCACGCCGAGCATTGATCAAAGCGTCCGGTAATTACAGGCGTAGTGCTGACAAGCGCCGTCTCCGGCATTGTCATTTCGCCCTGGTCAGAGGGTATGGTTATCATCTAAAGACTTACCTGTTCGTGGCGGTACCCAGAAGTTGGCTCCACGGTTTTTGGGCCCTTTTAAGGTGGAGCGTAGGATTAACCCTGTGGCCTATCGCCTGGTGCTGCCGCCTTCCATGAGAGTTCACCCCGTATTTCACGTCTCCCGTCACGGCCCTTTTGTGCGGTTCCCCTGGTGCTCCGGCACCTCCTGCCCCGCGCATGATTGATGGGGCTCCGGCCTACACTGTTCGCCGTCTCCTGGACGTCCGTCGCGTACGGGGCCGTGATCAGTTTCTGGTCGACTGGGAGGGGTACGGTCCTGAGGAGCGTAGTTGGGTTCCTTCCTCTCGTATTCTGGACCCTTCCCTTATTTCCTTCCCTTATTTTTATCGGGATAGGGCTGTTGCTTTGGGCCCGCGAGGTCTCGGGCCTAGGAGGGGGGGCTCTGTAAGGGCTGGCTCCAGGGTCGTTCCACCTACCACCACCAGAGGGGGAACGCGAGCCAGCAGAGGGCGTAACCATTAATCAGCGGTGACTGCCGGCAGCTGTCCATCCCCTTACTTAAGGTGGATGGCTGCAGGCAGTCACTGCTGAGTTGTTCGATCTCTCTGTGCTTCCCAGCCTTTTTTCAGTAACGTTGTTGCTATTCTGGTGTTTCGTCACCAGCCCCTATGCTTTTGACTTTCGAGTCCTTTACTCCTGCGCCCTGTTCTGGCCTTTCTCAAGTTTTCCTTGTCCTTTATATTTTCCTATCGTTTGTTATTTTGTGTCAGTCTCGTTCAGGTCAGATATTCCTTAGTTTCCTTTTTTTTTTGACACGTCGAGGTTTCTCCGTGTGTTTTTTGTTTTCGCCTTTTGCATCTCTTCAGATTTATTATTATTTTTCTTTGTCTCGTTTCCGTGCTACTTACGGAGGTCTCTGTTCTTTATAATATTTTTCTTTGCCACATTTTTCCCGTACGTCTTACGGAGGTTTTTGTTTTATGGTTTTGTGTTTGTGGCACTTGCTTCCGCATTTCCCCAAAACCCACGTGAGCTGTCCGGGGAGGACCGCTCACGTTACAGGCTACACTGTTACACCACGCACCTGCTTACTGATTACCCATCCACCTGGGGTGTGTGTGTGTGTATGTGTGTGAGATGCATGCACCTGTGTTTTTTGGGCGGGGTGCCACTGCTGGCAAGCAATTAAAAATGTGAGTGAGAACGCAAGAGCATAAAACTGTCCCCCAGTTTTGGCATTTAAACCTATAGGTGAAGATCAAAGTGCATTAAACATGGCTTCATTACCATCTCCATTTACAGCTGCCTATTTTTAAAGGAATACTGTTATTAACCTGAACACGTGATATCATTTGCTGTGTGGTAGGATTATGCTGTTGTTGACATCTGAGAGAAACTCTGTGGATGCTGTATTGGTGCCAGCCTTGTGGGGCAGTGGGTGTGATCTTGACTGGTCCAATTGCAGTAAAATAACACGAGGAAATTGATTATAATAAATTCTTTCAGATGTGCTTCACGCTACTCAGAACTCTGCATGTGCTCCTGTGCTTGCCAATTGGCTTGCTTGTGTGTGTGTTTGTGCTGTGTGTGTGTGTGTGTGTGTGTGTGTGTGTGTGTGTGAGTGAATGAGTGAGAGACACACACACAGAGAAAAGTAAGAGAGGACTTTAAGATGCTATTGCCATGTCTTCCATCTACATAGCTCATTAGTAAAGGGCTCCAATTTTGAGCTTCACTGTGTGGAGCTTAGTTGCAGCATTATGAAAACCTTTAATTATTTATTTTAAAAGACATATTCTCTCTGTACTTCTCTTTCTCTGCCTTCAGTGAATTCCTACTGTCAGAATAGCTAATATTCTACATTAAGAAATTGATGACATGCATATAGTTAATCCTGATAATTACATATCAACCTCTGGATACTTTAGACCTATTAAACACTTTTGGCAAGAGGTCTGTGATAAATTATCTCTTCTTTTCAACAAGTCCAGCCCATCAGCAATTAGCATCACTAAGGAAATAGGAGGTTGCTTCTCAAATCAATGAGAAACCATCACCAAGAACGATTCGCATGAACTGCAATTCAAAGAAAACTATAAATTTTCAAGTGGAAAAATGATTCTTTGATTCTCATATCAATGCTGGGCTACATATCCATGCGTTTCTTTACACACACCTATTATTTGCCTATGGAACACAAAGACACACATTTGAACATCCCATTGATTCTAATATGTCAGCACAGTTTAAAAACTACTATCTGATTATGGTTGATGTCAATGTTGTTGGCCCTGTTATCATTATTGTAATTGTTTATTAAAAAACAAAAATAAAAATATCATGAGCGAATATAATGTTTAAGAATTGTAATCACCTGACAATACACAAGCTTATGAATATACACTGTACCAGCAGAAGTGCACTTCTTTATTGCAGGACAATAAGCAGTAAATCCTTAGCGTCAAAGCTACCTAATTAACTTTAGTCCCCGTGTGCAACTTGAGTCACTGACAATAACTGAAGAACACCAGAACTAAGTTAAAAGCAACAGATAAACAGTGTAAAACCCATTCTGAAGCTAACACTCAGGGAAAGATTAAATAGGACAAGTACAGGGATTATCCTGGAGGCATTAAACATTAAACACTCCAAACATTAAAGATTAAACACAATAAATAGTGCAAATGACTCATTAAATTCAAGTAATTAATACTTAATTGTAGTTAATTATGATGTTGTTGCACCCTCGTCACTCAGGAATTGTCCTCAGATAAAGCCCGTGACCCTTTTAACCTCGTGAGTGACCACTTTTTCACATGAGGATGTTTTAAAATTGGTTTCTCCGCATTCTTGGTATCGGGAGTCTTATGGCGATCCTGCTGATGTGAGGGAGAGGGGAGCTGCTCACTTTCTGGACTTGATTCACGCTGATCAGGCATCAGCCGCAATATCATCAGCGACCTTGGTGTTTTGTATAGCCACGTAGTTGCACTTATGAGAAGGGATTGAGTTCATGGCCCTGAGGGACCATGGAGTCTGTGGTGATGAACTGTGAAGAAACTTCTGAAGTCTGAAGGAAGTGGTCGATATGCCAGGAAGTCCAGAATGCAGCCCCAGAACGCTTTAAGAAGCTAAGGCGTTGGATGATGAGGTGTAATTTTCAGTTTGGTGTCTGACGCCTCTGTAATGCATTTTAGATAAGCTCTCATTAATTGCTCCCACTGTTAGTTACTTTACTTCACTGGTGCCAGTGCAGCCATCTGTATGTTAATGGCGTTCAGATCGCAATTAGGATGAAACGTGTGGGGTTTAGCTAGTCCTTTTGTGGCTTTCTAATGAGATCGCATGCATTTAATTCTATATCAGTCAGTCCTCATTGGACAGCTATATGATAAATGCTAATTCATTTTTTATTAATGCTAATGATGTTTGTTAATACACATTAATTGGGTAATTCATTGCATCTTTTTTTACATAGTAGGTCCCTCTTCAGTTTTAAAGCCTCTCTACTGGGGTAGCAAAATCCACTTAGAACCTCTGTCTGGGGCTAAAGTCTCGTGCTCAAGAAGCTTGCTCAGTGGAGATTCCTGCAAGAGAGTCAACATTCTGCAGCGCATGGTAATTTATGGGCAAGTACTGCCATACGTTTTGATGAATCTTACCCTTTTAGGATACTTGCATACAAATCGAAATGCCTTTGCCCTTGAAACATGAACAACAAACCGTTTGCAATGGTCACATCCATGATTACCTCCATCGGAGTTGTCACTCTGTACTCTTTATGCTGGCTCATGTTTCAGCCCAGCGGGAGGTTGCTAAATTTCCGGGTGGATGAACCCCCCCCCCCCCCCCCTCCCCATCATGTGGGTCGGCACGGATCACAGCCCCAGTGCCGAGCGTCATCATCCTCCCACTTTTCTCCCTCTCATTCTGCAGGATGGAGAGCGAAACAGCAACACAATGGCCTCCGCTATTCATTCTCATCCTTTTTCCTGATGCTCCTTTTACACTCGGCTTGATCCAGCATCGAGGTAATTACAATTCGCCCCTTTTCCCGACCACTCGGGCTGTAAAATTCAATCAGCAGTCAAGCACGATTTAATTCTGCGACTCCCGTATGTTGAAGCATGGCACAGTAGCACAGGCTGTTGATTAAGTTGTTAAGCCTAACTTGTATTTTGTCTCCTTGAACACTTCTTTGTAGTGCTTTCTCTTGAATCCCCCCCCCCTCCCGTCCCCCCACGAACCCTGTCTCTGCTGGAAAGGACTCTGTATCGTATTCAGGATTAAAGAAGTTGTTTTTGTTTGCAGCCATCTAATCATTTCCCTGCAGGTCCATGAATAGAAAAAATTAAGCTCCAAATCCTCCTAAGGTCCCTCAGAGGAGATGCAGAGGATTATGGGTAGTATGACTCCACAGCCCAGACCTACTGTTTCAATGCATGCAATTAAAATTCCGTTTCACTTTGGCCACTTATCCTGCAGGCTGGAAGATGAGCAGTGCCCACTGTGTCAGATGGACAGTGTCTTGTTTGCCAGCCTAAAGTTGGGAGGGGTTCACTGGATGGGTCACAGTGTGGGGCAGGTTCAAAAGTGTGGTGGGCGGGGAGAAAATGCGTCGCCTACAGATCGCCAGCCAGAAACATTCTAACCAACCAATTACAAGACAGCTGCAACCAACCAATTACAAGAGAGCTGCATCAGCAAATCGTATTGTAACAGCTAGCAGCATGAATCAGTAACTTGAATCTAAAATTAGCAAAGTAACCTTGCACTTCTCTCATTTGTACTAATTTAGGTTACATTTAAAGCATTTATCAGATGCTTTTGTCCAGGGCAACGTACAATAGTACTGTATTCTTCTGTTGAATTTATGTCTACAGCTAATGGATGCTTGTATCTACAGTACTGTCCTACAGCGCATCCTACAGTGCATCCTATGTCACATCTTGTCATGGATTTCTAATACAAATCTACTTAATACTGTGGATGGAAGGAAAAGCCATGAGGTCATCACTTACATTTTCCGGGTGCGTCTTCATCTCAGATTGGAGCTTGTTCTGAACCAAGGTGCCCTGAAACCGGCTAATCATAACTGAGAATCATTTTTTAGGCTAAGAATAAGACCACTGAGTGTTCAGGAAAGCAGACAGAGAGGCTCTGGTTTAATGGTTATAAATAGGGCTATTTCAGCTGGTGTGTAATTGCTGGGCTTTAGCATCCCACGGGCCCCTAGGTGAGCATGTTTGTAAATGCATTACTAATGGTGCAAATGCTTTAGCTTCAAAATGAGGGTGTAATGCCATCTTATCCCTGTGCTCCTATATCCCTTGGAAGCTGCATTACTTATCTGATTGGATGGCTGGGCTTGCTGGGGAGCTTATCAAGTCAGTGGAGTAATTCAGGATTAAGTAAGAACAGGCAGAGGATGTAAGCAGAGAGCAAAAGCAGGATGTAACCTAAAAACAGCTTTGCTTTTTGAACCGTTTTCTTGTATGTTGAACTTCTGAATTGAAAAACTTCTAACTTTATAATACTTTCATTTATCTTCACATCATCCCTCTCCCAGTCAACTTACAATATTCAGTTTATTACCAATAGACTACAGCAAATACATGCCATCCATCTTCCATTTCACTTTGCTGACTTAAAAGGAGATTAAGATCACGGTGGGTCAAAAAGAACTTGCCAGACTTTGTTCTTTTCCTTCCTATAAACACAGAGCTTGTTCAAGGCCACTGCTGAGGCACTGATGCCGAGTTCATCTGAAGATGATTACCCTACACAGATCATCGTTTGGCCAATCCCTATCACCCGAGTATCAGCTAAAACCTGTCGCCGCCCCTGGTGAACATCCCGTCCGTTGAAACAATTACCCACAAACCCGAGCCCGGACCACGCAAAACCATGTGAAGCAGGCAGATTTATTCAGCCTGTATATCAAGCTAAAGGAAAACCATTACCCCTTCACCTTCCCAACTCTCTCATGCGCCGCTGCCTTTTAAAGCTGGAAATATAGGTTGTTTGACAGTAATACATTTCATGGTTGACCTTTTAGGCACCCGATATTGGAATTTATGACAGGTGAAAGCACTCTGGCATACACAGATTAAGCTGTCACGCAGTGTAACTGTTTGTTTTCGCACCATATAGCTTCCACATCTGGGACACCCTTAGCTCTGTAGGCCATTGCTTCTGTATTTACTGCACGCATTTCCTTAAATGAAGCCTGTTTTTCTTCCTCCAGTGTATGGACCACAGGACACTAGCAAGCATCTTTGGGTGCTTGGAGCAGAATGATAAATGTCTGGCTGTGTCTATTGACTGTGGCGATGTCCAACTGGTTGTAATATCCCAAAGAGAGAGACCCAGCCATCCGCTTAATGAGAATGTGGCCGTGGTGTTTTCACAAGAGTTCTCCAGCATGTCACCCGCTGTGAGCATGAGTTCTGTGACCTCAGCTCACCTCTAATTTCAGAGAAGTTATTATGACTGCTGGTGATTTCATTGTATTCCCTATGTGTGAGGTTGTAATGAGCCACCTCTAGCAACAAGCATAACCTTTCATAACTGCTCTTATGAGCTGATTTAGTGAAATCGCTACAAATATGCAATCATGAGATCCAACTGGGGGAAACACAATCGAGCTCCTTTCTCTTATGGTGTCAGTTTACAAGATTACCTTGGCCCGGAATGTTATTACATTTCCTCATTTTGTATTTGCAATTGACAATGATTATGAAAGTGTCGGCTTCTCGATTCATCGCTACTTTGTTTCTTCGAAGCCGTAACGTGAAGGCCTGCCTAAAATACCTTCTTACTTCCGAAACTCAAAGTGCCTTTTCCTCCCTGTCTGCCAGAGGCGTTCAGCTTCACCCGGTTAACCCGCCCTTACTTATGATCCACAGTGAATTCGGCATGTAGCATGCGTTTCCGAATAAACATGTTGATAATCTGCTTATTAACATGTTATCCATCTACACGACCTCCTTCATAATGAGGTGAGGAGAATTGGCCCATCACCAAATGGGGTTGCATGAGAAACTGAGGGCATTGTGTTTCCTTCATTAATCCAGCGTAAAGACAGGGGGCCTGTGTGGTGATAGTTAAGTATTACCCCTAAATGCTGGTAATTGGCTCCGTTTAAGTATGCAGCTATTTAAGGCCATTCTGCCGACTCCTAAATCATGCCCATCTGCCAGAAAAAGACACAGACGTTCCTGTGCTAACGACTCCATCTCAGTAACATTCTGAGTCACTGATGCAATTTGCCGAAATTAAGCCATCAGGCGCATGCTTTCTTTTGTGCTGCGATCATTGAATTTTCTGTGAGAGATGTAACCTGTCATCTGTGTATGTGTGTGTGAGAGAGAGAGAGAGAAACAGGAGAGAGAGAGAGAGAGAGAGAGAGAGACAGACAGAAGGAGAGAGAGAGAGCAAGACTGACTGGTCTCTGAGTTACTACCATTTTCTAAGTGGGGTCAATAGCTAACCTTTTGTGGTAGACTGCAGTAAATGTATTAACCTGCCATTGCTAAAACCTAGAGGCTGCAGCATCTGAGCTCAATCTCTGAAAGTCACAATAGGAATTTTTTTTTTAGCATGAGTGAATATGAATTGGTAGTGTGAAATGTCATGGGATTGGATCTGCTTGTCTTTGCCATACTGGTGGCCTGGTTCATTAGTCTTGTTGTATTAGCAAGCTTGTCTCTTCCTGTCATGGCTGATAATAAGATATCATGGCCAATAGTTACGCCATGCCAGACCTCACAGTTGTGAATTAAAAGAAATTCAGCCTAGTTAGAAAACTCACAAGAAGTGCAAGACTAAATGTCACATCTTCTGATTGACAGCTAGATGGGTTAGGTCGAGCTCTATCAAACATGCTGTTGGTATTTGAAAATGGTTTAATGTTTATGCAGTAACAATCTATTGGATTAATTCACAAAGTCAATGAATAAATGCAAGAACAATTCAAGAACAAGTCGATGTTGTAGAAGTGTGAAGGGAATCAACGGAAATAATCTTCATTTTGACGAAAGCTGATCAGACAGCTGAGGCACGGGCTTTACAACAATAGTTATATTTAAGTCATGTAGAATTATATAGAATAATTACATATTATATATTATCTTTGTCCTCAGCAATGCTGATATTCAGTATAACAGCATGACCTCAAGTGTAACACTGCTTTCATTAAAACAGTTCTACAAGCGCCATTTATTAGTTACCACTACTATGACAACAGATTAATTTGTTTGTTCATTTAGTAATTTATTTGGCTCCGCCAACACAAATAGTTCTGCGACTGAACAGTTGCCAAGCAACACAAACATTTTTCTGCACACCGTCTTGCCACTTTGTATAAACGACTATTGCTATGGCGGCATGTATGATTCCGATGAGTGAACAGCAAAGTTTGTTGCAGTCTAAGAATCGTATTTGAGCCTCAGAACATTGGAAGCGTTAGCTCACAATTAGTTCACAGTGTGATTGGCTAAGTGTTCTGGTTCAGAGACATCGACAGCGGCCTTCCACAGGACTGTGGGTGTTCTCGAAGAATGGACCCATTTTTAACTGGCAAATAGCTCAAAATGGGTATAAATTCATTCCGGAACCTTTCTAAATTCTTTTTGTTTTTTTTATTATGTATGTTATTCATTCATACATTTGAACATTGCCCATATACACATCTCCCTTGTTTTCTATGCCCTTTAGGTATTAACCAAGTTAGTCCTTCAGGACAGACGGATCGGTTTCTGGAGAAAAATGTACTTTGCTCCTGAGACTTAATATGTTCATGGTTGCCAGATTACGCTGCAAATGCAAATTCTCACCTTTACTTCCTGGCTTGGAGATGGAAAGGTGTGTACACAGTCTTAATAGCCCATGAAAAGAGAGGAAAGGCAACCAAATAGATTTTCCTCTTGTCAAAACCAAGCAAACAAACAACAAAACCCAACACCATTAAGGAGTAAAAAATGCATCATTATCCATCCCACTAGTGAATAGCGTATTCGAATAGCTGATAACGTAGAATGGACCTGCTGGGAAGTGCTCCATTAGCCTGCAGTGTCCAAGGCTGCAGGTAATAAGCTACTGTGGTTCAGTTTAGCATTGAGCCTTTAATCTCACCCTCATCTTTAGGCCGCATGAAAACTAGAAGATACGTTACATTGGTGTTTGAAGTAAACTCGGCAGGAGGGCATCAGCCAATTGAATTAAACATATGGGGAAAGCAGAGTTCTCAGCTATTTTCTCCAACATAAACTTTTGCTTCACTAGGCATGGGAACATTTTGAGTATTCAGCATTAGCATTAGCCGTTGAATCCATGTAAATCCTGCTTTCTGGCAGCGCAGGTGAATTCTGGTAGCTCAGGTGATTTGCTGTATTTACTGTAACGGTTTCCCCCCCTTTTGGAGTCGGTTCCAATGGTGTTCAGGCCCATGTGACTTTGTTTCTCTTTTGTTTGTCCTCTCGTGCTACACGGCCACACTTCACTAGTTTCACATGTGGTGTGTTTCCCTTTGTTTCCCTCTTACACCATGTGCCTTCCTGTCTTGTTTGTCAGTCACAGTTTCTAACTCCTCATTCCTGTGTTCTGTGTCTCCTGCTTTTGTTATTTCGCTAAGTTAGTGCTGTATATTCTGGTTTTGTCTCGTGATCTTCTGGCATCTCGAACCCCACACTGTTTTGTTGATAATGATTATGGATTTTTCCTCAGTAACCACTGCACTTCTCGGTATTGCCTTCCTACTTTTCCTCCTTAAGTCTAAAGACAAGACCATTAGGCGAAGAGCTGAGTGCCATTCCTCTTAGACAGTGCTGAACTTTGACCTTAATTAATTTATCTGCCTAACCTGAGAAATCCTGCTTTGTGAAACATCCCCCACCTCCTGGTTAAATAGGCTAACTAAAGTAAGACTTAATTTGCTCACCAAACATTTCATGGCCAACCTGACTCGGGTAACAGAATAAAGTTATTCTGACAAATAAAGTTTTATCCATTTTCTACATCTGTAACTTATCATTAGGCAATAAAGAATAATCAGCGTAAGTGTACATTTAAATAATTAATCTTCAGTGAGAACATTTAAAAGCTTTTGATTCATTAAATTAATTAAAAACACCTCTGAAGCTTCCCTCCTTTATTTCTGCATACCTATTAATGTACCAGTTATTCTCTCCATTAATTAACAAAAAGACAAAACACTGTAATCATTTTGTAGAAGGAAACTGAAATAGCGTCTTATTAGTCACTGCCTCTGTTCTATATCCCGCTATTGAGCTACATTTCCTGTCTTACAGACTCCACATCATTCTAAAGGAACACATTATTATTTTTTCCCCTTTGACCTCACCAAACATCTAGCTCTATCAGACGCTTATCACACACTGGCAGAGGTATTCATTAAAGCCATAAGTACTGTATGGAAAACATGCCAGACAAGGCCAACTATTTGACAGATCTAATGAGTCTGCCAGGTAACTGCCAAATGAGGGGAGAAACTCTGAATCTTTGTGCGCCCACACTTGCTTGTTTTAATGGGGGATTAGATGGGGCTGGCAGGCCGTGGGCGCAGCTGCAGTCCCATGCTTATTTATGTCCCGCCCCCCACCTCTAGCTCCCATTAAAAACCCTCCCACAATGCACTGGACTCGACCAAGGACTTGCTATTCAAAACCTAAAAAGACATTCTAGACGAAAATGAGCTCTGCACTGAGGAGACGTGGTAAATTACTCATTATTCCTGTAATTAATTGAGTTTATATTAGAGAGTGTAAAAACATACAGATACCAGACAAGCTCCTCTCACAAACACTTTATTAATATCTAGCATATGGAATTTTTTTTTTCATGGAGGCAAAGAAAGTCATGCATTTGCATTGTAACTTGCAATTTACTAGAATTGCTAGCTTACATTAGTTTGTTTCATTTAGTTTATTGTATAGACATTGCCTCCAACAATTGATTCCCGGGATTAAAGCAAAAATTCACACGAGTGCGTACAATCATGAGCAATAAGGTGCAAGATGTGCTCTGTAATTCCACGTCTGACTTGCGTGATACATATTGCTATTTGGTTTTCCTTATTCGTGGTTTTGCTGAGTTTAAATGTAGTCATGGGCACTACCTTGGGTGCTAAAAGCTCACCCAGCGGTAAAATGAGTGACATTTCTTTCCACATCCAGGGGGAGGAACGAAGAATCAATACCAGAGTACAGAGGGCTAGCCTGTGGCAAGGCAGGAGTGTCTCCTCTCAGGCTCACGAGTTGATCACAGAGAGAGATGATTGCGATTGGGGAGAAGGCTGTGGGAAGCCCATACCCCAGGAGGGCTGCCGATCCTCGGGGAGAGGTTGAGAGGCAGCTACGGCTCCTCCCCCCCCACCCCCACCTCCACCTCTCTCCCTTTCCTCCTGTGGATGGAGTTGTTGGAGAAAATGTTAAAAAGCGCTGTGCTGCAGGTGTCTGGGAGCCCAGCCTGTTCCCAGTCACTGTGGGAAGGCAGACTGAGTGGGCGGTGGGCACCATGCTTACTCAGGGCTGATCTACAAGCTGAACTGGTGACCGCTGTAATGGATGAAAGCAATGCAAGAGTTTGTGTGCTGGGTCCCAGAGAAGTGCAGAAGATCAGCATTCGCCCTATCCCTCGACCTGATTGGCTCAGGTATTCAGGTATTCTCTCTCCTGTGAATTACAGCATTGCTGGCCAATTATGGGTGTGTCTGTGAGCTCTTGCACCAGGGGGCTGGATAGCACTGTCCTCTGAGCCTATCACTCACTGGATATGACTAAATTAGGGAGAACATTTATTGGGGGGGGGGTTGTATGGGGGCTGTGTTTGTGTGCCCTGAACCCTGCTACAACCCTGCTAGCTTTTCCTAGAATGACACCTCATCCCAGTCTAAAGTCCCCACTGTCGGCCGACTTCCTGTTAAATCAGATGCAGCCCCTCCCCCTGCCCCTTTCAGCAGTCAGACTAGAGGTGCATGTTCCTTGGTTCACCGGAGCTGCACTTCAGAAGATCAAGGGCTTGGAGTGCATAGGTCTCATCTCTTTCATTCTGAGAGGCGAGCTACATCTCTTTCCTCTCGACGGCTTGAATTAAGTATTGATCTTCTGGCTTTGAGAGCAGCACACTGCAGGCGGATGATGGCACCTCCTGTGTTTGGCTCTGAAAGCATGTCCATTGATGTTACATTTACAAACCGAGGACTGGGTGGAGATATTCTATTTCTTTTAGGAAGAGCACAGGCATGTGTTGTGTGTAGTTCACATTCACATTATTTTCAACCTGGTGATATTTATGTAATGATTTTCAGCCATCATACAGCCAATTATCTGTTAATATGGAACTAGTAATCATTGTCAAAGAGGGAGGCAAACTCATAAAACGTACTGAAAAAAGTAAAGTGTTTTTCAGAGATTCACAAAATACCATTTTTCAGCAATTTAGTGATTCAGAATGAAGAGCCTTAGCACATTGCTGAGACATTGTTTTATTTAACACCATCTCATCTTGAATATGTAGCAAGATTAAGACACCTATAGTCTAAAACCTGCTTCTCACTTATCTACTGTGAACGCTTGATCCAGTGGAGCAGTCTGTTTTATTTAACACCGCCTCATCTTTTTAGAATATGTAGCAAGTTTAAGACACCTATAGTGTAAAACCTGCTTCTCACTTATCTACTGTGAAAGCTTGATCCACTGGACAGGAAGAGAGGAGAGTGGGAATAAAGGAGTGATGCTTTTGAATGCTGTAATTAATGACTTGTGCTCTGCAATGCTACATTTATACGACTGTTCAGTGCATTGCTTTATACTGAAAATGGAGGGATTTTTTTTTATCAGGATGTAATGAAGGCTTTAGATTTACTGACTGTTTTATAGGATATATAAAATGTAGGAATATGTAGGAAACTATCTACAAATAACTACAGATGACCTAAAACTGAACTTCCTAAAAAAAACAAAGCTCGCTAAATGTCAGCACCATATAAGTGCGGTGTAGTCTGCATAAGACTTACGGTGTCTCATTAAGGACCGTCTATGGCTTCTTAATTAAAGCCGTCTGTGGGAAAACAGCTGGAGCTGAACCGTTGCGAGGCCAAAGGCTCCTCCACAGTTCTGGAAGAGAGGGAGGGAGAGGAGCTGTTATCTCAGGAAGCATCGCCGCCTCCCAGCTGTTCCTCCAGGCTCCAGAAGGAGCCACCTGGGACTCGGAGCAGCCAGGACTGGAGATCTGAATGGAGAAGGGCGAGACCTTGGGAGAGCAAGCACACCAGAATCGCATCATTAAGACCAGAGTAAACGATCAGCTGACGCCTCACGGGGCCTGATCCCACTCCCTGCAGATATGTCTTCATCTACAAATCTACCATCTTCTTTCATTTGTTAATCCGTGTATGCATTGCCAGGCTCATGTCCACATGTGCATCTGAAACCAGAAGCCAGTTGGGGTAGGCTACATTTCTGCAGAAGGGTATTACATCTTTTTTAAACCTTTTTTGGTACGTGTCTTATTTTGTTGTCAGCACTGTGTTATTATTGTGAGCGTGGTCCTGTTTTCAGGACATATTTCTAATTCAGTGAGTTCAAGTTTCTAATTCAAAGTTCAAGTTTCGGGAATGTTTACTTGCCACTAGGTATTGTTTGGCCCCCTGATAGTCATCTCCTCAACTCTTTGGATTATATTCTGCTGGCACGTAAGATTAACACAGAACATAAATGTGACCCAGCCCGAGAGTTAGGAAGCCTGTGCAGTAGGAGTGGCTACGTCAGAGCTGGCCAGAACACTTAAAGCCCTTACTGCCTGTGCGTCTTGGTCTCCAAGAGGACATTGCTCCAAGATAAATTTTTCTATTGGCACATTTTCTAGTGTCTTTTAGATGATGGATTTAAAAATAATGTTATTTTTAATTGTTTTGTTAAATCAGTGTATATCATCTTATATTTTAGTATACAGTGTATTCAGGTTATTATGCACACTGTGTGGGACTTTTAGTGATCTGTGCTGTTAGTCTTGGCAGTTGATTCAGATTCAACCTGTCTTCAGACCTCTGCATGTGTTCAGACATGGGAAGGTTGTTTATATATAAAATATTTTGCATGGTCAGAAAGAATAAATTGATGCAGTTGTATATTGAAACCATGGGTGGAAATAATGTTTGTGTTAATTCATGTCAAACGTCATCTCCTGTTAATCCTGTTTATACGTTATTGTTCTAATTTTAAACATGTGCACTGTAACTGAAGTTCTTATTTTGTGTGTCTGTGTTGGTCCACTAAATGAACTCAATTAACAAAAACTCAATTACTGTTTTACCAGCACTAGCAAATAAATAAACAATCAAACATAAAAACAACAAAATACATATAATCTCACTCTTTATTTCCCCAGCACTCCAACAATGAAACCTCTACAACTTTTCAGAGAACGCAGCTCATTATCATCTCTAATTTATTTGGCAGAGTTCACAAAATACATCAAATTACTCTGCCAAACTTGCTGTTAAAGCACTGATGAGATCTGTCTTCTGTACTCATATCCAAAAAAAGATCAAATTAACAGTCACCATTGTCATGTGTTAGTGCTCTGATTTGCCCAGATACGCACCTCAGCAAAGTGCCTGCAATATCCAGAGTTCCATCCCTCTGTTCTCTCTTCATGGTTTGACAACGTTCGAAACCTTTGTAAAGGTTTGACAGGCACGCGTGTCCCTTTTATGACTTTCATATTTTATGTATGAATAGCAAGGCATACACATATGTAATTCACCACTATGAAAAAGCAATGCAGGGTTTCATCTTTTCTGTCATTTCTATCTTTTCTTCGTTTCTTACTGAAATATTTCTGTACTAAACCTCAAGAGTCTTTATTTGTCTGCTGATTAATTTAAATAAATATAAAATAATCAAGATCTATAAACTTCCAAACTAATAAATAAGTTGCTGTATTTATTTTGTATTCATTTAATATTATATGTGTTGACTAAAAAAAGATTTAAAATACTGGGTTAAAAATGTAAATTAGTCTCACACAACATACATCAGGAAATATTAAATATGAGAAGATGCCACAATATTATGTGCACTAAGTTCTATGGCCGTGACTGCAGAGGAGAGCACAGGTGTGTCTACCTGCTATACTGCATTTTGGGACATTGAGCCAATGGGGTTTAGTGTAATTATATATTGTTATTTCTTTCTGGGAAAATATGGTATGATGTCATGATTCATCTTGTAGCTCATTAGTTTTGCTTTATACTTTTTACATTTTATTACTTTTATTACTTTATTACTTTATTACTATGATTTATTACTTTTTTAAAATGTCTGGACATAGAAAGAATGGAGAAACTTGGAGAAACTTCAGAAGCAGTGCTGCTGAAACGCTGGACGTCTGCTGCTCAGCTTTGTTATTGTTACCAGAATAGTTGAAGTGTGTTTCATTTGTCCCTGTACCCTACAGCAGGGAGGACTTGTAAGAGAACAAGTAGCTGAAGTGGTACATCCCAGTACATCCCAGTACATCCCAGTGAATGTGGACAGCTCATTTCTGTGGCCAAATGTGACTGATACCAGGAGTTGATTTGTTGCATCTAGACAGACCACAAGAACTCAGCACTTGATTTAATTTTATTGTATGACGGAAGGCTGACAAAAGCAAAGATTATACGTGCTTTTCTTCTCAGTGCACTTCTGCAAGTATAAGGATTCTAGATTATTCCAGATACATTCATTTAACTCTATAGTCCTATACCAGATTTCTTATATTTTTGACTTCCGCATTAGTGCCAGTGCACCTGAATCTAGCTAAAGTAAAGGATCTTAACATGAGCTTAACATCAGTCATCTGTATGATAGTGTAACGGGGTGACAGAAGCAGCAGACACAGGAGGTAGTGCTGGATCGACTTTTAATGTCCATTTCCATCATAGACACAGCACAAACTCAAAGCAGGTATATGCAAAGGGATCAGAGGAGCGGATAGCGCTCTGAACTCTGAAGAGAGTCATGTTAACTCGGCCTTAACGGGTAGCGTGCGACATCAGAGGGCAGCAGCAGGGCAACTGAGTGACAGGTGCAGGGAATGATAAGTAGTGATCAGTAGGCGGGGGATGGTGATCTAGGGGGGGAACAGGTGTTGTGAAGTGGGCGGCTCCCCTGTGGAGCCAGACCGGCCTACCGTGACAGATATCCCAGCGGTATATTACATCTGGGTGGCCAGCTAACAACATATTCCAATGTGCGTTCAGAATGAAAGCCTACTGCAACTGTAGAAGTTCATCTGGTTTGCCTGCTCACAAACACAAATGCACATGACCCATGATATTCGGTCACTTTGAGGTAAACTTTGTTTGTGGGTCTGAAAGGTTTGCATACGATTACTCCTACATCCACTCAAATGTGCCGCACTGTTCTGTTTTCTGTTTGTCTTGTTAAGTGTTCTTATTTTCACATAGTTCAGCAAACATTCAACTTGATGCAGAGTGCATTTGAACCCTGACTGTGCGTAAGTAAATCTGAATGTATGTAATCATGGTTGCCTCTAAATAAGACCAAGCGTCAGATTTATTCCACAATGATCTTCAGTTGAAGCTCATGATCTTCAGTCATGCCTGTGATGGAGTTTTTTGCTCTAAAGGAACTCTATCCAGGTGGAATCCAGGTGCTACTATGGCCTGGACATGGAGGCTCCAGCACCTGTGTGATCCTTTATGATACCACACTAATGCAGATACTGAAGCTTTTGCTGGATATTTGATCAGGGTTTAGAACTGCAAGCTTGCAGGTACAAGCCTGCAGCCTTTTAAGATCCTTGTTGTTCACTGGTTCTTTCAGAAGATCAGAATCCATAAGTCTTATCTTAAACTCCACAAGGTTGCACATTCACTGAGATGTCAGCGAGCTAAACAGAAAGTCTAGGAGGACTGATTTCCCTGAAAGCAAAAAAAAACAGACTGACTGAAAAGATACAACATGATTTGACATGACTGACCCAGGCACAGAAGCAGTGATGTTTTGCCTTGTTCCTGACTCTGCACTCTGTGAGCGGCTATAATGACTTGTTCAATGCTGACAGAGTTTCCTTTGTGTTTCTGGTGCAACGTCCTGGCTGGCAGTTTGTGAGATGATGTGAGAGGAACAAACGTTTTACATGAGACTAATACACTGAGCATGACAGTATCACAGGTGCAACAGCAACAAAGGCCCAAAGGGGGGTTGGGGGGAGGAGGAGGGGGGGGGGGGGCTCCATATGAAAAGGGCAGAGAGAGCTGCATGGCTCACCGAAAGATCAACAAACATGGAGGCATCATCCAAAAGTGTATTTAAAGTTGAACAAATCAGACTGAGGGGAAAACAATAATCCTGGTTATGGCCTCTAGCTAAATAAACCTATGAGGCAAGAAGGCGAAGATTTGTTGAGTGGAATGTTTGTTTCTTATATTTCCATATATTTTTCATATATTTGTCTATTTTTAATAATTTCCTTTTCCATTGCAAATATAGGGTCTTATTATGACTCTGTTTGACTGCATAAGTTATAAGTTATTTGTGTAAGGGTGGTCTGCTTTAATCAATTCCAGCATTTCCTGGTTATATAAACTATATATAACCCTAACCCTATATATATATATATATATATATATATATATATATATATATATATATATATATATATATATATATATATATACTGTATCTTTACTCTGACTTTGAACTTAAGGACCTAAGGGGTTTATTGTAATTAAAGTATATTTAATAACAGCTACTCATTTTCAACATATACTAGAAATATACCGAAAGCAACCAAAAGTGGCCCAGGTATTAGAGGAGTATGCCAAGTTCCACAGTTTATGTTATTTTTCATAAGAGATTATTTTATGCCCAGTGAAGATGAAGTGCTATTTGTCACGTCATGCTTACATGAGCACATTAATTTTGTTTAGAGGCGACGTTCTTTCTGAGTGGCGAGGGGGAAATTAACAATAAATTAACACTAACAATGTATATAAATATGTACAATAATTCAGCCCTGATCATCATGATGAAAGCTTATGATCCTTCATAAAGAGAGAGAGAGAGAGAAAATTGAGTGGAGAGAGAGAAAATTGCAATGCAATTGCAATTTCCAGTGAAATAAGATGTTTCATTAGCTGTGCCATCAAAGTACACAGGTGATTAAGGACCCCTGTGTGAAGTGTCCTGTATGTCTGGAAACCTTGTGCACTTCGCTGCAGTTTTGAATACCTCTACATCTGTAACAATAGTACTCTGCTGTTGATTCCTTGAAATTTTATGTGTACGCATAAAAAAATGTTGCTGTGCTTAACAACATAAATAAGAGGTTCTAATACATGTAGTCAATAACTTTGATTAAGAATGTTTCCTGTATGCATACTTGCGTTTTGCCTGTGTCTCTCTCATAGCCACTGACAGCGCTTAATATGACCTCTAAAGATGAAGATGAGATGATGTTTTTGGAGACAATGTGGCATTTGCAAGCTAACAGATGAGAGCCCAGATTTGGACCCCATCATAAATCAGTGTTCTGAATGGGCATCAACCAGTATAATGATGCAGCGGCCGAGACAAATGAAATGCAAAAACAATCAGGTTGAATAATGGCAGTGGTGGCTGCAGGATCTGACATTAGGGCTTGTTTGCCACATTAGTCTTGCCATCAAACACTTTCTCCCAACCATCGTTACACACACTTTAAGGGGAGATTCCTGACACCCCTTCTGCGTCTCTCTAGGGCTGAATGGTGAGGAGAAGAAAAAGGTGGTGATGGAAAACAACTTCACACTCTGTTGTGGAGTGCAGACACTACTGGAATGAAATTTCTTCCCTCTGAATGGCTCCATGTTTATTTACCTTGACTTGGTCTCATCACAGACAGTTTTTAATCTTTTTAGGTGTTGGTGTGTCTTAAACTGCATGACATAGTTTCAGGGTCACTGCAAATAAAAGATGTAATAGTATTTGAGGCACGGGCATTTGCTAAGTGTGCTGACAGTAATGGAAAAAATGCATTTCAGCAGTTCACGGATTCCGTTCATTTTTTTCTCTCTATAATTGTCATGAAACACAGTGAGACTGGGATGCAGTGGTATAACTATACCAGGGGGAGGCGATCTCATTGGAGCCTGTGGTGCAGGGGGCCCACAGTAACAGGGACCCCTACAATTCCAACCGAACTTTTTCCGTTGGTTCCCATTTATACTTCACAGATCCTTTTATCATCATCCCTCACCAGTCATAATGCTAATTTGTGTTCCTCTTATTGATAATCTTCCTCATCCTTGGTAGATGTACAAATGGTTCTTAAACTGGTCTTTCAAACATCATATACTGATTACAAATGTCAAATTCTGAAATATGGAAGTAATTATATTAAAATATACCAAAACATGAACTCTACTTAGTAATGGTTCTCCAGCACTATAGGGAGTCTGGCATAAAGCTGTAGTTTAACATTAGAGGAAGCTCTGACGCTTTATGTAGTCTGTGGTGTACTGGCCGTTGCAGGGAGGATGGCAGGCAGATTCAAGCACAAACGCAGAGCTCAGCAGTGAAACCAGCAGGCAGCAGGCTGAATTAAACAGACTTCCTAAAACAGAGGCCTACTTAAGTAGACAGGGGACATTGTTGCTTAATGGTTGTCTGTTCTGCCCGTTGGAAATGCCAGGCACAAGAATTTGGACTCTTGAAGGTTGTTTTGCAAGCACTTTGCATGAACTTCACCTGAGGGAGTGCATGCCTTGAAGGAATGAAAGAGAAATACCATTTTTAATAATGCGTGTATACAAATCCTACGAAGATTCTTGGTGAGTAACCACAGTGGACTGTTGTAAGAAATGTAGAGATATTCAAAATTGTAGTGAAGTACACAGAGTTTCCATAGAAACTGGTTGTTTTAGACAAACGTCCTCCATCACCTGTGCGAGGTGCATCTGAATTTGTAGGAGGAGCAAGTTTGTATTAGAAAATGCAAATGTTTGAATCATTCCACCATTCCACGGGTTCTGAAGTTCCAAGAGTAGAAGAGAGATATTATTATCTTGAGAGAGTTATTCTTTGAGTTTCTTAACTTCATTTCTGCCATAGCAACAAAAGGCAATGCAAACAGATCTATCATTAGTTCAATGTTCATTACAATATTATGTAATATTAAAATGCCTTGAAACGGGAAATGACAAATCCTTAATTCTGTTGGTCCAAAGGTGTTCAACAAACTGATCAGCAAGCCTTCTCTTAGTTTCTCAAATACAACGCTGTCTGCATCTCTTTGCGGTGATACAGTAGACAGTCCATGCAGTAATGCACAGGGAGGAGTGGGGATATTCACAACTGTGGGTTTACAAAGGAAGTTATAAATGAGACCTTCACATGATGAAGGACCTCTGTCCAAAATCACCTCTTTATCTAGAAACTCTGTGTTCACTATGAGTCTCTCTCTCTCTCTCTCTTTTTCTCTCTCTCTCTCTGTATGTCTCTCTGTCAGTGCCCTGCATATATTCATGTATGTATATATGTATGGGTGGCACTTCAAATTCTAAAAACTGAAATATTTTAAGGTAGAGTTCAGCTTTGTCCTTTTTTAAAAGCTGCATAAACATTTTTGAAGGTTCAGAGGATTTCACAGCCCATGGCATTTTAATAGAATTGTTATAGACAGAGTGAGGAAACATGTAGAGTCTCAGGACAGGAAAAAAGTGTCTCTCATTTAAGAGGAAACTGGTAGCCTGTATCATGTGTTTGCAGCTGCATTGTGTGTGTGAACAGGTGACTACACAGTCTTTGGCTCATTAGCTTGGAAGGCTAACGGGTGAGTTTCTACTGGCAGTCATTCCGGGGGATCACTCACTCAGTGTCCTCCAGGTGTACATCACTGATGTCAGTGCCAACAGGCTCCTTAAATAGTTCAGTCCACTCCCTCTGATCCACCGGGTCTGGCTGAGTGGGGGTTTTGATTGTCGTGACCTGAACTTTGTTTGTTGTCTGTTTACATTTGTGATTTGAGGAACGTTCCATCCTGGGGCCATAGAGATTAGCGGCGTAATCTGCTCCGTTGCTTTTGTATGCGAGGCTTGGAAAGTGGAGCCCTGAACAGGCTCCTCCATAAGTATTCTATGTCCTTAGATCAGTAGTGAGAAATAATAACAGATACAAATGTGAAGAATGAAGTTTTTACAGCGTTGTTACAGTTTCAAATGCAAGAAGAAAATCTATGTCAGACCACAGGTACACTGTGTGTAAAAATGTTGGCATTCTGTTCATTTCTTTTTTTGTGTTTGACTTTCAAAAAGGATCAACAGGATTCAAAAGTGCTTAGAAAGAAACCGTGGAGTCATGGTGTTTGTGTTATGTTTACATTTATTACACCTATCTTGATAATATTGGTTCTGCTGGTGTTTTATATAAAACTGAGCTGCTGGGTTGTAGAACAGTGTGTGTGTGTGTGTGTGTGTGTGTGTACCTGCGATCAGAGACAGGTAAAGTAAAACCTTTCACACTGCTTCCTGCTTCCCATAGTTCCTTGCTCCCTTATGTCTCCTCTGGCTCTTCCCAGGTAGCTAGGTTTACTGTGACCCTAACTCAGTCCTGGATAGGAGACCCATGTGTTCCTCACCCGAGACCCTCAAGCTATAAAACATGGCGTGAATGTAGCCACACATGGCCCTCACAACAAAGTGCACTGCTCCTTTAATAATGGTGGGCATCAAAAAAATATTTTTTAGAGTTGCGGGGGCCTGCAATTAATGTACAACATTGATTCTTTGAGTTTGCTATGGGTGCAGCTGAGTCAGGATTTGTATTAAAATAAAAGAGATCATATTTGTCTGGATCAGCAGGTTGGGGGGTGTGGTGGTAGGAAATGGAGTCGTAAATGAGCAGAAGTCCACCTGCAGGGAATGAACACCCCATAGAGAGGAGGGTTTCACTAATACGGCCCTTAAACACATATCTCTGATTTAGCTTATCTTTTACACAGTTAAACACATATGTTTGATTTAAGTCGGTGAATGCAAATTTGAAATTAGATGAGGAGATTAAGGAGGAGGTAGCTGAGTGTACCATTAAGAGAAAAATTTCATTATTCCAGACACCCTAAATATAGTCAATCAGCAAGGCAAGATTGAGTGTCTGAAGATTCTACTTTTGCACTGGTGCTGTGTGGTTTATGTAGCAAGCAGGTATTACAAGCCATTTCAAGCAAAACCTATTTCAGTAAATATGTGTCCAAATATTCACACCTCAAGCCACCTCAAACCACATTAAACTCTTAATTTGCTCACTATGTAGCTGTAGTACCAGGACATCTTTGATTCTCTGAAGGGGCAGCTGTGCTGGAAGAGCATATGAATCTATAGCTTCAGTTTTAACCTCATTTTGTGGTGCGATCTATTATTTTGAATCTGAAGTCACCAAGGCCCACTCATGGAAAAACAATAAATAAAAAAAAAACTTGATTCAGAATTATTTGGATTGAATGATGTATCAAAATTGTCATTAAATTCAAATAATAAATGTCAATATGAAGCGGATATAAGGTGTGTTTGATGCTTTTCTCTTGTAAGCTAGTGTGCTTCATCTTTCTCTTTCTCCCCCTGTCCATTTTGTCTTTACTTTTATTAAAAGTTGTATTTTATCTAGTCAAAAAGCAAAGTGTTTCTTTAAGCAAGGGAAGCTAATAGCACGTGGTTCATCCCAGATGTGAACCGACTGAGATGCACTTAGAAACAGAATAAGAGCTGTAAACAGTGCCGGCGTCGTACGAATGTACTCAACATCACTCCCCAGGCTTTCTGCTATGGTTCTCCATATATTTTCTTTAACCTAAACATTTTTATAGTCAGTACCTTGGTTGTCAAATGAGCCTTCGTGGCCTGCCATGAGCAAGATTAACTGTTCTGCTGCCATCATGGCCATTTGTTTGAATTGCATAGCAACAGCCCTTTGATTGGTTAGCCTGGTTTTTAAATGATTTTTAACAAATCTGTCAACTCTAGAAAACTGAGCTGTCTCCAATTCAGCATTTTAGGTTTCCTTCAAACTGGATGCAGCATTAGAAAGGTTCTTCAGGGTTACTGAAGCATTAGTACCATTGGAGTAGAAATGAGACTCCTCTTTGTGTGTTATTGTCTTCATACACTATGTTGCGAAAAGTATATCCTGAGTGCGTCCCATTCTTTCACAAATGTTTGTTAAAACAGTCTGCATGCCTACAGGTAGGTGCTTAATTTTATACACCTGTGGCCATGGAAGTGATTGGAACACCTGATTCTGATCACTTGGATGGGTGAGCGAATACTTTTGGCAATATAGTGTAGCTCTGTTTAGGCAAATTTTCTATTGATTGTTCATATTAATAATAAATGTTTGTCTTTTTCCAGTCGTGAATGTGCTGCAGAGACAGACGTTACTAGCTTGTGTCTGCTGCTCAATCCATGAAAAGCAGAGGAACCTTTCACTCCATCAGGGTGGATTAGGTCCAGACGCTGTGTGAAAGATGGCATCAACGTGTGTGTGCCTTGATACGTGTGTACTCATTTCCAAAAAAAATCATGTTTTTTAATTTCTTTTCCTTCATAAAAATCTGACCTAATAGAATAGCTAGCTACCCTAGTTAGCTAGCTAGTTACGGATTGTGCACTGGGCAAAGCTGAAGTTTTCAAAATGCCTTCCTTCTCTCTTACCTCCATTGGTACCCTGTACCATCACCGCTAGCGGCTCATTAGTAACACATGGCATGCATCAGGAGCGCAGCAAAAAAGTGTGTTGATTTTCTGGGACAAGTCGGCAGGGCTATAAGAGTCCTGGGGAGAGTAGAAGGAACTGGTCCAGGTGGCAGAGGGATGAGGAGTGTCTGTATCTTCCTCCCGCTGTGCACAAGTGTGAAGTGGTTAGAGGAATTGAAGTGCAGATTGGTTTGGAGATAGTCCTCAGCAGGCCTGCCACAGGGAGGTCAGCGTGGATATCCTGATCTCTCCACACGCCTGCCCCTGAAAATGCCTTATTTTTTTGTCAGTTGCAAGTTGAATGGAGGATCCTGCTGTGATCTTAAAGCTCAAGTGACCCACACGCCTACCGCCTGCTAAGCCTGTAGTGCGTAGTTTGTTTGTTTCCCTGTATCAGTGTAAACGAACGTAGCTTCTGCCGCGCGATAAACGGTCATATAAGAGCATTGCTAAATTCTGCAATAAGTTGTAACTGTAATGGAAGCAATAACCTTTATTTTTTGTTGTATTAGCAAACAGAGTGACCAGAACCTCCGGACTTTACACTTTGGAGATCTATCAGAGGAATGATTAAAAGCAGTGTGGCAGTGTGGTAGCTCTAGTGTTGTGTGGCGTTTACCTGTGCGACCAGCGTGTCAGTGAATCTGAGTAAACCATACATGTACCATACATACAGTTCATCCACACCAGACTCTGCCATCCATGTCTTTATGGACCTTGCTTTGTGCACTGGCGCACAGTCATGGTGCACAGTCAGGGAGGCTTGTCTGCCTGAGTGTGGTTTGTCTCCCTGAGTGTGGTTTGTCTGCCTGAGTGTGGTTTGTCTCCCTGAGTGTGGTTTGTATGCCTGAGTGTGGTTTGTCTCCCTGAGTGTGGTTTGTCTCCATGAGTGTGGTTTGTATGCCTGAGTGTGGTTAGTCTCCCTGAGTGTGGTTTGTCTGCCTGAGTGTGGTTTGACTCCCTGAGTGTGGTTTGTCTGCCTGAGTGTGGTTTGTCTGCCTGAGTGTGGTTTGACTCCCTGAGTGTAGTTAGTCTCCCGGAGTGTGGTTTGACTCCCTGAGTGTGGTTTGACTCCCTGAGTGTGGTTTGTCTGCCTGAGTGTGGTTAGTCTCCCTGAGTGTGGTTAGTCTCCCTGAGTGTGGTTTGTCTGCCTGAGTGTGGTTAGTCTCCCTGAGTGTAGTTAGTCTCCCGGAGTGTGGTTTGACTCCCTGAGTGTGGTTTGTCTGTGGTTTGTCTGCCTGAGTGTGGTTAGTCTCCCTGAGTGTAGTTAGTCTCCCTGAGTGTGGTTAGTCTCCCTGAGTGTGGTTTGTCTCCCTGAGTGTGGTTTGACTCCCTGAGTGTGGTTTGTCTCCCTGAGTGTGGTTTGTCAGCAGGCCGTTTGGAGCTTCCTTTTCATTGCCCTTTATGGAGCTTTTGTGGCCTCCTCCCAGTGGGTCAGTTTAGCAGCATTCAGATGTTCCATTGCCTCGTTGTGATTATAGCTGGAGTTCGTTCCCATTTCACAACTGAGCAGTTCAGTGAATACCCCATCTGCAGGAGAGCAACTCTCACCTGCTGTGTACTTTAGCAATATCCATGGCTGCATATTCTCCTTTTCTCAGCCATTAAAATGACAACATTCCCAAGATGATTCATGATCGACTGAACGTACTGACTGAATTGTCATAATCAATGACGACATTTTACACATTGCTTCAGTCATCCCTGAAGCTCAGAAAAAAACCACCTCTGAAGTGTGTGTGTCTGCACCTTGTTGTGACAGGATAGCCTCTTGCCCACAATCCTGAATGGCCGAATGAGCAGATGGATGTTTAATGGAAGGACAGACGGACGGACGAACAAACGGATGGACGAACAAACGGATGGACGAACGAATGAACATGTCCAAACTCAAACATTTTTAATGTTTCCTCTTCTTTGGATTCTACCTTCCTTGTCTCAGATCTTCTCAGTACTCAGAACAGAAGCAGTGCAGGACTTTGCAGGACTTTGCAGGAGAGCTAGCGCATGTGATCCTGCTAATCTAGAGAATCAGAAGAATCTGTACACCATTAAAAAATCATAAATCATTTAAGAGGGAGGACATGCATGAAAACCCTCTTAATTCGACAGGAGGGTCGAAGCAGAGATGGACATCTATCTGAGCGAATCATTTTATTGCCTGCCTGTCTTGAGTCAGCCTCTGTGCCTCCATGAGCACCTTTTGTTATTGCCATTACTGCTTTTTCCACTGTGGTGATTGTAGTAATGTACATCTACGGCTGGAGCTAAGCTATTATTGTTTTATCATAATATTAATGAATAATAGATGAAATGCTATCAAGCTGTGTGAGTGATGTCTCTAAAGAATTCCTCAGTCATCACTCTCAAGTCCCAGTCAGGTCATGAGGTGTTAGAAAAATAAATAAATAAATAGAGAATGAATAAATAAAAACTGCAAATAAAAATATTGAAATAAACAGCTGCTGTGCCAAAATGATAATTGCTCCCCAGAGTTCATTTCAGTGGTGAATGATGCTGCGGCAGGCGTTTGGGTATAATTGTCTGCAAAGCTCCGACTCAACAGAAAACGCTTGCGGTGAATATGAATCATGAGTGAGGCCCGGGTGCGCAGGGGTGAGGGAGGGGCAACGGCGTTCTTCCTGCCCTCCGCTTTCCACGGCGGTGTGTTCAATACCTGCTGAGAATCAGCCTGTCGATAAAAGGGCATTACTGTCCGCGCCGTGGGACTGCACCCAGCCTTCAATTGTCTCTGTGGTCTTTTATTTTAGACCACACCATCTTTCCTGCTGTGGGTGAAAAAAGAGAGAGGGAGGGAGAGAGGCAGAGAGAGAGAGAGTGTGAGAGAGCGATAAAGAGAACACGGGTGAATGGTCATGCAGAGAGGTCTTAAGACAAACAACATGCGGGCACAAACCGAAATCATGTTTTATGGGTTTGGGTTGTCATGATTTGAAGTGCCAGTTGTGTGAGTGGGTGTGCACGTAAATCACACCATAACACAAGCACGCCGTTTGTCTCCGTGGCGACACTGTGATCTCTGTCTTCTAACCGAGTGAGCGTGAGCGAGAACGTGCTTGGGTTCGCTGTCATGTTTACATCTCCTGGATTATTTGCTCAAGGAGGTTTAGGATGAACAGTGCACAGTGCTTCACGGGATTACCTACATCTGAACATCAAATCAGCACACGCCAGAAGTGTCTCTTGGTTTGCTAAGCGATGACTAGATATTGAGGATTCCAACTTTTATTAAAACTGGTCACTTTTGCCAGTTTACGTGAATCTTATTTTCTCTAAGTGTAAAAGCTGAATCGTTGCATTAAGGCACATCACATGTGTGTTTGAGGTGATAAAAGACTGTCTTCACACCTAAAAATAAAACTCGAACATTTCCATTTCCTGAGCAGTGCAGTCCTTTGACTGGTCAAAAGACCACAGTGCCTTTTCAAGACAGAAAGTCAATTAGCTGACAAAGGGCAAACAATTACACCACAAGCAGCAGCAGACCAGAGTGTGGCAGCAGTATTGGTCCAACTCCTTAGTGTCTGATGGTCAGGACAGGGTCAGAGATGGAGATAAGCATTAGCAATGAGCACCCACAGGAAGTTCACACATTTGTCAGGTTGTGGGGACTTTGGTGTGTGTGTGTGTGTGTGTGTTTTATTAGGCTTTCACTTTAGCTCAGAGCAGACATTTTCAGACATTACAATGTTTCTCATGATTTAGTACAGGGCCGTGAGTGTGTCACTCGCATCTATTCAGTGATATGAATAGATATTGTTCTAAGAGCAGTGTAATCACCATCAGTGTCAGGCATCTGCAGACGAAGTGTACTCATATCGGGTACTTTCTGCAGAGCCTCAAACATAGAGTGTTTCTGTATCATTAGCAGGGCCATTAAACGTGGACCATTAGACATAAGTACATAAAAGAATTATTTCCTGATTCGAGGGTTAGCGACTACAGACTGACACGCATCTCAGCGCGCGACAAGCCCCAGGTTCATTACCTGAGTACTGGCCCAGCAGTGGGGTTAGCGCAGCTTCACCTGGTTCATCTGTGTTCTGTGCCTGATTCATGGCTGCCGTCGCAGATTCTCTTGATCTTAGTGGTGAGAGAGGCTTCACAGAACAAGAGGGGTCAGCGGGTATCGTGGGAGCAGCTGCCACAGGCTAAATGATCACTCTGCCCTTGCCTTCACCTGGATATATAAGGACCAAACCTCCAGAAAGGAGCTGAAACTCGATGCTGGATGACTTGGTTGGGAGTTCCCAATCATTAAAACTGAAGGAGTAACTGAACCAGTATGAGAAGTCCACTGTAGGTGAACCTTTAGATACTGTGCTGTAGATCAGGGGCACCGGCATGAAAAAGCATGTAATATGTCATATGTATGTAGTATGTATGTAATATGAGTTTATTAATGATGGTGATACCCGTACTAAAAATATACAGAGCTACATATTACATATTGCTTGAAATGTAATATTTTCATTCATTATAATGGCCAGCTAATTAAAAGTCATCGCAAATGTAATTTTCAGCAGCACGCCTGTATGTTTCCACTGTGGGCCTTTGCTCAAGCACAGAATTTTAATGAAAGCAACTTTGATTTTCGTATTTTGCGAGAAGCGTGTAACTGCTGTGTGGAACTGCAGGACAGCCTGTGCTGCCTACTGAGCTGCACTGAAGAGGCAAAGACAGGATTGATTCACTTCCTTTTAAATAAACAACTGTAATAAACAGCCTGCGCTTGTCTCATGCGCGATGCACTGTTGCTTGTGGGAAGCTCACCTCCTCAACTTGTGTGACAACACCTGTTCGATGGCTCTGATTGGGTTTTATTAACTCATTATAAACCAGTTACCTGTCCTGATGCTGATTTCATCATCTTATCATTTGCCACCAAATATTCATTGTATGCAGTTAATTGCGGAATACATATAAAGGCCTGTGACTTCACTCCATAGTCTGATTGGATTACATGGAAGAAAAATAACCAGGGGAGATATTTCACGTCTCTCCCAGACGTCTCCTGCTCGACGCTGACCTGCGTAATTCTGCGGGATCATAGCGGGCAGCCGACGAGACACAGAGACGTGGGAAGTGCTTTGAAACACTCATATCAAAAGGGTTCTGGCAAAGATCGCTCATGCACTAAATTACACTGCCAGTTACCTGAGTCATATCCACCTACTGCTCCACAGGTAATGCCGGAGAACAGCTCCCACAGAAAACACGAGGACTCACAATTCTGCAATTCAGTTACCAAACAACGCAAATAATTCAGCAGGTAAACATTCTGGTTTTTGTTATGCTTTTTTTTTTATTCTACCTGTAGCATTTTGAAGGACACATTGCTGTGGATGACAGAAGCATTTTTTGAATGCTTCTATTGCTACACTGAAGTTATTCTGCCTGGTGTTAGGGGTCAGGACAGAGAACATCCCTACATCTCCATTTGGCATAAACCATTATGAGTTATCAAAGACTGGAGGGGTGGTAGCAGGTGCAGTGTGCAGTGGAGGTGGTCTGGCCCTCTGAAGCAGTGGATGAAGAATGATACAGCAGTACGTGTGAATTGGGCGTTCAGCTCCACAGCTGTTGAATGAAAAATACCGAACACAGCGCAGTGGTTCATAAACCGAATAACAGACGCTCCGCGATGGACAGTTATAGTTCGGAGAGGCAGGAGATAAGTGGCGTGGTCCACACTGGCATGCACAGGGACAGAGGCAGGCTCTCGCCGCAGGGGCTTCTGGGTGATGTGTGTTCTGCATGGCCGAATCTGTCTCTGCCAGACACGGAAGCATTAGTCGCAAGTGCAAGACGGTGAGGGGAATCAGACACCTCCTGCATCTAGAGGGGAGTACAGGGCCAGGCTCTGCAGATAGGTGGGACTAATGTGTTGGTTGGCAGGAGTTTCTCATTTGGGGATTATTGATTACAATGTGAACTTTTGTGAAATTTCCGCATTTATTGCATCGTGATCATGGGGGATGGATATATGCGTTTTTTCGGCCATGCTCACTATATGTAAATTCGTGATGTTTTATGTATGGTACTGGAGAATGTTATGCTGAGCTTCAAATGTGCAATACAAAAGAAGGCAGCATATTTTGCAAATTATTTATTTGTTTAGATGTTCAGTAAGAGAGTGTTTTTGTAATCCGCAACAACAGGTGACTTCTTTTCAAAAATGAATAAATAGAATCTGAATAAGGAAGGAAACATTTCATGCCTGAGCCGGTAACGAATTACGAGTCATAATTATAATTCACTGGGGTTTTCTTTATTATACCAACATTCAATTAATATAGCAAAAATGTTGCATACAAAAAATATTGTAGCCTTGCAGAGCTGCATTTTGGAGACGGTCCATGGCAATGTGAACAGTTTAGGAACAAACCACATGCAGCTCCAGAAGAACTCATGAAGAAAATGTGCATCATGTTCATATATAAAACTCCAGTTTTGGCTTGTTCCTTATCTCCCTGCTCTTCTCATAACTGTAGACATGCAGCATGAGTGAAACTATAGCATTTATAAGTCTATATTTAAAAAAACAAACAAACACTTTATTATGACTTTAAACAAATGAAAATTAGTCAGACGATGATGATTATTATTGCTATTTAATACAGGGTGTTTTCACCATCTGGTTTAGAATTAGTCCTAGCTTTGATACCAGCGGTACAGTCCTATATCTAAACACATACTTTTCACAAAAACGTACACAAAGTGTTATTCTTTTAGTCAGATGTGGAGGAGCGGCATGTTGAACCAGGGCACATAAAAATGTGCAGCACAAATCCTGCGAAGATTTCCAAACCAGCAGAGATGTGGTTTCAATGCAACAGACGATCAGTCAAGTATAAGGTTACTATTGCTTACTGCAGTTGCATTGCTGCATATGATAGTAATTGACCAGAGTATGCTGCAGAATATTCATTCATTAGTCTGGAGCCAATCCTCAAGACCATGTTGGTACATATGATAGTAATGTGCATGTCTTGACTGTGGGAGGAAACCGGAGTACCCGGAGAAAACCCAAGGCACAGGGAGAACATACTATGGTACAGTCTTCATGAGACCAGAGTATGCTGCAGAATATTTGATCCATAATTATTTTTTTTTTAAACTTGCAGAAATCATAAAGCATGTTGCCGTGATCATGGCTGTAAATATTTAGGACACTAAAAGATGTTTCATGAGTAATTTCTGCCTTTTTATGCATTAAACATTTGACACATTAATTGCACATTGTCCTCCATTAGAACAGTGCCACATCATCAAATACAGATGAACTTATTATCACACACATTATGTGTGTCATGCATATTAAAGTGTAGCAAAACCTGTGACTTACAATAAATACATGAAACCAAATGATTTATGTTCATGGTTTTGAATTTAACTCACATTGTTTCTGGTCTGTGTAACTCAAACTCAGTCACATAGCCACTGTCCTGTTTCAGATTGGCTAAGGTCTTTGACTGAACTTGGTCTCACCTAAAGTGGTCCCAGACAGATACAACCATATTGTCAATTTTGTCACTTTTGAACCCACCTCCATCTGTCAATCATGTTGTTTTCGCGCATGTGTGTGTACACGTACAGTGTGTGTGCGTGTGCGTGCACGTGTGTGTGTGTGTGTGCGCGCGCGTACAGTGTGTGTGTGTGTGTTCAGTGGCAGATTAAGGCCACAGAATGCTGCTCCAAGTGAGCAGCAGACATTGCAGCTATTGTGTCCTCTAAACATGCATAGACATTCATGACTCACTGGGCCTTTCAGTGCAAATACAGGCGCACTCTCTCTCTCTCTTCTCCCTTCTTCCTACCTCTGATCTCTTAAACACAAGATTTGGACCCTTAGTATAAAAGCTTTATCTGAGTATTGCATATTCATATATTTGCGTGCATAATAATGTGTCCGGGACAGACTGAGCACATGGAATCCAACATAGGTATGTGCACATGTATCTATAAAGATTAATATGCAGTGTAGCTGTGCTGTCCACAGACCATGAGGTCCCCCACAGTGTTTTCTAGCACCTACGTTTACGTATATATACAGAATGATCAGAATTCTGTTTGCCTGCAATATTTATGCAATAAAACATGAGTGGAAGTGCGAAATGACATCAAGGCAGTGATCTGTGATCTCGCAGGAAGGAGACAAAGGTAACCAACGCACTTGAGTGTTTTTAAACAAGAAAGTATTAAAATAAAGAAAAGAAGCCAAAACGTAGTGTTAAATATGTTTTAATATGTTTTAATATTGGTAGTCCCAAATACAGTATATGTGTAACAATTGCTCTCGTGCATATCTACTGTCTCACTCTCCTTCAGGTGGCAGGACAAATACCATCTTATGAAATTTATCCTCTCTATTTTTTCCCATTTTGCACATCCACAAAACAGCTGAGGGTTGAATGCCTAAAGCTAGTTGGATGACACAGTTTCGGGGTGAAAAACTAACTGTTGTATAAAAGTTCAAGGCAAAAACGGCTTAATTCAGAATGCTGTGTGGACCCACCTGAACCACTCTGAGTTGCTGCTATGGCTAATCCCATTTTCTGTTTGGGTTGTTTCTTCCCAAAGTGTTTCTGTCATGACAGCTCTTGACAAGCCTGTTTCTTATGGGCCCTCAGTACGGACATGAGGAATCTTTCCTTTCCACATGTGGGCTGCTTGGTGAGGGTGTGAGTGAGGGAGAAGCTGCACATCTGGTTGAGTGGAGGGCCCTGGACTGAGTGGCAGAATGACACCCTGGCATGGAGCCCAGTACTGTTGTGGGAGAAGAAGCTTCACTACACAGTCATTACTTCAGAAATTTCAGATCAGCCAGTGGCATGTTGCAGCCAGAATCAAAACAACAGCTTGGTGTCATCTTGTGGTGGGGGAAGAATTCATTAGCGAGTGGAATTGGAGACGACTAACACTGGGAGACAACTGGGTTTGAAAAAACAAAACAAGCTAGGTTAAGACAGTCCTTTGTCCTAGCTGCTATAATGAAACAATTAGAGTGTATGGATCTGGAACCCTAGGGTGTTTAGTTGCCTCCTTGTGGATTTGTTAGGGGTGAGGAGAGGATTGTGGGAAATGTACAGTGCCTATAGAAAATCCTCATACTCTGTCAAAATCCTTATACCATCACATTATACCATGAATGAAAAATAAATGAAGTCTGACTTTTTCCAATTGAGTATAAACTTCACCGTCAAATCTGAAAAAAGAATTATATTTTAATTAGTAAATACCTGGTTTGGAGCAAGAGCCAACCCCTTAGAGTATTCATAAACTTTCTCAGGTACAACTTATCACCTACCAGATCTCACAACAGCCTGATTGGCTCACACCTGGCATTAATTGTAGTGTTTTTGATTATTTAATAAAAAGTGTTTCTTGAGGGTTCCACTACCACTATAACACTATAACACTCAGAGATAGTTAAAGCCACTGGAATTGTTTTATTGTTTCGTATCTTTCTCCTAGCTTGTGTCTTTTGAATACAGCTTTCTAACCATAGTGAATTTTTCTAAGTGGAAAGTGTAAGACGCCACCAACACCTTGCCAAAATCAGCCCATCCCTGTAAACCTGATCATCAGACCAGGACAAAGACCTACAAGTCTGAATAGCTGATGCTGATTGGTCTGTGTTCGTTGCAACGATCGCACACGCTTTACACCAAGCTGACCTGTATGGCAGGTTGGCAAGAAAGAAGCAGCTCCTGAAAATGTGCCGTGTTGAGTGTCACTTCCGCTTTACCGAACACTTGGAAGATTCTAATGTCAGGTGGCGAAAGGTTTTATGGTCAGAAGAGACCGCGATTGGTGTTTCGGACTGAACTCCAAGCACAGCGCACCACCAATGATGCACCATTCCGGCCATGAAGCTGTGGTGACTGCAGTGGTTTTGGGGATGTTTCTCTTCAGCTGGAACTGGGTGATTGGTTACGACTGAAGTGGAAATGGATACTGCCAAGTACATCCCAGTTCCTCTGCTAGACAGCTGATATCAATGTTTAAAGCTAGATGGAAAAACATGCCTTGTTTGCACACGTTTCTGGATTGCATACTGGGCTCATACAATGCTGTCAGTGACCTATTGTCTGACCTGTACACCTGCATTGTTTACCCTCTTCTCTTCATTGTCCCATGTTTTCCTCTGTCTCTATCCTTTCTGCATGTTGTTCCTGTACATAAACCCCATCTTTGGATTATGCTCCTCGCCACAGATTTGGACCCTTATGCACCTTCCATCTTTAACTTGAACTGGGTCATAGTCTTTGCATAATCTTCTAGCCAACACTCGGTGATGTGTACTATGCCCACATTTGTTTGCATGTCTACTAATATACTTTCTTCCTCCTTTCACTTCTCTCTGAGATATCCCTGGTCCTTAGGTGGAATAAACCTGAATTAGGCCTCCCTACCCTTCAGGTAGAACCCAGCTAAAGCTGATCCTCCCTGGACATCCCTCCCTGTACCGGTCTCTAGCACCAACGAGGTTGTTTGCTACTGTTTGACTGATGAAAGAAACTCTTCACCTTTCCCTGGATGCTGACACACTATTGCCATCTCCAATTTCAGAAGTGGAGATTATGTCAATATAATCCAGTCGCTTGCTGTGATCATTATTTGTAGTTCACATTTGTTATCTAATCACATCATTCCTGTCATTATGTTCTTTGGTCCCTTCTAGAGGAACTTTAATTTCGTGCTTCCTTTTGGGGAGTTTTTCCTCACCGCAGTCTCCTTAGCTTGCTCCATAGGGCTTGCTCCCAGCTATATTTAAAGCTGCTATGTCACAGCTGTCGTAAAAAGTGCAATATAAATAAACTTTGCTTGCTTGCAAGGAGGTTCACCTTCCAGCATGACAACGACCCTAAATGCCACCAAACAACAATGCAGTGGCTTAAGCATAGGAAGGTGAATATCCTTCAGTGGCCAAGCCAGAACCCAGATCTGAATCTGACAGAAAATCTGTAGATATAGTTGAAGAGGGCAGAACATCACCGGTCACCACAAGATTTGACAGAACTTGAACAATTCTGGAAGAAAGAATGGGCAAATATTCCCCCATCTAAGTTTGCAAAGCCGGTAGAGACATATCCAAACATTCTTATGGCTGTAATTGAAGCAAATCGTGGCATTATAACTACTAATCAGGGGATTGATCACTTTTCCAACCCTGTTCGTTTTTTTCTTTTTTTTATTTTCAGAACCATTGACTTTTCTTCTCATTGTAAGATAAAATATTTTAAAGCTCTCCAACTAAAGCTGGAGAGATTTTTGTGAGTTTTGATTTCAGGTTGTGAAACAAAAAAGTGACTGTTTCAAAGGAGTATGAAGATATTCTATAGGCACAGTATGTTGGTAATTGTACTCTGTCCTTCTGCCCCATTGACCATCTTACCCATTTTTACCCATCTATCCATATAAATATTAAGATTAGCTATCTTGTACAACAACCAAGATTCTGTTAATTGCAGACTGATTATTATAGGCCTATTCAGCACATGATACAAAGGTAAATTTCTTTGATAATTTTGATTTTGCAAAATGTAGTAAGCCGATACATAGCAGTGAAAGCTTGTCCTGTAAAATAAATTTGCATTCAAGATTAAGTTGGTGATCATGAACACTAAAACAAGTCATTGTCTTAACATATTTTAGTTCAGATTTCTCCAACAGAGTAGTTGGCATATATTTGTCCCCCATACAAGCAGTGTAGAACTCATTTAAGAATTAAGAACACTTAATTCATTGTGTTTGTATCAGTTTCCAGACGTTTTGGCATTGTTACAAGTGGCCCACTATGTGCTCTCTATGTCTGGCTACGTCCTTCAGAAACGAATGCATACTAGAAACAAAGTTGGCATGTTCTTTTGTAGCAGAGATGTGAAAGATGTTTGCTTGAATGCCTTTAGAAATGTTTAGCGAAACTCATACAGCGTCAGGCTGCTCACTGCGCTCTCCTACTGTATTCCGCTTTCTTCAGCGACAATGTTTACAATTCTACCTGTCTCGTTTCTAATGATGCTGCTTTTCTGAACTCTAAACAGTATTTTGAGCTTGGCACTTTTTCCTCCAGGTGCTTTTTCCCCTTCGTTCTTGCTTTTATTGCCCATCCTTTTCTCTTTTTTATTGTCCTCCCTTAATCACTGGAGTCTGTGCCAAGTCTGCTCATTGTTTCGGTGGTTAAGTCCTGCACAGTGATGCAGACACAGTCTTTTCCTTTTTGGTTCAGGTTTGTGGGTGACATTTTATTAGTCAGAGAGAACAGGTCTGTAACGGCAAGTGTACCACAGTAAGCAGTTGCTGGGAGCAGAAGTCACGATGCAGGTCTACGCAATAGTCTATTAATACAGAATTATCACATTCACTGATTTCATCACCAGGATCCTACAGGTCCAGCAGCCCACCAGGATTCTTCTCACCCCTCCAGGATTCTTCTCACCCCTCCAGGATTCTTCCCACCCCTCCAGGATTCTTCTCACCCCTCCAGGATTCTTCCCACCCCTCCAGGATTCTTCTCACCCCTCCAGGATTCTTCCCAGTTCTCCTGGCATTGCCTTCCTCTTTTTTTTTGGATGTTTTTGTAAGAAAGGAGGAAAATGAGTTAAAGAACTAAAGTGATTTCAGAGCAGGTCTTCTCATTAACATTACAAGAAAGATGTACTCCAGTCCCCCATTATAGTTGAGATACAAAAGAGATGGATACTGAAAAAAATCTAATAGCCCTCTATTATGAAAGTTATAGAGCCTATGTTCTTTGAAAAAAAAATAGAAATGGGTGGATTTGAACAATGGCTAAGAAAGGTTGTAGCACTTCTGCAGACTTGTAAAGCTGTGTACAGCAGTTTGCATTTTGAGGGGCAGCATGCACAGCACCTGACACAGCTCATTAAAGCTTAATTATTACCATCTGTGTCAGAGAGCAGGAGAACCACATGCATGTGCCACATATTATGCCCCTAGGGGTCGAGATCCACTAATCCAAGGTTTCCGTCAGACAGGAAACGATTTTCGCTCAGGAATCTGAGTGACACTCTTCATGCGGTACGAAAGCTGAACAGCGAAGTGTCTCTTTTAGCTCATCGCAGAGGCTGAAGAAGGAAGATGTGTCACAGCTCGCCCTCCTGGCCCCGCCCCCTGTTCACGCTGACGAGAGATAGCGTGGCAGTGGCAGCACGGCAAGATCACATTTCAATATGTGCGAAAGACGAGACTGAATTCGCCTGCTGCATCTGGTGCTCAGCACACATCTCTCAGCCTGGCACGTCCCATAACAGCCACTCTCACCCGTGAATTCTGAAATTACCCGTCATTTTTGAGAACGCCGTGCTCGATTGTTTAATGACGGTCTTGTTCAAGATTTTGATGTCTTAGATTCTTTTTCTTGTCACATCTAGATTGCATTTTGTCCATTGCAGATAAAGCCCATCAAACGTTTCTCAGATATCTTTCCCTCATTTAAGTAGATTAAATGTTTACTTTCCTTTGATGACACAGAAAAAGGCGCAGATCAAAACTTGTGTGTTTATTTTGGACATTTTTGTAATAAAAAATAAAAAATCATTTGTGCAAGGGACCTTTTTCTTTCTCGAAATCAATATAAATCAGCTATCATGCAAACCAATCCCCACATTTAAAAGCTGTATTGTCAAACAAAAATAGCAGGTTAAACTGGTGTTTTATGAAATAATGGGAGGGAGTTATCTGACAGGGTTAAATAAGTCCAGATGCGTTTAGATGGTTTTTGTTCAGTAACAGCTTCTTTCCCACCACCACCTTCAACACAGTCCAGTTCTATGCAGAATTCTTGATGTCACTGACTGATGTAATTTTCACTGAACTCTGCAGCTCCTTCACCTTCTGGCCCTCCAGCTTCCCTCACGGGACGCGTTCTCGCTCTGATGCGGAGTTTTGATGGACAGCCGTGTATACACAGAGCCTGTGTGGTACGGTGCAGCTACCACGTCTTCTCAAAAACTCAAACTTCCACCTTCCAACTTTCAACTTCTGTAGAATGCATTTTATCTCGAATTTCACAGTGTCTCTTCGTATTCACAGTCTGACCGATGGTATTTGAATTAAGGAGGTCTTTTATCCACAAAAACTGTAGTTTTTAATGATTCACAAGTAGAAGCCAATTGTAAGCCAACTGTCTCCTCATTAGCGCAGTATGTTAAATCTGTGTAAACTTGGATCTTTCACAACACGGGTTGAATACTTAAAAAATGCATTTTTCAGTTACTAACTTTTCAGTCATTTTGTCTTACATATTTTATATTTTACATGACTTTTTAAATAAATTAGTTTTGAAGGGCAGGATAAAATGTGACATAGCAAAAAATATCAAAGTGTCATTTGTAATACAGATGAATAGGATAAACTTTTAAGGGGGTTGCATACTTTGCAAGGAGCATAGTTTGTACTGCCATCTCCATGGCAATCAGTGCCACTGTAAATTCCAAATGTACTGTAATGTCCTGTAATGTACTGTAATGTCCTGTAATGTTATAGATGATGATCATTTACAGTGATCACATCTCATCTGTATATTCTTTTATACATGTGATACATTCAGTTTTTAAAATTGTTCCCAATTTGTGTGTTAATAGTGTGTTTGCTAATATATTTATGAGCAAGACACTGAACAAGAGTCTGTAGTCTAATGATGAATACTGCATCTGAGCATATTAGAGATGCAACTAATGATACTTGTCATGTATAATTAGTGTGTTGATTTTTAATTCTAGTTAAATAATGACTGTGGCTGTTTCACAGAACACTTGCACTTTGTGTAAAGTTGTGTTGGGACGGTTGCTCAAACAACAGCCGCTCCTAGAATATGTTTCTCTGTATATTAATGGACTTTCATTCATAACTATCTTTGGACCTCAGTAGTCTTTTCACCTGTTTGTGTGAGATTCCCTTAGTTCCTGATTAATTGGTGTACAGTGATGGGAGTTTTAATGCACGATCGGCCTGAGTGCCATGCCATGCCTGCTGGTGGATACAGAGTGATAGATCCCAGCTACCCCAGGAGCAGTGACTTCATTATTTAAACACTCATCTGTATTCTGCAAAAGGTAGCAGAGAGTCTTCTGTTGGAGTTTATGGTCTGATTATTTGCTGCATACCGTTTCCTGTTTTCAGGGTGCTTCAAATTGGTTTTTAACACCAGTGTAGTTCAGTGAAGTCCCTTTCTGCAAAGTCTACAGCATGTCTGCCATCTGGTTCATAAGAAGCACAAATCTGATCATATTGTTTCTCCCATTGCTGACTTTACTCATGGAGTCCCTTAGGGTGCTGCTGGTGGTTCTCCTGGTTTGACAACTCGCCTGCATGCTGCCTGTGTATGTTTATCATAGGATTGAAGTAACCAGCCCCTCATTTCAGCAGTGGCACCAGTGCCCTTACACAATATTTGGTCTAACACTAAGCACGGTACGTCTTTTTGTTAAATATGTAATGCGTGTTAATTATATGAAAAATAAACAAATACATAACCCAACCCTATAATGTTCGTTACACATGCAGGGATGGTGCTTTCATAATAGGGCAGAAAAGGGATGATTTTACAACAATGTCAGTTTAAAATATTTATTTTACACCAGTTGATACTTTAAGTCAAATTACTGGAACCAACTATTATTCTGTCAGAATGCCATACATGGCTTGTAAAACCGTTATTGGCATTTCTGATCATTCTGCCAATTTCATACTGGAAGGATGTAATAAAATTCTTCTCCCTCCTCTGCTATGGATCTCTCTAGGTCAATCACAACAGGTTCTGAACCAGTGCATCCCGATATGAGGCACAAGAGTGCGACTTTCTCTGGCAGACGGTAGCCTCTCTGTCTCTGTCTCTCTGCCATGTGAGCCTCTGGCTGGAGTGAAATGCACTGTTGAGATCATGAGCTGAGACAGACCATGTCTAATAAGGGAGGCCTAAACTGTTCAGGGAGAACAGACAACTTAGCCCTCAGTCTCACCGTCCTGTCCATCTCCTCCGAGCTCTCGTGCCACAGAAAAAAAAAAAAAAAACACGTATCTGTCAAAACGGCTGACCTTGTAACTGACTTCTGCTCACACATTCATCGTGCACATATTGCATTGTCAATTAAAACCCCAAAAGATACCAATAATTGGCCATTAGATATTTCTCAGAGGGCAAAAAAGAAGCTGAGATGTGATTGGATGACAAGCCTCAATTAAATCTGGATGCCAACTGATCAATTCTGATGCGCACTTCAACCCCGCCGTCATCAATCTTTCTTTGCTTGATTAAAAAGTGGCTGCGGTGTGGGCTTGACTACCAGCTGCTCACTGGCTGGCCACGTTATTGTATGCGATGATGAGCTCTGTCGATTTGCTGACAGTATCTGGGGTTCTGGGTTTACAGTCCAACTATGTAATGGAAAGGTCTGTATGTTGCTGTGTTAAATGGTCCTTTTTCCCTGTTAAATTGATAGGAGCTTAAGGCCTAGGCACAAATCTGACCATGCCTCTAGAAAACACCCTTGATTCATGTTTAATTAGGGCGGACTGGAGGCGTCTTAGGCAGCCCGTGTGCTTATATTTCCTACTCTTTCTCCTCTCCTTTGCCACGGCAGTATACGCGATAGCAATGAAATAAAATCCCCAGTGCTGAACTAACACCCACTGTATTGAATTAATGCCTACAGCTATGTCCACCTGAGCGTATATAAACACTCATTCATTTTCATTCATTATCCGTACCGCTTATTCCCCGCTAGTCGGGTCACGGGGGCTGGAGCCAAAGCATCTCCGAAGGCAGGGTACACCATGGGCAGTTCGCCAGTCACCCAACTGGCCAACACCCACACACACTCACCCCTACGGGCAATCTAGAGTGACCAACCAACCTAGTATGCATGTCTTTGGACTGTGCCTACCCGGAGAAAACCCACGCAGGCACAGGGAGAACATGTCCAGACCGCCTTGCTGTGAGGCGACAGTGCTAACCACCACACCACCATGCCGCCCCGTATATAAACACTATGGGTTAATTCAGTACTAGGGATTTTGATGTGAACCAAGGAGTTTCTTTGTTCTTCCAGGTAAGCTCCTGCTCCTCCAACTGTAAGCAATCCCATGCCTCCATTTTCTTATTATGTGTTGCGGCTACACCATGTTAGCATGTGCTCTCCATCTGACCCTATGCTAGTGAAGCTCCTTCATCAGCTTCCTCCCATGAACGTTTTTACCCAGTAATATATTCTGTTCTTATATATCCGTTATTAAGGCACATTTTGCATATTAATGCAAATGAATCTAATTCAGGATAACATGATGTCACTTGTGATATTTGCCTTCCTTAAAACGAAGAAGCTACCTCCTACATCAATTCAAACAAACTATATTATTAACTATAAATAACAAGCAGTTCAGAAACCCGATCTATGAATTTCTCTAACCTGTCATCTCTCACTCCACTCTTTAACCTACTCATATATCAGTTTAACTTCCTGTAGATTTATCATTCTGGTATTTTGGCAGAGATGTTCTTCATTACTTGTTTTCACTGGTCCTTCAGAGTTTAAAATATCCAGATAAATAAATTTCCAACCATATAAATAAATATGTTACATTCAAATTAAACCAGTTTAATAGAGATTCTGGCAGCATTTTATGAGGTACTGCTGATATAAACCATTTCTATATATGAACTCTAGTAACTAATCTTGTGCACTTTTATGTATTGAAGTAGATAATCTTGTCCAATTAATCATGCTGCCTGCTGAATTAAGTTTTGCTCATTGCATAGATTTAGGAATTAAAATTGGCAGTCGAAGACAAGCTCTTTTAGAACCCAAAGTGAGAAAAGGGCATTGTCTCTGCCTATACCATGATTGCTCCAATTGATTTGGTATTTACACAAGCCTTGGACTCATACTAATCTGGTTGCAATGTTTTTTGCAATTTGCAATGGTTTACTGTAGAATGAAAATAAATTGACAAAACACAGAAATAAAATGCAATGCTCACTGTCAATATGCCAACAAGTTAGCTCACCTTCGGAAAAAAACCAAAAAACATGGCAGACACTCAATAATCATAATAAACAGGAGCTGGGAATCGCAGTTATTTTCCGCAGTTATTAATATGAAGGTCTGCAAACACTGAAAGGATCTGGCAAACTGCCTGAAGATGTTTATTTCAAACCTCTCTGCTAAAGGTGAGGTCTCAAATATCAAACAAAAACATACTTCTCGAATGAGGAGAAAAATAAATAATTTTATCACAAGTTACAAAAAAAAAATCTCTGGCAGGCAAATAAAATGTATTTTAATGTAAACTTTACCTCTGCAGTTTGCAAGCATAATGTCAATCCATAGTTTGTACAGTAAATGTCCAGCTGTACTTTGGAGGGGGGAGTGTCAGCGGTTTTATTTCACATGAACGTTTCCCTTACGGTGTGACATTGCTGAACAGCGGGGCGAGACGTGCGTGATGGAGGCAATAGCAGGATTTATTAACCAGAAACTAGGGAAGCAGAACAGGTCTGATGATCGAGGAACCGAGAAAGGCTCCATAGGCCCCCATAAGCCATGGCAGAGTGATTTTGAACAAACACCTAGAACGTCCAACTAAAATGTCACGAAGCTCCTGACCCATTGGGTGTGTATTTCCTTTGGGTGTGGTTCTGTGGGTGTGGTTCTGTGTGGTTATATGTGGTTCTGTGTGAGTGTCTGCATCTGTCTCACCTGTGGCTTGTCTCATCAACCTAATGTGGTGCATTTGGGTCTTTTATATTTGAAAGTATTTAATGTGTGTCGACGTAGTTATCATCGCTCGTCTTTGAGTCCTCGCTGTGTGCATTATTGTTTAATGGTTGATACTAGCATTAGACGCGCTGCTATTTGTGTCTAATAAAGCTTTGTTGGAAGAGTATTCCCTCGTCTCGGCAAACCCAGCCTTCCCTACATCCCTTCGTTACATAAAATAGTCATTTTGACTCTTTTGAACAAAGGATCTGTTCTATGTCTAACAATTTGTGGCATTTATTATATTAGTACATATTAGTCTGACCTTATTATGAAATTAATATTACAATACACTACAATACTAGAGCGTTGTATACTCACTCATTTCAGTATTTCTATCTCAAAAGGCCACAGTGATCATTCATACAGTCATGACCGTATGCATTATGAATTACATTGTTTTACTGGTTTTCCTGCTATTATGGGACGTCAGTCATTACCTCAGCAATGCGGCTACTGCTTACCTCAGAAAACATCTGGTAAAAATGGACAAACTGTTTACCAAGGAAAACAAATGAAATAAACATAACCAAACAACAGCAGAATAGGCCAAATAGAAACTATCAGGATTACTTTATTTTATTGGTCGATAAATAAATAAACATAAAAACTTAAAACTTACAAACGTCTTCCTGGCATTTTATGACATGTTAACGTGCATTTTTTAAAATGTATTGTGTAATGCCATAAATAAACATGCACATTTGAAGCGGCCTCTATAGCATTAATGGAGTGGATAACCCTGCACCAGGCCTGACGTATCGGGTTTAATGTTACCCCCAAGCAGAGATCCCCGTCCCCAGAGGAGCAAACCTTTGATCCACTACAGCATCCTCATTTAACATTAGGCTGGCCGGCAGCTCTGAGACCTTGCTGAGGAGCAGCATGGAGACAATGATGCTGGACATGAGCTCACACTCTGGATGCGAAGTGTTCAGAGAACCCAGGAACTCACTAGGAGCATGTTAAGTGGAGACTCGATCCAACCGGTGACATATGTAAGACGTGTGCGGTATGCACACGTGTTTAAGCAGACAGGGTGTATGCAGGGTCCTAAAACACAGTGCTTGAATAGTGGTGTGACTGACATGGGTACTTCCTGAGAAGGGCATACGTGAACGTGTAAGCCCTGATATCGGGGGCGACAGTGGATTAGAAATTCAACCAGGCTCTGTGCTTTGGGCCATAGCACTGACATGGGACCCCGGAGCATAAGGTCCTGGCTCAGATTTATGGGCTAATCCGAAGCTGTTCATTGTAGGCCTTTTAACTTGCAATGTCCCCCTGCAACGACTGGTCATGGACCAGGCCAGTTCCCCCAGAAAGCCAGCGGCTGCGGCGAAACACAGGCGTACTTCTGCTCTGCCATGAACGTGCAGCCCACACACAGAGGTGTTATGGCACACAGGCATGAGTTGATTTGAATTCAGTTGAGTACATCGCCAGATGATTTACACATGTAAATGAATCCAGTCAGATACAATTAGAATGCTGCCCCCATGTTTCAACAAAGGTGAGAATCAGAGCTGTATCTAACCTCTTCGGGCTGAGCAGACAAAGGTAAACGAAATCATATCATTTGCCTTGTAGAGGGCTGTTATATTTTGTGTTACTTTTTATGGTTCACCAGATCACAATTACATGTTTTTTTCACATTAGAATGGTGTCATATTGCAGGCAACTAGCCATCTGTCACCACCACAGGACAAGAAGAGGATCTGATGTACACTGTCAATGATCCTCAGTCCAGATTTAATCCAATTGAATAAGATTTTCCTCCCAGGCACTTTCTGTCATGTTGCTTATTCAAGATTTAAACTTTGTTTCTTCCGCTAAACCTCTCCAACACAAATGAGTGGGAATGCTCCTTACAGGTCATTAAAGCTTAATGGGTGATACAGACAGTGCCCCAGATCTCAAACACAGCTATGCCCAGTTACTCTGAACATCATATTCATAATCATCTATAGGATAATCACCTATAGGATTGATATTCCTTCACAGTGTTATATTCAATATAGCGTTCTATGCATATTCTGTCCAACAGTAAAGTCCAACTTTATTCCACCAGAAATGTATTCGTAGAGTAACAACCTCCACCTCTGCTTCCCCCATTAAAATCTCCTGACGTGAATGCTGTTAAGATTTGGGGACAAATTGGGAGAAAAGTGGATTCTATCACCCTGATACTGCACTGCCTCGATCGCTGGTTGCTTGTCTATTTTTTAAACTTGCTTCATAAGGTATCCATCAGAGGATCTGTGTTCAACAACAAATGAAATGCTAACAACAACACGTAATGGGAAAACTGGATCAAAGTAATTGAACTCTAAGTGTAGAACTGTTCAACCAAGTAGACAGTTTATAAGAAGAAGTGTGCCAGCAATGATCTGAGTTATGACTGAACTATTTATAGAGAAGTTCTGGTACACTTCCAGTGAATGAGTTTGGGACAGAGCCTGGTGATATATATTTTTTTGATGAATATAATGAAGGAACTTATATGGCTGAATAACTTGTATTTATTTGTAAAATAAATAAAGGTGTATTTATTTGTGAGTCTATGTGCCTAGATAATCAATTTTCTGAAGAAAGTATGATGTAATAAATGGCAAAAACGAGACTCCCCTGAGAAAAACCAAGGAAAGAAAAACGTAACGGTTTAAGAATAAGACACAGAAGCTCTGTTACCCACCACATTTAAATGCAGGTTTAATTATAACAGTTGGGGTAAAAACAAATGATAATTAGATAACTAGACAGCTACCTAGATATGCACTCATCACATGCAAGTTGCATTTCTCAATCTTTAATGAACTTAGTCCTTACTTCTTGGAAAAAATACTTACAGTGCTTATTATGTTACATCATTCTGTAAAACCCATTAAAATATGTACCATAAAAATACAAAGATGTGTTATCTTTCAGTACTTAAGATAACAAAATACTTACAATAATTAAGATACTTAAGATGATACTTACTGTAGGACTTTATTAAGGGAGAACTAGCCAATCAAAGTAGATATAATATAAAAAGTTTGAGAAGATACTTTGAGAGATTTTTGCAACAGTGGAAAAACACACTTGAGAATAGGTTCTTTTTACAGTAATGATTAATAATAGTATGGTAATATCATACTTATATGCAACCATGTTAAAATCATGTAAAGTGTCAACCTTCGGTCCTCTGTCCTCTGGTAGAAACTTCCCTTGAATTCACTCCATAGTTTTCACATCTATAACAAAAGCCAGCTGTAGTGAGCAATACATTCACCCTAGACTGGAAAAGGGAAAGGTACAGTATTAGTCTAGCGATGTCATTTTGTTTGAAATAGTTAGACCTATGTATAATTAATATGTAATTATTATGTATAATTGTATGTATAATTAATATATAATAATTAGGAACAAATGAATAATGTAAGTAATGGGATTCCTGTTAGGTCATTAATGTGATTCCAAGAAACTAAACTATAATACATTCTGCTACTTTGGTCGGAGAAAAATAATTAGATTTCAGTAACACGGTACTAATTGGTCATGCTCCCAGGCTAAAGCTATGAGAACATTGTGCCACTAAGTTGAAAACCTACTATGGTGGTTTAGTCATGTTGCATCTGTTGGTAAATGCCCTAAAAATGTCAGCTAAAATCGTTACCCACTCTCAGAGGGATCTATTTGTCAAGGAGTGAGAACTGAAGAGTAGCCTAGTTAGCCACAATGCTCCATCACACGACCTGACAACCTTGTTGGTCATAAATTGGACAAAGCCCATACCAAACTGTGCAACAGCAAAGAACGATGATGTTCAGACAGCAGAGTTGTATTAAAGTTTGAGAAGCTCCATTACAGCCAGTCAGAAACCCTTGATTCTCTAAAATACTGTATTACCCCAAATGCTGACAGACTAATCTTCTGTAGTATGGCGAGCATTGCTGCCTGTAATATGTAACAATGCATCTTGTCCTCAACCCTGAGAGATTCCTACTTTTTCAATGCAAACGTGAAGTAACTCCATAACAGTGATCAGCGAATAATAAGGTTGCTGTTTATGTTTTTAAAGGAATGTACTCATTTTCTTTGAGATTAAATGGCTCTGATATGACAAATGTAGCATCAGGCATGACCCAGCTCTAGTATTCATAATACCACAGTGTAGCTAAAGAGTCTATTGGACTATAAACATAAGACAAGGTTTAGTAACAAGCTTCGGGATTCTAGGAGGATTGTGCTAGTCAGCCTGCATTTCACTTGAGCAAAGGGATGGTATTGGATGTAGATGTCTTTGTGGGCCTAGCCTTAATATCTGGCATTAGAACTCGGCTTTTGTTCACTCAAGATTTTGTGAACTCATCTGTAATAGCAGATGTGCAGATTATGTTTCATTTCCACTACAGCTCTGCTCTCCCCAGGAAAATTAGAATGGCAGTGACCAGACTTGCCTGCACACAATGCAATTTTTGTTCTGGTTCTTATCAACAACACCTGTTTAAGAAACCCTATGTGAGAACGGAGCAAACGTGGACAATATTCATATATTCACGTAATCAAATTGCAGTCTAAAGATTTAACCATCCGTCTTATTTATGCTTCGCGAGAATCACACCAGCTGTCCACATCCGTGCCTCTGGATCAGGTGGGTCCTTACTAATCTTAGGTGTTAAAATTAAACCTTCACATGGTCACATGTTGAGTGTGTGTGTTGTTACCGATGGTAGAGGAACAAGAGACATCCTGAGAAGCATAAAGGTGAACAGAGAGGAAGATCTCTCAGGGTGCAGGACCACAGACACAATCTGGTTCCTTCTTCTGATATCCCCATAACATATGCTGATGATATCCCAGCTGTTTCGACAAGAGATATGAGGGTTTCAGACTCGGAGGAGTTTTCAATCTTGTGTAAATTAAATTAGATGTGTCCTCCATGTATAAACTAATTCATGAACAATATGCCCTAATGCCTGGACACTCTGTGTCATGTAAATGAAGAGTTGCTCTCATAACACATTGAAGTGCATGTGTGCAGTTGACTTGGTTAAGGAGAGGCCATGTGTACAGGGCTTAGACCGAAAGCCCAGAACAGCGAATGCATTTTAATAGGAGATTAAATAATAAAATTGATCTCTATTTGCCAGTGAGGTCTGGCTAATTACAAAATTAGATGCTCTATATCTTATGATGCACCCTCAGGTATAAACTAATAACTCATTAGGTGTTACAAGGCTTTACAGAAAGAGGCCACAGTAGACTCAGATTCTGGCCTATCCAGCAATACAATTTTAGGAAATGTGTTAAAGTAAAACAGCATTTTATGAAATATGTGTAACTGAGAATAATTCATAACAGCCTGAACCCAAAGCAATATTCTTCTTTTTCAGCACTAAGTACTTCTGTAGTGAATAAAAGTGACTCTTTATGCATAAATGGCAGAGGGGATTTATAAAAGACCTAAAAATAGTATCAAATTTTGCCAAAGGCCCTAATCACCTACAGAAAAGTAATGATTGGAAACAAGAGCAGGGCAAGACTCGGCAATATCAGCCAATCTTCTGCCTACGAGTGACTTCTACCTGTGAAACTGATGACAGGCAGCGCCATTTCCATTAGCAGCAGACTCAGCAGGGTGAGTGGTGTAAGGGCCTAAGGCAGAATGGTCCTCTGCTGTGGGGGTCAGAAGTCACTTGTCTGATGACGATTGTGAAGTGTGAGGGGCCGTCTGCCCCTTGCTGTGATTCCAGTTGACTGGATTACGTGAGCTCTCTTGCAGCTCAGCCCCTAGTGAGTGATGTGAACTGATGTCTCTGGTCTATTGTTATTCTTCTGTAGATGAGTTTGGAATTTGCTATAGGTGAGCACACCGGACTGGACTATGATGGCAATTCAGGTGCGCCATCATGCACAAATTGCTAAGACATTTTGTAATTGCAGGGGATTTCGGAGGCAGCCAACATTGAGGAGTTTGCTTCATTTTTTGTCTGGTAGTGTTGTAACCTGGCCCCGGTATGACAGGAGTACAACTCACAGATGCTGTGGTAACTGCACTACATCACGGAGCAGTGATGTCATCTCTGCCCTTACACTAGTTTCTTCTCTGTACCACCATTAATAATAATAAAATGACTATTGTGATGTGTCTGTCTTAATAAAGATCCAGACCAATCAGCACATATAAATTAAAATCAGTTCAAAATTTAAAAGCCAGTAAAATATATATGTGAAAGATGTTGCATGTAGAAAAGGACGGACAAAGGTGGTATATTGCTCTTCTGAGAGACATTTTGCGCCAATGGGTAACTGATGAAGAAATCTGCACTTTACTTCTGTTCATTTATTTACCCACACAGAGAAATCCGCACATTACTTCTGTTCTTTTATTTACCCACACAGAGAAATCTGCACATTACTCCTGTTCTATTACCCACACAGAGAAATCTGCACATTACTTCTGTTCTATTATTTACCCACACAGAGAAATCTGCACATTACTTCTGTTCTTTTATTTACCCACACAGAGAAATCTGCACATTACTCCTGTTCTATTACCCACACAGAGAAATCTGCACATTACTTCTGTTCTTTTATTTACCCACACAGAGAAATCCAAAAGTTATTTCTATTCTATTACCCACACAGAGAAATCTGCGCATTACTTCTGTTCAGTTACACTGGCTTCCTGTTACTGCTTGCATTCATCCTTACGCACAAAGCGCTGAGTGGTCTCGCTTCTCTGTCTGAACCTTGGGCATCGCTTGACCACATTAGACCTTTCAATGGGGCACAGATGGCCCCCCATCTTTCCAAACCTTTGAGCGTTTGACAGAACATGAGCAGGGAAGAGAAGACGGTGAGAACAGGGAGACGGTGTGGTCTGTGTGGCGTAGTGACAGGCAGCACGTCCTCTCTGTGCACAGGGTAATGGAAATGTAACAAAATAATGTAATATCACAGTGTACAACGTTTTAACACATATTACAGATTTATTACAATGTGTAATTACTAATTGAAGAAGAAGCAAACGAATCTTTCATGTTATGCCGGAAACCAGGTGAAACTACAGGTTCTCTTAACATTTATGCTCAAACCTGTGAGCTCTAAGAAACGTATTATATTGTATTTCTTCGTCAGGGCAATGTTATTTTATAATGAAAAAATGAATGTAAAACTTGTAATACTTTTTCTCTCTTTTCTATCTTGTAGATTCTCTCTCTCCCTCTGTATATGTGTAAACATTCATTCATTTCAGTTGGAAGTGTTACGATGTGACCTCTGGTTCTCAATACTATCCTTCTCTAATTCTCTCCCTGGCTTTATCTTCCAGTAGTCTGCAAAGCAATCTCCCACAATTCACCTCTGATCCTAATCTTACATAATGTGATACTTTGTCTCTCTCTCTCTTCTTTCCTTCTCTGTGTCTCTGTCTCTAAAGACTAGGACAGATCACAGATGGGAAAGTTTGTTCATTTGAACTTATTTCTGAAATGTTTAGTCAAGTCCTCCCATTTGAGAATACACTTTGGTTACTCTAAAAATATGTGGTTACCTGAGAGAGCTGAGGGGAATATCAGAAGCATGTGAAGAACAAAAAGCAGTGAAGAAATGCCATAATTCTCCAGTGTGTAGCCAGGGAGAGAGAGAGGTGTAAAACGATCAAATCTGTGCCGGGCGTCTCCACTCCAGTAGTGCAGGGTATTGATGCTATTCATCACCAGAGAGAGACACTGGGAAAGTTCCGGTCATATACACTACTCATATATCATATAGCTGCTCATCCATAATTGGAAGCAACAACTAAAGATCCACTTAGGGCTGATTGCATCTGCTGCTCTGGAACTGTGTTTTTTAAAGTAGAGCGCAAACATCCAGGTGCCTCAGAAAAAGACACATCAGAAAAGAAAAAGAAAATTATCAAACCTGTTTTCCATGTCTAAGTGAACCATCTGAACACCTAACCATGTATCATTCAGTCAATCTATAAATCAATGGATTAATTAATCAAACAATTAATCAGGCATCCAGTGAATCAATCAATCAATCAAAATGTCAATATTTTAAGGAAATATGAAAATATTTATTTTCCATGCATGCATGCATAGTTTAGAGAACTGGGAAAATATTTTTTTATAGTTGTTCCTGTACACATAAAAAATTATTTAACTGAAAACACTGTCTAAAATATTAATTTAGTTGCTTTTCTCTGATTACTGTAAATCTTCAGAGGATGGCTCTTGAACTCAGTGCTCTAGGGGAAAGGTGACACTTCTAAAAGTGTATTCCACCCAGCTGCTGAAGGCAGGTAATATCAGCTTTAGAATTGAATTTTTAGATAACTGTTCTATTTTATTGGAAGCATCATAGGGAAAAAGGTATTTTTATCAACAAGCAAGATTTAGGAGTAGAATAATGTAAAGTAATGTAAAGTATTGTGCTCCTAATTTAGATGCTGTCTCTCTACCATTCATTGTCTGTGGTAATCCATCTGTGTGAGCTCTAGAACAGAGTACAATTAGGAAGTTGATGAGCTGTCTGTTCTTCCAATGTGGTGTATTTTTCACAACAACCTCCCATCTGACCCCAAACCATAAATGTAGCCAATCAGCATTAAACAGCATTTTTTTTGGGGGGGGGGGGGTAGCAGATCAAGCATATGTTGATCTCTTCATATGATCCTGATTTATCAGGAAGAAGTGTAAGTTTCTGGTGAAAGTTAATTCACCAGAATCCAACAGAGAACCTCATGCCATTACAGGTGCGGGTTGAGCAATCACACAGAGCCTGCTTGAGACGCTCAAACAAGAAACAATACCCATCACATCACCACATTAAAGCAGCAAACGTAATGCTTCATGAGTGTCGATCATTAAAAACAAAAAAAAAAATCTCTGCGGGTTTTTGCTTGGCTTGGAGTGAGAGGGAGAAAATGATGAAAGTGGAGTTGACTGTTCCAGGTGGGGTCAGCAGGGAGCCATTTATTATCCCAGCTCTGAAGTTAAAGGAATGAGATGTAAATAAATCTCCACTGACAGTGCTTCATCTCTCCTCCTCTTCACAGTGACAGCTGGAAGAGCCAAATCCAGCACTGTTCCTTCCTGTTCTGAAAGGTAATTTCATAGCATGCTGAACAGCTGAGAAAACAAAGCAAAAAGAGGTTCAGACGACATAGGGGAATAAACTGGACACTGGGCAGTGAGATGGTTGATTAAGTCAAGACATTGAAATGAACGGATAAACTTCAGAGGAGAGGACAGATCCAGAATTAAACAGACGAAATGCTCCGTCATTCATTACGTATGCAGGTGAATCAAAGACCATGTTCAGTTTGACCTATGCAGGAACACATCCTGCATATTTGTAGAGGACAATATCAGGTTGTGCTACACATCTTAAATCCCACAGCACTACAATGCCTCAAACTTTCAAGTCTTGGTTAAACTGTATCTCCCAGCATCCAGGATGAGATGTCATACCCCCTGCAGATATTTTAATTCAATAAGCGACCCTGGTCATCATAATCCTGTTTGGCACATTACTGTGTGAGTATTGCAGGGTCTGAAACCATGACTCTACTTCTGAAGATCTGAAGAAGCTGGCCCTAACTGGGCACTAACTCTCAAATAGTGAATACATGGCCTGTAATTATCTAGTATTGCTTTGAACATTCAGAGACAGAAAGACTGTTATTTCTTCTCATCCAACAAGCGCATGACTAATTGTGCTCTTGTAGACCACCAGGCATCAGACTGCATTGGCATATCTGAGAAGCATGATCTCAGAAGGAGAGCAGAACCCATATGATTTAACATGAAGGTCAGAAATGCAGGTGTCATCGAGTTCTGCTTAAATCTTGTTGTGACAATAAAATAATGATACTATGGTACCTTTATAGATGCTATAGTCAAAGTAGTATCATAATCCTAATAATGCTAAGTTATTAGCGTGCAACATTAATGCTCTTTGAAGAACGTGGAAGAGGATGGTGCTATTGTCCCAACGCGATGCACATACCTATCAACTATCAGCCACAAAAATCCCATTTACACATGCAAACTACATTTCCCAAGGTAACAGTTCCCTCTTGCATACTGTGCAGTAAGTAAATGAACAGTGACAATTTTGTTTCTCTTAAGCTCTGCACTCCAGCAAGTTGATTCGAAATAAAGTAAAAGTGCAGACTGTCAGCTTTAATCCAAGGTTAAGTGTGTGCACAAAGGGCGAGCTGAGAGAAGGTGCAGGAACGACTGAAACGAGAGGACCAAGCTGCTCGCTGGGAGCTCAATTCAGGCCCTGCTGCGAAAGTCAGTTGATGCTGTGATTCTCCTACACTTCTCCATATTGCCTTGTGCAAATGCAGATGCTGAGCATGGCTTGTATTTGAGTGAGCATGCTATCTGCTTCTGTAAATACGTCACATGCATGGCTAGTCCTAGCAATGAGCAGGACCCAACAAATTCATTACCATACATCAGAATCCAGGCTTACAAACACCAGCAACTGGCAATTGAGTGGAGACAAGCAATTGGGTTGGTTGATTTACATAAATAACAAATAATAATAAAAAAAAATGGTGAAATTAATAGTACACAGATACTAGGGATGAGAAAAGAATGGTGCTAGGAAAGACCCAGAGAGGTCAGGAGCCGAGGGTCCAGAGTGGAGTCCAAGGGATGTGGAGACCCCTGTGGCAGAGACTCTGAGAAACGTGGACCTTCCTGCCCTGAAATCAACCCATTTCTGTTGTTCCTGCTAAAGGTCATCAACTATTCATGCACAGCCGGATGAATAATGCAACACTGGTGAAAGTTGGAAAGCACATCATGTCTAAAACATATGCGGAGGAGATGTTCATTCACGCCGGCCTTGTTACTGGGGCGACACAGGTGTACTGTATATGCCTCAAAGTAAGAAGGTGCTCTGTGCTGCATTTTTTTTTTGCCTTTTCTGCCTGATAAGACAGAAAGACGAAACTTTGAAAAGACGAGACTGGACGATAGAAAGGATTTCTCTCTCCGTCACCTAATGCACAACACTTGCAGAGCTGGTGGAGCTGAAGCACTTACATTTAGACATGTCGGCCTAATGGGATAGTGTGGGTAAGGGGGGGTTTCACGAGCATGTTTCCCAGTTGTCATGTTGGGTTTGGTTTGATTGGCTGGCTTTTGTGGAATAGGACTGTTTGCCCCACTGGGATGAGGACTGTTTGCCCCAGTGGGAAGATTTATGGCTCGAAAAAAACATCTAGATTCTGACAAACATGTCAATCATCTACTGCAAAACAAGCAACAGGCATTTTACTACAATCTCAGTTTAACTGGCAATGACAGGGACACGTTTTACACTCTGCAGTCGAAGTGAGAAGTGTTTACGCTACAAAGCCAAATAACCACCGAATATGCAAAATCTGTTAGTACCTTGAAAATTACAACTGTTGACCAATATTGTTAGAGAATTATTCATTTTCAGTGCCACCAAAGTTTTTATTCCGCATAATAAGTTCCACATTGGAGGCATTCTCTTAGGAGAAAAGCAATAGTTTAAATTCAGAGGTGGAATAAATGAGTGAAAGAGAGAAAAAGAGAAAGAGCAATTAAGAGAGAATGAGAATGAAAGCAGGCGTGAGTGAAGAAATGAAGCTGATAGTGATGGAGGAGCTGACAGAGAGTGGGCGGAACAGGAACATGATTGAAAAACATGAATATATGAGAGCTATTAGTAATCTATCTACTCTGTTACCTCTGAAGATAGAGAGGAGCATAATAAAGAAGAATCTCATAGAAAATTATACCCCGATCCACTCAGTATTCAGGATATAACGATGCATTAAACAAACTGTGGGAGAAGGATAAACTAAACATAGGCGCTGGGATTCACCCTAAATTCCAGAATCAATAGACGAAAAACAAGTGTGGAAAAGAATAAGGTTTGCATGCTCAAGAACAACGCAGCAAAGAAAAAAAAATATGAATAAAGACCATTTATCTGTCATTGATTTTTAAACAGGAACCATTGATTTTAGGAGACCTTTTTTTAGGGGCCAAAATAAAGATGCAACTACACTGGTGCAGAATTGTGCCTCATATTTACTTAAAACGTGAAGTTTGAAGGCTTTTTAAATTGTTTGATTTTCATTTTCATCATCTGAATCTACCTTATTTGAATCACTTTTATGTCATTTGAAAAAAAAACACACCAAGAAATCCTGCAGGGTTTTGATACATAAGCTCAGCACCCACCCCAGGCACTGGCCTCTCACAGATACGTATCTTACAGATAAATTGTGCATGGTGACATTTGCCTCCCAACTGATAAGAAGCATTTTTATTAAAACACTTTGTATGTGCATATTAAGAAATTAAGCTCCATCTGTTACCATGCACACTTCGTGTTAGCTATCTTGATGTTGTTCATCACGGGGTCAGTTCAGGCAGGATTTTTTTCGTTTGTTTGTTTTTGCGTGTCAGACCGTTCTACACCTAGCAGCCAGTGACACTGAACTCCAACACTTCAGTGCTTGCGACACTAATACCAGTGCAACACCCACTCTCATGCCAAGCCACAGACACTGCTGTGTTGATAATGGTGCGCCTCCGAAACCACATCCGGACCTTATGAAGGGGGTAGAGGATGGGTGACAAATTGTGCATGGCGACAGATCGGCTACAATCTGTAAATGTACATTTACGAAAGCCACTCACAGAATAAATATACCCAATCGAGCAAAAGTCCAAAGCGTTTTTCTTTTTCTAATGAAGCTGATGGAGGGTGTAAGATTACACACATTGCACACATTACACACATCTCTAATAAATACAATGTCATTGAATATCTCTCTCCCCAGCTTTCCTTCTAATGCTACAGTTCACCTGCCTCTGAAACACAGATAAGAGCCCAGAGAATCATGCCAGCATGTACTTCTCCTGAATTAACAAGGTCTGCGTTAAATGTCAAATACAAGTGGAAGCAACCATAGATTGGCAAGATCAGATAAAACTACAACAGCAATGCCGATGAAAGGCAACGTGATTGCGTGAGAGAACCGTGGTCAAGGAGACGGCCTCCATCCACACATATAGACTAGTGAACTAGTGACTCGGTGCTCAAACACTGTCAAATTATGCCACCTATCACAACAGGAAATGGATGAAATAAGGGGGGGAAGTGCCACAGTCCAAATATAGGAACTACTGCTACTGCACCTGAAACAGAAATGCCAGAATACCAAGGGAATCTCGGAATATCAAAGCGTATAATGAGCACATTTCTGGACCAGCTGTGGACATGCTGAAGGTGATCATGACGAGCTAACTACAGTCTATCACCACTGTAGGATTCTCCGGCTTAGTGGCAAGCTACCATCAGTATGTTAGCAGATGTGAATGCAGCAATCATTGCAATTCCAAAAACTAGCATTACTCAAACATACAAACAAGCACACACGCTGCTGCAGTAGTCAATGTTGAGACACTTGAGATGTTACCATAATTTATATTTACATTCACAGCCTTCAGCAGACACTATTCTCCAGAGCCACAGTAGTGCTTAGCTGTCTCCACGGAAGAAACTCTTTCTGACGCGAGCAGGGTGGGAGCGAGATGCAAGCGCAAGTTTGGGGTGAGTTTATTCTCCGTAGCGAAAATCAAAAGAAGAAAGTGGAGTGTTGTGATGCGGCAGAGCGATAGCCTAGTGGATTGCGGGCAGTAAGGCTCCGGGCATCCTGGATACTGCGGCAAGGAATAACACACAACACTGGACGAGAGAGTTCCCGTGGGCTAAAATAGAGGAGAGAAGCAAAAACAAACAAGGAACAGGTGCACGTAATCAGTAATCAGGGGATTGGGAGCAGGGAAGGTGTGATTTTTGTGTGTGTGTGTGTGTGTGTGTGTGTGTGTGTGTGTGTGTGTAGCAGTAGGCATGTTTCTCGGGCTGGGTGCCTGGCATTCCGTGACATTCTTATGCAAGTATACTAGGGCTGAGTCTAAGGATACCAGAAGCTAGAACCCTGTGAGAGGACTTGTACAGAGCAAAATACTTAACGTTTTTATATAGAGAAGTGAAAGATTGGTGAATATTAAAGCAGTCTGAAATGGCTTAAAATGTCTGTGAATGTGAATGTACATTGCTTCTTCCAGAGGTGGGTCTTTTACGTTTAAAGACAGCAGTAAACTCCGTTGTGCGGACAGGTAGTGGGGGTTCGTGCCACCATCTGGGTGCTAGTACAGAAACCAGGCATGTCTTCTCCATATCTTGAGGACTGGTGTTTCAGGTTGTGCTGTACTAGAGACACAAAGGGTGTAAGATATGCTGCCGGGTGAGACAAGTGCTATCAGATAGGAAAGAGCAAGTCCATTTTTGGCTTGGTAGGCAAGCTCCAGGGTTTAAATCTGATGCGGACAGCTACAGGAAGCCAGTGGAGCGAACGCAGCAGTGATATGAGGTGTGTGAAGTTGAGAAGATTGAAAGGGACTTGTGCAGCTGCATTCTGCTTCCACGCTAAGTGCCTGTAGTGTGTGGAGGGAGGTCTGCCAATATTGAGCTGCAGTAGTTGAGTCTTAAGATTACAAGGGACTAGAAAAGCGACTAAGCGCCATGTCTGGAAAGAAATGACAGAATCTCCCTAATGTTATATACGAGAAAGCTGCTTGTCCAGTCATGTAAGAAGCACTGGCAGGGAATGATAGCTTGACCAGGGCCAGGCCTAGATTAATTGCAGAAATTACCAGGTTTTGTAGCTTGTTTGCAGCTTGTTTAGGTTCAGGACTCGTATACAGGAACATTTGCAAGGTACATAAGCTGAACACCCCCCAAGTTCAAATGGAAGGAGTCACAGAGAGTGGTCAATAAAAACAAAGCTAAGATCCTATTGGATCTTCAGATCCAGATGGCAAGCAAGTAATGGTTAATCAACCAGACATCATAATAATCGATAAGATTCAGAAAGCAGATTTGTGTAATATTAGAATGCCTCAGAAGGAATAGGAGAACTTAGAGAAATACCAAAGACTGAAAGAGGACATAAATGCAGAAGGTTAATGGCACATTTGTCCCAGTGGTAACAGGGGCACTTAGGAATGTGACCCTTAAGTGAGGTGAGTGGCTCCAACAGGTCCAGGAATAACAACATCGATCTCAGTTCAAAAGAATGCAATCCTAGGATCAGCAAAAATATCGGCCTTCACCCTTAAACTCCCCGGCCTCTGCTAGAAGGCTCAAGCATGGGACAAAAATAACAAGATATGGCGACTCACTAGAAGATAGAGACTGGAGGAATTTGACTTGTTATATACAATAGATGGATGGATAGATGATGTTTGTGAGTCATGAGTGTAGCTGTTGTACATCATTAAAACAAAAATTACAGACCAGAAAAATAATTGAATGCAATTTGGCATACAATTTTAAATCTCTAAACCATACAAACTTTTAAAGAATGTGATTGATGCCTAGATCAAACTGTTTGTCTGCATCAGGAAAAACAGGGATACGATAAAACCGAGAACAAAGTGGAAAATGAGCTCTTCAAAGTCTGTGCCTCTTGGGTATCATCAGGTGTAATTTAGTGAAGCTGTGGTGGGAGATCTTCCCTACCCTTCTGACTCTACACAAAAGAGGAACATATTCCTTCCTAATTATTTCTTCCCTCCCCTTAATCATTTACTAGGCAATGACCAATCAATTGCTAGGCAACAGTACCCAAGGCCTGTTAATTTGTTTTCTAGGCAATTAAAATTTGATCTTATCATTAAACCTACTTTAATTGCCTTTTCCCTCATTACTAAGGATTGTGTTGTGATGGGAAATCATAACATGGTGGAAGAATGCAGTTTTGCATAATAAGAAGACACCTGATGTTTGATTTGACATGAATAGGAATCTTGGGGATCCTACACAGTTGCATCTTTTGAAACTGCTGTGGTTGCTTGACTGTGTTAATGACTAGTTGGTATTACAAGAATATGTGTGTACTACAGGGTGCTGGGTTTCTGTGTGTGTTTTTCAGACCAAACATGCATCTCCGGTTTTGGGGTTTTACCTGCCATGGCGCCAATGACAAGTCTGTAGTGAAGCAATCAAAACCCATTTACAATGACATAAATGTAACTTGTTACTCCTTATGAGATCTTTATCATCTTTCTTTTTTCAAACAATATTTAGAACACTGGACATCTCAAAAGTTAGTGAAGGAAAGTATATCTGAGGGTTTTCTACCCTAAAGTGTGTCTGCCTCAGCTACCCATGTTTGTTAACATTGTTTATACCATTTGATACACCAATTGCTTAAACTAACCTGAGGCATGACTATGACTATAGTTTAAAGCAATTTGGGATTAACTGAATTTGTGATTGAGTATGTAAATTTTGTACTTCTGTTCTCATCAGTACTTTACATATTCCAGTATTCCCAGATCTGAATACAAAACAGAACCAAATTGCAGAACTAAAGTAATGCATGCGTGGTAATTCTGCATTTTTTGTCTAACTTGGGTTTGTTACTCAAATAAATTTCATTAAAACACAAATCGATATGTTTGCTCCGTTGGAAAGTTAACCATGACTACATAATCTAATGCTTTCTTTCTTTCATTCTTTTTTTCACAAATAAATACAAGAGCATTTGAATAGGAGTATCACAGATACTACTGTGTAACCCTGAAAAACAGCTTAAGGAGATCTTTGAAAGTCACAATGGCTCGCCAGGTATAGGTACCCTGGTGCGTGTAGGTTTATGTAGGTCACCTTGATCATGTTCACACTTTCATCATTCTTGAAAGCATGTGTAAAAATCAATAATTGCATAAAAATTGCATCGTGTCAGATACTATCATCTTAGACTTTCAAGCGTTTGTGACTCGTGACTGGCAAACAGCAACCCGATGCTGTGAAATGCCACAGCGATGCTCCTCACGGTGATCACAACAAAAAGGCAACGAATGCATGAATAGACAAATGAAAGTTCTTAGACTGAAGTGGAGATAGACAGAATAAACAGATGCAATACTGGTGTAGAAATGATTCAGCAGGAATGAAAAAAAGAGAAGACGAGAGGAGGATAAATCAATGTGAATGGCTTGCAGTCTATGCATCAGTCCTGCTGTAGGCTGCTGTTAAACCTCTCCCAATCAATACACACACAAAGCTGCACAGACACATTTTTTTTCAAAGGAAGAACTTATTTCAGAAAGGGGAGTCTAATTATCTGGAGCCTAGCAAATGCGTCTGACGGAAAGCATGCACAAACCTAGGACAGGGGTTAGACCAGTTCAACATCTGAAAATCTCACAGACTGTTTCATTGAACAGTGGCGACGAGACAACGCATAAGCACAAGCACTGAGCACCGAGGGCTCGGTGAGCTTGAGAAGCAGTGTTAGCACGGTGCTTTTCCGAGCCAAGCAAGTCTCAGCTTTAGCTGCAGAGGTCGCACAAGAAGGTAAATTATGACTTGTCATATTGAGCAGGCAAAAGGTTGGCTGGCCCACGGGCAGTTAGATTTTTACGGTCCTTGATTAGCATATTGCAATTTCTGTCTTAAAATTTGCAGTTCGCTGGAAATTGATGTTTGTTTCACAGACATAGTGTCAAAAGTCACAGCTTCAAATCATAAGTTATCTTTGTTCATTTGTCTGTGAAATGAAATATGCCAATATGCCAGCGTATGCCGTCTTACAATGCAGGAAGCAGAAAAGGCTGGAGGAGTTCTTGCTCACCTACCAACACAGAGGTGTAGGAGTAGGCCTACGTAAGGTATCCAGGTAAGGCTTTGAATGGCTTCTTAGAGAAATCCATGTTTACAGCAAAAACACTACATGACACCCTAGTGAATACTCCACATGCAAAAAGACTTAAGAAGCTACAAATGTCAACATAAAATCAGTATAAAGCCCTGGTGTATATTTGGGTATATTTGAGCCCTGGTGACACAGGCAGCAATGCCACTGAACTATGTGAGATATAAAAGGTTCTCAACCTGGGTCTAATACACCCATGAAGCCTAGCGTTAGGCCAGCAGGTTTTAGATTGGGGGCAGGCTCTTCAGTTGGAGAACACCCATACTGAGATGTTCCGCGAGAGCTGCTTTGCCAGCTTTCTCTCATTCTCCTCACCTCCCTTCAGTCAGACCGCGTCACCCTGAAAGGAAACCAGAACTGTCCAGACAGACAGAAGATCACGTGACCGTCCCTCTCCCCATTTTATCATTCACCTTCACTGTTTGGATGTTTGCATAGGATTTGGTCTTCTAGTTGGTAAATGTCTGCTCTATTTGAAAGTGTGCTTTACTAAGAAGAAGGTAGCATTATTACCTACAATAATATTTATCTTTAATGTCATGAAATATGCTCAGAACTTCAAAGAGTGCTGTGAATTTATTCAAATTGCAAATTCAGGTTTCATATTCTTCAAGGCCCAGAGTCATGAATGAAATGTCTCGACAACATCCAGCAATTCATTTTGAAGAGACTTCTCTTACAGACTGTACACATTATGCAGAGTTCATGGACGTCCATTGAGTTGAAAGCAGTGCAAGACCAGATACTGTGTGTACGTTGTGGAACGTGCGGTAGAATTTTATATTCTGTGTGAAACATGTAGACAAATGTTGCGCACCCGGCTGGAGGAACAGTACAAATTGACGGTGTAGTATGACCACTGTCTCTGTGTGCACTGTGTCACCTTTTTAAATGAAAAATGGAGGGAAAATAAAAGTCAGTAGCTGGAACAGGAGGCTCTGGAGGCTATCAATCTCTCTTCTGCTCCCCTCTCCCCGCTTTCTCTCTCCTTCCCTTTCTTCTCCTCTCCTCAACCCTCAGCAGCTAATAAGGAACAGGACAGACTACACTGGGTGAATATTAATAGATAGCTCACTCTTTGGAGCCTCCCTCCAGTATGTCTCCTCTCGGCACCTCACCTGCCGCCCCAGCAGTGCGCAATCATACATTGGCCCTAATATACAGTCCAGGTCTTGGTTTCGTTGCGACGCCGTAGATGGTCAGCTTTGCTCGCAGACTACTGGTTATGATGGGGAGACCTACTTGTGGATGGGGGTGGTGGGGGGGTGTGAAGTTCACACAACACCTTCGAGGGCTTCTTACACGAGGCAGAGTAAATCCAACTGTGGTGCTCAACTGGTCTTATTTAACTGTTACGATGGATGCTAGCCATGATCTTGGGAGAACATTTCCAGGCTTGTTTTTCAGCTGTGACATGTAGCTGGCTGCTACTTCCTGTCTCTCCTGGGGACTACGAGTCCACCGCCAGGGTGTTGGCTTGGTTTGCTTCCTAAGCCACATTGCTGGCTCTTCCTGAGAGAATCCGAACGGGCCCAACTGCATTCAGTGATGCAACACACGGCAAGAGTCTTCGCATTCACGTTTAATGCAGCCGAGCTGCTTCCCCTTAATGGGGAGAACGGCTCCACTGAACTCTGTCACATTCTTACAGAAATCAAGCAGGATTAATGCAGATTTGGGTCATAACGGAATACAAGTAAGGGCAGTTCTCATTGAGAATGCGAAAATGAAGTAGGTCTATCTGTATTCAGTTCACATCATGTTTGGAAACAGCTGTATTGAGAATACAATTGCCATATATACATGTTGGGGGGAATCCTTAAAGTCCTCCAACAAAAACTTTTAATAACAGAACTTATATACATACATACATATATAAATAAATATAGATTTTAATAGATCGAACATATGATGCATGGATGGAAAGTTGTAAAAGCTACGTAACACAGCAATCTGGACACAGAAAAACACGATTTTGAAGGTGAAGAAGACACAGTGGGATTACTAACATTTTCTTCCAATGTATGGGTACATTTCTAAGCCTGTATGACTAACATTACAATGTAAATAGGTACATGACTCTATTTACTATTTACTGTACTTACTACAGGAACTACTGACTAACCAATAATAATGGTGGTGGGTTTTACAACACAATAACAGTACAGTCAGTCAGAAGTATCATTAGCCACTCCTCCTGAAACAAAATTAAATACTAATGAGCCTCTAAAGTGGGAGCTCTCTGCTGTTCAGCTAGCCATCAGCTAGCCTGTTCCTCAATCAGAAAGTACACACTGATAACACACAGACACTCTTTGTGTGTCTTTTACACACACACACACAAACACACTTATGATGTTGGAGGATACTGCTATTGCTACATTCTCCCTGTACCTTTGGCTGTAAGCAATCCATAGAATCAGAAGCTCATAAACTGTCAGCGTGTGCACAGCTACAAACTCCATCCTGTATGACAAGGATGAGCTGTTCTGAGCTGTTCTGTCTCTCAGGAGACAAACAGCTTGCAACCAGAGAATACTGGGTTAGCTTAAAATTCCCTTGTTTGTAGTGAGTCTGCTGCTAAAATATAGACTTTCATGCTTTTCATGCTTGTTGCCTTGCATTCTACAGACTCCACGCCTTCCTTCTTGACCTTTAACGTTGGTTTGTGTATCTGAAATCTATCAGGCCTGTTAAATGTCTCTTTGGAGAAATGGCTAAGCAGTAGCGCACATGTGCTCTGACTTTTAGAAGAGCGAATGTTTGAGGTGAGAGAAGAGTGTGCTGCTCGTGTTGTGTCCACAGGTCACTTTCTTCTGTTCTGATATTCTCCCAGTGATTTGTAAGTGGTGTTTACTCATGAAGACAACAATCCCAGCAGAACAGAGAAGAAGAAGAAGATGATGATGATGATGAGAGAGAGAGAGAGATGGAGAACCCGCACACGGAAAAACCCAAAGCATTACAAGCTTCTTTGCCATTTGCCAGTGCATCATTGAGACAGATATTCAGACACGCAGACCAATACTCAACAGACAGCAGAACGCAGACACAGAGAGAGTTGATTTCAAACGTAAAAAAAGACACACACACCTTTGAGCCAGAGAGCACAAAGATGATTATTAAGCAAGCTTTGTGCAGGTGGAGAACATGCACAGTAATCAATCCTGTTATCCAAGTTTGATAAGGAATCCACTTACAAAATTACGTTCAGTAAACAACACGGCAGCAGATCTACGAATGCCGTAAATGCACTTAGGACACTCACAGATTTCATCTAGCTTCACTTGTTATATTGGTTATTTTTGAAGATCTATGAATCATTTTTTTATAGTGAAACTACTAACAGTGAACAGAAATCTGTTACAGAAACATACAAAATTAAGGTGGAGGAAATGGTGAGCCAAGTGCCAGCAGAGAGGAAAAACATTCACAACACATACATTACAAATCCTTCCAGTTATATAAACAACTGACAACCTAACATATCTGAATACAGCCCAGCAATACAAATACATTAGGCACAAAGGTATTACATTATTGGGGCTTTGGGGGGACGCTGAGCAGCTCTGAGCAGCTCTGGGCTTTTACAGGCCTACGTCAGCTGTTATTCTACACAGCCACCTGCCTTTCTGCTGCTGTTGTGCAACACTGCAATGGGAGGATCTGAAATAGAGTGTAGAGAGAAACGGGTTTTTTGTCTGGGGAACACATGTGTATGTACCAAAAGTCAGGCGCACTTATACACATATTCATGCTCCCTTTCTATTTTTCTGTGTGTCTCTCTCTGTCTCTCTCTCTCTCTCTCTCTCTCTCTCACACACACACACTCTTGGATTTTATCTTGTATTTAGAAATGTCTATTTTACATTTTAAAGTGGTGTTTGTAGTCTGGGTACATACATGCTAGAGAAATACACTCTAGAAACAGTTAGTTCCTCTTATATCATAATGGACCCGATCCCAAATTAGTAGCATGATTCTCTTGGTAAATAATCTGATACTGGCTGATAGACCCATTCTGCACTCTTGTCTGTATAGCGTCATTAGCACGTGGAGTTGATTGTTATCAATCAAGACAAAGTCATAAAATTGACCTTATATCTTTTGTTATGTTTTGTTTTTGAATGTTATGATGTTGTTGATAGGTATCACAACCTTTTCTATGTGGTTACCCTAAATTTTCATGCTTAGGGAATTGGGATTTTATTGAAAACAGCTGTTGCTGTTGGTAAAAGGTGCAGTATATCCAACACACTCAAATTCATAATAAAGTGCATTTTATAAACAAAGTGACATTCTCCCTCGTCCTCAAATCCATTTAACCAAATATTCTTTCACCACGCAATCTCCCTTAAAGTACAGTTTAATTTAATCTGAATTGTTAAAATTTGTTATAAAAAGTTATTTATTATTACACTAGCTCTGAGAGCGTTGTTAAAAGATAAAAACACTACACCCCCCCCCCCCACCCCCACACACACACACACACACACCCGCATGTGCGCATTATCACACGCGCACAAACACACACCTTTAAAGGATGAGTCAGATCGGTGCCAGAAACTACAACCGTGTCAGTGTAATTACTAACAAAATCTCTTTTGTCTGCTACAAAATGCCATCCCACACAATCCCTTCACCGATGCTAAACATACGGCTACTGTAGACCTGCCCGGAGACCCGTCCAGTCCCCAGGGACGGCCAGCCAGCCCACGCTTTCCCTCAGCTCTCTGCACAGCAGGTAATCAGGTGCTGATTATCTACTTCAGGTGTGCAGGCAGAGTGAAGTAAGAGGAAAAGGCTGACGCAATGGGGACCATCAATGGCCGTGCTAGAGAAACTGCTGGACTCGGCTGTTTAATGAGACATGCGCTTAGTATTTCCTGGGCTTTGATTTTGTCTAAAAGAGCATACGTTCGGGGCCACGGTGCGTTAGGCCTTACAATGTTGCTGTTCCCTTTAAATTGAGGGTGTCCATCTCTGTCCTTGGGGTCTACTGGCCTGTAAAGATTCCCTTCAGCACAGCTGGCTTTAATATTCAGATGTTACTTGAGGGCTTGATTAGCTGAATCAGGTGTTAGATTAAGGCTGCAGCTAAACTCTTCAGGGAGGTAGATAAGTAGGAATGAAATTGGACATCCCTGCAGAAGCACCTTAATCCAGGGCTTTTCAGCACCGATCCTGGGGTCCCCTGCCCTCTGCAGTTTAGCGTATCCCCTGTTTTAGCACACCTGGTCTAATTCATCAGCACATTATCAAGCCCTCTAAGGCAGAGACTAAAACATAAACAAAAGACTACACAGTTGCCATAGGAATGCCAACAAATAGGAAAAGCCATGACAAAATGCTCATTAACTGCAGGACAGTGATTTAAATGAGCTTTTTTTGTTTTAATGTTTTGCAGCCGATGAGCAAACATAATGTTATTTATGCCCTAAAAATGGTCATTAGTGTAGGTTAAGCTCTATAATGGGATCATAATCTGAACAATTATTGTAACTATAAATGAAACCTGAATATAAAGCCATTTTAGTTCATATAACATTGTTCATATAAAACTATGAACAGAAAGCAGTGTATAATTTTAACATGTGACATTAACACATGAGACACTGCATGGACACTGAGGCAGGATGCAAGTGCTGAGAAGAGCCACATTTATTAGATCCATATTCATTATCATCATTGACAGTCCGGGCCTTGAGAAGCCAGAGGAATCAATCACGGAAACCAAACCTGAATACCTAACAACACAAACCACAACACAAGAGCACAAAGCAAGAACACAGACGGGTCATGCGTACGAGGAACTAGCGAGTACCTTAACCGCCGTAACTTCACACTCCTAACGACATGTACACAAGCTCCTAAGAGGAGACACCTGGGTCTGGTTACCCAGGAGATGGACAACAAGGCAGACACAGGTGGAGGGCGTGGCCAACACGGGGCACAAAAGCAAAACAAACATGGAAAGTACGTGGCTGCACGAGAAACCAAAACAAAAGATGCCATGGCGCCATGGTGGGGGGGGTTGTGTATGGGTGTTGCCGTGGTAACCGTGATGCCACAGGAGGGGCCACCATGACAATATGTTAAATCTGCAGTTTTGCTTTTCTTCTCCACGACCTCATTAAAAGGTCATTTAATAAATTAGCGGGTTGCGATTCCTTTTCATGGAGTTTCCCTTCAGCTCGGGGGGAATTACAGCACAGCAGTGCTCTGTATCTCCACTGGCCTGGATTTCACACCACCTTCCCTGCTGCCCCGCTCTCCAGCAGACTCCTGGCCAATCAGTGAAACAGAAGAACAAAGGACCAATGAGAGGAGAGGGAGGGGGCATGCTCAGTGGGGCAGTGTGAAGGCTGCACCGTGAACACCTGCACTTTGGGAAAGTGGTGGGGAGGGACGGCAGCACTGCAGGTGATGGGGAGGGAGGCGGCTGTGTTACCTTCTGATTAGTGCCTGAGACTTCCTCGTGGGATGATGGGAAATACTCTGTAGCACAATCAGACTGTACTCGGCAGCTTGATTTGAAATGGAGTTGATGTAAAGTGGTCCGTTTGCTGCTCATGCTTCTTGTAAGGCTGCAGTACAGGGGGAGTGGAAGACTCCACGGCTAGACAAAGGCGTCTGGAGGAGAAACACTCAGAGGCCCGGAGAGTTGAAACAAGTCCAGTAGTGTGTGTGTGTGTCTTTAAACGCGTTAGGAGAAAGCAAAGAAAGACAGAAAAACAGAGTTCTTTAGCGTTTGACAATGTGTATGACCGGCACTGGTGTTACGCTGACCCCTTCGTCGCATTTGCTGACATCCAAACAGCATTTAAATTTAAACGCGCTTCTATCTGAAGAGATTTAGAATTTGCTCTAGGGTGAGAGAAGTTAGAGAAACTTTTTCTTAGTAATTGGAAATAAAAAGGGTTATATGCACCCACAGCAGAGATGGTCTAAAGATCAAAGGGATCAGAGATAAATAAATGCAGTCAGTGGTGGGTGTCTACATGGGCACTGTGGGCTGGGGGTTGTGGTATATGCTGGGGAACTGTGTCTGCAGAGTGGGGTCCTTCATTTACAGCTCCTCACGCTGGAGCTCTAAACGGCACGACTCTCCCTGAGGACAAACCTGCCACCTATAACTGCAGCACATAATTAAAGCTGAGCTGTAGAACAGTTTTGATTTACTGTGGCCTCCTTCTCTGCTGCTGAACACTCGTGCTCAGAACCTACATATCGCTTTTAGCAGAGAGAGAGAGAGAGAGAGTATGGTGTTTGGAGTAGAAGAAGGCGTATACATGACTCCATTTTTAGTAACAATTGCGACCAACCTGACTAAAGGGGCCATACGGAGTGATTGTTGAAAGGTGCTGGAGGTGGCGGAGTGAGGTTGCTTTCAACATGCTCTCTAATGGCTCAGATGATCACTGTGATGCTTTTGGGAAAACTCTGCCCTTGAAAGAGGACAATACACTCGAAAACAGGGGAGAAAGAGATTTCTCGATCTTTTTCTCTTACAATTTTATTCTCTCTGGCTCTGACATAGGGTCTGACTGGAAAAAGTACTATGTCACCATGGCACCAGGCACCCAGCCCGAGGGACACACACACACACACACACACACACACACACACACACGCCCCTTCCCATCTCCAGTCCTCTGATTATTGACTGCCTTCACCTGTCCCTTGTTTGCCTTTTTTCTCATCTACCTGAGCCGGCGGGAGCGGCGGCCCAGTGCTGCACATGCTCACATGCTTGCCTGGCCGCCCAGAGGCCGACGCCCCCTGCTGTTTACTGCTGCTCTGCTGCATCCCATAGCCGCGACTTCAGCTGCTGGTGCTTTCTGTTTGCTTTTCACTCATTAGCCGGCTCACCGCTGTGCATCTTTCAGCGCTTGTTATGGAGAATAAAGACACTCCCTCCCTCCCTGTCAAGGAAGGACAGTGCGGCGAGTGACCGAACTCCTGAGGTTCCAGGACTATGTTCTAGCCAAGCTGGTTGACGGCCAAGCCATTGCGGTGAGAGCCTCTCCGAGTCCCAGAGGGGAAGGGGTGCAGTGCCGCGTCGCCACTCCCGAGGTCCATGCTGAAGCACCCAGAACGCTGTGAGGGCATCGTCGGTACGTGGGGCTGCGTTCGAAGTGGCTGCGTTGGCGTCCTGCTCCTTTCTGCTGACATCAGACTACGCTATCTTCTTCCACGAGCTCAGTGCCACGTTCCACCTTCCGTCCTGCAGTCCAGCCCTGCTGCATCTGAGGCAGGTTTCCCATTAGGCAGCAGAGAACTCTCACACTGGGCTGCTTTATTTGTTTATTATGGAGAATAAAGCCCCAGCAAACGTGCACTTGCATCCCCCACCCAACCTGCCCCTGTCATATGCCATTTATAGAACGAGGCCAGGGACCATTATGAACCACGGCACAAAGCACATGTGGTCACTCAGTCCATTTGTAAAAAAAATAAATAAATAAATAAATAAAAACATCTTGGCCCACAGATAAAAGATAAAATGAAATCTCTTTAATAATTTATGAATTAAGTGAAAGAACGAAATAAAAGAAAGTGGGTTTTATTCTCGCCTTACAAAGACGAGTTGCGTTCCTCTGTCCTCTTGCTTTATGCTTCGAAGCCTGCTAATCCGCTTGGATTACTCCTGAGTTTTTTTGGAATCATGAGGGCAATGGAACACAATCCTACAGCCACCAAATCGATGAGATCAGGGTGAAGCGGATGGATGCCTTTTAGTGCTCCACGAAACACGAAACCCACCCCACACCCCTCCTCCCAGCTGTGAGCAGAGCCTCGTGTGTGTGGAGCCTCGTGTGTGTACAGCCTTGTGAGAGGTTATTTCAACAGCACTGGGGTGTCCCTCAAGCTTCTGTTTCTACTTTGGCCAATTTGACTGCACTTTCTCTGTGAAAATGGAGAAGAAATGGGACAAAAGAACATAGAGTAAAGGATATACGCCGTCATGGAGGCGTTTCTCCTTCGAAGGCTTCAGTCAGAGTCAGTATTATTCCAAATGAGGTCCTGATTTTTACTGTGATTCTGAATGGTGCGGCTGTGTGTGCGTTTTATGTGATAGTGGAGAGAAAGGTGCTGGATGAAGTTATTTTTTTTTTATTATATCAAGACGTCAACGTTGTCTAATGAAAGGAACTGTGATCCTGGACACAGCATGTCGGCCACGAGACTGCAAATAATTGCTCTCTGACTCCACTGGAGGTCTGTGACTCGGTAGCAAATGGCCATGCAGTCTTTGGACATTCCTCCAATTATGTGATCCTATTGGCGTCAATTTGCCTACAGTCTGTCTGTGATCCTCGGCTGCGTTTGAAGTCAAGTGCTCCCATCTGCTTTGTGGATGCAAGATTCTGCACATCAATGTAAATAACCAAACTCCAAAAATCAGAGCTGAACAAATGTTGACATTCACCTCTGTTCACCCGCATTCCTCTTTATGCTGAGGAGTGTGCACATATGGCTAGCTGGGATTCACTGGGTCTGGCACACGGAGGATTTACATCTACGACTGCCAAGTAGTCAGTATTTATTATATAATTTTTTTAAAGGGCTGAACCATTTACTGGTCTCACTGTTGGCTTGAAGCTGGGCATGTAGCCATGACTGATTCCCACTCCTACCACTCCACACAGTCGCAACCAGCCAAGAAAAGTGTAGATACTGGGGTAGCGCTCGCGTTACATGTCTCACTGTACACAGGTACTGGGGTAGCGCACGCGTTACATGTCTCACTGTACACAGGTACTGGGGTAGCGCGCGTTACATGTCACTGTACACACTGGGGTAGCGCATGCGTTACATGTCTCACTGTACACAGGTACTGGGGTAGCGCACGCGTTACATGTCTCACTGTACACAGGTACTGGGGTAGCACGCGTTACATGTCTCACTGTACACAGGTACTGGGGTAGCGCCGCAGCGTTACATGTCTCACTGTACACAGGTACTCACTGCGTTACATGTCTCACTGTACACAGGTACTGGGGTAGCGCCTGGCGTTACATGTCTCACTGTACACAGGTACTGGGGTAGCGCACGCGTTACATGTCTCACTGTACACAGGTACTGGGGTAGCGCACGCGTTACATGTCTCACTGTACACAGGTACTGGGGTAGCGCACGCGTTACATGTCTCACTGTACACAGGTACTGGGGTAGCGCACGCGTTACATGTCTCACTGTACACAGGTACTGGGGTAGCGCACGCGTTACATGTCTCACTGTACACAGGTACTGGGGTAGCGCGTTACATGTCTCACTGTACACAGTTACATGTCTCACTGTACACAGGTACTGGGGTAGCGCACGCGTTACATGTCTCACTGTACACAGGTACTGGTGTAGCGCACGCGTTACATAACGATCAACACACAGACCTACACACATAACGATCAACACATGGACCTGCACATATAACGATCAACACACTGACCTGCACACATAACGATCAACACACAGACCTGCACACATTACGATCAACACACGGACCTGCACACATTACGATCAACACACGGACCTGCACACATTACGATCAACACACGGACCTGCACACAACGATCAACACACGGACCTGCACACATCAACACACCATGTATCAGTATATTTCACTGGTTTCTCCTTTTTACATCTGTGCAAAAATGGGAACAGAATAAGCGTAGGGTAGGGTAGGGTATGTTGCTACAGCAACATACGTTGTGAATCTAACTGGACGAAGCCAGAGTTAAACGGCAGAACATCGTCCAGATGGACCCCGAACCTTCCTACAACTGCGCCTAGATGATATAATTAATGTTGACTCAAATGAGTGAATACATAATTGAATACAGTTGTTTAATAATATTATAATTCCCATGCCCTGAGTCCCAGTGCTAAAATACATGCTATGCATTGTGTAGTTTATCACTATGTAGTCTGTTACAGAAAATGCATTTACTGAGCAAATCTTAAAATGCATAAATAGGTTTTCATTTAAGAATGGTATGCATTATTAAATATTTACTGTTATATTGTAATTAGGTACATTTATATATTAAAACAAACAAACAAACACAACAACAAAGTAGAAACATGAAGCTTGAGTTCAATATTTTTTTGCCTCCCACTTTCAGGGGTGTCATTGTTTGAAAAAAGAGAGAAACTTTGCTTGAGTCATCATTTGTAGTTTCCCTGGAAAAAAGGATGTTAGTGTAACGTGAAGGAAGGCACGATACAGAGACGAGGGAATATTCTTCCAACAAGGTTTTATTAAGGCAAGGCAACTTTATTTATATAGCACCATTCATACACACTGGCAATTCAAAGTGCTTTACACAAATTAGCAGCACTTCTAGCGCTAGCATCAACAATTAGCGAATAACGCACACAGGACTCAAATAAAGACAAGTGACGATAACTACATCGACACACATTAAATACTTTCCGATAAATAAGACCCAAATGCACCACATTACGTTGACGAGACGAGTCGCAGGTGAGACGGATGGACAGTTAGCATTAGCTAAATCTCATGTCTGCTTATATTTTACCGGCAAAGGTCTGCATTAATAGAACCAAAATAAAAACAAAAACAACAACAAAAAAAGACAGAGGCATGAACTGTAAGCTCAAACCTCTTGCCCTGTCCAACATGTGCATGCGCACCGGGGCCCAGAGTCAATGTGAAGCATGAGGATACATTAATTGCCCCCTGCACACTGGGACATGAATAAACCAAGCCACTCTCCTGCAATCAAGCCAAACAAGCATCAGCTCCACGGTAGCACCCCCAGGGCGAGTGGAGAGCAGCTTCAGGAGGCCTGGATGAACGTATTTAGCATGCCTTAAAGAGCACAGCTGCATGGAGGAGGTAGGGAGGTTAACGAAAGTCAAACAATGAGGAACAGCGTAGAATACGACTCCATTATGATTCTCAGTAGAGCCATTTAACCTCCTTAGCACAGCCTTATATAAGGAAAACAAGATCATTTACAAGATGTATACCTAATAAAACGTTAATTGTAATGTAGTTCAGGTGGAGTCAGAGAGAAGAGACAAGTGAGACCAAGTGATTTTCTAAAGCGCTGCTTTATGTGATCTGCCTATGTGATCTGCTGGTGATCTGCCTATGTGAAACCTCGGGCATCTGTCCAACCTCTCACAAGAGTGCGGTGATGTTTATCATGCTAAACTTGCATGCCTCCAAGATCTTGCATCTGCTGTAGGAAGGTCACCACTCTGACAAGGCTGTGCACGCTTCTCTCGCTGGCCTGCAGTCAATATGCTCCAAACATCCAAAAAGCCCCACAGACACCACTGAGACACTGAACTTTTCCAAAATGTGCTTGAGGTCAAAAGATTTTATTTTCAAAAGTTGAACTTAGTAGAAATAAATGTAAGATCCTCTTTCCTTCCTTTAGGTTAAGGTTAGGACATCTCTAGCTGTACAGCAACTAGCATACCAGAACCTGCATGATTGAAAAGTTAAAATCTGTCAAAAATATTCCTAATAACACAAAATAATATATACCTGATGAATTTGATGAACTACAATCAAATTGTGCAAAGAGCATTAACTTGTCTGGGCTATAAATCACAGATTGCAGATTCACACTTTATGGGCTGGAACATAATGGTTCATTAGGATTTCACTGCATTCCTGATTCAAGAAGAGTCTCGGTAGTCCTGTATCTCAGGCTGAAGCTGCATATTCAGTTTACAATATTATTCAAGAATAAAACAGTAATCTATTTAATAGATATATGCTGTGCTAAACTGTGATGTTTGCTGCTTCAGTAGATGGATGGATGGATGGATGGTTGGATGGATGGAATGATTGATAACAACCAAGGCCAGAAGAAAAAGGTTTCAGTGCAGGATATGCAGCTGATTTGGTATGGCAGTAAGTAGCAGGAAGTGCAGTGAAAAAGCCTCTTTGCTATGTGCTGCATTATAACTCGCACCTTGCTTATTTGTATATTTGCCAGCAGCCCCTAGCATTGGGTAGTTCTGTTATTCACCATTACAGGGATTGTGCTAGATGTGACTAGGGGGGTCATTGTGCAGTGGTTTACGTTCTCTTTGCTTTGCCAGCTGTGTACTCTTGTTCTAGGCAGAACTGCAAGCTCCCTGCTGTTAATGAATAGCACAAAATGAGCAAAGAGCAACCTCTGCTAGATACTGCAATGCATAACCCTGCACCATTAAACAGCACACATTACTACATGTGACTACTGATTACAGTAGACCTTATGTAGGAGAGGGCTCCTTTCTTGAGATCATATTCTAAAATGTTTCTCTCTCTCTCTCTCACACACACTCACACACACACACACACACACACACACACATATACTCTGATTCTTATGTGAAGTCTCTTGTTCCTGGAGAAGCCTTAAAACACTGGCATATAGTAGGACTAGTAGAATCTGGACAAACTTAAGTCCCACAACAAACTTGAGTATCTTTAATATTCATTCATTTAGAATGAGAACTTTGATATCACTACAAATATACTGTATAACGAAAATTGAAATGGCAATTTATCCCAATATTTTCCATTTGACTGTAAATTCATTGTTAATGTGACACGTTAATGACTTTATTTAAAAATATCAGTTAAAAAAGGCTTTAATAAAAACACTATGTTAATACTTTTTGAGTTTGTCTGTCTCTGTTGCAACTGTGTTGCCTGTTGTCTGTTTAAATGCCAGAAGAGGTGAAAACTACTGTCAGACTTTCCACTGAAAGAAAAACAGAGATAAACCATTATGTAAACAATCCTTACTGCCATCAAGATAAACCATTATGTAAACAATCCTTACTGCCATCAAGATAAACCATTATGTAAACAATTCTTACTGCCATCAAGATAAACCATTATGTAAACAATTCTTACTTACAATTCTTTTGGCTATCAAGGCCAAAGATGACACTAGGCCAGAGGTAGGACCTCCGATTAATCAGCCACACCAAATTTACATACCACTGCCTCCTAGCACAGTAATGAAATACAAATCTCTCATTATGACTGCCATATTTTAGTTGTTCACTTTCTAATATTACTTTATTATTGTTATTACAACATTTCTAGTTTTATTATATTATGGTATCAAATAGTCGATATCAGTAAACATAACATTTCAAGTAAATGGGAATTTCTAATTGAAAATGGTCACGGTCGATACTGCCAAATGTTATGCAATACTTACTCAGTTGCATGTGAAATAAACTTCAATCAAACCTTAATCCTCTCTTCAGTCCTAGTAGTGTCTACTGCACATTTAGCCCATCAGTATTTGACCTTGCTGCAGTTGTTTTGGACACCCACAGAAGATTAGAGAGGGAGTTTCCTAAAGTGATGGGGGAACTCAGATGCTTATGTGTTCAGAGTGTCCAAACAGAGATGAGCATTACAGCCTAGTGGGAAATAAACTGAAAGATTCCATCTTCCAAAAAGACCATATAGAAGGATTTTGTCAGCTCCTGACATAATCTGCTTACTCTCCCCAGTTCCTTACAACAACAAAAAACACAGAATCACAGAAGCAGATGAAATGTTAACATTTCTGCAGTAGTTTCAACTCTATGGTATATAGTGACAAACAGGAAATACCAAGTTAGAGAATATGTCGATAAATGCTGGGTCAAGCATTCAACCTATACAGAATTCATATATATATATATATATATATATTCATATATAAATCACAACTATAATTCAGTTGTGATTATTACTTATGAATAAGTTTAGATTATTACATAATGTTTTGTTATTATACTTTATGAATTTCCTGCCTATAATGAAGGGCCTTGTGGTACAAAATAGCTAAAGCATAGCTTGCATATATCGGTCTCAATGGATTCTGAGAGATAAAAATTTTACATTTGCCATTCCAAAGTCCAGTCATCTGTCTGTGTCTCGTGAGTCTCTCTCTCTCGCTTTCTCTATCTCTCTCTTTCTCCCTCAGTCCCTCATTTGAAGTACCAGATATGGGCCAGATATACAGGATGGAAATGTAGGCAGGTTGTGTTAATGTGACCAAAGAACATGTTCACTAGATATAAGTTCTCACACACCAGCCTCTCACTCTCGTTCTCTGGCCTTGGCACAGGGGTTTGGTTCTTGTGGGTGTTTTTAATCGTTGTAAACTAGCAGACACATTCTTTGATGATAATACATTTCGTAAGTATTTCATATGAATGCACAAGCATATTTCATAAATCTTCCACATCTTATTTGATATGAAAACATGTCCATATTAACATATATATTACCATACCACATTAACCATCTTTTAATATCACCAGTTTTTTTACACACACACACACACACATATAAATATATATATATATATATATATATATATATATATATATATATATATATATATATATATATATATATATATACACTGCATATATATACATGTACACACTACATATAAGTTGTAGTGGAGAAATCACCCTTCCATCACCCTTGCTTTGAGGACCCAAAGTTCACAACCCCAGGACTGAGGAAACCCATCTTATCAGACTCACCAGGGCCTTGGTATGAGAAATTATGGCTTCCACCAGGACAGAGGGCCCCTGTTTATGGCCATTGTCCTTAACTTGCTGCATTTATAACCATAAAGCATCACCTTTGGAATTCGCAAACAGACCTATATCCAATAAAGGAAAGGATAACTTAAAGATCAAGAATACAGAATCATCAGATCATGTAGCCTGTAGTATTCAGTGTCTGGAACATAACTAGCCAATCATACACTGTGCTATCAGGACAGATGTTTGAACATGAAGATGAAATCCTGTCTCATTATTATTGAAATGCTATCTGAACTGTGTTCCATATTAACGCATATTAAATTATTTATCACATTTCCCGTTTTACCATGTTATTCACTTAAGAGAATGTTATCACATCTCTTTTATTCTTATTAGTATAATGTATATGCATTAATCTGGTTATTGTTACTACTAAGTTGATTACCTCCTCAGCTCCAGTATGTTCTGCTCTTATAATTATTAATATCAATATAGGATTAGATATCCCGACCAAAGTAGCATGATGATTCATAGTTAACTTAACTTCAGTTGGTTTATTCCTTCCTCTGATTCAGTTAATAACTTGTTAACTCGGCATTGAAACTAATATACATCATTTCATCTATCCCCGTTATCAAAAACATATTTCCCTGAAATTCAGGGTGGTGCCCCATGGCAATTATTCATAATTAATCACAATTTGCTACAAAGTATATACTAGTATATACTACATATAAGCAGTATACTACATATAAGTATAACAAATTAAATCTTACATAACATTAGCAAACACTGTGTGAGATCACGGAGAATCAGAAGAGTGCTCCACCCTCAACAGATCTGAAGATGGCTGAGATCACAGAGAATCAGAAGACAAAGTAGACAAATTCCAAAGAAATAGTAAGAAGAAATTTATCATGGGTCCAGCTTTCTGTCTGGAGCAAACGCACTTGCTTGATAAATCACTTCAAACAGAATGTCTTTGTGTGAGTTCCTTCTATTCACAGCACTGTGTATGAGAGGCAACAAATAAAAAAACATCCACCTAAATTATCACAGTTATCAACAATTAGATGAAATATTGTTCAGACAGACATTATCTTGTTCTCTTATGGTCAAGTCACCGGCACGTCACAGAGACTGAAGCAAGCTTACATCACTGCGCATCATTCAACTGTCCAAAAACAACAACTCGTTTCACAGCACAACACTGGGGCAGCTCACAGATTAGTGTTGTGTTGAGTGTCGGGCTCAGGCCATACAGGCCATACTGTGCTCTGTTCCGTTAAATGGGACTTCTTACTGTAACAGCATTATCTGTCTGTCCTCATCACCACAGGACTTCTTGTACTCTTTGAAACCAAGAGCAGATAGAAGGGAAAATGCTTTTGTGTCCTGTCCGCAGAGCCAGAAGGGCGCGGCGGTCCGGAGCCTCTGCGAGAACTGCAGCTTTGTGGCTGAGTTAAGCCGTGTGCTCCGTGCACCTCATCAAGTGTAAGCCGACGGCACTTCCATGCCCGCGGCCCACATTCTGCATTCAAATCAGGTCCGCAATATTCAGCCTTATTAACGCCTCCAACACCGGAGAGATCACCCCCCCCCCGCGTCCACCCCATACACACATACATATACACAGTCCATTCTAGTGGGACACCGATATAGGGGAATATGCAAACGATAAGAAAACATTGCTTGATGAGATTGACATGGTGGGTGCTAACAGAGAGAGAGAGAGAGAGAGAGAGAGAGGGAGAGATAGAGACAGAGAGAGAGAGAGGACAGAAGTGCATTCAGAGCACGTTTTCCAGAAGAATATAAATGCAGCTTATTTTGTGCTGTGACACTGCAGGTGTAGTAGCAGCATCCATGGATGAGCTCCACCTCCTCTGACCCCAGAACAGTACTATGAGCGAGGGGAGAGAGTTATAAAGCACTGCCCCAGGATGAGCCCCACCACCACTGACCCCAGAACAGTACTATGAGCGAGGGGAGAGAGTTATGAAGCACTCTGAGCCTTGCTTACCCACACAATAATTCAAATGTAATAAAAACCAGAGAGGAGCCCCTGGGTGTCTCGAGCGGCCAGACATCAGGGCGGTGGCAGACTGCTCATCCCCAGGCGTGCATGCCCTTCCAAGATGATGATGTTGTCTGACTGACATCACCACCCAAATAAAATAAACCCCCTCCAAAATAAAACCCAAATAAAATAAAAACCGAATAAAAAAAAAACCCAGAATAAAATAAAAACCCAAATTAAAGCAACTCAAATCAGCAATCCTGTTGATATGCTGTTTGAACAAAATCTCTCTTCATGATTTTAGCAATACATAAAAAAAGAAAATAAACAAATAACCCTACACCTTTGCGGTTGTCAAATTATATATTTTTTTCTATTTGGTGGAATTTTCCAAGATATTCATAGCCATGACACCAGTGTATTAGTTGCCACCAGGTCCGTGCGGATGGTGAAAGTATTCGTTCATGCCCGTCCCCACTGCAAACGCCGTCTTCAATCAACATGCCCATCACACAAGGACAAACAGCCACACCAATGACAGCATGGCAGGTGATCCACAATACAGCTCCATACCAGAAACGCTCCATGCGCTCCACAGCCGACACGGTTCGGAAGAGTCATCTCACCAGATATTCAATATGTGTACTGGATTCCAACAAATATCACGGAACAGTTTTCCAAACCCATGTTATGCCTGAACGTTGCTACTAACGGTTTACATTGCATTGCCACTACTACGGTGTAACTGTGCTATTATTTGTTTTCATACTGAGTCACAGTGAGTATCTGTGTTCTGATTCTTTGTGCTTATCATGCTCTGATGCTCTGTGTTTCAGTGTGGAAATAGAGAGCATCTGTGCACTGTTATGTATTATTACTAGTGCATTACATTTTAATGAATGTTATTATGCCACTGTAAGAGTGACTATGTATTATAAAGTGTTACCAAATGGCCTGTGATTACCTGCCGCTGGCATTTAGTCAAAGATGTTCGGGAAGTTTGCCCTACGGACGTTCGTTCAGCACCGCTGAGGGAATAACCCCACAGGTAATGGCAGTGACAAAATTAAAAAGAGCACAGGAAAAGTGCCGGAAGTTTCTGGAAGCACAGATTAACTGAAGCGAATCACAAAGTGATTCAAACTGTCAAGGCCGTCGCGGAAGCAGCCTTAATGTTTCCGTCCATTATCTCCAGTGCCTTCCTGAACAACACTGGCTGGTGTCATTCCTGCAACACTTATCACTAGGCTGTCTCTAGGGCTCCAGGAAGAGAGAGACAATGAAAGACAGGAGGGAAGGAAGACGGGGGAAAAGGAAGGTGGTGAGGAGGAGCGGCTGGCTTCTCTGGATTGTCTGTGTTGGTTTCACTGACAGATGTCAGGACTGTCAGAGCTCGTCTTCACATAAACGCCTTGGCCAATTCTGCTGCTGTGTGTTTGTAAGGGTGTAGGGTGTGTATAATGGATGTGCTGTACATTGCGAAAGGGAAAAGAATTGTGTGTGTGTGTGTGTGTGTGCACGTGTGCGTGTATGTGTGTGTGTGGGGTAACCAACGCAGTGCCACTCATCATGGAATGGCCCCTATTTTGACATTCGTGAGTGACAGAATAGCTGTCTTCCTCAGAAATGGCAAAATGAATAAAAGATAAATGGTTGTCTGCCCCTTCCACAGGGAAGATGAAGGTCAACGATGTGTGTGTTTTTGTGTGTGTGTGTGTGTGTATGTGTGCACGTGTGTGTGTGTTGGGGGTGGGGGTGTAGCCAAGGAATCAAGGCAGCATTATGCCTGTTCGGAGAATGTTTGCACGATTGTCTTGATTTAAATGCTATAATTCATTTTTACATTAAACTGTGCATTTGACACATGTGCATAGCTGTTAGGGAGCTGTCATCATGCAGGTGAAAGGCTTGTCAGAAACACTGTGAAATGTGTATTATTACCACATATATCCATGGAAGCTGTTGCTGGTGTCCTGTCATACAGATCCGATGAGTTTAAAGCCTGACGGGCTCTATATTAAAAGTGCTATTGAGTCCACCCACTCACATTACAACAGACTCGTTCATTTACTGCATGTTCAGTAATTAACATTATATGCAGGGTTTTTCCTTTTAGGTGTCCTTATGGATGAATTCACTGACGGCAAAACCTGCATTCCACATACTGTATGTACACGGAGGTTCTGAAATAAGCTTGACTAATATATTCTGTATTCTGTGTGTATGAGCACAAGGTTGTTTATTGTGAATCACCGATATTGTGCATCCCCTCTATTCTACTGGAGTCAGGACACCCGGGGGTGCATCAGCTCCGCAGGTAATGTAAAGCAATGTAAAGTAAAGCCAGTCATCCACGGTGGCTCAGGTTTATCCCGGATCGTGTTGCTGCATAAGAGGCGACGTGTGACAGCATTGTTCACGACTCGCGTCTGCGGTCGTCCGGGGCCGACCTGTGCTACGGTGATGAGCTCCGCAGCTACGGTTGGTCAACCTTCCTGATGGGACTTGTGCTAGTCATTTCTCTCTGAGGCTTAGCCAGTGGGACAACCCTGTTAGTGGTAGATAGATTCAGGTACGCAGTCACTCATGCAGCAGTACTGGCTCAGCCTTAACAGCCCAGAGAAAAGTCACAACCAGCCGCAGCCAATTAGAGCGGCCGGGGGCCCCTCTGTGGGGATATGGTAGAAAATAGTGCTGGATCCAGGAGTTGAGATGTCTGCAAATGTATCTCGTTCCCACTTAATGGCAGTGAACTCGTGCCTCAGATCCGGCACATACGAGACCCAAGAGCTCTAATTGCGTCCAATCCGAGAAGAGGATTATGTGTGACCACAGCGAAAGGTTAGGGCAATAACTGACTGCAGTGGTCGTGGTTCCAACGGTTGATTAGGTTACATGCTAAATAAGCCTCCCTGGCCACGTCCTTACTGCAAATTTACTGTTGTTATCTGATATGTGTCTAGCTACTGAAACCAGAACATGAAGAAACATTTGGTACTATGTAATACTTCCCATTACGCAGCTACTGCTGCAGTTCAACTATGCTATTCACTATAGTGTAATATACTAAGTAACGACTTGTAACAACGTGTACGAGCGCAACGTAATATGAAGTATTAAAGCAGACAGAGAAAGCAAAGAGTGTGTTGTTGCGTGTTGTCACGCACTGTCGCTCAGGGTGTTACATACTAATTAGTGGTGTAGGTACGTTGTAACAGCGGCTGTTATGCAAACTGTTAAACATTCAGTGAAAGAAACCTGAAAGGGGTCAGCCCCTCATGGCTCCCTCTGTCAGATGTTTGCTAGCAGTGAGATATGGAAGTCATGTAGTGACTCATTGAGTGAGACCTCTGGCGTTTCAACCCACTATAACTATGCTGGGCTTCTACAAAATATCATAAACAAAGAGCTATAATTGGTAAAGCAAGTTTTACACAGATCTCTCGAATTTAAGATTATCTTATCGTATTCTTTCCTTGCTCCTTGCCAAGAATGCCAGATAACACAGTAAGCAAAGGATAATAAACTTGTCATGCAGCTCAACCCAGGAGACTGCAACTCCCAGAATTCCCTGTATCATGTGACCCATTCCTCCTCCCCTCAGGATTAGCTCTCACCTGTTCCTCATCACTAGGCCATTATATATTCCAGAACTTTCCCTAGCCTATGTGAAGTATTGCTTACATTTCTCTGAAAGCATACCGAACGTTTATACTGATTGTTCCACACGGTTCGACCCGGTTTGTCTTGTTCTCTTCTTTTTTGGATTTCCGCTTTAGTGCCTCTGCCTGGTTTATGCTCTTTTCGGATTAACCTCACCTGGACTGTTTTTGACATTGCCATTGGATTACGTCTCTTTTCCCACTACCTGGTTTTTCTCACTGCTCTGTGTGACAACACTGTATTTAATAAATCCCACTGTGTTCAAGTCTGCGCAGAAATATGTACCCAGCATCACAAAACTAAATAAATATAAAGGTACTAAACTAAAATGCTCTTAAAGTTTCCAATGTAATTTACAATAATATGTACAAAAAAACACCAACAAATATGTACAAAAATTACAGCAGTGGTGCAGTAAAGTGACTTGGTGCAGTGAGGTCACAATGGCATGTAGTTATAAATAAGATACTTATTTCTGCGGTAGGTTCAAGAATCTGATGGCAGTGGGGAAGAAAGAGTTCTTTAATAATTGCGAGGTGTGATCGTTTCACACATTCATAACCTTATCACATGGTAGCAAACGCTTGTGGACGTTTTGTCTCATCATCATCTTCTTCGATCCTCACTTTTACTAAACATGCAGCAGAGGTTCCACAGCAATTGAGGCCTTCAGCAGCAAAAGGTTACAAAGCCACATGGTGGAAACCAATTCAATCAATGGGCTCCTTGAGCATTCAGAGCAAATGAACCCTCTTGAGCTAGAAAACAGCAAGAGAGCACCTGAATAGCCCAAACCACCATACCCATAGAATGTCAAATTAATGGTCTTTTCAAGTTATCTTTTTTCTTTCACAGATCACATTTTCCTCTGATGACAATGTTCCTCTTATAAACAAAAATGGTTTTGGAAAAAAAAAAAAAAAAAAACTTGATTGGTCGTGACTTAAATTCTCAATATAATGTCTGATTTTGACATTGGTTACAGGGTAAACCTAAACATGATGGTATGGTTTAATGCCTCTGCCCCAGCAACTTAAATCTGATAAAGAAACATACTCAGGATTATCACCATTAAACCGTACATTCACAAGGGCTTATTCCACAGCAGTTAAACTTCGTCTGAGTGAACATTCCACTCTTCCCTCTTTCCATTTCTTTTCAGTCCATTGCTCTGCACTCAGGTGTGTGTTCGTACCATCCTCCTCAGTTCTCCGTTAGGCAATCTTGACATTTGTCCACATTCCCATCAGCAATGATGGGCCGTTCACTGATCTGTAGCTTTCTTTCATTTGACATTTAGGGATCTGTTTAAATGTGTTGAAATCTCAGCGCATCAGAAACGAGTAGATGAACGTATGGCCTGTAGGTCCTTTGTCCCTTTCTCCAGAAAAGCCCTTGAGGTTTGACCAGCAGCAGGGGTCACACCTGTCTGATTTCAGCCAACAAACAGAAGAACAGATCAGAGCTCTCCTGATGTCAATGCCCCTGAATCTACATTGGAAAATAATCTGTATGTTCCAGCTGGGACACCAAGTCTTCATGCGTTTCGTAGAGCTGGGACACAGTAAACCCTACACTTCTGCACACAGCTAGGAGGTTGACACTCCTGACCCAAAGTCCCTTCCGGGCATTAGCCACTGTAATCCTGATATCCTTTTCCCTGTAATGCTGCATGACTTGAGCCCAGTGACCCGGAACCGCCAAAACCAGCCCCAGACATCCTACGTGCAAAATCTTACAGTAAGATCTTCGTGTCAACTGTGAGAGCAGTCTTGAGTGACATGGCTGTGAATTTAAATTTCAAATGCAGCCAGTCAAGCCAGGAGAGTGATAGTGAGCAAGAGGAGTCTTGAGCTTTCTCTCTGTTGGAAATATGCTTTGGTTTAAAACTAAATAAATGCCATGGGGAGAATTCCTTTTAACTCCTCGAATACCAGGTGCTCTATCCATCATCATTTCCACACGACAATTTATTCACCTGCTCAAACGTTCAACTAAATATTAGACCACTGGAATAACGTCTTAATGTTATCAACAGCAATAAAACGCCACATCTCTGTTGGGATCCAGGTAGCCAATCACCACACACCTCCCAATTCCTCCAATCACGTGAACACTCACCTTCATCCTGTTGAGAGCCCCATCACTACGCCCTTGGCTCTTCACACTCTGCTTTAGGCCCTCTCGGCTTGACAGCTATTCTCCCTTTGCTGAGTTTGCAACTTGCTAATAACCTTAAAGTTATTGTGCTTCCAGCTCATATCTCGCTCCTGCTGCTCGCAACATGTCACACAACCTGGCATACAAAATGATTCTGCTTTGACGAACTCCATGAAAAGAGCATGTCATGTGGTACTACGATCTATTCCGCGTAAATCATGCTGTTCGGATTCAACTACCAAAGGCTAAAGATGAATCGATATTACCTACTAGAAAACACTAACCTCATGTCAACATGTCAACTATCTCCTGTCCAAGTCCCGGACATGAGCACAGGTGCCCTATTGTAAATGGGACCATGCTTTATTCATGCCCTGAGTCTGGTGCGGTAAAGTGCATTAGCTCAGCACCACGCTCGTCCTCCGTCTGAGTTCCCCTTGACTGCTCAGGACGCACACGCCCCTGCCATGCGCTGCGTGTCAACAACCTCCCATAATGCCCGGGCAACCTCCTGCTACCGTCATTAGCCCACTCAGTATAGCCCTTGCATGTACAGAAAAGCGCCTGGCGCGGCTGAGATTTGTGTGGGTGAGTAAACACGTCCTGTCCCCTCAACCCCTGGCCTCTCCTCCCATGCAGAACACGCTCGCTCACAAAGCCACCTGCCCGTGGATATGCATATTACCTGCTGGTGGATCTTGCAACTCTGTGATGAGCTCTTTCTCATGGCCTCTCTGAATGTGGCACCACGCCCGCGTGTTTAGGGCTTCGTTTATGGACTTTGCTTCAGGTGTCGCAGCGAAACACCGGGCTTCCTTGCTTCTTAAGGTTCACGTGTTGATTTTGATTTGAAAACCTGCTTTTACTGTCTCTGTCTTCCTCTACTTCACCTTCTTCGAGTCTCTCCCTCGCCGTCCATCACAGAGACTCTGGTCTCTACAGGCTGAGTCATCTCTCACACCTGCATCTGCAAACCTGCCCCCCCCCCCCCAGGAATTTGGGCTGCAAACTCCTCTATCTCATCTATCTCATGCTCTCACAGGTTCTCTTTACTCTCTTCTCCTCCTCGCGCCCCTTTATCGGTGATACCTCTTTTTTTTTAGATAGCAGCAGCTTTGAGGAGCTCATTACTGCCAGGACACTGGGCCCAGGGCACTCGTCACATGGGCTGACAGTAGCGCTAACAGAGTGCGCAGGCTAGTTATCGTTCATCTAATCCTGGAACACAGCACATTCTCTCCCCTGCTTTTGTTTTTAGAAGATTCTTTTCATTAACACAGATGCCCACGGATCTTTTCTTCATTATTTCTATGAAAATAATTATTGATGGAGACTACAGGCCTGTGAGCATTTTTGTGAATGGTGGTAGTGAAGAACTTTGACTTCTTCACTACGTTGTTAGCAGTGCTGTGGTGAGAGGACTGTCACAATTGTTTCATCATCGCAGTCATTTGAACTGAGCACATGCAGTTATAATCATCAGCAGGTTAAATATACTGTAAGATGCAAGCACACACATTCAGGCTGTGAACTTGTCCTAAAGATTGGTGTCTGAGAACTGAGTTTTTGTGAACGAATTCTTTTGTGATGCTGAAGTACTTATGCTGAAAAATGCTGACAGTTGTTTTGCAAGATCAGCCTTGATAAACATTGATTAATAACTTGGAAAACACTTGTGAAAATGCACTCCATCAATAATGTTAAACTGAATATTTTTCTGCGTTAGTGTTTGTTAATATTATGTAAGATTTTACATGCAAATAATCTCTTGCATGTGATATAAAAAGGGGGTTAATTTGGTGCCCAAGACCTTTGCCCAGTACTGTACAGTAATATGTGCTTTTATATAATAGAAGATGGGGTGATTTAACCTTTTATGTAGTACTTAGAAAATGCATTAGCATCAAAGAATGTGTCTGCTAGCTCACACCGATTAAAAACACCCACAAGAACCAAACCCCTGTGCCAAGGCCAGAGAACGAGAGTGAGGAGTTGGTGTGTGAGAACTGATTTTTAGTGAATGTGTTCTTTTGTCGCACTAACACAACCTGCCTACATTTCTGATTCTGTGTATAAAGAGCTGCTGCCCTGTATCTTTGGCCCATTGCTGCTGGTGGTGGGCTTCAAACGAGAGAGAGAGACAGACAGAGAGAGAGAGACAGAGAAAGACAAATTAACCTGCACTGTGGTGAGGAAACTGGCACCGCACTGAATGAATGTTCTAATCATTAAGCTCAGAATCGTAAGTCGCTCTCTTGTTCTGAGGCCGACGGGTTCAAAGTGTAGCTTCCTGGCCCGTTGTGATTTAGGCTGCTCCAGGATGAGTCAGTCAGTAGCTACATAACACCTCTCCTTCCCCAAGGCAGACGTTCATTCCAGGCCTTTTTACATTTGAAAACAAAATGGGTAATAAAGGACATTATGTCCCCCCCCTTTCCTTCTGGCCATTTTTACGGTTGGTGTAGAACTTGAATAGCTATTATTAAGGTTGACATATGGCTACTCTTGTCAGAATTCTAGTCTGTTACATTTCTCTTCACCATTGACGTTGACTAGGAACATACTGACAAGGCAGCAGACTATAATACTGCACATATGTCAACTTGAGCAACCTATTGCTCATCCGTGTAGCTAAGTTAGGCATTTTTCACGGAGAGACTGAGAGAAAGAGGCAGAGAAAAGGAGAAAGGGAGAAAGAGAGAGAGAGAGAGAGAGAAAACAGAGTGTGTGTTTCAGCTCCACTTTAAAACACGGTCTCACACTGAGCTGCGTGAATGTGGAACAGAGGGAAGTGACTCTGACAAGGCTCGCGTATAGATTTTGACAAGGCGAACTCGATCGAGAAGTGAAACGTTGCAGCAGGGCTCAACCGAGAGCCCAAATATGCCAAGAAGGGACAGAACGATGCATGAGAAGGGGACCAGGAGAACACCTCAGGCATATATTTGGATTCTCTCTATGTCTCTCACACACGCACATAAACACACATATACACAAACACACACACACGCACACTTTGTCTCTCCCTCTGGGGCCTGCAGACATGGAGTTTAGCAGAGTTGAGGCTGTGTTTACAGATGGCTGTAGCCCTCATTAAACTGGGCAGGGTGTGCTTCAGCTGTTGGCCACGTGTGCTGACATGACTGAGGACAAGCCACCCGGAGGTCTGGAGAGGAGAGGAGGTATCCGTATGATCTCACCCAAGCCAGGGAGAGGGAGGGAGCGAGGGAGGGAGCGAGAGAGAGAGAGAGAGAAAGAGAGAGACTGATCAATATTTGGAGTGCCGCTCTGACAGTGCCGAATAACAAGCAGTGAACGCTTCTCTCTTGTTTAGACAGCGAAGGAACTAAGTAGAAACACACATAGCTGCCTGACACAGTTGCACAAACACAGAAGAAATGTAAGTCGTGTAAGAAATATAAGTCATGTTGTTACACAATGCAAATGTACATTTAGGGACACACTTCCATGTCTCCCACACCTTCTTAGTCCCCTTCTCACACAAAACATATAGTCACACACAGTGTATATTGCTTTCAGCCATGCAGTCTGAGACATCAAATCTCAATTTGTCGTAGTAATACTTTGGACAGCGAACCTAAATATGGACTTCAAATATGGAGCTCAGGGGTCAGGCCACGTTGCGTGTGCGGTCAGAGACATCTACCAAACATCGCTGGTTATTATGCTGGTCAGCCACAGTGCCCAACGTATGTGGCCTCAATCACCTCCGTATCCGGCGTAGTAGGCTGGGCGGGCTGGAGCTCCAGGGTCAGAGGGCGCGTGACGTACGAGGGGCGGGGAGGTGACGGAGCAGCGCTCGCTCACGGGTCTTTAGCGAGCCTCTTAAGAAGGGCTCCGATTCAGACCGATGAAGCCATGCAGGTGGAGCTGGAAGCCTCCGGAACAAGCAAACTACAGCACCAGCGCGGCTGCACGCGGCCGTTTGGACTGTGGCTTTGAGTTGTTCCTTACTTCTTTTGGCTCCACTTGTGCAAAAAATGACCTTCAAACATTTGAGTTGCCCCTGGGAACGAACCGAGCATGCAGTGGATATGGATGTAGCTCAGAAAAATCAATAGCAATTTCAGAATTGTGGTAAAAACCCAGGCAAATGTGACCTACAGTGCCAATAGATTCAACACATTTGTCTGTGTCATGGTGGATCAACTTTGTTTTCATTACATATTTTTAATATATATATATATATTTTAGAATCGTTATTTTTTCTGACTGCCCACGCTATTCTTTTTATCCACTGCCCTCAGAGGTGGTCACATTTCATGTGCCCAAATTGGTCATCACCCTTTGAAAAGCGGAAATTAGGGGCCAAAGTTGGGGAAGAGGGGACTGGCCGAGCGCTGGCCACTGGCCCCAGCCTCCCGACCCTGCTCACCTCACGCTCCCCCAGACTCCCCACCCTGCTCACCTCACGCTCCCCCAGCCTCCCCACCCTGCTCACCTCACGCTTCCCCAGCCTCCCCACCCTGCTCACCTCACACTCCTCCAGCCTCCCCACCCTGCTCACCTGATGCCCCCCCAGCCTCCCCACCCTGCTCACCTCACACTCCCCCAGCCTCCCCACCCTGCTCACCTCACACTCCCCAGCCTCCCCACCCTGCTCACCTCACACTCCTCCAGCCTCCCCACCCTGCTCACCTGATGCTCCCCAGCCTCCCCACCCTGCTCACCTCACACTCCCCAGCCTCCCCACCCTGCTCACCTCACACTCCTCCAGCCTCCCCCCATCCTGCTCACCTGATGCTCCCCCAGCCTCCCCCCACCCTGCTCACCTCACGCTCCCCCAGCCTCCCCACCCTGCTCACCTCACACTCCCCCAGCCTCCCCACCCTGCTCACCTCACACTCCCCAGCCTCCCCATCCTGCTCACCTCATGCTCCCCAGACTCCCCACCCTGCTCACCTCACGCCCCCAGACTCCCGACCCTGCCCACCCCCACGCTCCCCCAGCCTCCCCACCCTGCTCACCTCACGCTCCCCAGCCTCCCCACCCTGCTCACCTCACGCTCCCCCAGCCTCCCCACCCTGCTCACCTCACACTCCCCAGCCTCCCCACCCTGCTCACCTCACGCTCCCCAGCCTCCCCACCCTGCTCACCTGATGCTCCCCCAGCCTCCCCCACCCTGCTCACCTCACACTCCCCCAGCCTCCCCATCCTGCTCACCTCACACTCCCCCAGCCTCCCCACCCTGCTCACCTGATGCTCCCCCAGCCTCCCCACCCTGCTCACCTCACTCCCCCCCAGCCCCCCACCCTGCTCACCTCACACTCCCCCAGCCTCCCCACCCTGCTCACCTCACACTCCCCCAGCCTCCCCACCCTGCTCACCTCACACTCCCCCAGCCTCCCCACCCTGCTCACCTGATGCTCCCCCAGCCTCCCCACCCTGCTCACCTCACACTCCCCCAGCCTCCCCACCCTGCTCACCTCATGCTCCCCCAGCCTCCCCACCCTGCTCACCTGATGCTCCCCCAGCCTCCCCACCCTGCTCACCTCACACTCCCCCAGCCTCCCCACCCTGCTCACCTCACACTCCCCCAGCCTCCCCACCCTGCTCACCTCACACTCCCACTCGCGCCTGATCACACGCCGCTGTGATCGCAGTCAGTCCTGCATGCAAAAGCTAATGATGATGTCATGTTAGCAGAGCAGTACAAACCCCCCACACTCCCATGTATGCATCCACCCTCGAGAAGAACACGTTTTGTAGAGACGTTTTATATGGGCTAAATGTTTTACAGTGCTACGGTTCTTGTTGCATCCAATTTAGAAAAACATTTTTTTTCTAAACTAAATTTTAATGTGAGCAGTTTTCGTGTTGTCATTTTCAAAACAGGATTACAATGAGAAAATCAATAGAAAAATGCTTTCTTATTTAAGCCATCTAATACATTGGATTTTTCCTCTAAACACTTATTTTTCCTGCTTACATCAGTTCCATATCCATACAGTGCACACACCAGGGATTATTAATTCAAAATATCAAAGCAAATCATTTATGACTGTAGTGCACACATTTATTAAAGAAAAATTTTGTACGACTAAAAAGTAGTGTACGTTGAATGTGAAGCTTGACCGGCGGTTAATCATTTAGTTTTCATACATAAACACAGAATGCATGAGTACCTTTCTTATGCCCAACTCTCTAGTGGAAAAATGAAAGAGTGAGAAGCACTGGCACACATATGAGGACTTGATGAGGACTTATGTTCAATGTCCAGATTATGCAGTCCCCATGTCTTTAATCCCACCTTTATTTGCATTTGTGACATGATAAGTAACATGTCCTGTGGTGTGCAGAGCATGCAGTGTGCACCGAAATGTTGCATTACTCCCAGGACGCTAATGAGATGGAGCGTGACGAGATCTCACGAGCGTTCGAACAGCAACTATGCTGACAGAACGGCAGCCAGCAACCAGCTGGAGGAACGAACTTGCACCGGATGTGTGAACAGTCCCTCGCCATTTTCAAACGTCTACTGGCAGTTGGACGGTTTGTGATGCACTTTAATTTAACCTAATCGGGAACCTGTAAAGGGTATTTTCTACTTGCATTTAACATGTCATGCTTAGTAATTGCCCCGTGGGGCGTCCTGTGGGGCTGTATTATACTCTACTGTAGCTCTCATTCTTCAGCACCTACACTTGGTTCTGGACGTGTTTCAGTTAAGGCTCCTCTCTTGGACCGGTTTGTGCTTGCTAAAGATACTTTAAAAGATTTAAAGGACTTTTAATTTGATCGGGAAAGGAGCATCTGCTAAATACCAAAAATGTAAATAAACGTGTGCCGGAACAGATTTAGTTTTTCTCCCTAAGGCATAATTCAGGTCTCCTTGATAAGACAGCTATAGAATTAATGATACCTGGGGAAGTGTTACGTTTTCATACGTGCAAAGTATTGCAAACTAAGTAGAAACTGTACAGGCTGTCTGTCTTCAGGTCTAGGATGGATCACGTAAGGGCAGACACAGCATGTCCAGGCGCAGTTGACCACTTTTGGCACTTGGCTATTCTTCTGGGCACGTCCTCAGTGCCAGCCCATTTCATAAACCGGGTTTTGCGGGTCTTGGTATCAGAGAGTAATCAATACATCTTGTTTCTGAGGAATAATACATAAAACGAGTCTTTTCAAATCCTTCTCTTGTCCCGATCCACAAAGACCCGAGTGTATCGACCCCTGGCTGAGACTGAGTGCTGTATGAAGACCTGAAGTGAGTACACTTACACACGCCACGTTAAACCATCACCCACGCTCATGCCATGGTCAGCAGGACGGCGGGCAGCTTCGCAAGCTCCGCCCCCGTGTCCAGCGGCCTGCAGTCCCGTCGTTTTCTTTAAGTTTAGAGTAAGAAAATGGAGGGAGAGACGAAGTCAGTGGCAACCTCCCAGAGAACTCTTCCAGGTAGACTTCTGTGGATGGCAGTCTTCTGTTTGGCCTGAGTGGTCGCTGAGCACTTCAGGTCTGAGTGGCATCAGGGGCGTAGTGGAGGACCATTTGGCTTCTGTTTGATTGAAGCAGTGCGGCCTCCCGACGGCTTTAACAACATCATTACCATTTTTTTGTACTCAATAATCACTACGTGTTCCCGATAGCATAACAAAATACATTTCGTTTTCACAACAGCCTAAGTATCAGACATAAAGAATATTTATAGTACCATGTACTTCTATAAAAAGACCATGGAGAATTGTGATGAATTGAATGATGTTTTAATTGTATCGTGATTGAAGTATATTGAAAAGGATGGAAGGGTAGTCATGAGCTGCACGATCACTGTTGAATACTGTACTGCGTTCTCGCGAGAGCACCTGTGGCCAGTGTGATCGATGGCATCATCTGTTGAGGTCACAATGGAAAGATGTATGAGGCCATCCCGATGTTCAATTTTCCATTCAGTTTCAATTCTAGCCAAAATGGGCCATTGACTTTCCCACTAAGCAGCAAAGACACTGGGCAGACATGATGGCTAAATGAACAAAATCCGTCGCCGCTGTAGAGCTCTAAAATGAGTTGGGTATATGTACACTTGTCATTATATGATGTTAAATTCATGAGGCAGTTAACAAAATAGTGGTTTCTAATATGAGGAAGAACATCTCCATCAAGACAATGGGGCCAATTATTATATCTTTTGAGACGCAGTGCTACCTCCGCTAATTGCGTCATTCGTCTTCTACGCTCTCCTTCCTTTTCTCTTAAAGTGTAATATTCTTGCTGTTAGAGCCGAGCTGATCTGTCTCTTTCTGACCGGACACGAGTGGGCTTTGATGCATCGTTTATATACTCCACATGGATACAGGCTTCATTCCTAAGGAACTGGCTTGCCTTGCTTTATCAGTCGTGCTTGGCACAAATTCGTGTATCTTATAAGAAGTTCAGTGGGTGGTTCGCTTCTGCGTGCGATTGTTTCACGGTAGCACCGCTAAGCTGAGCACAGATATCAATGCTCTACATGTTTGCAGATGCACCTTGCTTGGAAGGCATGAGCGAAGCTAAAAACCCATGCAAATAAGTCCATGAGCTCTAATAAGAGAGAGAGAGCTCCTCTGGAGTGCTCAGACCAGCATCAAGACGGCAGGAGGAACGCACGGTAGGGTCACGTGTGTAATCAGCGTACGGTCATTAAATAAGCACAGCGGCTCACTCCCTGCCGTTTCCATCTTGGAGGTGGCAGTGCTATATAATGACCTCATTAGGAGTGAGCGTTCAGCAGGTGGGTGGGCCTGCACGGGTGTGCAGCACCTCCCCTCTCCTTCTCTGGAGACACGATGACTACTTCCCTTAGTGAGGATCAGCCTAATTGGACGCATGGTGTCATGACATGGGCCTGCGACTATACAGAGGTGAGAGAGAGAGAGAGTAAAAGTAAATAAGAGTGTGCATTTGAAGAGATTAGACTGAAATTCTCTGAAACAAGAACTACGCATGTCCATATATAAATGAATGAAGTTAAAAGATTGAAGATTTTAGTTTTGATTTTCATGCCTCATAGCAAAATGAGGCCCAAACCTTTGAAACATCTGAAACAGTTGAAACATTCGGCTCTAATTTAGAGCATATACAGGAATACCTTGTAGCACAGACTCCCAAACAAAATCTCAAACAAAACAAAGCAAACAAAAGTGAAATAAATCAAATACTGGACATTGAAGTAAATTCTTAAGTTTTGAGCATCATGCCTTTCTGTCTCCATGTAGTCTCATGATTATCCCATGTCCCAGATGGGTGATGAGGCTGTTGTAAATGTTTCTACAGTGTCCCCCTGCTGAAATGACCTTTCGGATCCCCCTGGTTAACCAACTTTCATCGTCATCCAAAACAAGCATTAACACTGTTAAAAGTGCAGAGAGCAGACCGACGCATTACAGAGCAGCAGCGTGAAAGAGCACAAACTCCGCCCTGCGACAACAGCGTGAGGAATGGAGGCAAAAGAATGACAGGACCTCAACTGCCCCCCCGTGCTGCATTCCGAGCACGCCTGCAAAACCCAACCACCATCCAGCTCCGGGGGTAATGCCTTACACCAGGCTTGGCCCATTTGTCCTGGACGAAATGGCCGAAGCAACCCCGAGGGGGAGGGGCTGCACGCTGGAGCCCCGCCCGCCTGCGGCTTCTTTGCTCTGGCCATGTTTGCCCTCCCACAGGTGAGACCAGGGCACAGACATAAATCACTGCTCTCAGAGATCAGCAAATAAGACTCTGTTTTTTTTTTGGGGGGGGGGGGGGTTTGTCGTGTTTTTTTGTTGTTGTTTTTGCCTTTTTTCAGCCTGATTCAGGAACATCCTGCTCCACACGTCTGGCCTATTACCTTTTCTGATCTGACTTTAGTAGTGTGTCTTTTTTTAATCGCATATTAATTACCAGGTGCACAACGGACTAATCGCGTATGTCACAGCTTGTGCCTGCCGCTCGGTCGAGGGCCAGCGCGACAGCCGCCCGCGTGCGCCGCGAGTGCCTCCCGCCGCACCGTTGTGCAGTCGCGTGGAACGAGACGAATGCCGAACAGTGAACTTTCAATTCATCAGTGTATGACTCCACTGATGCGCACTGCAGTCTTACTGCACACATGCTGTAAATGTATTGTACTGCATTCATATCCAGTCCTTCATTGATCCCTTGTGCTGTTTATGGTCAGTGTGTTCTGGTCAGTGTACTCTAGCACAAGCTCCAGTGATACCACCATGCTGAAGAGCAAGACAGTTGCGTGCCATGGGGAGAGATGAAAACCTTTCACTGATGCCTAAATAAAGGATCCTGATCACGGACAGCTGGTGAAGTTGGCTCTGCTCAGCTAGCAGTATGAACATCTTAATAAACTGGCCATCAAAACCGATACGATTAATTGGGCACTACACTGATTAGCAGGGAAATTGATTAATTTTAATTACTATTTCATTAGTAATTATGTTAATTCAGTCTCACCTCAAAGGTTGCAAGTTTAAGAATGTAATTATTTCTCGTCTACCTGAAATTAGAATACCACTCTTGAGTCACAACCATAGCAGCTTAGGGTATGTTTACTGAGCAATACAAGATAAAGTAAAAATGAAGAATGGAAATTGAGGGATGTGCTAATTAAGACCAGAGGTTCTGAGTTCGATAAAATCAAGCTAGAGCCAAACAAACATAACAGAAGAATGTAATAAAACAAAATTAACTAAAAAAGATTTGTGGCAAAAAAAAAAAAATAAATAAATAAATAAGAGAACAAAAACATTATTGTGGAAGCTGAGAGGGAAATAATTAAGACCAAACAGACTACATAGCATACACGAGCAAGAAATTAATTGATCAAATCCTAATGCAGAGACATTGGCTCAGTCCGAAATGCCGTACTTACCCTCCTATACAGTATACCAAAGCAGTATGCAATAAAGGGCAGAATACATAGTATGCATTAAACAGTAAGCGAAAAGTGCCTGGATGGCCTACTGAATCGGGAGCCCTTTTGAAATATGCGATTGCAGCACACTGTCCTATTCCATGATTCAACTGGAGCATTTAACTATGACCGTGTGACATCATGTCATATGCGGGATATATATATATGCGGGAGTCTCCCGCAACTTCCGGGAGACTTGAGATGTTTGTTTTCACATACAGGGACAATCAATGTATTTTGTTCGCACACAAATTTGGGTACGTGGGTTTTATGTAATAGGCTATTTTGAACAGTAGTTCTATCTCTGCTCCTTCAGTGGTAGGAGCTCCATCTACCACTATCTGTATCGCTGCTGGCTGAAAATGTAGAGAATATGTACAGGCCTTACTCTGTGATGAATTCCACCAGGTCAAAACCAGCAGCTCAGAACAAAAGATTCACTTTCCTATGACTCTGCTGGTTCACAAGTCTGCACATACAATACTGGCCAATGGTTCAGCTGGACTTAATCAACTGGACTTGATTCTCCAAGCTGGTTTAGTCAGTTGGCTGCATCATCCTATTACAGCTACATCCTATTACATTTCTTATGTCGTGGTCAATGAATGTAGATTACAAACAAACAGACAGTATCCGACACTAGGATATGTGAATCGATTGAACAGTTAATTTAATTTTTTTTTTCCTACTTTCTTGAAATTACAAACTATTGATTTTACTAATATATTTTTTGTTTAATTGGTTCATCCAAGATTCCTATTAACCATAATTAGAAGTGGTTAACAATGCATTTACAATAGGCATGAGCCAAGCTGCATACACTGAAGTTAATTATGATTTGACTAGTGCAAATTAATAATGAACAAGTGAGGAGAAGGAAACAATGGACAATGATCAGACTAACAGAAGCCATCGTCACAAACAGCGAGACATAACTGAGGCTTATTACACCATTTGAAGGCACAGTATACAATATACACCATGTTAATTGTCGAGTCATTACATTGTAGAGCTGTGGGGACAAAAGCGTATATCAGCATTTCTCCTCCCTTGGTAGCACGAAGTCAAAGTCAAATTTATTTATATAGATCCCTAATGAGCAAGCCAGCGGCGACAGTGGCAAGGAAAAACTCCAGAAGATGGCAGGGATTTTGGAAGAAACCTTGGGAGGACCAAGACTCAAAAGGGAACCCATCCTCCATTGGACAGCCCGCTAGCAGAAGTCTGTATTTACTGTATAGTGCTATAGTTATAGTATGCAATGAGTTCACTTAGATATTGTGGAGCAAGACCTTTATAGGTCAACAGAAGAATTTTAAAATCAATTCGATATTTAACCGGAAACCAGTGCAACACAGAGAGAGTAGGACTAATATGATAGAATTTTCTAGCCCTAGTTAGGACAGCATTCTGTACAAGTTGGAGTTTCTTTAGGGACTGTTTAGAGCATCCAATTAGAAAACCATTACAGTAGTCCAATCTTGACGAGACAAAAGCATGGACCAGCTTTTCCGCATCAGCTAACGAAAGTAAATGTCTCAGCTTGGCGATATTACGTAAATGGGAAAAGGCAGCCTTAGGGACGTTACATATATGTGTGTCAAATGAAAGATACGAATCAATAGTGACAGCTAAGCTTTTTGTGGTAGATTTAGGTGTTACTGAAAAGCCATTTAGGGTAAGAGGAATATCAGACCAATTGCTTCTAGCAGCTTTGAGTCCAAGAAGCAACATCTCACTCTCATCGGAATTTAGAAGAAGAAACCATCCAGTTTTTTGTCCTGGACGCAGTTCTCAATTTTGGGAGTAGTTTTCACATCATCCAGATTGGAGGATATATACAACTGAGTATCATCTGCGTAGCAATGGAAGCTAATACCATGCCTATGAATGATTGTGCCCAGCAGTAGCATATACAATGAGAATAATATGGGGCCCAATACAGATCCTTGTGGGACACCATATTTTACCTTTGTTCTGAACATTCGTTATTTACAAGTACAAATTGGTAACGATCTGTCAGGTAGGATTTGAACCAGGAGAGTGCTTGACCTCTTATGCCAATTCAGTAGAATGTTGTGATCAATGGTGTCACAAGCAGCACTACGGTCTAACAGTATAAGAAATGAAACGTGTCCTTTATCAGAGGATATTAAGATATCATTTACTACTTTAGTCAGCGCAGTTTCAGTGCTGTGGTGGGGTCTAAATCCAGACTGAAATAATGGACCTATGAAAGCAGAACACAGTCATTGTCCACATGGATTGCACTTGCAAATACGCTTGTTTGGGAGTGTATTTGTCACTTAGATTTGTGTAGGAATGTTTGGCTGTCCTGGTGAATTAGAGTCTGATGGAATTTGGGATCGTAGCTCCCTGAAGTACGAGCAGATTGCTGGGGGGTGCCAATACATTCCATCCTTACAGTGTACCGGAAGAGTGGGCAGCAAACTCAGATGGTTAGGCGAGAGTCATAAGCCATCAGCAAGTGCAGTTTCATGGCTTTTGTTGCTAGGCATTGTGGCACCACAGGGGTCCTGGTTCTTGTCTGTGGGCAAATGAGGTGAAGACAACTCAACCTTACCAAACCAAAGGTTTATGAGAGGAAGGAAGTGCAATCTATCTTCACTTCACTCAATTGGCAAGCTTTTGGCCACATTAATATGCATGTTAATGGTCTCATTATACTGTGACTAAGGTATTACTTAGTCGCATAAAGACCAACCCTGTAGCATTATATTGTGATTAAGTCGATAATTACTATTAGCCTGATTTGATTAGTACTGAACATATGTGAATTTTTGTCTCATTCTCATTTTTAAGGATTGGAATATGAAAACACCTTAATGTCCCTTCTATGCTTTCATTGTATCACTGCAGTATTACAATGTTCTGATGTTTCCTGACTGTAGTCTGGGATCAGATGAAATTTCCTTTCTCCTAAAGTCCTAAAGTGTCAAAGCTATCTGCTCTCAGGTAATAGTCTGCAAGGAGACAGCCAGGGTCTAAGGCTAGCCAGTATCACAATGAGTCTGAAAAAGGGATATAGATAAAGTAGATTTGAAATAACTCTTCCTTCCTTGTGTTAAAAAACAACCAAAATGAATAGAAGCTCCTCCCTCCCATGGGAGGTTTACCCAATGAATTTTCCCAACAGCATGCTTGCAGATATCTGCAGATTCAAGGTCAGGCACGGGAAAATGAAAACAAAATTAGAAGACGAAAGTTAATTCACTGTGCCATATGATTTTCTCACAAGACCTCGTGGACAGCCTATCAGCATGACCTGTCGAGACTTTCACAGCTGGAAAAGTTGTAGAGGAGGACATGAAAAAGGTTGCTTAGATACCCTGACGAAAGTATCACGCCCCCTGCAGAGATCCCATGCTGAACCAACCAATCAATTAAGACTTAAACAGGAGAACTTGTGAATGTCCCTATTTACAGACACATGCGAACAGTTCAAAATGTTGCTGTTGCCTTAAAAAAAGTATATCTCTGTGTGTGTGTGTGTGTAATTATGGTAATTGACTAATGTGTCAATCAGCTGGTGAATTCAGGATGTGATAGACTTTGTGTTGGCCTGCTGAGGGGAAGTGAGGACCTGAAAAGGTCATGTGACACTCCAGAGCAACATGCTCCAGTACCATCAACCCCGTCAGCACGCCCGACTCGTTACTGTTGCCTTTAATCTCCTCAATTATTAATTTTCACACATTTTCAAAATCATAAGTGGCATATTAAATTGAGGTGAATAATGTCAGACTATTTTGGTAAAAACCAAAAAAAAACCCAAAACAGTTTTAACCCAGTCAAAGGATATTTAGAAGGCAACAGGTATTGTTATATATCTCTGCCATTCTCACCCTGAATCTGACACCACATGAAGAGGAGCAGTTCTCCTGAGAGGGGGCGAGAGAGAAATGATAAATGATCTCAGTGTGCAGGACTGCTCTCCTTCCTCCCCTGCCTGCCATTCAATTCCACCCATCTTTTGGATCTTCTGGACTTCTCGTTGATTGGTCCAAGTTGGTGAAATATCACACAGACTCATGCGGTCGCTTTGGCTGGGGTTGGATCCGACTGGGCTTGGGTGAGGTTCAAGGGGACTTCATCCAAAGCAGGGCAGCACTCTGGTTACCCACTCTGGTCCAATGGCGCACATATACACACACACGCGCACACACACTTCCCACATCTCTGAACCTGCTTCTCTGAGAGAGCATAAGTACTGGGCTGCTTGCACGTGAATCTTTTCTTGGGGCCTGTATGTACTGTGGATAGCCTGGTGTTTTGCAGTCAGGCGTGGGTTTGGCCAAACAGCTACTGAAAAATATGACTATTTTCTATACATTATGAACAGAGTTAGCTTTTTTATAATACATTCTCTTAATTTAGTATTATTCACTCTTTTTAATTACATTTATGTCCCAGCATGCTTTTTCATGTCACCTCAGAGTTGGGATTACTGAATGCTTTTATATTCTTGACTATAAACGCCCACAAGTTGTGACTTTCTCACCACAGGAATTGCAGCAAATGACCTCAGCCCACTTCATTAGACAGTGTATGTCTTTTGTAATAGTGGCTTATGGTTCAAAGCAATGTAGCCATAAGCAGATTACATTAAAGGTGTGCTCTGTGATGACATTCTGAAAGCACAGATGGAGGCATCGGAGATCAGATCTTCTAGTCTTTCACATCATGCCATGTCCCAGTACTCCCGTTTTCAAATATGTTGTTAACACGTCGGAAAACTGAATAACGCAACGTGCCTCGTGAGTGTGTATAGTTCACAAAAGCGTTTGATCGGCACTGGAAGACAAGGCGAGGAAGCTTCCTCTTTCCTGACATCATTTGCATTAGTCATTCTAGGCAAAAATAGTGGGTTTCTATACCAGCAAATTCCCAGTCCTTATCTAAAGAGCCAATCTCCTTTGAATCAATTCAAGAGGCCCAGCAGAACCACGGGCAAAGGAGAACCAAGGAAGAACAGAGGAATCCCAAGCGATGGTCATGGCAGAACAGAACAGATGTGGTTTTCCTCTCACTGCTTTTGATGCATGTCAGAAAGCTGTACCTGTTGGACTGATTTTATCTGCTACTTACGAAGTCTGTATCTGTTTGTGATGCTGAGATTACCATAAAAAGTCACAATGCAAAAGGTTAAAACAGATTAAACTAAAAGTCCAATAAAAAAAGAAATTCTCCAGTAAAAAAAAAAGACAAAAAAGATGCATACCAAGGTATTGTGGTGGCAGGCCATTGGTTAGAGAGAGGGAGGGGAGAGAGAGAGAGGGAGAGGGGGAGAGGGAGGAGAGAGAGAGAGAGAGAGGGAGGGAGAGAGAGAGAGGGAGAGGGGAAGGCACAGCATGTCCATGATGCTGTGTGTCTCCACACAGCCTGTAAATTATTTAAAAAATGAATGTTTAATGTGTTCATTTCTTTATTTTTGGGGGGGCGGGGGGGTAAGTTTGATTCACCCTGTCGCATTTTCTCCAGTTTACTTAGCATGTCAAAGTGTTGGTTATTTAATACGTGTCGATCATTTTAGGAAGCGCCTCCCCGTTTTGCTCTGCTAGTTAATGGCCTTTCTGCTTGGTCTTGCTGTGCGTGAGCCTTTTCAAAAGGCCACGCCACTGCCATAAGGAGCAGGTCCCTCAAGCAGTAATGCTTTCCTACTCTTCTTCCATGCTGACAGCACATTGTTGTCAGATGTGGGACTCAGCTGAGGGAGCTGGAGCAGTGCATCAACAAACTTGAAGGCGTGCTGTGAAAAAAATGGATCCCAGAGGAAGAGGGTACTGTGTTATGCCTGTTCCCTCCCAGGAGGGAGCAGCCAGCAGAGACAGGGGCAGCCGGGGAAGGAGACGTGCAGATCAGTGGCAGCAATGGAGCTCGGCTGCTACACGACAAGCCTGCGAGTCGAAGTCAAATATATTTATATAGTGCTTTTTACAACAGTCATTGCCACATAGCAAACTTAAGATGACTGAGTCCAAAGCCCCCTCAGTGAGCAAGGCAAATGTGACGGTGGCAAGGAATTCCCCAAGAGCGCGAGGAAGAAACCTTGAGAAGATCCAAGGCCAAGACGGCAGCGAAATAGGTGGGTGGAAGTTGAAGTGGGAGGAGCCAGAAGGGGGTGCAATAGATGGGCGGAGACAGAACAGTTGAGACGGCTCAGGGCCCAGCAACAATATGACACCAGGCGACGGCAGTGTGCAAATCTGCCTTCCAGTGTACTCCACACAGCACATGTAGGATGGAGCTAGAGGGGGAAGTCAAGGAAGGTGCGTGTGGATCTGCCGCCGGAGCAGCACAAGAACCTCGCTGCTTTGACACGGCCCTCCAGTGACAGTTCATCACAGCTGGCATCAGAGCCGCTCATGACGGCTGGGCAGGCAAAGCCTGGCATTCGGGAAGACTGATCGCCACGAGCAGCTGCTACGTTACTCCCTCTGCGCGCTGCTGCCAGAGGTGCCGAGGCGACACATGCAGGTCGTCATGCCACCCAGGCCCCAAGCGACTGTCGCCGAGGCGGAAGAGCGGAACTCGCTTTCCACGCTGGGATGCCGTGGTGACGTATTGTTACACGGAGGAGGGGCTCTGTGAGGGGACGAAACGCGCGGCGGCGCCTCAAACCTGAACCGGTGGGAAAAAGGGAGCTCGGCATTGGGCCGGCAGCCGCCGAAGGGGACAGCCATCGGTGTCACAGCCATAAGCGTCACAGCCAGCTGCCGCTGTGCACTCTGGGTCGAATGGCTTCGTAGGCAGGAAGCAGCTCGGCGCTCTTAACGATGCCATCCCGCTGGCGTCAGGGCTACGACCGAGTGTGCTTCCCCACGCTGCAGACAGCACACCCGGCGGCTGGGACGCGACCACTGTTGAACTCGAGTGCGTCGGCAGCAGCCGAGTCATCACCAGAGGGAGGAAGCAGCTTCTGCTTTCTGAGCCCAGCGTACCAGGTTCTTGCTTATTCCTGCACAGGATGCATGCGCACCAGGTTTGGGTTTCCTCTCGACAGCCAGGAAGAAAACACCGGCCCCGTAAAGAGGGAACAAGTGAAGCTGACAGCAGGGATGAGGGGCGGAGCACAGGCAGTATCGTCCCCATGCTGCCAGTTCTGGAGGAGCTGAACACACAGCGTCAGAGTCGCCTGGGGTTGCGGTGAGGTTGGTGGGGGGGGGGAGGGATTTCGAGCTGCACACTCGTCAACGTGGACGGCGCAGCAGATGACGGAGAATGCGGAAGGCACGGGAAGCACTGGCACTAGGCTGCCGTCACCCCCCGTAAAACCGGACCTGACGCGGTGAGGTGTGAGGAGCTCTAACACCAGGCTGGGATGTCACCCGCCGAGAGGCTGCAGAGGAAGCAGTGTGCATCCACACATCTCAGGTTCTCTGGCATGGTGGGCCGTGCGAGTGTGTGGGGATGGCTGATACTTGCGAGGTTGGGGGGGTATGTGACGGTGGGCCACTTTCCAGAGATAATATGGAGGCCACAGCGAGACTCTTCAAGTGTACGTGTCATTTACGTTGTTCTTGCACCGTGTTTTACTTCTGGTTAGTTCCTTGTTTGCTTGTTTTGCTGAGTGTGAGCCTTGTTCAAGACAGTTTCAATAAAGAACTTGTTCCTCGCTCAGAAATGGCTTCCTACACTTCTTCAGCGCTGACGCTGCAGTATTTATAGCTGACTTTAATTACGGTTGTCATGGGATGACATGGGGATTTCCTAAAATCAATAACCATGCTTCATTTACATTCAAGTGAAGGAAGGATTGTTCGCATCACGACTCAAAGTCCTGAACTACAACATTATGGTCATCAGACACTCATACTGCTATGCCTGGTGGCAGGAGCTTCCTGGAGGTCCTTCAAGAGGGATCAAGACGTTCAGCTTGAAGAGGAGAGGAGACCCAATGGTCAGTGAAGGTGTTTATTACCAGGACCTTCAGTCCATTTCTCTGGCCCACAAACATAACACTATGCAAATTGCTTTGATTCTAAAGAAAATATTCAATTCAATTCAATTTTATTTATATAGCGCTTTTTACAACACATGTTGTCACAAAGCGGCTTTACAAATTGCGTGGGTCCAGATCCCTAATGAGCAAAATAAAATGCTTTGTTATAATGAGTCAATCATAACATGTCATAGTCTCTTTCAGCAAAGAGCAAATCACAAAAATCAAACATTGGCTTACAGTGGAAGATCTGAAAAAAGCTTGCCGATGCTCCCAGCACCTCCTGCTGGGATTATAGTAATGAACTACATCTAGGGATCACCCAGCCTTACATCTGCCTTCTTTCACAAGCAGAGGAAAGGATCACATCACCCCTATTTTACCTTCACTTCACTGCTTCCCTGTTCTATTTAGGGCCCAGTATAAAGTTTCATTGGTTGTTTTTAAGGCCTTGAATGAACTGGCTTTAGAACAGTCTACCATCTTAAATCAAACACGCCTCCTCTGTGTATGTTTTTAAATCAAATCCAAACTTAAAACATGCTTTCGTAGTTTAGCCTTTGGGAACAGAGGGATGCAATATAAGTATGTGAGTTCGCTGTAGAACTGGGACTTGTGAGGAATATCTGTGGCATACTCAGATACTCTCTGTGCATCATTTTGGCTGTTGTTCTTAACATGCTTTATAAATTAAAATGTACTTACTTACTATAATGGGCTCACAGTTAGACATGTTTCCAAAAGTGCCTATGCAGAGGAGCCAGGTTCTTCCTTGCAGACGGCTCTAATTGCATTTGTATCTCAGCACAGACAGGACACTCTTGTTTACTGTCCCCCAGATTGTTTGTGTTCTTTTCTCTTCTTTGTGAAGAATAAACACACTATTGAAGCTAAATTTGCTTGAAAATAATGAATAGAATTTAACCAAAACTTTACATTGTTTAGCTTCTACAAGCAAATAATTGGATTTTTAAAATAACCAACACAGAACGGAACAAAACAGAAACAAACCTTGTTTCGTCATTGTCTTGTGCTGTCCAATATATGTTTGCAACATTACAATAGCAATTAAATGAAACAACTATTAAATCCACTGTGTGTTAAAATTGTGCCCTTCTTTTTTGAAGTTAGCCAACATAGCTTAGCGCAGGTTTTGGGGGGAACCAGCTATTCATTGTGTTGTAAGCATCAGATCTGGTCAGTCGGATGCAGATGTGACAGGCAGGGAGATGCACAGACTCTGAGGTCACTGATCCATGGAGAAAGCGAGCAGATCGCCATAATAAAAGTGACCCCTCTAGCAGCCAGCACTGCACCTAAAAAAAAAGCATTTGACCACTGGTCGCCCGATCACTGCTACACCCCCATTAGAGAGCACATGATCACAGATCACCAACTACCACACCTGTTAGACAGCACATGATCACAGATCACCAACTACCACACCTGTTAGACAGCACATGATCACAGATCACCAACTACCACACCTGTTAGAGTCCCGATGTTGAATCATTTCATTAGAGTGAGTTCGCTCAATGTCGAATCTGCTTGAAAAAGAATCCACATACACTTCAAAGTGCACACGAAAAATATTGACACGCTGAGTAAACTCATCTTTTCACTTCTCTCCAGAACTTTTTATTCCTTACTGAATTATAGCAAACCAGAGCAAAAACAAAGCTACTCTTGCAGGCACATTGGCTGCTTGAAGGACACTACCGATGGTGGTTCTGTAGAAACTGGTGAAAATACAAATGAACGTAATCTAATCCATATAAGATATTAATAGACTCCTCAAGTCTCTGCATTACCAAAAATTAAATTATATTTTCTAAACCTCATTCAGTCTGTGTGATGTGCAAATATATCATTTCAGAAATGTTGTTAGTGCCGACACACAGAGACTATAACTTAATCATCTGAAACATTACCTTTGTAAGATCCTACATCCTCATATTGTGACAATGGAATTTCCATAAACAATACAAGGCCCAATACAAGGACCTGATCACAGATGATCACAGAGGGGCTATGGACATGCGGACCCTTTTCTGCTGTAAAAGCAGGCAGTTTCTTCTCTTTGTGAAGTTCTTCTTTGAGGTTTTTGAACTGGGGTCTGTAGTCCAGGCTGTGAATGATGTGATACCACTGAACATGCATGTGTGCTTTTAGAGAAGCTTTCAAATACTTCATATCATTTTATTGAAATGAAAAGAAAAAAGAAACAGTTTATTGATATTTTATAGTTTAAAACAACCAAAATGATATGTCAATTTGTTAATATTACATACTGTGCATTAATAAACTATATCCCTAAAATATTTTTGTTACAGAAAAAAATACTATTTTAATGAATAAACAATACAAATTATGAGCCTTCACTACTTAGGATCCTATATTTACATGTTTTCACAACAGCAGTACTTCAAAGCCGTAGGAAGTGCACTTCTCCATGGTTGAGGTGTCCAAGAAAGTCTGGGAAATAATGAAAACTCCAAATCGATTTGAAGTTTAACTGTAAATGTCTTTATCGCAAGCAACTATTTTCCATTGCAGATATTTTACTCATCACCTTTGTTCTGTCCAACAGCTGATACAGCGATATCAGTGAATGAAGTGTGTGTCTGTGTGTGAGGGGGAGAGAGAGAGATAGAGAACTGGAATTGAAGGTTTGATTTCTAGACTGTTGGAACTAAGATAAAGATATCTTTTTATCTTGGTAGACAGAGGGACTGTGAGGACGAGGATTCAAGACCAGGATAATACAGAAGTTGGACAGAAGGAGGGTTGCATGTGTATCTTGAATGTGCAGTACTGGCTTCTGAGTACATTCCTAATTTTACTGATCTTGAGGGTTATAACGAGAGCCTAGTGACCAAGCATCAATCCAAATGCTAAATGTTTTGGCAAATGTAAAAAAAAAAATAATCAAATAATGATTTTTTTGCATCATGACTGAGAATCTGTCCCTATTATTTTATCTGATGCATGGCAGTTCATACAGGGCAGTTCTCAGAAAATACTTTTTAACTCAATCTACTCCTGTCCATGAAGAGGACATACCGTAACCCTACAGCTATCACGATCTAATCATTATACCACCTTAAAAGATCTATTACATTAAATAATTAAAGCAAATTACATTTTAATTAGTCAGTCCAATTATCATAACAAGCAATTAATGTTGGTTGACAGTGTGCTGCAAATAGCAATTTGGTCAAAAGCGTCTGATCTTAATCAGATAAAAGCGGTGTCACACGGAGAGGCAGAGACAAGCTCCTGCTCTCTCGGAGGTTCATGAGATGTCGTGCATCGTAATGCCTTTAGAGTGATTGGAGATCTTCCCCATTAGAATGCCTGCCTCATCCGGAGCCAATAAAGACAGTCAGGCACGGCTACGCTCGGTTCGCGCCACGCGCCTCGCAGCCGTCCTCTTGTGCACGTAGAATGAAACTGGAAGATAACATGGCGGCCGAGCACAGTGCGCTCTGGGTAGCCACTTTATTGTTTTCTCTCCTTCGGATTTTTTGCTTTGTTGTTGCCACTGTGCTCCTTGTTCGCTCTTGAGTATCTTTCCGGTCCTGTGATCTAGAACAGTGTGTTTGCTGTGTAGGTTTTGAAAAGTAAATAACAAAACTAACACTTTGCCCAAGAACGCAGTCAAAACGCTGCAGAAGGTTTTTATTTGATGAGAGATACCGAAGCGTCGGTGGCCAAGGCGCAGCAGTGAAATAACTCCTGCGAGTTCTGTATCCTGGTATGACAAAATCCTATTTGTCACCATTTTAGGAGATAATCACAGAGCCGATACACGAAGGGCCCTGAACACGGTCGACTAAAATACAGATATAACACAATATCCACAGACAGCGCGTGTAGGTGGGAACACAGCGAGGGAAGGAGGAGGTGGAGCAGTCTGGCCATTCCTCCTCCACCTCGAGTCTGTGGCGTCCTGCCAGGTCTCAGCTCAGACAGAGAGGACGTCAGGAGACTGTGGGGCAATAGAACAGAGGGCCAAATGGTACTGGCTTTGCAGTATACGCCCCTTCCAAACCCCCCATCCATGAGAAAAACAGACTTGTATCCGTTTTGTATTAAAATTGGCCTGCCTTACAAGTGAGCAGTCTTAATGATCTTCTGTATTGCATGTGATCTATTTTTAGAGAGCAAAACTGCTAAATTATGATTGGCATTATTTGCATTATGCTAATGATTGACAGGGTATGAAAGGGTGTTTCTTGGAACCCGGTGTTTAGCATGTGAAAGCAGGTATTGTATTTGCTGTAGAGAATGCGTCTGATTCAACCTTTGCTAATTGCCACAGCTGTAATCTGGCTTATGGGTATTTTGGGCTCATTACTTTCCATACACAAATCCTTTTCATGAAATCAGACGATCCCTGCAGCTCTACTGGCTTCTCTACTCAACATTCATGCCTTCCTTGTGATGTACATAGCCTATCCTGGAAACAGATGGAAATGACAGTAAGAGATCTATTGTCATGGCTGCATATTCCTGTGACCTATTTTAAAACACTTCAAAATGCACTTACCAGTCAGCTTATTAGAAACCATTATACCATAAAATGTATGGCTAGTGCGCGCACATCTATTATTGGTGCTTTTTGTAAGTGTACAGTTGCTAGGGTTATATGTGCTGGTGTCTCTGTTGGGTTTAGAGATGCCCATCACTCACACACAGCCAGATGTGATACTGTGGCTAACGTTATGCACAAATTGCAATGTGTGTGCAAGAGAAACCAATGACCCAAGTACATGCTTCTCATGTGTGCTGGTAAGCATATAATGTTAGCCAACAATATATAATGAACATGTCTATCATGCGAGACTTGTGCTATTGACATAGGCCAGTAGCATCTGAGTCTTTGGCCTACTTACAATAATATAGTCTGTCTGCTAGGCTGTATTACTTGAATTCTAGTAACCCAACAGCATACAGTGACAACTTAAACCAAGAGAGAAGTTATATGAGCATGTTACTGATTTGTATAGTTATATCAGTACTGATCTTTCATAGGTGGGGATAAGGCGGCGATGAAGTTTTGCGGATCATCACTACTGTTTTACAGTGTGGTGGCAGGAAGGACAGCATCAGGAAAAAAAGTGTGAAATTCACACCTATGTTAGATGTTGGACACCAACTACACAGCATAGTCTGCAAAGCAGTGTATTGATGTAGGTGTTAATTTAACACTTCTGAAATGGCAGTGAGCTAATATATAACGGAGACATGTCTAGACCGCAGAATGCAGTAACGTTTGAGCAAAGCTGTGAAAATCCAGAGTGACGATTTAATAATAGTTATGACATTACGCAGTTTGGTCATTGAAGTTACAACCAGCCTACTGGCACACCGCTGCTGTCGTGTAAACAGCGGAACGCACACGACTGCCCGTTTTCTGGACGTGCGAGCAGTCATTCGTACGGATTTGTAGCTCGACAGGAGAGAGAAAGCAAAGCCCCCTTCCCACACGCTGAACAGAGCCATGTGTGCTCCAAGGACGCCCGCGGCAGTGCGGGGCTTTGAACTCAGGACATAATCCTCTTAGCCAGTTGTGCACACTGGTTTGCAATAAATGCAATAGCTTTGCAGTGAACTGACAAACAAACAAACAAAACAACAAATGAAAAACCGACACAAACATATGTATTTCATATTCTATACATCACATCATATTCTATTATTGTTTCCAAAGCCCACTTCCTTTTTAAGGTCGCCGATATTACGACAGCGCTAGTTTCTAGCTTGCCTTTAACATGCAGTATGTTAGATACCAAACGAGCTTCCTAGTTACATTTCCTTAGCAACAACTTGGAAGATCTCCCCTGGTTATGGTGAATTATGTGAAACCGTATAATTTCAAGTGTAGATAAAGTTTATACTTTATAATAAAGTTTAAAATACAAACAATCAAATTAAAATGGCTTTCATCAGCCAGCTATGCATCTCCATCAGGACAGATATAAACCTCTAATGATTACTGCACCTGTTGCTCGCACATGTCCTAAACTATATGGCATCCTGTTTATACCAGGGCCATATCACCACGCCTCTCACAGCATTATTAAAGGCAATGAAATAAACCAACTGATTGGGTTTAGCTACATGGCATCTCTGTCTTCAACCCCTTCCACTTGTGTTCAATCACTCTTCCTCAGACAAAGTGTTTATAACTTAATAACAGCTGGTGAAGGTGCTCTTATATTAACTCGTGGGGCTGGTGGGAAATATTGTCACCACTAAGCCATCAGGGAGCCGTTGCGTAAATAAGGCTGTCTACAGAAATGACTGTGTCAAAGCAGAGAGCCTCCCCCTGCTTCTGCTCCTCCCTGTAACCGCGTACCTCTGCTCTCCCTTATTAAACAGCCAAGCGTCAAGCAGTTTGTGGATTCGTGTACAGTAGAGGTGTGTGTGCACAACAGTAGTGTGTGTATGTGTATGTGTGTGTGTGTGAGGGGGGTGGGGAGGGGATGATTTCCTGCATACACATTAATGAATTAAACCGTGACATGTAGAGGAGACCATTGGAGGGAAATCGTGTGAGGAAAAAAAAAGCTCTTATATCAAGGAGATTCTCAGGGTTATGGAGAATCACCCTTTTTATGAATGTATATTTTCATTCATTTTTTTTGTTGTTGTTGCTGTTATAAATACATGTGAATACTGAAAGCACGACAGAATTATTTTTACTGCTTTCCTATTTTCAAGGCCACTAGGGCAACTGGAATAACTCCAAAGAGGCTTTTATACTTGGACGTGTTTTACCTAAACCATTTGTCTTGAAAATGGGTTCACACTACGTATCATGAAAACGCTGCATTACAAGCACAGGGCGCCAAAAATGTGCAAAATGTATATTCCATCCTTCTTACAGTATCACACAAAGCAGCTGTTTTCGCCTGAAATGTGATTTCACTATAATGCTTTGCTTTAGAGTCCAAGTACAGAGCTTTCCCGCAACACTATTGCTATGGATACCAGTTCCAGAGCATTCTGGGACAAGCCCTGTGGGTGTTTTTGGACCTTTCTTTAACTCATCTTAAAATTCCAATTTTACTTTGCCTTTGTTTATATTTTAAAGTTTTTTGTTTCCACTGGTGTTTACAGTAAGAAACAGCTAACTGTACACTGTTTAACTCACCAGTATGGACTACTCAGTCAAGCTCTCTGCACAAATAGATGTTTAACAGTCATGCTGTCATTCTGTTTTTGTTTTCCTTCGCATCTCTCGGCTGGGCTCATTTGTGAAACTGAGCCAGTGATTTAAAAAAAAAAAAAAGGAAACTATGGAACCAACTTCAGCGACAAACAAGGCTAGTATATCTGTGTGTAATTTTCCACTAGGTATATGCTCTTATGTATGAGGTTCCTTATATGGGATCATTGAAGTATGGCGATGAAGATTTGTTTGATTCCATTTTGCATTTTCTTATTTGTGTTATTGTTATTAACGATAACAGAATATTTATTAAAAAAAAAAACGTAACTTTTGATCAGTCTAAATGATAAGATCTTCAATTGTCAAATGCTGACAGTGTTTATAACTTTCGCTTCATTTTAGATCACTCATCTCTGTGGATTAATTCCTACCCAACTACAGTCCTATTTTTACATAGACAGTTATTATTTTATAGACAAGGACAGCGAAATCTATCAGGGCAACCCAATCTTTCAAGGTTAGAGGAAGCTTCTCTGACACCACTCTATACTGTGGGAGATGAATGGCAAATGTTACACGTCATTATGCTTTTAAGAGAGCATATTTCAGGAGGAAACAGTGTAAAAGTATTTCCCCTGGGGTGATCAGCATTTTATGGCGATTGATGATCAGTAGTCATTACAAGGACATAAAAAGCCCAATTATTGTGGGTGGTATTCTCCACTAATCGCAGCAAGCTGTAAACCACGCAGACGGATGACAGGGGCATGAATATTTGATGTCTGCTGTGATCTTTTTTTTTATATCAAATATATCGACATTCATTTCCAAGATATTTAAACATATTTTTATGTTTCTTAAATTTGCAAAGCACGTTTGCATGGTGACGCCGCCACCATCACGTATGGAGATCAGAAGCTTCGAGAGACAAAAGGAATGTAACAGATGATCTAAGCACTGCAGGCAGCATCGGCCTGTTTGCAATTAATGTCTAAAGAGCAACATCGCAGGGCATTCATGTTGTGTTACCATGTGTACAGAGTGTTGTTCGGAACTTCTGATGCCTCCCTTAATGATATTGCCAGTAAATGTCTGGCATTTCATATGAATTTAGTTTCACTGTGTGTACTATGCTGTTGGGCTGTTAGAACCCCCTGTACTGTGAGAGGAACTGGAAGCTCTCAGCTGTCTAGAACTACTGCACTTGTTTCTGTTTCCAGTTGTTAATTATAGATGCTATGAAAAACCAACTGCGGTTTCTGGAAAAAATCGGAAAACGCATCCTTGCACTGCCTTAATTTTACATTTTAGTTTAAAACTCTATTAAACCATCAAAAAATATATCATTATTATATTCGTGTGTTCAATCTGCTATATCCATCAATAAAGGAGAGGGATATAATCTCATCCCCAGTTTCAAATCATTCTAGTTAAAATATCTTTTTTAGAAATGTTGTAATCTATCCAAGTGAGAGAGCACTGGTTTCCTACAGTTCATGCCAGTGGTAAATTAGAAATGGACCAAGGTCCTGTGGGTTTCAGTCTGAACTGCAGTTAGCCACCAATATCAAACAACAAAGTAATATTCAATTCAAAACAGGACATCCCTACACACACACACACACACACACACACACACACATTGAACAAATCCCAAGTATATGAAAGTCTGATAAGGACTGGGAATACATGGGGATATTCCTTTACAACTCACGATTGGACCGAGCTTTAGCATGTCTGCTTTGATCATTTCTTTACTTACCGCCTGTAGCTGGGAAGGTGGAGGAAAATGTCCTCTATGGGCTCCTCCACTACACAGAGAGCTTGGCTCTTTCCCCTCAGCTGGTGACCTGTCTCGGTCAGAGTTAATTGATCCGTTACATAATGTAAGTCCTCACCATGTTGTCAGCTCCGACTCCCACACTGGACAAAGTGGAGAGTGGGAAATTAAAAAAAAAACATCCTTCTGAAAGTGGGCCAACAACGCTGGTTCTAATGGGTGGGTGTGTATCCAAAGCCCCATCTCCTGCCACAAATTCATACTGGTATAAACATGTTATGAATATTCACACTTGATATCCACACTTGATATTCATATGGCGAGGCTGAAAGCGATGCTATGCATGACTAATGAAAAGAGAAACTGTAAAAATGTCAGAGAATGTCATGGGAAATTGGTCACAAACTCTCTGCTGAACTGTGACTCAAAACGTACCAAATTTATCAGCAGCCCCGCAAACTGTCCATTGTGACTCTAGATCCTAAACTATTAATGCCATCTTCTGTAACAGAGCTTCCATGTGGGTGCTCTTGGGTGCTCTCCACCTGCATGTGTATACTGCTTCATAAAAGAAGAAAAGAGGCACATCTGACCAACCTTATACCAGTACAGAAGTCTGTGTGAAGAACTAACCACTTATTGATGACCTTTGACCCAAATTAAGTAGAGCAGTTAAAAACGAGAGAGGGTGTCATTGTTTCTTCCTCCGCGTTACAGTTCCCATGTCACCTCCGCGTATTCTGATTTGTTGTTATTCTGCTCCCATGGTAATGACCACCACGTGGTTTTGTTTTGGTTAGATCGAGGTGTCCTGCCTGGTCTTCTCATGTTGATTTTGTTCCTGCTTTTGCCATGTATTCTTGCGTTTTATTGTCTTCTGGTTCATCAACCCTGGACCGTACAAGACTATCAGTTACGGATATGCCCAAAATAAACATCACTCATCTCCACAAACGCTCGCTCACTCAGCAATACAGAATCACAGGCCACCCAAGGACACGGCATGTCAGAGACATTCTGCACGGTGATTATTTAGCTGGCATGAAATTCTGGCTGCTTGGACAAAGCAGCTCAAGTTAGCCCAGTCCCAAAAGTCACCACACCAGTAATCTAAAATCCCATGGTGGGGGGACACGAGGGACTAGAGCTCGCAGTTGCATTGGTCCACCGCAGAGATTTCCCTGCTGGATTTTACAAATATGGAAGCCTAGGTAAACCCCGGGAAACTGTCCACCTGAGCATCCCATGGCACATCCTATGGCATCCTATGGTTGATCGCTGATCATTGAGGATCTTTTCAGACAGGCACGGGATTGGGCAGACACATTGCAGGAGGAGGAGTTGATAGAAACGTGGCCAGAGCTTCTGATTGGCTGGGCCGTTTTGTCCACTCCATTGTTCAATCTCTCATCCAGTCCCATGTCCTACCTCTTGTTCAGTCTTCTGTCCAGTGCCTGGTCCAGTGTGCCTGTCTCAAGTTCCTACTCTGGCTCTTCTACTCCCATCTTCCGCTCTCAGTTCACCCTGTTTTTAACCCTGTCCTGGTTCCCGTCATGGTTTCACACCTTTAGTGTTTTGGTTCTGGGCATGATTAACTCCATGTGCTCCGTTTTTGTTCTGCTCCCATGGTAATGTCCACCATGTGGTTTTATTTTGTTACCGTCTCCATTTTCATTATGTATCTTGTCAATCTCACCCTGACTGGGTCGAGGTGAGTCATGATTTTCCCTGTGTTCCCTTGGGATTGTTGTGATTATTTCCCTGCTTGCTTCATGTCCCTCTTGTTTCTGATTTAGTCATGTGTACTGGTTATGTCTCATTGTCTGTCTGGTTATATGTCATTGTCTGACTGGTTGTGTGTCATTGTCTCCAGACTCATCAACCCTGGACTGCATAAAGGCTAATAATTATGGATTTGCCCTAAATAAATGCTGTTCATCTTTGCAAATGCTTCTTGCTTCAATATCATTACAGAGAGAGAGAGAGAGAGAGAGAGAGAAAGAGAGAGAGAGAGAGAGAGAAAGAAAGGGGGGTGTAAACAGCAGTTTCCACAAGAACAAGAGATTCAGCTTCATCTCACAAACAATACATTAAAGGTCAGCTAATTAGAGAAGTTAATAGAAGCTGCCAGTCATCAATGGGTTTAAGCTAACGCTATCAATAAAGAGCCCATGCTAGAGTCCACAGTCAGGACAAGATAGCATCTCCTTTGAATCAATTAAGAGAAAATGGCCATTGCAAGGAAATAAAGATAAAGGCAAGAGGTGATGTATTACCATAATTACTGTGATGATTTAGGTCACCATTAGATTAGATTGGACTGCAAATGAGACAGGCTGCACTAACAGAAGAACTTTTAAACTCTATACAAAAAGATAAATATGAAACTAAAAGGTAACTTCCCAAAAGCAATAAACCGAGCGGTCACAGAGTTTAAACTATTATAAAAAATAAATCCATTAGGCACTCTGGAAAGCCCAAAATAATAATGACTGCAAGAGAGTTTTGATTTGATCAATTTTGATAGCATTGATAAAGTGAGCTGCATGAACCACATCTGTCACATCTGAGGAGATTGACTGATCCTTCAACATACTTCGTTACTTCAAAGCATAGTGCGTCTTATAGGCAAGCCAGGTGACGATCTAGATAGGTTAGTTTGCTTTGTTTAAATATATCTTACATCCTCACTGCACTGTTGTTACTAGTACGTTATAAACTGTTTTGTATTGATTCAAAGAGGCAGCAGATATGCTCATACAATCTTTCCACAAGACTGAAATATGGGCAGTGAAGGCTAGTTAAACAGCAGACTTTGTGTCATAGAGAGGAGACCATTGTTTACTTTCTACGGTGAAACGTAGCCTGTATTTCCCTTTGTATGCACTGTGATATATTCAGACTTTTTTTGTCTGACCACAAGGAGTCCCGGAAGAAAAACTCCAATTTAGGTCCCATTTCCACAGGCTTATTGGTTTTACATGTTTCTGGTACCTGTGCTCCCCATGAAATGGAAAAAGAAAATTCCAACGAGTCTTTCAGGAGGATTGAACTGTTCCATTTCAGGAATGGCAATGGCTTTCAGCTCTCCCAACACCTAGCTTTCCACATTGAACTGTTTTTTTTTTTTTTCTTACACACATCAGGTATTCAACACTGGTTTATTGTTGCTAAAAGAAATTTTCTGAATGCCTCCAATAGACCATTGTGTAAAATGGTTTTCTGAAGAGAAGGTGTGAGATCTTGGCCTTTTGTTCTTATGCTTCCATCATGGATTATGTTCTGATTAAATTATGCAGGATTAGGCTATAACACCATTGTGCTAGCTGTGCTTAGTTTACAGGTGTAGGGACTCATTTTGTATATTTTGTGCATATTGTAGCGAGATTTGTCTCTTCTCCAATTTAGGTTCAGGCCAAGTGATGAACAAGAATAAACTTTACAACAAAGAATCCATTTAGTATGCAACAAGGAACAGTTCAGTCTCCGAAGGTAAAGCAAACATTTGATTATTTGTGGTAATCTTAAAATACCGAAAATGTGCTGAGGGGGGAACCTGCTCGCTGATTGGTTGCTAGATTCGCTCTTGCTGACGCTGGCTGCCAGCTTGTCGGGTGGATGGTGTAGTTTGGCAGATAGGTCACACATATCAGGTCAGACGGACTTCAGTGAGGACTGTTCTCCCTTAGACAGCATTAATGCATATAGTTTGTAGACATGTGCAGTGAGTTTGTCATGAGCTGGATCTGTTAGTAAGTTTCTCGTCTCTCGGAATGTATTTAGCTCGTGATAACGATCTCGTGATAACGATGTTAACGATGGGCACACACGTCTAGTGCCCAAGGTCACAATTACTCACACACATGCATAGTTCAGTGGTGGCATTCCCGCTCATCTCCATTATGAAACATATAAATAGATTGTACTATTGTAGAGGAATGTAATTAAAAAAAAAAAAGGATACAATTTTATATTCTGATCATTTCTCCACACGCACTGCAAGATGGTACCATGCGAAAGTGGAAACATGAGCTATTATACTTTACTGAAGTTTTGAAAAACATAACGGATACATTCTGGAAAATCACGATGTGTGCAGGTCAGTTTCTGATGTAGTAAATGCTCAGGTAATGTGAAGGTAAGAGTTACAGAGTAGTGAATGAGTTTTCCAGTGTAGGGCAGAGGGCACTCAGACTCTTAGCAGAGTTCATACAAGACTGATAGAGTTTCTACTCCACAAGAATAAACTTTAGATAGTTTGTGACTGCCAGCCAAATTCAGAAGGATGCAGATCTCGAAAACTTTTAAATGAGAAATGATGTAGGCTTGGAGTGTTATTGACTCACACAATCACAGTACTAGGCAGACAGTAATTGATAATAAGACCAGCAAACTTAAATCAAGCTAAGATTACTATGCCTGAACAATTTGAAAACTTTGAAATAACATGCATCTAATGCGATCTAATGGAATGTGGTGGTAGCAGGACCAGGAAGAGAGGAGTTAGGGGAAGGTACTGCAATCTGTTTCACTAACCATTTATACTTGGTCATTTTTTGTTTCTTGTATCTGGAATATTTACTGACCGCAGAATTAAATGTATTTTTTTTAACCAGACTGAAGTCTGTTTGCTATTTAATGCGAAATATCAAAATGCAAATCAACTCACACCACATGAGAATCCTGTGTGATTTCCTTTCTCTCATTGTGTAAGATATAAACAATGAAAGCCTTTGAGGCTCAAATCCGAAGGTATTTTTTTATTTTTCTAAAATGTTGCTGAAAGAGATGCATGTTGACATCTATCTTAAATATTAGACCACCTCCTGGGATGGTTTGGGTGCTCAGATTGAAATTGTTACAATCTAAATGTTACAAATACAATACAGACATTCAAGACACAAAACCACCAAGTATAAATGGGTTCACTGACTAAGTCTTCATAATTTCTCCTGATGCCCATAAATCAGCTCTGACATTGTAAAGCTTCCTGGCATTGACTTTTAAATGAGAATGAACAATCAGTCACAATGTACACAAAGGATTATATGGTGATATAAATAGTAATCAGGGTTTAAAGAGTCCATTTCTATTCAGACATTAGCTGTCATAGCAGCTAACATTTATCCAATGACAGGTATGTTTGTGTCTAATATTTTACCCATAGTCCTATACTCTACCCATAGTCATATTGGTGTAAAAGGTGTTTGTACAGATCTAGAGCTGAATAATACACATTTAAATCATAAATGACACACACCTATACAAGGACATAAATGCTTCAAGTCAGCTTATATTTACTGAAAAAGACTTTCATACGTCGTCAGAACAGTCGTCATGAAGTCATGGTCACATGACGTGTCTCATCTGGCTGCAAAGGCACAGGCGCTGGGTCTTTAACCAGATTATGGGAGCATAATCCTAATCGACCCAAGGAGGACCCATGAATATCCGCCGATCCTCCCTCTGAAGGCTACATACCAAATGTCAGGCAGATATAACAGAATACAGACAGGAGCACCCGATCACAGATGAGAGAGGAGTTTGGGGCGATAAAGCCTTATGTGAGTTTTGCCTGATCTGCTCTTCTCAACTGACATTATTTATTATCCCAAATCCTCTTTATGGACTTATTTGCTTCATTCACTTATCTATCCTAATGCAAAAGATTGTGATTACATTGAACTTCAAACTTAGGACATCGATGTCTTTATAAATCCTTTATGTAATGAAGATCTGTTTTTATCACCTGGATAAAAATGTCAAGAGGCTCAGTGGTCTATATATGTTTGTGTGTGTTATATCTGTATGCTTTGACTTTAATGAATTCTTATGCCTCTTGAAATGTGAAGCTATTTTATTTGTATAAATCCAAATAAAAAAAATAGTGTTACCCAATAAAATCATGCACTGGATATACTGTGAAAATAATATTTACTAACAACATTATTATGGAGTCATGGAAGGTGAAGATAAACAAAAACAGCGAAATGACAGTTTGTAGCCTAAATGTCCACTCCAATCTGGTGTTAATCTCCCCCTTTTGAGAAATATTGGATAGGTTTTATTCCTATTACTGCCAGACAGACTTAATACAGCGCCATTTCCCACACAACCAGAGCAAACCACGACTCTCCGAACACAGTTCCAGACTTGTGAGCACCTCCTGTCTACAAGACCAACCACCACCTTAACAGTAAGACCAACACCAAAAAACCATCAGTTCTGAAACTAGAACAGGTCTCAAGTGTACTCGTACTCTTTTTTTTGCCTTGGGACTTTGTAAAGCACCATGAAGTGGATTAAGAAGTCGCCCTGTGTCCATTACTGAAGTTCTGCTCTGTGTTCCCTGAAGCAGCCGTGGTGGCAGTGATCCCCCCCCCCCAGTAAAGCTGTCCCCTCTCCTACCTGCCTCGCCTTTCAGCTCTGGCCTTCTGTTCTGTCTCTCTCAAGCTATTTCCGTCTCATCCACCTTCGTCTCCTCTCTCTGGCCACCCCCAGGTAGCCCCCAGGGAACAGGGCACTATATCTGGCTAACCTGATCCGAGCTTACAAAAAGTCAAGCCGTTGGCATGTGGCATAGTGCTGGCTAGTTTAATGTAAATGTGTGAGCCATACTCTGCAACACCCAAGAAGCCGTTTGAAATCTTCAGCGTGAGAATGCACCTGTTATGCCTCCTGAACCACGGAGGAGATCTGGTTTAGCTTGAACAAAAAACGCTCACGTCAGTAATGTGACCTGCTTGCTCATAAACCATCTTCACATCTACATCACTGGCACGATCGGAGAGGTTTTTATACCAAGGGTTAGGGTATATAGGTTATAATTCTTGCTCTTTTTCTACAAACTTCATCGACAAAAAGGTTAATAATAACAGGAGGAGGAGGAGGATGATGGGGAGGAAGGTATGGCACATTAAGTTAGAAGAAGGACATGTGAAAGGACACTGCAGTGTCTGGGCTGGCTGGTTCTGGGCATCTAGGAAGGTGTCATACGTCTCTATGTCATTGTGGGAAACGGTGTTTCTCCCTCCAATATATTATGTGGCCATAGCTTCCAATTACAGTATCGCCAGAACCCACATGTCACCACGACGATGCTGACCACTGACCAATGGGAAGGCATGGATCATGGCCTTATAGGGATTATGGGCCATACCAACAACAGTTGACAGAGGGGCTTTCAGTGTGGACGACACGTCTTGGAAACTAGACCCAAATATGCCGCCAGCCTCTGCTACGCTTCTAGCTCAAACATAAATCGCGTTATACAATTCATAAAAATGCCTCAGCGTAAATGTAGTTGTAAAACAGATCCTGTTCATGACACGTTTTGTGGTCTCTCACTCTGCTGACGACTCTCACTGTAAATTACAGCAGCTGTGCTCATTGTCAGGAGGCAGTGTTTACAGGAGCCATGCAAAACCACATCAGAATGAAGACTGTAAATAAGTGAGAATCTTCTGAAAGAGTATTCACTCAGCTAGAACCTACTGCCTTCTTATTCTGAAAACGTGTAGTGCCTGAAGTGCTGAGATTCAGTACCTATGTAGTATATTAAATGCTATGAATATGGGTGATATGGTATTAGTCAGTTACAGCTAGCTGAACTAGCTAAAAGAGTTCTGCTAAACTAGCTGAACGAATTCTGCTGAAATCCTGAATTCAACAGTTAGTAGCTCACAACACATAGGCAGTTTCATAATCGACTATGATTCTTGACTTTGGCTGTTTCAGGAGAACTGGCTGGTTGGTGAGCAACACATCTTGTCTAGCTGCCCAGAGCTTGCTGTCTCATCCTCCACATCAGCATAATCACATTTGCTAATGTCACATGACCAAGAATGCAAAATGAAAGTGAACTCGGCAAGGAAATAAGGGCATAAATCTATTACGCTTGACAGCAAGACTATTTTGTTGTTTGCATTTTTAATTTCTTCTTACTACTTGCAACCAGAAGCATCTGATAACGATGGACTCTAAGCAGTATCTTTAAACTGGAAGTAACTAGCAGATAGGATGTTCTCCTTATGGAAGGGCAGTACGTTTATTTTCAATCAACACTTTAACCTGCCACTATCCTTCTACTGAAAGACTACTACATATTCTCACACACTCATGCATTCTTGTAACTCCCAAACAGATACCCATGCACAGACACCCAAATACATGCTGTCTCCAATGTAGCAGAACCGCAAGAGACTTCATGCTAGTGATCCATGGCCATATTAGGATTCGTGTTACACAAATGCACAGCGCACAGGTACCCAGGGTCTCCTAACTGCCACAAGACTCCCAAGCTGCTGTTCCATCCAGAAGGTGAAGGCCTTGCAGAGGCCCTGCCAGCAGAGAGCACTATTATGCAAGAGCTCCCGTTAATAGGAACCTGCCACTTGTCTATTTTGTGCAGAGCTTATCATGGGCACTGAATAGAGGGAGTGCTTATATACAGTCTTCCTGGGAGCTTTTGTCAGTCAGCATTTCGGAGCTGTGATGAACTCTGACTCGGAGGCTGTGTCCTTCACACGGGCCGCAGAGGAACCCGGTAACGGGGTGCGGAAGAGCCGCCGTTCCGTGGAGTCGACATGGGAACCGCGGAGGGAAAAAGAAGAGAGGGTAAGGAAGAAGAAGGGGATGAGCAAGAGAAAGGAATCATGGGAAAGGGAGTAAACAGACACCATATGCATGGGCATGGTGCCTACAGGGACCATCATGGTGTCTTAGATTGTGTATTGCTTTAAACAGCCTGTATTAACCGGCATGGGTTATGAGATGTGGGACAGTTCTAAAGTCTTGTGAGCCATCTCTTGGACGACCTGCACAATAAGACTAGATAGGCAGGGACACACAAAACACTCAAACGGCAATGGCCAAAACACTCAAACGGCAGTGGCCGCAACAAGCCTTTGAATATCTAGTAAGCTGACCTTGCTACTCTGTGTGGTCCAGGGAAACAGGCCTTAGTTGTGATTGAAGAGACTATTCTGCATGCATGCTTTTGCAAGCATTTGTTTCAGTAGCCTATTATTGCAAATGTGTTGCAATGGATATTTAATTAATTAACTAACCATTATTAATCAATAAACTAACCATCAGTAATATTATTATAATTATTTCATTTCAATGAACAAGTGTATCTAACACTGTCTGAAAAAGTAATTGCCTCATGCTAAGAGTATCTCATGGTGCCATTCAAAATTTCTTAGGGCTGCTTCAGTGGAGTCCTCGAGACTTAAAGGTTTTGCAACCACATCCTATATCATTTGATCTTTCCCCTTACGTTTTCAAGTCTTTCTTTTTGATCGTAGTGTAATATCCTTGCAAAAGCTCAACGCTGGCAGCTCGACTGTGATGGAGAGGGTCAAGATGATCAACATTTCTAACGAGAGCCACTGACGGTAATCAGACATTCCCGAGCTCCGTCCGACTCTCGCTGAAAGAGCGAGTGGTGCGTGCGGAGCCTCCTCCACCCGCCTCCTCCAGCAGCTCCTCTGCTCCTGTTCGCTGCACTCATGCGGAGAATATAATGCTGCTATGGACATGCTGAGATCAGTAAAAGACAGGCCCCAGGGATGAGCCAGGGATGAGCTGAAGAGCAGCGCTACTTTACAGGATGCCAAATAGTCACACTTTCTCCCGCAAGTCGATCAGCATAAGTCTCGTAGAAATGAGCAGCAGAATGCTGAGTTAGTGTCTATGTAAGTGTGATTGGGCGGCGTGGGGTTCTCTCTCGTCCTGACTGGAATTCACAGGATGCAGAAATGGTAGACGTCAGAGAAGGACCTGAATCTTCCATGACGGCAATAAACATTTCATGCTTAATACATCTAGGGATTTTATAAAATATATGAATTTTAACATACAATTCCCACTTATGAGCTAGCTTGTGCATGCCCAATCTTCCACCAACCGTGAAGGCTGCAGCGAGCTTGCACTATGTCTGAGACACGTGAAGCCAGCCACCACATGTGCCCACGCTACATCGCAGGGCGGCTGAACGCAGTCAGACAAGAGCACGAACCGCCCTGCCCAGAGAGCCTGAGCAGGCAGACGTCCGTGTTGGGCTAACGGCACTGGGACTGACTAGGAGTAGAGTCCCGCCATCCCTTCCACCCAGAGAGCAGGGGCAGAATCGGGCACCATCAACATCGGGCCCCAGACCAGAGAAGCCAGGATGATGAGGGTGATGGAACAAACATGTTCCTCTTACACCACTCAGGAACCCCAGAGCTCATTTAAACTCGAATGCTACACTGTGTCACTTAGTGAAATATGGCATTTGGCGTATATAAATTATATAAAGTGTACATAACATTCAAAATTCCAAGGGGCAGAAATTACATAAAGAATGAAAAAAGAACCAAAAAGCCAGGATCCTATTAAAATAAATGAAAAAAAAACAATTTCACACTATCTCTATTGTAATACTGTTACGTTGAATTAATCAATACAGGTGAGTGTGGGGTAATCACCGTCTTATGTCCTAGCAGACATCCTCCACACCTCACACAGATTCATTTAGAAAGCTCTGAAAAAATACTAATGAGCTGAAGCAAGAAAGAGTAAAATATACAGAAACGGACACTGGTCAAATTGGCCACAGAAATAGAGAAACGTAGTGAGGCATTCATTTGCTTCTCTTTCGCTTTGTAAGTGGAAATGATTGGCTGCACTGCAAAACGCTTCTGATTATTCATCCCTCCATCAGGCAATGTTACACAAAACAATAAAATTACTTTTTTTTGGCCATGGATTTAAACAGACAGAAAAGATCATTAAAAACAGGTTGTAGGTTGATCTTTTATACTACAGCACAGACACATGAGGTTAAAAAAGGTGATTCTGGCAGACTTATTCACTACATAATTTATTAGCAGTCACATATTGTGCTAAGCCCCTCTTTGAGCTTGTGAAGTACGTGGGAGTTAAAATTGAACAAGCCTCTACAGGAGCTCTTCTTTTAATCAAAAAGTGGGTGGCCTTTGAGGCACTTCCTCAGAGTCCCAGGCTGGCCCTTTGGGCTGTTTACCCAGAATCATTTAGCCTTGGCAAATGGCCAGTTAGCCCTTCACTCTGCAATAAGCTAATTAGCCAAATAAGCATTGGAGGCATTTTAGGGAACATAAAACCATGCGTTAACAGTGGCAGTGTGGAGCCGTAATGGCGAATCTTGCTAAGGGAAAGTGAAGGGAAACAAGTGTTTCTCCAGAGCTAGTAGATTACTAGCTATGCAGCTATTGAAGTCTGGCACCCAAACACTGGAGACGGTCCATGCCTTATAGAAGAAAAAGCTTCTCCAATTTATCTCCAACACTCCACTGAAGCTTGAGTGCACAGGAGCGTTTCAAGTCTGGCCTTCGTCACTGCGTACGGCTTTACAAATAGGTCTAGCCTTTAAGGTCACCAGACATCACCTGCCGGAATAAAAGTAATATACATTTAAAAAAAATATGAAAAAGGACTCAGCATTCATAGATCCAGAATAATACATATACATAAATCAACTACAAGCAATTTAATGTTTATTAAAAAAACAACAACCAGAGACAAAGACAAAAAAGAAAGAAAAAACGATTAAATAAGAAGTACTTTAATAAGACCCTTTGAGTGCACTGTATTAAGTTCTCCCTCTGCAGGAGAAACCATTCTCTATCGCCAGTTTTTACAAGATAGATGCCAGACCTACTGAGCCATCAACTGAAAGAAAATGCCATTTGGCTTATCTTTGCTAAAACAAAATTACCTTAATTCCATCATTTATCTTAACGCTACATAAATTGTTTTTATGTTCATTGTGGACGCTACTTTGGATCAGGTAAGGAAATAAATGAGGGAATGCAAAGCTCCATGTATTCAAGTGGAGGGGGTAAACAGAACAGGAAACCATCCTGTTGTAGTGCTTCACCCCAAATGAATTCACTACTGAGTCTACATTTGAAAGACAGCTCTCCTTCTGAGTACAGCAACCTGCCCAAAGAGAAACGTGTGTACAAGTAGGCTGCCACAAACCAGGCACAGGTGCAGCCGCTCCAAATTACCCATCGATTCACCCAAGCTGTGTCTCCGCCCCCCAGCTGCCGCTCGACCACGCCCACACTGCCTCGCTCATGCAGTGTCAACCCAACTGGACATCTAAGACCTGCCACAGAGACACTAGACTTGAAAGGTTCATAAGGGTGGGTCTGCGCTTTAATATTTCAGTTAATTTACTCTAAGAAAGGAATAAATTTGAATTTTACATGCTGACAAATGCTTTAAATGGAGAGCTTTCTAAGCAAAGGATTAAGAATAGCTTTACTACCACTGCTTTTACATAATATATATATTCTGAGAGCCAGAATCAGAATTTCCATGCTCATTAAGTGAAATAAGATCTAAGAGATAAAGTCAAGCTCACAGAAACAAGAGAGAAAAGTAGAAGAAAACCATGAAACCATGAAAGTGGAAAAGACCATGTGTGAAAGTGCAACACCTCTTCTGACAGCCAATAATGTTGCCCACAATTGTGCAAGGGAAGCAAAAGTTTGTCTGAAGGTTAGCGATGCATAAGGAGGTCAAATTAATGTAATAATGCCCTGGTTGTCTACACGGTCCAGCCAGGATAAAAATATCTGCAGTGGTCATTGTTCTCTGACTCCATAAAACCTGAATGTCCTTTCAGTGAATGTGCTCGGGCCCTTTTAATAGGTCAGATCTACCCCCCAATCTACCCCCGAACGAGACAAAGGGCGATTGATTAAATGTACATTTTTTTTCCCATTCATCAGGAGAGTAACCTATTAATACCATCCATTTAGTTCCTAGACAGTGCATTCATATTCTGTATGTGACAGTTGCTTGGTGAAAAAAACAAAATGGTCTGAAAAACAATACGCCACAATACAGCTTCTAACTCCTGCAAAACCCAACATATGCACCAATGCTGGTGCTGGTGATCTACTGCACAACGTGCGCACCAGTGCTGGTGCTATGACCATGATCTACTAGCCATGGGAATTTAGCTTTAGGTTCAAATGGGAAAATGAAACCGAAGTAATGCCTGTATGGTAACAGACATCTTGCCCTGTGTTACATAGCGAAACAGCATTGTGTATCCCAGCCCAACAATATTCTAAGAAAGCTAGTGTGCATATTACCACTCACTTTGAATATGAGAGCTGAATTTGAAACTTTTCTAACCCTTCGTTAAGAGAATAACACCAATCGCAAGCAGTTAGACACAGTGCTGACCACATAAACTACAAAAAAGAAATTCAACAGAATTAATATGGATTTCAATTCCAGCATCAAACAGCTGGGCAGTTCTCGCCAGTTGAGATACTGGTCTCAGGTGGCATAGACTCCTCTGAAATCATCCCTGTGAGGTTAACTACAGCAAACCAAGTACTGTGCAGCTGTTTTATGTAGTGTCAGATAACAGATCTACAGAGAAGGAAATGACTGCTTCTCTAATGGCAGAATGAGAAAATCATTTACTGCAAAGGAACATGAACAGCAGCCTAACACTACCCTAACCCTACCCTTAACCGCCTGGACATCAGACAACCTCTGTTATGGTGTATAAAACATTTACTGTAGGGCTTCAGATAGGCATGAAGATTGTAATTAACAGGAGAGAATGATTTAAAAAAACACAATGGTTTCACTTGTGTATAGTTTACAATTGCTAAATTGTATCCTTATCAAAAGAGCACTTCAAACACGCTTTAAGTGTGTGAAACAGCACAGCACTAGTGGGAGGTAGGACTAGGACTCAAATGATCAGTTCCCACCGCTCTCCGGTAGAAGTATGTTAATGAGGTAGAAAAAAAAAACTGTTTGCGGGAGTCAAAGTAAGACCATAAACATATCACATGACTAAGAAGCAATAGGGAAACTTTAAAAACTTAAGAAGCGCATTGAAAATGTTCTGTTTTGAGATGAAGCCTGTGCATACTCACATAACACCATTGGCCAGAGAAGTTTTACATTCACCTCGCTCACTGGTTTATGCCAGGCATTTCCCGGGCAGTTATACAAACACACACGCACTGTTTACGTTACAACACAGCTGTACACAACACAGCTTTTCTTCTCTGCCTTACATACTCTTATCCATATTACATACCTTCAACATAGCAATGTGGTAAGCTATGTTCCCTCTACCTGACTTCACTGCTTGTTTAAATCACAAGCCGCCAAAATAAGACGAAGGCCTTCCCTCGCTTCCCTAAAACAAACGAGTTAGCTAGTACCGTGCAGAGTTCCCTCACCTCAGCCCAGGAAATGCGCGTGAAATTTCACAGGGCAGGATTTAAAGCACCTCATAAGCAAAGCATAGCTTGTTTTATTCTTGAGGGGATCTGAAAGCGAGGGTTTTTTTACGGGAGATTAAAAAAAGGAGGACTTAACAGCCTGTGGCCCACTGCTCCGGCATATGGGAGTCAGGGATTGAAATTTTGCTTGACTGCTGATTGAATTTTACAGACCGAGCGTTCTGAAAAGAGGCGGGCTGTAATTACCTCGATGCTGGAGCAAGCCGAGTGTAAAAGGAGCATCAGGAAAGCGAGGGAGACGAACGGCGAGGCCTCTGTGTTGCCTCACTTTTCACTCTCCGTCCTGCAGGGCCATAAGAGGCAGCGAGGGGCTCCATTAAACACAGAAGTGTAAAGGCGATACGGGGCTTGGCTCACAGGAATAATACATACCTTTATCTTGCACTGAGAACATGCTGTCTCACTCTGTCCCTGCTCCTCTATGGGGAAACCCGAAAGAAGGTCAAAGTAATATGCAGAGAGCACTGGATACCGAACATAGGCAGCTTCTTGGCATCTTAAGGTGGCCTTGTGCTTGTAGCTTCTAACTCATGCGGTTTTACAGAGAGGGGTAATGAAAGCAACCAAGTTACATTGGTGATGTGTGAGTTAAAAAAATCGAACATAAAAGAGGAGCGACTCGGACTTATTTTTCTTTACCTAAAAATCCATTGCTTTGGTCTGAAAAGGTTTGTAGTTGTAACGTTGAGTGGGAGGAGTCAGGCGCCGTACCGTGACGGGTGTCTCTTGCCGAGCACGCGGAAATCGCACTGCCCACCACGTGTACCTACTGCATGAGGTTCCCTCTAGCATTTGGATCGAGCTGCCAGCACTCTTTCTCAACATGTGTTCCAACCTTGAAACTTTAGAAATACAGGTCCCCCTCCAGAGGATATTAGTCATTATAACTACTGCTTACTACATTACTGTATTCAGCAAATGCCTTTTTATGATTGGCTCATTATTGTTACTAATAACGTTAACAATACATAACTTCATTCAGCCATAACGATTCTCTGATGGCATCGTTGTTAGAAGGGCTGACCACATCTATGCAGTCAAAGAAGTGGCCTTCACCTGAATAGATAAGATACTGCCAGGCTGATGCATTGACTTTGACATTGAATGTAAAGTGGTTTTCATCTATTGATCACATCTCTGCTTGCTGGCTAGTATTATCCTGCAGGTTGTGATAACAGAAAGAAAAAAATCTATACACAGCAGAAATAGTGCAGAATTTAGACGCTGGGAGAACTTTTAAGTGCAATGAGGATCCTGTGAGAATGGTGAAATGTTCTTTTAGAGCTAAAGAGAAAGGAACAAGAAGAAGTCGATTATTGGAACACTCCCCGATGTAATAGACAACATAAGACAATTCAGCACAAAATAAGTCTAATGTAATTAAATACATAAGTAAAAAATGTCTACAAAGGAGCATTCACTGTATTTTAAATGACAATTAAAATATTTGCAATAATAATATGCAATAATATTTAAGGCATTAGACTGTGATGGGTTGTCATGGGCGTAGTAGGCAATCGTGGAGTGGAATGGGGGGACTGCTTGAGGAATCAGAAAATTTGGAAAGTTCAGTTCGGAAAGCAAAAGTCAGTATATTTCAAAGGCGTTGAAAAATTTCAACTCAGATTTGGAAAAGCTTTAGTTTCAGTATTGAGATGATGACATACATAAAACTATTTAAACTCACTAAATAAAACTCAACAGCATTTGTCACTTACAGGTTTAACAGTAGACTAGTAAACTGGGGAAATAATCCCAGTTATGTCTCTGGTGGCTGTTCTCATGGCTGCTCTAATCACATGCTACATCATGAAGAATAAAAAAAAGTGTTTAATAAGAATTTGCAATTGTGCTTTATTGCTGTTGGGCGTATGTTTACTCATTTAGAATAAACATACTTCTTGAGAATGTATATTTCTTAAGCATTTGATCATACAAGAAAAAAAAACAATCAGTAAATACCAATTAAATATATCAATAATTACTCAGGTCTTAATCATGAGGTCATAGTATACTTAGTGGTAAAGATAGGAGAGACACATAAATCAGTAATTAATGGTTAAGCAATGGTAAGTAAGGCATAATTCATGATTAAGTAATGCCAATTAAGGAGTAATTATTAGCCCAGTAGTAGGAAGATTCATGAATATTGAAATGAGCATGTTGATGCAGATGAATATGGGGAGGTCCCAAAGTGGCCAGTAAAGAGCTCCACACAAAGTTCCACAATGGTGGAAATAAATCAGATGTTAATTAGCAGACCATTAACGGGACTAATGTGTAAGTGCTAGGAAGTTATTGACTTATTTATAGGAGTGTTATTTATTTATATGTGTGATTTATTTATATGAGTAAATACACAAATACACAGTTCAATAGCTGTGTAATAAGTGTCATTTAGTACATTAATGAGTAAATAATCTATTAATTGATTGTGAACTAAGATATAAGATATAAATTACATTTACTTAATTCCTCATTTCTAAGTACTTAATAATTTAAATAACAGCTAATGCATAATGATCAGTTCAGCAATATATAGATAATGCTTAAATAATGAGTTATTAACATGTAATTAATCACTGATTTGTAGCCCTCAATGTAAAACTTTACCAGAATATATGTAACCAGAATTTGAAATTGTTTATTACTCTGTCAGAGTTTTACCATTTGGATAGCCTAATCTAGGGTTTATCCTAGTAAATCTACACAGCAGAGATTTAATATTTCACAAAGAATTGGTGTCAGCAATCTATGAAACTATAGATGGAATCATGATCCCCACAGTGTCTCTATGGCAATTCTATGATAACGACTTCCTTGTGTGTATTGTTTTAATTTTGTTTTTGTTGTTAGTTCTGCCCTTTATTGTTCTCAGGTGTTCCTGAAAGAAAAGGAGATAGAGGGAGAAGGGAGAAGAATGCATCAAAGAGAGAGTCCAAAGGGAAGATTTCTCTAGACCCAACTACTCAGTACACCACGTCTGAGCCGCTCTGTGTCTGGTATGGTTCACTCCGCCTCTAACTCCCAATAAGAATCCCTTCAATCTTATCTTGACCACAAGCAGAGTTGGCCTACCACTGACCAATCAAAAGTCACAACATACTAGCATGATATCATCCCACCATAAGACGAACCTGGACTCACAACAGGAAGGACATTGATTTACAGTCATGGCACTCGGCGCCTGTGGTCAAGGGGCCAAAGGAACCGCTGGCATTTCATCACCTTTATCACACCTTTATTATTGCCCTAAACCTCAGATGTTCATAGAGTAGAGTTTGGCCTACAATATCAAAAAACTTCACTTTGTGCTCATACACTCAAAGCACGGATTCATCAATAAGTCATGACAGCATGTCTGCACAGAGAGGGACGGTGTCTGGACAAACGGACAGACACTTTGCGACCTGCGACTGTGGCTTCAACTAGGGTTGAAGGCATCAACTGCAAAGGAAACCTGCAAACAGAAGGAAGATGAAGAGCTCTCTGGGTTATTGGCCCCAGCTGAGCAGAACCTGCAAGTCATCCTTCAATACACGTTGCTTTGTCCTTCCTCAGTGAGGTGTTCCATGGAGCAAAAATATATGGTGTTTGCAAAACACCAGTTTAAAAGTCTAAAGATATTGCTCTGTTTATGTTTCTAAGCCTTTTGGAAGACTTTTAACTTGCTAAATATTTAGTAAAAATGGTGATAGTAATGCTCCAGTCTCCATATATTTTAGTGGAATAATTTCATTATATGTAAATTATATATACATTTATATGAATTATATATAAAAATAAAACATTTAGGAATGTTTATTTCCTTATAACTCCAACACACACACATACAAATACGCACACATACACACAAAGGTGTAATTTATTAATTGTGTGACAAGAGAAAAAAACTTGTAAGATGAAGGTTATGTTGTCATTTCATAAGTTTCATGCCCCCCTCCTTCACTGTTGTTATGGTTACTCATAGGTCATTATTACATTAGAGGTGTCTCGATGTAAGAAAGTAATGGACATCTGCTAGCCAGTTAGATAATAGAATTTTCTATGACTCGGGTATAATGAAATATATTGTAAATTTGCAGCTGTGCGGACTGGTATTTTTTCTATAGTTGATCATTATATGATTTTGTAGCACCTGTGAACAGTTCATTCTATTCCATTATATGAATCATATGTTGCACTGAGAACGAAAAACATTTCTTTGATGATTATTTCAGAGAGTTACATGCAACCTGGCTCTGAAATGCATCATGAAAGCAGTTTTGTTTAATTAGCAGCAAATTGGATTAGCAACTATTTTGTTTACATGATTAATAAAAACTATTTATACCTACAAATGTAAACATTTTGAGTTCTTTACAATGATAGATAAGACTTCATACATACTGCCTTCATGTAGGAAGACATAAATGTGATGTTGACACCTCAAAAGCAGTGGCAGCCATGCCTTCACTGTCCCAGTCCATGATTCCATGCAAATTAGCATGCAGATGGCTGTGTTGCCAACACTGATGTGAAGCACTTAACAGTAGGGGCAATTAATGAGAGTTTATCTCAAACGAGTTACAGTGTGGTAGAGACATCAGACTTAAATATGAAAGATGGCGCACACAGATACCAAATGAACCGTTCCACATCAGGGACTGTGAGTGGCAAGCTTGCTAATTGCTAAGTTTGTGATAGTTTGGGTAAGTATATTCCTTATGGTATTCTATGCATTGCTGGGGCAATTATATGGCATATCAATTTAACATCAAGTATAACTAACACCTGAATATTTTTCAGTGGTTTCCAGTAAATCGATAGATGAACGAGGCTTTATTGCCACTAAAAGCATAAATAGAACGCAAGACATCAAATATATTCGGTTTCATGCAGAAAAAAAAAAAGAATTGTCAAAATCCAGAGCAAATGAAAGAAAGGAAAGTGAGAGATAAATAAAGATTCATCACACGCTTATTTCGTTGCGGGGAGCACATCCAGGCCGTCCAATCAGAGAACGAGGTTCCCACTAAGGCCACAGAAGGGAGAGAGAGGTCCACACAACTCCCACAGACGCTCCGCCATCTCAGTCCACGGCCGCGCACAGACCCACACGCCCCAGAGGTGCAGCACACTGGACGGAACTGCTCTGGTGCAGAGAACCTCATGGGTCCGTGAACTTATTTTGTCAGAGCGACCCTCACATCGATATTAGTGTGGTACAGTGTTCCTTTTTTACATACGCTTGGAGCCACGCGGCGCAAATAAGAGAGACATTTGTAATTCTGTTGACAATACAACCCTTAAATAGAGCGTAATATACAATGTGTTGTGATATGGGGAACGTGCATTGGGTAATGAAGGAAGAGTCTCGCAGGGGCGCACGCTTCTGCCTGCGCGCATTCTAGCGTTCGCTTATTATCTTTGCATCTGGAGATTGGCAGGAGTGCCAGAGCCCCACCCCCACCCCCACCCCCACCCTGTGGGAAGACATCAGTCATGCATAAGCGATGGCAGTGAAGTCGGTGCAGTCTGTGCACTCTGCATCCTGCTCTCTGGCCTTGTGGGATCTTTTGTGCTCTAAGTGCCACAGTCGAGCAGAAGAAAAGGTGCCTCCCCTAAATTACGCGTGGACTCACCATCGTTTGTTGTATGACCCGTCTCTTACAAGCCCGCGCCGGGTCGGTATGGTGTCATCTGTGCTTGAGTTGTTGTTCTTATCCACTGAAGGTCCCCTGCTGTGGCAGACGTTAGTCCGGGCCGACGCCCCTCGGCACCTTCAGTTAAGGGCTGACAAATTGACTTGCAGCCCTTGCGTGCTCTCTAAACATCCACCATGATGAATTACATCATTCCTACTGAAGCTCCCTAAATGAAGATGGGGTTTAATTCCACTGAAGTCAGGAGAGAACAACCCTTAAAAGGACTTTAACAGCATATAGCTGTGAGGGAAAACTGTTGGCAGACTCTTCGGAATCATGTGCATTTCTGCATTGATGGCTCTTAGATCATTAATAGTTAATCGAAACGATTTCGGCATCCATTATTTCAATTAGAACGGAAATAGAGATTATGCAGCAGTCTATGGCTACACGTAAGGTCAGTTACTGAAACAGAAGATAAAGGAGAAAAGATGGCTCCCCCGGTGCAGAGAGAGTGAACAAACAAAACAAATCCTTTGTAGGAAAGGAAGATTTGAGTATGGCAATCCCCACAAAGTTGGGACAGGATTATGAATGAGAACTGAATAATAGGTTTGTGTGTTTGTGTGTGTGTGTGTGTGTGTGTGTGTGTGTCTGTCTGTATGGCTGTAAATAACAGTGAGAGGACCTGACTGTGATATCTCTCAGTCATCAGAGGTGGTCTTACCTCTGAGCCATCAATGTTTCCACTGCCATTCGCCCAAATCTATCCCCACTTATCCATTTCATCACCTGCAGCAATGCTGTGGCATTCCAGCAGCGGGACGCCTGAGGGCCACTGGCTATCCTCATAGAGGGGACAGAAGGCTGGGAGAAAGACGGAGTGAGTGTGAGAGAGAGAGTGAGGGAGGGATAAAGAGAGAGGGAGAGAAAAAGAAAGAAGCAGAACATATGTAAAGTTACTCTTGCAATTTGCTCCACAACCCTCCATCAAAGGTCCGTCTGACTGGACTGCCTGTAGTCAGGGTCCTATGAGTCTTCTTTCCTGCACCTTGCACATAAACCAGACACTGAGTTGGTCCTTCATTGAAATGTGTTATTTCTCACATGGGTTGTGGATTAGGTAGGAGCAGATGCAGTGAGATAGGCCACCTGCTAAATGGGCCTTTATAAATAATCCTGGATCTATAATAACATGCTCATAATAGCATTTTACAAACAACAAATATGTCTTGGCCTTCTTATGTACAATATTGCACATTTGGCACATACAGCATTTGCCCTAAATAATCTCTAAAAGGGCTGTCTCTCTCTCTCTTTCTCTCTCTCTCTCTCTCTCTCTCTCTCTCTCTCACACACACACACACACACACACTTACAGCTGGTGTGCACCAGAAGTTCACACTGTTAGAGTGAGCATCTTTTTTTCCCACAGTCCAGCATTTTCTTCAAACGATTAATCACCGCAGGTTCTCCGCTGCTCCTCCTCGTTCTGGTGCAGGACTCCGCTCTGGGCGCGCCCGGCGATGAGGCAAATTCTCCCGCTCTCAAGGTCACAGCTCCTCCCCCGGCACTGGGAGCCATCTCGACAACGTCCTCCCCTGTCACGCACCGGGTGCGCCACTTCGTTTCACCCACAAGTCATTTCCTGCCATAAACAAGTCATTAACCACACAGGCCTGGCTGAAAATCGAATGGTGAGCGGCGGTGTAGCGGCGGTGTCACTCAAACACCCCCCCACCCAATTTCCCCAATATTCCTCTCCCCTTTTTTTCCCAGAGGGAATTTTCGTGGTGCCTGTGGACGCAAACATACCTACTCTAGCAGCCCAACCTCAGCTTCCAACTCCATAAAGTTTTCAGTCATTGTCCTGAACACATAAACCAGCAGTTCTGTGTTTTCTCTAACATGATTAATCACTCAACTCTGAGTGATTACTAAAGCCTCCATGAGCTGATTCAGGTTTGCTAGATGTTGGAGATCAGTAACAGGCGCAGGAGTCCTGAGCTGTACCAGACACCCCAGCCACACTGTCTTTTTGGCGGTCATACGCGGTTTGCTTGAAGGTTGCCGTGGAGCCAGGCGTGTGTGCCCAGGGACGTGGTTCTTTCTCAGACAGCAGTCTGGGAAATGGGAAGGTGAAAATGTGCCTTCAACAAAGACACAAGAGGGAACAAGACACAACTCGAATCCCCGTCCTGATCAAAGACGCGAGAACGCTGTGGCATTCTGGGAAAAGAGACCAAAAAAAAACAAACAAATAAATCAATTTTGCTAAGAGAGCACATTTATCACGAGCACGCTATCAGGCGTGGAGCTCAACGTGCAGTTCTGCAGCTGAGACAGCAGAGCAGTAATAAACAGGGATGGGCCAGGCATGCCACTGGGATGTAGATCTCATGTCTGTGTGAGGAAAATAGAACTAGGAATATTAGAACAAACAAACAAACAAACTAACAAACTAACTAACTAACTAACTATCTATCTATCTATTGTCTAATACCTTCAACCTTGAAAGGAAACATGTACACCCTTTGTGAACTATTATACATATTAATATTGTGTTAATACACTGTTTACCTGTTTGTTTTAATCATGTCTTCACACTGCTTCCATTTGTATTCATAACAGCCTGTAGAAAGCCTTTATATTACAGAGGATCCAGCTCTTTAAAGTTTCAACAATTAACACCCCTCCAAATATGGCCCACATTGTTTTATAGGAGTGAGCTCTGTTACCACAGGGTCAGGGCTCCTCGAGTGTACACGAGGTAGCGCTGTTCGGCAGGGTATGTTTACGAGGTGCGGCTGCCTTCCCGGGAACGTTAATGAGATAGAGTCTTCCTAAATTAGGCCAGTGTCTTATCCATTAGCATGTGTTTGATATTTGTAAGGGCAGGAGGGTAGGGTTAGGGGGTTCTGTCACCTTTGTGTAGGCAGACAGGTGGCAGCAGCTCACACACATGCGTTTACACACACGTGTGCGCACACACACACACACACACACACACACAAACAATTTAACCCTACCTGTCAGGTCTGGCTGTCAACCCATTCAGTTTCTCTGTGGTCTGGTTCAAGCTTTCACTGGTTCACCTTCTGACCCAGCTATAGGTGACTTAAAATCAATTGCTAATTGATTGCGTGTCAGCCACAGTTTGTTTTTGACCGTTCCTTTTATTAAAGCTAAATTGGCCCTGGACACACACATGTAAATGTTCTGCAATCACTGCAGGAATTTGGTTGCACGCACATGTGCACAAACACACGGACACTCTGCACTGATAGGACAGAGGTGTTAGCTGTCACCTCTTAGTAAGGGTGACTCTGACAGTTTCAAGGTAAATTAGATGCCAGCACCTGCTCTTGGTCTCTCTCTCACACACACACACACACACACACATACACACACGCACGCACACAGACACACACTCGCACTCACTCATACCCATTTCAGTAACACAAGGGCACACTCTGCAGTTAACATCGTGTCAGCGGTGCACAGACTCGTTGCTGTTGTTGTTGATATTTCAGTGCATGCTTCTCCCATTTACCGCCACCCTTCTACACAGTGTTCAAATAAAAAACAAATAAAACACGCTCGATCTACATATCGCAGGAGAGGACAATCCGCATGTTCTTATAAGGAGCAGCAGCACTTGTGCAGACAGCCCATCAGTAATCATCTGTGAACGTGACTGGTCTACGTGGTCTATGGTGAAGGAAGGTCACTTAGTTGTTTGTCTGTCATCCTCTGTTCTCTCTCTCTCTCTCCCTCGCTCACTCTCTCCCCATCTCTCTCAGTGCCTCCCACGCTCTCCCTGTATCTCTGCCCATTGTCTTCTCTGGCACGTTCTCCTGCCTGGCAGGCCGAAAGGTAAAGGCTCATCAATGTTATCGGTGCTCGGCAGACAGGGGAACAGAGGAGGACCCTATAGGTGCCCGAGCTTCACTCGCCGCAGGCATCACTCACCACAGCCAGGGGGCTTGTGTGCAATCAACTGCAATTTAGTTGTTTAGGTCATGTGGATATGACTGTGAATTAGTCCCTGCCAGTTAGAACAAAAGAGTGTCTATAAGTACCGCATGGGTGAACGAAAGAAAGTCATTATACTGAAATAAAATGAATATGATGCATAAGGTGGATTTAATGTGGTATGAAGATTTGGTTCGTGTCTTATTACGTGAGATATTTGTGTTCATTGTACACTGTTCTGATCACATATTTCTGTGACGGGCAGTGAGTGCGAACGAAAAGGAAGCGATCACGCCAAGTCTCAGAGAAAAAGAGGGGTTTAATGAATAACGTGCGCAAACAAAAGACCCGTGCACTTGACCCCGATTAAGGATATAATAACCAGCGGTCAACTGGTACATAGACAAGGCATATATAGCCTGACAAACTACCGTCAGGTGAGGGAGCTAATAAGCTCCACCCACCTGAGGGACGCACACAACGCAACAACAACAGGACAACTGCCGCTGTACCGTAGGCGACCGGTAGGGGAAGCCTCCCACACCGTGACAATTTCCTGCTTGCTATGATAAACACTTCTCTGCATATTTTAGCTGTGTGGGATTAAGTGCTATCAGACCATTAAAATAAATGGTCAACAAACAAACAAATAAATTGTTGCTTTAAATTTCTGGGCCGCCTTCATAAAAACGTGCCATTAATTGAATGCCATATAAGGCAGATTATGCTTATGCTACCTCACTTATGTTACCTGCTATAATCACCTCTGTCAAATCAAAACACTTTATAGGTAACAAAAAATCAAATTGTTATTCACACTTATCAAGGTGATGCCCCAAGAAATCCTGACATCTCTATACCAAGAATTTCTCAAGTGTCTGAAATTTTAATTGTTTTATCATAAATATAACAACATTAATGTTTACATCTAACATTTCCCTTCAATAACAATGCAACTATTTATGCAATCTATATTCACTGTCAATTGTGTAAACAAACAAGTAAGCAAATTAAGCGACCAAAACAAGACACACCAACAACTAGAACACAGAAGAAATGAGACTGGCGATGTGACTGTGGCACTAGACACACACATACACACAGATATACACCTGCACACACTCTCTCTCTCTCACACACACACACACATGCTCTCTCTCTCTCTCAGTTGAAGGCTCACTGAATCAGGTTTCTCCCCATTACCAATCAGAGCTGTGAAAATGGAGCATGTAGTCACCTGCACAGCTTAAATTTCCCACCACGCAGCAGTCTGCATGCTCAGCGGAGGAAGCGAAGTGCTCATAAAACCCAAGCAGATATATCCCTCCGGCTGGAGCTTCACTCGGAGGAACATCCTGGTGAAACCACAGGGTACTGCGCTGCTAAGGACTCCCCAGCTCTAGATGCAGCTGCACCAGGTCTAGATGCAGCTGCACTAGAGATCTTATTGCCATTCAGGGGCTATAGAGAAATATTCATAACTCTAAAAGTTCTGATTGATGTGAGTTTAATGTGCCTCTGAGACTAGGGAGAGGGGGCTTTTGTTTACAAGCTTGCGGTGTGGCTGTAATCAATTACACTTAAGTACAGTACTAGGGTCCATAATGCACGGTAACAAATAACAAGCCAGCCTATCGACGACACTGCAGGCAAAGCTTTTAAATCGAAAGCTCAATTACTCCCGCTTAATCCTAATGGACCAAGTGTCAGATTAAAGGGAAAAAATATTAAAATTTTAGTCATTAAATGGGCATGAATCATCAAGTATAATTATTCTGTATTCTAGTTTATCTGTTTTAAGTAACAATGTCTTTTAGAGAGGTAGATGATTATACGATAGATAGATAGATAGATAGATAGATAGATAGATAGATAGATAGATAGATAGATAGATAGATAGATAGATAGATAGATAGATAGATAGCCCTGTGTTTTATCAATCCATGGCTCTGTGTAATTACAATTGTGATAGGCAGACTGCCCAGATTTTTTCCATTGCATAGGTTCCTAAGCTAATTGACAGCTAACCTAACCATACATGAAGTCAAATAAATCAATACAGCCACTTCATTAGAACACCTCCATTTTATTCATATGCACTGGCCACCTGCTGGATTTGCTGGTGTTTTTCAAGCGTCATTGTCACTGCGGCATTGAGAGTGATCTTCCAACCCAACGCACTGAGCTTGCCGTGTGGCATGGACCACAACTAACGACAGACCAGGGGCCACAGGAGGACTAATAGAGTCTAATAGAAAGTGTGTAACAGATGGACACATGGACGTCTGTGGATGCCATGGAGATGGAGACGCCGGGGAGTAACCACGGTGTGTTGTTGTAAAAGATGTAGAGGTGGAAAAAACTGCAGTGAAGGACATGAGGACTGAATCCTGCAACATCTGTGCAAGCAAATCGCTTCTGAAGCTCTAGCTAGAAAAACTGGAAGCACATATATGAATAATGTGGACTGTACACAATAAAACTATACACTGTATGACACTGAAACAAACGTAATATGCAGTTTCACAAGTACATGTGCCTTGAAGATTGAACCTGCCTAAACTCTAGTTGTCAGACTTGGGCATTTTTCCCCCAAGGCCCGTAACCTTTCACATATATGAAATCCTGATGTACCCTATTCCCATACTCTATTCCCATTATCGTTAGGGCAAGTCTGCCCATGGGGAGCAGATTGTGCTGCAGTAATAAAGCCCCTCCCCCCCCCTCCCCCAAACTTGGGCTCCTGCAGGCCTGCGCTTTTAGCTGAGCTAGGGTCGGCACTCGCGAGCACTGTGCTTATGGGAGATGGAAACGGAGTCGAAAGCTACTGGAAAAAACCTCCCCAAACACGGCTCACCACACACACACACACACACACACACACAGAAGAGCTTGCTCCCCAGCAGGGTTTAGAGGGTACACTGTCATTCATCTTAATACTAGCATTGCTGAGGAAACAGTTGTCAGATTTAAACCGATTTAACCTGCTGCCACTGAGCTCCACGCGCAAGAATATTATTCTTATTTGTTTGTTTGTTTGGCAAAACGGAGCATGAGGTGCATGCGCTAACAAGGCTAGCTGTAGCTTACAGGCTGCCTTATCTTTCACGATCAGGTGTAAGTTCTCATAAGCACATTTGCCAGGCAAAAGATGGCTGAGCGTGCGGGTTTCTCTGTTGTGGGGGAGCCATGTCACATTTTGTTGAAACCCTGTATATGTGTGTGTGTGTATGTGTGTGTGTGCACATGCGCTGAGTGCCTTTTGTTGCTGTTCGTGATTATGCATGTGTGTTTGTGTGTGTAATTAATATTATTATTGTACCTTTTTACATGGCAGTAGACTCAGAGTGAGTCACAATGGCATTGCATCCAAACACCTGCTGTGATCACAGGTGTTTGGTTCATTATGTCTATGCCGTCATATGGGGCATCCTGCCACTTTCAGTGCACTATATGACTGTTTATTTTTGCATCAAGTGCAATCATTCTTAACAAAGGGCAGATGCGAGTCCTGTACGTCTTTGAAATATGCAGATGCTTAATTGTCAGTGTTCTGATGGAGCACGCTTGCTGTTAAACCGTATCTGTGTCCAGCGTACCTAAAGCACAAGAACACTTGCATTGTGGAGAAATAGGGATATCAATAATCATCATGAAACCTAAATAATAATCACTCTGGAGGTGTTACAGTGAGCGACAGTGCTTGCATCTCATTCTGATTACTTTTGCAGGCACTGTAGTTATGTTTGTTCACAAAGCTTCTGCAATTCTATGTTTGTAAACAAACATTTTCATCAAGAGCAAGACGTGAAAGCCATGACTGCTGGCCAGCCCCTGTGCTCGGATCAGCCCTAGCTACTGCTGCTAGCAGCTCGGATCAGCCCTAGCTACTGCTGCTAGCAGCTCGGATCAGCCCTAGCTACTGCTGCTAGCAGCTCGGATCAGCCCTAGCTACTGCTGCTAACAGCTCGGATCAGCCCTAGCTACTGCTGCTAGCAGCTCGGATCAGCCCTAGCTACTGCTGCTAGCAGCTCGGATCAGCCCTAGCTACTGCTGCTAACAGCTCGGATCAGCCCTAGCTACTGCTGCTAACAGCTCGGATCAGCCCTAGCTACTGCTGCTAGCAGCTCGGATCAGCCCTAGCTACTGCTGCTAACAGCTCGGATCAGCCCTAGCTACTGCTGCTAGCAGCTCGGATCAGCCCTAGCTACTGCTGCTAGCAGCTCGGATCAGCCCTAGCTACTGCTGCTAGCAGCTCGGAGCAGTCCTAGCTACTGCTGCTAGCACCTGCTCCACGACGCTCCCAGACGGCACTCTGGGGCCCTGCCTGGATGCCGTCCACGCAGCGCAGCGCCCGGGTGACAACATTTGCAATCTGTGGCATTTGAGAGCCAGTTTAAATGTTGAGCTTAGCTTAACTCATCTTAGGAGTTCACAGTGTTGTTTTTTTAGGTTACCATGTGTTTACTTTGGACTGTGTAAGCCTCCAATGCCCTGTGTTTGTGGCAAATAGATTAATATTAACAGCAAGAACCAGACTGTGAAATGAAATAGTAAAAAACCACCCCTCAGGCAGTAATTATATATATACTGTATGCTATATATATATAATGATATTATTTTATACATAAACACACACCTTAACGTTTTGTAGGGGGCTACATTGTTATGCTTGCATCATAGATTTGCAGCCTATAAATGAGGTCATATTAATTCAGCATGTAAACTCTTGTAGTGACTGAAAGGCTGAATCTGTAAATCGCTGGTCATAGGGAATGATAGCATGCCATGTCTCCAACTCCACTGACAGCTATGGATTTCTGTGTCAAGGTTTTTGCTGTAGAAATAAAGTTTGACTTGATTGTAATTCTAATATATGGGATATTAGAGAGGTATCAGACTGATTTCAAATGTGTATATTAGCAACATATAACTGAATTTTAACTTACCTTTTATTTTCTATTATGTAAATGGATTAAATTTGCTATTAAATTGCTTGTTTTAACTGTTGACTACAAATTTTCTCTCCAAATGGTAATTCCTGGAGCTGTTCTACAGACATTGCATAGTGACATTATTCAACAGTGGGAAGAAACCCATCTCAGAACTATTTCCACAGTTTTTTTTGTCTAAATGCTTGGATCTGGTACATTTTCCAAATGGATTACTGGGGATTATATATTTACATTAAATTATATATTTACATGACATAACTGACATGCAAAGTCTACTGGAAACATTTCCTTAACAAGTCATGCTGCTCCTCCTGAACCTGTAATCAACATGCTTTATTCTAAGATATTCTAAGTACAGACCAAATCAGTAAAACATGCATAGTAGAAAACATTTAGGACTGTTTTCCTAGATACAGATTACACCATGGACCAAAATGCTGGAATAAAGGAGAGTGATTCATGTTTAATGCTGATTTAGCTGCAGTCTGGACCTGTGAACCTAGCTGTTCACATTGGAAAAAATCTAAATTTGAATACATGAAGGTCACCTGAGGCCACAGATAAATATCAGAGCAAGCGAGGTCGGTCGGCCTGTTACGGGCATGTAGCCAGCAGCTTCATTTTGATCAGAGATGTGCCAGGATATGGCATGAGACGGCAGAGACCAGCGAAACGCCCTCGGGATCTGACAACACCAGTCCAAAACGACTCCGTACACAGTTTATTACTGTCTAGCTGCACACAGGAAGTGCTTTTCATTTATTTATTTTGCTTTTTACAGTAAAATATCTTATTTGCTGGATTCTATAAAATATGTACCAGCTTTAAATTTCATAATAGGAATGTTTCAAATCAATTTTAATTGAACTTTTTTTTATTTTATTGCACTAAAGGATAATAATAATCCAGCACATAATTTTTGTTCATCTTGTTTAAATAAAGCATTCTAGAAGAAATCTGTTACCCTGTTCACTCAATCCATGATGGGAAAGATAAAGATAGACAGACCGACAGACCTACAGACAGACAGATAGATAGATATTTAGATAGATAGATAGACAGACAGACAGACAGATAGACAGGCAGACAGACAGACAGACCAAACAATGCATGTTAGCTCTTATAACAGCATGGGTCCTGTTCACTGTGCCCTGCATGTCAGTGTCAAAGGGCTAGACCCTGGTCACCCTGCTGCTGGGAGCTCTCTGTACTTATAGCCCTCTCACCTGGATCCTCATCTCTCCTGCGAGGCCACTCAGACACACCCCCTCTCCAGTCCCCTTGGTCTCGTTACTTGCCCGGTCACCAAGGCTACGCACATCTAATTGCAGCTGTTGACAACAAATCTTTCTCTGGGAATTTTTGTTTTTTACAGCGACTCATGTGTCCTGTGGGACAGAGAGCAGGTTACTGGGGGCTCCGGAGACCTGCCTTGTTGTCTTCAGCGGGTAAGGCCTAAAACACTGAAGGACAACTCTGTGAAGTGTGAAGGGCTAAATGCAATGAAGTCATGTAAAAGTAAACAGGATTCATATTACATTAAACCAAAAATAACTCTTGAAATTTTAATTATGCAATAAATAAATATAAATAAAAAGGCAATTTAAAATTCATTAAGGGAAATGTCAAAGACCAAAGTTACTACTTCCTTTGAACTTGAAAGTTCATGGTAAATTAACCTTTGTTGCAGTTAATCATTGTTATTTAGCCAGTTAATTGCTCACTTTATTACTGATTTGTTGATTTATTATTTTATGATTATCTATTCAGATAACCTTTGCTGATTATGAAGACAAGAACTGCAATTTTATTACAGTTTGTGTGTGTGTGTGTGTGTGTGTGTGTGTGCGTGTGTGCCCGCATGTGTATGTGTGTGTGTGTAATTTTATAAGCTATGTGCAAACAATTAGCATCCTGGATATTTTTTCGCCATCATATTTATTTTATACGCACATTGATCACGTCCATTAAGCTGAATGCGCGTATATCATCAATTTGGGCCAAACACACTTAGTCTGTTCTGCCTGTTTCTTCCTTCCTCTCAACTGAAGGTGCTTATGAGACAGATGATGGCGATGAGATTGTAAACAGCTTAACGGAGATGCCATGGTGTCTCTGGATACACCCCCGCCAGATCTCAAAGTCATTTTCTTTGCTTTGTCTGCATGTGTCATTGCGCTATTTAAATAGTAGCCAACCGTAATCGCTTAAGACAGAATTTCCCAAGCCTTTTTAATGGGTTTGAAGCACAGATCACAGCAAAGAACTCGGGTTGGTGACATTAACACAGATCCTGACAGACTGAATAGTCATGCGCCTCTAATGGTTAAATTAAGATCAGAGACACATGGCGCCCACTTCATAGACTAACCTACAGTGAAGCATTAACGATTAAAACGGGTCAGACTCTGACCTGTCAAAAATAAGTATCGTATTGAATGTCCTTGTAGTAATATATAAATGAGTCATGACAGTTCGGCGGCTACTGGCAAAAATTCAAGTATCGGAAAGAACAGAATGCTGACTATTGCTGCAACTCGTTTGCTGCAAAAGATTGCACTGATGTCACGAGTATTACATTTCTGCACAAAGTAGATAAGTTAGAAGTTCTAGCAAGTATCTCGTCGGTTATAAAATTCCAGGCTCTACCGAGCATATATTTATATAACTAACATGATCTCTCTCTCTCTCTCTCTCTCTCTCTCTCTCTCTCTCTTTCTGTCACACACACACACACGTCGGAGGTGGACAGCCACCACTCAAACTCAGTCAAGGACAATTCTCTTAACCGACTGAGCTGTCTTTCCAGCTGACTGTTTTCACTTGCCGGAGCTTAAAGCTGGATTCTGATTGGCTGGATTGTGTGATTGTATGTAAATCCGAGCGGGGACGCAGCCAGTAGGTGAGGGCTTACGCTTCTCCCTCAGTGGCGGTGAAGACCCAAGAGCGAGAGGTGAGCCGATTTACGCGGAGCTGTCCACTCCACCAGTGGTGCTGAAACAAGGATTTACTCTTCGACTGAGGGAAGATATTGTTTCAAAAGGAGGAATACATAAATCTTGTTAATAAATTCATTTAGGGATTTGCATTTCGGGGACAAGTCCGATTCCAAAGAAACGGAATTCTGTTATTTCCGCACGTTACATTGTTCTTCTAAAGTGAGACTCTTTGAGCACCTCTTTCGGGATTACCTGTCTGAATGATCTGTAGTCGGATACGCAGGTAAAAACTGTTTATATATGTTCTCATATATGTGTCTCATTCTTAAATATCAGGCTTATGAGACAGTGTCAGTGGCAAAAGACCTCTGTTTCAGTCTCAAGACAGCGTTTAATAATGTTGGCCAGTCCTGAATACTGATACAGTACTGAGCGCGTAGCAAAAGGAAGAAGCGAGAATCTACAAAAGAAATTCTCATGATTCTCTATATGTGTTCTTATTTTTAGTGCGAACATACAGACATAACACAGACTAAGCCGTTACATAAACCATTACAGCTACAGCTAACAGACATCCGATAAGAGCAGTAAGGTAACGTCGAACGATGCGATGAAGTTGAACAAACCATGTCATTAGTATTTCCAAGTTTGCTGGGCGGTTGAAAAAATGCCCAAATGCGGTAAAATTGGACATTTTTCGAACGAATAAAGCATTTAACGTATGTTCCATGGGCGATGTTTCACGTCGTTTGATAACGAAGCACACTACTTGGTATGTTCTTTTTTCTTAGCGTTAATCCCTGATTAACACCTTTCGTTGCACGGGGATTATACTCGTTTTTCTATACTACGCGGATTCATTTAGTCTCAACTGCTGTGGCGATTTCCGTGATTTTCCACACTTCTCGTTTTTAAATCTCCGTTTTCATATAAAGGTCACATCGGAACTATGACTATAACTGCTATCGACAGTTTCATGATTCGATATTTTTCTTCACCCCTCTCGCCGTGTTTGGACACAACACCGTATGAGAGTTTAGTTTGAGGTGGATAAACGTTTCTGAAAGGGTACACTTTGTGTGAGCAAGAGTTTCTTGCTACATTTAATAGCATTTCCAGTCCGCAATAGCAGCGATACTGATTTACATTGACTTTATTCTGACCACAAAGGAGATTTTCTTTCTAATTCGCACGTTCCACAACAAGAAAATAAACAAAACCGCACCCTTTTTGATCAGACTCGGTGCCATTCTTTGAAATCTTGTATTCCACTGAGTTGACGAGTGTTTAGTTGAAACCTGTTTTTTCATATGGCGTTGAAATACCTAGCTTTCTACAGCGCAGCAATCAATTCCACATCTGAGTCGTATTCTGATATTTTGGCTACATTTGTATGTGCACGTTCGTATTTCTTTTGCTGCCCAGTGCTAAGGTGTCAAATGGCTGCTCTTTTTCAAGTTCTACTCCCGATTGGGGTTCTTCTCATAGGGCTGGGGGGTAATAGAGGTGCATGCTACTCCCCTGTGCAGTGTATGATAGATGAGGTTTGTGGTTAATGTATGAGAAGTCATTGAGGGTCAGTCCCCATGCTTTCGTGCCTGACTGGATTTTAATGTGCACCAAGTTCTACATCGCATACATACAGATACACATCCAGCCGCTAGTCTTTTCACTGGATGCTTGCTATTGAAGTGCCGGGCACTGAAGCCTGCATTGAAAAGCTGTCCAGCAAACGTGCACGCAGTGAGAAGTCGTACTAACCGCGAACAAGCGCTGTAATGCGTTCTCCCACGCGCAAGCTCTCTCACTCTCTTTATCCTCAGGCACACAAAGACGTGCACTCCCTCACACACCCCCAAAAACAATGTGGCCTCAAATTGTGCACTCCACAGAGCTGTTAAGAGAAGCAAGCCACAACACTGCCCGTAAGTGTTAATTATAAAGGCACATCGAAACATAGTCACAAAATGAAATAAATAAATAATCCATTAAGAGATTGTCATTTGCAATCAAAAAGGGGTCACTGAAGTAAAAGTAGGTGTTGCCTTTCTTTTCATAATTTAAATTCATAGGAGAGGTTGTCAGCCCATAACACTTTGTTATTCTTTCCCATTTTATACTACGAGGAAGTGAGTTCTTCAACAATAGGTTGGTCGTGCCATTCTATGCCATTGTAGTGAGGGTATCTGCTAATCAGCCACTGTATGTTACTGGGCACAGTTCCAATCACTAACAAATCATACAGGTGAGTGGCTCTTAACATATGGCTCCAAACCTCTGATTTGCCTGAACACAGAGGAGAAGCTCGACCATAATGAACAAGAAAGCCACGTGATTTTCCCCACTCGAGTCAGTTGTGGCGTATAAACCAGGAGGAGCACTGGATACTTGCTTGGCTTCCGGAGACGCAGATAGGAAGACGTGCGCTGAAGCAGAGAGGACATTTGCTTTACAGGCTGCCTGAAGTCAGTGTAGCGATGCAGAGGGAACACACAGGCCATTTTGATGTGGTTAAGCAGGGCCACATGGGGCTGTCTGGATTTTATGTCATAAAGTAATTTTGAAATAAGCATCTTCAATGACAACAGCAAGAATAGTAGTAGTAGTAATAATAGTAGTAGTAGTAATAATAGTAGTAGTAGCAGTAGAAAAGCTCATTTCACCATCAAAATAATAGAGCAATCAATGATTTTGCATCCTGCAAAAAACACAACACAGTATTGTTACTGAATACAAATATGTTTTCAGATTTTCTATCCACCATAATTGTTTTTTGCAGTATGTTTGCATATCCGTATGTACTGTATAATATGGAAAAGAGCTACCAAGCAAAGGGGGAACCCCTCTATGTTGATTACTACTGGACACTGAAGAGGGATGTTCCTGAGGCCAAATCTAGTTTGATAAGCAAAACAAAGTTAAAATTTTGTTGCTAGTTAATCACCACAGTTTTCTTCATTTGTTACATTGCCATTTTCAAATTCAAGTTCTTGAGAGCTGTTGGATAAATCTAAATCTCTACCTGTGTCATATGCTATGAACAGATGAATGAATAATGAACAATAGAGTGAAAAAGAAATTGCCGTACACTTTCACTGTTTTCATCTGTATAAACAAAAGCAAATTAGTTTGATGTAGTGAGCACAGTTCTTATGAATGACTCTCCAGTGTAAATGGTTTATTTACACTAAACTCCTGTGCACACTGCAGGTATTAAACCAGTTCAAATTTACTATGCACATACTGCTCAACTTTCAGACCACTCATGCACAGTGAGAAACATCACAGAGCTGGAGGAATTCTATGGCTTCTTTAATGATTCCCGAGACTGCGGATCAGTCAGGACTGTCCTCCACAAGCAGCATGTAACACGTCTCAGCTGGCTGCAGACAAGAGATGTCACAGAACTGCTCAAATGAGGAAGTGGAGTTTTCACCTCAGATGTTGTGAGCAGCTATCTACCGAAGTAATTGCGACGAAGGAACTCATTTTTGACACGGGACTGTATAAAATACCCTTCTCAGGGGAAACAGGGTATTGCCGGAGTGCTCGGTGGAAGAGCAGCAAAGCGAAATGTAGCAATGACGCTGTCTGACATGACACTTCAGAGTGCACCTGATGGATCCGGGACGTACGAGATTGAATGTGCTGTTGACTTTGTTCTTAGTTCATTGTTATGTTGTAACAATATAAATAAAAAGTGTAAAAAGATGGACTTCCCCATGCGCAGATTTAGTGATTCATGAAGCTGCAATGGATTCTTGTAAAATGTTCTGAAAGCAGGTGAATTAACAGGTTGTCAATTATTAGTTAAACCTGGCACTAGAAATGTATAATGCCTTCTCTGTAAAGCCACCAGTTTTGCTGAGTGAAATTTAAGAACAGGTGCTGGTTAATGGGTTTATCTGTTTGTGTGTTGAAGTCCCATTGTTAGTTGAAGTCACACTGGGGATTGTGCTCTGTATTTGACAGCACAGACTCCTGACCGTCATGGGTGATCGAATGCCACAACTAGTCTTTGATCAAGCTTGTGTCTTGGGACAAAGTCCTAATGGTGCCATAGCTGATACACTTCAACAGCCTGGAACGATCTTTAGATGGTGAGCAGAGGCCAAGGTCAAACTGTGAGGAAAAACGTTGCTTCTTGGAATGAATCGTGTGTGATCTCTAAAGAGACCGAATGTGTGGGCTGTCTGGTTTCATTGTACTGTTGTGTGTGTGTGTGTGTGTGTGTTTGGAGTGGTATTTTTGTACATTTCTGCTCTGGTCAGTGTGACTTCCAACCTGTGCCAGGACCCAGACATAAATGTCATCATCAGTGGGTCACTGCAGTGTCATGTAACACATCTCCTGTTTCTGTTGGTTGGGAGGAGCCATTGGCCAACCCCCAACCCCAACCGCCCCGCCTCCGTCATACAAGTGGGTTTATCAGTATGGTGTGGACACCACAGCCTTGCAAATTTGCCCAGCCAAGCATTGCATTTTAATGGGCTCAGACTGCAGCCAATCACCTGTCGCTGTGTGGCTCTGGCTCCTTTCGGCTGTTGCTTAACACGGCAAGCCGGCCGTCCCGTGTAATCTGACCTCCACTGGGCAACGCAGTCACGTGGGGTCCCGCATTTATTGAACGCTGCTTATCAGGTAAAGACGCTCTTAACCCTCACTGTGCTACTCTGGTCCTGGAAATCCATTTCCCTCGCACAGTTTAAAGGGAACGGCTCATTATCAGCCCGTAATGAGTTGGAGCAGGTGTGTTGGAGTGCCTCAGGTGTGCCTTAGCCGCCAGACTGTTATCCCACCCACAGTCGGTGTCGCTTCCAGTGCTCACCATGCTTTGCATCTGACTCCCATAATAGCGTCATAATGGACAGGTGCGTCTGGATTTTATTACCTGAAACACCTTAGCCGCGTTCCCTGGTAAAGAGTATATATTAGATTACATGTTCTCAGCAACAACAAAAAAAAGTTAACGGCGTGAAAAAGAGTATGATTCATTTTGCTGTGCCAGAGAGGGGTCAGGTAAAACTCAGGCTCAGGCAACGCAGCAGTGCCATGTGTTCTCCATGGCAGTTGCTTTTTTAGGGCTGGGTCTGGAGCAGCAGACAGGGACCAAAGCCCAGGCGGGTCCCCGCAGAGGGGCTTGCAGACGAGCCCGTGTCACACTAAAGTGATTACCCAGCCACCAGAGCCCATCCGGATCGGGCCGACCAGGAACCCGACAGGCGCATTTTCTCCACCGGCCCGCAGAACTTTCAGCACTTTGCCACCAGGCGGTGCTGTCCAAGAAGCACACGAGCTGGATGAGAGGGAGAAGCTTTTGGGAGGGGGGGAGAGAAGCTTTTGGGGGGGGGGGGGGTGTGTCCGTGGGGTTTCGCAGAGGCTTCCTGAGCAGGCAGAGCGCAGGGGCCCCCAGGGGCCCTGATGCTGCTCACGCCTCCCATCAGTGCTGCCCTAATTCTGGATTCACCCACCTCATGGAAGCCCTGCTGCACCTGCTCACGGAAGGATCAGTGGTAGGCAGGGCTCCTCGCTCACGCAACCCCAGAGGAGCGGCGCTTATGCCGGGCCTGCGGAGAGCAGACCACAGCCGCCTCTTCCAGGGTGGCCGAACACCTCTGGGATTTCCTCAGAGTGGCTCTAAACACGGCCTTTATAATCAGCTTGATGCAGTGTTTGACATGGCAGGGCACTGATTCCAGTGCGCCTTATCGTTTTCTGACAGTGGAGATTTAGCAAAACTCCACTGATTTAACAATACTCCACTGATTTAACAATACTCCACTGATTTAACTTTGCTGCTGAGGTGCTCTATCACCCGCATTGCTATAATCCAGGATTATATGGAAACCTTTGCTTATGGTCCTAGAGATGTTGAGAAAGATTTAAAGAAAGACGTATTTAAAGATTGAACTTTGATGATTAGGTAACTGTAGTGGGATATAAGCTTCTCAGGGAAGATGGCGAGTGTGGCAGAAGAATGGGCCACATGGGCAATATCAGGCCTGTTGAGTTTTCATGAACCATGCAAGTTTATGGTGTTGTCTACAAAGCACTGCTTTACTTCACTGCAATAGTACTAGGGCTTGTGGTCTTTCTAGCAGTGTTGGGAAACCACTGCCTGCTGAATAAATGTCAGTATTTATTTGTCTTAATAGTTATACCTTTATGTATTCAGTATATATATATATGATTATAAATATTAGCCATGTGGTATTTCAAAATGACCTTTTGTGTGTGTGTGTGTGTGTGTGTGTGTGTTTGTTGGGAGTTTCTATAAATTCTCTGCCACTAATCCACTGACATTTCAAAAATCAAGAGAAAAGAAGAATAAAAAAAAGGTGTGGCCAGGAGATACATCATACATGATGGAGTTCAAAGCTCACTGTAATCACAGTTTCTGAATTGGAAGAGATATGTGAATAGAAGAGATAACAAGCCCATTTAAAAGGATTTGGAATAATAAGTAATGACATCACAAATGCAGAGTCAGGGCAAAGCCCACACAAGGCCCTATCACAGCTCTTATCTGTGATCGTGTGCTTTTGCCTGTGCTCTGTTATCTGACTGACATTTGGAGCACAGCACTGAGTGGAAAAATTGAAGGATATTCATGGGTCCTCCTCCCTAGGCCAGGATTAGGATTACGCTACCCCTCTAATCTGGTTAAAGACCCAGGCCTAGGCAGACCACATGTGACAGTGAGTTCATGTCTGTCATCCTTTTCAAATCAGAGTGTTAGCTACATACTGCACAAAAACAAAACAAACAAAACAAAAGACATATATACCAGTACTTATTTGTCTAATTACTTGTCCAGAATGCTTGTCCTTTAGAGTGTAAGTGTACTAGTTTGTTTCTCCCATGGTAATATAGAGTTGCCGGAACAATGTGTCCTACATAAACAAAAATGTCTAAATGTCTACACCGCTTCTCATAAGTCTCATAAGACTGAAGGTGTCGTCCATGTTTTGAGGCGGGTGAAGAAAGCCGTGGCATCCACCAGTCTGTGGCAGCGTCAGGATCTTCTGGGACTCGTGCAGGCATCTCTACTAAACACGCTCCAACTTTGTGAATGTGACTGAGCTTGTTTACGCAGCTGTGAGACATGACAGGAAGTCTGTTGTTCAAAACCTTGACAAGGTAGCAGGTTCCTTGGACAGAAGGCAAACTTTCAGAGTAACAAAGTATGAAAGTGAAATCCCATTGTTTACCCCTCTGGTGTTTACCCCTCTGGTGTTTACATCTGTGTGTCGCTAACCCAGTTTATATCGGTTCTTTATCCAATGCATGTCAGTGTTTTCAAATTCCATAAATTCATGTGAGGTAACTTTTACTGATGTCTCTTCACCTGTATTCCTAAATGCCCAAACTAGAAATGAAGCTAAATAAACTGGAACACAATCTGTTAAGCAGGCAAGGGTCAAAATCCCAACATATAACAAAATATATTATATGCATGTTTATTATTATTTTCTTCCTGTCAATAAAAAATGATAGTTTTACACTGTAATAGCAGTCTGAAGATCTGTTCTATATATAAGTACCACATTATCACTGAACTGGGGTAGGATAGACAGTTAATTTTATGGCTTAATATATAGTATGCATAGTAGCATAGTTCTATCGATAATACAAAGGTTAAAAATACAGAATGAAGTAATTCTCCAAACGTAGTGAAAAATGATGAGTGAGCTGCTTGCATAAAAGGAAAGTTAGCTGTTAGGGACAGTCTTCCTCCATATAGGCAGTATATTTAGGGTGACCTTGGTGTCTACGTGTCTCTATCATACTTCTAGAACCATCCTTTAAAAAGCCATGAGGTATGTGAAAAGTTCAGAGTTCTTCACTTAACAATGAATTCAACCTGCATCTCTACTTTTATGTTTTCATACATTTCCACTTTTAGCCCATGGCCAAGGCTCACAGTATCATACACCCACCACCACCTTCTTGTTAAACAGGAGAGGGAACTGACGTTGTCTTTGGGCTGCTTGCTGCCCTGGTTTGCCCCGTGTCCCTAAACGATGGTAAAAGTGCTTTTGTCCGCGTGCTTTTTTTTGACTCTGTAGAGCCAGCGTACCAGTGCCTTCGCCTGCAGCTGCACGGCCTGCTGGGAAACCATCGCCATTTGATGCACTGTGTTGACTATGAGTGATAGATCTCTCATTTAAAAGTCAATGCCAGGAAAGTTGAACATGCCACGACCGATTTGTGGCCACCAGGAGAAGTTATGACCGTCCCTGTAGTCTGACTCACAGCTTTCACTCCGTACCTCTCTCCCTTCTCCTCCACCCTCCCCCCTCTTTTGAGCGTACACTGCCACAGACTGGGAGACACCGACCACGCACGCCCTGATTGAATCCTAAGCACGGAAGCTTGCAGGCACCTTTCTCTCCCCCCCAAATTCTGTCCGTCTGGACACCAGCAGGGTGCGGGAGACAGCAGTCAGGGTGAGCGCGGCACCGAGAATATCGCCTACGGTGATAAACCAGAATATACGGCGGCCCATTTCATTTAACAACATAAACATAACGAGGCCTTAAACGTGAATTCGTGTCTAAAGTGTATTCAAATATTCATAGAATTCATAAGAAATGAGACGAGCGCAGCGCGAGCAATAGCGCGAGCGATAGCGCTCTACAGCGGTTGTGCGCTGGCCATCCTGTTTGCTTACTTGTACTTATTTTGCTCTAGATGGATACTAAAAATACACAAAGACATATGCATGAGTCATGAGCCAGTGGGTGATAACTATCAGGGGGTCGGAACATGCTGTGAGGGAGTCATGCAAATTAAACAGAGGGGCACCTCGTGCAAAACCAGCAACCCTGACCTAGATACCGTTATGGCGAACATGACACACCTGCTGGCTGACGATCTCGTCTTTGGGGTCAGCGGTTGGGAAGCAGCAGTTGATCGACATCCAGAACGCGCCGTACTTACGCTTGTAAGACTGTTGACAGAGTATCCCACGAGGAGTGGGATTGATCTCAGTGATCACAAGCAAGAACTAAACACGCTATTACAAATGAGAATCTGTGGTCACAGGAGAAGGCATGCATAAATGATCACAGACTCCTGTGATCATCGATCGTGACTTCACGTTCTATACATCATTAACCTCTTGTGCTCTGGGTCAAAAATGAAGGCTACTCTTTACATTCAAATTTTAGAGGGCAAATAAAGTGTGCTTTTATATTTTATATATCCCTTCTTGGGCTGGCAGTGGTGCACACATGACTTTAGTTTAAAGGGGTCAAGCCTCTCGTATTATTTATATTATGAGTCTGTGAGTGGTACTGAATTTATTTTGCTAGCTTTTACTTTGTAATTCTATTTTATTATTAGTTTTCTTGACTTAAAGAGCTGAATTACATGCTCTTTGCATGTTTGAGGACTCCCATACACACACACACACACAGATAGTGAAAAAGATGGAGGGTCCTCTCTTCTCCAGGGATTGATGCCGGCCTACGTAATTGCTGCTACCTGCTGCAAGGACATGAGGACTTTCACAGTGTTCGCTGACATAACCGCTGACGCGTCCACACACACTGTCCACACACACTGTCCACACGCACTGTCCACAGAAGGGTTGCCTAAAGTAGTGTGGTAGCAGGACACACAGTGATTTATTGGCTTTTTGCCCACCAATCATATTACTCATCTCCTACATTTTAAATCATCTACTGTACTCAGAGCAGAACAGCACATGTCAAAAATAGCACGTCTGTGTCCTACATTATGAAGTACAGCTGTGAAATCACTGTGGAGCAAAAGGTTGGAAGATCGTGACGTCTTAAATACCTCTTATGTTTCCAGTCTTAACCCCTCGTATGTCACCAGTCTTAACCCCTCGTATGTCACCAGTCTTAACCCCGCATATGTCAGATGGGTGGAGCTTGCTAGAACGCATTGAATTTAGCTGCCTATAGTATAAAATCTGTAGTATAAAAGGATGCAGGTTGTATACTCATTTGACACCATCAGGGTCAACTACCACACAGCACCATGACTGTGTATCAGAGCCGTCATTCCATAAGTGTTGCAAATCTCTAGTGTGAATTTTGCTTCTGCTTTCTGGTGGAACGGGGAACTTCACTAGGTGTGCTGTGGCTGGGTTGGAGATTTGCTCTGAGCTTAGATTTCCCCGCCTTACATCAAAGGCCCATTTTGTTTGTCGCCACGTACCTGCTTGGTGCAAGGCGCGGCAGGCAGGAAGTGGTCTGAACAGGCGCTCCAAGGTCAGGACGACGCCGGCATGTGGGAGACCCGTGTGCACCTGTCTTAGAGCAGACTGGGCCAGCAGCATGTGTCTTCATGCATGAAATCAGGGAGAAGACAAACAGACTCATGAGAAAGGCCTTATACAGAGGTGTCTAAAAATAACCCCTACGTTTCACACAAGGGGATACAATTCATGAAACTCGGTGACCAGTGAATAAGCACATCTTCGTATGTTTCGTGAAAAATAGAAGCAAAGGAATTGCAATTCAAAGGAAAAGTGAAATTTGTCTATACTTAAATACTAATTGCACTGGTTTCTAGTTTTGTCTGGTAGCACAAGCTGTTTTTATGTCGCTATGCAAGGACATCTAGGCAAAAAGACGAAGTCTAAAGTGGAAAAGTCAAAGTAAAAACACCAAAATGAGGAGCACACACCATGTGTGTAGTCATGAAAACAAGCAAGAAGAGGCGCAGGGAACAAACGCCCTCAGATCTCAGCACGGCAACATGAACCCTGTGTTTTACACCAGGTGAAGTCTCTATCAGTCGTTAGCATGCCAATCGGTCTGTCAGGTCAAAACCATGAATGGCTTATACTTCTTGTGCTCGTGGTGATGTTAACCCATGTCTAGCTTCGGGAAGACTGTTTCCTCTAAAAGAAACTCTGCCTTGATCTATGGTCACACTGTAAATTGAAATGTGTAACCTGACATGCGGTATAGGGCTTTACAACTGTTCCTTATAAAGGAATCCCATGTTACATAAGTAATTCCAGAACTTACGCGGTTCACACTTTAGGTCATGAGAAGGGTCCAGAGGTCATCGTGCGTCTTTTGTAATGACTTACAACCATGTAGACACACATGGTCAAGAAAAGCCAGGACTACGTTTTTATAAATGACCACAGGTCAGTCTTTGCACCATCATTTTACACATTTATATGAAATATGAAATCTTACATGAGGAAAGTTTTGGAAAGGTAAACATTCATTTAGCTTGTTAGGACCTTGGAAGGAGATCCAACAGAAAAAAAGTGAAAAAGTGAAACGCACCTGGTGATCCTCCTCACATTCCAGTGCACTGCTGCTGCATGAGCTCTGGAGTCTAAACACTTTGGTTGGTAAACTGATCCCCTGTTAGTTTTAGCAGCGCTGAGTTTAAATTATCAACTTTATAAATAGAGTGTTAATTTTTCACTTATGTCTAACTTGACGTGTGTGTTTGAAGCATGTCACTCTGCTTGATGAGAAAGACTGAAGTGTTTATGATCGTATTTCATATTTGTAATGTGAATGACCTTAGAGTTTTAGGTGAAATTTGGCTGTACTAATAGCACTACTAATAGTGTATAGTGTAATAATGTCATCTCTGTTCACACGTTAGAACTAAAAGAGGACCTATATGAGATGGCATGGCTGTCACATGCTTTTGTTGGACTATAGTGGCTGCAGTACATTTTGAATCAGTTATTTGAATTCATTTATTGCACATTTAACATATAAAAAAATGTTTACAGTCCATGGTCTGTTTGTTGTTTTTGAGTTTTTTTTTTTTTTTTTACTGCTGTTTACCTCAGCGTGTTCACGGCTGCCACATTCCAACAGACCTGATCAGTTCCTATTAATACAGACTCCCCACATGGAAGCAGTGTTTCAACAACATGGCGGTGCTTTCACCCTCTGCGAAACGCTTCCCAATTCTTCTACAAAAAACATAAGCTCTGCAGTGAGCCGTTACGGTCTAATCCACGCCCGGTGCGATAATTATCTTAATGTACCACCTATTTGTCTTACCTTTATCTTTATTTCCTAGTGATGTCTCTTTTCCCTTAATTGATTTGAGGGAGATTTAATCTTGTGCATGGGGGCTGTTTATTGATAGTGCTGGTTTAAGCCCTCAGCAGTGGCAGTTTCCATCACATGCGCTAATCACCCCACCTTTGATGTATCGTCTGTAGCTAAATGGCTATCAAGCCCGTGTGCTGCCGAGACTCCCCGCCTGGTGCACACACGATTGTTTTTATATGTCTCTTTGTGTTTTTTTTTCTCCCTGCAGGACAGAGCCAATGAGAGGCTCCGGGGGGTGGTGGTGGGCGGGGCTCCTGCTCTTTGGATGTATCCTGGGGGCGGAGCTTCGACCCAACGCGGATGGACTCGCTGCTCCGGCCTATCGACCGCTCGTTAGATTCCGTCACAAGGTATTGATCTATCCTGTTCCATTATCCTTCCCTTAACAAGAGGAAACTCCAGCCTCCCCGAGTATGATGCTAATTACCAGGGAAGTCAACAGCCCATCGAGTGGCTCCGTTTTGATTTCTGCAGCAAAATGATTTATGGCATAAGGCCTTTGGCAGCAGAGCAGACATCATATCTATAAGCGCAGTGCTGGATCACTATTAGACACACCAAAGTGGGAAAGTTAAGCAACAGCTATAACCCAACTGCAATCAGAGCAGAACTGCCCAGTGTTATTGTATAATTGGATGTCTATTGACCTGCCCCGCCAAAGGTGGGGGGTGGGTGTGTGTGTGTAGGGGGGGTGTGGGGGGACGGTGGTGGTTTTGATTGCGTGTGCACACAGTCACACACAATCAGAGCCCTAGAGACAGGGCTTTTTGTTTTCCTGAGCGGCTCTAATGAGCTCCTCCCATCTGCGCCACACTCCCCCCCTCCATGCGGAGAGACGGGCCAGGTAATGGGAGCAGTTGACCTCTGACCTCTGACCGGGGAAAGGAGCTCACCTCCATCAGTGCTGCGCTGGTACATGAAACAGAACCGGCCTCTGCATTTCCCCGACTGAGCAGACCCTGGAACTCGTGATGTTAGAGTGCTTCTGCAGGCAAAAACATGGCTCACTCCTCTGTGGAAGTCTTGCTTCACAGAGCTGGTTGGACATGTTGACAAATTAACTAAAGACAATCAGTGTCATTTCAAAGAACTTTTAAAATAGTATTGATAGAATAAGCAGGACTGCTGTGTACTTGATTGTGGTACATATGTCAACACATACACTCACACACACACACACACACACACAGTGGAGCAATAGAGAGAGGAGCAGCAAGAGAGCTGAGAACAAAGAGAGAGTAGCAGAATTACGCTGTAAATGAAAGTCGAATAAGCGTTTATAATAGATGGCTTACGTTTTTGTCTAAATTCCTCATATCACTTAATTAGTAATGCATTGTACTAAAGTAACTGCACACGATATCCTCTATCCATCACCTTTACAAAGGTTGAAGTTGTGAACTGCATTCAATCAGAATTCATTCAGCTGTGCAGAAATATGTACAGCTAGGAATTCTAAAACAGCACGGAATTCATAGTGCAAATCTGTAAAGCATTCCTAGAGAAAAACAGTTCCCTTTCAGCAATGTGGATTATGGGCATAAGCGCATCATCTCAAGAGACCTACAAGTGTAGTTCAGAAAGGCAAATGCAGTTCAGACTGAAAAATGGACCTCGATCTATCTCCTGCTTCTAGCAAAACAATATGGACTCTGCATATTTTAGCAAAAGCAAAGGTATAGATATTATAGCAGCATTACCACATATAAACACAAAAGGTTGGTCATATCTTCATATATACACATCCTAAACTGAAAAAAAAAACTATTATACATTTACACCAGGCAGTGAATAGAAAGAGCTCAATGTTCAAAGAACAGAAAATTAATTTCTGTGGTAATTTGAGTACCACTTACTTTGAGCTAAAAATGATTTATGGTGACTTGGTTCATTAAACACAACTCAGTAACTTAGTAGATTTAGTATCCTTGGATCACACGTAACCAAAGAAGCATCATGGGATTTTCTTTATTTGGATCTTGCTCAAAGCTGGAATGCAAAGAATGTGGTCTTAGACCGGGAATGAGAATCTCTCTCACACTCTATCGCCTTCGTTTTGTCTGTTTTTGATTCACCGCTGGCTGTTGTCAGGGCAACAATCAGTAAATTTTGATGAAAATGACAGTGTTGTTCTGCACACTCACTGAGACTGAATGCCTCAATTCTTCTGTGATGAAAGATCCTCAACCTAGTGCAGTGTTCACTTTTCAACCCAGTGTGTACTTATTCAACCCGGTGTATTGTGCACTTATTTAACACAATGTAGTGTGCACTCATTCAACACAGTGTAGTGTGTATTAATTCAACCCAGTGTTGTGTGCATTAATGCAACCCAGTGTAGTGTGTATGAATTCAGCACAGTGCAGTGTGTACTAATGCTTCCATTAGCCCTGAAAACGGTGCATTAACATACATTAACTCCATTACACAAGGACATGCATGTGAAAGAGCTATATACTTTTTTAATGCTGAATGCATGTTAATGCAAAACCGGGATGGTATAGGAGACATAAGCATGGCACTTATGTCTACATATGGTATAATAGAGGTATAATAGAGCACTACATACAATATCTACTGCAGACAAGCCTGTATTGCCCAATAAAGAACACGCACCAAAGCCCACCACAGTGTTTAAACAATCTCTTCTATCTCAGGGTCAAAGCTGTGGAACTTCATACTGAGGAAAATTGAATCCACATTTGATTCACTTTTCACAATACATCTACAGACAAACAGGACTCCCTACTGAGGCCCATTTAAAGGTTCCCTCTCCGTTCTAACACTGCCACTCAACAGATATAATTCCTCTATATTCTTACATTCCCTCTCCGTTCTTGTTACACATAAACGAATATGTAAAAAGGCCAACAGTAAATTTGCAAACAAAAGGCAGAATTTCAGAAATGTTAAAATACAGATTCTTTAGTGTTAGTCTAATGCGAATCCTTAAATGCTGACCTACAGACAAATCCTTAAATGTCCACCTCTGGAAATGCTTATATTTTAATCAATAAAAAATATTGACCCAGACAAATCTTTGTGCAGTATAGGGATACTGTATGTGCATGTGTAATATAGGGGAGTTGAAGGAAGTGGGATTCCAATGTCTACACCACCATGAGGCAGAACAATTCCAAACGAGCCCATAATTATAGAGACGGGAGCAGTCACATAAGGTCAGAGCACAAAACGCAGTTACGCGGAACTCGAGGAACCCGGTGAACCCGCGGGAACCCAGGGGAACCGGAAACGGCAGCTCAGAAATGCCAAGGCAACAGCACTTTAGAGGGGCGGCAAATACAGGCGCTGAATACCAGGCTAGCCAACCACAGCGATGAACAGGCTGTGGCAGTGGAGGCGGGAGAGCACCAATCAGGAACGGAGGATCTGGTGCAACGTTTCCTGTGACAGCATAAGTGATTTCATGGCTTTGGTTGTTTATTGTCTGGGAATTCTTCTTCATAAAGCCCCCATCCAGGATAACCTGCAAAATAGGATTGTTTTGGAACAAGCTCCAGGAAGCACCTTCGTTGGCTGGAGAACTTCGATTGTGGTCTGAGGGGCCTGGATTTGTTTTATGACACAGACACAGAGACGAGCCAGTGACCCCATTAGCTCTGCCTGAACGCTGCCACCCTTAAACACATTTTATGGTAGGAAGCTTTGTCCAGCTCAGACAAATGCCAGTCTGATAGCTGGGGATTCAAAGCTGCCCTTTCATTCTCTAAATCCCACACCCCTTCTTTTATGCCAGTCATTCATAAGGGCATATTTGAGTCCACCCACCATTTATGATGATTTAAACATAGCACAAGCTTAAAATGACAGGCGGAGCCAGCTCTGAGATGGGAGGAAGATTGGCAGGTGCTCATAGAAGAAAAGATGAATTGAATTTCTTTTATTCATATCTACAAATGAATTCTGAGAAGTTTATCGTCCACAGATAGAATTGCAGGCATTTTAAAATCGCCAGAAAAGGGCAGGGGTGCATTCGCTAGGACCCCAATCAACCTGGACTGGAATATGTCTTCCAGATAAAACATCATACTGCCGTAGATCAAAAGAGTAATTAAGGTCTTGCCTTTATCTGCCGATGCATTTTTAATGTTAATTGTGTCCTTATCAGTAAGTAGGGTGAGGACAGAGATAGAGTTAAAAAGAGTGAGGTGGAGAGAGAGACAGAGAGAAAGAGACAGAGAGAGACAGAGAGAAGAGGAAGAGGTCAAGCTATATATCAGACTCCATAACCTGCCTCAGTCACACTGTAACGCTGGACTAGAGGCGAATAAGGTCAGAGGAAGCAATGTTTTTATTTTTGTTGGGAGGGCAGCTCTGGCGAGGGGGCTCCAGGGGATTTGTGGGTGTGATGGAGTCGAGTGTTGAGGCACCGCCGCAGATTCAGTCTCACACACCGGCACTTCAAACATGCGCTGCTGGGACAAAGAGATGAAGCACCGCAGCACCAAAACTATCCAAAATGTTTCCTTCATGTCAGCTGCTGGAGAGCCAAGTTACTGATCTGTTACATGACAAAGCTAATTACTGGTTCCCTATTGAACCGCTGTGTTTATGAGCTGTGTACATGGAGATAATTGTTTCATATAAAATGTTATAATTGCTCATTCACTGTGAACAAATGAAAAATTAAAGGGAGAATCAAGCCAGCTCACAGAAAGACCCAGTCAGCAACCCTTTTAGATGGGTTCTGTCTCTCTCTCTCTAGCTCTCTCCCTCTCTCTCTCTCTGCTCACTGTCTTCCTCCCTTTCTCTGTTCTTTTCCTTCTTCTTCTTGAATATTGATTTCTTTCATTTATGAAACTTTTTTCCCCCGTCCTCAACAGACTTACAAAACAGCACATAACGTTTTAATGTTTTTAAGTTTGAGCCAGTTGTACCACGTCAAAGTGCTCAAACTCTCGTACCCATTTCATACTTGATGTAAGTCATGCTTGCATGTGCACACACACCCGCACATGAATAGCCATCATCTCTGACCACTCTGGGTGATACATGTGGGTGACTCTCTCTCTCTCTCTCTCTCTCTCTCTCTCTCTCTCTACCAGTGAGAGCAGAAACACTTTAGTTCTATCTCTAGGCTTCCTGCATTATGCATCAACTCCATTATGCTCTTCTACAAGTAGGAGAGTGAAAGATTGAAAAAAAAAATATATGAATTCTTCTCATTCCTCATGCCCCTGGAGTTTACACGTCCAGAAAAATGAATCTCAGCAGCCAGAGTATCAAATATTCATGCCACTGTCCTTGCTGTGTTAGCTGGGCAGTGGGTTGTTGCTAATGGAGGCTAGCACCTGCAGTAATTGGGCCTTTTTATGACCTCATAATGGGTCATGATTGTTAATACACATGAAATACAGTTTGCCCTGAGGTAAATAATTTGACAGCACTGCCCTTTGAAATGGCTGCATTTAAAAGCACTGTGGCACGTAACATTTGTTTTTCGTCTCTGGCAGTGACAGAGGAAGGAGCTGTAAAGGCTGCCTTTAACCTTTAGAGATAGGCTCCTTCGCAGAGACAGCCTCTCCTGCCTGGCCACGCCTCACCCCTCCTGGCCCCGCCCCGTCAGACGGTCTGTAGACAAACAGGAGAGTGAGGGCACTGCTCTCTCAGTGAGGGATATGCACAACAACACCTCAGAATTCAGCTAAAATACAGTATTTATTGGATAGCAATATTTCAGTGCCTGGGAACTGAGACTTCCTCTCAGGAGCACTCATGTGACGATAACGTTGTCTTATGACACAGCTAAATAGGTATTTATAGGACAAGCTTAATCACATGCTATACATTTGATGCTACTGCCCTTGAGAGAAAAGCAAAAATTGATGTGGAACCACATGTCTCTTTAAATGAGTGTTGCTGCTGGGTGTCTTTCTTCATGGAATACGGGGACGTGTCTGCGCTGGCTTGGGTCCCTGGAGGGTGTAAAACTTGTGACATGTTAAGGTGTCTAGTGCTTCACTGTGACTTGTTAGAGATCTATTGACAAGCTGTCTGGAAAGCACTTCTGTACATCATGTTTTATGACTATGTTCCTCTGTTCTTGTTCCAGCAGGACAAGATCCCAGAGAGTTTGCGGATTAAGGGTATGTACTCTCTCTCTCTCTCTGTCTCTGTCTCTCTCTCTCTCTCATCTCTGACTCTATCTCTATCTATCTATCTATCTATCTATCTATCTATCTATCTATCTATCTATCTATCTATCTATCTACCAGCATTTCCATCCTCATCTATTCCCACGTGTCCTGACTGTACAGCTGAAGTTGCTAGAAATTGTTCATTTTACAGATGACATAGGAAAACATGTTGCTTGTTACAGGTGCTGTGGTTGAAATAAATCTAATAAATGATATAAAATGCTAACATTTTGTAGGGAATCAAAGATATTTTACCTGTAGATTACTATCAATTTGATTTCATACCACTCTGTGAGATATCGCTTTCTGTTTGTGTCTGCCAAGAACAGACATACGTGTGTGTGCGTGTGTGTGTGTGTGTGTCTTCCATTACATCAATAAGATGTGGGCAGAGGGAAAACGGACTGGGGTATTGACCTTATGCCTGCGGAGAAATGGAAAAGCCAGAGCCACGCTCACTCACTCTAACCAAACATACGGCCGGATGAGGACGAGGGGACAGGTGAAGAACAGAGAGACCGTCAAGTAGAGAGAGACAGAGACACAGGGAGGAAGGAGAGGACCAGGGGAGAAAGGGAGATGGAGGGAGAAAAAAAAGGATGAGATAGAAAAAGAGAAAGCAAAACACTGAAAGAGGTAGAGGGAGGAAGAGAGAGCCCTTTGACGATTTCTAATCTATCGCTGGCAGACGCGCAGGAACAGCAGACATATGGTCGTTAGCTCATATACCTGCATGTGTGGCCCTGCTGTATTTATGAATAAACCAACCCAGGAGAAGAGGAGTGAAATCCTCTCTCCCTCAGTCACATCTCCACCTTTCTCCCTTCTCTCTGGAGACCAAATATGGCAGGCATGTAGGATGGATCCCGACACTTAGAAGGCGCAGGTGTGTCGTGGGGCGGCGGCAGGCATTGTCCTGGCGATCAGAGGTGCGTGTCTCTCCTTGAGACCCCCCGACCTGCTCCTCACCCAAAGGAAGCAGATGGAGAATGACAAGCCTGTGAATGCATGGCAGGGGAAGGAGTGGAGGTGCCCCCTGTCACGGTGGGTTTAGCCTGGGTCATGCTGGCCTACCAGGTTCACACACCAGATGCAGCACGACCAGGACGACATTTTGTCCTCCTGCACTATGGACAAAATGTCCACTGCCGTGCGATGGTGAGAGAGAAGGTCAGTGGTACCCACCAGGCTTCCCGACACACTGAATGACTCAGAGTTGATAATAACACACCTGACACAGAGAAGAACCAGGAGGACATTCTGTCCTTTTGCCTGATGGGATTGTTCATGCAATCAAAAAGTGGAAGGGTACAATAACGGGAATATTTCACTGGAAAAAAATGTGTTCATGTCGTCATACACAAAAGAATCAGATTAAATAGCAGCTCAAGTACCTAATTAATTTCACAATTGTATTCAAAGCAAGTGAAGTGTCCATTTCACCCCCCCCATCCTCCACGCCCAAGTGTGCGTTTTACTTCCTTTAGTGTGGAAACAGCAGCTGTTACTGTTCTGACTGAGAAAGCACATCACGCCAGTGCCAACAGCAAGAACAGGAAGCACTTAAGCATCAGGATGCACTTACCCAATCAGCACTTATGCAGTATTTAGCATAAAGGACAGTAACAATGTCATTAACGTTAAACCAAATATATATCAAAACCTATTGATATGCCACACTGAATGTTATTAACACATACTCTTCTCACAACTCAAAAAGCAACAAAAATTCCACTATATAAGCTACATTCATTGGTTAATGCACCCGTAGGACTGCAAGAATGTTATAAATACAAAATCCTCCATTAACCCGAGCCTTAATGAGCCATTGGAATTAACACGCATTTCTATGACTTCCTGCAAAATTGCGGTCGACTGGCCAGTAACTCTGCACGCTCCAGCCTGAAAGGAGAAAGGCTGGCAGTGCGCACACGCAGCTACATTAAAGAGCATGTTAACAAATCGCCATGTGCCAGGCCCCACCGTATATCAGCCGTTGGCCCGCGCCCAGAGCCTGTGTGGGGGGCGGGGCGTCCTGCCGCACGCAGGGGACCAGCCGGGCGCTCTCGTAGAGAGGTGCGAGCCGTTTTGCGAGGTGCGAGGAACCCGTCGCGCTCCTGGGCTCCCGGAGGCGGGGCGCTAACCGATTAGCGTCCCGACAGGGGCTCCGCCGGCAGCTAATCGCATGCCTAATGAAGAGCTCGCCTTACGCCCGCACCGCGGAAGGTCAGAGCTGTAATCGTAGAGGGGACATTATCGTAAAAAGGGCGGACTCACCTGTCGCCGGCTATTCCGTTTAATACACTTCCTCTTCCTTCCTCATCCCTGCCCTCATTCCCGCACTACTGACGCCAGGAGAGCCCTGCAGGGCGTCTGTGTTACGACCCCTGGAACTTTTAATGATTTAGCGAAATTAGCCGCTCAGCCTGCGCCGTCAGGGGGGGCATTATTGTGGCGCAGTGGCTGTGCGCTGAAAATGACCCTCCCTGCTGTGGGACAGATAAATAAGCTCACGGGGAGACAACACGGATTAGCGGCTCCGCTTTTGGGAAAAAGAATTTGCAGGCAAAATCGCAGGCACACTACAAGCGGCGCAGAAGCGCACCTGTTCATTGTGATTTCTTTTATCGGTTCCTCCCAGTTTGAAAAGTTAATCGAGTGTTCATACTTCAGGCCAAAGCCTGAAGGAAAAAGCCTGTGCTTATGTATGCGCGCGTGTGTATATGTACGTTTGTATGCATATATACAAGCCGGTGTGCGCTGCGTTTGTGTAATGTGCATGTCGGCTATGCAGTGTGGAGCTAAAATGCAACCCAGTCCTGCAGACATGGGGTACAGCTCTGCATTAAAGTCACACAGAACCGAGCTTGGTGTTTCATCGGAGACAACATCAGTATGCAGAGTCAGAAGACTGGTCTGCTGCCCGCCAGACTGCAGTCATTTCTCCTGGAATTACCCAGAGACGGATCCCTGAGGTCCTGACGGACACTGCACCCCAGTACAGAGCCAAACCGCACGTACCTGTCATGCGCTGCTGTTAGACCAGACCATCAGAACCACTTCAGCCGCGTTCAATTGGGGGCGAGTGTGTGGGTGGCAGGCGAGTGTGTGGGTGGCAGGCGAGTGTGTGGGTGGCAGGTGGGTGTGTGGGTGGCAGGCGAGTGTGGGTGGCAGGCGGGTGTGTGGGTGGCAGGCGGGTGTGTGGGTGGCAGGCGAGTGTGTGGGTGGCAGGCGGGTGTGTGGGTGGCAGGCGAATGTGTGGGTGGCAGGTGGGTGTGGGTGGCAGGCGAGTGTGTGGGTGGCAGGTGGGTGTGGGTGGCAGGCGAGTGTGTGGGTGGCAGGTGGGTGTGGGTGGCAGGTGGGTGTGGGTGGCAGGCGAGTGTGTGGGTGGCAGGTGGGTGTGGGTGGCAGGTGGGTGTGGGTGGCAGGCGAGTGTGTGGGTGGCAGGTGGGTGTGGGTGGCAGGCGAGTGTGTGGGTGGCAGGTGGGTGTGGGTGGCAGGCGAGTGTGTGGGTGGCAGGCGAGTGTGTGGGTGGCAGGTGGGTGTGTGGGTGGCAGGCGAGTGTGTGGGTGGCAGGCGGGTGTGTGGGTGGCAGGCGAGTGTGGGTGGCAGGCTCCATGGTGAAATCTGAAAATTAATATTGTGTGAAAAATACATTTTTAATCTTCATTCATTATTCATTCCCTTCCTATATGTAACCAGGCAAATTAATTGAAAACACATTCTCTTCTACCATAATGCTAGAATAATGTATTGAAATGTGTTACATCCCTCTCAGATATTCAGTGCCATTGATCATAATTTCAAGAACTCGACAGTGTCACTGCTCTCTGTGATTTTGAGAAGTACAAAGAATAGTTTTTTTTTTTATTATTTTATTAACAAAATTCAGAAGAATAAATTGCCTGACTACCTGATTTGTAACTTGTAACTTCACTTAATATCATATGCATAAATTCCTTTTAAATGCACTTTTAATTATTCAATTTCCATGTTATTGTATTTAAGTGTTTTTAAGTTGGGTTCTTTAAGTGGCTTTGAATGGGAAATGAAGCTCGTTTTTCTCTTAGCGAGTTCAGCGTAATGGCCTGCTTCTCAAGCTCACTCAATCACGTAGCAGTTCGTCCCACTGCAACCCAGCAAACTGAGTGCAATATTTTAGATTTCACACACCATGCAGTGTTCTTTATACGCTCAGCCCATGGACAGCTGTCCATACGAGACAATCCACTTAGATGGATGAGCTTCGGCAGTACATGAAGGCTAAATTCAACCGAATGCCAGAATTGGGGACAGAGAGAGCGAGATAGACAATGTACACAAGAATGTCCCAGAATGCCTTGTAATTGGAATCTGAATGAAGTGGCTGGCATGTCAACAGTCTCCACGACGCCGCTAGAAGCATGATAATGCCGTGGTGATAGTAAAACTGCATTTCAAGGGGAACTGAGCTGCTTGCGTGATATAAAAATATACCCATGTGCATTCTGGGTACGTTTCGTCAACACGCAGCCACACAAAACTGCATACAGTGCAGTCTGTCAGTAATTGGACAGTGACACAGATTTTTGTTGTTTTGGCTCTGTACTTTTCCATATTGAATTCGAAATGATGCAGTAAGTATAAGGATAATGTGCAGAATCTCATCTTTGCACACATACATCTTGTGGATGTACAAAGTATCACTCACCTCTCTATACATTACAGTTTCTATACATTATATAATATGAATTACACCCATACGATTTCATGCCTGTCCATTGTAGAGAAGCACATGTAATTGGATAATTTAACATAACCTTAAATAAAATTGTCATATTCAGTGCTTAGCTGCAAATCCTTTGCACTCAATGGCTGTAATAAAGTCTGTGACCCACAGACATGAGGCTGTTTTGTGTCTATATTGTAAATAGTGTTCTTATTCTGCAATTGTTCCTTCAATGAAAAGAAAAGTAAAATTCAAAGTCTTCAGTCCTCAGTTCCTGTGGGTTTCTCTGGCCCACCACCTCGTTTCAACAGCTTACCGGTATATTCCTGCATCAACAAGGTACCAAATAATTGATTTAGACACACCGAGTGCTTTGGCTGTTTCTGGTGTGCCGCATTTTCAAAATAACAGTTTCAAGGGGATAAGAAACTTCCCAAAATAAACGCGGTCCACACAGCTGTCCCCAGCGTCCCTCCCAGTGCTCCTCCCAGTGCTCCTCCCAGCGTCCTACCAGTGCCCCTCCCAGTGCTCCTCCCAGTGCTCCTCCCAGTGCTCCTCCCAGAACTCCTCCCACCGTCCTACCAGTGCCCCTCCCAGTGCTCCTCCCAGTGCTCCTCCCAGAACTCCTCCCAGCGTCCTACCAGTGCCCCTCCCAGTGCTCCTCCCAGTGCTCCTCCCAGAGCTCCTCCCAGCATCCTACCAGTGCTCCTCCCAGTGCTCCTCCCAGCATCCTCCCAGAGCTCCTCCCAGTGCTCCTCCCAGCGTTCCTCCCAGCACCCCCGCCCCCTTCCCAGCACCCCCTCCTTCAGGAAGTGGAAGAGCAATCAGATGCTGCCGCTCCCGCGCCACGTTCTGAGCTCACAAAAGCAATAATAACCCAACTTTCCTTCGAGATATTCTTCACGCTTTTTCAAAACCAGCCATTACGGCATAATGCATGAATCTGTATGTGGAGATGGCCTCTTCTTAGTGACGGCTGGTTTGAATAATTCAGGGGGTTACAGACGTACGGCTCTAAATTGTACATTAATCCTGAAGTCATGCTGCCCCTACGGGATTCGACTGCATGTTTAATAACAGTGCAGCACTATGCGGTATAGGGGATCAGCGCTGGATGGCGGGCCTGTGCTCCACCAAGCTGCAGTCATTTCTGCAGACAGAATTATTCGTTGATGACTCCCTGATGGCTTGGCGGTGACAACACATCCCACCAGCCCACGACATCTTAATATATGACCCCTTCCCCAGCTCTCAGCACGTTCTGTTATCAGAGAACGGAAAGAGAGGATGGAGTGTGTGGGGCGCCAAGGGACACTGAAGGAGTCGGATAATGAAACTGATATAAGCACTGATGAAGAAAATGGTGAAAGCGCTGCTGATGAAGCTGATGAGACCACTGATGATGAAGCTGTTGAAAGCGCTGATGATGATGAAGCTGATGAGACCACTGATGATGAAGCTGTTGAAAGTGCTGATGATGATGAAGCCGACGAGACCACCGATGATGAAATGGATCCGATAACTGATGATGAAGCTGGTGAAAGTGCTGATGAAGCTGATGTCAAAACTGATGATGAAACCGATGATGAAACTGATGATGGAGATGATGCTGATTCAAGTAGTGATGAAGTTGTTAAAATGCTTGTTAAAATGAGATTAGCAGTGTCCTGTTTCCTGTTCTAAGACGAATAGGCTGAATTTAGCCAGTTTGAGAATGGCCATCAATGCCATCTCTCTCTCTCTCTCTCTCTCTCTCTGCCTGTCTCTTTTTCCTTTCTCTCTTTTAAATTATTTTTATACATATCAACATGTCCACAGCTGCTCTGTGGATGGTTCAAAATCAACTGTAAGACTGCAGAAACAACTGGTGAGTTATAAGCCTTGTGAATATTCAAACCTGTAATTTAACTCCTAGATAGACTTTCAACACAGCAAGAAAAGTCAATATTTGCATTACATGAATATTCATGAGCTGCAAAGCCAGAGAAACAGGAGGGGCTTTAATTTCAACAAAAGGATTTGTGCTTGGAAGGTAATGAATCAAAAATACTCAGGAGGAAGATTATCTCTCTAGGGTAGACATTCAACAGATGTTCAGTCAGATGTTTAGGAACATGCAAAACTTTTTTTTTCCCAAGCAAAAAAACAGATTTAAAGATGAAAAGCACACTTAGTACATGTAGTGCAAATACTTAGACTCCCTGTGAGTTTAATGGTAATAGGATCGATTGTTATTCAGCATCAAGCTAACACTCATTCCGTGTTAGCATAATGCTAATAAGATTCTACAGCCAAGGGGGCCTGAGGCTGTTTTCCATGTTTGTCTCCGTTTCCCTCTCTAAACACAGTGGGCCTACATTTGACACCCCACCCCCACAGGTTTTCCAAACATGCAGTACTAGCACATCTGCTGTTGTTTTCTGGATCCCAGAACAGAGGCCTGTCCACTTACTCCGCTCTATAAATAGGCAGCCCCATTTGAAGCTACAGGAATAAATAAATAAAGAGCGGAGGTCATGCTTGTGTTCCCGGATCTTTTAGGTGTAACTGGCGAGAGCTTGTGTGCGCATTGCTCAAGAAAAAGTGCAATGCGTAAGTCCAAACATTTTGGCCTGTTTTCTTTCATTCTGAATGAATAATTAATGATTTAGTTTAACTTTGTTGCTTCTGCTGTTGCTTCTACTGTATCTGTGCTTTCTTTCTGTCACCCTCTCTCTCACTCTCTCTCTCTCTCTCCCATTCTCCCTCTTCCTATGGCCCAGCTGGGGAGGGGTGCAGCTGTTAGATGAGGTGCACTGAGAGATCCATTTTAATGCTCTCTTCATGTGTGTTAATGGAAGAATATTTTAATATGCCCTCTCTCTCCCACTATCTCTCTCTGTCGGTATGTCTGTCTGGCTCTCTCTCTTTCTGTCCCTCTTCTGTGACTGATGAGGCAGCACTGAAGCTGATGAGATTAACACCGGCCAAATCATTGTTATATAATTGCTGGATTATGGCTATTGCTACTCTGTCTCATGGTGTCCCAGCGGAAGCATAGCGAAAATGGCAGTGGAGAGTAGGGAATGTCCAGACCACAAAGACAGAGTGGGCTTTCTCCTGCCATAATTGCTAGCACTGTCATCAACTCTGATCTGTCCTTTGTCATTGAGTTCACTCTGCAGAATTCACTCTGCAGGAAATTTATGGCCGAGACTTCAGAGTAGTTCAATACATGCGAAAGGTTGAGTGTACATGCTTTAACAAGCAATCTCTCTGTTTACCTGCATTTTAAAGTGTGTAGACTTACCTATATTCCACTTCATTATTCATTTGTTGGATGTTTACATAAGTAAGAAGTAATTTTGAAATGCATTAAAAATTAACACTCGTGTGCTTAACCTTTTGAATGTATGTCAAAGAAGCTAGAAAAATGAAAGGTTAGCAGAAAAGAAAACAACAGCTATCAATAAAGATATCATGGCATGCAAAATAGCTCAGTGGCATCAAAGACATCTTAATACTAGCTGACCTAGCGGTGGGAGTTTGTCAGGAGTTTAGAAGCAGCCAAGCATAGCTGTGCCTGACAAGGAGGACCTATGAGAGAACGGCCTTCTAATGGCCATTTGTTCCCTTCAATACACAAAGCCCTTGCTTTCTTTGACCAGGGTGTCGGTTTGTATTAGATGTCGTGGCATAAGTTCCCCTCTTTCACCCTAACACAAGACCTTCGATGATGCAGAACCTCGTAGATGGGCCTACATGTTTTGCCAGTAAACGTTGTGTGGCTAATGACAAATAAGTAGCTAACGAATGAAACGCGATTAAATAAAAATAACACACGTTCTAGGCATGTTATTTAGTTTAGTGATTTAAGGTATATTACAACTCATTCGCATTCCCAACTAGGTATACGTTGAAGTCTATGGAACTGCCATGCGTGTCGGAATCTGACGCATAAGGGCACCTTCGGCGCCTACATACCGACGCCAGTTGTTTCTGTGCGAGCTTCAGCATATGACGAGTTGGGAATGAGAATGAATTGCATATTATTCAGAAACAATTGTCAATTATTTAGCACATGCACTGAAATTAATATGAGAGGACAAGGGATAGGAGATCACAAGAGTGAGGAACGAGAGTCTGAACCTCCTGGTGGTTCCTTGGTGTGGAAGGAGAAAGCCAGGGAACCCAATCTGAGGCGGCTTCTGCTAGGCCCAGGAGGACAGACGTTTTCGAGAAGCTGCTCTCAGTTCTGTGGTGTGTAGCCCTAACGTTGTTGCTGTCTATGCTCGTCTTTTATCACAAGAAAATGGTATGGAGGGTGGTGGTGGTGGTGGGGAGGGTGGGGTGGGGTGGGGGAAGTCCATGAGTCTGCCAGAGGAAACACTAAGAGTCCCACAGTCTCCGATCGACTCGCACTGCCAAGACTACCTGCAGCTCCAGCTCCTATTGGCCGTGTCCCGCACATTTCATTTTTACAAATACACCTGTCAGGCTGGACTTGGCCAGAGACACCAGACACACTGCTCCAGCAGCTGTGAGCTCTCGCTCTTCTCCATCATGACAGAGCACCGCCCTGTTTGTAATGCTTCAGCTAGAGGATCAGCGATATAAAGTCATTCGGCGATTTCTTTATCTCCATCACTATTGCCAGTCCTTACACATATTTTTCCCCTAGCGTAAACAAACCACAAAACAATTCTTTGTTATTCAGAATAAAAGAACGTTGGCTTCTTCACCCCCCAAAAATATTAAGCTGAGATCCGTATCAAACGGTGAAGTCAATCGGCTGCATATAAACATTATCATAGATCCTCATAGATTTCTGCGAAAACAATGTGAATGTAGATCGGTTTTGTAGAATCTTCCGCTGTGGTTTACTTAGACACACACACACCTTTGTGCTCACGTTGTACTGCTCACTCAGGCTAGAGCAGCACACTTTGTGCATCTGCCTTCTTTCCTACCATAGTTACATCATAAAAAAAGAACTGATGCCACCCAGGTGCTGCCCCGGTGCCCTCCGGAAAGATGAAGAATTTGTGATGCGTCGTTCGTCCTGTGGGACTCTAGTGGGTAGGATGCTGTGGTAGGATTAGCTGGTGGTGTCGTGTAGGATTAGGTGGCGGAGTCGTGCGATGCCTTTGTTGTTTTTCATGTAGAGTTCATAGCATTGTTCTGTGGCCGTTTATCAGGATTTGTTTCTCGTTGTTGCCAATGGATGGAGTCCACAGGGGCTTTTTAACAGGTTGTGCTGAACATAGCGGAAAACCGCCCACTGCTGTTTACTACATTACCCAGAATCCCCAAAGGCCCTACAGTCATGCTTTTGGAAAATGTCAGATGGGCTGATACTTGCCTCTCGGGGAGGAGAGGGAGGGGTGTATTGTCGGGGTTACAGGGCAATATGAGGAAGATTGTAGTTCTCAGATTGGGTTGCAGTTTGTGTTTACAGTTCGGCTTTAAAGGACTTTAGACAGCCAAAGTCAGTTAGAGATGAAAATATTGACACAGCTGCAGTAAAACACTTCCTCTCCCTGGACCACCTCAACACATCTGTATCTCATATGCTCTATACGTCTCAAATGTGTACCAATATCAAGGTCATCATAAAATCTCAGTAACTGATAGTAATGCATTACAGCTATGTATGTAATTGCCGAGGTCTGACTGATGCCAGTTTTATCAAATCCTATAATTTTTGCATTTCTGAGTAGTTTTCTTTTTGAATTATGGTATAATAAGAGACCTTCAAGTTTTAACTCTGTCTGGCAAAGTCTGAATGAAAAGTCCACGTCTAGCCATCACTGCTCTGCAAACGCTGAACTTTAGAGTGTCCAAGTTGATCTTCACTGGCCACAGCACCATCTCATCGGGGCAGGTGTTGCTAACGAGTCAGCCCTCCTTTCCTGGGAGGAGAAGATTGCTTCAAATGCAGCATGGTCGTGTTCTTTGAACAAATCAAATTATCACAGGGATTTGCTCTGGTCTTTTACGCATGGGCCAAGTAACCAATCAGAATTGCTTTTGCTCAGTTCTGCACAGGTGCTATAACAAATACTAAAGAATTTATGAAAAAATCAGTTTGTGCCCTTGTTTTCCTCTTCTTCTGTTTGTAAGATGTTTTCTCTACCTCTCTCCATTGATATTACAATCACTTCTGATTACTTTTGATTACTCCCAATTACTTCTCTCTGTGAGTCTATGATCTAATAAAGTGGTGTCACTGTTGTGGGAGCCACACATTCAAGCCTTCAACAGCAACACATGGACGTCCTATCACCAAGCCTATCACACACACACACGCACACACACATGCGCGCACACACACACACACACACACACACACACCCTTCAACAGCAACACATGGCCTTCCTATCACTAAGCCTATCATCAAGCTAACAGCACATCATCCTGTCTCTGTCCCTCTAACTCACACACACACTCACAGACACACACACACAGACTTCAACAGCAATGCATGGACATCCTATCACCAAGCCACACACACACACACACACACACACACACACACACACACACCCTTCAACAGGAACACATGGGCATCCTATCACTAAGCCTATCATCAAGCTAATGCCGCATCATTCTGTCTCTGTCCCTCTAACTCACACACATACAAACACACACAGACACGCGCACACACACACACGCACACACACATACCCCCACACACACACACCCCACACACACCTTTCAACAGTTTGGCCATCAATAACAAATCATTGGAGCTAAATTAGTCATTTGTCTTCGATGTCACTTGCTTGCAGGCTAACGTAGCATGCATTCCAATGAAGGCTCCGTTGTCCTTTGTCGACCCTGGTGCTGACATTCAATTTTTTCATCTTTTAGACAATTTACAATTAGACCCTGTGGGACTGGCCCTGATAAGGCAAAAAAAAAAAGCAGAAACTAGTTTAATGAATAAGAGACACGTAGCATTTGACTGATCATTTTATAGCATTTTACATCAGTTCAGCAGATAGAGAGCCAGAAAATGTCTTTAATGTTATGAGCTGAACTGATTGTAACTTACATAAAAATGAGTCACGCAGAGAGAGCAGGAACAGGATGTCTGCGTTCAGCGCTCGCGCGGCGAGGGCCAGCAGCACGAACGCGCGGCGAGACCGTCCCTGCTGCCGCCGCGCAAAATAAATTACAGCAAAATCGTTTACAGCAAAACAAATTGCAGCAAAATAAATTACAGCCCTTCTAATAAGTCATGATGCTCAGCCGCTGTTAGCGTCCTCAGCCAGACAAAACAACACGACCCTGCGACGGTCGTTTGCGTTTATTTATGCGCCGCAAAGACATGCGCCGATGTGCCGAACCAGCAGGGAGCGCCGATGTTAACAGCTGCGGCCCCGACTGTGCGAACGTCTTCCTAAGGCGTGGACCGGGGGACGGGGCGGGGCGACACGTTCCCCGCCACATTCGCAGCACCGTGGTGCCGTGGTGATGCATATTTCATCCGGGGGGGGGGGGAGCCGCTCAGTCTGTGGGTGATCGGTGAACATCTCCGCTGCTGCACAGCTTCTAAATCCCAATCCTGGTTTGCCGCTGTACTAAACGCGTGCCACTGCACTATGCATTTGCTTATATTGGGCTTTAAAATGCAAATGCTGTATGACAGCACAGTTTGATCTTTGAAAGCACAGGCTGATAAGCTTCCAGTGATCTGCTCTGAGAAGTGACCAGCCTGGTCTCATATTTCAGACACAGAAAATAACCTTAGATTTTATTTGCAAAGCTCATGTTTATGGTTTCTTGGTCATTTACCACACGTCGGCCATCTCATGTTGCTCCTTTGGTGCTTTCAAAGTTAAGGTGTTATTTTTGCAATACTTCAAACCAAAAAACACATTTAAAGAGTCCCTCAAGGACACTTAAAGGAACTGTTTTTCAGTGTAAACATTTCAGAAGTAATGCCTGACTAATTGTTGGATGTGGTTGACTTTCATTTGACTCTTCTCCTTCAATATATTTCAGGATGCTGTTGACTTTTTTCTTTTTATTGTATGGGGAACAGTTGATCATTCTCCATCCCTCCAGTAGAATGTTAACAGGCCTATGTTGGCTAAAAGGTGCGGTGGTAAAAAGATTGAGCGATTGGGGTAAAAGGTTTGCAAAAGGTTTGGGCTGAGACAGGCATACGCTTTAGATGGTAGAAGAATCTTGGCCATTGGCATCCTGCTTTGCCAGGCGTTCAGAAGACCTAACAGGCCAGTCCTTCAGAGTCCCTGCCTGGGATGGATAATGCTGTCTGGGAGAGAACTGGCCTTTGTGATGAGCTGGGTTTGGGCCCTCAGCCTTAGGGATGCAGAGCACAGCACAACTGACCAGCTGGTGATCTTTGGTTGAGATGGGCACCACATCACTGATGCTCTTTCTCCATGGTTCAGCGATCTCCAAGTCTGTGTATTTCCCCGCCTGTCACATCTGTTTACGACTGATCAGGTCTGATATTTCCAACCCAGTGGCCTCTAGTTTTTCCACCTTGTGGAACCCAAAGTAACCCATCTAAGCTAAAGGCAGTGGGAAAAGGCTAAACGCATTGTCTTTCATGAGACCTCGAGCACTTTTGAAACGCTATTTCTTTGATCTCCTTGAACGGTAGAAGGTGCATCTTTAAAGGAGGGCCCGTCTGTCATTGTCAGTGCTTAGAAATGGTTGTGCAATTGGGATCCTTTGCTCTAACGTACTCACACGCCGAACACCAGATGCGTGCGACATGCAAAGCGTTTCCCCAAAGTTCACACATGCTGTGCCGTTAACGGATACTCATGAACAAATCTCGTGTCCTTGCTTCTGCAGGCTTTTTCGTCCAGAACGGCTTCGCGAACCCCTGTGAGCATAAGTACTGCGGTCTGGGGAAGCACTGCGTGGTGGACCACGAGACGGACCTGGGTGTGTGCCAGTGTCTGGAGCACTGCAAGCCGCACTACAAACCTGTGTGCGGATCCGACGGTAAACTCTACCAGAACCACTGTGAGCTGCACAGAGCTTCGTGCCTGGCCCGCCAGCGAATCACCATCGTGCACAGCGAGGAGTGCTTCTACAAAGGTAGGGGACAAGAAACAGGCGCATGGAGGTAGTTTTGATGTCGAGACCTGGAGTTACAGGTTGGTTCCCATGCGGCTTTGCTTTTGATAGGAGTGTGACATCAGGTAAATGAAATCAAAGGCAGCCAAACTAATGGATTGCTCAGGGAAGATATACATGCAGAAATGAAATATTTACTAAAGAAGCATTTAGAAGCAACACATTGGTTGGGAGCAAATGACAAACAGCTTTTATGGAGAAGATGCAAGAATTAGAAGAATCAAAGAAGCATTCAAAAAAGTCCGAATGAGCTGAGATCATTTAAAAATAATTTCAATAATTCTTTTTATGCTACACCTCTAAATTTTGATAGTAAATATTGATACTGAGTAGATTACTACATAAGCCCACTGTGGAAATATCAGTAAGGTTTTGATTTCATAATTTGATCTCGAACTGTAAATGATATCTGTTAAGACATGTGCTCCCTGCAGACACTGAGGTAAAATTAGCTTAATTTGAGAATGTCTGATCTTAACAAGGGGTAATCAGAGTCACTGTAACGTTGGGATAGCCAAATACCTTGATACTGTGGGCATGGAAGAAGGAGTGTAATTTAGAGTTTGAAACATTGATACTCAAAGCATATATTGTTTTAATTGCCAGAAAAATGTAGCATGTATGTAAACATGTTAAATACCCTTTCAGTTTTCTAATGAAGTTTTAATTGAATTGTTAATTAGTGCTTATTAGCGTTTGTTAGAGTTAATGATTTGGTAACTGTTTGTTTTTATTAATGAATTTTGCTGACTCACAAATCATTGAATGCAATGGAATTAGAAACTTACTGGAAGAGACTGAAGCTTCTGGTTTTTAATCAGAGAAGCTGTCCTGGGATCAGTGAAGTGTCACTGCAGTGGGATTGGGTAATCAGAGCTCCTTCAACAGCCCTCACTACACCTCACTCTGCACACACTCTCGAATCAAAGCCAATCAATGAGTCTACAAAAACTGTCCGTATGACTTTTGGCCAATTATGATCGAAAGTATGAACTGAGTGAGATGAGGAGTCAAGAAAAGATGCAGAATGAGCATGTAGGAATAGAGAAGGGGGAGAAGGTGTAGTTATCACGTTCTCCCAGGAAAAAACTCACCCACCTCTTCAGTCAAGAGAAATGTGTGCAGAAAAGTGTCAGAATAGACTCCACAGCATATGTTCTTCTCCCCATGACGCTACGCTATCATCTACGCTCAGAATCTGTTTAACTAGTTACATTTTTAAATTGAAATCTGTTCAAAAATGATGTTCACTTTGCTCACCTTAATCGCCCTGCTGAGATGTTTGTTGCACTCTCAAAACTATCTGTAATTACAGTGAGAGAAAAAAATATAAGCTAATTACTTGAGGTCATTTGCAGTTCAATATTTTCTGTCTAATTTTGTGGGAGCTAGTGTATTCCTGCTAGAGATTCCTTTTTTTAGGTACGGGGGGGGGGGGTAGATGTGATTTGATTTGGGATTTTGATCTGGATGAGAGACACTCTCTCCTGTTTCATACCAATCTCTCTCTCTCTCTCTCTCTCTCTCTCTCTCTCGGGATGGTAGCTTTACAGCATGCAGGATTTAATCAGATTGGAAATTAAGTGGCACTCAAAGTCATGTCCCTCCTAACAGGAAGAGTCACATGTGCTGAAGTCAGCGATCTCTGATCTCGGATCGACTCATCAGTGGACAATTATGTGTACACCAAAGGCATGCTAAGCAGCGGGCCCGTGCCACAGCCCCGCCCTCTCCGCCAGCCGTGCCCATCTCTGCTACATGCTCCCTCCATCGCCCTGCTGCGATTTGATTGAATCGGCAGCCAGGGCTGGTAAATATTGATGCTGATAGAGCTCAGTGCACAATGAGGCAAACCCTTCTGCATACGACATGGCACATTAGCCGGAACTAGCTGGACAGGCACTTCCCCGTACACATGAAGCGTAGGGTCCTATCTGGACTGCTGACGCAGCGAGGTAGTTTACAGTACCATGCAGAAATGCTCAGCCATCGTAAGCACGGCTGAAACAGAAAAGACGCTGCTCCATTTTTAAGGTGAGGCAGGAAGACTGTTGCATGCACAGAGAGAGGGCGACAGATTCTACAGGTCCGTGTGATTTTTAATGACGTGGTCTTTTGGCCCAGATGAACAGCAACCTGATTAGTGTTAGAGATTAAAATAATCCTAGTCTCTTTCTCTTTTTTCATGCATGGTAGGAAACGACAGACAAATTTAGGATGAGTCATGCTCTGTGTAGTCTGTTATAGGTAACAAAATAACAAAAAATCTCAGAATGTGTCACCTCCAGCTGTTCAGAAGCAGCAATTCCTCACCTTCAGTTGCTCATTACACCATATGTATATTTCCACCAGGGAAACGAGTGTGTGTGTTTGAAGCGTCTGAATCTAATCCACGCACTGTTCGAGTCTGGCTTGTTTGATCTCTTTTGAAGGGGCTGTGGGAAGACGGCCATGAGGCACACCAATACTAACTGTTTTATTATAGGTACATTCCTCTATCCCTATTACTCCAATCTCTTTCATCTGACTGTGGATTCTAGGGTGTCTATGGTCTCGCTCAGTGAAGTTGTCAGGCATAAATTTGCACTCTGAATTTTTATTATTATTATTTTATTTATTTATTAATTTGCACTCTGAATTTTAACTCTTTATTTTCACGTGGATACTTATATTTTAGGCTTAGATGTAAGTTGCATCATATGGTCATCATGAACTAATGGAACTGAGGAGGTATCGCGTGCACATGCTTTGAGACTTCTGCATATGTGTCGACCATTGAAGCAGTCAGATTCAGAAGGTATGAACCATCTGGATTTGCCCACTGGCCAAGTTACCAGCCTGATTTTGTTTTTATTTAATCAACTTAATTTTTTGAACTTGTTGAATCATAAATAGTTTTCTGGCAGGTTATTTCAGCTTTGTCTTCTGGGCATCATTTGTGCAGCTCTTAGAATTCTGCAATTCTGCAAATATAACTTCAAACATCTAATTAGAATTCTTCCCTTGGTTAGACTGACATTCTATGGAAATAGAGAACGAGAGATAGAGAGATGGACAGTCACCTTGTATTAGTTTCTGTGTCTTCTGAACCTATGCATTTGGTTAATGTATTTTACATTATTAAAGCTCCAACTGTGGGAAACACATGGACAGTCAGCATCCCTCTCTAGTTCCTCACGGAGTACCACAGCCTTGCCAGAACTCTGCCTTTAATCAGAATCATTCTAGAGTTTCAGATTTGAAGTGCATGTGATTCTCAGAAAACAAAGGCATTTCGAATGTTTCAACCCAGGATCTCATAGTTTAGACTTTTGTCGGAGCACAGCACAAAATATTACAAAACATTATAACAGTGTAACTTTGGTGTAGTCAGTACTAAATAATGTGGCAGTCCATTAGCACTGCTGATCACCCTACCAGGTCCTCAGGTTTTGTTAAGGTGGGATGGTAATGACAAGAGCAAGAGGCTGTAAAATGTGATAGAATGAGCAGACCAAGCAGGGTGCCGTTCCTTAAAAAAATAGAACGTAGCACATTCAAACGTTATGGTGGTCTGAATGTTCTATTCTGCTAGAGGTCAGAGCTTGTGTGGTTCTACTGCACTGCTGAATAGAATATCTAATGGAGAGTTTTGTGTGCAGTAGTAATGCAGTAAGAAAGTGTTAACTGAACAAAAAGGAAAGAGAGAAAGATCACAAGGTGCTATCTTTGGGCTAAAAGCTCAGACTAAATAAGGACGGAACAGTAGGGTGTGTTGTTACGTCTGCGTCCTCTGTCCAAAAACAAGGGAAGGAGGACACACAGGACAGATGATGACACAGTTAGTGGAGGCATAATGTTGGATAATTGACCCCATTGCCTTGATGAAGGTTCTTTTCCATTTAAGATCCTGCCATTTTATTAACTGCCCCATGAATTTTACATCATATAATAGCAGATATACATGGGCACATTAGTGGATAGATGCGATGCCCAGAACTTCTTATTGGAATGAGATGAAGATGAATTCTGTGAATTTCTTTTCAGTGATGTTTGGATATATTCCGTAGCTTAGGGGGAAAGTCAATGACCCACTTTTTGGCAGAAATGATGCCATAAGGAAAATTGAAGCTCAGAATGGTCCCCTATATCTTTTCATCCAGACGCTAACAGATGTTGTCATTAGTCTTGGAGAAGCAGGGAAAGTGGTTTGAGAATTGGTCAATCTTGCCTCGGGAGAATGACATGTCAAATGAGCTCATCTGCACTGTACATGAGATTAGCAAAAACGACACTCGGAACAAACGCATGACATTTTACACTGAAGCGGGGTATAGTGGTATCTGCTTGGTCGCAGTGTCTCACCTGCGTCTCACCTGCGTCTCACCTGTTGTCAGCATAAAGTTGTATCATTAGCTCCTGTCATTCCTTTAGGGGTCTTTGGAATACATACACATTCCCTGTCTGAATTGCTGCCACATGGCTGGGCTTGACTAGCGAAAGATGACTGACATCCCTCAATGCATAAGGCTCGTCTAGGTTCAGCGTCGCCAGGCAATGCCGTGTCATCTGGAGTTCAAGGCTCGATAAACAAAGGCTGCCTGCATCCGGCTTTAAAGGTTTTATGGCTGCTTTGAAGGTCATGTGGAGATTCTGAAGCATCCCAAGCCATGCTTGCGAGAGGCACTCTCCTCTGATGACCGCGTCGTAAACGCCACGTTTTCATGTGCGTTTCGGCTGCATCTTTTGCCTTTTGTTGTTCTCTGTCTGGTGTGCATGCCGGTGCTCGCACGCAGTGCTTAATTAAGCATGAAAAGATGTTTTCATAAAGGCACTGCGGCATTCAAAGAAAAAAGTGTAAACAGAAGCGAGTCTCTCGTCTTCATCCCTGTCAGACAGGAAGGAGTCCATCTGGCACCCGGGAAGCCGTAAGCCCTGACCGCACCCTGTGTGGAAGACTCCTGAATAGCGTGCACATTTGACAAGGCTAAATACAGATTTTAATAGCAATTGTGCTTTTTTAAAAAAATACATTGCTTGCTTTTCTTTCTTTAACTTTTCATTATGGGCTTGTCAAATTGTGCTATTTATGCTGTGTAACATCCCCACTGTGTCCATAGTGGGAAGTTAAATTGCAAAGTTAAATATATATGAAAACTCATTTTTATTCTACACTATGTGCTCGGGGAGATTTTAACTCGCATTCCAAATACCTGCAGAAGAATAACTGCGTGGTCTGAGCAGGAGACAACAACAGTGAAGTGGGAAAATGGAGACTGTAATGTTGCATTGTCAGGAAGCAGCTGAGTTCTCATTCTGGCCGCTCCTCATTGAAATACTCGTCCTGAGGGCGAGGTTCAGTGGATAAGCCTCCGGTCTTGTGAGACACTGTGATTGGAACATAGTGTTTTTAAAAGGCTCTCAAATGCCTTATGCAAATGAGGTGCTCCTCGGAGATGCGGCAGGCATCTGTTTCTTAGTGTAGCACTTTGAGCACTTTCTCCTTCTTAAAAAAAAAAAAAGGGGCCGCACACGTAGAAACATGTTAACTCGCGTCGCCTTTTAATGTTTTCAGCTACCCTGGAAGGAGCAATTAATCAGCCGTCAGCGCTGCCGGCATAATGTTTGGAGCGGGACAGGCCGCTCGGCGTGCATCTAGACAGGTCTGCAGTGCGTTTGCTCTTCCTAGATGGAGAACGGCGCGCCGGTCGGGGAGTTTAACAGGCCAACTTCTCAAACTCCAGACTTTACTCTTTAGGTATTTCATTCAGTAGCTATTGCGAATGATTCAATAAGTACATTAAGCCTAACATGACAGGTGTAACAGCTATGAGGAATTGGAATGTGGAGGTATATGTGCGTCCTGCCGGGTCTTTGGAGCTACAGGGGTGGTTGGAAACATAATGGTCGCGACTGAACGAGCGGACACAAAGGAATGCAGCGACTCTTACTCATGATCGGCGCGAACGTCCGGCCAGTGTGGTTCTTTGGCCTGCCGACTTTCTTCTTTCTGTCAATTGAGCAAAAGGCAGCACTCGCTATTAGGGCCAAACCGCTTTTCAAAGCACTGGGCTTTTCCACGCAGCGTGGCGGCGCCGCCTTTTGTGTTCAGAGTGGGGAAATCAAGCGCGTGTGACTCACGACTCTTTGACCAGTGGGCCTGATCTCCTAAGGCAAATTGCTGCGGTTTTTCTTCGGCTTGGCGGCGGCTGTTTGCCAAGCGCACGTGGCCCCCGGTAATGAGCACGTGTTAATTATGCACTTCAAAGAGCATGATTAGACTTTGCAGAAAAAAATGGGTAAAGATCATGTGACACCCCAAACGAAATAATGAAATATTACAGAGTGGCCAATTAATGTATCAGCCCTCCTGATGTGTGCAGTAACATTGTGACAGGATAAACATCAGCAGAAGCACCAGGAAAGCAAGAGGAGAACGCATGAAAGCATGCTTAATGTATGCTAATACCGAACATGGGCACAGCCCCATGTCAGAAATGTGTCTGTGATTCTTTTCGCTTCTTGCTGTTCTGTGTTTACTCCTTATTGTTGCATTAAAGATAATTTCATTTCATGCGCTGCAGACCAGATGTAGAAATTCTGCGTGTATTATTTGGAAACTACGCAGCGTTAGATTTGTAGAGAAAAATGGATGACGTTAGGAGGCCAACGAGAACATATCAGAACACAGTATTTAATATTTAATATTTAGTAACAGTAGCTAATATCAAAATACAGCTTTTGGGGTGCAGAGCCCAGATCTGACACACACAGTAGGTCATGTACATGTGTGTGATATTACAGCGGTACACCATGCAAGCTATTTCCTCAGTGCATAGCTAAGCTGCCCAGGGCGCATGTTCTGGGCCAGAGCAAACTACCACTGGAATCCCAATCGCTGGTCAAAGGTTTTCTGATCCAGCCCATTTAACACCTCTGGCACAGACCCAGAACTCAGCGTCTGTGGCTGAAAGCATCCGCAATTCAACCTTGGGAAGCTGCAGAAACTTCTGGTGTCTGTACTGAGAGTTTTGCCACTGGAACTAGCAGGAAACTGTCAGCTGCATGTGGTGAGAGCGCAGTTAGCACATGACAATGATAGGACATTGGAGCCAAGGAACGGGAATTATAAACAATGGTTGGTTTAACTGGATAGAGATGGAGTGGATTGAAGGGCGGGGCCTGTGTGGGGCTGCTTGGAAAACCCGGAGTGGAAGCACCTATGAGGGAGTAGGCATGAGGCTACTGCTCCCAGGGCCACACGTGGTCCAGTGCATTATCAAACACACAGGTGTATTTGTGTCTGCTCTCTGGACGTATACACACACACACTATGTTATTGGAAACATCTACTTTGCACCTGCACCCACTGTTCAGTTTTTTTTTCTTCTAGGTATTTTCCTATACCTATAATTACAGACAACAGCTCTACTGTTGGCATGGCCAATTCATCATGGCCAATTCACCAGTCACTCTCATCCCAGCACTGACATTTACATTTAATAAAACACCTGCAACACTGCTATGCCTGATAATTGCTGTACCATTCACTGTAATAAAGTTAATGTAGCTTTGTAGGTACAAGTTAAGTGTTTATAATAAAGTGAATACACACACACACACACATATGTATATATATAATTCATACTGTATTAATATTGTATTGATTCAAATAGAGATCTTTACTTAATTATCATCTGAAGGTCACGTCAGTATAAAAAAAACAGTTTGTAGCTGTATTATTTAAACATTCCTATAGAGAGCGGGAGAGCATACTTAATGAAGACTTAATTTACTTATTAAAGTTACGTTTTTTTTTTCCTGATTGAGGTCCTTTATTGATATTGCAGTGGTTGAAAGTATGTGTGGGAGTGTGTGTGTGTGTGTGTATGTATGTGTGGGCATGTGTGTGTGTGCGTGCGTGTGCACATTGAACATTATCACACAATAGCCATCCCATTTAAGGACCTTCAGACTCATCCCTGTTCTATTGAGTGCTAGCAGACAGAAAGGTCATTAATGCCTCCACCTTTACCTCCACCTTTACAGCTGTAACAAGATACAATACAAAAATACACAGAAAAAAATCAACATGTCCTAATGGTACCTCATTAAGTTTAGGTTCACAGTGAATCTATTACTGGTTATTTCCTGGATATTTTATTATAAAGTACATAATACTAAAGTATAATATACATAATGGAGTGACTGATCAGGGTGGTTGAACGTTCCATTACTTTCATTTCTCTTTGTCCCTCTGTCCTTTCGGTCATTGTCTGTGGTCTTCATGGTTCCCGAGATGGGAGAGGGAGATAGGTGAAAACAGAGATTAAGAGAGAGCTCCAGTTTATTTATTAACCTTCTGGGTCCTCTGTGTCAGTGCTTGTGAGGACACTAATTATACGAGCATAGGAGCAACACAACTGGTGACGCTGCGCTGGTGCTGTGGTTTGGTTGTACTTCTGTGCTGTGTGAGGCAGCTCTCTGCTCCGGTGGCATCCAGCTCCACCTGCATCGCTTCATCAGTCTGAATCAGAGCCCTTCTTAAGACCCGTGAGCGAGCGCTGCTCCGTCACCTCCCCACCCCTCGTACGTCCCACGCCCTCTGACCCTGGAGCTCCAGCCTGCCCAGCCTACTAGCAGATTCAAGATTGCTGTTGAATTTCCAGTGTATGCAAGTGTATGCAAGCAGGTTAATTACAAATGTGTCCTGAGATGTGCATGGCCCTGTGAGCGTGGCTTGCACACGGGGCACCATAAAGTGCACCTGTTTGCTGCAACAACTCTGTCTCGCCTTCATCCAAGCTCTCTTCTTCTCCTGCTACTCCTCCTCCTCCTCCTCTACTCCCCAGCTGAACCAAAACAGCATTTATCATCATTTCCTCATCATTATGATGTCCCTCTCTTTTGGTGCTCTGATTTGATTACAGGGATATCTCGCCTTCCCTCTCGAGCCCCTTAGTCACTCATCCTCCATCATGTCAGCACATATGGGAGGCTGTAGCGCTGCTGCAAATATTTCTCTCTCTCTCTCTCTCTCTCTCTCTCTCTCTCTCTCTCTCTCTCTCTCTCTCTCTCTCTCTGGCTCTCTCTGTCCTCCTGGTATGATCTTGGCAATATCTCTTCTGTCTCCTGGTCACGCACGAACCCACTTTACGAACAGAACTGCGGTAATGAAGACCAAGGGGGATCCTTCAAACTTCACACTGCGAGAGATGGAGAGAGGGCGGAAGGCTCAGGGAAAAGGGAGAGAGGGGTCTGCAAAGAGCAAAAGACTCCCTCAAAACAGCTGAGAGAGTCAGAGAGACTCGTGTGTGTGTGTGTGTATGTGTGTGTGTGTGTGTGAGTACATGAGTGCATTCCTGCTGGGCTGGCTTTGTCAAAATTAATCACAGTCATTTCCCTTTGTGTTGGGTCCATATAGATGAAAACAACATGTTCTGAGAATTATATTCATGTGGGAATATTACCTGTGTTGCATTAACACATACAGTGGTCATGTGTGTCTAACTGGACACAATAGGCAGTGAATTGGAACTCTAGGATTTATTTTAACACTGGTGGTTTTGGGTTGTGAACCAGTCACAGTGTTTAGCATATTAAAGATATATGCTGTATTCAAATTTGTTTAAGGATGCAAGTTCCGAAGTTAATGTACTAAAACAGCCAGAACATTTTATTAACTTGTCTAAATATGACTGTGTTTGCTGTATTGTTAAAGCGTCTAAATGTGACAAGTCTCTGCCATATCATTGTCCTGTCCACCCTGATCCCACCCACAACATTCTTCCCCAACTGCCACATATATCTGTCCAATTATCCATTAAACTATTCTATAACACTTTACAGAAGGACACTGTTTATAATGTTACATGACATCTATATCAGCCATTCATGACAACTGATGTAAACATAGCTAAACATTTATAAATGCTTATTCCATCAAGTGTCAAAAAACAGATTTAAATATGTAACAGATATCTGACAGTTCTTACCCTAACCTCACTGTTAAAATATTGTGAAATGCTCTGAGAATGAAGAACTCTTGCTGCAACATAAGATATGGAATTGGTAGCCATCTAAACAGTGCCTTTTAGTGTTAGCAAATACTGCGCGTACTGTGTTCAAATACTGCGTGTACCGTGTTCAAATACTGTGTGGACAATTGGACAGTCACACACAGCATTGTGCTTACAAACTTACAAACACTGAGGTTTACCGGGAAAGTGTTTCAAAATCCTAGTGTAACATGCGAAAATGCTGGTTGCAGAGATGAGGGATCATATAAATGTAGGTTTATTACAGAAAGTAATGTAGCGCAGGGCTTACCGCTGACACACAACAGACCGTGGACTCACAAAGACAAGCACGGGACAAGACTACCACACACAATATATACTCAACACATAACGAGCACCGTGTGTAACACGTTAAATTAAAGAGACGGGTGAACACCTCCACACAGCCACACCCACAGGAAGTACATATACAGACGCAGACTACGTATACAAACACCCGAAGGGAGGGGTCCGGGGCTGTAACATGACACCTAGGAAAGAATTTAGACATCTTTTATGTTTTTTTTACGGACAAATTCAAATTCTTTTGAAAAATTATTTCTTGCTAATTTCTATTTTTATCATATTTCATTGTTTTACTTAAATCATTGTTCTCCAATATTTTCTGCTATAACTGAATTTATGAAATGAATTCTACATGAAACAGATATCTAAAGCTAACACTGTGATAGGCGAGGAGTACGTACGAAAAAGGAAGCGATCATGCCAAATCTCAGGTAAAAAGGAGGGTTTAATGAATAACGTGTACTAAAGACCCGTGACATGATCCAAATTAAGGATACAATAACCAGCAGTCAACTGGTACAAAGACAAGACATATACAGACGGACAAACGACCCTTAGGTGATGGCCTGATAGGCCCCGCCCACCTGAGCGATGAACACAACGCAACAAAAACAGAACAACTGCCACTGTGGACAGGGGCGACCAGCAGGGGCGGCCCCCCGTACTGTGACAAACACTAGATAGCGATGTTATACACCTTGAAAATAGCAGCTCACTATATGAGCTGTCATACCACTCCAACCAAAGACACTGCGACCAAATTGTTTGCGCTCCCAGAAACCTACAGAAGCCAATTTAGATGCTGCTTGTCAAAATGTTAATTCACCACAAAGGTGCTTTTGGGAGAGAGGCGTCTGTAACACTATGCAAGCTATCATTAGCCTATGCACATATGCGTATTATCACCTAGTAAAATAATGTGCATTGCATAATGCTGCATTGTAGATGGACCAAATCCCCGGACGTTTGCATGATGAACTGCATTAATATTTGACCTTGAGATTTTTAAAGAAATCTTCTTGCATTAAGAATTGTTACCCACATAATACTTCAGTGATGTATTTTAATGTTCTAATAAGTCTGCAGCCCTGGAATTTGTAGATATATTGTTAGAGGGCTACTTTATCGTGTCATAAAATGATCTTCTGAATAATAATAATGTTCTTTTCCGAGTTAATTTTCCACTGAGTAAATTATGGAACAAATGACCGTGTGAATACAGCACACTCGGTGAGAGTCACTTCTGTCTCCTGTGACAGATCATGTAGGCAGACCATGAAATGGCCCAGTTTTGGTTTGCAGAGTCTCAGCCTCTCCTGGGCTCCATGAAGAACAGTATCCGAAGAGATTCAGAGACAGAAAAAGAGAGGGAGAGAGATAGAGAGGGGGAGGGAGAGGGAGAGTATTGTTCTGCTCAGGATTAGGGGAGTGATGAGAAGCTCATGCACTGTTTCAACATTACTGTGATCCTGCTTGTGAAGACTGGAGTAACGAGCAGTAACGAGCTCCTCAAAAATGCTCCTACCTCAAAGAAGAGAGGAGTCGCAGATTAAGGGATGTGGGGAGGAGAAGAGAGTGAAGAGAACCTGTGAGAGGAGAAAGAGAAGCGCACAGGCGGAGTCCCACAGCAAGAGGCAGCGAGGGTGCACGTGCTGACAGGAGGGACACACGCCCCGCCATGCAGGAGAAGGGAGTTAAACAAAAATACAGGGAACACAGCATCATTTAAATGACACACCCCCAGGGCAAATGCTAAAAGTACAGTCTTAGTGCAGCACAGCACTCTGGGAGAACCGGAATACTGGCCTAGCAGAAAGGCAGAGATGTGCCACTGGAGAATTAATCCACAGGCAGGTGAGCTTGTTATCGAGCACACGGTGTATAGAGCTCTCTGCTGGGACCTGGCACTGTGGGGTGGCCAGGCGTGGTGGAGGGATGGAGGCTTTGTAGTCTCAGCACCTGCAAACGTACCATAAATAATACATGGCCGGATTTCAAACACGGCCTGTTGACCTGTAGGGATATTCTGGAAAAAAAGCAAGGGCATTGGAAAAGAAAAAAGGAATAAGAGAGAGAGAGAGAGAGAGAGAGAGAGAGAGGGAGAAATTATGACAGAGATCTGCATCAGGAAAAAGAGGATTTTTACCAACCCATGATGCCAGAGTTGTCATGGCTTCCATCCTAGAACATTATGGTTGTCACTGTTGCCATCCAGGGACACTAAGGTTGTCATGGTTGCCATCCGGGGACAACCCAGGGTTGCCTGGGTTGTTGTCATAGTGCGGCACAAGAAACCTGCAGGCTGTATAATAATTCCTCTTCCTTTGTGCATTGATGCTGTGCTATTGAACTGAGTACTTAACCCCCAGTCTTAACCCCCAAAACCCCCATCCCCTCTGTACGCCTGCCCGGGAACTTCAGAAGGCAGTGGGTTGGCACCAGAGCTCCACATCTTCAAAGTGAGATTCACAAAATGAATCTGTTCCCTTTCCCCTCGTGGACAGCAAAGTACTAGTGTATTATAGTTGAAAACAATGGAAAACAACATTCTTTTTCTTTAAGAAAGCATGTTTTTTTTAAACATGGGTACCATTCCAGTACATACAGACCTGTTACTGATACAGAACAGAGGAATTCAGTGTTTTCAAAGTCTCCATTATAACCAGAGCATCAAAGGGGAAGAATATAAGCCCCAAAGAAGCCACATCCCTTTTTAAGTTGATTTTATGGTGGTCATATAGTCTCTCAGGAGAAGAAGCGCAAAACTCCAATCCAGTGAGATGTGGGGAATATCTCTCACTGGGAGACACAGACGCTGACAGCGTCTGCTGCTAGCGGAGTGATGTGGGGTGTTTCTACTCACCAACCATTTCAATTAACGACAAACGCAGCGGCTTACACCGTTGCCAAAAAAAACAAGACGCTTCTCTTTCCTCCATTTGGTTCTTCTGGGTCGACTGGTTCCTTCAGCTTTCCGTAGAAGCTTAAACTCACATAACTCAGGGCGGCTTTCGCAACGGGCACGGAACTGTTTGAGCCAAAGATGCTTTTGTACACATCAGCAATTAACAATATGGCAGTCTTGGCACCAGTTGAAGTGAGACCTCCTGAAGTCTGCTTGGTGATCCCTTCCGTAACGAAACCTTTCCAGTCTGAGACCACTCGGCACACACCATCCCACGGTGCTCTGCTGCCACTTCTTGATTATATCAGAGATTACATAACTGAAATCACACACGTTCCTCTACATACTCTACATTATATAAGAACACGGAGCTGCTCACTGTTACTGCGTCACGCTATGTGTTGTAGAAGTTTGTAAAGTATCACCAACTCTCTACATCAGGTTCGTGTTACCTTTTTGCCAAACTAGAGAACTCCTGGCAGTGATAGTATTTCCAGTGGGGTTTGTTCTTGGGATTGCTGCCACTAACAGGGTCATCCTATTAGCCGAGGTTCAGTGAGAGAGGGGACTGGCGGAGCTCCCATCAGGCCGAGCGAGAGGCCGCGGCGCGGGGCTCATAACCGCCTCTCAGGTCAGTCCAGACGAGGGCAGGCGTGTCCCCTGAAGCGTGCTGCCACGGGCCCTGAGTTATGCAGGGACACGCGCCGGGGGTGAAGCAGGGTCAGCGCGGGGGGGCGTGTCATTACTTGCAGGGTTGATGCACCTCAGCGCCCCCTGATTGAAATGAGAGACGGGAAACCACTATGGTCAATGATGGATTTATGATGAACAGCTATGTACTTATTCACACTCTCCCATGTGGGCTAGATGGCCTGTGTGTGTGTGTGTGTGTGTGTGTGTTTGGGTGCATGTGGGTGTGCATATGTGTGAGCTGCCACCATCTGTCTCCCTACACAGCGGTGACACCATGACAGATAACCCCCCCCATACTCCCTCACCCTTTCATGAAGAACCCCTAAACGCTAAATACTCTACATAACTACTGGAAGGTCATTTTTTAAATGAACAAATCTGCTAGAATATGTTTCAGTGTGTTTACAGGAGACATTCACGAGCATACAATCGCGTGGAAAGCATTAGAATCAAAACAAGTTTGTGTGTACTGCTCCTTGGCCATGACTTGTAGTGTTAGCTGTGTTTTTTTCTGTTAGGCGCCATGACAGTTCCCAGTTGAATCATCACTTCAGTTTGGCCTCCCTTATGTGGACCACTGTCAGCCACTCACCCCGTTTCTAAACATATTTAGCACAATATAATCCAGTATTAATACATGAATTAATTACATATATCATTATACAAAAACAAATTAAGGTTTGCTAATAAGAGCATGTGAAACGCTTTCTGTTTTTAATAAGTAAAAGAAAATGCAGGTGATTCCTCAGGTGAGTGCAGCGCTAGAATATTTCAGGTGGATTTAGAAGCCACTTGGCCCTTTGCCTTCATCAGATCCGTATGCTGGGAAGTCAACAGATCACAGCAGGGTCTTCAATTGACACCTCTACTAATGATGTCCATGCATAGTAAAACCACCGGGAATGCCTAATTAATTCAAAACTGCCAGTTGCCCTGTCTGCATGGCTGTTCTTTGAGCGCCTCTGACGACCCCCGCCACATTATTACTAATGTTACCATGAGTTCTTAATAATGGAAAGGGCTTAATGCGTGCAATAATGTGCACTCTCCTCAGAATGTTCAAAGTGTAAGTGTGTAGGACACGGGTCACACACACACACACACACACACAACACACTCTTGACCTTCCTCGTCCCTGTAGAAGGGGCAGACAGCCATTTATCTTTTATTCATTTTACCATTTGCGAGTAAGACAGCTATTCTGCCACTCTGGGCTGTCAAAGTAGGGACCACTCCATGATGAGTGGGGCTGTGGGGATTAATTCTGCACACACCCATGAACATATATACAAAGTTCATGTGAATATTACACACACATACACACACACACACACACACACCACCCCAAAATACACACACATGCACACACAAAACAGGATCAGGTAAAGCATTTGTGTGAAGACGAGCTCTGACATCCTTGACATCTGTCAGTGAAAGCAACACAGACAATCCAGAGAAGCCAGCTGCTAGTCTTCTGCTTTTCTCTCCATCTTCCATTCCTCCTGTCTTTCTCTCCATCTTCCACTCCTCCTGTCTATCATTCTCCTTCTCTTCTTTGGGCCCTGGAGACACAGCAGTGACTCAAATGTACCAAACTCAAGCTAGTGTCAAAAAAAGAGAAAAAGCTCCCCGTCCTGTAGCTCTAGGGAATTATGAAAATGTTGCAGTTGCTTTGAAGCACCACTTGACAAGTTGTTCAAATTTTTTTTAGCTACTGAGCTGTACAAATTTCAAGTGCTTAACACACTTATTGTGCCTGTTTCTGACATGTCATTGCTAAAATTACCCATGATGCCATTCTTTGCCTGCTGTCTATCTGTGACACTGAGCGATTCTGTGGCTCATCAACGGTAATGCGCCTTTTTCTTCCTGCATGATGGGCATATTGATTGAAGCCAGCACTGGTAGTGACAGAGAATCCTAACAAAAGCATTTGTTATTCACATAGATTTAGAATGCTCATCAAATTGTTAAAATATGAAGAAAATAAAAGCTGCTCCAAATTCCAAAATAATCCGAAATAATCCCAGCTCAGATTTGGACAATTGTCAGCAATATAAGTAAATTGTTATAAAGAACTTTACATTTTAGAACTGTCTGAGTTCCACATTTCTGATTCTGTTTCAGATTCCTGACGTCGCTAACCAGATATCGTGAACCAAAGCTCCGTGTTATGTTTTTGCCATATAGTCCAGTGCTCCTCTTATTTCTAATCTCCCCTCTACAGATGACAACTGTTGCTACAGCGACTACAAGAAGCTAAAAACCAAGGTACTGGACCTATACACGCAGCGGTACCTGCCTCCAGGTAGCCATGACAGCTATGGGAAGGACCTGGTTTCCAGGAAACACGCAGTGGACCTGATGTTCAAACGATTTGACGCGGACGGGACTGGACGCGTGGACAGCAGTGAGCTCTCCCAGGTGGGACACATCAGACACACAGCCAAACCTCAATGCTCAGCCACAGTTCTTAAAACTCCAGTGAGACTGGGCACAGTTCGTGTTTTTCATATGATAACCAAATGCAGCAGTGAGGACTGGGAACACATTTCCCGGATCAGTGTTAAGATATGGTGTCACATCGAGCAAACGTCCCCCCACACCTGAATAAACACTTTGGCAGAGTGTCTGGAGATCTGGAGACTGGAGATCCCCCCTCCCCCCCATCCCCCTCCCCCCAACCTGAGGTGACCAATAAATGCAGTGTTCATTAGCATACTAAATCACCACCCAGAAAGTGACCTTTTCTTCATGGCGGAGAAAATGACAGGCTAGAACGCAATGTACAAAGGCTAAATTAGGGTGTTTTCTTCTTGGCACTCTAACGGATGTCTTTCAAAGAACACAGGGAACTGTGCTAAGTGTGACAAAAGAGTGAAATGTGTCTCCTTTAAAGGACCAAAAGAAAATACTTTTTCTTGTGAGTTAACACATTCATAGAGCTAACACTACCCCTGAATGAGGTCGGTTAACAGCTTTAAACAAAACAGTTCAAATGCAGTTTTCCACATGTCAGTTATTGGCCACTATGGTATAAGGCATTTCAGAAGTCTCCTTCTGAAAAATGAAGGAAAAAATCAAATGAACTCATAGCGGTACTGTTTATCATTTCTCATAGGGGGTTGGGCAGATGTGAGGCTTATCTGTGGCTTCAGCGCTCCGGATTGTTCCGGAACTCTCTGCTCTGCCTTTATTACATTCATTTGAATTATTGTATGAGTAAGCACGGTTCACAACTTCACAACTGTTTCTGCCACCATTCTCCTTCTGGGGCCCATCAGGGGGTGGCATTACACCTGCACACACAGTTCTACTGCAGGCGGCACAATGAGTCACATTCCCATTCGTGTGCAACGACGCCGTTCCAACCTCACCTCCACCAGCCCCACATCTGCCACGATCAGCTACCTTTACCCTCGCTGCGAGGCATCTTCCTTAATATTTGCTTTCACATCGTATGTGAGTTATTTGCGTTATGTCGTTGAGGAAGAGTCAAAGGAAGGACCGAGCAGACAGATTAGGGGAACATTTTAGGGGGAAAGATGAAGGGGATCTTTCCAGAACCTTCTGAGCTGTGCCAAAGGTCCTGCTTCTAGGTGGCAGGAATTCCTGCTTGACTTTAAACAAACTGCCGTAGAAGCTTGAGTGGAACACCAAGGTTGGAAGAACATTCAAAAAACACAGCTGCACTGTATGGTCTATATGTTGCATGACTCTGAAGTTTGTTAGAAGATAATTACAACCTTTTATCTGAAACCCATGAACTTGACGCCTTCGTTTCCAGGGCTTTTTGTCTGGACATATTCAGTAATTGAAGTCAAATATTCGCTTATATTTTAGTTTTGCTAATCTTTGTGCATGCATGCTAGGGAGAAGAAGTCTCTCACTTCTGGGGACATCATTTATTACTTCTTTTTTAATGCCTGCAACAACTAAAAAGTCAAGGCTCTTAGCCTCTAAAAATGAAACAGTACAACAGGTCAGTTTGTCATCGCTCACTTTGGTTTTGATTATGATTAAACTGCTGTTTCTGCATTCCGTGAACACACGGAACACATTAGTCTTCAGGTTTTCCCACATTGGTAAAGAATATAAAGCCACAGTCGCTATAAATTGTTCAAGCTCTTCAAAATTGCATATTTACATAAGATGCTGCAAGTATGTTTTCTGAAAATGTTTTTGCCAAGTTAAATCTATACACTTGGCAAATAAATCTGCCTAATACTCTTGGTTTTGACCCTCAGGTTATCAAGCAGGAGGGTTGGAGTAAGTCAGCATCAGAGTGCACGCTCTTCGATCTGCTCAAATACAACGACGGCAACGACGATGAGCACCTGACCAAGGACGAGTTCTACACCGCGTTTGGTGAGCGCCGCCTTTAACACATCCGTGTGACCACACACAGGAAAACGCACGTGACCACCTTCGCCGCGTTAGTACAAATTGCACGGAACCTCTGGTACTGGTCAAGGGAGATCTTGAAGATCTCACGGACGTTGCCCAGGTGCCAAAGGTCCCTGCTTCCGTTTCTAAGTGGCCACAGCAGAGCAGAAAGAGAAAAGCCTGAAGCTAAACCACTTGTGCCGTCTGCTTCCTCTCTAAACTCCGTGGAGGAGGCCTTAGGCATTTCCAGGCCAGCTTCCATCCACACTTGTCCAGGCGTCCCTTAAATGTGTTATGAGACATGTCTCTGTGGGGCTTGTAGCCATGTAGGCTGCATGGATTTCTGTGCAGGATTTTTGATGTTTTGCACAATCGTCACTCACACAAGTTTGCACTTAAATTCCTTCGCAAATCAGTACATTAGTTCACGTGTCTTTATGTCAGGCTTCAGTACGTCTGCTCGAAATACCACATTAGGAGCATCTCAGCAATGTAATAGACGGATTGTTGCATCAGTGCCAGTGCGTGCACAGCATGTCTCACTAGCCTTTCTGCACCAGGCAAAAATAAGGGACTATTCACATGCAGATTCTGACAAAATGCACTTCAGGTAAAAAGCCAGGGAAAAAAAAAAACATTAACCCATAAACGAAATGTAAATCCCCATCCCACAAAGTAGAATGCGAGTTCTTTCTCTAGACCGAAGTGGAAACTATTGTTGCTTCACAATTATTAATAATGGTTCACGGCACAGCCTGGCCAATAGCATTTCTGAACTACTTACTTGCATCACACGTCTGTCAGGCAATCATTTTACCTTTCAGAATCCCTGATAATATCTCCTTTTCACAAACAGGAACTTCACAGCAGTGCCCCACAAGCCTCCATGTATTTCATATTTATTCAGAACATATTTTTAATATCAGCCGACCCGAATATTGGATTTGAATTTCGGAGCTGCTAGTAATTGCCACAGTAGACCACTGTGAGGGAAAAAGCAAGTAAAGATTCTGACTAATATTAGAATACCGGATTGACCCTAACAGGCCCATGTAGGATCTACGCACAGGTCTAGGTGGGAGTCATTTGTTATGCATGTGTCATGAATGCAGTCCTACATTTTACAAAACGCATTTCAGGCATTCGTCTGGTAGTGCTCTAAAGTCACAGCATAAAGGTGAAAGAAACCTTATTAGTGTTTGCCTTTAAATTTACACTGCTATTTTTGGTTAGGTCACCGAGTGCGCCGATAGCAAACCAAACAAACAAACATTAGCAGTGTTGATCCTATATCCCCGTAGCTTAGATGTGTGTGGATAAAGGTGAAGCTTTTGAATTACCTTTATGATCCAGGGTTCGGTTAGCATCTGTTGAGTATTGTGGCTGTAAACACAATGTTATGTTACATTACTGCACAGGTTTTTTTTGTGTTTATCTTTGGTAATCTAATATCAGCCAACTATCTCTGAGAAATTACAGTGCTGGTCGGTTTAATGAACCATTTCATTACTGAAACCATTTCTCATAATTGTGTTTATAGTTTATAGGAATTGGCCCAAGGCAGCATGTACAAAGTATGAAACGGTAAGGTGATAGGTCAAAGGGCACATTTAGTGACCATGACTGCCGCAGGCTTGATTAGTGTGAAATCCAGTGTAGTCTTGCGTGTTTTGATATCAGAACAAGTTGTAATCTGTGGAACTGTTTTTCTGTAGAGACTCCTCTAATAGCAGTACAGCAGCACAGCATGCTGGGAAGGATTAGAGTAAGACTCAGGCTTTTAATTACATCTCTTACTGGTCTAGATGCTGGTGTTGTCTGACGCTGACATTTTAAATTCTAGTGAATAATGAATTGAACCGAACACTTTTGCCTGCAGACCACAGGCGAGCATTGTCACTTTTCAACAGTAAACAGTCCAGTAAATATTGAGAGAGAAACCTATGAAACAAGGCTGTGGAAGGAATATGTGTGTTCATGCGCTGTGCCTCACACAGAGACGATCTGCCAGGTTCATAGCCATTCTCTTTTCACCCTCATCCTCTTCTGCCATTTCAAATCCATTCAGCATCTCCTGACGTTCGGCGAAGGCTGACACTTTCTAATAAGGGTTTAAAACGGCGTGGAGCCCGAGAGCAGGAGGAAGGAGAGAGGAAACGCATAATGACGTGTGTTGCTTCATTCCCACTTTCAGTCAGCTGCCCTTTGAAGGAAAAAAAAATCTGGCAGGAAGTTCACGTGTGTGTGTGTGTGTGTGTGATGGGGAGACAGCCCTTCAGGCAAAGTACATCAAAAGGGATGAGCAGCAATTCTTCTCCACTTGAAAAGTTGTTATTTTGTGCTTCGTATATTTTTGACTCGTTCACTATTAATATTTCAAAGCTCGGACTTACGACAAGATGGCTCAGTGGCGGCAGGTTCACACACTCATGAATAGTATATCCCTCTGTCTTTGTCCTCCTCCTGGTCATGACCATCAAAGAATCACCGGTCAACAGTGGTTTTGATTCTGTTAACTGTTAATTGCGTATTTTTGCATGTTGAATTCAAATAGGTGTTCAGAATGTCTTTATAAGCCGTTGCTTTTTGATGCAGTATACTCATCTCATATGTCATTATGTGTAGTGCAGAAATGTGATACCAAGCAAAGTGGACCGTCCTCTGTGTTGGCATACTACTGCTAAACACTGCAGACGCACGTTCCAAATAAAGGCAAAACTCTTACGGTGTAGAATTCTTTTTTAGTGAGGGACTCGTGCGCCTCTGTATGTCCTGTATATTCAGCAGGTGGACCCTGAAGGACCTGTTTGTATATTCAGAAAGTCCTGTGCTAGATGTTCTTCCAAGAGATATGCAAAGACATAGTCGAATAAATGAAACAGAATAAATATGTTAATATGAGGCTGAGTATCTGCATTTATCTTTGCATAACAAAGACCACTGTTCTCCACAATTTGCCTGATTTTTTTGAATATTCAACATTTACCTGCATTGTGTAACACTGTAGCGATAACATATTTTGCATGTGAATAATTCACCCTTCACACCCTCAGAAGACCCTCCCTGCACACAACCAGTCCATGCTTCTACCATAATTTTTCACAGTGGAAATCTCTGCAGAAGTTGACTTGTGGAGTGCAACTGCTATATTAAGAAAGACATTCACACTCACGTTTGACACAAGGAATCTTTATTTATTTATGGAATTTGTTAATTATTTCACAGTGATCAACCTTTATGTGTCTGTAAAGTCTGAAGAGCCTGGGGACTTAAAACATCCGCTTCATTTAACATGCATTCAGTCTCAGTTTACTCTCATCTGATGGAGGGATCTGAAAACGAAGATTTGATCAGATAGAATTCGCTTGATTTATTGACTGATGGATGAGTCCAGATTGTGTAAGTAAATGAACAGAGGTAGTGATTGGTTTGTGGAGGCTAGACTGTATTGCTGGGACTGTATATCAGGGCTCTATTTACTGACACTGGCCCAGGATTGAGGCTGACGATTCATAAATGCATGAAATGGTCTAGTTTTGGTTTGCAGAGTTTTAGGTTTCACCCACGATTCAGGAGGAAGAGGAGACCTCACCTGAGACCTCACATGAGACTTCATTTGAGACCTCATCTGAGACCTCACCTGAGAATCAGAGAGACAGGCAGTGATATGAACTGTAAGATACTATAAGTAGCCTTTATGAAAAATGTATCATGGTCTATTGAATATTTTTAGGAATAACTTGCAGTACTTGTTAGGGTAATTGTGAGCAGGACTGGAGTGTGCTACCCTGACAAATTTACAAAGAGTAGATCACTATTAGTATCACTTCTATTAGTGTTTCATTGCTCGTATGTTTCTTAAAATTATGCTGAATGGGCATTTGCAATACACCTCGTACACAGTTAAGGAATCTTTTGAGAAGATCTCACTGTGTTCTCGGACACTTCTCCATGTTGTGATAAAGGATAAAACAGCCATACAGTTCAGTCCTATCCACTTGGTACTGTCAGCACGCCAGATGTGCAATGAAGACCACAATGAACCTCACAGGCCACGGCCGCAGATCATAATCCATGCAATCTGTAGTCCCACGTAGATTTCATGATACATAGACTATGGAGCGCATCCTGCTTTGTGCTATATCCTCTATGACTTCTGCCTATGTGAATTTTCTGGGTCCTTGGTGACATTTTCTCCTTTACGCTGAGATCAATCACTTTGCGCAGGACCGTCTGACTGTCCGTCGATGCACGAGAGGACGTTTGGGAAGCGCCAAACAACTTCGCTCAGACTCTGAAGCCGGTCTTCAGCTCCCAGGGGCCATTTTCGCCCTCACCTCGAGGCTGGTGGGGCACAGCGGAGGCTTTGCTCTCAGAAAGCCGGCAGCACCGGGACAGATAACGGCTCCCCGCACGTTGCAGTAGGTGGGATGATGGTGAGGTGGCCCTGCAGGTTCTCAGCGCTTCCACTCGACCGAGACCGTAACACTCCGAGGATTTTCCAAAACGCAGCGGAGAAGCTGCAGTTTTCCAGAAACGACAGCGAACGCAGATCCCAGTGAAAGTGTTGGGAAAAAGTTGGAAAAAACATATTAGTCAGAGCGTATCAGGTATTTCTAAAATCAAAGACCGAAGATCCAACGTGTGTGTGATATTACACATAATTACTGCATGCTTGAGGCAAGAAAATCTTACGAAAGGTTAAGAAACATGGCTTTTGACAAGTGCTCTTAGTAATTAAATAACCATTCAGTTATTTCTTTCTATGGATACATAAGTGGAAACACAAACTACAGCTTTGTGCTACGTCTCTGAATTCAAATGAGTAAAGCACTGAAGGTCAAGCTGTATAGCACATCTTCTGGAGGCAGAAATCACTGACATTAAAATGCACCGGTTACGTCTCATAGATCTTGCAGAACCGTGGCCACAACTTCAAAGTGACGTCTAATAAAGTGGCATTTAATTCTGCGTTAGAAGGCATGCAGCTGCTCACTTTTGTCACAAAGAAGATGAGGGCTGCTCTACCAGAGCATGCTACATACACCACTCCTCACTGGGCCTGAATGCTTTATGTACCCTCAGTGCTCTCTCACACACACACACACACACACACAAATACATGCACAAGGATGTTGATTTGGGATGTGATTGTTCTTCATATATTCCCCCCCCCCCCCCCCTCCCCAGGAAGAACTGTCTGCGCTTTTAAAATCCTAAAGAAACAGAGAACAGTCACAGCCTCCATGGCCTTATGTCCATGGCTTGCTTTAAACAGTGTTGATACGTCTTAGCCTGACACTATCCAATAACAACACACATACACACACGGACACACACACGCATACTGACACACACACACGGACACACACTCACACATCATCATCATCAACTTTTTTGTGAGATATTTTCATTAACTTGCATGCTTCTTAAGCTGAAAAAAGCAATTTTTACAGTTAGGCTTAACCTTAACTTTAAACTTTCATGGCTCTGGGTTTTTCAAATAAAAGCTTCAAATGAAATCATTTTCCCTCATGAGAAAAGCCAAATGTCCCCACATCAGTCACAGCTTTCATCATAGGGACACAGGGTCCCCGCAAAGGGCTAAATGCACGGTCGCACACACAAACAAACGCATGCCCACACACACACACGTATACACACAATCACACCCGTTCGGTGTCATTGCCAGTGAAGGACTGCGTGATAAGAAACGAGGCCTCACTTGAAACAAAATTGCCTTCAGTAAGAAGTCATGGAAGCTTTTTAAGATTGGCACCAATGTGGAGATGAGAGGAGGCAAAGGTGAAACCACAGGAGACAGAAGGGCGGCTGCCAGCACAAACACGTCACACCACGCACACCTTCAAATCAGGAACCTCAGGCAAGGCCCTGCTTCTCACTGGCTTTTTCATCCATCCCTCATGTATTAGAATTAAAGCAATTAGACACCTGTGTGTTGTGCTAGCATGCTAATGCATCAGCGTCTCCCGAGGATTGGACGCTGGCCATGGTGGAATTCAGCCGAGCGCTCAGTGAAATCGGCCTTTGTTCAGCCTCCCTCACATCCGTCACTCACACTGATTGGCTCTCTGGGAAGATTTTATCCCAGCCAGCGTTGGGGAGCTGTTGAAAGATTCGACAATCAGAGCAACTTTATGAGATTATAAATCCACTTCAGGAGGGGGTGGGGGTATATCCCTCTTACCTCCCGTAAAGGATCTCGTGCTCTTTAGAAGCCTGGAGGTGTATGTCTGAGACAAGTGAATTGGCTATAATGTTCAGCAGAATGCACGCTAGGGAATGCACCCGCGCACACTGGAGAATTTTTATAGTACACGTGAAAAGGCAACAGATACCAGTTAGTGTTTAAAGTGGGCGAGGGAAAGAGGACGCGTCTCTCCTCATGAACATAGCAACTGCTTGCTGTAGTGACGAAGGCAGCTGTCCTACCAAGATTTTGAAGCCAGATCTGAAAGGAGATAAACCAGAAATCCAGAGATCCATCTACAGATCCATTTTTAACCAAACCTCTGGCGATATGTAGATATTGTTACTTTTAGTTATCATATTATAACACTAAAACTGCTATTGAAAAGTCCAGATACCCCAAATTTCAGGGTGATTCCTCTGGGAGATGTTTATTTAGGTGTTATTGCCAAGGTAGGCCGGTACAATAAAAATGGTCTCCAGATGCAGGTTTTAGTTTCATCTTCAGGACAAACAACTAACCCTCCATAATCTAATGAAGATACAAGACTAAGGCAATACTTCCCAACATTAATGGATGTACAAAACAGTGAAAAAAAACTGAGGTCTGGTCTCCTCCTCTTCTGGGCTAGTCTCATAATATAGAGCTTCACTGTCACATTACATATTTCAGCACAGTCACTGGTCAGGGGAACACGGGGCTGCTGAGAGGAGCTTCAATCCGCATCATTTCAGCCCTTTTATTCATGCATCTACAGCCAATGAATCAGATGTGGGATCTGAAATACAAAGCAACCGTGAATAATCATGAGATGGAAAACAGAGCAGGAGAGAGAGAGGCTATAGAAGCTAATCATAGGACATAACATTAGGACAGAGATGGTCTCATTTTAGAAGAATTTTTGAATGCAAGAGAACAACTTTTGATAGCTTTCAGTACTTCCTTTCAACTACAAATTGGTTCATTTCCAAGGCAACTCAAGAACTACCTGCAGCTATCTTTAGAAGGAGAGAAATTGGCTAGCTAAAGCAAGGAGGCTTTTTCAAGGCAGAAGGACTCTTGAGCTAAACAGGCAGTCATACGCCTCTATGAGAACATTCTTTCCTATGCAATGAACCGTGTTTCCCCAGGCTAGGAAGCTTTCTGCCTGAACAAACTTCTGGGACCATGTTAGGAAACTTAATGTGGAGTTTGTTAAAGTAATTGATGTGTACCATATTATCTTGCTGATGTCTCAGCTCATTTTCCAGGATGGCCTGGTATGTTACATCCACGGGGTAATTATTTACTGACTTTGACTATTTCTGAATGTACAGATTGTGTAGAGAGTGCTATGTCAATATTTGGCTTCATGGACATGTTCCAAGATACACTATATTGACAATAGTATTCGCTCACCCATCCAAATTATCAGAATCAGGTGTTCACGTCCATGGCCAGAGGTGTATAAAATGAAGCACCTAGGCATGCAGACTGTTTTACAAACATGTGTGAAAGAATGGGTCGATCTCAGGAGCTCAGTGAATTCCAGCGTGGAACTGTGATAGGATGCCACCTGTGCAACATATCCAGTTGTGAAATTTCCTCGCTCCTAAATATTCCACAGTCAACTGTCAGCTGTATTATAAGAAAATTGAAGTGTTTGGGAACGAAAGCAACTCAGCCACGAAGTGGTAGGACACGTAAACTGACAGAGCAGGGTCAGCGGATGCTGAAGCGCATAGTGCAAAGAGGTCGGCAACTTTCAGCAGAGTCAATCACTACAGACATGCAAACTTCATGTGGCCTTCAGATTAGCTCAAGAACAGTGCGCAGAGAGCTTCATGGAATGGGTTTCCATGGTCGAGCAGCTGCATACAAGCCATACATCACCAAGTGCAGTGCAAAGCGTTGGCTGCAGTGGTGTAAAGCACGCCGCCACTGGACTCTAGAGCAGTGGAGGCGCGTTCTCTGGAGTGACGAATCATGTTTCTCCCATCTGGCAATCTCATTGGGTTTGGCGGATGCCAGAACGGTACTTGTCTGACTGCATTGTGCCAAGTTTGGTGAAGGGGGGATTATGGTGTGGAGTTGTTTTTCAGGAGCTGGGCTGAGCTGGGAATTGGCCCCTTATTTCCAGTGAAAGGAACTCTGAATGCTTCAGCATACCAAGACATTTTGGACAATTCCATGATCCCAACTTTGTGGGAACAGTTTGGAGCTGGCATGGTTGGCGGAGTCTGGTGTGGATGAACTTGACTGGCCTGCACAGAGTCCTGACCTCAACCCGATAGAACACATTTGGGATGGATTAGAGCGGAGACTGAGAGCCAGGCCTTCTCGTCCAACATCAGTATGTTACCTCACAAGTGTCAAAACCCCCCATAAACACACTCCTAAACCTTGTGGACAGCCTTCCCAGAAGATTTGAAGCTGTTCTAGCTGCAAAGGGTGGTCCAACGTCATATTGAACCCTATGAATTAGGAATGGGATGTCACTTAAGCTCATATGTGAGTCAAGGAAGTTTAGTGAATACTTTTGGCAGTACAGTGTATCTATAGTTCAGAAGTTACTGCATGTGTTTATGCACTTTTCTACATGGAGGTGACCCTGAAATGAAGTGTTTTGGTTTCAGAGTCTACAGTGTGGCTTTCCCCTATACTGTCATTTCCTTCAGAATTTGTAAAACTTGAAATATCTTTTAGCCAGTTACAACTACATGACATTTCAATGCTTTTTCATATTTTAAATGCTAAAAGAATGTAAGGTACATAGATGAAGCAAAAGCCAACGTGAACAAACAAGAGAAGAAACTCTGACAGAAGAAAATAGCAAATGAAAGGCTCCAATCATGCAATTTAACAATTTTCACAAAGGTGGGTTACGAATAGCTAATGTTAGCCCAAGACCCACCACTCTCTCTCTCTCTCACTCTCTCTCTCTCTCACTCTCTCTCTCTCTCTCTCTCTCTCTCTCTCTGCTAAAAGCGATATGTAGGTTCTGAGCACGAGCGTTCAGCAGCAGAGAAGGAGGCCACAGTAAATCAAAACTGTTCTACAGCTCAGCTTTAATTATGTGCTGCAGTTATAGGTGGCAGGTTTGTCCTCAGGGAGAGTCGTGCCGTTTAGAGCTCCAGCGTGAGGAGCTGTAAATGAAGGACCCCACTCTGCAGACACAGTTCCCCAGCATATACCACAACCCCCAGCCCACAGTGCCCATGTAGACACCCACCACTGACTGCATTTATTTATCTCTGATCCCTTTGATATGTTCTCCTGGAATGTAGTCTTTTTAACTGCTCTCTCTTTCTCTCCCATTTCTCTCTCTCTCTCTCTCTTTCCATCTCTCTCCCTTTCTGTCGTGCTCTCCCTCACTCTTTCTCCGTCCTCCCTCCTTGCTCTTAAAGACTCCCAGAACTTCACGTCATCACATTTAAGTCCTGAGGGGCGACGCTGAATAGAGCGACTGGTCCCAGCAAATTCCAGAGCAATTACTTTACAAGGCAATGTAATTGAATGGCATTATTGATGGAGATGGTGTCAGGGCATCATCCCTCCCCCCACATACACACACACACACACACACAGTCAGGCTATAAAGCTTGTTTGGAGGAGTTTGTTGTGGACGCTGTTAAGTCAAATGACACTTCCACTAATTTTTTACCATCAGTTTCTGATGTTGCCTAAACTTTATAGCTAAAGAGCAAAAAGGGTTTCGCTTTCAAATCCACATTAGATTCCTTTTCACTGTATTTCAAAGTAATGGCCCCTAACTGAGTCTCAAGCACCAATCACAAATCAGTGCTGACTACCTCACAGCACGGCACAGCCGTCCCTCCCCACCTCTTTCCCAGAGTGCAGGTGTTCACGGTGCAGCCTTCACACTGCCCCACTGAGCATGCCCCCTCCCTCTCCTCTCATTGGTCCTTTGTTCTTCTGTTTCACTGATTGGCCAGGAGTCTGCTGGAGAGCGGGGCAGCAGGGAAGGTGGTGTGAAATCCAGGCCAGTGGAGATACAGAGCACTGCTGTGCTGTAATTCCCCCCGAGCTGAAGGGAAACTCAATGAAAAAGAATCACAACCCGCTAATTTATTAAATTACCTTTTAATGAGGGCGTGGAGAAGAAAAGCAAAGCTTCTTCTCATGTGCAAAGACGCAGACTTGTCTAGCACTTGGTCGTATAATTTACAGACTTCATAATTCTGTAATCATCTCAGATACCCACCAGCCACTGTTCTCATTTTGTCCTGGCTCAACTCGATTAGCGATGTTTTCTGTGTACAGTGTGTGTGTGTGCGTGTGTGTGTGTATGTGTGTGTGTGTGTGTAATATGTATGAATTTAATTATGCTCTGCCAGATATGTTAAATAATGCATGTGTTTGTTTATGGAAATGATATTGAGCCAATAAAGTGCTATATACTGAAATGGGAAACAGTAATCTATCAGTGCATCCCCTCTGGATTCCAGAGTTTTCATTTCACCCTGCTGTTTATATCTGACCATCTTGTGGCATTAGAGCAGATTTGTTGTTCTGAAAGCCCCGTGCTTGTCTAAGATCGCGGGCTTTATTTGCCCTGGTAGTCGCCTGCGTTTGTCCAGTGAACTGTCAAAGCGTCGGAAACGAAGAAATTGCTTCCTTAATTGCGCTGACGGTGCTGGATCAGAACGTGTTCTGTTTTGACTCACTGGAAAAGATTGTTAATTTAATGTTTAATTGTCCTTTCACTGGTTTTCCAACAAAGACAGCAGTGCTTTCGTTTGAATCAAGTTCTCCTTCTGCTGTCTTGTAATTTGTATAAGTTTCGGTTACTAGTTTTAGGGATTGTAATGTAATGGGTACGGGGCTTAAATAAAATAAAAGAATTAATTTTTTAAACGTTCTCTACTCATGGACTGTTGAGTGTTCGGTTAGGCCAGGCATAAATCTAATTAAAAAGGCCTGAAGAGCATCTTGCTGTGTCCCTGAGGTGTGTGTGAGGACACACTGCCGTCCCTTTGCCAGCTGTGTCCTTTTTTGCCTTCTTAATACTGATATTCTGCCTTCCTCTGCCAAGTATAATTTAAATAGTTGCCTGAACAAAAATCTCAACACAGTGCTAAAGTTTATTATTTATCTGTAGCTGTACTGTGATAAACACTCAACAATATCATATGTGGTTCTCTGTAGATATGCAGAGGTATTTAAAACTGCAGGAATCACTGAATGTGCTTATGTTTTCTCATAGTCACCCCAGTCTGATGTTCAAGCCTTTTTGCATGCCTGGCTATTACATGCTCACAAATGCAGAACTAACTTAACAGAACTCTCCATGATTATACTGAGAGAGGGAGAGAGAGAGAGATTGAGAGTGTTTGCTGGTGATACTGTAGAGTTGTCATACATGTCTGACTAAAGTGATGTGACCTGTGTCAGCATGTTCATCTTGTGTGAGAGCTTATATAACCACCTCTGCCACACATGTGGCAAAATTACATTTAAAACTTGTAAACCTTTGCAGTCTCTGTAGTCTTTGATTGTCTGGTGTCCTTGACTACCTGACTTTATTATTGACTGTTTTGGTTAGCATGTTTGTGAAAGCTCTCTAGCTGAGGAGGTCTGCCTCTTTCTCTCTAGCTGAGGAGGTCTGCCTCTTTCTATCTAGCTGAGGAGGTCTGCCTCTTTCTCTCTAGCTGAGGAGGTCTGCCTCTTTCTATCTAGCTGAGGAGGTCTGCCTCTTTCTCTCTAGCTGAGGAGGTCTGCCTCTTTCTCTCTAGCTGAGGAGGTCTGCCTCTTTCTCTCTAGCTGAGGAGGTCTGCCTCTTTCTATCTAGCTGAGGAGGTCTGCCTCTTTCTCTCTATCTGAGGAGGTCTGCCTCTTTCTATCTAGCTGAGGAGGTCTGCCTCTTTCTCTCTAGCTGAGGAGGTCTGCCTCTTTCTATCTAGCTGAGGAGGTCTGCCTCTTTCTCTCTAGCTGAGGAGGTCTGCCTCTTTCTCTCTAGCTGAGGAGGTCTGCCTCTTTCTATCTAGCTGAAGAGGTCTGCCTCTTTCCTCTGAATCTCAGTAAACTGTGTGATTACTAAATGACACTTTGAGGTAATTCTATTTGTAAAAAGTTAACAGCACACATTCATGCATGCAAATACATACAAGTATAAAAAGAGCTAAAATGATATACACACAAACACACATGATACAATGTATATGCTACCTCCCATCTATAAACACAACCTGAAGAATAACTAATATTTATTTTACATAACATGAACATGTGTCTTGTTAAGAACTAATGTATATATCAAAACTGAAATCTAAAGATATACTGTTGAAACACCCTCTCATGCACACGCACCCATAAAACACACGCACCCACAAACACACACACACAAACACACACACACACACCCTGATGTCCTTCTCCTTCTGTTTTCTCAGATGTTTATCAGCTGAGCCTGGCTGAGGAGCAGAAACTGAGCGTCACCACGGTAACCGTGGGTCAGAGTGTCGTGCTGACATGCGGCATCACGGGAGAACGCCGGCCGTCAATCATCTGGAGACGCAATAACCACACCCTCAACCAGCTGCACCTCGAGGACATCAACGTGGGTGACAGAACGCGACACTCTCTCACACACCACTACGACTGAGCTCTGATAAACCCCAATGCACTCAGCCCCTATGCCTGGTCGATGCAGAACTCCAAAGAGCATCAACCGTTCCGTAGTGATCAGCAGGTCGGGAGGCAGCAGGGCAGGCGAGTGGCCTTGGAGGAGGAGGCGTCCGCGGGGGGTCAGCGGGGGGTCAGCGTACAGACGGGGGTGCAGGACCGTGCTGGTGCGGCTGCGGCCGCGGCGCTGTTCAGCTAAAGCGGGCCGACAAACGCGCGGAGGCTTCCTGGCTGGCGCTTAAGGAGAGTGGAGAGGTTTTGGCAGCTGTGTTGTCTGGCTGAGTTGGCCTGCCAGGCCCCAGCGCTGAGGGGAAGAGCTGGAGGCTGCTGCAGTGCGCAGGGCCTGCTGGGAGCTGTGCAGAGATGCTCCAGTGAGGAGCAGGAAGAGGGTCACAGCACACGGGCAACCTGCTCTGCTTTGTGTTCATGTAAAGGATTGAAATAACTGTCTAAATGTGTGTGTGTGTGTGCTTAGTCCAGCCCTGCCGGTTCATGTGCGCTCCATTTGTGTGTGTGTGTGTGTGTGTGTGTGTGTTAGAGGTATCACTAGTTTCTCCTACTCCAAATTCAAGACTAAATGTTGATAAACCTGTAAAGTCTGTTAGGGGCACACTGATGGAGTGCTCTCTGGATCCAAGAACCCTGGCACTGAGAGTTCACTCATGTGCACGCAAATACACACACACACACACACACACATACACACACACACACACACACACACACACACACACAGAGCCTTGAAGTTGCTTAATGCTATTGCTATTTATTCGGTACCCTTGGTTCCAAATAATCTACAGCAGCCTCAGACTCGACGCTGAAATATGAAATTGTGAAATATTTGCAAGAGCAGAGCTGCAAACTCCATCCAGAATGCCAAAGGGACAGGCTGAGCTGGTCTGGGATCAGTCCCTGAGGAAAATCAAACCCTCATGGCCCTGAAGCAGGCTGCATCCTTCAGCACTCCACGTCACCGTGCCAACTCTCCGGCTTCCAGACTGTAGCCAGGAAGGCTTCCTATCTCTCACATATCTATCTGCTATTCTGATTTTTAATTAATACGCTATAGCCAGTCTGATCTCACCAAGGACTTCACACTTTTGTTGGCTTTATTTGAAGGAATTTGTATAAAATACCAGTTCACCCCCAGTTCATAAACTCACCGTTCAGGACGTCCCACCTGAGTCATTGTGGGACAGTAGGACTGGCCTGCCTCTACCATTATGGCTCATTTTGTTATGAATCACAGTCTGCTGTGGCGGGGGAATCACTCATCTGCCCTCACCGTGCGGTTCTTGAGTCGCTCTCTCCGAAGGATCCCTTCAGCTTCTCCTTTAAAAAGACCAGAGTGTCCACGTGCCTCCACGGACGACTGAAGTGTCCACGTGCCCCCGCGGACGACTGAAGTGTCCACGTGCCTCCGTGGATGACTGTAGTGTCCACGTGCCTCCGTGGACGACTGTAGTGTCCACGTGCCTCCGTGGACGACTGTAGTGTCCACGTGCCTCCGAGTGGCCCAAAAAGAACGAGCGGGTTTCCAGATCGTCCCGAGCGGCGCTGGAAGGGAAAGCCCTTTAAGCGCGTTAAACGCCCAAGCAGAGCCTCTTGCGGCGTCTTGCATCACCGTGCACAGCTGGGCCCATTACCATCCACTCAGAGAGGCACCGGGGGACAGCACAGCCGCGCTCCGACCTGCTCGCTCAATATATGGAAACCGTATTCAAAATGTTCTTTGGCGCTTCACGCACAGCGCAAGATCCCTCACAGAAAGTCCTAGCTGCCGGAAACTTCTGGAAACTGTGTTTCTGGAACACGGGAGCCCTTCCATTACGCTCTGTCAGGATAACTTATGTGCAGAAGCTGCCTATCCAAGCAGGCTGTATAAACAGCATGACTTTGATACAACCTGTGAGGAAATCAATGGACTTTAATGAGGAGCGGCGATCCGGCCTGCCTCAATTTCTCCGTTTCAGACAACCTAGACTCACAGTTTCTGGGTTTTATTTTGAGTAACAGCAATTTTTGAAGTTCTTGAATTAAATGGTTGTTTCCTTAGGGAGGTTTAGCTCCTTTAAGCGGGCTTCTAAAATGCAAGATCTTTGAACAGAGGCTACTGAGCAGTGAGACTATTTCAACACAGATGTGTCTGTACACAATGGCCCCCGACGGTAAGCAAAATATACAGGCAAAGATACTGGAGAACATTTGGGACAAGGCCAAGAAATGTAATCAGCATACATTTACACAAATACACACATTTACACAAGCACACACACTTACACAAATACACACATTTACACAAACACATATATTTACACAAATACAAACACATTCATTTACACAAACACATACATTTACACAAATACACACATTTATACAAGCATATACATTTACACAAGTACACACATTTACACAAGTATACACATTTACACAAATACACACATTTACACAAATAAACACATTTACACAAGTACACACATTTACACAAGCCAATTGAGGCTAAAATAAGAAACAGCTGTGGATGACAGTACTGCAGACGCAGTAGAAGTTGAAATATGTGAATTTCTATCCTCGGATCCTTTGTGTTTTGCAGGTGTATGGAAGCAGAATACACCAAAACACACCTGCGACTGACTTAATGTACAATTCAAAATGAAAATATGACTCTGATTTGGTATAACACCACTTAATAGTCCATTGTCGTTTTATGGCATAGTTAAGATAGAACATCTACATTTAATATATTCATGGTAGCTACAGTTAAATATTAGATGGCTAGTTAAAATAACATAAAATCAAAATAGCATACATTCACATAAGTGTCCCACCAGAAAATGCTGTTAGTCTCACCTTATTATCTGCATCACCCAACAACCAGAAAAGTTCTGCAGTCAGATAGTGAAAAATATGGGAGGTGCCCATGCTGAGTGGGCACAGATAATCTGTGAGAAAGTTAGGAAGTGCCTGTGCTGAGTGGGAACAGATATTCTGTGAAGTTGGAGGTGCCCGTGCTGAGTGGGAACAGATAATCTGTGATACAGTTGGAGGTGCCCGTGCTGAGTGGGCACAGATAATCTGTGAGACAGTTGGAGGTGCCCATGCTGAGTGGGAACAGATAATCTGTGAGACAGTTGGAGGTGCCCATGCTGAGTGGTAACAGATAATCTGTGAGACAGTTGGAGGTGCCCATGCTGAGTGGGAACAGATAATCTGTGAGACAGGTGGAGGTGCCCATGCTGAGTGGGAACAGATAATCTGTGAGACAGGTGGAGGTGCCCATGCTGAGTGGGCATAATCTGTGAGACAGTTGGAGGTGCCCATGCTGAGTGGTAACAGATAATCTGTGAGACAGTTGGAGATGCCCATGCTGAGTGGGAACAGATAATCTGTGATACAGTTGGAGGTGCCCTTGCTGAGTGGTAACAGATAATCTGTGAGACAGTTGGAGATGCCCATGCTGAGTGGGAACAGATAATCTGTGATACAGTTGGAGGTGCCCTTGCTGAGTGGTAACAGATAATCTGTGAGACAGTTGGAGGTGCCCATGCTGAGTGGGGACAAATCTTTGAGACAGGTTGAGGTGCCCGTGCTGAGTGGGACAAGGACAATTTGCTTAAAATACATTCTAATGTATGCATTAAAATGTATGTGAATGCAGTAAACCTATTACAAATCTGGAACTTGGGATTTGATGTGATTTCTGCTTACAAATACAAAAATAAAAAGAAGTCCTACAGCAGACTAGATGCTAGTGCTGAACACCTTGAGTATTGGTTTGTTCAAAATAACCTCGCTGCCTTGACCTTTCGCGACTCTGCACCGAGTGAGAAAAGAATAAGTCTCATCCTGTCCAGTGTAAGTGCTGAAGAAGTGATCTGAACCTGATCTGGGTTAACCTGCTCTTGTCCTTCCGTCCTCCCCACAGATCCCCTCACAGGTAGGTCTGACCTCCCGCCCGCCGGCCTGCACGTCTCCACCGTCACAAAGCCCCGAAGCTCCGTTTGACCCCTGTGGCCTGCTGCCTGACCCACGCCTGGGGGATTGCAGTTGGGGTCATGTGGGTGGGGGCTTAGGGTGGATGCTTCCCTTCCACATGCTTCCCCTTTCTACACTCACGTGCTCGACTCGCGTTACGGTCGATTAGTGTGTGGAGGTTTTGTCGGTGTTGCTTAGGTCACACAGAGGAGAGAGGAGAGACGGGGAGAGGGCAGCCTGAGGCCATACTTGGTCTTTAGTGAGATTGCCATCTATTAATATTCAGCCAGCTTACCCTTTCTGTGCTGAGGTCCACTCCCTCTCCAACACAGTGATGTACTGTATATGGAGGAAAGAGAGGAGAGGAGAGGAGAGGAGAGGAGAGGGGGGGGGAGGGAAGGGGAGGGGAGGAGGGGAGGGGAATGAAGGAGAAAATAGGAGAGGAGAGAAGCAGAGAGGAGACAGGAGAGAGTGTTAAAAAATTTTCTCACTTTTTTCGATTGAAGAGGGTAAAGAAACACATTGAGATGCTGATAAAATAGACCATCAGATCCTCAATATATTTTAAAGCCAAACCCACAACACATTAAAAAAAGCCCTATATTTACACCCAGCACTGCCCTACTGTATATTTACACCCAGAACTGCCCTACTGTATATTTACACCCAGTACTGCCCTGCTCTGTGTTTTACAGCCACCACTGTCCTGTTCTATGTCTTACATACACTACTTACCTGATCTATATTTACAACCATCACCTTTCCTTCTGTATCTTTGCATCCAGCATGGTTCTGCTGTATATTTACATCCACCATTGTCCTGCTATATATTTACATCCACTGCTGTCCTACTGTACATTTACATCCACCACTATCCTGCTGTATATTTACATCCACCACCATCCTGCTGTACATTTACATCCACCACCATCCTGCTGTACATTTACATCCACCACCATCCTGCTGTACATTTACATCCACCACTGTCCTGTTCTATATTTATATGCACCACTGTTTTCATTTACTACAATTAACTATAAAAGGTATAATTGGCTGTAAAAGGTACAGGTACAGAGTTGGTACTTAATAAAGTGGCTGCTGAAAGAGTGTGTGTGTGTGTGTGTGTGTGTGTGTGTGTGTGTGTGTGCGTGCGTGCATGTGTGTGTGTGTGTGTGTGTGTGCGTGTGTGTGTGTGCCGTTTTGCCTCTGGGGCTGTATATACACAAAAAAAAGTTCAGTATTAAATTAATGGAATTGCATGCAATACAGGGCCAAACTCAATCTCTCCTTGCAATTACCGCACCGTGGAGGAAAATGAAGAAAAGAATAGGGGGAAAAAATGAAGCAGTCAAAAGATTTTCAATCTAGCAGTTCCGTCCTTGTTTTCTCGGGGTGTTGCGGCCTAATCAAATCCAGATCTAATCAGAAAAGGGGCGAGAATGGGAAAGTAGTTATCCGAGAAAGCGGCTGAACGACTTGCCGACGGCTGTGCCTTACTGCACCCGGCGCTGGAGCAGTTGGAGTTTGTATATATGAATGAAACAGCTTTGGGGCTTTAGGTGTCATTTGGACCCATGCTGTCTTCTTCTGAGAGAATGAGTTTCAGTCCTGTCACTCTGTGCAACTGCAAGCCAAGTTCCTCTCGTCCCGCTGAATTTTCTTTGTCTTTTAAACCACAGAACTGCTGTATGATCTGTAACTCTCAGTGCTCATTGGCTCTTGTTCCTTTTGTCCTGTAAAGAATCTAGGGAGGCTTTATTTTTTTTTTTTGCTGCGCCGTCTCTGTTGTTTTCAAACGCCTGTCTGTGGTTGGACAATAGCGATGCACTTTGGTGGTGCTGCTCTTCTCTTGTGCCTTTATCAGACAGGAGACGTGGACGACCACACAAAACCACCGCATAACACTGAGTTACCACATAACACTGCTGTACCCAGATAACTTCTTAAAGATTTAACTTTTACTTGCCCTTTCTGTCTGTCTCTCTCTCTCTCTCTTATATATATATGAGAGAGTGAGAGAGAAAGAGAGAGAGAGAGAGAGAGAGAGAGAGAGATATCACTGAAAACAACACACACACTCTTTTGCATATCTCCACCCCAGAATTAGGATGCTTGCTGAAGCCTGTGCTCTTTTGTCCACAGATTTATGCAGATGTATGTGCTGCAGCTGTCTGGCCTCCATTTGTTTATCAGCCTGATTACAGCCTGTGTTGTGCAAGTGCAGATTGCCTGACTGTTGCTCGCCCTGTTTGTCGTGCTGAGGCGTGAGCCTGTCTGCTTTCTTGGCGTCGCCATTGTTCCATGATGACTTCATTTGCATCCGTATGCTTTTTTTTCACCCTAGGATTTTGGGGACGATGGAAGTCTGTACATCACCAAGGTGACCACCACTCATATGGGCAACTATACCTGTCACGCGGATGGATTTGAGCAGCTGTTCCAGACACACACCCTGCAGGTCAACGGTGGGTAGAGCAACCACATACATACCCCAAAACAAGTCTGTTCAACAACAACTGAGTTCATTATTCCATGTTCAGGTAGCTGAACTAACAGGTGAGGCAGGGCGCATTATAATGATGAAAAAGCCCCCTCCAGTCGCCTGAATATTACCGCTAGCAGTTACTGCTACCTCACAGCTTGCTATCAAAGTAGCTCACTGCTTAAAATGGGGATTTATTCAAATCCATAGCAGTGTTGTTCAGCTGCACGTCTGGCAACCCCAGACCGGAGTGTTCTCTCTCACCCGCGTCCTCCGACATGCGCGGGGGAGATTCTCTCATCCTCTCACATTGTTTGCGTAACCACACCTAACGTCAAATATAAGACGCCTCTCACCACAAAACATCTAGCAAACGATGTGATAACCAATTAACAAAAAAAATCTGACAACCCGGATTAGGGAAGGCTGTGAAGAGAAGGAGAGAATCGCAGTTCTATCAGTGATTACGGCGCCGGAGAAAAAGTTTTAGAACGCGACCTTTTGTCGCTGAAACCTTCCACCAGGGCGGTCGGCATGCGGTGAAATCGCGCAACGCGCAGCAGCCTCCAGTTATTAATGACCTTATAACGTCTATGCCAATCAAAGTGGGCTTAACGCTAAGATCACATTTTAATTGGCCGAAAAGCAAATTAGCCAGCCCTGGGAGCCGTTGTCAGGCCATTGATTTTGGACGCAGGGAAGGAAAAGTTAATTAGCATGACACGTGTTGCCCCCCTTTCTTGCCAAGCGCCAGGAAGGGTGCTGAGGTCTCCCGCCAGCGTCGCTCGACATTATGCGCCACATGACATACAGGAGTCGTGGCACATCACGAGGGGGTCATTTTCTGTTTCAGCACCGGCTTGCCAAAGCCGCTTGGCTATGGAAACTGTTACATAATGTATGCTGGAGTAGCTTAGGCTAGTCTTAAAGCAGTAACTTAAATCCTTGTGCAGTGGAACAGCTTTTGATCCACAGTTCTGAATAATGCATGGCTTTCGACCTGGTAGCTTAAACAATTGACACAATTACCCTTTGCATCTAAGGTGGAATAGTTGCACAGTGTGAGACTCGCCTTAAGCGTTACACTGTGAATATGCTAAAGTACAGAAAACAGCGACCAGTTTACAGCACGGGAGAAGAGAAGGTGACTGCACAGGAGGAACACACAGTGACCTAACGTGTAGTGACCGTGGTGACACAGTGACCTAACGTGTAGTGACCGTGGCGACACAGTGCCCTAACGTGTAGTGACCGTGGTGACACAGTGACCTAATGTGTAGTGACCGTGGCGACACAGTGACCTAACGTGTAGTGACCGTGGTGACAGTGACCTAACGTGTAGTGACCGTGGTGACACAGTGACCTAATGTGTAGTGACCATGGTCAGCACCAGGAGGGAGAACGTGGACTGCGGGCCGCACCAGGACTCCACACTTCACTGCTGTGCAGCAGAGCAGCTCGGCGTGTGGAAGCTCACCCAGGCACACTGCCACAAGAATGTGCCACACACCAACACAAACATTCATCAGGGTGAAAAATCAGCGTAACAGCAGGGGTCAGACACTGCAGGGAGCCAGCAGACACACACATACACAAGTGCTTACACACACGTGCGAATGCACTCTCACACACACATGCGTACACGCACTCAGGAGGACACTCATCTTTCACAAGCCTGTCGTCAAACTGGAAAACATAATGAAGCATAATCAATTTTAATTCAACTCTAGACCAAAGAGTGATAAACAATGAGAAATAAGGATGTTCTTTTTTTTCTGCAAGTCACTGCACCATAGCTAAAACATAATCCAAAAAAACATCTCTCTCTCTCTGTTTCTCTCTCTCTCTCTCCCTCTCTCTCTCTCTCACTCTTTCTCTCTCCCTGTCTCCCTACTGTTTCCCCAAACTCATAAGCATTGCCTAATCATAAGCAGTCTTCAGATCAAAGCTTTGTATTGTAGGATTGCTTTTCTGTATCAACTAGACATTGCGAATCCTCAGAGTCGCCCTAGTTCACTACCTCCAGTGGTAAGCAGAGTGGTGTGGCTAAGGGGTCCAGAGATTTGTCCTCTACTTCCTTCATACTTGCACAAGCAATCTCAGTGGCGTGATCGCTAACTGAAGTGTGAAATAATGAAGGCCTCGCTGAATCAACGACTTCGTTCACTCATACTGCTCCAGAGAAAACGCTTAAGCACACATTACGTGCTGTAGAAATGTCTTCTGAACATTTTCTTCGCTGCTGTCTTGCTAATGCAAAATGTGTAAGTCAAGAGGCCTTCGTGGTTTTCTTGTTTCTGCCAGTGGCTGCATCAGTGAATGAGTGACTTGATTTAATTCAAGTGCTCTCCAAGATGCATAAGGGTTTCTTAACTGACAGCTGCTCGCTTCAAGTATGTTTGTCTCTTTGTCTATGTATGTATGTATGTATCTGTCTCTGTCTATGAACGGAATGTATGTATCTGTCTGTCTGTCTATATACAGTATGCACGTATCTATCTAAGTCCGTTTGTTTGTCTCTGCTTGTGTCTGTGTCTCCTCACATCCACACAGACGCGCACTCACACACACCTTTGGGAGACGGGAAGCAGTAACAGATGGTAGATGATGTACCCACCCCCTACTGTCCCTGTTTAACACACACACACACACAGAAAAAAAAGGATGGCATGCTCCCCTCCAAATGTCCTCGGTCTAATACGTCTCTCTGTCTCACTCTCCTCCTGGCTGGCCTCAATTAGAGCTGGCATTGGTGCATGTGTCAACAGAACGCGAACGTTACACATCACGCTCGAGCATCACGCGCCGGTCTGCTCCGCGCCGCCGTGCTATCCTCACCGACCTCCTGCCCATGAGGAGGGCCCGTGATTGGCCTTGCCCTCGCTCTGGACTCCCCGCCGCGCCCGTCAGCCTTGGAGGTCAGGCCTTCAGACGAAGGTGACTTACCCAAAAGAGCTTTTCACGGCATCTGCTTTTAGGCCCGTGTACTCAACGTTTTCTTCAATGCTTTTCTACCACGACCACAAACTCCCATGGACTCCCAAACACACACCGCTCTTTCGGGATTCCACGGACAGAGACCTAGTTAAACGGAGGAAAGATGATTAATTGTCCGTCTCTTTCGCCCCGGCTCTCACCCGCACACCTCTCTTCCTGAAAAAGAGCTCCCAGAGTCGATGGTTCTTGGTTTAAAAATCAATGGATCCTCAACAACAGTCTTCTGTTCTATTTATCTGGCTCATTTGTTTGTGTGCTGCTGTGCCGGTGAGCACTCAGAGCCGATTTGGTAACATACAAAGGACGGAGGAGAGCATTCGGTGCATCATTGATACTGTGCTCCTCTGTGACAGGAATTTCAAATGGACTTGGCATATAGTCCAAAAAAGAGGCTTTCATTCTCCTTTCATTCTTTGTAAACAGGAGGCCATGAGAATTCAGAGGCAGAAGGATGTATTCATGTCCTCACTCACTCATCCACACGCACACTCATACGCTCGACCAAACTCCTCCATCTCACAGGCTCCGCCATTCTCTCCTTCACCTAACCAAGACCTCTCACAGATGCCCTCATTCACTACTTATTTAATGAGTCACTGACTCATTCACTCACTCATTCACTCAATTAATGAATCCCACACTCTTTATTTAATGAGTCACTGACTCATTCGCTCACCTAACGGCACTTTAGGGGCCGCACACATTCTCAGTCATTTATATAAACCCAATGCTCACATACAATTCATTCCTACACTCACTCACTTAACCCCCAGACTCTCATATACCTATTCACTCACCCCCAAAAACACTTTGATCCTCTCCCTCAGTTCCCCCCGTTATCCGGGTGTATCCCGAGAGCCAGGCCAGAGAGCCTGGGGTCACGGCCAGTCTGAGGTGCCACGCGGAGGGAATTCCTGACCCGCAGCTCTCCTGGCTGAAGAACGGCATGGACATTGCCACCAAACTCTCCAAGCAGCTGACACTGCAAGGTGAGCCACACCGCTTCAGTTAGCACTGATGCTAATGTTTAGCCTGGCAATCATGTGTTGAGTGAAACTTAAGGAACGATTCACCGCAAGCACATGAATAAATGCTATTCATGGATTTTATTAGCGGTTTCACCAGTGATTTTAATGACTACTTACAAATAGCTAATCAGACAGAGTTGTTCATGCAAGGGTTCCTCAGAATTTCAGGGTGAACTCCACCCCACCCCACTCATAGCTCCACGACCTGCACCAGTACCGCAGTGACAACAATCACGTTAAAAATTTGCAGGCACAAAATTGATCTGCCTTACTGTGCAAGTACTCAGCACTACCCAATACTGTACTACTACAAGCGTATATGTGTTTGTCATGAGTGTGTATATACACTGTATATACACTTTGGGCAGAGGTCCTTCAGCTGTGTGAGCATGTAGTATATTATATATGTTATATATATATACAACATTATATATAGCACTATTAATACAGCATTATGTACACAGCATTATTTACACAGCATTATATGTGAAGCATTATATATAGTGACATATTTGCCACATTTTCTCAAGCCGAGGATCCTTAATCTCAGTGGAGCTAGAGGAAGAAAACAGTGGTCCTCCTTAGCCAATCAGAGCAAACCCAGGGCCACAACTTGGAAACAGCATGAAGTCTTCATGTGCTATCAAAGATGTATTCTCTATCCCATTAGAGGGGTTTACTGAAATGGAATTGCTTCTGTTGTATGGGCATGGGAGCCATCCCATAGAGATGTTGGAGGGAAACATTTTTTCTTCATTCTGTCATGTCTTAGAAGTGCGTAACGTCTGTGCTTTTTCTCGTTAAAACCCAACAGCCAATGGGAGCGAGGTTCACATCAGCAACGTGCACTTCGAGGACACGGGCGCATATACTTGCATCGCCCGGAACGAGGCGGGGGTGGATGAAGACATCTCCTCTCTGTTCGTCGAGGATTCTGCCCGGAAGACACGTATGTTTAAGTCATAATGAGCTTTTCCAACTCTTCCTATACTGGAGTCTCGTTTCTCCTGCGTCGCTGTATTATTTAGCCAACTGTGCATTAATAGTTGATACGCTTCACATGTAGTAACAAGATGTCAAGAAAGCCCAGTGATCAGAAATTCTCTTTCGTGCCACCTATGATACAGACCGAGTGGTGGTTGCTAACTGTAATTTGATGATAGCAATAAATATCAGCACCACATGTTTACAACTGGGTGTTCACAGACAAAGACATTTAATAAAGACATGCCACACATGGCCACACCAGAGCTACTCGAAAAGGTTAGGAATGTGTGAAAGGTCACAGCATGAAGTTCATTGGAGTTTATCCGTCTGAGCATCCCTAACTGTGGCCCAAACGAGCATCTTTCCCCTCGCGACTCGGTTTAAGTCTCGCACTAATGTCGGATTTATGTTCGGCGAGCGCTTCCTAGCAGATGGCGCCAGAATGAATGGCGGTGATTTCTTTTCCTATAGGTGCAGTATTTACGATGTAATTAGTCTATGGATCGGTCTCTGTTGAACCTTGAAGAGAGGAACACATTTTAAACGTACGCTGTCCCGTGTTCTGCGCGCATTAGACGTGGAGGCCTTTACCAGTCAGTGGCGCACTGTGGCTCCTTCTTTTAAAGGCTTATAAAACACATTTTATTCATATGCAAGAACAGAAAGGCACCCTGGAGCCCTCTACAACTCAGCATGCAGGTAGTCAGAAAAGTAATATGGGTGCCAAGACCCTCTAACTGGTAAAACAGCGTTTTCTAAGCTTACTGGATTTAGGACATGTATTCCCCAGAACAGATCAAAGGGTGTTGTTGTTATGTGAAGTGTTTAGTGATGTAGGTGGGTTTGCAGCAGCCCTGTTCAGTCAAAGGGCATACCATCCTCCCTCTGGTTGTCATGCAGGGGAGCTGGGAGATGTAGTCCATGGACAGAGTTCAGAAGGTTAGGTGTTGTAGTTCAGCGGATGTGAGAGCTGTGACCTGATGATGCCCTGTGCAAACATAAGGAAGGGTGCCGACACGGGTCGGGCAGCTTGAGACGTGTCCCGCGTTTCACCTACATACATAATGCATGGGGGAACATCCCTCTTTACAGTCCCAGCCCATCTCATTTGAAGCCTGCTAATCCTTGCCCTTTGATGTCTGTTTTGATGTAAGGACTCCCCCTCCAGCTGGTCCAGACCAGTTTCTTCTTCCTGGCTCTGTTAATAACGCCTCCGTCATCACTGGCCACTTCTTCGATGCCATTTTAGAGTCATTACTCGGGTTAAGACGCGGCACTGATTAAAATGTACCTTTGTACAAGTTTATGTTTTATTGTTTGAAAAAAAAATGTTGGTATCCCAATTTAATTCACAGTTTAATAGATATATGGCTATTAATACTGGGTTTGCTCTCTATGGATGAGATAAGAGATTCAGTACTGTCACTAAAGACTTCTTTACATATTACTTCCTAAATGTAAGGCCACGAGTGCGTGTAGGATAATGTGTGACTCTTAGCCTCCCCAGCCTTGGACGATCAGATCCATTTCATCACTTATTCCCTCTCACATTTAGCCATACAGCATAGCTGGAGCTTCTCCAGCTCATTACAGGGATGTGAATACCGCACACACTGCTTTAACTTTCAGATTCAGGCAACTCCAATAGCCTAGATAAACACATAAAACAAATACGTTTGTTTTTATTCGTTATGATTTTTAATGGATTATATCCTAAGTGGTTTTCATCTGACAATCTTGATACTGCAAGTAAAGCTGTACCTAAAGAACTTATTACTTTACTATTCCATATTAGTATTATTCCCCAGCTGTGATTCTGAGTTCCATATCATATATGTGGATACTCCCTGCTTATAAGCACAGAGGAACAGATTGTATAATTTTCTTATTTACGTAGGCTTTGTGGTCAGCATGTGAGTATTGGGTAGATATCTGAAGAGGAATAACATGAAGAGATCAATGCACATCACATACCATCAGGAATGGTGGTGTGTGACATGGTGGACAGATGTAAGCCCTGTTCCACTCTTGGGTTGACTAGCTTGCCTTTTTGCTGTAATACACTGCCATTGCCTTATTTACAATCTCAGTATACTTGCCCAGGGAATATCCGGGGAACATGGGGTAGACACATATAAAAGGCTTACCAGAGTGGGGCTAGTGTGTAATATTATATGTCTTAGCTGATTCTGTGACATTTCCACCTCTTTTGTCTCTGCTACCAGTGCAGGCTGAAGAAAATGTCTTCTAAACAGCCACATAGAAACATCTGTTTCTGTGAGGGCAAAGTAAACGGTTCTTTGTGAAGTCTCTTTTGCAGTGATCTAGATTTTAAAATATCTGTTATGATTCATTTATATCTACCGTCATCTATTCATTAGCAGACATGCACAGTATAATTTGATATGATTGAAATGAGGCGCAATTTCTCAGGTATAATCGCGTTCATCTGTTCAGAAGAGCAGAGGGTGTGTCACTGCCCTAGCTCGGAGAGGAAATCTCCATGGCCTGAAGGCAGTGAGGTAAACATCATTTATTCAAAAGCTTCAGACAACAACAACAACAATAACAACATTGCTCTTGAGTTGGCGGATGAATAATAGGATTCCAAGGTGAGCTATAATACAGAGGGAGTCACACGAAAAGGACAGATGAAAAAATATATCCCCCAAAGAACTAAACTTATATACCATATAATAGACTGCCCCTAAAGTGCACATTTGAATTATTCACTGGCTTTCCTACATGGCATTTCTCCTCTTGAAAATCCATAAGTTTTGATATAAGTCATTTGTCAACCTATCGCGGGCCGAGTCTGAACAGTTGTTGCGTAGTTGGTCCTCGCTGTCATTCTCCTCTCTGGCTGTAGGTTTGCTGTCAAGATTATCTCTCCACACAGTGTAATTTGGGGTTGCGTGCTGTCACACACCACAGCTTGCTGGATGAGGCCACCGGCGTCCTCCTCTGTCACTACCCAGGCCTCCTTCTTAAGAAGCCATTTTGAGGACCGAGCAGGATCAGAGGTTCTCTAGCGTTGGGGCTTCAGGCCAAAAACCTCAGAAAGCATTCTTATTTATCCTCAACGTCTGTTCTGTGCGCCGTGTAGAAAGCGGAGCGCGAACCACCCTATCGCACACAGAATGCGGCATGGAAAAATAAAAGAAAGAAATCGCTAACAAAATAAAGAGGATTGAAGTGTTTTCTGATTGTTACCAGTATGAGAGCGAATGACTGAAAATGCGGGTCCTTCAGCTTCCTCAGAGAATCAGAGAACCTGCCTGAAGCTGCACACCCAGACTGGGTATACCTGGTTCTTTTTTTCCTTCGTGATGTGCAGGTTTCGTTGGTTAAGTTGCAAGTGTGTCACTGCCGACTAAGAATGTCATTACTTACCTTCAGTCATTCTGTCAACTTGACGTGGAAGTCTGTGTCACGGGCGGAGCGAAGGAGCCGTTTGGCACAGCATTACACTGGACGTTTCTACGGCAATCAGAGGCTCCTTCTAGAGATCCTGCGATTTCCTAGTATCTCGGCACTTGGTAGAATTAGACGTCTCCTAAGATGGCTTGTTTTGGCTTTGAGTGTTAGTGTGTCAAGCTTTTAAAGCAAAATTACACCTTACACAAATACCAGTGCATTTACAAATGGACCCTATGCAAATGTGGGAAGATTTTGAGTAGCTGTAATCAGTATTCAATCACAGGTCTTTTTCAGGTGTAAGGTATTTGTAAAAGTCTCTGCAGAAATTCTCTGTCAGAGAATTACAGAGAGCTACAGAGTAATGGCTCTATTGTGTTTTCGGCATCTCAGAGGATTTCTTTTGGCATCTCAGAGAACAAAAAGCCAATGTAGCCAACGGTAGCTTAATATTGTGTAACATGCTTGAAGAAATATAATACAACCTTTAATTTTGTAATCTCAGAATAAAAAACACTGCAATTTTTTTCATTTTGTTTAACAGTGAATATATAATCAAATGGCACAATAAGAAAATGAACAAAAATATCGAAGGGCAGCACTTCAGGGAAACCAAACAGATCTGGCCATGAGTGCTTTCTCCTTCTCTTAACTATAGAAATCAGCAGGACATTTTGCATAACAATTCACATCCCCTGGTGTAAAAGCAGCATCCTTATTTACTCCTGCTGTCTCCCAGGTCAGATATACAGCTTAGTGTAAGAGGGAGGACGTGCCTTAGGCGCTCGCCATGACTCGATTTCCATTGTTGTTGCGGGACTAATTGCTGTCTGACTGTCCTCACACCGCCGCCCTGCTGACCACTGGCACTTTTGACAAGGGGCTGCATCACCAATACGTCCTGTGCGCTCTTGCTGTCCAGAACGGCCACGCCGGGAGACCTGGAGATGGTTGCTACAGTCGTACCCCCGTTTGTCCGAAGACTCAGACCAGGCCTGTTGTTGCTTTCCAAACATGGATGAGCAGCTCTATGATATATGGGCGGTGTACATGGCCCGAGCTTTCAGTCTCCCTCTCTGGTGATGAATAGCATCAATACCCTGCACTACTGGGGAGGATTGGGACTGCACAGAGGTTCTTAAATCTCCCATTCTGCCGGCTACTCGCTGGGGAAGCACACAGTTTTCTCTCTACAACTTTGCACTCTTTCATATGCCAGTAGAATCCTCGCTTCTGTTTTTTTTTTTGTGCTCTCATAAAAGTTGTAAAGAGCATCGTGGCGGAAGCGCACAGGTTTGTAATCTAGGTGGTTACTCCTAGATTCAGTTTTTTCAACACCTGTAGAGGACTAGAGATTGAGAGAGAGAGAGAGACAGATAGATAGAGAGAGAGAGGGAAAGCTATGGGTTAGATAAGAATCGGAGGTGAACTGTGGGAGATTGCTTTGCAAATATTTGTGAGGCAGAGGTTGGAAGAGAATTAGGCAGAAAACAGAAGGTGTCAAATGGTTTGAGGTCACATGCCTGCAGTCTGGAGGAGTGTGACACCACAATGACACAAACCAAGATTTCATCCATTATAGCTGTTAATGCAGTGGACATTTTTTGATAATGAGGCATATTCATTAGCAGAATATTGGCCTGACAAATGTTACCCATAAATAATAATGGCACATCTGTTGGGTTTTTTTCTTTTTCTTTTTTAAATGGCTACACGTTTCATGATAAAGTCTTAAAAGTTGTAATTATGAGAAAATATTTCTCTAGGAACATTTCATTAGTCTGGTTCATTACAATTATGGTTCGTTGTGAAGTGAGTTGGATGCCCTGCTTTATAGCCACCTGTCATGATACAGCCCCAAATCCCTCCCTTCGGGCGTGTGTAGATGTAGTTTGTGTCTATATATGTACTTTCTGTGGGTGTGGCTGTTTGTGTATGCGTTCACTCGTCTCATTAGTCCAATGTGCTACACGTGATCCTGGCAGCGTTACACCACCTGAAGCATAATACACATTTGATATATTTTAAAATCTCATTTTTAATTAGATTTTAAACAATATATTTTAAATAAAATTTTTAGTTATTGTTTGTTCTAAGAAAAGGCTTTTGCTGAAAGTTGTGCTTCATATTTGTCGAGAAGAATATATCTCATGTGATGTATTTGTGTGTGAGTGTGTGTGTTTAAGGTCTCAGCATGCTGACCTCAGTATAAAACATTGATAGCACTGTATTCATTACCATGGCATTGACAGCACTGTATTCATTGCCATGGCATTGACAGCACTGTATACGTTACCATGGCATTGATGGCACTGTATTGATCGTCATCATGAGGGTACACTGATTGAATCCATCTCATCAAGATGCAGCATATAATTACCGCTACAGTCTCAACAGCAGCTCTCTGTTGGGTGGAGCTCGCAATCACACAGACTGAGAAACAATGTCATCTGGCAGGTTTAGGTGGCTGGAATAATTTGCACTGCACGGATGGTGCTGTGGAGAAAGAGATAGACGCAGGGGTGAAGAAGGTTGCCAGTTCCAGGTTTTTTATTCTATTGTCTCATGTTCTTCTGTTTTGATGCATGTCTCTCGTCTGTCCTCTCTTGCAGTGGCAAATATTCTGTGGAGGGAAGAAGGTATGCAACGTTCTTTTTTAAAATCTTGATCATTGAACTCCACATTAATTTCACTCCTCAGGCAATTATGTACAATTAAATTCATTATAAAAACAGCTTTTCTTGTATTTTCCCCACATATAAAGATATGTGGCTTACATACAGTGCATACAGTGCATGTCTGTATCTTCAAGAGAGACCAGCACTCAGACGCTCCTGATATCACCTCCTGATATTACCTCCTGATATCACCTCCTGATATCACCTCCTGATATTACCTCCTGATATCACCTCCTGATATTACCTCCTGATATCACCTCCTGATGCAGTCACTTGTCTCCTCACCAGGTCTGGGCATTGGGAATATGTTTTATGTTTTTTATGAAGACGGCATCAAAGTTATTCAGCCAGTTGCATGTGAGATCCAGAGGCACATCAAACCCAGTGAGAAGCTCCTGGGCCTGCAGGTGAGAGTTCACATAACACAGCAAGACATATTACATTTAAATCCCCTCTACAAACAGAAGAACAACCCCCCCGACCACCCCTCTCAAATCCTCTGTGTGGACTACTTCTGAATAAACTAGTATCTTTATGGGTGTTGCTCTGGGCTATGTTTACAAACAGACCACTTTAATTTCACACAAATTTTGTGTGTGATGTATATTTGTAATATTTCATGCATAGAACGGTAGTGAGCAACAGTGATGCTTTTGATGTTACATTTTGATGTTATTCACTTTGATGTCGTTCATTTCCAATGTGAGCTATAAGTACATTAATATGGTGAATAATCCATTTACCTCTCCTTGTGTGGAGTTCTGTCTTTAAGAACCTCAGATTGTTCCATATTTTCCAATCATTTCTTTTCTACAAGAACATGGATTGTTCTGCGCCAGCTACTGGATCTAATTTAAGGTTTCTCAGATTTAAAGATGCCAGTGCATCTGAAACACAAGCTTTTGCTTCAGTCCTAACCATGAGGCTGAGGACAGGGAAATGAAGGATGTAGGTCCCACCAGACAACGTCCTACAAGAAAACAAAGCATTCTAGTATCGGTCCTTCTGGAGGCCAGCTACCCTTCTTCATGTAGAGTCATGTGGGCTAATGTAGAGTAATGTAGAGTTATGTGGACTAATGTAGAATCATGTAGAGTTGTGTAGACTGGTGTAGACTGATGTAGAGTCATGTAGAGTCATGTAGACTGGTGTAGACTGATGTAGAGTCTATTAGGTCACTTAGGCAATTAGGTCATTCTTTCTCTGTCCTTCGAAAGTTTACATACCATAATCTGATGTTAACTTCTCCTCTGGACTGTTATTTGAGGACTCAGCTCACTGAGAGATGAGATGTTATCATCTCCAACATGGCAGGGTAGTAATGCCTTCAGTTCTGACACTTCTGAGTTTTCTCTTCTTGCATCTACCTCTGCTGTCTCCAATGTTTTGGGGTGGCTCTTAATGACTAGAAAAGTTACACATGTTCGTAAACGAGCGTTTTGATCAGCATGCTGGTTAATGATGAGGCAGCAGTGGTATCGTGGAGCTTGAATGCGTGAACGCCAACCACCAGCCTCCTGAGAGGCACTGGGGGCTTTATTAGGACATCAGTCACCCGTCAGGCCATGATGTCAAGACTCGACACAAAACGGTGTCTGGGGAGGAACACTGAAGAAATACGACAGCGCTTCTCCTCAGCGCCGCTGATGGGCCACGACTTTGATGATTCCATCCCAGTTTCTACTTTCAAGTACATGCACATTAATAGATTGTGATGCTGATGAATGAATTCATTACCGTTAATAGCAGAACAGTAAATGAATGGGGAAAGGGAGAAATGCCAGCAGACAGACGTTAGTGATGGTCCGCGGTTTAAAAACCCTCTATCCTTTTTTATCATGATTTGATGTACTGTTGAGGAATAACTGGTGCAATTTAGAGACATTTTCACTTGCTATACAGTGTTGAAAACTGTAGCCTCTTTAAGTGTTCTGTTTCAGCCTTTCATAAATACAGAAACCCTGAGCGTCTTCACGCCAGAGTAGCATCAGTCAGTAGGGCACTGGCTAATAGTGCATGGAGCTCTGTCGTAATTGCAGCAGCAATGCTGAGGTGCATTGGCGAATTACTGCAGGCGCCTGCGGCAGAAAGCTCCTCTGCTAAGTAGATGAGAACTCCCTCGTCTGATGACCACCAAGGAGTGTGATGGAGCATCTGTTTCCTGGAATTGTCGGGTTACCCAAGTGCTGTCAGGCTAAGTCACGTCTGGGCCAGTGTAATTCTGGGATCCCTCAGTTTGGAACAACGGCACTTCAGACACCACATACGGACGCCCGAGGGATTGTGAAGAAGCTTTATTTTTAAAAAGGTTGACTGGCACTTTCAAGAGCTGTTAGCCATTTTATTAACTCCAGAAAAACTAAAGGATAGTGATTAAATCGGCAAAAAGCGTGCTTAAGCGGCAAAATCACACCTAAGAGCAGTACCTCAGAACAGTAATTAACAACACTTAAGTTTGGCTTAGCATCAGCAAAGCAGTACCAATGCCCTAATGAAATGATGCTATTCCTTGATATTTTTGTCATTTATCAAAGCTTGAGTAGCAGATAATGAGAGTTTCCTTTTGCAACTTCAGTTCATTTAAAAATAAAATATTACTTTTAAAGTAAAGTAAGATAAGTAAGAGTTATCTAAAATCTAAATTCCTAAAATCTGAGCAGGTGGTGTCCCCTGAGCTCCACACAGAACCGTTCCAAATGCAGCACTACCCAAACAGGGGCTATGGAGAATTGGGCTACACCTTGCCATATGTTTCACAGAAATATTGTGAGGGCTAATCTTTCTCCACAGGAGAGTTGCTTGCCTTAACATTCACCAATGTTCAAAATATATGTATCATTCCCTGATAAACTGTAATGTCGTTTGTTGTTTTGTAAAGGAGGAGGTTTGCCCAAAAGTGGAAGGAGAAGAGGAGCAGAAGTGTGTGTGGACGTCAGCCGTAAACGTAAAGGATAAGTTCATCTATGCCACCCAGCCGCTGCTGAACAGAGTGTTGATTGTAGACATCCAATCCCAGAAGGCCATCCAAGTAAGCCACTGAATCAATGATAATTACTTCTACTAACAGTGGACTGTGAGCATACTCTGTCTCCAGATGTCTACTGATTCTGTGGGGAGGTTGGTCCCGTAACAACAGAAATGACATTTTCTTGCATAATTTATGTGTGAAGATTACTTTAAGTGTACACTTGTTGCTATATATTGTTTTGCTTAAGAGTCACAGACAAACTCTACAGACAGTGTTGTTTTACTCATTATAACAGCTCATACTACAGTTAGAAAAGCAGATGAATTATAGTTTATTCTCATAAGTGCAAGATTTTGATTGTCATGGTAATCATATTGTATCCACAGTACCACTGAGAGCCATAACGCACATGTACATGTTTTTTTTGCAGTATTTAGCCTTTAGTGGGAGCCTTCAAACTTAGCAGAGTTCATAAAAGTGATTCTCAAGTCTAAGTTCTTTCTGAGTCTTTGAATCTTTTGGGGATTGTAGAGATACTGTTGTTTTGTTTTTTTGTTTTCATTCCCCGATCCCTATAACATAAACAAACGCCTGTGTAGCAGGCTGGGAACCGTAGTCTTGGCACTTCATGTTTGCTTGTTGGTTACTCAGACGTGCTGTGTTGAAAGATTTACTTGCTGTGGAACTCCTCTGTTCTGCTGGTTCTTTGGAGTCATATACATTTTTGCATTATGGGTATAATGTGCGTAGCTTCCACACTTGAGATAGGCTGGTGGGGAGAGTCGACCTAACTTGTCAGGACGTGACACGCAAAAAGGAAAATCAGCTTTGCAGCAATAGATTCTTCTCCACTGTTTCAAAAACACAACTTGTTTCTTGATGATTACATTCATTTGGAAAAGTGTGCTCTCAGATTGGCAGGCTTTTAATCTCAGTATAAGACACTTATATAAAAAAAACAACATCTGACTTTGTTCAAACAAGACCCTTAAGGGAAAACTTTCCTAAAGTTTCAAAGCCTTTGGCAAATCTTGATACCAGGGCGGCCCTAAGCAAAAAACCCCGGCTGCTGGAAGGGTGGAGATATTCTGGCCGAGCATGTGATTTCTGTTTTATGGAAACTGCAGTAGGTCTGCCTTAGAATATCAATCAAGCCCGTAGCTTCTGACATCATTTGGCTTTGGGGTATCGCTGGTGTGTTTGTGATGGAAGTGGCTGGGACTAGGCTGGCATGAAACTGGCAGGAATGCCAGGTGGATAAATCTAGCTGTTTCTCTCAGTCCTGATTGGTGCCAGCAGGTGTCTCTCACCAAGGCAGGCTTGCCCAGGAAGCCTCGGGACGCCTTTTGTTGGAGTCACATGCTCGTTATTTGGTCACCTGGAGATTTGGCTTCATTTTCTGAGATTAGCAAGTGCTAATTAAGCACCTGATCCAGCAGAGACTGAAAGACAGGAGGGTGCTTACCAGGATTTATGCAAAACAATCAAAGACTTGCCAAGTAACATTAAAATTGTTACATTTCATAAAATGTAGCAGTCTTAGTTTTACCCAGCTTTTATTCCATATTTGAATCAATTTTATTTTATATTTGAATAATTTTCACCCAACATTTATTTCATATTTTAATCAGTTTGAAAATCTGTGGATATTTCAAGGTTTAGTAATACGGATGTGACAGGTCTGAAAATGTCTGGATATCTGAAGTCCTTGTGATATGGATATCACATATGAAAATCTCCAGACATCTCGGCAGACTGTTGAAAGCCTCAGAGAGGACAATCTCACCAGTCTAATCCATCTGAAAGATGTAATGGAAGTGTAGAAAACAATGTGATGAGAGGCCCATGCATGGAGACACACACTGAGTCACTAGAATTCCATTTCCTTCATTCTACACAGGAAGTGTCCACTTTCCCTAGTGACCTGTCCATCCTAAGAATATTGAACATTGTCAAATCGGGCTTTTTAAAAATGCCTTTTGATGTGAGGCATTTCACTATTGGTGTCCTATTAAATGAACGTTCAACACTTTTATGAATTCACATTTTCGAATACTCACATGAAAATAGTGGAATCTGGTTTGAGTTTTGAGTGTGAAAACGTACAATTTCTAGAGTCAGTGTGTATATGTTCACAGGTGTGTGAAATTCACACAAACACAGAATCCTTATTGGCTTGACGTACTAGTGAAGAAAATCCAAACTTAATTGAGTAATTGTTAGCACTTCATTACAAAACATGGCCCCATAACTAAATGCACTGAATTCACAAAAAAATTTCCATCTGTTCTTTTAGGAGTAAGATGCTTTCTTTGTGTCAAGGTTGAGTGCATTAGCAGCCTCCTGAATTCATGGATATTGTAGAAGGTGTGAAAAATGTTAAAGTGCTAGAGAACAAGGTCCTCTGGGCCTCATAATGATCTTAAATCCTTGAGAACTGCGTGTTGGGAACGAATCAGGGTCAAGGGCCTACTTTTCATGATATGAATCTGACTCTTTAATGAGCGGTCAACAGTTAATTAGCTATTAATTGAATTCTACGGCTTTTGTCTTTTTCTGTTGATAACAGACGGTTCCATTGCAGTGATTAATGAATGCTGCCAGATGGCAGAAATTGATTTGATTTGTTTTATTGTTTTCAGACTGTAAACACAGACAAGGTCCCAGTGAAGCTCCACTATGACAAATCACATGACCAAGTATGGATTCTGAGCTGGGGAGATCTCGAGAAGAACTTCCCAACTCTCCAGGTAAAAACAAAAAAAAAAAATTGCATTACAGTTCCATATTACATTGCACATTGTAGAAGATTACCTACCTTCCCCCTGTTCGCACTCTTGAGGATATAATTTAACTTTAATCTCCACATCTGCTATTGGCTCTCGCATCTGTCACTCAGCACCGTCTGAGACTACATGGCGTCTTGTTAAAGGCCGTCTCTCCAACACAAGAGGGACGATGCTCCTGTGAAGCACTCTCAGCCTCCCCCTCTAGCGCCCTGATGATTTTCGCTGACATTTTCAGGGGCGGCTGCAAACGATGAGACGTGATCGAATTAACATAGCAGGAAGTCCCCACAGAGGCGCATTAGAAACGTCCGCCCCCGAATAAAGCTCTAAGCCACGGCATCGACGTAACCGAGGCTGCCGCGCCAGTGTCGCCCGGGCCCTGACGCGCGGCGCCCGGCCGCTGTTTTGTGATCGTGTGCCGAGTGTGTGACCGTCTCGCTTTTGGGTTAGGTGGTCAAGCAGGCCAGTGGCAGCACGGCCCACCACACCATCCACACGCAGCCGGTGGGTCGACGCATCGACAGGGTGGACGACTTCTTCATCCCTCCCTCGAGCCTAACGGTCATGCACATCAGGTAGGTCTGCTAACACGGGCCTGCTATTGTGTGATCCATGTTTGGGACCAGCTACTTCAAGCTGCATGAATCACGCTGGAGGATTGACATTAGGCCTTAATATCCCGTGTAATGTATTCACAGTCACTTGCATTTTGGAGTAGCTTTAGCACTTGTAGAGACAAGAGTGGTGAGATTAAACCCTGAATAAACATCGCAAGACAAGCTGCCTGGAAAAGGAAATCTCATTTGATTTGATTTAATCCAGGCTGAAGATTACTGAGCATGTACCTCTGATCTTCTTTTTTTTTCCATTGGTGACAGATGATATTTGCCTTTGATTTGCCATGCTAACAGGAAATTATAACAGGAAATAACTCCAAACTGGAGTTCACTGAGGCCTTCTTTGCATGTGCACTTGTGTATTGTATACTGCATTTTAATCTTCTCTAAAATGATAATTTAATGTTTCTTTCCACTTCTTTCAAGACATTGGTGTTCATTAAAAATTTAAAGCATCAATCTTTGTTATTCTGCATGTTCTAATTTACATGCAAATTAAGACATTTCAATTAGCCAGTGCTATACTATTCAATTTCCATATCAGGCGCATAGAACTGCCTGAATGAAGACAAAACGAAGTCCTGGATGAATGTCCAATTTAATGTCTGTTCAGACCAAAGCATCTGAAGCAGCCATATTCTATCAAGGTTCAGAACAACTTGCTGAGTATTACTGCCGCCATTGGTGCAAGTGGCCTTCTGCCCTGACTTTCGCTCTGTGTATCAGATTTTTTTTCAGGTGTTAGAATGAACTTTCATGTCTCCCACCTTGGTCCCAGGCCTTGCAAATCAGTGATTTTGGAGGAGACCAACAGATCAAATCACAAAAGCTGATGCTTCTTGTACGCTCGCTCATAGAGACTGTCAAACACAGCAGTGGGAGCACTTAGCTGATGAATAAAGCCATTGGCCAGAGGCTTTGGGGCCCGTTAGAAGGTCCACAAATAAGAGCTTCCGATTTGCTTGTGAATGTAATCAGGGACTCATGTCAGTGATATGACACAAGGTGCACAAGCCCAGCTTAGTTTCCAGTTCAACTGAGGTCCCTGAAAAGTGCTTAACACACACGCATATGTGCACACAGATACTTGTACACACACACACACAAACACATTCACATTCATAGACAAGCCCTTCAGAAGACTTCAAACACAGTCTCACAACTGGAAATTCATAGAAATTGACAAGAGGGACCTAGTATGGAAAAATATAAATGGCTACAATTCCTCAATTCCTCATTATTCTCTCTGATTAACTTTTGAAATGTGAACCTCGTCTCCCTGCTAGCCTGGAACCGCACTCTAGCTTTGCGTGATACCAGTCGGCAGTGTCATGCTCACCCTGTCTGCCCCCTGGTGCAATCACATGGGTGTCTCTGAGCTTCAGGTCCGCCACACGTTAAATGAGGACACCGCAGTACAGCAGAGGGGTCACAGCACACTCCAGAGGAGGAATGGCGCTCTTTATACTGAGACAGTTACATCTTTAAAGTTATTACGTCTTTCAAATGGATAACTACTTAATGGCTGCGTTTCCAACTCATACAGATTCTGATGCAGTCATAAGATCCTAAGTGCTACTTCAGTTCTGTCGAAACTGAGTTCTGTTAAGTTCTGTCTAAGTTCGGTTATTTTTGAGAAATTCGTCCAAATGAAAACAACTCCCACACAATTGTTGCTTCACGTTACAAATTTGTTTCTAACCAAAACGTGATGTCACGCATGGTCACCCAAATTTGCTATGGTTGTTCTTAGACGTGACTATAAAACCTGTTGCAAGTGCCTTATATGGTTTAAACTCTACAACATACAGACACATTTTGAAACATTTCTTATTCTAGTGTCACTGCATGGTGATTCGAGATTGAGATAATGGCTAATATTACATTTTGTTAAAACAGTTACTTTCACAGCAAGTCACTGGCTAACACCAGAGGACTTTTACAATTCAAACAGCTAAATCCCACTAAGTCTAACCACAACTCTAGAAACCCTGCATTCACGCACATAAAAGGTATTCATTTCAAATACTCATTAAGTTCCAATTTCTTATGACTGGTGTAAATCATGTAAATGTAATCAGTTTCATAAATAAATTTCATTTATATACCAAAGGAGAAGTGTTCTGCGATTATAGACAGCTTGTCAAATTACTCCAGTGTCCCCAAACCTTCTCCCTAATAACTTGTGCAATAACACCCTGCAGAAGTCATTCATTACATTCATGGAGTTCCTGTCACACCTTGATCAATATCTTTATGAGTGGCAAACTCATTTGTAGACCATACAATAGTCTTTCTGCCTGATTTCTTTTAATTGTACAAAAAGTCCTTTTTTCAAATAGATTAATTTAAGATCTTTTTTAAGGATTATTTTAGTTTTTTTCCCCAGTAGTTTAACAAGGGGCTTAAGCAAGGTGTCTGTGCAGAGGTCTAGCAGCAGTGGAAGGCAGCCTTTATTTGCGGTGCATCTGAAAAGTGCTCTCTGATGTGCAGGGCAGGACATTGCTTTCATTAATTACTCTCCCGCGGGGATTTATAAACAACCAAATCAATGGCGACCCGTAAAATACACAAGAAGGTGTGCAAACAGGCTGGCTAGCTTTATTATTCCTTGCTATATATCTTCTGCAGGTGGATAGACAGACTTTATGGAGATACAAAATAAAAGCCGTTATCTCTTCAGACACAAGAGCCACTGGCACTCAAAACTGCCTTGCATGCCTTAGGCAGCTGTCAGAAGAAAACTCAGTTATCCAACTCAAGCAGATACACAAGACTGTGTACCTGTGTGCAAAACCACTTTCACACCTCTTGGTAGAACATTAGGTTACAATGCAGGTGCGATTTCTGCAGCAGGTGAGCTCCTGCTACGTAGTTGTGGTGGCTCCGATAATTCCGTGCTTCCTATTCACCAGAGGGGTGGCTTCAGAGAAAAGGCTTATCAAAAAGAAACTTCAGTGCAACAGAGCTAAACTGCTATGCATGCTGCCTGAGTGGAACACTTTTGGGCCACTTCTCTACCTGAGGGCAATCGGACTTGAACTTCTGGATCAGTTAAAGGTTTATATCGCGTGATTCAGTTGACTTCCACATGAGTAACTTTTTGAAAAAAATGTTACCTAGAAGATAAGCTCACCACCAGACCCGTGGTTATTTATGGCTCGACCTGTGCATTTGGGTGTTTGTTTCTGACGCAGCACAACATAGATCATCGTATGCAGAGTGGCCGGCTCCATTAGCTGATTTTTGAACATATATGAGCAAGCGAAGTCCCAGACCCTACTATTGTTACACGGGGTTTGTTACTTTGGCACATCTATACTGACCCTATAACTGCATCCTTTTTCTTTGCAATAATGGACACCCATTGGGATTCAAGCACCGAGGTTTTCAGCCAATCAATAAAGCCCATCACCGCGAATGATAAAGCACACGCTGGTGTCAGCCCAGCCCAGTTATCAGCCACGTTCAAAAGCACAGCAAATCCCCCCGAATGACACCAGGCTCACTGTGCATGGCAGAACTGACCAGAGGGTATTGTAAGACTCGTCGGTCTCTGACATTTCTTTCGCTAATGTTTTCTTTGCGGGGTCTGCACATTCTGGGAGAGGCATCTAATGTCCCTAGATGTATTTCTTTTTGCAGTTTTAACATATCTGCATGATTGAGATTTTGAGCCAAAGTCCCGTACAGGGCCAAGCCTTGGCCTGATAAGATGTTTGAGGTTCTGAGGCCCCTGAAGACAAGGGAACACTGAGTTCTTCTTATCACCAAAAGTTGAAGTCATCCTGATTAAACCTGGTCTGTGTCAGCATGTGATTTGATCACTAAGTCTCCCACAAGAACTGGATGCATTTACAGCGTGCCGTGTTGGATGGCATAGTGCAGTGCACAGCCTGGAGGCAGATTCTGGTCTCCATCCATCTCACAGCTTTATCCCGTTCAGACAGTTAAAACGTACTTTCTTTGAAATTTACTGGACTCTAAACGGCATTAAGAAAGGTAAAATGGTGTTACAAGCTTAGTTACCGACGATACATAAAGGATGTCTTCTGTGTTGTAGGTTCGGAATAATCCTCCATAAGAACGAGCCGGTCTTGCATAAGATTGATCTGGAGACCACGTCCTACGGGAGGAACATCAGTCTGCGGGATTACGACTGCGTCCCGCAGGCCCTGGCTTACTCCCACCTGGGCGGCTATTACTTCGTCAGCTGCAGACCCGACTCGACCGGCGCCATCCGCCCTCAGCTGATCGTGGACGGCGTGACCGATGGCGTGATAGGCCCCAACGGCGACGTGAGTGGCACGCCCTACGTCTCGCCCGACGGCCACTACCTCATCAGCGTGGACGACCGCGACGGCATCATGCGCCTGCAGCGCATCTCCACCCGGGGCGAGATCGGCCGCCCCTTCGACATCCACACCAACCTGCACCTCTCTGACCTGGCCTTCATGCCCTCGTTCACAGAGGTCAACCAGTACAACGTGTTCGGGAGCTCCGGCCAGCAAACGGACGCCCTGTTTGTGGAGCTCAGCACCGGCAACGTTAAAATGATGAAGAGTCTGAAGCAGCCCACGCCGGCAGCACAGTGGCACTGGGACCGCCGGAACCGGGTAATGACCGGGAGTGGGCTTTTTGGACAGTACCTTATGACCCCTTCCCAGAGCTCCCTGTTCATCCTGGATGCCCGTCTGGACAAGCTCAACTGTGAAATCACTGATGTTCCCTTGGGAAATACTGTAGTGTGGGTGGGGGAGGCGTAGGGTTCACGTAAAGGGGCATCATGGAAAAACAAACAAGTACAATTGCACTGAATTTGGTCTGCGTTCAATTTATTGAGAGTAAATAATTTCTCAAATAACCTTAAAAAAATCATCAAATTGACTGTTTTAAAAACACTGTATCAGACAAGGGATGTTTATTCAAATGTAGAGTGGGGTGTGCTTGTTTTGTATGCACTGGGTAGGTTTCAGAGATAAACAGCTAACAATTCGTCATTCTGCTATTAGGTTGAATTAGCCCTAGTGTCTTATTAAGGAATTTAGTAAAACATCATTCCATTTTGAGACACCAGGATGGTTATAGATGTGTAAATCAATTTGAATTATAGATAATTCATGATATTACTTAGAAAATTTGACATCAAAGAAAATAAGTATATGGCTATTCTAACCATTTATGTTTGGTAATATTTCCTTCCCACCCAAAACCTACAACATTTTTCCATACATATTTGGGCCCACTGTTTTTCCTGTGCCTTGAAGGAACACTCACCGAAAACAAGAAATAAGAAAAATAAAATCGGTTATTTCATCTGAGATGCCCCCGCCATGGCCTTTGCATGTACACAGAGAGAGACGTGGAGACACTATGTTATGACAGTTCTACCTGTTTATACATTTGAAATCCCACCAACCCTCAGCCATTTTTGATTAAATTGACCTCTTACTGAGAGATTGTCCTTGTTTTGAAATGGAGACCAGGATGTCCACTAGAAAACTCGCATGACGACTTTAAACCGCAAAAGGTTTGGGCATGATTGGGATGTCAGTGGGACCGTATATAAAAGCGTGTCGGTACACACCATTTTGGATTTAAGATTAATCAGAAGAAACTTTGAAGCTGGCTAGTCTGGCAAATAATGGAATTAAAGCTACTGGCTGATAGAGAAGATAACAGGATGGAACGGGTTTTATGGGTTTAGAGACAGACAGAGAAAAAGGCATAACTATTGTGCATACTGGGATTTGAGGGTTGGCTTTCAGTAAATCATACAGTGTGCTATTTAGTGTGGTGTGGTGTTAGACAAGCTTTGTACATTGCAAGGTTTGTATAAGTGGTGATCCTTAATTTGACAGGTTCAGACAGGGGTCTCCGGCCCCCATGAGGTGAGCAACTGGACCAGAGGAATCTTCTTAGTGTAGTTAGTAGGAAGTGCAAACACACGTGCACGTGACATTAAATCTTCTCCTCGGCTGCCAGAGTCTATGCATTTTCACTGACGCTCAGACCAGGAGGATGTGCTTGGATTGAGCTTTTGTCAATTCTTTGACTTTATTCTTTGTCCGTTTTAGTAACTGGACATGTTTAATTTTTCTCTGTGAAGTTTCACTTTTTCTATATTTGGATTTAACGAACATCGGGAAACCGTCTTTACAGTTTGACCCTGTTTTCTTCGTGCACCCACAGAGACCTCCATATGACTTTGTTTTCTGTACATAGCCAAGGGGTGTGTCCTCACACCAGATGGGTGTGTCCTCACACCAGATGGGTGGATCCACACGCCAGGTGGGTTTGTCCACATTCTAGAAGTCTGTGTACCCACACCAGGAGGGTGTGTCTTCACACCACGAGGGTGTGTCATCGCCCCAGTTCAGGTCTGTAATTTCCCTCCTAAACCGTCTTCACAGGCTTCACCTAGTTTCCTGCCTCTTTTTCTTTCTTTGCGGAATAAAACTGCAATGTCCTTTGTTTCTGGAACGAGCCAGTACATTCTGATGTCACATTCAGAGATCACATCCCCATGTATGTTAACTCGTGTGCTTATTCTTGATGTAGAGTCATGCTTGACATTTTGGCAGTTAAATAAAGCCTATAACTTTGAAATAGTGGCTGGGGTTTCTCTCTTTTCTCTTACTAGAACAACTTCAGATAGAGTTCAAATGAAGTGATCGAATGGTATCTGATAAAGTGAGGCCATTTTAATCTTAACTCAACAATTGTGATTTTTTTTTAGTTCCTCCCTAACACTGGGAGGAAGTTTAATGAGCAAGCTCACTTCTGTTCTAGGGGACTGCTTTTACATCAATGGTTTAATTATGTCATTATTTGATATAATGAGACCTGACTTTAAAGACCTACACTGGAAAATAGAGTGTAAACTGATGTTGGCATTGCACAGAAGACTCCAAGTGACCACTTACTGTATTGTTTAAAAACAAGGATTATTGATAGAGGTTGAAGCTTTGGAGATCAGTGCTTTTATACGCTACATAGGTTCAATTAAAGCATTTAGATCGTCAACAACATGAAGAGGTCTGTCCAATGAATGCAAAACATTTTTACACAGAGGCTTATATGGTGAAAGTTAAAAAATTAAATAACCGAAGCATCATATAACCGAAGTCAAAACATTCAATAACCATTTTACAGTTTTTGGTATATCAAGAGATTAGCATGTTGATCACTTTTTCTATGATGAGGAAGCACTAAACTGTTTTGCAATAATCTGAAACATCTATGTGTTTTGCCCAGTATGATCTAGTATTAGCATCTCTACTACTCATGTGTCAACTCACCAATCAGCAAACACAGATAACCAGATAGCTCTTATTGAAATTATTAGCAACAATGTAGCTACTCTGACTACCAAACCTTTATTTTTAATTCCCAGTCAGCTAATGTTTCTAAGATACCATTATCCCCTACTTAGCCTACCATAAAGCAAATTCATTGATTGAGAAGAACAGTGACTTGTTATTCCCTGATATCAAATCTCAGCTTTGTGGGATTCATTTTGTAATTCTTTATTCTTGTCTTTTCTTTACTCTTTAAGCAAACAATGTGTTTTCATTTTTAAGGGACTCACAGCAAGATTAGCTGTTGATGAACACTCTTGATGAAGTTACCACAACACATGTTTTGTGTGTTCTCTGACATCTTAGTGATTCTCGTGCTCTGTGTGACCCTAAGATTGTTGGTTAACATCTCTTGGTGCTCTGTGCCCCCATAATGAACTCTATGTAACCTTAGAGACGGGGTACAGTTCTTGTAATAAGGTACAAAGAGCCACCTCACAGAAGCACATTTGGATCAGGACCTGTGTTGAAGACAGACACTGAGCTCAATAAACAACACTGCCTCCACCTCCAGATTCTCCTGAATGTCCTCTGCACTGAAGAAAAATCAGTGAAGAAAAAACAGTTGCAACCTTTATTTAAGCATGTAGAGAAATTACTCATTTTTTCTGTCTGAATGGATTGTTGACATTCAATAATGATGGGTTAAACGTTCAGTATTTTCCAGAGTGCATTTTTAATCTATATTTCCAGGTGTCTGGTTTTGCACTTCTGTTTGTTCATTTGATTGATGTTTTGCAATGAAAGTTCTGGTGGAAGGCACATTGATGGTGAGTCTAATGGAACAGGAAAGTCCAGTTTGAGCTTGTTGAAAAGATGTCAACCTTACCCAAGACCAAATCAAGACCAACTCCAAACGATGTCAAGACCGAGACCGTTAGCTCACGTTGTCAACACTACAACACTCAACACTAACAAACCAACCCTAGTGAGATTTGTTAGCTTTCACTGAGGAAAGACAACAGATCTCACTATGCTTGATTGTTTCTAGCACTTAATCCATAAAGTTGCCCTCTGTCTTCTATGAGACATGGCTGCTGTCTGCACATCTGCTCCTGCTCATACATCAGTGCTGCGCCTCTGTCCTCCCTCTCCAGGCTCTCAACGACACACCAGAGAACGCAACGCCCCTTCAACCACACTTTGCTCTCACTGTTTTCTTTAGGAGGAGGGAGAAAAGGTTCCGGACGCCTCTCCTCTTCCTTTCTCCTTCTTTTATGTACCTGTGTTCCTGTCTCTCATATGGCCAAACAGTGCTATCAAAACACTGTCTCGTGTCTCCTCTAACAGCACTAACACAGAAACAGCACACACACTGAAATGGCAGCTACTGGCCACCCAGGAGAATTCACCTCTACATTCGTGGAACACATCTCGCCCGCTGTGTGGACTTGCATGATGGGATGGGTGTGTGTGTGTGTGTGTGATTCGGTGTGTCTTTGTGTGCCTCTGTGCAGCTGTGTGTGTGTGTGTGTGTGTGTGAAGGGACAGTCCTGCAGTGATCCTCCTCATGGGGTGCCGTGTGTGATCAGTGTAGTGAGAGCCCCTGACCATCTGCAGGTGAGCTCCCATCCAATCAGGAGCAGGCAGCAGAGCAGGCGTCCAGCACGCCGCTGATACTCTGGGGAGAAGCCCCTCCCCCCTCGCCCCTCCCCGCCCCTCACCGCTTTGTTCATCGCACATCAAAGTGCTGCAGCGGTGAGGAAGTCCACCTGTCAGAGTCCTCCAGGAACAAACGCACAGTGCCTACAGCACGCAGAGACAAGGGTCAGAACACACTAGCATGAAGTTTTACATTAGGACCAAAAGCTCTGGATCATCTCATCTTAAATATTTCTTAAAATGATGTATGTGAGAAAACAACCTGAACTGAAACTGATACTATCTATTTCAATTTTCTACTGTCGTAATTTATATATACTCTTATGCACATCATAATCAAAGTGTTTGGGCTCCACCTGAGCTAAAGGTAAAAAAATTAAGTAAAAATCTCCTCCTAAAAAAGACTGCTGTTTAACATGGTACGTATATAAGAGAAGACAAAGTAAACGCACAACGATCATTCTAAGCTAAATAGTATGAAAACGTACAGTGTCAGAACACAGAGTGTGAATCGGGGAGGTAAACCGTGTGCGTTAGGTGTTAAAGTGTGTCTGGGCAGCCATGGTGTGTGTAGCCCTGGTGTGTCGGGGAAATAGAGCGAAACTGTTAGTGGCACGGAATTCACAGTATGTGAGGACGTGACAACAGAGCAGACAGAGTCTCCACAATCATCACAGTGGGACGCAGAGAGCAGCTCTGCGGAGGAGGAGCTGACGATGCAGGCGCACGCCTCTTCCTGGTTTACTATTAAGAACAAGGCATGCTAACACATTAATATCAATGTCATTTCAAAGTCATCTTTATTTGTGCACATTTAAAGAGGCAGAGATATAAAGCACCTGTCAGATACAATCCAGAGGGGAAATGTTCACTTCCCCCCATTAAAGCATTGCTCATATGGGCTTATCGAGCCTTTAATTGGATGCCAGTAACGTTTAAGAAAAAAAAAAAAAAAACATCCAGGCTACCTGGCCAAAAGGGGCTCTTACTAACACCCTCCTAACAACCTTGGACAAATCAAACTGGCAGTGACAGGAGCCTTGAGTTTTTTTTTTTTCTTGTTTTTTTTTCCACGTGTCCCCTTTCCATCGCACTGCAGTGGAACGTCACGGTTACAAATTATCCATCCACTCTCTTGCCTGGGGGGGGGGTTCAGAGAGATGGATGAGAGTGCGCACGTTTGCACCATCACTCAGTTCTTAACATGGCTGTGAACAGAAGCTAGCCATGCACTAACCAGCTCACAAATCAAATAGGACCTCCATGGTCAGAGAGAGAAAGACAGAGAGAGAGAGAGAGAGAGCAAATAGGGTCCCATCATGCATAGCGAGCCTGGGTCATGCACCTGCCAGACGGGCACCAATCAGGAAGGACTTCCTCCGGCTGCCACTCCCACCATGCGTACAGAGCCAGACAAATGCCCAGCCTCTGTCTCACACGCCATGCCAGACCACTCTGTGAGAGAGAAATGCTGAAGTGAAGGACAAAAAAGGTAAACACTGTTACACAAACAAACACACATGCACACACTTTGTGTGGGAAACTCTGATGGTCAACAGGTAATGGTGCTTGGAAGCTCAGTTATGCTACAGGACACATCCATACTGGATTATTTTTGTACCTCATTTTTTAACAGTGCTGCAAGAGCACAAGGCAATTTTCACAGCACTCAGATGTGTACTAAATCATATCAAAGCCGCTCCCACCACGACTTGCAGTATTTACCCTGGATCACAACATGTTTACGTTCTCAGAAGTCTGCTTCGTTTGGATGGACATCCATTTTTGAACACACTGACTAACAGTGAGTCACTATTGAGAGAAGCTGCTGATCTTCAAGTCAAGACTTCTCAGCACTGCAGTATTACTGATGGTAAACAAAGACATTTCAGTGTCCCTAAACAGGTCGGCAGCGACGCAATCTGTGTTACTTGTTCAATTTCTCACATCTGTGGAGGTTCATGTCTCACCGGTGAAAGAGCCTACAGGATTACGGACTCCAGGAGAGCTCAACATAAGCTTGGAGGTTTGAGTATTCTGGCTGTGTAAAAAACTAAACATCACCTGGCCAAAGTCAGCCAATGGGGTGCAGGCAGTCTTTCAAATACACACATTCCAGGGTAAACACACACACACACACACACCACCGGTCAAACAGATTCTATGACCCTGGAGTCAAATGTGCTCTCGTCATGGCTTTTCCTCCATTCTACACCCCAACCTTAGCTAAAACACACCATCTGCTCTAGAAGCTGAGAACAACACACAGTCGTGCCTCAGACAGCAGGCGCAGGCCACAGGGAGGACTACTGGCATAATCAAACACACTGCGCCCGGAGACTCAGGCAAAGTTGCAACTTATTATCCGTCAAATAGATGAAAAAATGACAGTTAGCTTTCTGTGGTCTTGTCACTTCTTGCTCAGCAAAGCTAATGAGTTAGGGAGAGAGATTTCTTCTCAAGCTATATTTGAGGTTATAAAAATAGCCCAAAGAGAGATTTCTTCTCAAGCTATATTTGAGGTTGCTCTCAAAGCTTCAGTCACTCAAAAGGTGCTTCATAGTTTTGCTAGTGCTATAGAGAACAGGGATAGACAAGATCATACATGAGGTTATTAATTTATCATTAACTCCTATAATAAGCCACTGTCGAACAGAGCTGATTGTCTGCTAGGATCAGAAAGATACTAATTCACACTCTTTGTGGCATAGAGCTCATTTGTCATTAGGAAGTATCTTGATTTCACAGTTTCTTTTAATTGCAGCACAAGGATACCCTACATATGGATAACAAGACACAGGAAATATATGGAAACCCTATATATGGATAATAAGACACAGGAAAGTCTGAAGGCTTTAGGGATGTGAGTTCATGACTTTCTCACTCGTGTTCTAGAGTCTTGTAACGGATGTAAGATCTCTACATCTCCTCTCCCGTCTGCCTCTCTCCCAAACACACAGACACACATACACATTTGAATAGATACTCACATATGCATTTGCATGCACTTATGTACCAGGGTTCCTATTACATCCTGAACTGACAGAAATTCCATTCTGTTTGATGTAGGATTTCACTCAACAATGCTGATTACACTGCAGAGAGATGGTATAATCTTCTTCACCAGTCGGTATATTATCTTCTCAATGACAACATCCTTCAAGTGCGGCTCCATCCTACCACAGTATATCACACTGGAAGTGCTTGTGTATTCCATCATAACTTTGCATTCTACGGCCCTGAACTGCCAAGCAGCTACTGAACTGGCCGAGCTCATCTCCCTTCCCTGGAGCATTTAGATCACACTCACACACACACACACACACACACACACCGAGAGAGACACACACACACAAGTGCACACACATGTACATACACACACAAAAACAGACAAAGAGATATATTCTGGAATGCTAATTTTAGTCACACAATTCCCTAGAGAAACAGGTATATTCATCAAAGCAGGTTGGTGCTGATAGCTGAGTAACCTAGCCCTCATACACCCTACTTAGTCTTGCCTCTCTTCAGTCCATAATGGACAACTGCTTCAATAGCTAAAACAATGTTTTTGTACAGTCCCAAAGACTAACTGAATGACATGCTTATGGGACTAATAGTGAAAACAGCTATTAATTTAAAGAAATGTGAGACATACATCCATATGGGTCTATAGAATTAAAATGAAACACAAACTTCACAAAAAAGTATTTTCTTAGGGAAACAGAACTGCTCCCTTGAGTTCTGATATTTTAATGTAATGATTCAGTGTGTGGGCAAATGGAAGTGATCAATCCAGTAGAATTTTTTTCTGTCTACATTCCTTATGTTTCTGATGCCCATTTCTGATGTATGTTTCTCATGCATGTTTCACTTGTGCATTTCTCATATGCATTTCTCATGTACTTATCTTTCCAGTGTTCATGCTAATAGTTGAAGGAACTGTTTAAACTTTTAAGAGAAAAGTTCCAGATCCATAAAGCCTCTTCACACATGACACATGAAGCCTGACCAGCATCCTAACCGTACCAGGGTATTTATCCTGACCAGTACCCTAAACGTACCAGGGAATTTATCCTGACCAGTACCCTAACCGTACCAGGGTGTTTATCCTCACCAGTACCCTAACCATACCAGGGTATTTATCCTGACCAGTACCCTAAACGTACCAGGGAATTTATCCTGACCAGTACCCTAACCGTACCAGGGTGTTTATCCTCACCAGTACCCTAACCATACCAGGGTATTTATCCTGACCAGTACCCTAACCGTACCAGGGTATTTATCCTCACCAGTACCCTAACCGTACCAGGGAATTTATCCTCACCAGTACCCTAACCGTACCAGGGTATTTATCCTGACCAGTACCCTAACCGTACCAGGGTATTTATCCTGACCAGTACCCTAACCGTACCAGGGTATTTATCCTGACCAGTACCCTAACCGTACCAGGGTATTTATCCTGACCAGCACCCTAACCGTACCAGGGTATTTATCCTGACCAGTACCCTAACCGTACCAGGGTATTTATCCTGACCAGTACCCTAACCATACTAGGGTATTTATCCTGACCATTACCCTAACCATACTAGGGTATTTATCCTGACCAGTAACCTAACCGTACCAGGGTATTTATCCTGACCAGTAACCTAAGCCAACCAGGATAGTTATTTATCCTGACCAGTACCCTAAGCCTACCATTGTAGTTATTTATCCTAATCAGCACCATAACCCTAGCAGAGTAGATATCCTGACCAGTACCTTAATCTAATGAGGGCACTTATCCTGACCAGTGCCCTACACCTACCAGGGTAGCTATCCTGACCTGTATCCTGACAAGGGATCATTCCTAATAATAGTGCTTCAGATGTTAGACTCTCCATGTCAAGACAAAAAGTGCAGGAGCACATTCCTGTACCAGCCTTGTTTATGTCTAGTAACCCTCCTGGAACACTTTAGTGGAGGTTGTTATTTCTGAAGCTTGCTTAATGGCCTCATTCTTATTCGTACTCCACACACTGAAGTTTGTGCCATAAAGTTTTAGCTGAGAGCTCTGGAATCTGTGCTTAAGCTGCAGTTCTGCACTGTTTTGGAGCGAAAGCATGGCGAGGTGATGAATAAACCATGACCGGTTTAAATATGCATGATTTAAGACCTCAAAATGAGTCTAAATTTTCTTCCTCCATGATGACTGCATTTGCATCTAGGTGCTCCTCTGAGGACATCTCTTCAGCTCAACGGAATGATGAAAAACTTATGGAATCAGCTGCTCTCTCTTGAGAGGACATGTAACTACACCAGAATGAGATGCAAGAAAACTACAATACTTCCTGCAAGTAGCATTTGCCAGCTGAACCAAGTTGGAACTCAGGAAATTAAAGATTGGCCTTGCAGGGTAAAATCTGCGTTTCGTTTCTCTGCTCAGGGATGTGGATGTAGGGTCTCCGCCCCCACACACAACTCTTCGCATTCAGTTTGTTGTAGTTTCCACAGAACGTTCCTGACAGCATCATCATGAAATTTTACTAAGACAGTCTCACATCAGAAAATCTCTTAAACAACTACAGGGGGAAAATAAGACATTTTCATTAGATATTTGTTTCTAAGAGTTTTTTTGTGGAATTCTTAACCTTCAAACTCATGAAAATATCAGTTTGTTTACAAGGTCTGATCTTATAGTCTTTTCATATAGATGTCTTATTCAGTTGCTCTGTTGTATGTTTGATTTTGACAAGCCAACCAAGTGGTCGTTGTTTCCGTTTGAGAGGCTCAGCATGTTCAGACTAAATGACTTTATATTACACGTGCACTACATTAGTTATACAATATAACAATACATTTTATTGTATGAATACATCCCATCGGTTTGTTCTCAAAGGCTCGAGTCTAAAACATCTCTCTTTCAATATATATATATATATATACACACCCACACAATTATATACATATGCAAAGTTCGTATATGTAAGCTCTACTACTGCTTTGATTCTGCAGTATTATTGCTGCTACTGTATCCCATGTGTGACACCCATCCCTGAACAGAGCACACAGCCTTGCCATGTCGCTGCTAGTCGAAGCTCAGCTGAGTGGATATTTGACAGTTTTTTGACTCTGTCAAACATTTCCATGTCACATATTTCTGGAGTGAATCTGTGCTCATAGCAGATTCCCTCCCGCGTGTCAGAAGAGAGGGCACCGCCACTGGGAGAGGGCAGATTCGGGACATGCTCTCCCCGCCATCTTCATGAGCACCATCACGCCGAACTATCACCGAACAGCATGTCGGCGGGCACAGAGGCGAAGGGCAAGCTCTTGACCCGGCCGTCCGAACCATGCAGGTGTCCTGGCTGGGCTGGGTCACTGACTCCCTGAGCAGGCAGTTGCGGAAGGAGCTCAGAGGGAGACGGATAAGAGAAAGAAATGAGACAAAGGGAGAGAGTAGCTTCCCTGTGATTTGGCTCAGTTTAAAGGCGAATTGATAAGAAGTTGCCGAATGTGGACTCACATCTCTTCCTCTTTTGGTGACCCATGGCCTCCAGCAATTTCAACTCTGTTAGAGACCCCACACACACACACAGTCAGACCCCACACTCAGAGGCAGGGGAAGTGAGAAAGCGAATGTTCCAGACCTTGACTGCATCTCTGCATCCATCCTTCTGTCTACAGTTGACAAATCAAGGCTTTTCTCTTCCTCTCTCTCTGTCTCTTATTCGTTCTCTTTCCCTTTCTATCTTTCCCTCCATTTCTCTTTCATTCTGTTTCTGTCTCTTTTGCACCCTACCTCTCTTTCTCCTTGCCTCTTTCACTATCTCTCTCTCTCTCTGGCAATGCTGGACCAATGTGTTCATCCAACAGCAGTGGAGCAGAACACTTCTGATGTGTTGCCTTATTTTTCATCACAAACAGCTCGAGTCCATCAGAGTATCTCCCCCTCTGCCTCTTACTGCATTTCCTCTCTGTTAACCTATTCTGATAAGATAAGATAACTTTACCCCAGCAAGTCTAGGAAGTCCAGGGAGAGGGTGAAAAAACAGGTTATATATAATGCAGAAGTAGTCCTGTTTTGCATGCTTAGTGGGAGTGTAACCACAGTTAAACACTCCATACTTTACTGAACTCAAAGCTTGATAGCGTTTGATAATTGAATTCAAGCATTGTCATTCCTCGTGTTTTCTGTGGGAGCTGTTCTCCGGCATTACCTGTGGAGCAGTAGGTGGATATGACTCAGGTAACTGGCAGTGTAATTTAGTGCATGAGCGATCTTCGCCAGAACGCTTTTGATATGAGCGTTTCAAAGCACTTCCCACGTCTCTGTGTCTCGCCGGCTGCCCGCTATGATCCCGCAGAATTACGCAGGTCAGCGTCGAGCAGGAGCCGTCTGGGAGATGTGATACCGGTGACTTGTCAAAAACATCAAAGCAGAAAGAACTTGGTGAGTGTAGACCATGGCAGTGTCCCGTGGTGTCCATACATGCATATGCGCATGAACCCCTCCATGCCCCTCCCCCGCAACAAACCTCATAGTAGTATGCAATTGAGTACTTACTGAGCAACTCATCATAGCTGAAAATGATAGTACAGTAGTGTTTTTACATGTAAAATCTTTGGTGATTATTTTTGTCTTCTCTATTGCTTTCAGTGCAAGAATATAGAAAATGCAAAAGGTTTTACTTGAAATTAGTGGTCTTTATGTTTCCACGGAGGACGTCGTGAAATAAATTTAGAACTACTGGTAAAATGGTAAAACAGTTTTAGCAATGGACAACAACTCATCCATCTTTAAGCAGGGCTGACCAGGAGAAATCAGTGACACACTAGAAAAATGTTACTAAATCTGGCTGCACATTTCAGGTCTGGATAATAACAGTGCCAGATGCCTTAATCTGTAAGACATGTAGTACATCAAACCTAATGAAATGTGACAATATGTTGAATTAATCTTCATTAAGAAAATGCAGTTTTTGACTACATGAGAAATGACACCACTTTTCTCCACAGATTCTGTCCTGTCCTCATAACTGCGTGAAACACCCAAGGAAAACAGCACAACAGAAAGTACTTTCAGCAAAGATGTAAGAATAGAAGTTAGCTTTCTTAAACAGTCTCAGCAAACACAGGATGTTTAGATCCAGCTAGCGATGTAGGATCCTATCTTATCCTCTCTGTCCAGCTAGTTATATAGGATCCTATGTGTCCAGCTAGTGATATAGGATCCTATGTGTCCAGCTAGTGATATAGGATCCTATGTGTCCAGCTAGTGATATAGGATCCTATGTGTCCAGCTTGTGATATAGGATCCTCTCTGCCCAACTAGTGATATAGGATCCTATCTGTCCAGCTAGTGATATAGGATCCTATGTGTCCAGCTTGTGATATAGGATCCTCTCTGCCCAACTAGTGATATAGGATCCTATCTGTCCAGCTGGTGATATAGGATCCTATCTGTCCAGCTAGTGATATAGGATCCTATGTGTCCAGCTTGTGATATAGGATCCTCTCTGCCCAATTAGTGATATAGGATCCTATCTGTCCAGCTGGTGATACAGGATCTTCTCTGTCCAGCTAGTGATATAGGATCCTATGTGTCCAGCTTGTGATATAGGATCCTCTCTGCCCAATTAGTGATATAGGATCCTATCTGTCCAGCTGGTGATATAGAATCCTATGTTATCCTGAGCCACTCCAAACAAGGAGCCCTAAATTTCATAACTTTATAAAAATTGACTTTATAAAACTTGATTTGAAATGGTCTGTTCAGAGGTTTGGCAATTATAAATTCAGGAAAAAATGCTAAATTGGGCCTTTTTGTCATTCGGAAGAAATGAGTTATCCATCTTTTATTTGATTACTTTTGGTTTTATTCTTTTGATTTATTGTTCTCATGTCTTATTCATGGGTGGAATTTCTGGCTAAACTGGCCTTGACATAGATGATATACATTCTATATTAGTGTATTAAAAATGTATCAAAATCACATAGTTATGGAATCCGATTTGAGTTTTGAGTTCGATATATATATATATATATATATATATATATATATATATATATATATATATATATATATATATATCCTAGGTGTAAACCATCCATCTGTGATGCTCACTGAATGAAACCACTGTTAATGCATAAATCCAGTGAGATCACATTGACTTAATGGATGACATCATCCGGTTTCCTAAAGAACTGCAGGAGTGGAGATGTTAGCATTGTCCAGTGAGGACCAGGAGCAGCAGGTACTGGTATCTGCTTTGCCATTTACAGGGAATCAAATCGATCCTCTCGTTGTCTTTTTGGTTAGCCTCCAGAGGTCAGCTCAGGGATGAATTCCAAGCAGTCCAAAATAAAGACGTTTTCAAACTGTTCCAGTGCACAAATTGGAATCTAAGCAGAAGCGATCACTGTCAGTCCGGATGTTTCATATACCTGCTTTGAGTTAAGAATTCCCCAGCAAACAAAACTTTAATATTCTTGCAAATATGGGTGCCTGCCGACGGTGCCGAACCCTGTGCGCTTTGAACTAAACTGCAGCTTCATACCTGCTTCATCATTCTTAAGCCTTCAACATGGAATGACCTTGGAGATATTAGAGCTGTTTTTTCAGTGTTTTGGCTCAAGTCTGAGCCATTATGGAGAAAAATAGTCTCCCCTGAACCTTCCTAGTAGCCTCTCACTCCCACCAGTGTGACACATTTTATATGACTAATGCATATTTTTTTTTTACACATATATATATATATATATATATATATATATATATATATATATATATATATACACACACACACACATACACACACCCATAGGGTTCAATATGACGTTGGTCCACCCTTCTGGGAAGGCTGTCCACAAGGTTTAGGAGTGTGTTTATGGGGATTTTTGACCATTTTTCCAGAAGCGCATTTGTGAGGTCACATACTGATGTTGGACGAGAAAGCCTGGCTCTCAGTCTCCGCTCTAATTCATCCCAAAGGTGTTCTATCGGGTTGGGATCAGGACTCTGTGCAGGCCAGTCAAGTTCATCCACACCAGGCTCTGGCATCCATGTCTTTATGGACCTTGCTTTGTGCACTGGTGCACAGTCATGTTGGAAGTGGAAGGGGCCAGCTCCAAACTGTTCCCACAAAGTTGAGATCATGGAATTGTCCAATATGTCTTGGTATGCTGAAGCATTCAGAGTTCCTTTCACTGGAACTAAGGGGCCAAGCCCAGCTCCTGAAAAACAACCCCACACAGCACAGCTGTAAGGCACAAGGTCTTTCAAAGCAGTCAGGGGTTTCCAGATGTGCTGCACATTCACATTCTTTATGTGAAGCATAAAGAAACTGTGATCGCTGAGGACCGTAAACACAGCGGTCAGCCATGGAAACACAGTGCAGCAGTTGAAAGACACGTCATGCTTACTTCCCTTCAAAAGGAAGTCAAAATGTCCAGCGGTGCGATCAACTCAGAACTGGCAGAAATCTGTTGGACTCAAGACATCCATTTCTGTCTGGCCAGAATTGGTCTTCATGGAGGAATTCTCACTAAGAAGCCATACCTTCAATGTTTAAACAAGGCCAAGCGACTCAACTGTGCACAACAACATAGCAACTAGGGTGCAGAAAAATGGCAGGAGATGCTCGTGATGAGTCAATATTTAGATACATGAGCCAATTTCTGGAGTGATGAGTCAATATTTGGTTGTATGAGCCAAATTCTGGCTGTAGCAGAAGGCATCTTTTTCTTTTTTTGCCGAAGGGGCTGGAGAGCGGTACAATAATGAGTGTCTGCAGGCAGCAGTGAAGCATGGTGGAGGTTCAACAGTGAAGCATGGTGGAGGTTCAACAGTGAAGCATGGTGGAGGTTCAACCGTGAAGCATGGTGGAGGTTCAACAGTGAAGCATGGTGAAGGTTCAACAGTGAAGCATGGTGGAGGTTCAACAGTAAAGCATGGTGGAGGTTCAACAGTGAAGCATGGTGGAGGTTCAACAGTGAAGCATGGTGAAGGTTCAACAGTGAAGCATGGTGGAGGTTCAACAGTAAAGCATGGTGGAGGTTCAACAGTGAAGCATGGTGGAGGTTCAACAGTGAAGCATGGTGGAGGTTCAACGGTAAAGCATGGTGGAGGTTCAACAGTGAAGCATGGTGGAGGTTCAACAGTGAAGCATAGTGGAGGTTCAACAGTGAAGCATGGTGAAGGTTCAACAGTGAAGCACAGTGGAGGTTCAACAGTGAAGCATGGTGGAGGTTCAATAGTAAAGCATGGTGGAGGTTCAACAGTGAAGCATGGTGGAGGTTCAACAGTGAAGCATGGTGGAGGTTTCTTGCAAGTTTTGGACTGCATTTCAGCAAATGGAGTTGGAGATTTAGTCAGGATTCTTCATGTCAATGGTGAGAAATGCGTGCAGATCAATTATGCAGTACCATGAGGGTACCAATTTATTCCACAGCAGGACAAACTATATTCAGCATGAAGAAGACCAAGGACACCTGGAAGTGATGATAGGGCCCCCACAGAGCACTGATCTCAACATCAAGTCTGTCTGGGATTACATGAAGAGACAGAAGGACTTCAGCAACATTACATCAACAGAAAATCTGTGGTTAGTTCTCCATGATGTTTTGAATGACCTGGTTCTGCAAACTTACCCATTTCCTTTAAGAATTCTCGGCCAAAGGTCACGCCAAATTATTTCTCTTTTGTTTGTTCATTCTGTTTTGTTTGTTTGCATTCTGTTAAATGACAAAAATGAACTATTAATACTTCAATTTTTGAAAGCAATCTTATTTCCAAAATCCCAAAAGAAAAACCCCTGCCACCGACCTTTTGCACACACACACACACACACACACATATATATATATATATATAGGATTGTGATTGGTGTATGAGATTCAGTGAATGTGAAAGGGATGGCAACACCACAGTGTCCTGCAATACCCACCAACGGACGGTTGTTTCACAAGCCTGTCACTGTGCAACACAGAACGCCTTTTATCACGCATGGATGATCTCTGTGGAAGGCGGAAGACGGAGGTCAGGCAAGACACAAGAGCGGTTGGGGATAACGTGGCATTCAAACCTCTCCATGGCAATACAGCTTGCAGCCCACAACAGAATGACTGTCCTTTTCCTCCCACTGTACCATGTGTTCCTGAACCCCATGTGTTCCTGAACCCCAGAGAGGAAGGAAAGTCCACCATACATATACTCAAATGATCCCCCATGATGCAAGTGTTGTTATCCCAAAAGCACTGCGAGAGAGAACAGATGTGATGTAATGAGCAAACGCTGGAGGAAGGGCCGAACTGTCACGCGGCTCCAACATGTGTTTATTTGTGTGTCTATTCACCGCAAGGTAGAAATATATTTTTGTTGTTGGAATAACGGAGAGACGGAAGTTTTGTTTTTGGAATCGCCATCGCAAAACAACAGCAAAATAAACTTGAATAAATGGCAAATATTTTATTTTATTTTATATATAAAATATATAATGGGCAACAAAAAACATGACAGTACAAATAGAAAAAAGTCTGTGTATTGCTGACAGATGTTGGTGTTTTTTGGGGTCAGTGGATAGTGTTTTTACTGGGAAGGAACATTTGTTCTTGTTCTTGTGGACTGCATTGTTTTTGAGATTTTGAGACAGTTTATAAGCTGTTATGTTGCTTTTAGTGCATGTTGGCGATGACATTAACTGGTGTGCACATTTGCGTGTCGGGAGAGAGAAACTGTTCAAAGACTTTTGGGAAAGTGAAAATCTGTGGTGTTGCACTTGGACAGGATGCAAGTTTCTTAATGAAAGCGACAGGAAGTGCTGAGCACAAACAGAGAAACAGCAAAAAACACACCAAACCAACTACAAAGGAACAGAGAGGAAATTCACATGGGATTTCGGGACAGGACTAGACACAGAATGATGGGTGATGATGGGTAACGACGAGGGGGCGTGGCCACACGGTGGGAACGGAATGTGAACATAAGGACCACACGGTGACCACCATGGCGACGAGACTGTTACAATACCGAATTGAACAATGCATGGAACCAATTGTAAAAAAAAAAACTAACATACTACACACTATAATAATGAGTATGGTTAGGCAAGGAAATATATTGTCTGGAATCTTTTTTGTGAAACGTAGCTGAACTGCCTGGACTCGTGCCCCGCTTGTAAAACTCTCCCTTCATTTTTAATGACTGTGAATCCCCTACGCTGCCATCCACTGTTGTATTTCAGCTCCTTTCTGCAAGTTTGCGCTTTAATTTTTCCCGGTGAAGACAAAGACAGGGTCATCATTTAGCCTGTGGCAGCTGTTTCCCGGAAGCCTGCTGACTTGCAGGTCCCTATCCCCGGTCCTCTGACAACGCCTCTCTCAGCACCGTCTCTGCCATGATCAAGAGGATCAGCAGAGGGCCATCCTGGCTCAGGCCTGAGGAGCAGTGGAACCGGAGGCAAGGCTCCGTTATCTCCTCCGCCGCGTGGAGGGCGAATATCGGCGAGTGAATCCGACGGGGCTTGATGCATCGCTCGGAGGTGTTTTCGAGAGTCTGTGGATGTCAAATCAGACATCATGCCAAGTGCTTCCCTGCTGCAGAAACTCTTATGTGCTTTTTCTTCTGATTCAGCCTTAGAAGGCGCTGGAAGAATACAAGCTCTCCTTTGGGGTGTGTGCAGAGGGTGTATAATAAATTCTCTACAGTGATTGCAAAAAAGGGAACTTTTAAAGCCCTTAAAAATTAAATAGAAATCCCTAATATTGCAAACCCTTGACTTTATGACAAAATATGAATGTTTCAGCAAAAATGTCTAAATATGATATGCTATCAAGAAACACTCTTAGAGAATTCTAAAGGGAGAAATACTGCAATTAATCTAGGAATAAAAGCTTCAAGCAGAATACTAAACAGTCAGATGTGCCACCAAACTGTGGCTGACCAGGGCTACTGCTTATCTCCATCTGTGACCCTGAGCAGAGCATCAGACACTGAGGAGTTGAACTTATACGGCTGCCAGATTCTGAAGTGCTGCTGCTCTTGCTGTAATTGTTTGCCCTTTGTCAGCTAATTGCCTCCCTGCCTGTTCCAGAGCGTAATGGTCCTCTGATGAGTCATTGCTCTTGATTGGTACGGCATCTGCTTGGCAAAGGCCTGAACTAGTCTCACACTGAAGGCTTAAAGAGGGTCGAGTTTTGTTTGTTCTTTTTTAAAGTACCTTCCAGACAAGTGCGATGGTGTATTTCACACTTGAATGTTAAAAAAAATACTGAATGAAACAGATTTCTGTTTCATTTTCCCTATACTTGCTCTCGCTTTCTCTGTATCACACACACACACACACACACACAAACCAAGTACGTGCCTAGCACCATACAAATACACCGATACAAATGCAGCGAAAATTTGCTAAGGCCCAAGGCAACATGCTGTTGGAAATGAATGGCTAAAGGGACAAGTGAGCTGGAGGTGCAATCAGCGTCCTGGCCTTCCATCGACAGGCTCATTTCCAGCAGGAATTAGGTCTGCCAGTGAAGGAAACTAATAGCAGGACGAAGGCTGCCATGCTTCCGTCTGAGCACTCACATGTTACAGGCCCCACCCCAGCTTGGCGCTATTGCAGAGGGCACTCTTTTGGAAAATGAAAAAGTTGTGGTTCGTGTTATTATAATTTTTTCTTTTCTCTCTCATTTTCTGTAGGATTTCACTTGTTACAGGCATGTTTTTTTAAAAGAGAGAAAAAAAAGGACTATAGGTATATTCTGTCAAAGGTGTGTATTATAGAATGAAAGCAGAAGTGGGATAGATGAATTTGTATGCTACAATCTTAGGACCATGGACAGCTCCCTGTACTAATCAAATAACTGTTACAGTACGCAGCTGGTTAGTAACAGATTATCACAATTAAAGCCAATATTAAAATGATAACAGAACCATTTTAAGAAGAAAGAAGAGCTGTTTTATTTCAGCATCACAATAAAACCAAATTCATCGTGAGGATTAAGCCACCAGTGATTTGTTGATGTTTGAGTTGTAGTTTCTGGATGCTGTTTTAATGATTGTGATGACTGTTAGAATTAGAGAACAGGTGGCCAGAGACATTCATGAACAGTGCGATGATGAGAGAAGAGAAATCTCTCTCTCTCTCTCTCTCTCTCTCTCTCTCTCTCTTCCTCTCTCCCTCTCTCTGTTCAACTGTAAAATGGGAATGGGCTACAGCAATAATCACAACTAGGCAACGACACATCCAAAGGCTTCCTGCTCACGAAGCAGCCCCCAGCCCCACAGGAGGGGGCAGCTAAAGCCTTACAAACAAGGCCCAAAAGGCACAAGCAGGAGAGTAAATGTAAAGGGTGAAGGATGTTCCTTCTTCATTGCCTGCTGTAGGAGACAGGTCAATAAAAGCAGCTGACTGCACTTTTGAATCATTCACACAGATTCAGTAGTACAACAGTTCTATTATGTTTCATTTGATTATAGTGTAGCTTCCATTGCAATCTTTGGGAAAATGATTTGGTCCAACATCTTGCAAATGCTTTTTTTCCCCCAGTTTTACAAGTGCTTAAGGGGCTCATATTGGTCATACTGAATCATTTACTGCTGTAGTCAAATCATTTACAATGCGCTGAAAGCTGTGGAAGTAAGCTATGCAGAAGATTGTTTGTTCATTTACCCAGCTAAATATTAATGAAGAAAAAAGAAAAGCGATTCAGTCTTGGAGCCGCAGAGCGCGCGTGTGTACGAGTGTGTGCAGGTCGATTACTGCATCCAAGTACACAGTCAGTTATTGCGTCTCACAGCCAACAGAAATGATCTATTCTTGTGCACCTGGAGCCTCGGCTCATCTGGTATTTCCTCTGCGCGGCCGTCTGGGTGGGGAGGTAACTATCTCCGAAACAATCTGCACTTCAATTCCCCTCCTCTGCTCCACGAGCACAGCGGGCGGAGAGCTCTGACCCCCCCCCCCCCCCCCGCCCTCCTCCCTCGGCCCACTGGCCCCTTCCTGCCGCGCCCGTCTCGGCCCCCCGCCGCGCTCCTTCAGATAGCGCTGAGCTAATCGCGCCGCGCTCGCGTCAGACTCGCAACGCACTGGCGGCATGATAAACCCAGTGCGTTGGGGTGGGGGGGGGGGGTTGGGGTGTGAACAGAGGCCAGGCAGGGTGTGTCCCGCGGCCCTTCTGCATACGCTTACACGCGGCGTCTGCTGCGAGGGCCACCGGGAAAGATCTGTCCCCGATGACTCGCCCGCGCCAAAGGACAACATCAAAAAAGAAATGCTAACGGGAGTCGTGTCCGAGAAGAGAAACTGAGTGAGAGGGAAATGGAGAGAGCGAGTGAGGAAGAGAGCAGGTGGAAACAGAGCTACCATATACTGTTTGATAGCAGGTCAATATATATTGCAGGACAGAAGCTCCAGAATAATGTCACCTTGGAATCTTACGTAAGCGACATGGTTTGCAGACACCTGTGACCCGATAACTCATCAGACTGAAATGAAAGACATTTTAACATGCTCCTCATCTCAGGGTTCACTTGTTCTTCGTCTCTTTCATTCATTATAATAAACCGTGATTGCAATCAATCAGTCGATAAATACATACTCCTACTCAGGAGAATGAATAGACAAATATTCAATGTAAAATAAAAACATTCCTGATCTCTCAAGGCTACGATGGTTTAAAAGACCATTGAGATGCGCCATCAGGGACTAGGGCGCGCTCCCTCAGAGTGGCTGAGGGGTTGCTTGACTCAGGGATTTTTCTCTCTTCATTTCTTTCAATTTCTTTTCTGGCGGTTTCCATGGCGGACATTCATGTTGTTCTCCGAAAAAAATGCCATTTCCTTAGGCCAAAATTTATGCTGGGTGATTTTCAAACAAACAAATGTTTAGTGCTCTTAGTTTTAGACTTCCTGCTAAACAGAGCAGTAACTTTCACAGTGCTGAGCACAATGCCCTTAAAATGAAACTATAACCAAGATTAAAGGATGGAAAATCAGCTGTATTTAAAACCTTATTCATACTGAACTGTACTGAACCGCAGCTCCTATTATACACCCTCCTCTTCCCATTTCAGGGGATGTTGACACTCTTATACAAGATTGGCAGTAGTTGCATACATTTTACAGGCTGAAGTCTGTGAGTCTGTGCGTGGACATTAACAAGCAGCTCCTTGGTGATTTCACTCTGTGATTTTCAGTCAGTGTCTGTCTGTTCAGAAGGGCACCTTTACCTTCACTCGTGTCTTCAGTAATTGAAACGTATTGGATTCGGCTTGGGCGGGTGATTTGGTGGCTAGTTGAGAACCTTCCACGTTTGAGCTCTAAAACATCCACGTCGTGCCCCTGCTGTAAGGTGAAGTGCTGACGATTCAGCCTGGAGACAGGTGGGTGGAAGTGCGTATCCGGCTCCTTACACTCCAGCGATCTATCAATAATGCCTGAAGAAAATAACCTGCCCCTAATTACATGCCGTCAACCCTCTGAGCATTTCCAACATACGTTTACCTCTGACTCTCCAAGTTTAAATGTGACCTATGCGTGACTCATACCTACTGCATGCTACGCACCTTCCTATGCATGCTACACACCTTCCTATGCATGCTACACACCTTCCTATACATGCTACACACCTTCCTATGCATGCTACACACCTTCCTATACATGCTACACACCTTCCTATACATGCTACACACCTCCCCTAAAGCTTTGTGACAGCTTTGTGTTCAACGCCTGTTCTGTATGTCACAGTCTGAAGCATTTCTGTGACAGAAGAGCAAGGTCGTTGCTCGAGCATGTGTGTGACCTTACACCCTCAACTGTCACCCCACTCCCAGTTAGACTGATGTTAGACTGGCCCACAAGTACACAAGTGCTGTACTTTAGCTGAAATTCTCAATTTGAAAACATTCCAAGCATGTAAAACAAACAAAAAAAAAAAAAAAACAGACCATTGAGAATCTGACAATCAGTACTTCTGACTCATCTTTACCAGATTTCTAACAACCCAGCACAGGGACCCAACATGTGCTGCGAGTCATTATTTCTGAACCAAGAGAAATGGTGACTGGTTTCTCCCCCCTGTAAGACAGGGAAACAGAAGCAGTGTAGGGGAATATCCTGTCAGGGACTGAGAGTTTTCTTCTGATTTTGTTGGTGTAGCCTGGCTCGTTATCCTGTTACATAATCATGAAGGGCCAGAGCAGTTTGGCAAAAGATTCCTGGAAAGCTCCACATTATAGAACCAGCACACTGGTTAAGAGACTCTCATTCCTCATCATAGAACCACTACACTGGTTAAGAGACCCTTATTCCTCACTATAGAACCAGCACACTGGTTAAGAGACCCTTATTCCTCACTATAGAACCAGCACACTGGTTAAGAGACTCATTCCTCACTATAGAACCAGCACACTGTTTTTTTAACATTGATTAAGAACTTCATAGGCATTATTATGGTTTAGCACTTCTAACCTGGTCTTTCTGTGCTTTACAGTGGTCTGCATTTTGCAGCAAAGTCCTCTAAGGTCAGGCTGGTTCATCCCATGATGGTGGTCTTTGACACACCAGTGACACCTGCCTTCTGTCTGCTGCAGTCTTTGATATCTATGCTTGCATCTTGAAGTGCTCCTGATCTTTTCAACTGGTGAAAGCGGCTTTCTTCTGATACCTTCTGATTTACCAAGTGTTGTGACAGTCTGTTTTATTGGAACTGATATTTCAACCTGGTCCTCGTGCTGAGAGCAAGACTCCAGATGCCCACTCCTGTGTGAATTAATGATGTATTGACATGCAGTTGGCCAAGAAACAAAAGAGAAAACGGTCCGATCGCTTAATTACAATACTAAATTAAGATCATACATTTTATTAAGTGTGTAATTCCTGCACAGTTTACCTGATTCAGCGATGTACTTTCCCCTGAATTAAAGCTGATAGCCTGACCTTCTCGTGATTCAGTGCCGTGAAACACTCATGTAGTGCACTGCCAGGTCTGCAAAGGCTGAATGTTCTGTGTCAATGCATGTTTTCCACAAGCAGGTCCCTAAAGATATAGATAAGGCACAGATCATGCTGCTAAATATCATGTAAACTGTTGCAACGTGAGACCACACCTGCAACGTGAGACCAAACCTGCAACGTGAGACCACACCTGCAACGTGAGACCAAACCTGCAACGTGAGACCACACCTGCAGCTATACAATCAGACTCTCATATGAAGAGGACTTCACAGCAGAGAACTCACACTTGGAAACCGTGTGCCAACGGCTGCTTAGGTCCGCAAACACGTCCATGAAGGAGTGAAGTGTCGCCTTTAGAACAAACGTGTACCATTAGAGGACATCTTTGCAGACGATTTCCCAAGCGTCACCGCTTCAAAGCAACGCTTGGAGCTCTGCATTACGCTGCCATGCTGCGTTCTTCTATGGCAAAAACACACAAGCCTACAACTGCAGTAGCTTGGGAGCTCTTAGAAACGCCCGAGTTTAGAGTTGCCTTCAACCAAATAGCAATAATAGACAATCTGCTTAAATAAATAACACCAACACAATTACCCTTGTTTGTGTGTGTTGGAAAGCGAAGGTTCTGTATATATAAATTGTGGGATTTGCTGTGTTTGAGAGAACTGCATAGACAAATTACAGCAGCATGTTATCAACTTTAAGATAAAATGCTGCTAAAATTATACATTTGTTGAAATGTTAGCCTGATGATGGTGGTGCAGCGGATAATTCTGGGGCCCCACCGCAAGAGGCAGGATTGAGGCCCTGTGTGGGCTAGACTAAAAGTATCACCAAGGCGACTGGCGCATACGAACATGGACAAAACTCAAGTTGGCACCGACTCTTATAAATCTGCAGTGATCTGTATTCAAGCATGCAGACAGAAAGCAAACCGTAAAACGCTCTCACCTTTAACAATGCGCAAAACGTCCCATCCTCCTTGCATTTTTCTGAGCAAATTCTGGCAGTAGGTCACTGGTGGACTCGCTGTCAGACTGGCCAGGGTTAAGTAGAAGATTGAGTCAGACTGGGCAGGGTTAGGTAGAAGATTGAGTCAGACTGGGCAGGGTTAGGTAGATGATTGAGTCAGACTGGGCAGGGTTAGGTAGTTGATTGAGTCAGACTGGCAGGGTTAGGTTAGGGTTGTAACAATAATAACATCAACAACAACAACAATAATAACCTCTTAATAACATCATTATGGCTACAGAAACCATACAATATTTTGCAGAAATATATTAAATAGTCGTTGCATCATAGATAACTCATGTAGTCAGAATAATGCCATTGCTAAAGCAACAAACCTACGTAGCACAACTGAACACGTCTCCTAACACTACAGACACAGCTGCGACACACATCAAAAAACATCAATAATAATATAATAAAATGACAATATAATTTAAAAAAAAAGACAATAAAATGCGTTTTACTCAGAGCCTGTGAGGCACAGTTACCGCACATGGTTTCTCAATTGAAAGTGGTACATGAATCCTTGTCCCAGTTGTGACAGCCATACCAGCTTCGGGCTCACCCGCACTTTCTTAACGATGTCCAGCTTTTGTCGAAAAGTCCGTCATGAAAATGGTACGTAAACTCGCGACCAAATCAATTTCTTCTCCTCCTTCAGCCATTGTTGGTTGACAAAACATGTATTAAATCAAGAAAATATTTTTCTTGCAAGACGCTACAGATGCACTTTGCTAGCTCTCAGTCCGTACGTTCTTTGACCATACAATCAAATGACTGAAAAAGCCAACGTAATTGCACGCTGGCTGGATGGCCTTTGTCGCCAACTCAGAATCTGATTGGTTAAAGTAACAATTTCATTGCCATTTATTTTAGGCTACAGGCACCGGCTCTACTGATTCTGGTGGCCTTAAAGCAGATTTCTTTGACCCCGGGAACACATGATGACTGAAATAAGATTGGATAAAAGGTTCTAGTGTAAATACACACGACTGGAAGCAACACAACCAAGAGAAAAGTATTTGGTATATTTAGAATAATTTTATAAATATTCATAGAAAATATTTTTAAACAAACAAATCAGTTTCTGAATCTGATCAGGGCCACCACTGATACATGTGTGTATGTGTGCATGCGGTCCCTCAGGCAAGGTCCTTCACAGTAATCGTCTACCTCACTAGCAATGAGAGTCACACCAGCCCGGGTCAACAAGGTCTGCGTCAGACACTGGTGTCCAGGGCAGTCTGATGAAAAGTGGTCTACTGGAACAAAAACAGACACTCGGACAGGAGTGGAGGACAGAGGACTGTTGGAATGCTGCTACACAAGCAAGCCCAAGTGGAAGAGGGTGTATGTAGAGGACCTGGGGACTATGCATGCTTTGAAACTCAAAATCTAGACTAGTGGCTCAGTGAGCCCATATACCAAGCTCAATGCCAGAGCTGCTGACCTGAGATTGAAGATCATGGCTAACCTGGAAGATGTGATTGCAGAGCTATGGATGATCGCTACTGTGAGCATCACTGATACAAGCAGACACAGGCCACGACAGTGATACTTGCGATGCTTGGTAACAAGATGAACAGCATAAAGGAGCAGTGTCCTCCATGGAAAGTTCAAGAGAAGGGCAACTAATGCTGGGGTGTGGGAGGCTGGACGCAAGTGCGGACAGTCAAATGGTTTAATGAACACGACTAACAACAGTAAACACGACTAACAACAGTAAACAAACATGAAACGGAGACAACTCCAATGCTAACCAAGAACACTAACAGAAAATATTAATACACTGAACAGGGGTGACAAAGGCTAGGAATAAAAGACACAACTCTGCAAGCTAGCAAACCAAACTCATAATACTTACAACCACACGCACTATCAAAGACCAAAATATATGAAATGCAACAACATAGAAATGCAACAACATAGAGCAGGACAATATCTGCAAACTAGAAGCATAATCAGAGCATAACAACTTGCAAACGTGCATACAGACAATGACCAATAAAACAAATGGTAAAACACAGGACTAAAATAAACAGACAAACCAAGACCCAAACGAGATACACCTGAAGACCATGAACAATAGGGGTTGCCGAGGCAACCGTGACAGCAACACAGAGAGATGTGATGAAGGTATCTGAGAAGTACGAACGGCCGTCCATACCTGAGAGACAAGCCAAGCAAAGATTAACAGTTCTTGCTGCCCTCCCGAAAGATGCACAAGAGAAGCTGAAGCCAAGAGAACAATCAGTATGTTCTCCCTCGAGCCATCCAAGGTGCACTCTCAGTGGCAAGGCAACCGCATAAGGACAGACCCACCAAAGCTGGAGACTGAACAATTATGTTAAAACATACGTGAGAAGAACAGCATCACGCAACAACAATGTTCAGTGGTTGTAGAACATGAGAGCAGACCACAACGCTCACCCGAACAGGATCCAGTAACCATCACCCTAGCAGACATCCAAGAAAGGGTCTCAGGTATGAAGAACAGCTGGACTGCTCCAAGTTCTGATATGGTCCACACCTCCTGGTTGAAGAAGTTAACTGCACGCCATGTTAACTGTACCCAGCCTGAATGGATAACTGAAGACTAGACACTGCTCATCGTGGAGGACGCCCCGGAAAGGGGCGGTTCCATCCATCTACCGGCCAATAACCTGCCTTTGCACAACTTACAACCTCCTCTCAGCTGTTAGGGAATATTTACACAAAGCAAGAGGGAGAGAGAGAAGTCTTTATATGAAATATGTGCCACATCCACTTTGCAAGAGCAATTTTTTTTTTATTCACAACATGAAAGATAAGTTAATCCTCCTTTCCCACCTCGGGCATCAAATCCTTATTAATATGTTCCTTCCTGTACCACCTTGTCAGACACAATACAGACACCATTTGAGTAGAAATACATAATCTAAAATTGTAAAGTCTAATACTACTAGTAGAATGTTCTTTTTTTTTAAACCATCAACAGAAAGTACGTAATTTAATCGGTTGTTTTCATTTTTGTAATCTTAATCTTGAAAGGTAAATTCAGCACATCAGTGTTTGTACAGAAATACTAACTCACTTCAAATTTTCAAATAAGCATATATACAGTATTTCTTTGATTAGTCACAAAACAACATTATTCAACATTAATTTATAGAGCATTTCACTCCTCTTCCATCATGGCACAATTTCTGTATATGATCTGTTTGTTTTAGCCTTCACTTAACATTGGAAACATTTTGTTAATTGTGAATAGAAATATAGGCAAGACTTAATGAAACAGAATTCAAAATATATATCAAAATTGGGGTTTAATAACTACATCAGCTAATACTGAAACATGAGCAATGGTTCAAATAATTCATATATGCAACACTCAAAAATCTGTTTAAAAGAGCATTTTATTTTCATTAAGGCTAGTAATAATATTCAAACATCAGTTACTCAAATAGACAAATACCAAAACTTGAACTGCTCCTTCAGTTTTTCAGTGTCTTTGTGTAGCGTATCTCTGCTCTACTTGGACATTCACTCTCCTTTTTCACATTGTGTAAAACAGAACAAAAATGAATTAATAACCTGGGTCCTTCGTGTACACCATATACCAAACACTTACCCATTAAAGATACATTGCTTCTTATTCTCTACGAGTCCATACATTTTCCGTCCTAACTGCATGCCACCCTGACCTTGAAGACTCTGACTCCTGCTCTGCCTGTTGGACAGAATCTGCATGTCCAGACTGCACTTCCTAGGCTCCGCCTCCTCTTCCTCTTCTTTTCTTCCATCCACATTTCACACAGCTGGCATTTCCCTCACTCGTGTTGTCTCACTAATCTTCTTCTTCCTTTCACCTGCCTCCATCTCTGACCCCCACCCTCTCCACCCCGTCTCCATCTCTGTCGCTCACTCTCTGGGTATGTCGGCCTCCTGTCATGATCTGCATCCTGCTCCGTGGCAACGTTGTCTCTCAACAGTAGGTCCAGCAGCCAGATCTAGCTGATGGTGTTATGAGATGTATCATTCTTTAAATGCAGCGAGTGAGGGAGTGAGGGAGGAAGCGCGTGAAAGAGAATGAGTGAGGGACTGAGAAAGTGTTGCAAAAACCCATGCAGAGACGTCTCTCAGGCTTAAGAATCTCTGCTGATGTCCCACAGACTGAGGAGCATCAGCCAATAGTGAGCAGTCATGCAGATTGCAATGAAGCAGGGGTCAGTGTGGACCAGTAGGATTCTGTATTGGAGCCAGCCAATGAGGCTTCAGGGAAAGGGACAGCAAATAAAATAGAGACAGAACATGAATTTGGATGACAGATGGTGGTGTGAAACATGAGGCAGAGTGAGAGATGTTACTTTCTTTGTATCTGATGGAACGCACACACAAACACACACACACACACACACATACAAACACAAGGACACGCTTTCTTTGCTTCTCTTGCATTCTAGTAGCCTGGGTTGTATAAATACTTCATACTGGTTGTGAATGAGCAAAGACACAGCTAGGTCAGGCTGCTGAGATATTTTTGTCTTGTCCATTTTAAAAACGTAAAGATCAAACTCATTACACATTATTGAGTGTGTCTGTGTAAGAGAGAGAGAGAGAGTTTGTGTGAAAGACAGAGAATGAGATACACACACAAACACACACACATATATTATAAATATACAGTGTATATATATATATACTGTATATTTATAATCACCTGAAGGTCATGTGTCTTTCTATATATGTCTTGTCTTTGTACCAGTTGACTGCTAGTTATTGAATCCTTCATTTGGATTATGTTACAGGTTTTGCGTTGGAGGACTTTATTAATTAAATCCTCCATTTTCCCTGAGACTGGCGTGATCGCTTCCTTCTTTTTTGCATTCCCTCGCCCGTCTCACACACACACACACACACACACACACACACACACACACACACACACACACACACACACACACACACATATATATATATATATATATATATATATATATAATGTCATTAAAATAATAATAGTAATAATAATAATCTTTATTTGTATAGCACCTTTCATGCATACATGAAAGGTGCAAGGTGCTTTACAGATTAAATAAATCAAAACATTAAAAATGTTATTATTTATTATTTAAAACATTAAAAATGTATATAAAAATGACATATATGACAAATCCTTAAGGTCTGAACATGCTCAACAAACTGACCATCTTAGTCATTATCTCTTGGTTTTCATCAATGTAAAGCTGATTATATCCCTTACAAGTATTGCAGCAGATAACTCCCACAGTTAATGCATGAGAAGGTATGGGTGGTAAGAGTTAATCCTTTTGTGCTAGTTATTTTAGTAACTGTGTTAATACGTTTACATGTACAACACCTGGTGCTGTTGTAGGCTACAGTACCACAGTTAATATCTGGTCAATTTCATCACTCTTTAATGTTTTTGTCTTGTCTGTAAGAGATTAGTGGAGGATCTGTAGAAAGGGGTGTGGTTTGAGTAATATTAGCAACTGTTTAATTTGTATGATGAAAAAGAGCACCAAAGGAATTCTTGTCATAACACTAGATTCAGTAGATTCTTCGTGTCTTGACAGTAGATTCGATAGATTCTTCTTGTCTTAACAGTAGATTCCTGTAGGATAGCACATTCTCTGAGCAGGGAAAACACGAGCAAGGGTATCCTCTATGATTCATTAGGAAATCCACAGTTCTGCAAATCTTCAAACGTTTCTGGAGTTTTCATTCTCAGTCTCTGCACACACCTTTGAGTAACGGGTTGGGGTCTCGCAGGTCTGGGAATGCGATGGCTTCTATTGCTAATAAAAATGTATATTAGATGGTGGTATTTAAACCAGAATTTGCAGACTTTACTGAAACATCCTCAGACGTTCATTTGATATACTCCTGTTTGACCCTTCCAGTGGGTGGTCATATCGACTTTCAACTGTGCTTAATATGCTGCACCCTATATATTCAACGTTCTTTATTCCAAGGTTCCTATGTGTGTGTGTGTGTGTGTGTGTGTGGTTGCGTGCGTCCGTGTGTAAAGTAACATAGGATTCCATCATAATTCTAAAAGTGCAGTGTGGCATTACTGTGATAAAAACATAGTGAAAAAAAGACTCGGTAAATGATGTACGCTAGAGGAAATGCAGGACGCACTTATGTCGAGTAAACAAATCAGCTAATGTAGGCGTTCACTTTAAAGGAGGCCCTGCTTGCCAAACACATCGCGCAGCACCAGCGTTGCCTTCCACTCCACGACTTTACGCCTCTGATCTTCAGAATGTCTTCGACTATAAAAAAAACACCATGACTAGAATGAGAGGGTTTCATGTGACAAGGTGTAATTCTAAAGAGGATTTTCTAGACAGTAAGAGAAGGTAAGTGCCTGTGAAAATACTCCATATATACACATGTAGCCCTTCATCAGTTGTCATAGTTAGAAAACGACGGTTGTACTGATATTTTGGTGGCTCTCCAATCTCTACCCAGTAGCCATTGCTGAGTTTGTTCCCCTGCCGTGTTCAAAATGGTCTCTATCATCCTGGTTTAGCAGTGGTACCGTAGCCCAGAAACCAGCCACTGACAAACTGGCCAGAGGGTGTCTGAGAAAAAGTACACTGAGCTAGCGCCAAGTGTAGGTGAAAGATGGGTGTGCCTAATTAAGAGAGCAGGGGGTGATGGCGTTTCTAATAGTCGGGTGGTCAGTGAACATACATGAATGAAAGAATCGCCATTCTGAACTGCCTAATCAAAATGTATTTTCTGAGTAGAGCATACTACTATTTGTGTAATAGGCAGAAAACGAGCCCTCAAAAAGCAGAGGCTACAAGCAGTGAGGACTAATTAGTCTTCTTTCACTCTTCCTATGCTGTTTGTGTGGCATTCTACTGTACTTACAGGCAGGTGAACGAAACCCAGGGCCCACGGTGGCGACAACGTGGGAAAGCAGACTGCATTTTTTAACCTAGCTTTGCTCAAGCAGACGAGCGGCTCGCGGGAGCGAAGTGACTATAACTATGTGTCGGTGAACGGATTGACTGATCCTCTGACGAACAGGTGCGACGCGACTTCAGAGGGAGCAGAGGTTTCCGCATATACGTGCACCGGTGAGGCTGAAAAAGATCATTTATGATTAATAAAAAGACTGTTAATATGAAGAACCGCATAAGAAAATAAGCGGTTGCTTTGCTAAGGGGAAACGACTGCCCAGACACTTTATTAATAATGCATGCGGCTAAAGTGCGTTGTTTTCATTATTTTAGCCGTGCTCGCCTGTGCTGGTATGCAGGAAAGTCAGCTTCTCTCAGCAGCTATAGTGTCGAGCCAATTATTTATCAAAGCTGCAAGCAGACATCAGCCTAACACTCTGTTCACCACTGAGAATTACTGCGGCCTCTTAGGACCGGCACAAAGGACGTGACCGCTCTTCGCTTTGGGCGTGTTTCACTCTCAGAGAGATATAAAGTCACGCCGAATGTCAGCACAGTTCAGCGATGTTTAGAAATATTTGGGTACGTTTTCAGAGAAAAGCTAGTGGGATTACAGCAGCAAAACTTTAAATCATTGACTAACAAAATGAGTCCAAATTTGTTGAAACTGTTGATACCATCAAGCCATCTAGGAAAAGAAGGAGTTTGTACTCCTATTCATTCTAGAATCAACACGGAAACTCACAGAAGAATTAAGTACTCAGTGGGGAGATCTCCAATTCCCTTATTATGGATTTTACAAGTTAGAGATAAGAATGTGCAAAGAATAGCATCATATTTAGTTCTGTAAACACTTACAGCAGAAAACACAATATTTTTGAAAGCAAGCCAATAATCATTTATCAAATGATGCCCCTTGATGTCAGTTTAGAGTGTCCCAGAATGCACTGTGATGGTTCTACGTGATTTCACTTTCTGTGCTGTATCTCATGAGCTGTTCTATGCAAGAGTCTCTCATGACGTGGGCCAGTGACCAGACTGTAAATGCTGAAGCATTTTCTCGACTTGTCCAGTTGTCTTACCCTTACCTCACTCATTACATCTTCCCTTCCAGCTTCTGTAGCTGATCTGATTAGGGCCTACCCTCGAGAAGCTTCATAGCAGGGCGTCTTTTATGCAAACGCGGTACCAGTTTGGAGCTGAACCTGTGGTTTTTGCCAGGGTCCTCCATGCACATCCATCACAGTGTTCATTAGAGGCTAACAAGGCCTCATTTCAACACGTTCTGCTCCTAATGACTGGTGGAGATTTGAAGCACACCCTCAGAGTGGGGCTGTTTCCTGGAAAACAACACCGTGGTGGAGGTCACGCAGGAGTGGTTGAACTGAAGCTGGCGTTCACCACGCTTCAGATGTTGATGACAAAAAGCAGCAGATGACTGGTTTGAAAAAGTCTTTTCATTCTTGTTTCTCTCTTGCTTTCGCTTTCCCTATGCTTAATTGGTTTGTGTGTTTGTCAAGGAAGCTGGAGCTTGGCGGAGTTGTTTTGTAGGCACTCAGTGAGAGGTTGGAGTAAACAGCCACTGAAGCAGAATCTTGGTCAGCAGTTAGAGAAGGCACAGGCCAGAGAGGATGTTCTATAGCCGAAACATCACAAAACCGTAAGGCCATCACAAACTCATCTACAACAAAACATATCCACAGAGGCCCAAACACAATTTCCAGACGTTCCAATAGCTCCAAATGCTCGAGGACAGAATATGGTAAATGGTTGGTTGTGCAGGCCGTCAGTGCAAGAGGGCATCTTCTGAAGTGGCCGTGCCTACCACAGAGCACGTGTGCACCTCAGACCTCCAGCATTTCATTACCCACTGAGTCTTCTGAATGCTGTCCAATGAGAAGGGAGAGGTGCAGATGGAATCCATTTGTTTCCAGAATGCAATTCACACCACAGGACATTTGATGGCTCCTAGAGTCCTATGTAAATGAGAGTGGTGAGTGTAGTCATTGTGACACCACCTTTCACCAAATCAGTGCTGAAGAATGCAGGAAGGAAAAATTACATTCCAGTACTCCAGGCTAGCTTCCACAAATGAACACGAGGAATATTTCATGCTGAGTCCTTCTTAATTTCTCTCCCACTCGCCCACGTTGCTAGTGAGGAGTGAGAATAGGGCTCGTCCCAGGGCATGATTATGATGGCAGAGTTGGTTTGGAGAGGATGTTTTATGGAGCTATTATCACAGAACCAGTGTGACACACACACACACACCACTTTTGGAGTCGCATTCTGTGGGAGCGACTGGCATTATTCAAAGTGATTGTTTTCACATCACATTTGTCAAGAACGCACCCCTGCTATGCCAGGCTAGGGGTAGATTTATTACAGGGCATGTATTGGATCTCTCATACATTAGTGTGCCAAAACCTCATCTCCTCCTAAGATCCAACTTGGTCTTTATGGTTGTGTCTCTGACAACGAGGCCGTAATCATGGTTATGAAGTACAGCCCCCAAACTCTCCCCTCACTCAAAACAAATTCATCGTATATTTCTTTGTTCCTAAATACATTCTGTTATATGCTTGGATTGATGCAGTTAAATGACGGCAGGATTGCACATGACGGTTCGCTAACAGCCAGGACTACAGTAAAACCACACTTGGGCCATCATTCGTCATACTTGAAGATGTGCTACACACCAAACCAATTTCTATAATGCAAGATGTAAGTTGTTGTTGTGGCTAAAATGTAAAATGTTTGTATAATTACTCAATGGCAATTAACTCAGTAGTTATGTATTACCGTTTGCTTATTATATAAATCAATCTTTTGTAACATTTCACTCAGTATTAAGAACATAAATGGATATGGCGTGACTGAATGTGTCCACGGTGTGAAGCAGATTTGCATGATCTGACTCTGCTTGGCTTTCTTCATCAGTGAACAAAATGCAAGCAATCCATGCCATGAAAGAAACAAAGGTCTGAGGTCTGCTGGAGCTCTGAGATCTGCTGGAGGTCTGCTGAAGCTCTAAGATCTGCTGGAGGTCTGCTGGAGCTCGGAGATCTGCTGGAGGTCTGCTGAAGCTCTGAGATCTGCTAGTGGTCTGCTGGAGCTCTGAGATCTTCTGTAGGTAACATACGCACAGGCAATTCTTAGCATCTTCTTCTCCTGAAACAAAACCAACAGGCTCTATGCTCATCCAGCCATCGATGTGCACAGGGACTGCAGATGGATACCACTAAATCCAAACAATCTGGAAACATCCCCATCTCCATGGGATACATACAGTAGATCACTTACCATTAAACCATTAGTTTGGTATAGGCACCGGAGATTAAGTAAATAGGGTCGTGTGATAATTTAACATCATAGTATGTTGTAGGATGTTCTGGTATCTGCAGAAGACATTCAACCAAAGGTGAGAGTCTTCAAAGCATTGTAGCAGTAGGGTCACTGTAATTGCTGTAAGCTAAAGGGCAAGAGGTGGATAAAGGTTCCTGAAAGTGCACAGTCATCTTCATCTGTCATACTTTGAAGCAAAAGAGCTAGTAGCCAATGTGACCAAACAATAAAGATGTAACTTTTAGATTTACTATATTACTGTATTACTATTTGTTTAATTATAAAACCATAAGCCATTCAAGCGCTTTACAGTGATCGTACCATGGTTAAGGGGTTCTCCTGGGTACATTTTGAAGTAAAAGGCCATTAACCACATTAAAATGCATATAATGCATGACCTCATGGGTCATAGTGCTTTAAAATACTGACAAAATAAAATATGATAAAAGACACCCACATAAATAAATCATTTCATGCATTATAACACCAAAGCTTTGGGTCACTTCCTGATAAATGACCAAGGCTGCCAAAGCAGCTGAATACGCTGTCTGTCCTTCAGTGGCACCCAGTCAAAAAAAAAAAAACTCTTTTTCTCCAGAGGACTGTCTCATTCTGCTTCAGTCATGGGAGGCGCGCAGGTGGACGACACGCTGTCGCTGTGAAAGGTTGTCCTTTTTGGGGGGGGGGGGAGGTCTTAGCAGATTTGTGGTGCAAGTGGAGCCTGGCAGAAGCATTACAGCATGGGGCTGGTGAATTCCGTTAAGAGGGCAGAGGCGTGCTGCTTCCTACGCTGTGAGCCATGCAGAAGGCATAATTTAGCAGCTCAGCGTCCAGACAATTGCCTTTCATTCAGCCCCTGCAGCTCCCTCCGCTCCGTGTACAGCGGGACCGCATGCAGGCTGGGTGGATGGGGTACAAAATTGTCCCTGTCAAAGGGGACAGCGCTGAGTGCAAGTTAATAAAAGACGATTAGCTTATAGGCTGATAAAAAAAAAAAACTCTTATTTTGAAGACACCAAAGAATTTAGCCTGCGTAAACTGACACTTAACGGTGTTGTGATTCATGTGTGATGATGAATAAAAATAACAAGGAAATCAAATCCCATATGGTTATTTTAAAAATGTAACTGTGCCAAATCTAATTAATGAACTGCCACGATACATGATTCATGAGTTTCAGAGTAACCTTCACCATTTATTACACCACCAAGAGTTTTGTGGCATGAAAACTGGTGTTTACAACTGGTGGTTCTTGACCATTCACAAGTGCATTAAATATGTCTTAATTCTGATTTTAAGGGTGATTTCATAATTTTACAGTAGCCTAATTACTGGTGGAGAAGAAACTTGATTATAGAATATTTATCAGAGCATTATGTGAGTGAAGTGAATTTATGGTTGTCTGCAAAAGATTCATTTAGTTCATTTGTCAAACAAAGAACATTTAGTTAAATTGCTCCTTTTAACGAATGTGTATTTTTTGTTGAAATCTTCACCTACCTTTTTATCTATGGCCATCCATGGCCATCACATGGCATAAGCCTATGTGATCTAAATTTATATGGCCGATTAGAGGTGCAGTATTTACAACACGCGTCATGGCACAAGAATAAGCCAAATCACAAAATGGACAAAATGATACAAAAACAAATAAACATACAAAGACTGCTTTTACACTACTAAAGCATTTGAATGATTTTAGATCACTCGCAATATTCTTACTAACATGCTGCTGAACCACACTTGATTACTACATTAAATGTTTTGTTGTTTTGTTTGTTTGTTTGTTTGTTTTCATATTGGAGGATGTCAGCATACCTCAAAGCAGCAATAGTCTTGATAAAAGCTTTAATAATGAGTCACGTTTCTTATTAGTATCCTTCTTGCCAGCTTTCATGGTGTAAGTATTAATCATTTGTGCCAACTACACTTGTTTGGTCTGTTTGAAAACTCTATAATGATTCCACAGCTCAAATGCATTCTAGCTGCTGTTAAGCTTTCAAAAAGCTCAAATGAGAGTGTTTCTGAAGGGAAGAAAACTTCACAGGCCCACTGCTTCAGCTTGCACACTCCAGAAGAAATTTTTGACTGTGGAAATAAATCTCAGCATAACCTGTCACACAATATAGAGACCCTTCTGGTGACACCTTCACAAACTACCATGGAAGTGCAGAAGGGTGAGATCAAAAAATGAATGTTTTAAATAATTAATTTAACAGTTATAATTAATAATAATAATTTATTAATGGGAATAATAAAAGTGGCATTAGGCAGAGAAGAAGAGAAGTTTCTGACCACGAGCTTCAAAGTGGTGGAGGTGCGAGAGGAGGGGGTGAGAGGGGGCTTTGGAACCCCTGATACTAAAACCCATCCACCTGCAGAGGCAAAAAGAGAGATAGAAAAATCCACAACAAACAACAGCAACAAAGGGTGGTGCAACATCAGAGAGTTCCCTGAGCCAGTAAGGTCCACCCCAGCAGAGTACAGAGAGGAGAGGTCGCAAACGAGGCACGGAGGCTGGGGAGAGAGAGGCACGGAGGCTGGGGAGAGAGAGGCACGGAGGCTGGGGAGAGAGAGGCACGGAGGCTGGGGAGAGAGAGGCACGGAGGCTGGGGAGAGAGAGTCACGGAGGCTGGGGAGAGAGAGGCATGGAGGCTGGGGAGAGAGAGTCACGGAGGCTGGGGAGAGAGAGGCACGGAGGCTGGGGAGAGAGAGGCACGGAGGCTGGGGAGAGAGAGGAACGGAGGCTGGGGAGAGAGAGGCACGGAGGCTGGGGAGAGAGAGGAACGGAGGCTGGGGAGAGAGAGGCACGGAGGTTGGGGAGAGAGAGGTGGAGACAGAGAAAGGCTTCCGTTCATTTCAGCTTCACCGGCTTCATAATGACGGAAGAGGCTAGTGGGGGTGGGGGGTGGGGCTGGAGACGGAGGCGTTATACTGGTGGATAATGGAGGGCTGGAGATGGAGTTAGAGCCAGGCACGGTTTCATGTCTTTCAGTGACGACTACATATGCATGTCCGTGTTATTATTTGAACTAAATGAGAATGTCTGTCGTGAAGCCATCTGAGAGTCGTGAGAGTAGCATTGCAATATTCCGGTTCAGACGAGGGCTGGAAGAAAGTTGTGAATGCAGAGGTTTCACTATTGATCACCACTATGTTAGTGTGCATGACAGCCACTGTAGGAGTGCCTTTACATATTCATCACATCATTTTAATGACACACTGGAAGTGACACCCTGCAAACACCCTGCTACCTGTGGAAATACCCTTCACCAGAGCCAGACAACTTCAGCAGGTCTGGCAGTTAGAATTAGAAATTAAAGATTATTCTCTTTTTTATTTTTGTACACAACTACACTGGAAATCTGAAAAATTGAATATGTATATCTAATAATCAGAATCATCAGAAAGTGAGTGTGTGTGTGAGAGAGAGACAGAGACATTACATATTGCCCTTAATTGCTTATTTTTTTATTCTTCAAAGACCAGTTTGAGCATTTACAAAAAACAGCACTTCTATTAATCTATTAAAAATTAAACTTCTAGCACGTCTTCTGAAACTCAAGATGTACAATTTCCACTGGGTCACAGGGGTGCTGATTCATTAATATTCATTTAAAAATTAGCATACCAAACCCACCTGGATACCACAGGCATTGTAAATGTATTACCATAATGTACTAAAAGATTATTGTTAATTTACTCTGCATCTCTATTTTTACATTACTATTCCTATTTGTATGAGTGTTGCTACCCAATGTCACTCAATTTCACTTTTGAATCTAGCTACTCCTCCGAAGGTTTCTTACGCCAAAAAAGAGTTTCTCCTTTCCACTGTCACCTTTGCTTTTAAGGGGTCTAGACCTGGTTCATGTTAAATAAAATTGAACTGAATAAAATTAAATTGAATTGCATTATGCGGTTATACCTGAGGTTGTAGTTTTGCAATGCTTAGCAAGTATTCTGTCAAGCATCTGTCTATGTGCATCTAGTTGCAACCAGTATTCTTCTTTGCTGATGCAGTATATCTCAGTCGAACATGCCTCAGGACACTTACACCTATCTATTTATAAGTGGATCAAATATGAATTGCATTTTGTATATAGTGTTCCTATTTCAGAGGACCATAAGTGAAGACAGTTCAGTTGCTTCTTGGCCATCTGTGTGCCCTTGCTTCCATACTACATACACAAGAGACCTAGGACTGAATCTAGGTGGGACATCTGAGGTTTGCTGCTGTTGTCTCTCAACATGAAGGCTAACGAGGCCAATATTGCTGAAAACGAGACAAGGTGAATCTGTCCCAGAAACACGTGAAGATGACTGCAAAGGACATGTAACCTATTATCAACACGCAGACTATATCCAGCATCATGTTCGTCTAAGTGCATGCACACACAGTAAAATGCACCTCAACCATCGGTTAACCATCGGTTGCTTAATTCATTTTGCGATACCTACAGACAAATCATCAGTGATCTTGATGATGAGTAATCAGCTTGTGTCTGAGTAGAATTCTGCCGTGGCTCACAAGTCCTAATCCAAACCTACGTTGAGACCTTCTCTGCAGCCTATATGGGTTTCCTAATAGATGCATTCTTAGATTCACTTATAACTGTGCACACTGCTCACCCCTTTGTGCAACATTCCTCTTCCAAGTCCTGATTCATAGGCCAATTCTCCATTCGGTCGCCACAGGGAACTGTCATCTCAAGTATTTTCACTTACCTAATCATTACTTACAGCAGCACTATACCTGGCCTCAGTGTGCTCATCGCATTAGCCCCAAGAAGCTCCTGGTCCCCAGGTCTACTTAGCTGCTGGTCCATGCTGGTGACCCTGGGTTCCTCAGGGGTTGCTCTCCTACCCATACAAACATAGGTAGGCTGTCTTTCAGAGCAGGGGTGATGGCTATGTGGATGTTGTCCTGAGTATTGGTCATGGCACCAATGGTAATGCCCAGCTCTTTTTGACAGAAGCTGAATATATGCTCCGGTTACCCACTGCCCACTGATTGTTTCTCAGATTTACCACAGCAACAGAGACTGGCTGGGTTTGTGAGAATACCACCAACACATTGGAGCAGGAATATCATAGCCTTGTTCTAAGCTTCCCATGGGTCACTCCTGGAGATGCCATGATCCTCAACCTAATTAAGGCACTTTGTTGTCTCTTGGCCATGATCTTACCTGAGTGCAACGTTCTTACCGTTTGGGATTGTTGGACTTTCTGTACTGGAGAACTTCTTTTGCATGGGTGACCATGAACTCCTCAGTCAAGCTCCTATGTAGGGGTCTCAGCTTGTACTTCTGATAGAAGGTGATGCTGTTGAGTCTCCTGAAAAGACCCAGCCACTTGTGTAGGTGCTAGCTGATCTTTCTCTCAAGGTCCTCGGCTGTTCAGCAGGACATTATAGTTCCACAAGGGCGGCAGGATCCATGGGAGTATTTCATGCCGGTAGAGGCCTTGGATGTATCTGGATGTCTCTACTTATCTACCATGTCCAGTCACCAGTCAAACTCCTGTTCAGCCACTCACACTGAAGCTGAATGCTTTAGAAAGGCACTGCAAGTCTTACCAAGGCTTTTCACAAACTCCTCTGAAAGGACTGCAAAGGAGACACCATTCAGTATGAAGCAGAATTCGCCTTTGTCTATCTACAAGGTCATAATGCTAAATGACAAGCAGAACCTGTTTTGTTTTCAGGTATGAGGTCACAGAATGGAAAACTATGAATAGGCATTTTCACACTAGTAAGAGCTTCTTTAACTGCATAATCAAAGCCTGCTTGTCAACTCCATGACACCTTAACTATGTTTCTTGGTATTTTAATTAATTCAGGTGACTACGTTAAGACATTAGGTCTGCAGGGAGGGGGACCATGCCCTGCGAGGTGTCAGCTGATCGTATACCCTTGTCTTAATGATGGCATTCTGTTGTGCTTGGTCCCCCAAGGTCTTACTTGTCTCCAGTCCAGGTTGCTCTAAGGCCCAGGTGGTGAGAGCTGAGAGTTGGTGATGCTTATTGAGATTGCAGCTCCTCTCTCTCTCTTCTGAAACAGCAAAGGAGACTTTGGCCCTACAATGGTTTGACTACAGCTCTATTCCCATGGCCTGCTTTAATTACCACATCATATGACAAGCTAACAAGTCATAGACAGTCCTTAATGAGACTGCGTAAGGCCTATGTAGACTAAAGTGCACTTACATGATGCTGACATTTACCCAGACTGCTCATTTTCTTGGTACAATAACAAGTCTGAGGTCACCTGTCTGCAGTACGAAGTTCTTTACTGAGAATGTGCAATTTTATATTTGTAACTTTACAATATTTGGACCTTACTGCTCTTTGACGATAACTATAACAGTTAATTATTAAATAACTATTAGCTGATTGGCTGGAAAATGGGCTTGGGTTTCCCATGAAAAGACATTCCATTTCTCAGTTGCACTTCACTGTCAGATTAAAGGTTAAAGAAGGTGAAAAAAATTCATATATTCAAGATTAAAGCAACATTGAATGTGAAATTACAAAAATATACTGTACCACACAACCTAGTATACGTAGAATCCCATGTTCATTTTCATGTTTTTACCTACTCACCATTTTAATGGCCTGTATGCTGTTTTATTATATTCTGACAATGTTCCTGTGATCTTCAGTCTACTGTCACTGACACAAAGTTCACTTTCAGTCAATTCACCCCATTTTTGAACAGCAACGCTACAGTACAATCATCTCACTAGTAAAGTGGTAAAGCATCTAAAGTTTTACTGAGTAGACATTTATACCTATAGTACAGAGAGAAAGAGATTCAACGTTCATCATTCCAAGGTTCCTGTGTGTGTGTGTTGGTGTGTGTGTTCTTGTGCTTGTGCGTGTGTGTGTACTTCATGTACTGAAGGCTACGAGAAGGCCAGTAAGCACATTATTTCACCCTGATGCCATCTGTATTGCACTGTGTCCAATATTATTCTCTAGCTCATAGGCTGTATGAATAGCCCACAATACTCAACTAAATACTGAACTCTGCACATTAGTCAAATGCAGAAAACCCAGGCTGCCATGGCCTTATTATGCAATATGGGATTTAAGGACATTTAAGGATTTTGTGACATTAAGAAATACACTTGCTTAAAAAAAAGACTGGACTTGAAATACGATAAAATTAAAGAAATTATATTGTTCTAGATTTGAGAGAATCTGTTCTTGTCCTCAGGTATTTACAGGCGTTTTGAAAGCTTTCATTCTGTGCTTTTGCTAACATCAGCCTTTTATTGGCCTTCAGCAGTGCAGTAGCAAGACAGCAGGGGAACTCAAACAGCACAAGTTTAGCATGTTAGCTGCAAAACGATGCTTAACAGAAACAGGAGTTTCCTGCAGAACGCTAACATGGACCATGGACCCTATAATGACTGTCCATAAACGTTTATTAGTAAAGAAAAGATTAGCTCGAAAATGCTAATGTGACAAATATCAAATGAAAGTTTGTAGGGTGGGGGCAATTAGCAAGATTCATTTGCCTTCATTTACATAATTCATTTGCAGAGTGCTAACAAGTGCCTATAGGCTTAGATTCATCATTATCAATGATAATATTTTTGATTGATGTATTCTCTAAGACTAACAAAAAACAATGCATTACATCATAAATAGTGCAACATATGATGCTGTTATGTTTGTGTGAACAGATAATCTCAAAAAGAGGCAGCCATTTACTGGCATTTAAGCTGTAATGAAAGTCAGGCGGGTTTCTTTGTAGGTTGTGTCCATGGCTTCCATTGGCTGGCACAAAACGGGGGACGATACGGTCCGTCCAGCTGCCACGCCAGTGACTTCAATCACCTGTAGCACACAGCACTTGAAACCATGAGATCAATATCTAATTCAGAGCAGCAGGAGGAGAGGGGTGTAGCTCTCCTCACAGGACGAGAGCGCTAAAGAGTTGGAGCTGGGAGCCCTTGATCTGCCAAATGCAGCTCTGAGGAACTGTGGGTGGAGTTTAAAAAAAAAAATACCATCCATCTGTGGGAGAGGGGCAGAGCAGAGGAGAGGAAGGCCATGTGCATCGGAGGAGACAAACAGAGCAGCTGACACGCTCTCTCTCTCTCTCTCTCTCTTCCCCTCTTTCCACCTTTCACCACAAACTCTTTCGGTTCTGCTCTGCCAAGGGCCTTAGGAATGGCAGAAGCCAGAGATGGGAAGAAACGCACATGTCGGGAGGGGAGGAGGAAGTGCTCGCCGCTGCTTAACCAGTCCCAGAGGCGCCGCAGCCCACCGGGGGTTTCGCCTTTGATGCCAAGCAAGCAGCTCGCCTGAATGTCATCTGTAATTGCTCCTGAGATCTCTCTCTCTCTGCCTGACTCTCCACTGGCTGTGCTACTGTCTCTCATTCTGTAGGCTAACAGGAGGAAACAGCAGTCAATCAGCCGTGAGGTTCACTCTTGTTAGTAACATTGTTCACTGCTAAATTTGGGACTTGGCACCTGTCCTAACACAGAAAAGGTTTTCGTTTTAGATTTATTAGTGTGAGTATTTAGTTGGGTATTGGCTAGTTTTGCCATCGTGGAATATTAAACAAATAAAAATCTTGCATATGGCACTGTTCAGTTAGTAATGAATTATGATGGTATATATATACTAATATGATTGTCATGTTTTAGAGTCCATTTGAGCATTAGGTTAGTTATACACAAGTAGCCATTCCCACACTATAAGCTTGTTCTCAATGCTATCGGAACCTTTCCGGTGCCTTTTCCTTAGTTTTGGGTCAAAAAGAAATGCGTTGTTGGTCAGATGGACATTGCTGGACGGTTGAATGACAATGAACAACACAGAGCTTAGTGAGGTGCCCACGGTCTGTCAGTACAATTTAACTCCTGATCAAAATGAGTGAGTGTGGGCACTGAATGGATTGAGCAAGAAGACGAAGCCTCTCTCTCCCCCATGTCACGCTTAGCCGGCAGACTCATTAAATCTGTCAAATACTCTGCCTCGCCTGGCAGGCTCTCTATTCGATGCTTATGGCTTTAATGAATACCTCTGCCAGTGCATGATAAGCCCATGATAATGATTCCTCTGCTAGGTGTTTGGCAGGGTCAAAGCTGGGGAAGAAAAATAATGTTCCCTCATTATGGTTATGGGCTCAGCAGGCACTGATGAAGGGGAGGTTACAGTGGGCCAGCAGTGAATACATTTAATACATCTGATGTTCCTTAAGTCCCCAGTCAAGATCATTTGGGTGACTGACAATTGTTTTGGTCAAAACCGCAATGGTAATGAACTTGTGTTTTGCTAGCTATACAGCAAATCTGGTCATTGAGTCTAAATTTGCTCCTGGATTCTGTAATCCCTTGTAGATGATTAAATGATTAAGGTACCTGATTAGCCACTTTGCCATCACACCTGACTCCTGGGTAAAGGGAGGTTGGACAGACTGTAGAACCTGTACCTTCAGGACTGCTTCAGCATCTGTCCGTATTATTTTATTTGAAGGAATAAGCAACATCTGGATTTGGACTTTATTAACATGCTAGAATCAACAACAATAGTGGTGGTGAAGAAAAAAAATACAGTCGCAATTCCACCTTCAAAAACCACAGTACAGGAAAGACAACAAAAATGGATGGAATAGATACATAAAGTACAACACAAAAAAAGCTCGGAAGTACACAGGAAAAAAAACATGGCAAGACATCAAAAAGCTGACCTGAGGGAGAGCATTTATAAATAATCGAATGAGTCCGTAAGTGACCTGCAGATGTGGGTGAGTGGGAGGAGCCATAAGCCTGAGCCAAGGGAGCAAAAGGCAAAAGTTGGAGTTGCAGTAGACCTGGAGAAGATTAGACCTGGAGAAGAGTGGACCTGGTGGAGCATTAGATGTGTTGAAGAGTAGACCTGGTGAAGCAACAGACCTGGTGAAGAGTAGACCTGGTGAAGCAATAGACCTGGAGAAGCTGTAGACCTGGAGTTGCAGTAGACCTGGAGAAGCAGTAGACCTGGAGAAGAGTGGACCTGGCGGAGCATTAGATGTGTTGAAGAGTGGACCTGGTGAAGCAACAGACCTGGTGAAGCAATAGACCTGGAGAAGCGGTAGACCTGGAGTTGCAGTAGACGTGGAGAAGCAGTAGACCTGGAGAAGAGTAGATCTGGAATTGCAGTAGACCAGGAGAAGCAGTAGACCTGGAAGAGAGTAGAGATGGAGGAGAGTAGACCTAAAGAGTAGACCTGGAGAAGCAGTAGACCTAAAGAAGAATAGACCTGGAGGAGAGTAGACCTGGAGAAGTCTGGAGCTTCTGTGACACAGGCAATCTACATGCAGGTTGTGCCAAAAATGTTCTAAATGTTCTAGTTCACTGCAACTGACATCAGTACTTTTGACAGCAGTGGTAGCACAATTCAGCATACCACAGTCTTTTTTCTTTTTCTTTCTGCACCAGAAAAATAGCCCTGATGGGAAATTGCTGGATTGGTCTTAAGACTGTCTAAAGGACAAATCTCATGTCATCGCCCCCCCCCCTTTCACGGCCCATTAAAAGTGTGTTCCCAGCTCTCTCTCCCTCTGAGTCTTCACTCTCACATCCCATGAGAGGGAGTAAGGATTAGCATTCGCAATGTAATCTGGCAACCAAAAGCATATTATGAAGCATTCCACAACAACGCAGCCTAGCAAAGAAACTTCTAGCAAATATTTTGGATGCTTAAGTCCCAGTGTCATTTCTATAAAAGAACTCCTAGACAGACATAGGCTAGAATCTGTCATTTACTTGCTTTGCCCACAGTTCTCTAGAAATTCCACCAATTCTGTATAAAATCTCTCAGGAGCACATGCTCTGGATAAATCTCTCTCCACAGCATGACAGACTCAAATATGTTACATTTTACAGTGAGTTCTCTTAACAAGTTTTCATCCGCAGAAAGTCTGTGTCACTTTAAAACCCGATTGCTTGGTTTGACTGTAAATCCACAGACTTCATTTTGTCTAGACGATATAAAAATAATAAACTATGAGAATGTTTCTCAAAGCTTTATTGTCCATATTCTTCTAATTCAGTGAAGAGACTGTGATATGGCTACATTTGAACAATGTCTACTATGTATGACATCTTTGTATTGAGACAACTAGACAATAAATTGTTAATTTAGTACACAAAACTTAAATGTAATGTGATCTCTCATTTTTTATGTACATTATGGCATTTCAGATATGAGCTATATATCATACATATCATACTTCAATTAGAATTCTATCATGTGATATTTAGACCTGGCCTTTTAGGGGATTTTCTGGCTAGGCTGAATTCATTATAATTCATAACCATGAGGTCCAAAGAGGTGTGACTATTGGCCATGATATCTTATTATCAGCCATGACTGGAAGAGACGAGTCCACTAAGGCAGCTAACAAACCCAGGCACTATTATGGAAGACAAGCGGTTCCATTTCCAAGTCGTTTCATAGTATTTACTTTCCCCATGTTAAGTGATCATGTGTATAAATGGTATGGCAACCAAAATTGTTCTCTTACTCTGTACATGAAAATGGAGCACATTTTAGATGGCCACTAGTGTCTCAAACAGGTGCCAGATCCATTTTAAATGCACATACTGTATGCATGGACAAACAGAACCAAGCTATAGTTTCAGAAGGTGCTCAGAAACCGTTCTGCTGAGCTACTTCTCATCATACACACTGGATCCTTACAGAACGTTCTGCAAATGCCCAGCAAATCCACCTCCACTCCGGTGCACGGAGAAATCAGGTGGCACGTAGGACTATAGGACAGTTGCAAAATGTGCACGCCATTGAATGGATTCTGCTGAAAGGCACTGTGTTCGCATAACATCTCAGAACCTTCATTTATGTGAGGCGTGTCAATGGGCCATTGAGGGAAATGATTGAGATGGATGTGCATTAGCATAAAGACTCTTGGGTTTGAATATGTAGCCTCCACTGCACAATTCACAAAGCAGATGCATCGATTCAGCACTGTGAACAAAACCGGTGTCCATCCGGTTCCGCTGGCTACAGTTCATTTGTCAAACAGACACTTTGTGCAACTTAGCTTGTCATTTTATGAGCCAACAGGGTTGACATATGGATGAATAGATCACAAATGGATGAAAGCAATTATGAGATTTTGCAGTATGACGCTACAGGAAATGTACTTAACATCAAGTCCACAGCAACAAGCAGAGTCTTGGATGTGATATCTTCTAATTCACAGGATCAGTTCATACACATGGCATTGTTAACAGAAATTTAGTGCCAATTTGTACTTAATTGGCCTTAACAAATTAAATTAGGATGTCCCCAAAACTGTATATTAAATTCTGTTTACACAAGTCATCCTTAAAATAACGATCCACATTTTTCATATTCATTAGTAATTAAAAGTGCACATAATTATGAATCTTTGTCTGATTTTGCTAAGATCTTTCTCAGTCTAGCTAATGTAAATTCTCAAAATCAGGTTTTTTGATAATTTCAGGCATCCTAGATATGCATGTAAACCTCTGGTAAATTACAAAGATAATTATGTAGCAAGCTAAGATGTGGGTTGGTAGTTTGTCTGTTTATTGACTGAATTGGGCTTGGCGCAGATTATGCAACTGGGTGGGCACTGGCCCTTTGTCTGGAATCATGAATAGATCCTTCGGGACATTCATCTCTTTGGCTCTCGAGAGCGCATGGGATAGCCTACATTTCAACATAGCTGCATGCTGCCCTCTAGTGCTCAGTGAAGATACTTGCATTGTCTCACAAGATGGTGTTACTAGCAATGAACAGTTCTTCAGATGAACTGTTTACCATTCACTTGTAATTGAGATTTATCAAAACATCGTGTTTAGCTTGACTTTTACAAATGAATTATTTTTTATTATCTTTACTGAAGAATCACTCATTGAAGACCATGGAGCCCTCATGTAGTTTCTCATGTATACAGTAAAAAGGGTACTAATATGAAACTAAGATAATGCTATCTACGGACATATTCAGTGCAACTATATAACAGCTGAGGGAGAATCTTGATTAAATATGATCAATATTTTGTCATAAGATGTTAAGTAAAGAGCATAGAACATTGTCTCAGTCAATAACAATGGCAGATCCTTGTTAGAATACTGTTAAAATATTAGTAAAAACATCTGTGATCTTGGCCACATCAGTGGGATAAAGACCCATTCGGCCTTGTGCCTCATTTATGGAGTTTAATCCCTAAAACCACCCCTGTCCCAACCTCCATCACCTGTTTATAACCCTTCCCCGAGGTGAAAAGTGGTTAGATCCTTGCATATTGAATCAAGGTAAGTTGTCAGCATATTTTGATAATGAATCAGTACTATCATTATTCAAATGACTTTGTGATTTATTTTCCACTTGGCTAAAATTAAATTTTTGAAATATGAATCTTATCTGGAGCATATAGGGCATGTCCTGAAGGTGCATTTATGTGTAAATGCGAAGGTGTATGTCACCCCAGTAAGATTTTACATGCAAGCTTTAAATTGTGCATATTTTTATGATATGTGTATTATTTTTATGGTCCATCCCCCTCTCTCTCTCTCTTGGTGTGTGTGTGTGTGTGTGTGTGTGTGTGCGTGCATCTCCTGTAAAATCAGAAACCCTATTCCCCTTCTCTAGCCACCACTGCATACGTCTTGTTTTATAGACACGTAATAGCCACGTTACTTTTTATTGGCTGGCTGGCTGGCTGACTGATTGGCTGGCTGGCTGACTGATTGGCTGGCTGATTGGATGGATGGCTGTCTGTTTGTTTGTTTTTGTTTTTGTTTGTCGCCTAAACTAAATGTTGTTCAACAAAAATGCAAATAGTTGCACAGCCCACTTAGGTTGACAAAAATTTTCGTTACACACCCATAACTTGGTACACTAAGTATTTGAATCCGCCCCTCGTACTAATAGGTGGACCTTTCTCTCCTTATCGCTCTCGCTCTCTCTTTCACTCTCTCTGTCTCTCTCTCTCAGCTGGTGCTGGACTGAGCTCGTCATCGGTTGTAGTTTTCCAAAGCGAAGAGAAAGCATGGCAGCTCCTGCGACTAACCGTGTCATCGTTTACGGAGGGCGAGGAGCGCTCGGCTCCGCGTGCATTCATCATTTTAAGACCAAAGGATGGGTGAGTGGAAATTCACAGAATCACGCACTGTCTGGCTAGTTTATTTATTTGTTTAGGTAGTTGTTGAATGAATGACACTTGTTGAATAGGCTTCTTAGGTGCCGTCGCATTTTTGTTACTTTAAATTCGCACTATAGCGCTTAACATTTGGGCCACTGGGTATTATAGAGGCTACTCAATATTTTGGCGACATGAAAACTGTTCATGGAGTAGGCTAATATGGAAATTACCACTTTACCAAAGTGCTTGTCTGACTTCACCTTTTTTAACTTTGTGTGTGTGTGTGCGTGTGTGTGATCTAGTGGGTCGCAAACATTGACATAGCAGCGAATGAGGAAGCGGATGCAAACGTCCTCGTAAAGCTCTGCGAGTCTTTCAACGAACAAGCGGATCAGGTAGGTGGAGCGAATCACCTGAGCGTTACCCAATCTGTGTCAGCAGAAATGAGCTCATTACGTTTCCAGCTCCGCTGTCAAAGAAACGCCATTTATTTTCCATTTACATAGCCCAGGCAATTTCCTGCCTTGTATTGACATCAGATGTCCCCCGTTCAGGCAATCTTTCTTCACGATCGAGCCTATTGTGAGTGCCATCGACATCATTCACACCGTTATAATAGGTTTGGGTGGATGACACACTATAGTGTCCTCATAAATCCTTGAAAACAATTTCATTGAGTCCCTCTCGTGAACTTGTGCTTATGATTGTGCTTTGTGATCAAATGAAATTGCATTATTTGTATTTGGTACAAGACAGCCAAGACGTTGTTGTTGTTGTTGTTGTTGAAATAAATATTGAGTAAATCCGAAGGGCCAGTCTGAGTCTTATTGTCTGTGTGTTGCTGTAGGTGACGTTGGATGTGGCTCGGTTGCTGGGGGAACAGAAGGTTGATGCCATTGTATGTGTGGCAGGGGGATGGGCTGGTGGAAACTGCGGCTCAAAAGGTCTGTGCATAGCATCCTGATTATTTGAACTAAAACACTTCTTAACCTTATAGCCTGTGTATAAGCTGGTGCCTTTAGCTACAAGAAATCATTTCAAGGTTCTGTGGTTCTGTTAAGCAAACCTTGTGTTCAGGCAGTTTTGAAAAAATGCATTGTCTTGTAGTAACACTTCTGCTTGGTATCTCTCTCTCTCTCTCTCTCTCTCTCTCTTTCAGACCTGTATAAGAACAGCGATTTGATGTGGAAACAGAGTGTATGGACCTCCATCATCTCCAGTCACCTGGCCTCTCTGCACCTGAAGACAGGTGGTCTCCTCACACTGGCCGGAGCAAAAGCAGCCATGTCGGCAACACCAGGTGCCCCCACCTGCCTCCTGCACCCTGGACCTAGACTACACCTGCACCACCTACACTAATCTACACCACTGCATAACAGACCGCCAGACAGAGAGGGGGTGAAAAGCGTTCTTGTGCAGACTGTGTCAGTTTGGGGATACACTGAGTGGATACCTGTAGCAGCGTTCAGTAGTCTGGATGGTTTTATTCAGATTTTTATTTGATAATTGACTGACTTTGGCTTGCAGCCATATTGCAAAGCTTAAATTGACAGACGCAAGAGACTATTTTGAGCCGAGAAAGATTGATTAGATTTTAGTGGAGTTAGGCCATGGGAGCCGTGATCCATGCCACTGTTTTTATATCATTTTACATTTTTATTTTATATTATTGTCAGACCTTATATGCCTTTGGGCTCTGGAATCAGTTTAGATAGGGTTGGGATTTATGACACTCTCACCACACTGTTCCTTTGTACATACATTGTCAGCATTACAGTCAGCAAAACAGGATATTTATATCGTTAAAGTAGGTGTACACATCCAAACTGACCGCCTAATCTTGTTGAAAGGGACTCTGAAGTATACTTTTCAAGCTTCTGTTACAGTGACATTTTCCCTGAGTGAGGAGAATTAGTAATTGGCATTCATACTAGCAAAGCACCTTTTTCTGTCAGGGAGTGTGACAGTCATTGAAATGGCTGCCTTTCTGCTGCATGACTAAGGGGACTGCAGGGAAATCCGGACCTGCTGCGCGTCTATCCGCACTCCAACCAGACTGGGGCGCTCTCCGTCTAATTACACAGATATTTACTTCATCTCTCTTTGTTAAACGAATAAATCTTCTAAAATCTAAAATCTCTATTCTAAAATTCTAAAATCTCATGAAGAACCCAGATTACCTCGAAGGCCTTGTGCACAGTCCCCTGCAATCTCCATCCTCCCCCCCGAAACAGCCGATCCGATTGGCTGCTAGGCTGGGAGGAGGCATGACTCAGCGTTTTGCCGCAGCACATGTGGACTCTGGTCTGGAGTGTAGGCACACCCACCCAGCGTTTGCTGGCAGGGGGGAATAGCCTCCGGACGCATGCCATGCGTTTGATAGAACAGGAAAGGAACCTTTGATGTGTCCTCTTCAAAGGCACGTAGAGGGAGCAAGAAATGCAGCGGCTGCTCGGCGACTCGCTAGGCGACTCGCTCGGCAACTCGCTAGGCAACTCGCTAGGCGACTCGCTCGGCGACTGGCCTGTCCTGCTCTCATGTCTGCCTGACTGAACTTGGTGGTGCTGACAGGCATCCATCATAGGCCGTTAGTTACGGGGATCTCAAGCGGGTAGCAGGATTTGGTGATCATGTGACTCGGCACTTGTAATAATATCACTGCTCAATAATGATTTTGCTTCACCCGTAAAACACCTGTTTGATGTGTCATTTTGCATACTGAATCAGAATATTTCTGTTACCCACAGTTTTCATATTTGTGTGTCGTTAGGTATAAACTGACTTTAAAGTCAGTTTTGAACCAATGCAGAGACTTAAGAATAAGCATACTGTATGGAAGATTAAACCAAAGTCAGAAATGGGGGTTTTCAGACTTATTGTTGAGAATTTAAGCCATACGTCAAGTCTACTTAGCATGTCAGTAACCTTTGACCCCTTCGGAACCCTGGTTTAGAATCTAAGGTCAACTGAATCTACTAAAGCTCTTCACATAATTGCAGGCGGATAAGCCAGCTGCCCTGTCCCTCACTCTCATTGGCTCTTCCTGCATGAGTGATTTTGGCATGTCTGATTCATTTTGGAGCTCAGGAAAACATTCTAGTCTTTATCCTCCTGTAAAAGCAGAATTGTCTTGAGTCAGTTATGGGTTCCAGATGCCAGTGCCCCCCACACATGGAGGGGGCCAAGCCTGCGGAGTCTTAACGCTACATAACACATTAGAATGACCCAATGTTGAAAATCTGAAGGTAAAGAATAGGCAAAGTCGTCCTGATATAATCTCTTACTGTTTACGGAAGGAAGATTTTGCTGGTCCAAAGGACATTGTTAATAATGGCCAGGTGTGTGTGTGTATGTGTGTGTGTGTGTGAGAGAGAGAGAGAGAGAGAGAGAGAGACTGCAAGTATGTGTGGTTGTCTTTGTACACAAAGAACCTTTGTATACACAAAGAGCCTGAGTGTTTTTTATTCTTACATTCTCATTATATTGTCTGCCAGAAACATCACACCACATGTTTGTTCACTTGACGTGAGTGCAGCATCTGTTCGTTGGGAGGTGTCATTCTCTTTAGCAGGTGTCTGATTAATGGCTTCTCAAGTGTGTGATATTATTAATGCTCAGTAGGCTTGAAAGCAGTTTGATTGAAACACAGGGATCTTAGAGCAACTGTCTGAGGCAACAAGAGTTCTCTTCATATCATCCATCCCTCCATGCCTCTCTCTCTCTCTCCCTCTATCTCTCTCTCCCTCCCTCCCTTTCTCCCACCCTCTCTCTCTCTCTCTCCCTGTAGACATGGTGGGCTATGGAATGGCCAAGGCTTCAGTCCATCAGCTGTGTCAGAGCCTGGCTGGACAGGGCAGTGGGCTTCCTGCAGGTGTCACCGTGGTGGCCGTCCTCCCGTGAGACCCCCCGTCCAAACCCTCACTCACACAGAAGCATGACTCAGCGTCCACGCTGCCCCTTCCCCAGCTACGTCCTCTCGCCACTGCGTGCATGACTCAGCACTTTGCCCACAGAGGCAGGGCTCTGAGGAGACACTGTGGGAAAGCAGAAACATTCAGTGAAATCTAAATTTAGAGAGATCTTTGCTCTATTTGTGAGGAACGTTCTTGTATTTTGACAGAAACCAAATGTCACTGTTCATTACAGATGACAACAGCATACAGTATTGTCAGTGTACCTTTGGCATTGACTACCTGTTTTACCATAGCTGTCTGATTTAAGCCAGTGCATCATATGAATACCAATATTTCATAAATGCAAATAATGCAAACAGTACATCATGTGAATACCAATATTTCAGAAATGCATATAATATATGCCTATCTGTGTATATGTGGGGTGGATGGATAGATAGAAAGAAAGAAGGAAAGAAAGTACATTTTATTTGGCTGTAGCTTTACAAAGGTCAAGTTCTTACTGCCAGCTGCCTTGAGCTTCTTCACACTTCCAGAGCCCTGACCAGATATGATATTGCCTTTCAGGGTTACCTTGGATACACCAATGAACAGGAAATTCATGCCCAACGCGGACTTCAGCAGCTGGACACCGTTGGAATATATTGCTGAGTGAGTGTGCGTCTCTCACAGCCAATCAGAGAGCAGCAGAGTTCATCCATATCCAGAAATAATTAGCATAAATTGGGTCATTATGAACATATTTGGTTACTATGAATGTTTGTGACTGGCCAATTAGGCAAGTTGTTTAAAATTAGAAGAGATATATTAACATTAAGGTAGGAAATTGCCGGTTTTGACCAGAAGATGGCAGTGATGTTCTTCCAGAAAGATGGTGCGCATCATTAACAGATGCAGAAAAGCTAGCAGCTGCCAGGGCTAATCTGCAAATGACATTAGATCTTCTCGAACTGGATTAGGCACGACTGGTTTTTGAAAGCCCGTATTCGGATGTTATCAGCAAAGAAACAATCCAGGCCACGCCACAAAATGATTCAAACCATATTTGAGCAGGACGTTACCTAGAAAGACTTAAACACAAAGTCAGTAAATGTTCACACTTAATGTAGTTCAACTGTGTCGGGACTAAGCCACAATAAATGTATTGAAGCTATTAAACAAGGAACATTGCATAACACAGCATATGTAGCTGGATTAGGAGATGGGGGATTAAGACATGCTAGTGTGGGTGGTTACAGATTTCACTGTGAGTCTATCAGGCAGCGTGACTATGACTTGAAGGGAACCAACCTGTGGCCAAGCATATCTATCTGCTGAGTCACAACACCCCTGAGATTAAATCTGCACTGCCAGTTCACTTAGATTAGATGGGGATTTGGAGGAGAAGACACTTCGTAATCCCGGATGTGGATGAGCCGGAACAAACCCCCAGGGATTATCGAGGGAAAGGGTGAGGGATGGAGGAATAGAAATTGTTGGGGTGCTGTCGGGTAATTAATATAAACCTTCACTGTGGAGGACACTGGCTGAGGTACACAGCCACTGAGAGGAGCGTTGCTGTTTCCCCACTGACAGCTTACAAGAATGGCCCACAATGCTCCTGACTTTCAGCTTCCTTCAGTGACACTTTCTGTGCTGTGTCTTTTCCTCTCTCTGCCTCTCTCCTGCTCTGCCTTCCTCCATCTGTCTGTCCCTCTCTCTGCGTTCCCCGTCTTCTCCTCCGTATACACCACCCCCACTCTCATTATCCTGCTCTCACTCTCCTTCCACGGCACATCATTTTCACTGCGCGCTCTCGCTCTCTCTCTCTCTCTCTCTCTCTCCCTCTCTCTCTCCCTCCTCTTTCTCCCCTTCCATCTCTCTCTGTCTCTGTTCCAGAACCTTCCATAGCTGGGCCACTGGGTCAGGGAGGCCAGCCTCAGGCAGTCTGATCCAGCTGGTGACGACAGGAGGAAAGACAGAGGCCACCCCAGTTCAATAAGGCCGTGGGGAGGAGAAGAGGAGGAGAAAGGAGAAGAAGAGTCTGCAAAGCCAAAGATTCGCATTAAGACTTTGCTGCTGAAGGATCAAACACAACATTTTTTGATGGAAGAGGAAAGAACTTTCATCCTTTCAGTATTTGAACACACCATCCCCTGACAAACCTGTTCATCTGCATGTCTTACACTCACCACAGTTCTTGCCTGTTACTGGGTGATTATCTTAAAGTCACACTGTCATTTTTAAACCGCTTATATCGCCAGTATTGTATACAGTGATTTATTCTTGAAGGCTGTGCAACACATCGTTTTACTTCACCATGTGCAAGTATGAAGAGAAGGTGGTTTGGTGATGATTAAAATCGAAAAAGAGAACAGTTGTGAACACCTGGCTACTGGCAGTTGCTTCTTGCATTTGCAGCTACATCTAAAAATAGAGTCACAAAATCTCTTCAGCATTCCATTAGCTTAATAGCAAATCAAGTGTGTACACTAGAGTGTACTTTTAGTAGCTGTTTACAAATTTTGACAGGTACAAAATGTACAGTTCAGCCGTGTGTGTGTGTGTGTGTGTGTGTGTGTGTGTGTGTGTGTGTTTGAGCGAGAGAGAGTCCTAGATTAGATGTTCTGTGTTCATCTTTCCTATGTGTTCTGGCTATGTGTTCCAGTGCACACGTATGGACTACTCTTACACTGTAAAGTCTTTATCATCATCCACTGACTGTATTCACATTGAGTCCAGAAGCCTTGGTAATGTTTTTTCGACATCTCGTGTGTGTGTGTGTGTGTGTGTGTGTGTGTGTGTGTGTGTGTGTGTGCTGGGGAGGGCACTAAAACGGAAGCAGGAGCAAAAAGAGTTGTATATTTTACTCAGAGTGCTTTGGTCATTCATCTCTGTGAGAACTGTGGGTGTCCAGTTCTCCAAAGGAACACGCGCTCTGCGCAGTTACGCCAGCAGTGGAAAGTTGGAGTGGGTTTCCACTTAAGCCCACTTGCTGGTTTTTCCATCATTATCAGGATTTTACAACATCGTTGTAAAGTTCTTTTCAAAAATATTTGTGAAAAGCATCATATGTGCAGCAAAAGGGAAAGGGTGGAAATTCATACTCAAGGAGAAACACTCAAATTTGAAAGTCGTGGGGTTCCTTAAAATATCAGCCCTTTGCCTTAATAACATTGTCAAGCCCTTTGCCTTAATAACATTGTCAAGTACAAGGTCTTCAGCTAACAAGATTCAGCAGCAAATCGCCCAGCAGGTGGCCCAAGATCTTTCGCTGGCTTGGACTTTCAACCGAGCTCCCATTTCAATCCTGCAAGAGATCCATTTTCATATAAAATTACAGTGTGAATACAAGGCCCACATGATCGCCTGCTTAAACATGTAGCATACACGGCAAACCCCCACTGTGGAAAGAACACCTGTGGGGTTGATTTATTACATCACTCAGTTACATCCAGCCACAAAAATTATAACGGTTAAGACTGGGCACTGCATATAAGAAAATATTTAGCAGCTAAAGCCAGGTTTATATAAGCAAAGGGTCGTCCTTAAAAACTGCTCAGACCAGTAGAAGACTGGAGATTTATAAGACGGCGTGGCAGTGGAACCATCCCTGGATGCTCCAGTGCCCTTTCAGTCGCTGTCTAGGCCGGAACCATCGTGCTCGCTCTCAACACCGTTTCTGTCAAATCACAATTGGGCGTCGGTGTGTAAAGCAGGTGAAGGCCGAGGTTGGGAGGAGAGCCCTGCTGAACCTCCCGGGCCTGGTCGACGTTGTTTTGTCTAGCTGGTTGTTGTTTAGTCTCTTGTTGAGTGGACACTAGCTGACTGGCTGTAGCACTGAGCTTGTAGATAATGCTAGGCCTGACACTGATGGGATGTCTGGCGGTTGGCCTTACAGCGGCCTTACAAACTAACTGGGACCTTCTCCGCTGAGAGACTGGAACAAATGGATGGACTAGGGGCTGAAGGGCTGCCCCTCATCTCACTGAAGTTGGTGATCAGCCTGAAAAGCATGTGGAAGCCATTTTGAGCGCCCGCCGATCATCTAAATAAAGAGGTAGCAGATGGAAGTGGTTATGGTACACTGGTAACATGAGTGTGAGGATGGAGGTGTGTGTGTGTGTGGGGGTGGGGGGTGTGTGTGTGTGTGTGTGTGTGTGTGTGTGTGTGTGTGTGTGTGTGTGTGTGCACATGTGCCTGAGGGTGTGTGTGTGTGTGTGTGTGTGTCAGAGAGAGAGAGAGTGAAAGGAGTCTCTGTTACCTGCTTAAATATGGAAATCATGGCTGACATATTTCCTTTTTCATCCCCTGCTATGAACAGGCAAAATTGTATGGTGGTTCATCGCATAAAACTGCTCACAAAGTAATGCTCACCTTCTGCGATAAGTGGGTGTACCTATAGATGGCGCTGCTTTCTCAAGTAACTAAACCTGACAAGGCAATTATAGGTATGTTTAATTATCTCTCTCGCCGGATATTTCCCAGTAAGCTCAGGGAATACAGTGCAATTAAAAGGGTATCATGAGCCCACTTTCTTTCACTTTCAGGGAAATATGAGTGTGGTAAAATACCTGTTGCAGGCAGAGTTGTAAAATTACAATTTTGCTTCTTTGTGTACATTTGTGGTTTGCTTCACGTACAGTACATTACAGCAGCTACAGCTGGAACTGGATTGAGGATCTGTCAGCCAATACGCCTAACAGGAGGGTCGGCATTGCAGGACTAATACACACACACACACACACACACACATATTCAGGGTCTGTACAGTGGCTTAATGATGTGTCTGATTTGTCAAAGCTGTGTGTGTGTGTGGCGGGGGGGGGGGATGAGTGTGTGGGTGTGTGTGGTTTGTGTGTGTGTGTGTGTGTATATGCTTGTCTGATTGTATGCTTATTTTGCTGTATGTGTTGCCATGGGTGCTGACGTGTAAAAGTGTATAGTGTGGTGTATATGTTTGTGTGTGTGTGTGTGATCTATGTGTAAGGTGTCATGTGCATGTGTCTGTGGCGTATGTATTGTGTGTGTGTGTGTCTGTGATCTATGTGTATGGTGTTATATGCATGTGTCTGGCATGTGTGTGTGTGTGTGTGATCTATGTGTAAGGTGATATATGCATGTGTCTGTGGCGTGTGTGTGTGTGTGTGTGTGTGTGTGTGTGTGTGTGTGATCTATGTGTATTGTGTGTGTGTGTGTGTGTGATCTATGTGTATTGTGTGTGTGTGTGTGATCTATGTGTATTGTGTGTGTGTGTGTGTGTGTGTGTGTGTGTGTGTGATCTATGTGTAAGGTGTGTGTATTGTGTGTGTATGGGGGAGGGCATGCTATGCTTAGAGTGACTCTCACACTGTAAGATGGGCTTTACAGCCTTATTCTTCTCTCTGTGCTTAAAACGAAATTTGCTAACATGGCAGCAGCATGACACCACCACTTTAGGACTTTAGCATACAATCTGCATTTAATGAAGATTTTTCTTTCATAGCAATCACAACATCTAGTGTCCATGCTGGTGTCTAGGAAATTAAAAACAATAATAACAGAAGCAGACTGTTGTTGATTTTGAAAGAATTGAGCAAGTTTTAAATTGGATCTCATGAAACCTAAATTTACAAGTGCTTTACATCTACACATTAAACATTTAAAAATGGTAAGAGATTCTTTGGATCTTCAACTTTAAAGGCTACAGTCCTCTATTATTTATGTTAATTTATGCAATAGGATATGTCTAATGATATTTTTGAATATGTAAGTGGGACTCAGTCAGAGGTAATGAGATATGCAGATAATGATATGCAAATTTGCTGAATTATTGAAGAGGCATGACTGAAGACTTTATATTAGTTTCCATATTTATTTCAAGGAACTAGACATTTTTTTGGGTTGTTGGGTTGTGTGGGTTGTTGCATTTTTACAGTTGGATAAAATCAGATTCCAATTAATTATTAAGTCATTTAATCTTTATGCATGTGTGTGCGTGTGGTTGTGTGTGTGTGTCTATGTGAGTGTGTGTTTACATGTGTGCATGCATGTGCATTTGCATTTGTGTGCATGTATGCTGTATCGTCTGCTTTGCATAACTGAAACTGAATATGTGGTGGGAATATGAGAGAACTGGTCAGCAGATTTATTCATCAGCACTATCACAGCTTTCCTGGCCTCCTAGATCCAGAACACTGCAGAGTTCTGCTGGAGTCGATCATGCGCAGCCCTGTGTGTCCGCCACGGCTTTAGTCACCATCAACTGCCTTTTGTTTTAGGGCTTGTCTGCCTTCAGACAATCTGGAATGTGGATTACTGACAGTTCAGCTGTTTCAGTTGTTGAGGATTTACTGCAGACTCCCCTGGATTGCCACAGCCCTCTCTCTCCCGTAACCACCGCTTCTACCGTCCACTTCCGGGGACACCTCAGTGGTCTCCGGGGACAATGAATGTCCTTTGGTATTTTTACGTTCTTTACTAAACCTCTGATGTCCGAGACGTGTCACTGAGGCCAGTGTGCAAATCCAACATCCAGTCCAACACCAAGCTGGCATTTGGGTGTTTATGTTTATACAAAAACACACACACACGACTGCACGAAAACACACACAAAACACACACACACACACAACTGCACGATCGCACAGGCACAGCATACCAGCACATGTGCGAAAGACATGAAGCCAGCGGAAATCTCGAAGTAGATCGGCAGCAAACCAGACCAACGAGACCCGGTACGTGCCAACATCTCTCTGGTGCTTATCAGCTCTCAAATGAATGTGCCTCAGGTTCCTACACGAAGAAAAGATTTAGTGTTCAGTGTAGCGTGAACATTAACATCACTAGTGGCTTCTTGCTCACATTAACATGAGCAGTGTGAATTTAACAGCTTCCACTGACCTTTTCACTGCCTGCCTACTGTAGGTAGTGACCATAGGGTCAGACACACACTGATCATGACTGATGGTTTTCTTGTGAACTAGGTTTCCTCATGCTAGCTGATGGAGTTCTTAGCTGTTAGCCAAACACACCTCCGCTGACACTCGAAGTTTTAAGTGGGTTAGCAGTTCGGTTGGTGGTGGGGTCACTTTTGTTCTCACGTTTATCTTACAGAGAGCGACAGGAGATCTAAAACTAATGCTGCTGGTGTGTGTGAGTTCTGTTTGGGGTCAGAAATACATTTGGCAGCTCAGCTACCAAACACGACACACACCGACTGCAGCGCGTCATCAGGTCTGCAGAGAGGTCCATCGGTGTGACGCTACCCACCCTTGCCAGATCTACACACCTCCAGAACCAGGAAGCGCGCAGAGAACATCGTCTCTGATGCTTCACACCCTGGACGCCACCTGTTCCAGCGTCTCCCCTCAGGACGACGTTTTAGCCAACTGAAGATCAAGACCACCAGACTTCAGAGAAGCTTCTTCCCCCACGCCATCACTCTCCTGAACAGCTGAACACTACAACACAACATCCAGTATACAGTCTGTTACATACACCCAAGACTGTTACACACAATCCACATCCAGGTCGTCCCTCTCACTCTGTTCACCTTCTGTACTGCACTTTATTAATCTGGTGATTGTGTCTAAGAACACACTGTACTTACTGTGTCTGCCGTTCTCCTATTTATATGCCTTATTTAATTCAGTCTGCACCTCAGTGTCCTTTACTGTTGCACTCAGCACTTTACTGTAATTATAGTACTCTGCACATGTAAAGTTTACAGGTATTTTGGTGTGTGTGTTTATGTGAGTAAATGTTTTACTTCTGTAATGTTATTGTCAATTATTGTGCACTGTGAGCTACTGTAACCAAACACAAATTCCTTGTATGTGTGAGCATACTTGGCCAATAAAGCTCGATTCCGATTCCGATTCCGATACAGAATTGCATTCTGGTGAAATCTGGATGCACTAGGTTGTTCAGTAGGTATTGTAAGTAGGTATTTGCAGTAGGCATGGTTTGTGGGTATGGTCAGTTGGTATGGTCTGTATGTATGGTCAGTATATTTGGTCAGTGAGTATGGTCAATACTTTTGGTCAGTATATTTGCTCAGTGGGTATTGTCAGCATGTATGGTCAGTAAAAGCAGCCTGTATGTTCAGCTACTATATATGGCAGCCCTCCACATCTCTACCGTGAGCAGCCTGGCTACACAGGGCCTCTCTCTTTCTCGCTTTACTGATTGCTGCTATTCAGAGGACCATGTTCATGCAACCACCATATGCAATGATGGTCACGGCCAGATGACCCCCCCCCCCAGGTCCATCCGTGTGGATGCACTTTACCCGTCTGCATGACCTGTGTGCCCTCTGAGCTGAGATCCTATCCGGCTACAGCAGACCCACCGCTCAGAACCTCACACTTTTCTTTCTTTCACCCCCACACCCCCCCACACGTGCACTCTAGTCCGTTAGCTCCAAGACGGAAACCATCCTTAATGGCGATGCCCCTTTCGAACCATCAGAAGACAGTTACCTCAAATGCTCCAGGCTTTGAGGTGTGATTTACTATCAGCGAATTACATCAGCCAGACCCACCAATTCCTCGGAGGATTCCTCTGTTTCATAACATAAGAACCCAAGTTATGAGCTCGGAGTTTTAAGCATATCCTACAGGAAGAGGGAAACACTGGGAAAGACGTGAGGATGTAGCTGGCAGAGGAGAGGACCTGTCGTCACACCGCAGGACCGCAGGACCTGTCGTCACACCGCAGGACCGCAGGACCTGTCGTCACACCGTAGGACCGCAGGACCGCAGGACCTGTCGTCACACCGCAGGACCGCAGGACCTGTCGTCACACCGTAGGACCGCAGGACCGCAGGACCTGTCGTCACACCGCAGGACCACGTAATTTGATGTGATTTGATGTGAATGAAAACGTGTAATGATAATTGGTAACAATAAAGTTTACACTTTGATACAGACAGGTCACGTGAGTTTATTTGAAATCCAAATATGAGCCTGTAACCCAGGCATAGCAAGACCAAATGTCAAGGTGATAGTACTTTGTTGTGTTTACCACAGAATGTTATATTTAGCATTTTGGTTTTAATTTATCGTTAAAATATTCACAGAGATATTATCCCACTTATTCATTCTGTGTTCTCGTTATTCCCCTATTCTCCCTCTCTCCCTTCCTCTCTCTATCACTCTCTCCTACTCTTTTTCTCTCTCCCACACACTTTCCCACTCTACCTTCTACTCCCTCTTTCTCTTTCTCTCCCTCGCCCATCTTTCGTTTGCTCTTTCTCTTTTCTACTCTCTGGCTTTCTCTCTCTTCCATTCTCTCTCTCTCTCTCTCTTACTCTTTCACTCTCTCTCTCTCCCACCTTCTCTCTCTCTCTCTTCCACTTTCTCTCCCTCTCTCTCACTCTCTCTTTCACTCTCTCTTTCACTCTCTGTTCCTCTCTCTCTCTCTCTCTCTCTCTCCAATGCCTCATTTGCAATGATTATGTTATCAGGGCAGCCAGGCAAAAGGGTGGAGCAACCATAATTTCAGTGCTGGATTAGGCTGAAATAACGAGGTCACCAAGTTACTGTTGCCTTGGCAACGGCACATCCAAGAACACAGGATGCCATTGCAAATCCAGGACCCGGGAAAATCTTTTTTTCTCTATTTCTTTTTTTGGGGGGCTGAGGAGAATGTCACAGTTTCCTACACTACCTAAATCTTTGTCTTTTGTACACAGTCTTTGTCTCAAAAAAGAATTATAAATTGCTAGTTCTATGAATACTTTATATCTCGTGTTGTTTTTGTTTAGGGAAGCAGACCTGTATAATAATACATAAATCACACAAGCAATGACTTGGAATGCGGATTTGCATATATTAATAAATAAGACATTTAAGACCATTCCAGGATGAAATGTTTTTCATCACAAATGAAAGCAAGATAAAAGATAAAAAACTTTAAACGCAGTTATGTTTTGTTGAGCAGGTCGAGAGACAATGAAATGACAGGATCCTTGATCGCTGTGTTTTTCAATCAGCTACAGCCAGTTGCTTTTTCTGTGGTCCAGCATGAAAAGGAGTCTCTTTATATCTGACACATGGCAAACACTCAGCAACTCCTACCAGCATTCACACTAAGATAGAGAACTGAACTAAGCAAGTTGATCTCAGCGTGGTCGGTTTACCATCTTTTCCCAGTAAAGCTTTCGTTAAGTATCCACTTGGCTTCAGAAAGGTGCTCCTCCACTCTGCCTAACTGCGTTATAACAGGAGCTGCGAAATTAGTATGAAATTGGAATGTAGGTGTGTATTTGCAGTGTTTGTCCTATTTATTTTATCATAAAATTGGCTATGTCTCTGAAATTTCATTAAGAACTGTTTTGCCAGGCAGCTAAGGCAACATTCTCAAAAAAGTCTCTCTCTCTCTCTCTCTCTCTCTCTCTCTCTCTCTGTCTCTCTCTCTCTTTCCTTTTCATCTCTTCATAGGTTCCAGAGTTTCCATCTTCAGACATCATCGTTGCCATGAGACGGCAGCGAGTCTCGCCGCTGTGGGGAGACATACTGGAACATTCTGCCCCTCAGGCTTTTCACCATCATGCCCTTCAGTCTGAGGGGGGGGGGATTGTTGAGCGTATTAAACTTCGTATTCATGATCATATTCGATTAGCTTTATCTAGTCCCTTGTCCCTAGAATGATTATCATGATGTTTGCTAATAAGGCTTACAAGAAGCATAGTGATGTACAGGTCTCACTCTGTTTGTTTATGTTCTCTGCTGCGTTTTAGTCACTGTGGAGGTTTATCTGAGTCTCTCAAGATCCTCATTCTGTTAAAAAATTCAGACCTCTGATTGGGCAAGACGAGCTCTGATTGGGCAAGATGAGCTCTGATTGGCTTGCTGCCAGTTTACCCAGCAGGCTCACATCCCCTGCAGTGTACATGCCCTTAAAATGACCCCTGCCAGTTTGCTGAGGGCACTGTGCCAATTTGGGCAATGCACAACAGTGCATGAGAACAGTATGTGAGAACAGTTCAGGGGAACAGTGAGGAATAACAGTGCAGGAAAACAGTTCAGAAGAATACTGCAGGAGATGAGAAGGTGAGAACATTGCAGAAGACCAGTATGTGAGAACAGCACAGGAGAAAGAGTAGACCTTGTGTGGAGAGCCAGAGACAGAGTGAGTGAGAGAGACAGAGTGAGAGTGAGAGTGAGAGAGAGAGACAGTAAGAGAAAAAGCAGAGAGTGAGAGCATCAGTGAGTGTCATGCCGAAGGCTTTTATATTGACACAGCCATCTTACAAGGAAAAGCATTAAATGGTTTTAAATTAATTTACTCTTTGATAGATTCTTTCTGATTTTTAGCATATGTATATGAAATAACTGTCATACAGCAGCTTTTTGCTGGACAACCAGATCAGATGGAAATTATCTCTAAAAATTCTCTTCATTAAGGTTATTGTGGAAAATGTTCAGATACATAAGGTTTAAGCAGTGTTTTTATTAAATATGAACACACTTGTAAATCACAGCAAATGATACCCGGTCGGTGACAGCAGTAAACTCCTCTGACATGATCACAGAAACCTCGATTATGATATTCTTTATTTTCTGATTCTGATATTTCCAGCACTTAGAGGAAGCCATACTTACATAATTGACAAGGATGCGAACTTGCCAAAGATTTCAATAACAAAGAACCGAAAGGATGAGAGATAAGAACCTCCTCTGTGGACATTCTGACAGAGAGAGACAGAGAGAAAGTGTGAGACAGAGAGAGAGAGACAAAAAGAGAAAGAGAGAGAGAGAGAAGGAGGGAGGAAGACTGGAGCTGAGAGATACTGGTGCCATTGTGAGGGGGTTGCCATGTGGGCACAGAAAATCCCCAAAGGAATGTTCTGAAATCTTACGTCAAGCAAAGGTAGTCTGCTTTAGCCAGTACAGGTACTCTGTTATACTAGTACAGGTTTTAAACCACCACTGGTAGTCTGTTTAAACCTGTACAGGTAGTCTGTTTAAATTAGTACAGGTAGTCTGTTTAGTACAGGTAGTCTGTTTAAATTAGTACAGGTAGTCTGTTTAAACCAATACAGGTTTTATACCAGTACAGGTAATCTGTTTAAACCAGTAAAGATTTTAAACCAGTACAGTCTGTTTTATGCAGCACTGGTAGACGGTTTTAACCAGTGAAAATATACTGCTTTAATAGTGCAGAGAGTCTGGTTTAACTGGTGCAGGTAGCCTAGTTTAACTGGTGCAGTTAGATTGATTTAACCTGTGCATGTAGGCTGGTTTAACAGTGTGGGTAGCTGGTTTTAACCAGTGCAGGGAGACTGGTTTAACCAGTGCAGGTACATTATTTAAAATAAAAATGGCTACTTTAACGATTTTCTCTCTTTGTCTTTCCAGTCACTTTTAGCATTTCTAATACAAACACAGGCTGTAATACTTTCACAATCACAGGTCTCATTGTATTTCATATTTCATCCATATTCAGTACGTCTACAACAGCAGCCTTCCTCTGTGTGTCCAGTGCAGGTTAACATGCTCGGAGCTGCAGGGTGTGGTAGAGAGACTTATTCTGCCAGTCTGGCGGCATTACAGTGAAGGGATGCCATGCTATCTTACAACAACATGAGTTTACAATCTGCGTGAATAATAATCTCATTGGGGTTGCAGGGGTAATCTCCAGATGTGTGCGTGTGTGTGTGTATGTCCGTCTGCTTGTCAGTGTGTATGTACATGTGTGTGCATGTGTTTGGATTTCTGTATGTGTATGTGCGTGTGTGTGTGTGTGTGTGTGTGTGTGTGTGGGTGTGTGTGTGTGTGCATGCGTGCATATCTCTGTCTGTGTGTAATCTGCTGATAGCGGGTTTTGCTCCTGTATGTCTCTCTCAGAGGCTGTAGCCAGTCCCTGTGCTTGCAGTCTGTACAAGATACAAGTCCAGTGAGGCATGTTCTG